>CM061241.1:63626399-66026399 GCA_030848705.1 Heracleum sosnowskyi | reverse complement strand
TTAACTTCTTATGGCAGGACAAGTTGGACTTACAGTGAGGGGTAACTGTGTAAATAGTAGTGTGCACTAGTTTGTATATGATATATATATCTTGCACACTCTATTTTTAGCTGGAAGAGAGTAACACACAGACATATTAAATTACTCTTTTCTCTGTAAGAAAAGCAAGAAAACATTGTTCTTGTTTAGAAGCCAGAATTTCACCTGTGAAATTTTGGAAGCTGTAGTATTTAATTTACTTAATACAAAGTAGATTAAAGTGATTGTGTGTGTTCTGCTTATTTTCATTCCGCATTTTACACAACATAATCTCTCACAGCTTATTAGTTTTCAAGAATCGAAAAATATCAAAACTATCCATTCACCCCCCTGTCTAGTTTCTTATTGACATTCATAACTAACACTGCAGTAAGATGTTTCTGTTACAACTTCGATTTTTACAACACATAAATTTTTTTACCAAATAATCATCACTTTTTTTAAGTAATTTCATTTTAATATTTTTAATTATATTTTCAACTTATATTGCGAAATAATTTCAATTATCAATACTTGAATGTCACATAGTAAATTTCAAAATAAATTCAAATATTAATACATGAATTGGAAAAGTTAATTAGGACAATTTCTTCTATCATGTTTTGCTCCTTCCTCATTACATTTTCCGCACTTTCGTGGCTTGGCTTTTGGAGTTGAAGTTTCAATACCAATTTTATATCTTTTCGCTTTCTTTCGTCCCTTAGTTTGTGACATTGGAGGATCGAATATTGGATCATGTTGGTAGTCATCTTAATTAAACGACTCATTCATTCTTTCATTACGTTCCTCTTCCGAAAAAGTGTTTTTCACGTTACACTTCTCTCTCTCAATCATGTTCATCACGTAATTGAACCGTGGGGCGGAACAACTACCAATAGCACCCAAACTTTGAAAAGATTTGCACAATGCATTATACTTTGACGTTTGTGAAGCACCAACATTGGCAAAAACAGGAGGGGTATAAGGTAGAGGTCCAACCATTTTGTTTCCATTCATTGTCCACCTAGGCATGATGTAATTGGTTGGTATTTCAGTTTTATCCTTCTTGTCTAGGAAACGGATCATGTGTCTACAAATCATCCCGGAATGCTCAAATTTCTTACAAATACATTCAATCGTTCCATCCACGGAAATCGTCAACCGATAACTTCTTCTATAATTCTCCGGAATCGTAGTCTTCTCAACCAAGTATAATTTTAAAAAATAAGTTCCGCCTTCTTTGGCTTTGGTCACTTTGTACGATGTGCTTTTTAAAAGCTCCTTTTGAAAATTCTTAAACATTTCTTTCGTGTAAATCTTAGAGGCATGAATTTCCAAGGGCGAGTTCAATATTAGTCTCTTTCTCATTTCCTCCATCTCGATGTCGCTTTTAACCTCCCTAAGATATTGTCTCTCCAAAGCCTTATGTGAGTTCTCAATAAATTCTTTCAATCCGGTAGATGCTTGCACATATTCATCAAAAAAAGAATTTGTGGACTCGCTTCTTGAGGTAGTGGTCATACCGGCGGCAAAGTATTCTCTCGTGTAAGCACCAATCCATTGACTTTTAATACGATACATTTCACTTAGCCAAATATGATTCTCAAGGTCATACTTTTGGACCAATTCCTCCCACCGACCTTCGAATTTCGTGGGTGTCAACGACTTGTACACACATGCATTAAAATCTCCTTTGAATTCTGGATAGTTGGTGTACAAACTAGATAACTTCTCGGGGAACTTACTACTTATATGCCATGTACAATATGTATGCTTTGTTTGTGGAAGAACCTCAACAATAGCATTTCCCAAAGCAATGTCTTGATCGGTGATGATTGTAATGGGTGCTTTGTTGTCAACGGCTACGAGTGCAAATCCAAACAAAATATTTTGATAGTGGTGGTTTACCCCCGTAACAGGTATGAAAAGCATACAATATCTATTCATCCGATAAGTTGAGTCGAAAGTAACCACATCACTGAAATTCTTGTAGGCGTTCATGGATCGATGATTAACCCACACCAAACCCCTAACACGATTATCTTCATTCACATCCACTCGATAGAAAAAATTCCCAAAATTATTTTCTTTTAATTCTTGAAGCAAGACCAATCCACACTCCGCATCACCGGAATCAAACACACGACGTCGAATGTCACGTATGACGTTACGCACGTCTTGATTTGAAAAACCTAGATTTTGAATACCGCCACTTCCTTCACCAAGAAAATTCATCAATTTTGCCGTCTCGATCCCCGATTTGTTAAACAACTAAATCAATGACCGGGTGAACGGGTCTATGTTGCGTGATCTTTGAAAAAATTGTACTTTTTTTGGTGTTACCATACCATGATTGTGTTCCAAATTGACCAAACTAACTCTCCATTTAGTCGTCTTTATGTTATGAATCACGCACATTCGAGCACAACATTGTGTCCGTGGAATTACATCTCTAATTCTTTTTCCTTTACCATGACCTTCTAAATCCAATTCTCTCGGTACTACTCTTCCACCCTTCCGACAAATGAACATACGAGATGATGGTTTTTTACTTCGTGCATATCTATGAGTGCTCTTAATTATTATATCAAATCCGATACTTCGACCGTAATCCCTATAAAAATTTTCCGCATCCTCTAATGTATTGAAAATCATACCAACACAAGGCACGACATTATTAACATTCAGAAATATAAATTCACAATTTTCGTTTCCGATATTAATATCATCATCATCATCACCATAACCAACATCATCACCACCATCACAATAACCAACATCACCATCAACATCATCACCATCATCACTTTTCCACATCCTAATATCCTCCTCTTCTTCGTTATAATTCACCTTCTTCTTACCAACATCATTCATATTCATCTTCTCTTCACCCATATTATCGTTACCATAAATATCAACATCTATAAAATCGTTTACATCATGAAATAATTTACGAAATACCGAATTTTTTCTAATGGGCGTAACATAATCAAACTCAGTATGCTCACTAGATGAACTAGAATCATCAAATAAAAATGAAGCCATAGTAATTAGAGAGCTAACCTTATTTGTTGAGTTTTTGACCTTGAAAAAGCTCCAAAATCGCAGCCCATGGGAAAGTGTACATGAAAAATGGGAGGAAATAAATTTTTTTTGTTATGTAGGGTCTGCAGGGTAAACTATTGCCGCAATGAATCATTGCACCCCCCCCCCCCCCCCCCGCGCAATGAATCATTGCTGCAGTGGTGTATTTAATGCTAACCAACTACCGTAATAAATGTTGGCTAGTAAAAAAATTGTGGGACTGTAACATTGCGGTAGCAGCAATGTTACATTGTGGTAGTAAAGTAACCCGCAATGTAACAATGCTGGAGCTTACTCTTTTCCTTTTTTTCCTTTTTTATTCTTTTAATCTTTAAATATGTATATAAAAATTAAATTACATTCATTTACATTTCAAAATATCTTAGATGCTAATTTGTGGATATTTTTTCTCATCATATGTACTTAAAGTAAGTTATTTAATCGAAATATACTCAAAGATATGTGAAACAATCGTTTTCTTACTGACTATTCACCTAAATATGTATACACTTTCTTAGTTGTTATTTATGATTGTAAAAAAATAAAATACTATGTTTACAATTACTAGCAATGTTATATTTCAATTTTAAACTTAAAAAATAATATTTTAACTATTCTTATTTTTATTTTACCTTATATTATTATATTATTATTTTTATTTTACCTTATATTACTTTACCTTAAAAATAATATTATTTATTAAATTAAACTTGTCGAGTTCGAAATCCGTGACTCCGGGTCCATTAGCTCATTTACTTTAAACATCCAACACACCTTTACGACTAAAGTTACATTTTATTTAGGTTGATATTCAATTAATTTTCAATTTACAAATAATAAATAAATTATTGTTTTTGGATATATTTGGTACGAATCATTTTAAAACAAGTTACTTGTGTTGGTGCAGTGGTAATATTGCATACATCTTTAGGAAAGGTCATGGGTTCGATCCTTGGATATGACTTTAAACCCAAAAGGGTAGTTCTGGTAAAAAAAATATAAGAGGTCCAACAATGTATCATTGCGGGGGGTGCAATGTATCATTGTGGCAGTGCTTTTCCTTAGCCGTAGGATCATTTTTAAAGGGTTGTGATGGGTTGGTTGTATACCATTTCACAACCAACGGGGACTGTGGACCAAAACCCATATATATATATATGATAGTGATCAAATAGAATTCAAACTTAAAATAGAAACTAAAAACCAATGCAAACCCTTAGATCAATCTAATCTAATGGCTCCTAGAGGCACCACGCACAACTAAAATACATCCTCTCATACACAACCACACCTAATTCCCCTCCATTTTTAATTTGATTTTTACCGTCAATCGGTGAGCTTTTTTTGAAATCTGACTTCACTGTATTTTTCTCTACTCTCAACGATCAGTTTGCATACCAGACTTGCTATATTACGGAGTACTAAAATTTTAGTGATTTCTGGAAGAATAAATAGTGATTTTAGCATAAATATAGCGATTTATTCTTATATGTGTATAGATCTAGTGATTTTGCGGTACAAAATTTGTGATTTACGTATAGTCCGGAGAATAAATTACTAGATTTATGCCGAAATCACTATTTATTCTTACAGAAATCACCAACATTTTAGTGATTCTCATACGCATAAATAGTGATTTATCACCAGAATATAGCAAATATGATATGCAAACTGATTGTTGAGAGATGGAGAAAAATACAGTGAAGCAAAAGTTCAAAAAAAAGCTCACTGATTGATGAGAAAAATCTAATTAAAAATGGAGGAGAATAGCTGGGGTTGAGTGTGGGGGTGTATTTGAATTGTGTGTGGTACAGTTTCTAGTTTTTATTTTAAATTGGTTTCTATTAGAGTATGACTCTATATATCTATACTATATTATTAAAGCCGAAACATTGAAAGTTTTGGTTTTCGGTTAACGGTCGGTTTTTGGTTTTCGGTACTTTTTCTAATTAATAAATTAATAATATAATCAAAATTCGGAAAAGTTTTATTCTAGATTAATATTTCACTATATTTTACTGCATAAAAATCAAATAATATTGAAATCTAATCAAAAAAATGGAAATGTGGGATCTAATTTGTTTAAATTTAGGATACACTGCTACAAATATACTTCTTTCTTTTTAGATAACGAAAGCTACTACAAATCAAATCTTTAATGGAATTATATTATTGTCAAGTTACCAAAATAGTAACTAGATGATTGGCTTTTATAAATAAAATATTTTTTTTCTAACAAAATCTACTCCTTTTCCAAAAATATCATTACAATTATCTTTAAATTAAAACATATTACCTTTTATATTTGTTATTACTAACATCTATGTTTTCCAAAAATATGAGGTGCAATCCTTACTTATTTCTTTTAAAACCTATTTTAATACTCTATTTAATATATAATAAAATAATATAAAAATAGTAACTAACTGATTGCCTTTTATAATTAAAAAAAATCTAACAAAATCAACTCCTTTTCCAAAAATATCACGACAATTACCTTTAAATTAAAACATAATATCTTTTATATTTGTTATCACTAAAATCTCTATTTTCCAAAAATATGAGGTGCAATCCTTACTTATTTATTTTAAAATCTATTTTAATACTCTATTTAATAAATAATAAAATAATATAAAAATATTAACTAGCTGATTGCCTTTTATAATTAAAACATTTTTTTCTAACAAAATCTACTTATTTTCCAAAAATATCACGGACAATTACCTTTAAATTAAAATATATTACCTTTTATATTTGTTATCACTAAAATATCTATTTTCCAAAAATATCAAGTGCAACTCTTACTTATATATTTTAAAACTTATTTTAATACTTTTAATTATTTAAAAAAAACTTACCTATTTTAACAAGTGAACGTATTTTTTTTAACAAATACAATTAATATAATTAAAACACATCATCACTAAAATCTCTATTTTCAAAAAATATGAGGTGCAATCCTTACTTATTTATTTTAAAACCTATTTTAATACTCTATTTAATAAATAATAAAATAATATAAAAATAGTAACTAGCTGATTGCCTTTTATAGTTAAATCATTTTTTTCTAACAAAATCTACTTCTTTTCCAAAAATATCACGGGCAATTACCTTTAAATTAAAATATATTACCTTTTATATTTGTTATCATTAAAATCTCTTTTTTCCAAAAATATCAAGTGCAACTTATATATTTTAAAACCTATTTTAATACTTTTAATTATTTAAAAAAACTTAAATATTTTAACAAGTGAAAGTATTTTTTTAACACATAAAATTAATATAATTAAAACACATCTAAAAATATTACGTGCAGTTACTTTTTTTTAATTAAAACATGTTAACTTTTCTATTTGTCCTTATTAAAAAAAACTTACTTATTTTAACATGTCAACATATTTTTTTAATAAATACAATTAATATAATTAAAACATTTCTAAAAATATCACGGTCAATTACTTTTTTTAATTAAAACATGTTAGATTTTCTATATTTCCTTATTATTAATATTATTTTATTATAAAATAATATTAATAATACCTCATTTATCTTCCTCAGCCTCATTTGTATTTTTTTATATTTTTTTATGTTCCAATGAATATTTAAGTTTCTCATTTTATAATTTATCATAGTAATTTTTACTTTTATTTTAATATTTTCCGTTCACATTAAATTTTTTAGTTTATTATTTTTAAGGCCCGTGCCTTGCACGGGTTATAGTCTAGTATATATATATAGGCAAACACTCAAATGAGAACCTAGCTTATTGTGAGAACTGAGAATAAATCTCAGCCTTATATTTCTTATACGCACGTTAAATCTCAGCCATGTGTTTTTATCTCTACTGACCATTTCATTTCATATCTCCATATTTATCTTTAACAACGGTAATATACACACACATCTCTCTCTCTCTCTCTCTCTCTCTCTCTCTCTCTCTCTCTCTCTCTCTCTCTCATATCGCTATTCTATCTACCTCTCTTTTCAGAGCACTTCTCTTCTCCATCGTCTTCCTCCCCTGAATCTCGCCACACCTTCCCCGCCTTTTTTCATTACCATTAAATCATGATTCTCTATTAACACTTAGATCTACGATGCCATCGTTGTTATGATTTTTATCTAGTTATCTCCGACCCCAACACCATCTTCAGATCTAATGACAGCGTATGTATTGAATGAAGAGCGTAATTGAATGGATACAAATGAAACAAGGTTATTGAATGAAATGAACGAGAGACAAAATAAGTTGTGTGTTGTTAGGAGTCAATTTTGCACACTAATCACCTTTTTTTATGACCCATCACCTTTTTTTATAATATAAATCACATTTTTATTTGGTGATTTATGTATGCATATTTTACGATTTATGAACAGAAATCTGTGAGGTTAGTTTAAATTTTGGTGATTTATAATTTTCTTAATTTGATGATTCTGGAAGTAGTGGTTATGATGTTGGTGATTTTTATTTTATGGATTTCATGAATTTAGTGAATCTGGTTGTGGTGATGTAGTGTTAGTGGTGGTTGTGGTTGTGGTTTATTGATAATTGTGGGCTGTCAACATTATAGTAGGGGTGGTGATTATAATGTAGTGACGGTGGTGGTGGACTTGTGGTTGTTGTGATGGTGGTGATAAAGATGATGGTGATGGTTAATATAACGTGTATTTGAATTTTGTATTAATAAAATAAATAAATAAATAAAATTAATATTAGGGTTTTAGTTCTCATTATAAGGAGGGTCTCATTAGAGTAGCTCCCTATATATATATATATATATATATATATATATATATATATATATATATATATATATATATATATATATAATTTATTTGAATTATTCAATTATTGATACACAAGATATAATATTAAAATTTGATCAAATATAAGTTACATACTGTTAGTCCTTGTGTATTGCAGAAGGGGGGGGATGAATGCAATACTGATAAAATTCAATCTAAATTTCAACAACTAAAATCAAGATTAAACGTTATCAGCAATATATGCAATCACGAACAGTATTTAGTAAGAACAAGATTCACAAAATAAATGTTTTATTTATTTTGCAAAGTGTTGCTACAACCTCAAGAAAGAATTCTCGAGCTTCGGGTTTTCTTCAAAGACACTTGCTTGTCTTCGTTACTATTCTAGAATGAGTTGATAGAAGGTATAGGACTAACCCTATCACTATCAGTCACGGGTTTGTGAAGCTGCTGTCACTGTCAAGTGGCAGCTTCTTACAGATTGTCTTACCCATGTGACTTTCCTAAATTGCTAACATGTCAGATATACATTACAAAGAAAGCAACCTAGATTCATTCTATTTCCAGCTAAACCAATTCAGCAGATAAAGACTTGACCTTGCTCTTGAATTGATTCGCTTTTGATTTGTAGTGCCTTGAAGCTTCTGTCGTAGTCTTGCAGACTTGGTGCAGCTTAGGGATGCTGCATCACGCCTGTTTCTTGAACATTTAAACTCTCACGGGATTTGACTGAGAAAGATACCTAGCATAAGGATCTTTATTGAGACAGTTACTTTTGCCGCAAAGCTTGCTGTCACAGGAATGATCTTTTGGTGACAGTATGAGTTCCCCGCATAGAGTGCTGTCGAGGATCCCAAACTTGCTGTCGAGGGCAATAGTTGCTGTCGCGTAGTCTTCCGCCAATGTTGCTGTCAGAGTGAATATGCTGTCGTGACTTGCAACATTCTGTCTTCTTGTAATCTTACTGTCACAGCTTTAGGACAGTAACCTTTATTCATGTTGTCATCCAAAAAGCATTCTTTGAGGCTTGAACACATAAGTGAACTTCTTTCAAACAATACAACTAGAATAACATTACATACTGATTACAAGAACATACTTTGGCTATGACAGTATGTTCTACTTAATTTAAAAAATTAAGTACAATCAAAGTTAAGATGTTTCTATGCTATCACCCATAAATCCCAACAATCTCCCCCAATTTGTTTTTATGGAAAATAACAGCAAATTTACAATATGTGCTGACAACTTAACTAACAAGATCAGAATTTAAGAATTTTCACTTAGCTTGAGATCTCCTCTTCTGTCTTGCTGCATCCTCTCTTTTGAGAGCTTCTGCCAAGCAGCTTCTTAGACTTTCTACAAGAGAAATTTCAGCAGCAGACACTGCATCATCCTCTACTTCATCAATGATCTTCTTTATGGAAGGGGATATGAGAGAGCTAACATCCCTGAGATTCAGCCATTGCTCTATATCATATGGATAGGTTCTGAAATGAAGTTCTTCATTAATGAGCTTGAATCTTCTTCCAGGATAAGCATTGAGAGACTTCCTTCTTTGCTTGTCCAGCTTTGAGTCTTCTCCTTTTCTCCCTTCCAATAACTTCTCTATCTCATCAGAACAAATCTGTTCCAAGGGATGAATTGAACCAGCTACCATATACTGTAAATCCTTCAGAGTGGATGTTTTAAGCTTATGCAAGCTGCAAACATAGATTTCTTCTTTTAGGAACTTGACTCTTAGGGGATTTTCCAGCATAAATGGTTGATAATTTGGAGCTTCACTTTCTGCCTTGTTAGAGGCCTTGTGAATTTCTAGTAATTCAGCTTCCTTCTTATCAAGTTCTATCTGAGCTTGAGAATATGCAGAAGATTCAGGTCCTTTGCTTGGCTTGGGTTGCCCTTCCTGAGTTGGTTGGGCTTGCCCTTCTTCTGTGGGTGAGTCATCAAACTCATAGTACCAGTGGTATGGTATAGGAGAGGCTGGGAGATCAGTAAGAATATCAGCATCATCAAAATCTGCAAAGTTATAGCCAAATTTCTGATAAAATTCAGCATCCCTATCTGCCTGATATTTTAGAACATGTTCCATGACAGCCTCTGAAACATTATCATAGCTCTCCAGCAACTCTACCATTCTTTCCAGGTAGAAGAAATCAATTCTTCTTTTATCTATGGTTGATGTGCTGTTCTTGGTTGATGTGGCTACCAGATTGAAGTCCTTGTCAATCTTGGCAGACCTTGATTCTTCCCACCACAGAATGTACTCAGTGGCCTCTTGATTTGCATCCAGCTTAACCTCAACACTCTTAATTTCTTTTGATTTCATTTGTTGAATCTTAAGACTGTTGGGAGGAATTGATTGAATTGGCTTTTTGAGATTCCTGCCAAATCCAGTGGCCTTTTCCTTTCCTGAGTACTTGTGCTTCCCTGTTGGTTTCTGTCTAGTAAACCATGCCTTTGCTTTAGCTTTCAGTCTCTTGGGCTTGACAGCAGCTTTGGTTTCATCCTTGACAGAACCTTCCTTGACAGTACCCTTGTCGACAGCATCTTCCAAGACAGCATCTTCTATGACAGTATCTTTGTCGACAGTACCTTTGGTGACAGCATCTTTTTCAGCATTTATGCAATCAATAGCACATCTAAGAATGCTTGCCTCCAAAGCTTCCAGTATTCTTGACTCCTCTTCATCTGTTGCACCAGCATCTTTCTTTTCCTGGCTAGGAGTTTCTTCATTGCCTTCATTCTGAGATTGAATACCAGTATTCCCAGAATTACTTCCACCAGCATTTCCAGCATTTCCAGAAGCTTCACCACCTCCATCCTTACCATCTTCATCATCATCATCATCATCATGGGGAGGAATGTTATAGAAGCAACTTCCACCTTGATCATTTCTTTTGGCATTGGCTCTAGTGATTAGCTCCTTCATTCTAGCTCCCAGTGCCTTGTCTCTCAACACCAGCATTTTGTAGATTTCTTGAACAGCATGAACTCTTCCTGGATTGGCATTTGAACTGAGTATTTCATCTAGTACCTTCAGAATTGACTTGGTTTCCATTTTGGATGGGCTACCAATATTCATGAAGCTGTTCCTTCTTGTGCCATCCTTAGTTTCAGATCTGTAGAAAACACTTGGTGGATTTGAGTAGACTTCAGGTAGCTTCTGTATGATCAGGTTCTGGATTTGCATATCCAATATTTCATTGAATGGTGTTTGAGTTGCCCTGATCTTTCCCTTCAAAGCACACAACACCTTTGCTGGCAGACTCTGCAATAGTTGCATTGTGATGAAATAAGATATGCCAGAAGTTAGATAAAAACTTACAGCCCATCTTTTCTCATCATTCACCATTACACTGACACTGATAATTTGTTCCTTTAACAGTGTTGTGGTGTTGGTTGGACGGTTGCTAGGAGCATTCATTGCTTCTTCCACCAAACTGCTAAACTCACTGTCATGGTTGTGTAATGTGCTCTCCCTGTAATCCACCATCAAGACATTGGCTTCCTCTTGATCATACTCAGTACCATTGGACCAAGTAGTTCCTTTATGGATGGATTCAGGCAGTTTCCCTTTACCTTTCCCAAGTTTGTTTTGTTCCTCCATTTCTCTCCATTTCTTCTGTAGAGCAGTTTCTTGAGTTTCTTGAGTAGGTTCTCTAATCACCACAGGAGGCAAGATTGGATGTCTAGATGCAGGTCTTCTTTGCAATGCATCTTGAGTTTCCTTTGACATTAACACCCTTTCTCCATCCATTTCCATTTCAACAGGCTGTTCAGCTTTATCCTGTGGTTTTGCACTGCTTGGTTTGACTTGCTCCCCCTTAGACATTGCTTTCCTTTTAGCTCCCCCTCTGGTCTTCACAGCTACAGGCTCCCCCTGAGTTCCACCTGATTCTTGAATAGGCAAAGATTCTGATCTTGCTACCTTCTCCCCCTTAGTTGAGTTGGCAGCTACCAGGTCAGTTAGGAACTGAATAGAGAGTTGAGTAGCAGCAAAACCATCAACCACCAGTTGAGAGAGAGAGTCCAGTTTGGAGTCCAAAGTAAGACACTGTCCTTCAAGAGCTGCAATCCTGTCACCAAAAGTAGCAGAGGGGCCACCAGACCTTAACCTTCTTGGAGGGGAAGGAAAAGACAGGGGCTTGGAGGCTACGGGGGTTCTCACACTCTCAGGGTGTTTTTGAGTGATCTCATCACCCCTCACAGTTTGACTCTCAAGGCCTAGGGCCTGAATAATGTGGGCTCCCTCAATATCTCTCTGGACATGCTCAAGTCCCTCTCCTTTTGCCAGCTCATTTGGCTGCCTCTCATTTTTATGCTCACCTCTCTTTTCTTTTATCTCTCTTTTCTTTTGCACACCCTCACTCAACCTAGATGCATGGGTATGAGCAGTACTAACATGCATGGAAGGAGAAGATTTAGAATGTACCTTTAGGAGTTTAGCAAGAGGTAGGTCATCATCAGAGGCATCCTCAACCAGTACAGCATCAAAATTAGGCTGGGAGGGCTTGACAGCATACTGAGTAGGAATGGTACTGTCAGTTGTAGTCTGGACAGCAGGTTCTGGCATGACAGCATCTTTGGGAGGTGGAGTGACAGTATGTTCTGTAGTGACAGTATCTTTCTCTCCACCTTTGACAGTAGCTGTGCCCAGGACAGTAGCATCCCCAGTGTCTTTGACAGCAACAGAGGCTGTGACAGCATCTTCCTGAAGGTAAGATGCTCCTTGGAGGTCAGACAAAGTGTTGGCTGTTTCATTTTCTGACAAAATACCACTTTGCCCTAGCTCAGTGTTTGGAGGAGTGGTGTCCATCTCACTTTGAGAAATGGGTTCTTGTGGACCACTAGATGGGGGCTCATCCATGATTGGAGATGGATGATCAAAACCTGAAGGGTTGGGACTGTCCCCTTCTCTAGGTTGTGGAGAAGAAACAAATGAATGTGTAGGGAAGGAAGAAGGTGAAAGTGTAGTAGAGAGTGGGGGCTGATTCACAGATGAAACATGTGAACCATCAATAGGAGTAGAGAAATCCTCACTGTGCCCTAACTCACTGTGTGTTTCTTCAAGTGGGGGTATCTCAGGTTGGGAACCATGAGTTTGTGCAGACTCTGTACAGGGTGCCTTGGGAGACAGGCCAATTTCAATAGAAGCACCTTGTTGAGAAGGCACATCTAGGGAGGAGTTTATTTCCCTGGTTTCCTCTACAGTCTTTTGGGAGACTGCAGGGTGGCTGACAGTGGTTTTGGTCCTCCTAGCTCTCTTCTTCTTAGGCTCAGGGGGAACCACTGTGGGTTCTGTGTGACTACCTTCCTTATTTGCTGCACTAGGTGCAGTGTCTCCCTCTTGACTAACAGAGCTACCACCAACATCAGCTTCTAAGGATCTTTTTCTGGATTCTTGCAAGGCTTCTCTTTGGGCTTTGGGAAGTCTAGAGGGCCTAGGCTGAGTGTATGGTGTTGAATGTGGGTTAGCTGAATTTGGGTCTAATCCAGCTTCATCCTCAAGAGAAAAAGAATCATAACCAGTAGGTAATGGATAATCAAGGTTGGACACTTGATCAACCATGTGCTGAGTGAAGGAAAGTGGAATATGTGCATTTAGATCCTGTGAAGATAACAGTGTGTGTGTGTGTTCTTTTTCAAGACAGAGCAGACCTCGAGACGAGGGGCATCATTATTAAAGTCACAGAAAGTATTGATACACATCATAAGAAAGCGAGGGTAGTGTGATACCTTCTTACCTATGGCAGCTCGGAGTTGTGCCATGAGGAGAGCTCCAACATTCACCTTGTATCCATGGACAAGAGAATGTGTCAGTTTCTTGATGTAGGAAGGTATCCCATTCCAGCCTGTGGACTTGGTAGAGAACACCTTGACCATTGCATCAAATATCATGCTCCACTCCTTCCTTAGATACTTCCTGTCCATTTCACCAGACGGGTACCACTTGGTTGTTCCCTCTTCGAGAATAGGGCCTGCATACCCAATCTTCAAGAAGAGCTTCTTCAGAGTGTCATCATTAGCAAGTGGAGCAAAGGTTTGGCCTGCGTCCAGTGTAATTCCAAGAGCAGTATTGATGACCTCAGCTGTGAGAATGTATTGTTGCCCATTTATCTTGAATTGAATAGCTGGGTTTTCACCCTCAGTTTGAGCAACAGCAGTTCGCCAAAATTCCTCAAGTTTGTCTAGGTCGAGAATTGGAGTTGAGGTAATGGCTGAACGAAGATAGGACTTGTTCAAGAAAAACACCAGTCCTTTGAAATCTTCACCAGCATCATTTGGGGAAAAGATGCCAGCAAAGTTTGTTTGAGAGAGAGTCTGATTGGGGGCCATGGAGATTTCAAGAAAAGAAGAAAGTGAGAAAGTAGCTTTTTGCTTGAGGAAAAGTATTTTGCCTTGAGTTTTGTGAGAGTGATATGTCTGAGTAACTGGAGAATAAATATGGGTTTCTCAAACGTTTGCTCAAAAAGTGGAGTTAAAGGACGTGTCTTAACCCACTCTCTTAACACGTGAGTTACTGCCCGTTATTCACTGTCAATCGTGGGGTGAATATCCAATTGCAACGGTCCACTATTGTTGACAGTAACCTGTGCGCTAGAAACAAGCTGTCAGTAAGAAATGGTGGTGACAGTAGGTTTTGCGCGACAGCAACTATTGCGCAAAAACTTGCTGTCACCGTTAAGCATATGAATGACAGTGTCCTTTACAAGTCTTGACAGAAAGTCTTTTCCTGCTGTCAAGAAGGTTGCTGTCAAGAAACACATGACAGTATCCTTCTTAACGACAGTAACTTCGATTAGGAAATGGTTCTGTCATGAACTTATTTGAATGCTTGATTCATACACTTAACTAAATATTGATAAAGTATTGATTTAGCAATGTAATCTTTTGAACACAGATATTAAGCAATTAACACAGACAAATCATAAACTCAATAACCACATAAACAGGAACTTTTATTATTATTAATAAAATCATTAAAATTGAGCATTGAGTACATCATTCTATGATTTTATCAACTAGTTCTAAGACGTCTTCCTTAATCTCTTCTTCAGAGCGGCCTTCTTTTTCAAGAAGTGCCTGAAGCTCCTTCTCTTCTTCCACAGCCTTGGCTTCTTCTTCCTTAGCCTTGGCCTCCTTTTCCTCGTCTATCTCATCCATGGCGTCCAACAATATTTCAAAGAGCTCGTCGATCTCTTCATTGTCGGGTTCACTATCACACTTCTTTAGACCAACTTCAATTCCTACTTTGTTTTCCATTATTTACTTTAAAACTGAGAGCAGACTGGTGAAACCTAAGGTTAATTTATAGGCAAAACCGTCTAAGGATTAAAGTCTAATGGTCAACAGTTAGAGTACCCATACAACTACCACAAAAGTAATTAATGGTCGTGTCCTCCTTTAATCCTACAGATTAATGCAAAAGAGTGTGAAAGTCCAATGGAACAGATTTTTAACTCTCAAACTTAACAGATAACCACATTAAAGTCATACACGGTTTAAAAGTATGAGACTGGCACAAAAATACTGACATGAGAAGTCAAATCAACACATGCTGTCACATAACAGACATAAACCAAGTAGACAGTAACTTCTCTTGACAGCAGGTTTGAAGTTGCTGTCATGAGCTTCAATAAGAATTGAAAATTCAGAAACCTTAGTAAATTAACATACCAGATTCAGCATTCCCAATTCACTTACCAACCTGTTGAAGGTTGCTTCATCCAATGGCTTAGTGAAGATGTCAGCAAGTTGCTTGTCAGTTGGGACATAAATCAGCTTCACAGTTCCTTGTTCAACATGCTCTCTGATAAAGTGATGTCTTATATCAATGTGCTTTGTCCTAGAGTGTTGAACCGGATTGTCTGAGATGGCTATGGCACTAGTGTTGTCACAGTAAATAGGAATTTCTCTTAACACTAGACCATAATCTAGAAGTTGACTTTTCATCCATAGAATTTGTGCACAGCAACTGCCTGCAGCAATGTACTCAGCTTCTGCAGTTGAGGTAGAAACTGAATGCTGCTTCTTGCTAAACCATGAGACCAATCTTCCACCAAGAAATTGACAGCTACCAGTAGTACTCTTTCTGTCAATCTTGCATCCAGCATAGTCTGAGTCTGAGTAACCAATTAGATCAAATCCAGTATTCTTAGGATACCAAAGGCCTAGGTTAGGAGTGCCTTTTAAGTATCTAAAGATCCTCTTGATGGCTACCAAGTGTGACTCCTTTGGATCACTTTGAAACCTTGCACAGAGACATGTAGCAAACATGATGTCAGGTCTGCTAGCAGTTAGGTATAGGAGGGATCCTACCATGCCTCTATAAGTGCTTGAGTCACCTTTCTTTCCTTTAGGATCAAGATCCAGACTAGTTGCTGTGGACATTGGTGTCCTTGCAGGAGATGAATCTTCCAAGTTGAACTTTTTGAGAAGTTCCTTGATATACTTAGCTTGACTTATGAAGATTCCATCAGTTTGTTGAAGAATTTGTAACCCTAGAAAGAATGACAATTCTCCCATCATGCTCATCTCATATTTGTTACTCATGAGATGGGAAAAATTCTCACACAGCTTCTCATTTGTAGAACCAAAAATGATATCATCCACATAGATTTGTACCAGAATGATGTCCTTGCCATGATGCTTATAGAAAAGTGTCTTGTCCACAACTCCTCTGGTAAACTGGTTTTCCAGAAGAAAGGTGGAAAGTGTGTCATACCATGCCCTGGGTGCTTGCTTTAATCCATACAAAGCTTTGAAGAGTTTGTACACAAAATTATGCATGTTAGCATCCTCAAACCCTGGTGGCTGTTCCACATACACTTCTTCTTCCAGCTCTCCATTTAGAAAGGCACTTTTGACATCCATCTGAAATACTTTGAAGTTGCAGTGTGCAGCATAAGCTAGAAAGATTCTTATAGCTTCAAGTCTGGCAACAGGAGCAAATGTCTCATCATAATCTATTCCCTCCTGTTGACAGTAACCTTTAGCCACTAGCCTTGCTTTGTTCCTTGTCACCAATCCATTTTCATCAAGTTTGTTTCTGAAAACCCATTTGGTCTCAATAACTGACTTTCCCTTAGGTCTTGGAACCAATTTCCATACATTGTTTCTTTCAAACTGATTTAGCTCTTCTTGCATGGCTATCACCCAGTCAGAATCCAACAATGCTTCATCAATTATCTTGGGTTCCATTTGTGACAGGAAGCATGAGAACATGCTGTCAGCAGAGGCTTTGTTCCTTGTCCTCACTCCAGAATTAGGATCACCAATTATAAGGTCATTTGTGTGATCCTTGGTCCACCTGGTGATTCTGGGCAAGCTACTTGATTGAACAGGAACATTTGCTTCAGCTTGTTGAGTTGAATGCTCATCAATTCCATTGTCTCCACCATGTTCTTCATTGTCTCCAGAGTCAACACTGTTCTGAATGTTAGATGTTATGGTGTGTGATTGAGCTGGAGTTTGAATGACAGTAGTGGTGTTGACAGCATCTTTGTCAACTTCAACAATTTGAGTGAAGCTAGGTTCTTCATCTACAATCTCCTCAGCTTCCAGGTATCCTTGATTCTCAAATCTGAATGTCTGCATCTTTCCTTCTTCATGCAGTCCTGGAAACTTGGTTTCATCAAATGTGACATTAACACTTTCTTCAATAATCCTGTGTTCCATAACATAAACTCTGTAGGCAGTCCTTTCTGTGCTGTAACCCATGAATAATCCTTCAAATGCCTTGGTGTCAAATTTTCCTTTCTTCTCATGGTTGTCTTTCATCATAAAGCATTTGCTTCCAAACACATGAAAATATTTGACAGTAGGTTTCTTTCCAGTTAACAGACAGTAAGGAGTACTTGCATGAGTTTTGTTGATCATGGTTCTGTTCTGAGTATAACAGGCTGTGTTGATAGCTTCAGCCCAGAAATATGTTGGCAACTTAGCATCATGCAACATAGTTCTAGCTGCTTCAATGAGAGTCCTGTTCTTTCTTTCTACAACTCCATTCTGCTGTGGAGTTCTTGCAGCAGAGAATTGTTGTACAATTCCTTCATCTTTACAGAAATTTCCAAGTGTGGCATTTCTGAATTCTGTACCATTGTCACTCCTCAAGATTTGAACTTTTGAGTTTGGGGTTCTATCAAGAACTCTGACTTGATCAATAATCACTTGAGCAGCTTCATCTTTGGATTCAAGAAATTTCACCCAAGTGTACCTTGAGTAATCATCCACCATTACTAAGGCATACCTCTTTCTGGCCAATGATGGTACATTGACTGGTCCAAAGAGGTCCATGTGAATTAACTTGAGTGCTTCTGTGTTGGTGTTTACTTGCTTGGACTTGTGCACAGCTCTTCTCAGTTTGCCCATTTGACAATCTTCACACAGTCCTTCTTGACAGAATTCCTGTTGGGGCAAACCTCTCACTAACTCCTTCTTCATCAGAATATTCATTGTCTTGAAGTTGAGATGTGAGAGCTTCCTGTGCCAAAGCATACTGTCACCAACAGTAGCTTTACTGTAAAAACAGTAAACTTTATCCTTCTTTGTCGAGCTTAGATCAGCAACAAACAAGCTTCCTTTTCTGACCCCTTTTAGAGAGAGGCTTCCATCCTTCTTGTGATAGATGTTGCACACCATCATGTCAAAGTCAACCTTAAATCCTCTGTCACTGAATTGGCTGACACTGAGTAGGTTGTGCTTCAATCCATCCACAAGAGCAATATCTTCAATGACAACATTTCCAATTTCCAGACAGCCATATCCCACTGTGTAACCCTTGCTGTTGTCTCCAAAGGTTATGATTGGGCCAGCTTTCTCTACATAATGTGATAGCAGGGCTTTATCACCTGTCATGTGTCTTGAGCAACCACTGTCAATTATCCACATGACCTGATTTTTCTTCTTACCCTGACTTGAAGATGTTGATGCTACCTCATCAGTACTAGCCATGAGAGCTAGGTTAACATATTCTTTCTCTTCTTCATCATCAGAATCATCCCAACACTTTCCTTCAGCCACATAGGCTCTACCTTGATTTTTCTTGGAGTATCCACCAGTTCCTTTCTCATATCTTTGAACCTGTTTGGGTCTTTTGCATTCAGTAGCAAAATGACCAGGTTCTCCACAGTTGTAACATTTGAACTTTGATCTATCCACAAATCCAGTTTTGTATCCTCCTTTGGTTGAACTTCCCACAGCAGCCTTTGATGAGCTTCCTTTGCTGAACTTGGATGCTTGGCCTTGAGGCTTGTATGACCTATCCTTCTTGAACCTAAAGTTCTTGAACTTCTTGGCCATGTAAGCCATAGTAGGGTTGTCCATGCTTTCCAGTTCCTCCATTGTGTAGAAGTCTTCATCTTCCACATCTTTAAGCTGTAGTACCACTTTCTCATCATCTTCAACCACCTCTTCTATCTTCAAGGTTTGTGTTGGGGTTGATTGTGTGATCTGTAGTACTTCACTTGGCTGTGTGATCCTTGGCACATGTGCTACTAGGGCACTTGACATATTAGCCATCTTGTTCCTTGTTCCACTTTGTATGGCTCTCTTTTGAAAGAGTTCGAGTTCATAAGATTTCAGAATACCATAAAGTGTCTCAAAGGTTATAGTGTTGAGATCTCTTCATTCTCGTATGGCTGTTGTCTTGTGTTCAAGGTGATCAGGCAGTGTGAGCAGGAACTTGACATTTAATTCTTTTCTGTCATAGTACTTGCCATGTATCTGTAATTCAGTTAAGAGCTTACTGAACCTTTCAAACATGGAGGTTAAGTCTTCACCAGGCTTGGCCATGAATGCCTCATATTGAGATATTAGAATTTGCCTTTGGTTGCCCTTAACCTCTTCACTTCCTTCACAGAGTAAGGCTAACCTGATCCACATCTCCTTGGCTGATGTGCAGCTTATTACACTTCCACACATGGCTTTATCCAGCGTGAGAGAATCGAGCAAGATAAGTTGCAAATGATCATCTAGCACCATTTTCTCCTTTTCAGGTTCCAAGATTTCTGAGGGATCTTTGGGAACCCAATGTGCAGGAATAATCTCACCATTTACTGTTGTGGCTTCAATTTCCTTTCTTGGAATGAAAGGACCATTCTCGAGTATACCTGGGTATAGTGGATTTGCAGCTTTGATAAACAACAAGATTTTTCTTTTCCAAATGCTGTAGTTCTCTTTATCAAAAGCTGGGATCTTGATACTGTTTGATTTCTGCATTTTCTCCGGGATCTCAGATATGTATGTTAATCTGAAAGCTCTGATACCAGTTGTTAGTCCTTGTGTATTGCAGAAGGGGGGGGGGGATGAATGCAATACTGATAAAATTCAATCTAAATTTCAACAACTAAAATCAAGATTAAACGTTATCAGCAATATATGCAATCACGAACAGTATTTAGTAAGAACAAGATTCACAAAATAAATGTTTTATTTATTTTGCAAAGTGTTGCTACAACCTCAAGAAAGAATTCTCGAGCTTCGGGTTTTCTTCAAAGACACTTGCTTGTCTTCGTTACTATTCTAGAATGAGTTGATAGAAGGTATAGGACTAACCCTATCACTATCAGTCACGGGTTTGTGAAGCTGCTGTCACTGTCAAGTGGCAGCTTCTTACAGATTGTCTTACCCATGTGACTTTCCTAAATTGCTAACATGTCAGATATACATTACAAAGAAAGCAACCTAGATTCATTCTATTTCCAGCTAAACCAATTCAGCAGATAAAGACTTGACCTTGCTCTTGAATTGATTCGCTTTTGATTTGTAGTGCCTTGAAGCTTCTGTCGTAGTCTTGCAGACTTGGTGCAGCTTAGGGATGCTGCATCACGCCTGTTTCTTGAACATTTAAACTGTCACGGGATTTGACTGAGAAAGATACCTAGCATAAGGATCTTTATTGAGACAGTTACTTTTGCCGCAAAGCTTGCTGTCACAGGAATGATCTTTTGGTGACAGTATGAGTTCCCCGCATAGAGTGCTGTCGAGGATCCCAAACTTGCTGTCGAGGGCAATAGTTGATGTCGCGTAGTCTTCCGCCAATGTTGCTGTCAGAGTGAATATGCTGTCGTGACTTGCAACATTCTGTCTTCTTGTAATCTTACTGTCACAGCTTTAGGACAGTAACCTTTATTCATGTTGTCATCCAAAAAGCATTCTTTGAGGCTTGAACACATAAGTGAACTTCTTTCAAACAATACAACTAGAATAACATTACATACTGATTACAAGAACATACTTTGGCTATGACAGTATGTTCTACTTAATTTAAAAAATTAAGTACAATCAAAGTTAAGATGTTTCTATGCTATCACCCATAAATCCCAACACATACTGTATGTAGCAGTCTCAATATTCGTTAGTTAAATATTTATAAATTCAAAAAAATGACATGTTATTCTTTATTAACTTGAATATATCTCACACTGGTGGTGGTGACGAACGTATAACTTGTACGTCACTTATTTGCCCATTTTTTCTTCATTCATTCATTGTCCTCACTTTTCTACGTCTCCTTACTAGACTCAACAATTTGGTTTGTGATACATAAATTTAGTGTTTGATTTTTTAATACACGAAAGTACACGAATACGAATGTAAACGATAAAGCAGATAATGTCTTAATGACACGTACTATCACAATCTACAATTTTTGTTTTGACTGTACAATAACCATATATATATATATATTATGTTCATTTTCATCAAGAATTAAAATGTACTGAACTCCTTAGGTAATTTTATGATGATTTAAGATCACATATTAATATTAGTTAAAAATCAAATATTAAAATCGGTTAAGTTTTAAACCAGTTATATATAAAATTAAGAAGAATTGTAATATGTCTTAAGGTACAATCTCACATATATTATTAATTTTTTACAAATATACTTTTATTACATTAAAATTGCATGGATTTATAAACGTTCATATTATATACGAACAATTATACTACAACTACTATTTATATTAAATTCAATTAATCAATTTTATAAAAATTTATTTTACTCCATTGAAAATTAAATTATTATTTAAGTAATTAATGGTAATCATGTGAATAATATATTATCGGATAGGTATTTGTCCAATTTGTTTTGAAACCTAATCAATTTGTAAAATACTTGGTACATATAAAAATGGTATAATCCCTCCGTCGCATCCAATTATTAACATCTAGAAGGGGCACGAAGATTAAGAAAGGTAAAAAAAAAAGTGGGGAGAAGAGAAATATGTTATTTTAGGAAATATAAAATATAAAATATTATAGAATTACTCTACAAATATAAATATAAAATCAGAATAGTATCATTTACCATATTTTTACTTATAAAACTAGTAGAAAAAGTCGCGCTTCGCGGCGGCATAATAATTTTTTTAAAAAAACTCTATCAATTAAATTATGAAAATTACTCGATACTCGCTAATAAGCCGTCCTCCCGTGAAACATGCTTTCCTTTTTAATATCAAAATCTCAAATTTAATATATTGAATATATACTTGTCTTATATATTAATTTTTATGTTATCATACTCTTTTTTAATGAGCCACTCTTTCGTTGAAAAAAATACCTATACAACTTTACATATATTCTACTTCAAATAGAAATTTTAGTTATGTATTACAAATACTTATTCTACTTTCAATAGAACTTTTAATTGCAAGTACTTCTTTTATATCCGAACTCTGCTCCTCTATAAATTGAAACAATTATTCTACTTCAAATAGAACTTTGCAAGTACTTTTTTATATTTGAACTCTTCCTCTCTGCAAATTCAAACACATATTCTACTTCAAATAGAACTTCGAACTTCGCTATAAATTGGAACTATTCTCCTCAATAAAATCGAACATCTATTCTACTTCTAATATGTTAAATGATATTTTTTTTAATTTATTAGTATCTACAATTCAAAAATTCTAGAAAATTAGAAAAATAAATTGAGATAATCTTAGGATGCCACCTAACCTCCCGCGTATCCTCTTTTATATATATATATATATTGATGATTTCCTCTTAACGACTTGAAAATGGTTCTTTTAAGTAGCTATCTTTTAGTGTATTATTGTGTTTTCTTGTTATCTTTCATCAAACAGTAATCTGTTTAGTTATTACGAATAAGTTAACTTTTATCTTAAAAAGAATAAGTGTTATATAAGTAATAAAGTAATAAGTAAATAATCTCTTATAAATTACATAGGTGTTTGGATAAACTTATTTATAAGTTAGTGAGATGTTTTGTAAATTCAACAACTTGAAATTACATAACTGCCCCTCCAAAGTCAAATGTTATAAAAATGTAAGAAAATTTTAATCTTGATGGGAATCGAACCTAAGACACTTCAATACTAATTACTAAGAATTTCAAGTCACCAATTTAACCATTGAGCTACTTGGGCTTTTTTGTTGTGGTATAAAACCCATTAGTATGCTAATGTCTTTCACAAATATTATTTTACACTTTAGTTTTTATTCAAGATTCTTTCATGATAATTTAATTTGTCTGATTATTAATAAAAGTGGTTATTGGTATAAAGTATATCCAATAGACACGTATCTCTTTAATTAAATTTAATTATGTTTCTTCCTTTGTATTCACAATTTTAAGACAAAGTACAAATGCATTTTTAGTCACATAATATCACTTTTTAGTCCGAGCATCCAATAATACAAAATAGTAATCATTTCGTCTCAACTATGTTCATACATATCAGAAAATGTAAGTAATAATATAAGCACCTCTATAGTTGTTACCCTGAATAGAGATGAACGTAATCCGGATTCATGTCGGATTTTTCGATATCCGATAGGACCGGGCTTTTTTAAATCGAGACAAATTTCCTCTAAAATATTTATACTTGTAGATAGGGTCGGGTCAGGAGGGGCCAAATCGGATTTTTACAAATTATTTTAGATATTGATAACTTTAACTTTAACCTTTTTTTATTTTTTCGAATTTAATTAAAAAATTTAAGCTTTTATCCGAGATTTAATTGAAAATTCTAACTTTTTGGATTGGACTTTTATCCTGATCAAGACTACGTCCAAATCGAGATTAAATTTGGGTTTATTCAGCTCGAACCGGATCGGGGTTTTGTGAAAAATATGCGATTCGTTTAAGCCTGCAGGCTGGATCCAATTGAGGTGGACTTTTTTTTAATCAGATTTTTTCCGATTTTTTTAACCAGTTCGAACAGTTTTTTTCGAATACGAATTTGTGTGCATCTCAATCCTGCCACATCATGCATTAAGGACAAGTATACTACTCCGACCGCTTATAGAGAATTATGGAGCCCGGAGAGTATTGGTACTTTCGAAATGGAGCCTTTATTTGACACCTTTAACTAATTCCTATCTGATTATTAATTAGCTTATAAAACTAATCATCAAATACATTCAACTAAGAACAAAATCTTTTTCGGACTAATACCAAACCGATCTTCCTTGCAAATCTTCTCAATCATGTCACATAGTGTCACCAACAAGTTCAAACTGGTGGCAGGTTCACCACAACAAACTGAAGAATACTTATCATCGCAAAATTAAACTGACGTGAACTAGAAAATATCGTCACAAAATAACATAAAGTTCTGTCGGTTAGAGCGGTCCTGTGCCTTGCACGGGGGGTTCGTGAGACAATTTATTCATCATAAAATTACTAAATTACCCCTATATAATAGCACAACAAAAAAATTGTTTCTGATGGGAATTAAACCCTTGACCTCTAAATTAGAAGTACCATATCTTACCACTATTTTAGACATCTATTTTAATTGTATTTTGAAACTTTTTATTAATATGCGCAAATACTCAATATGTTATACTCTATTTTAGTACAAAAAAATTGTTTCTGATGAGAATTGAACCCTTAATCTCTAAATTAAAAGTAACATTCCTTACCACTATGATAGACATCTATTTAGATTGTATTATGAAGCTTTTTATTAATATGCGCAAACACTCAATATGTTATACTCTATTTTGGTCTCTTTTTGTAATCTACTTGGTAAGGTAGATAATTTATTTTCACAAGTGCCTTAAAATAATATTTCTAACCATATTTGAGAAAAACTCGCGCAAAATGTTATAAAATTGTATTTTAAAAAAATGTTATAAAATTGGAATTGATCCATAAAAAAAGATTATATTAATATTTTTATATTATAAATCATGTTTATTTGCATTAAGTACATAATGGCTCATATTATATATACTATTAGATTACAAATTCTATATACTATCAGATTATATATATATTAGATTACTAAATTACCCTTTCAATATTATATTGATGATATTAGATTAATAAATTATCCCTCCAATTGTATATTGATGATAAAAAAATTTCTTTTTAATGTGAATTGAACCATGACCTAGGTGATAGTGTGACAAATGTTGACATCTATATCCAATATCACTTATTATATTTTTTTTAATAATTTTTTTTAAATTTAAAACTATCAACATATTTACTTCTTTTTAATTATATCTTTATGTATAATAAGCGTAAAAATGGATTTTATCATTATTTTACATTTATTATTGTTTCATTATAAGATATTAACAACTTATAATTATATATGCATTTTTGAAATTTTAGCTACTAATAAGATTAAAACTTTAGTTTTATTATGATCCAATATATTATAAATCTCGTCTTCAATAGATAAATTTTATACGTTGATCATTTTCGAAAAATGCACTATAGTATATAAAGTATTGAACCCGAAAAATGCAAAAGAATTTTATATTTGTATATTAATAAAAAAGTTTGTGTTGGAGATTTTTACAAGAAAGTTGAAGTTGTCATCGTACGACTAAATCAAATCTAAACTAAATCGGTTTAATTTATTTGAATATCTATGATAAAATATTAAAAGTACTAAATGTTAAATTATTTGTGTCAAGTGGTAATTGTAAGGTGAAACGAGTAACTTATCATGAATCAGTTTAGCATTATCTTGAAAGGTATAAGTAATAGTTTTCTAAAATAAATTATATCCACAACTGTACAATTATTGTATTCAACGTGTCTGCAAGGAGACCCTTCTAAAAACGGGCAAAGTGGTATACATTCGTTTAAATAGTGTATCCACACATACTAATACAACTTGTACTTCTACACGCCTTACCTTCAACTAACCTATCCTCTATAGTAACTCATTTTTACTCTATTATGCACACCGATCAAATTTTACAACACCCACTTAACGACTACCCCATGAACTACAAACAGGTAAATGGAGTGCCAACGTTCCCCCATGCAATGAAAATGATAAAAGGCGCCCAATTCTCTTTCAAAGTGACACTAAAACCATCTTCTCATTCAAATACAATTAGAAAAATTATAATCGGCGAAATCTTGCAGTACACAAGGTCACGACTACCCCATGAACTACAAACAGGTAAATGGAGTGCCAACGTTCCCCCAAGCAATGGAAATGGTAAAAGATGCCCGATACTCTTTCAAAGTGACACTAAAACCATCTTCTCATTCAAATACGATTGGCAAAATTATAACCGACGAAATCTTGCAGTACAAAAGGGTCGTGCGTGCCAACAAAACATGTTAATTAGTCAAAATATTTGCGCCTACTCAGGTCATAATAACAACCTTATAGACTGGGATTTTGTAAAACATGTATCATCAAACCTTCGACATATTTCCTACTGATATACCGTTACATGCTTATGTCTTTTCTTCTACATGCATTCCACCAAACGATGAGACCAACATAACCGAAAATAAGTAGAGCATGCCCGTGCCTCGCACGGGCTATAAAGCTAGTTTACTTAGAATTTGTAACTAAATTTCGTGATTTCGCACAGTGTGGCTGCTTGAATGGCTAGTTCACTTCTATAACATTAAATAGAAAAACAAATCCAATTAAAAATTTACAAATTATAAAGAAAGAGAAAACTTTTCCTAAGAATGACCTTAGGAAATTACTTAAGATTAAAAAAATTTGTATGTAAATCTTGATGACAATATTGTAAATTTAAAACACTCTATATATTTATAATTATACCTCGTGCATTAATATGAAAAACTATTATAATTTCAAGTAGTTACCTAAGTTCACTTTCAGGAACATCAAGGCATAAAAAAATATGTAACATACAATCAATTATTTGTAGCGACCAACTTATATATATGTAATTCTAAAATAAATTAGTATTATAATACATGTCCAACCTTTAATTAATGATGAAGTGAGCACTTGGATGGAAGAAATCAAAGGCTAACTTCTTTCTTCAACCAAAACTAGCTTTGTAGCCCGTACGAGGCACGGGCATATTCTAGCATTATATGTTGTAAAATTGTATGTGAAATGCAATAGGTTGTGTTGCAAGTAGGATCCTTTTTGGTTACAAAAGGTCATCTTTGACAGTAATGTTGTAGCTTTGAAGTGTTTGTAGGCAACATGTTATTTTGAAGTGCTTGTAGGTTGGCAAGTGGTAAGTGAGCAGGGAGAACCATTCTGTATGTGTGTATCTCGGTATCTTTGTCCAGTAAATTTACGAAGTAGGATCAAATTTGCATCATCTTGGTCTCCGGGCTGTAGCCAGGCCTTAGTAACACTTGCCTACATACTTTGCTTCCATTGAATATCGAGATTTTTTGACCGGTAACACTGAAAGTTTCATTAACCTTTTCCTTGATTGCTGGTTCGGGACACCCAAATTTTTGTGAAGACTATTTCCCTAGTTCGGAAGATCCAATTTTTTGTGTGAAGACTCTTTCTAAGAGGTTGACACACTAAAGATTTCCCGATATATGTTAACGGGAGAAAATATAGAGTCAAACTGCTAAGTAACTTTGCAAGATAAATTTTCAAATTATATATAATAGATATCTGATAAAGTATTGGTCAGATTGACCATCAACTAGTATCTCCCTAGCATACAGGCTAGTTTTGTAAGTGTACAAAAAACAACCACAAAAAAAGTCCATTCAAAGGGTCAATGGCTTCTCATGCTAGAACTTTCAGTGTCATATCTATCATTTGAGACCATGTAACTTACAGCTAACACTGGCCACAACTGATTTCCAATACATATCATAGCAAATGTTTAATAATTGAATAGAACATTGCCAGTTTGCTTCTTTCCTTCAATCTGCAGATGGCTTTAGTGAGATTCTAAAGCCCACGACCAAAAAAGTGGCTGAGAGACTGAGCAATATCCAAGTTTTGGGGGTAGGCTCCATGACTTTCGCAATATAATCGACGTTTGGTGAGATAACAGACTCCAAAATGAGGTTTCAGATAAACATGGCTACACCAAATGAAATTATAGTTTTATCAAAACCATTACAAATATATTGAAGTACATATCTTGTTTATTACTAATTTAATTGAGTTGAGGCAAAGTGCTTAGGAAAACTTGTATCGATCTCCATGTATAATAACAAATCAAAAGTGTGGAGTATTATAATACCTCAATATTCTAGTCCAAATGTATAATTATAAAATAAGCAGTATCACATAGTCAAACTCGACCATATTCTAAGTCTAACAATTAAAGTACTATTGTTAGGAATATGTTGTTCTTGATGATAAGCATAAAACACTTAGTAGAATTTGTGTAAAGTCAATTTTGTAGCTGTCAACGAAATAACATGCTTAGCAGTGTTTCATTGACAGGAAGCTCATCAACGAAATGAGTGTTGTAGCAATTGCATTGTACAATACTTCACAGTATGATAGGCATTCTATTATATGTTTTAGATAGGTTTTCTAAGTCATGTTGACTATGTACTAGATAGGCAAAATAGGTTGGTTAATTGTAAATATGTAATGCCTTGTAATTCTGCCTAAGTGAAGACATGTCAACGGTATGAAGATTACTCTGTCAACGGTATGGAGTTTACCCATCAACGAAACGAGGGAAACACCATCAACGAAATGAAGAATGAAGCTATCAACGAAACACATCTCCTTGCTATCAACGAATCAATGTTGCTTTTTGAACAGTTGACAAAGTGATAGTGACAG
This sequence comes from Heracleum sosnowskyi, assembly GCA_030848705.1. Lineage (NCBI taxonomy): Eukaryota > Viridiplantae > Streptophyta > Magnoliopsida > Apiales > Apiaceae > Heracleum > Heracleum sosnowskyi. The sequence goes on along the minus strand of CM061241.1, from coordinate 65,997,535 downwards.
TTTACTGAACAGATCTAAAAGGAGATATGGAAGTGTACTGTGCATTGGAAGCCATCAAAGTGGATACTGGAAATAAGGAAACATTCCAATTTCCAATAAGGCTCTTGGGAATGATTATAATGAGCATGAAGACAAAAGCTAAGATCTCCAAGGACCATTGGACAAAAGGAATGAAAAGCAAGCTACTGATGGTTACTACTATTATTCTTTAGTTTAACCAAACGTAGAATTGTAAACTTGGGATATATAACCAAGTGTAGCAGTTACTTTAGAAAAAAAAGAGAAGAAACACAAATAGATTGTATTAGCTATTTTGAGAGCAATTCTTCTCTACAACCTTGTAACTGAGCAGCTGTGTACTTTTGTATCACAGATTATTTCCGCAATAAAAACACTTCAGTTGGATCATCAAACAATCCAACTGAATTATTTATATCTTGTGTTTTTATTTATTCAGTTCAGTTTTATTTTATAAAGTGTTTTGGTTTCAAGAAAATATCAAGAATTGTATTCAACCCCCCCTTCTACAATTCTGTTAGGTCATTTGGGAATAACAACTATAATCAACACATTCTTACTTGATAGAGGGTCTAATTGACAGCAACAAAGGTCGAGAGAGCTGAATAGGGTTACTTGAGATTGTGCTGGTGAGATATCAAAACTCAAAAGCCATTGTAAGTATCTGTAAATATATTAGAAGGTGTATATATTAGAATCGTATGGTTTAATCAGTCAGCCAAAGTGGCACCATTTGACATCTGAAATACCAGAGTGTGTTCATATTTTAGAAATACAAGACGAAGAAAAAACTTAAGGACAAAATAAATAACTGTGCATTATGCAATAATAAGATAGAAGGAAAATGTTCATAATGACAAGCTCGTAAATTTTAAGATTGTTTATACCCTTTCAGGCTCCTTGTGAATTAATAAATTTGTTGATCTGTATCAGCAACCTGTCATTCAGATGAATCAGATTCAGAAACTTAAGCAAAGCAAACAGAAATCAAGAAGAAACTTGGAAAAACTTATTAGGAAGGAAAAAAACATTCAGATAGACAATATAGCAGCACTTACCAAGAAATGTAGCTATTAACTAACTAATTAAGCATACATTTTAGGCAAAAGGGTTGCCTAATAACTAAATCTTCATCAGTTGCTATCCGAAGAAGATTTTGTTCTTAGTTGAATGTATTTGATGATTAGTTTTATAAGCTAATTAATAATCAGATAGGAATTAGTTAAAGGTGTCAAATAAAGGCTCCATTTCGAAAGTACCAATACTCTCCGGTCTCCATAATTCTCTATAAGCGGCCGGAGTAGTATACTTGTCCTTAATGCATGAGGTGGCGGGATTGAGATGCACACAAATTCGTATTCGAAAAAAATTGTTCGAACTGGTTAAAAAAATTGGAAAAAATCTGATTAAAAAAAGGTCCACCTCAAATTGGATCCAGCCCGCAGGCTTAAACGGATCGCATATTTTTCACAAAACCTCGATCCAGTTCGAGCCGAATAAACCCAAATTTAATCTCGATTTGGACGTAGTCTTGATCAGGATAAAAGTCCAATCCAAAAAGTTAGAATTTTCAATTAAATCTCGGATAAAAGCTTAAATTTTTTAATTAAATCCGGAAAAATTAAAAAAAAGTTAAAGTTAAAGTTATCAATATCTAAAATAATTTGTAAAAATCCGATTTGGCCCCTCCTGACCCGGCCCTATCTACAGGTATAAATATTTTAGAGGAAATTTGTCTCGATTTAAAAAAGTCCGGCCCTATCGGATATCGAAAAATCCGACCTGAATCCGGATTACGTTCATCTCTATTCAGGGTAACAACTATAGAGGTGTTTATATTATTACTTATATTATCTGATATGTATGAACATAGTTGAGACAAAATTATATTTATAATTATATTTATTTATGAATATTTTAATATTTAAAAGTTATTAGTTTACATGATTAAATTATTGTTAAAAAAGATTTAGCCAAAAAAATTGTAGTTAAAAATTTGATATTTATTATATTTTACACGCTCAATTTAATATTTGTTTATATTGAGTTATAAAAGTTAGATTTGGCCAATTTTACGGTTCACATGAAATTCACAAAATAATCTTTAATTTAGTTGTGGTTTAATAGTTCTTTTTCAATTAAAAACTATTCTAAAACTAAAAAGAGAATAAAGTGACGAAATTTAATGTTGAGAATTCTATTCGATTTAGGAAATCTATCTAACTTATATGTAGTTTAGATTATTAGAATAACCTTTATTAACCAAATACAGGTTTTAATTTTAAATCTAACGGGTTTCACCTATCTATTTAAGATTAAACGATTTTTATTATTTTGGTTATAAATGGGTTTCCTTATTTAATTAAAACTATTTTTATGTTTTAACTTTTTGAAAAATCCAATCCTAATATAATATCTTTTAACTTATATCATTTTTAGATAATAATTTCTTTTTATATGATATAATCTTGATCATCTATTTTTAAAAGTATTTGATCTAACGGTTGAGAATGTTTTGGCGGTATTTAGGACCAAACTACCAGGATAACATCATTAATTTTTCTTAATATTTATTATTTTTTTATTTTTTTAAATATTTATTGCTAAAATATAATATACTCTTTTTTGTAATATGTTAATGATGCGGGAACTTTAAACTTTTGAGAAAATAAATTATCAATTAAAATATAAATTTTTTGTAATAGTTCTTTTAAAGTAGTACACTGTGACGATCAAAATTCTGTATAAAATTCATTTTTTTTATAGTATATCCCGTAAATATCTTTGTTATTATATTAAAGACTAAATAATGAAAGTTTTCTTATAAGTGTGGTCGCTTTGTTTGATCACTCAATCCATAATCGTTGGATTTTTCAAATTAAATTGTTGAGAAACGTTACATATAACAGTAAAATTATCATGTAGAATGATCTAAGATTTGAATCTACCAACAACATATTAAAATTTACAGGTTTTTTTTTGAAAAAAAAAGATTTTTTTTCATTTTTTTTCTTTCAGTTTGATAATATTTTTTGTAAAGTACGATTTTTCAGAGAAAAGTACTGTACTAATTGATTAACAAACTTTTAAAGTTTCGAATTTAATAATTTACAATGTATGTAGGTTAAAAAAGTTAGGTCTGTTGTGTAGATGAGTCTACAATTTCAAAATACGGTTTTTTTTAATATGAATATAGTCCTGCTAACAATGAAATTAGGTCTCTATGAGTGCTTATAAAACAAAATCACCATTTGCGTATAATTTATTATTTAATAATAAATTATATTTGATTAGTTATGATCTATAACTTTATAAAATAGGATAAAAATATGCAAAATTTTATAAAATTTTATCCTCGTATTATTATATTCTTTGTTGATTTGAATTTTCTTAGATTGATTTTAATTTTTGAACATAGATTTCTAAATTTAAAATAGTTAGAAAAAAGTAATTAAATTGGCGTTAAAATAATGATGACATAATAATCATTATTAGAATTTAAATACTCACTTTACTGATTTGGGCTTTATCTTGTGTTTTAAAAATCAGATTTTGACGATTTTACACCCCACGTGAAGATAATTAAATTATTTTTAATTAAAAGATGGTTTAACAATTTTTATCTAACTGGAATTTTCCATGGAAGAGAAAAGAAAGTCACGAATTTTTTACATGGAGAATTCTATTCAATATAAAAAACTTATTTATATTTGGTATATTTGGTTTAAATTATCAAAATATACTTTTTAGAATTTAAATATAATCCTATTATAAATAAAATACACTTTTTAATATATATTATGCTTATTATATAAAATAGTTTAATATAATAAGGATATTAAGTACATACTAATATAAGTATCTTACTAACTGCTTTTACTTTTAATGTTTCGGTTTTATTTATTGTGTATATAAAATTTTAAAATACATTATTACTTTAAAATTATTAAACAGAATAAAAATTATGTTATGATTATATAAAATTTTATTCACATATTATTATAGTCTTTATCGATTTGAATTTGTTCTTAATTTATTTTAATAATTTATTGAAAGAAAGATAAAATTTCAATATTTAAAAGAATTAGTGGAAAAATAAATAAATTGGTGCTAAAATTATAAAAAAATATTTATTAAAATTTAGATACTCACTTTACTATTTGGGTTCTATCCTGAGTTTTAGAAATTGAATTTTGACGATTTTACAACATATGTGAAACTAACGAAATTATCTTTAATTTAATGATGATTTAATAATTATTATCTAACTTGGCCAGTTGACCTACCCATAAACCGAAAAGAAAAGATGGTTAAGTATTATATTCAAAATTATTGTTTATGAATATGAAACCCTCAATATTTTAATAATATTTTGATATTTTCATTTTATGTTTGTTATATGTAAAATAATATAATTATAATTTGGATTAATCAAATTGTTATGTTACTTCAGAAAAAAAATGTTTAAATTTATTTAGGAGTTCTCCTAAATCTCTTATAACGCGGGTCCACATGTATCATTGTTATATGATATACATGAGCATTATATTGATAATTTTTAATATTGTAATCGAATGAATTGTTATCTGATATTTGGTTTAATAATTATTATCTAACTCGAACTATACATAAATTAAAGAGAAAAGATATTTAAGAATTTTTACATAGAAAAATTTTAAATTATCAAAATATACTTTTTAGTATTTAAATATAATTCTATTATTAATTAGATACACTTTTTAATATTAGATCTAACAATTCTCATCGATCTATTCAAGATCTAACTATAATAATTAATTTGGTCGTATAGTGGCCGTACACGGACCAGATCGATTTTAATTTTTTCTTAAATTGATTTTAATATTTTATTGAAATAAACATAGAATTTATAAATTTAAAAGAATTAGGAAACAAATTAAATTAGTGCTACAATAATAAAAAAATTATTAAAATTTAGATAATCATTTTATTGTTTGGGCTCTATCTTGAGTTTTAGACAACAGATTTTAACAATTTTATAGCTCACGCGAAGCTAACAAAATTATCTTTAATTTAATGATGGTTTAATAATTATTATCTAACTGGAACTATCCATAAACTAAAGAGAAAAGATAATTACGATTTTTTACATAAAGATTTCTATTCAATATAGAAAACCTATTTATAATTGGTTTAAATTAAAAAAAAAATTATTAATATTTAGATAATCACTTTACTGTTTGGGCTCTATCTCTAGTTTTAGACAACAGATTTTAACAATTTTACAGCCTACGCGAAGCTAACAAAATTATCTTTAATTTAATGATGGTTTAATAATTATTATCTAACTGGAACTATCCATAAACTAAAGAGAAAATATAATTACGAATTTTTACATAAAGATTTCTATTCAATATAGAAAACCTATTTATAATTGGTTTAGATTATCAAAATACACCTTTTAGTATTTAAATACTATCATATTATTAATCAAATACAATTTTTAATATTATATCTAACGGTCCTCGTCTATTTGAATATTTATAGTTTTATAATCCAACGGATCATATACTTTTGGTAGTACAGTGACCGACCAAAATTTTGGATAAGATCTCCCTTACGCTTATTATATATACTAGCTTATAGCCCGTGCGATGCACGGTTACTTAAATTTTATTTATAATTATTTTGTTTATAATTATATTTTAATTACCCATGGAACACACGATTATTTTTTTAATATTTATAATTATATTTATTTATGAATATTTTAATATTTAAAAGTTATTAGTTTACATGATTAAATTATTGTTAAAAAAGATTTAGCCAAAAACAATTATAGTTAAAAATTTGATATTTATTATATTTTACACGCTCAATTTAATATTTGTTTATATTGAGTTATAAAAGTTAGATTTTGCCATCACAAAATAATCTTTAAACTAAAAAGAGAATAAAGTGACCAAATTTAATATTGAGAATTCTATTCGATTTGGGAAATCTACTTATCTGTAGTTTAGATTATTAGAATACCCTTTATTAACCAAATACAGTTTTTAATGTTAAATCTAACGGTGTTCACCTATCTATTTAAGATTAAATGATTTTTATTATTATGATATTAAATAAGTTTCCTTATTTAATTACAACTATTTTTATATTTTAACTTTTTGGAAAATCCAATCCTAATATAATATCTTTTTAACTTATATCATTTTTAGATAATAACTTCTTTTTTATATGATATAATTTTGATCGTCTATTTTTAAAAGTATTGGATCTAACGGTTGAGAATTTTTTGGCGGTATTTAGGACCAAACTACCAGGATAACATCATTAATTTTTTTAATATTTATATATTTTTTCATTTTTCATTTTTTTTTAAATATTTATTGCTAAAATATAATATACTCTTTTTTGTAATATGTTAATGATGCGGGAACTTTGAACTTTTGAGAAAATAAATTATCAATTAAAATATAATTTTTTTTTGTAATAGTTCTTCTTTTAAAGTAGTGCACCGTGACGATCAAAATTCCGTATAAAATTCATTGTTTTATAGTATATCCCGTAAATATTTATGTTATTATATTAAAGACTAAATAATGAAAGCTTTCTTATAAGTCTGGTCGCTTGATCACTCAATCCATAATCGTTGGATCTTTCAAATTAAATTGTTGAGAAACGTTAGATATAACAGTAAAATTATCACGTAGAATGATCTAAGGTTTGAATCTACCAACAACATATTAAAATTTATAGGTTTTTTTTTAAATAAAGAATTGTTTTCAATTTTTTTCTTGCAGACATAGGTTATTTGATAATATTTTTTGTAAAGTACTATACTAATTGATTAAGAAACTTTTAAAGTTTCGAATTTAATAATTTACAATGTATATATGTTAAAAAAGTTTGGCCTATGTAGCTGAGTCTAAAATTTCAAAATACAGTTTTTTTTAATATGAATATAGTCCTGCTAACAATGAAATTAGGTATCTATGAGTTCTTATAAAACAAAATCACCATTTACGTATAATTTATTATTTAATAATAAATAATATGTGATTAGTTATGATCTAAAACTTAATAAAACAGGATTAAAAATATGCACAATTTTATAAAATTTTATCCTCGTATTATTATATTTTTTGTTGATTTGAATTTTTCTTAGATTGATTTTAATTTTTGAACATAGATTTCTAAATTTAAAATAGTTAGAAAAAAGTAATTAAATTGGTATTAAAATAATGATGACATAATAATTATTATTAGAATTTAAATATTCACTTTACTAATTAGGGCTTTATCTTGTATTTTAAAAATCAGATTTTGACGATTTTATACCCCACATGAAGATAACTAAATTATATTTAATTAAAAGATGGTTTAACAATTTTTATCTAACTAGAATTATCCAAAGAAGAGAAAAGAAAGTCACGAATTGTTTACATGGAGAATTCTATTCAATATAGAAAACTTATTTATATTTGGTATATTTGGTTTAAATTATCAAAATACACCTTTTAGAATTTAAATATAATCATATTATTAATAAAATACACTTTTTAAATATTTGATCTAACGATTTTCATTTTTCTAGTTAAGATCTAATGGTCCTTATTAATTTAGTTGTCTACGACCAAAATTTTGGATAAGATTCCTATTATGATTATTATATATAAGGATTTAATATAATAAGGATATCAAGTATATACTGATATAAGTATCTTACTAACTGCTTTTACTTTTAATGTTTCGGTTTTATTTACGGAAAAGAAAAGATGGTTAAGAAGTTTTACATAAAGAATTCAATTCAATATAGAAAATCAATTCATAATTGGTTTAAATTATCAAAGCACACTTCTTAGTATTTAAATATAATCCTACCTTTAATCAAATACACATTTTAATATAAGTATTATATTCAAAATTATCGTTTATGAATATGAAACCCTCAATATTTTAATAATATTTTGATATTTTCCTTTTATGTTTGTTATATGTAAAATAATATAATTATAATTTGGATTAATCAAATTGTTATGTTCCTTCAGAAAAAAAAAAGTGTTTAAATTTAGAGTTCTCCGGTTATAACGTAGGGTCCACGTGTATCATTGTAATCGATATGAATTGTTATCTTGAAATTTGGTTTAATAATTATTATCTAACTGGAACTATACATAAATTCAAGAGAAAAGATATTTAAGATTTTTTACATAGAAAAATTTTAAATTATCAAAATACACTTTTTAGTATTTAAATATAATTCTATTATTAATCAGATACACTTTTTAATATTATATCTAACAATTCTCATCGATCTATTTAAGATCTAATTATAATTATTAATTTGGTCGTAATCGTACACGGACGATCGATTTTAATTTTTTCTTAAATTAGTTTTCATATTTTATTGAAATAAACACAGAATTTATAAATTTAAAAGAATTAGGAAAAAAATTAAATTGGTGCTACAATAATAAAAATATATTTATTAAAATTTAGATAATAACTTTACTGTTTGAGCTCTATCTTGAGTTTTAGACAACAGATTTTAACGATTTTACAGCCCACGCGAAGCTTACAAAATTATCTTTAATTTAATGATGATTTAATAATTATTATCTAACTGGAACTGTTAGATCAGAATTCAATGATCGTCAGAAGCTAGACTCAACTGATCAGGATTGCTGACGTCATCAGTATTGCATGGTCATCAGTATTTGATCAAGCGTCAGTATCTTATTGATCATCAGGATTCCTACTCAGACTATGATCAGGTTTGATCATCAGGACTTGAAGCTGATCAGGATTCCTACTTCGAGTTATATTTGGAGTCTAGATAAACATGGAAGTTTATTCTATTTGTTCCTGGTTTGTAGAATGCAGCTATCGATTAAAGATATGTTTCTATCTTTATTATGATTAGGACTTATCTTGTTATTGATAGAGAAGCTGTGTGCACTATATAAACACAGTTTTGGTTTCGATTTATGTAATTCATTCGAGAGAGAACATAATCGGAGAGAAGCTCTTAAGAACAGAATTTCTTGAGAGAGTTTTTGTAAGCTAGCAGCTCTTAAGAACATCAGAATTTCTTAAGAGAGTTTGTAACAGTTTTATATCAAAGTTAATAAAGCTGTTATTGTTATTGTTATTGATCTTTCATATTTGTGTTATATAAAGTCGAGAATCTTATACAATTGTATTCAACCCCCTTCTACAATTGTTATTTACTGGGCAACAATTGGTATCAGAGCAAACTGATTTAATTCTGAATCAGATACGATCTAAAGATGTCGACAACCAAGTATGAAAGCATGAAGATTCCCATCTTGAAGATATCAGAATATCCCACATGGAGGGTAAAGATGCTGATGTACCTGGAGGCTATGGATCCTGACTACTTGGACAGGATTCGTGATGGACCATATATACCAACAAAGTTCGTAGAACGAACAGATACAGTACCAGAACATTATGTGGTCAAAGCTAAAGCTGAATGGACTCCAGAAGAAAAAGCTCATGTACTCAGGGAACCAAAGATAAAGAATATCTTGCATAATAGCCTTGATGCTGTTATGTCAAACAGAGTGATTGCATGCAAGTCTTCAAAAGAAATCTGGGATACTTTGGAAACTCAGTGCCAGGGATCTGCATCTGTCAAGAAAAACAGAAGGGCTCTATTGATTCAAGAATATGAACAATTCGATGCAAGACCTGAAGAGAGCCTGACTGATCTATATGATAGATTCCTGACACTATTGAACAGCTTATCCTTAGTTGACAAAGTATATGAAACTGAAGATTCAAACACCAAATTTCTTAGAGCTTTACCTGAAGAATGGGATACTCAGACCTCAATCATTAGACACCAGTATGATCTGAACATTGTGTCTCTTGATGAGATCTATGGGATGCTAAGAACTCATGATCTTGAAGTTCAACAGAGAAAGAACAAGAAAAGCAGCAAGGCAAAGTCAATTGCTTTGAATGTAGAAGCAAAATCAAAAGGGAAAGCTATGGAGGTCTCTAGAAGGAAAGCAAGAGAAGCTGAGTCAGATCCTGACAACTCTTCATCAGATACTGATGGCAATCCTGATGCCAATACTGGTGATGAATCTTCTGATTCAGACATGGAAGAAATGGTTGCTATGATTGTCAGAAACTTCAGAAGGATGAAGTTCAGGAAGAATAGAAGACAAGGCAACTTTCAGAAAAAGACCTTCAAAGCAGACAAAGACAAGTATATCAAGAAGGACAGCAAGAGTAGCAAATTTGACAAATCAAAGGTTAGATGCTACAAGTGTAATGGTATGGGTCACTTTGCTTCTGAATGCAACAAGACAAAGGCACTCATCACATCAAGCAAGGATTGGATGGACTCTTCCTCAGAATCTGATACTGAGGTAGTCAACTATGCGTTAATGGCCAATGCTGATGTAACTGCTGCTCCTGATGATAAGGTACTAAATACTATCTTTGATTTTGATACTGATAATGCTTCTGAGTTAAGACGTTTTCTAAAGTCATTACATATTAGCTTTAGAAGTCAAACTGCTGAGAATACTAGAATCTTATCTGAGATGTCTGACCTTAGAAAGAGGAATGAGATATTAGAAGCTGAATTTTCTCGTATGCAAGAAGTACAAAAAGAATGTGATAATGCTAAACACATGCACTTAGAGATGACATCTAAATGTACTTCTCTTGAAAAAGAACTTGAATATGCTAATGAGAAAATCAGAACCTGGACAGACTCTGGTAGGAAATTTCATGAGATTAATACCTCTAAGAATTGGAAAGAGTGTCTAGGATATAAGTCAGATGAAGATAAGAAATTAGCAGAGAAAATTGTCATTGATGAGACAGTCAGTCCAAAGACCTATAGACATGTTATAGACTCAACCAAATCTAAGATTACTCCTGTTAATTTTGTTTTTGGTAAGGATTCCAATTCTACTTTTGAAAAGGGATCTTCTTCTACTCAAGGAATTAAAATCGTTAAGTCTAAACCTGTCTTGAATAAAGTCACTAAGAATGTAGGTCTATTGTCTCAGAAACAGCTTAAAGATAAAATCTGTGAGGTTACAGATAAGAAAAAGGAAGCTACTGTTAAGAGAAACAGGAATGGTAAAGTTGGGATCGATAAAGAGAATGGTTATAAATATATCCCAAATGCACCTAGAAAGTGTTGTTTTAACTGTGGTAACTCTAATCATCTTGCTATTGATTGTAAGAAGAGTAAGAAGAAGATTACTGATATTCCTAAGTCTGATGTTAGGAATAGATCAGTACTCTATAAACCGCAGAAGTCCTGTTTTCATTGTGGTAGTCTATGGCATTCTATTTATACATGTAAAGAGTATCATGATTTGTACTATAACTTTTATGATCCATTGCCTAAGTTTGAAAGTAGTACAAAGTCTGATAGAACTGAAAATGTCATGAAGAAGCATGCTTTTGTTAATACTGATACTGACAAAGCAAATCCTGATGGAGTAAATCCTGTCAGGACTGCTAAAGTCAAAAAGTCTTCTGTTGTTAAAATTAATAAATTGCATGAGAAAGGAACCCAACATGTATGGGTTCCTAAGTGTTCTAACTAGTGTGTTTCTATTTTGATGCAGGGTAAAAAAAGAAAAATGTGTTAGTCATGGATAGTGGATGTTCTGTGCACATGACTGGAAACAAAGCCCTGTTATCAGAATATGAGGAAAAAGCTGGCCCAACTGTGTCTTATGGAGATGGCAACATTGGACAAACCTTGGGATATGGCAATATAATCATTGGAAATGTCATCATTGAAAAAGTAGCTCTAGTGAAGGGACTAAAACACAATTTGTTGAGTATTAGTCAAATCACTGACAGAGGTTATCATGTCAATTTCTATTCCACACATTGTGAAGTAGTCAGTAAAGCAACAGGGAAAATAGCACTAACTGGCTACAGGCATGGTAACATATATGAAGCCAACATTCTCTCAGATACTGATGGCTCCCCTACATGTTTCATCAGTAAAGCTTCAGTAGATGAAAGTTGGAATTGGCACAAGAAGCTTTCTCATCTCAACTTCAGCAACATCAATGAGTTGGTTAAGAAAGAATTAGTAAGAGGATTACCTAATGTCTTATATACACCTGATGGACTCTGTGATGCATGCCAAAAAGCAAAACAAAGAAGGACATCATTCCAGAGTAAATCAGAATCCTCTATTGAAGAACCATATCACATGCTACATCTTGATCTGTTTGGTCCAGTCAACATCATGTCCATCAGTAAGAAAAGGTACACTCTTGTAATTGTTGATGAATATTCTAGATTCACCTGGGTGTATTTTCTGCACAGAAAAGATGAAACTCCTGAAGTTCTGTTGGATCATGTGAGGATGATTGAGACAACCACAAAGTACAAAGTCAAGATTCTGAGAAGTGATAATGGTACTGAATTTAAGAATTGAAAGATGGAAGAGTTCTGCAAATACAAAGGAATCATTCAACAATTCTCTGCTCCTGGCACACCTCAGCAAAATGGAGTAGTAGAAAGGAAGAATAGAACTCTTATTGAAGCTGGCAGAACTAGGTTGGAAGAAGCTAAATTACCTACATATTTCTGGGCAGAAGCAGTCAACACAGCATGCTATACACAAAATCTCACATTGATAAACAGGCATGGTGTCACTCCTTATCAGTCACTCAAAGAGAAGAAACCAAGTCTGAAGCATTTGCATGTGTTTGGCTGTAAATGTTTTGTTCTCAGAACTCATCCTGAACAGCTAGGGAAATTTGAAACAAAGGCTGATGAAGGAATATTCATAGGTTATCCTACATCAAGAGCCTTCAGAGTTTTTAATTTGAGGACAAGAACTGTCATGGAGTCAATACATGTATCTTTTGATGACAAGAAGATAACTGGAATCATTGAAGACTCACATGATAGATTACAATTTGAAAATGAAGCTTCCAAGGAACCTGAAGAAATTGAATCAGATCCTGTCAATTCATCAGATACTGACGGGTCACCAAATCCTGATGACTCACCAGGTACTGATGGTGCTAATACTGATGATGCAAACAACAGTGATACAACTAGTAGTGCTAATGTTGAGGGGGAGCAACGGCATTCAACTACAAGTTCAGAGTCAACTCAATCATCAGGACAGAATTCTTCAAATACTGATTCAAGTGAAGATCCTGATAACACATCAAGAGGACATAACAATAATTCAGGGAGAGTTTCAAATCAATCAAATTCTTTCAATCAAGATAACACCAATCCAGGGGAGCATCTACTTCAAGAAACAATTTGACACCAGCAAGGAAATGGACAAAAGATCATACTCCTGATTTGATAATTGGAGATCCTGATGCAGGTGTTCAAACAAGAAGTGCAACTCAGAATGAATGTTTATATAATAACTTTCTATCCAAGGAGGAGCCTAAGAAAGTTGAAGATGCACTTAAAGATGCTGATTGGGTTACTGCAATGCAAGAAGAACTGAATGAATTTGAAAGGAATGAAGTCTGGAAACTGGTACCAAGACCAAAGAATAGATCAATTGTTGGTACAAAGTGGATTTTCAAGAACAAGACTGATTCTGATGGAGTCATTATCAGAAACAAAGCTAGACTAGTTGCAAAGGGGTATTCCCAACAAGAGGGAATTGACTATGATGAAACTTTTGCTCCTGTTGCAAGACTAGAAGCCATCAGGATATTTCTTGCTTATGCAGCACATAAGAAATTCAAGGTTTTCCAGATGGATGTTAAAAGTGCTTTCTTAAATGGTGAACTGGAGGAAGAAGTTTATGTTGAACAACCTCCTGGTTTCATTGATCCTAAATATCCAGATCATGTCTACAGACTGGATAAGGCACTTTATGGACTAAAGCAAGCTCCAAGAGCATGGTATGAAACCTTAGCTCAATTCTTACTGGAAAGTGGATTCAAAAGAGGTGCAATTGATAAAACTCTATTTTATTTGAATCATGGTAAGGAGTTGCTGTTAGTTCAGATTTATGTTGATGATATCATTTTTGGGTCAACAAACAATAAGCTGTGTGAAAAGTTTTCCAAGCTTATGCAGTCAAGATATCAAATGAGCATGGTGGGAGAAATGAGTTACTTTCTGGGTCTTCAAGTTAAACAGACTGATGAAGGGATTTTTATTAATCAGTCTAAATACACAAGGAATTTACTGACAAGGTTTAACATGCAAGACAGTACTCCTGCTTCAACTCCCATAGCTACAGCTACCAAACTTGATCCTGATCAAGGTGAAGAGGTAGATGTAACTCACTACAGAGGAATGATTGGCTCTTTATTGTATCTCACTGCCAGTAGACCAGATATCAAGTTTGCAACCTGTCTATGTGCAAGATTTCAAGCAAAACCTAGAGAACCACATCTGATTGCAGTCAAGAGAATTTTCAGATATCTCAAAGGCACTCCTTCACTTGGCCTTTGGTATGCAAGGGAATCAGATTTTGGGTTGTGTGGTTATTCAGATGCTGATTTTGCAGGATGCAAAATAGACAGGAAAAGTACTTCAGGAAGTTGTCAGTTTTTGGGTGGAAGACTAGTTTCATGGTTCAGTAAAAAGCAGAAATCTATTTCCACTTCAACTGCAGAAGCTGAGTACATTGCTGCAGGAAGTTGTTGTGCTCAGATAATGTGGATGAGAAATCAGTTGTTAGATTATGGCCTGTCATACTCAAAAATCCCTATTTATTGTGATAACCAAAGTGCTATTGCAATGACAGGAAATCCAGTTCAACATTCTCTTACTAAACACATAAGTATCAGATATCACTTTATAAGAGAACAGGTTCTGGAAGGAACAATTGAACTTCACTTTGTTCCTACTGATCTACAACTAGCTGATATATTCACCAAGCCACTACCTGAAGCTACTTTCAATAAGTTAGTGAATGAACTTGGAATGATGAATTTTGAGAATTTCTGAGGGAAAGCTACAGAGAGGAAATCCTGATAACTGTCAAATCCTGATGGTTATTCAGAAAGGTATGTTTTCTTTGATCAAATCCTGATAGGACTCAATCCTGACAGGAAGTCCACTGGTCAAATCCTGATGCTCAGATGTTTGAAGCTGGTATGAAAACCAGAGGTTCTATGCTAATTTGTCATCAACACTCCTGGTAAACTCTGGACAATTAGATTATTACTTAGTCTTTGATTAAGTTTTCAGTCTTAATTATCAATTTCAATTTCATTATTATCAGAGTTTATTATTTATCATCTCTATATCACTATGAGTGTTACTAACAAATTTTGCAGGCAAGTATGGCAAAATATTTTGTGCGGAAATGCTTTTATTCCTGATGAGGTTAGGTTTTTCTTACATCAGAAAATGCCTACTCGTTATGGACTACTTTCTAATGCTATGGGGCAAGGCCCAACCCACCTTGTTCCTGACACAAGCATGCAACCTAAACAGTCTAAACAGTTAGCAACCACCTCTACTGTCTCTCAAAAGACTTTAGTTGTAAAATCAAAGAAATCAGCTAGAACTGATGTGTCTGGAAGGCAATCAGGTTCAAAGGATTTTTCCTCTACACCACTCACTAAAAAGAAGATACAAGGGGGTGTACAAGGGGTCCTGGTCAAGAAAGCTGATAAGGTTGTTAAGGATGTTCCTGTGAAAAGGAAGTTAAGGTTGATTGATGAAAGTGATTCAGAGGATGACTTACCTATATCATCTGTGATGAATGTGAACAAGGAAGTTGCTGATACTGCTACTAAAGCTGTGGTACCTTTATCAAAACCACAAAAGACAAGGAAATTATCAAAGAGCAGGTATCATATTCCTTTGACAGTGCAAATGACGGATACTGATATTCAGACATCAAATCCTGATGTGAGTATTCCTGATGCAACAACAAAAGTTGTCTTTATATCAGACTCTCCAGCCTCTCCATCTCCGATTCAAGGACATTCTTGGGAGAAGGTTTCTACAACTGCTTCCTTGGTTGGTCTTACACCTACATCAAAGAAAAAGAGGAATGCAGAAGAGTTAGTCTATCAGAGACAGAAGAAGCTGAAAGGATCAAGCCCAAAAGAACCTGAATTTCAGAGTAATTCAGCAGCTACTGTTGATCCTGCCACACAAGAACCACTCAATCAAAGTTTGGGTGAAGGCTTAGCTAGTGGAATGGTCACACAAGAACCATTTTCTCAAAGGGAGAATGAAGACATCAACATTCCAGCTACACAAGAACCATCTTCTCAAAGTGAAGATGCAGGCAAAGCTACAGCTTCTGTTGAAAGATTGGTCGAGAACATTGTCAATGAGGGAAGCACACAAGAACCTTTAGCTCAAAGTGTTGAAGAAGCTTCTGAACCTCAAGCTCCACAAGAACCATTGGTAGCAAATACTGATGCAAGCATATCAAATCCTGACGATGTTCATCCTGACGCTAGTGGTGCTCCTGATAATGAACCTATTTTGATACAGCCACTTCGTTCAAGACCAATAGATCATCCTATCTCAGAATCTCAGGATAAACTGAAAGGTATTGCAATTCCTGATCCTGATATATCTCATGGTTCTGATGATGATAATTCTGATGATGATAGTGATGATGATAATGAGAATAGAAAAGAGAAGGAACAGCTTGCTACAGCACTCAAGATTAGTCTTGGAACTAATTTTGGTTCATCAAGTACGTATATGG
Organism: Heracleum sosnowskyi; assembly: GCA_030848705.1. Classification (NCBI taxonomy): domain Eukaryota; kingdom Viridiplantae; phylum Streptophyta; class Magnoliopsida; order Apiales; family Apiaceae; genus Heracleum; species Heracleum sosnowskyi. The sequence goes on along the minus strand of CM061241.1, from coordinate 65,980,845 downwards.
CTGGCAATGCTTTCACTGGGAAAGATCAGAGACAAGATTTTTCTACTCCTTCCTTTGATCCTGCAGAGGCATTTAGACAGCATGAATGGAACAATTCATGGCACAATTCTGATGAATCTATCAGCTTTTCTTCTGCTATTGAACATGCCTATAATGCAGTGAAGTCTATAGAGAATCAAGACTTGAAGAATCATCTGAAGGCTACAACTCTGTTATCCAAAAGCCTGAAAAGTGAGATTGATTCTATCAAGGGCTCAACTGAAAAAGTGAGGACTGATATCTTTAATAATTTTACAAAGGTGCCTACTACTTTCCAACTAAGGGTAGTGGAATCCCAAGTGAAATCTGTTGTTTCAGAACAAACCTCAATCAATCAAAGAATTGATTCTCTGGATACTAAGGTAACTGAAATTCAAGCCTCTCTTTCCTTAATTTTGCAATTATTGTCAAATCCTGATGTCAAAAAGGGGGAGAAGGTTATTCAGACAAAATGTACACCTGATCTAGTATTAAGAAATAATGATGATGATACTGGAGATGATGGTGGTGACAAAGCGATACAAGGAGAAACCTCTGATGCTGTTGTTTTGAAGTCTACAATCCAAACTTCTCAAAGTCAAACAACGCAGTCAACTCATGTTTCTGATTCTGGAGTTAAGACAGTAAGAACATTGGTGCAATCTCAGATCCTGACGGAAGATCAAATCCTGACACCTGGTCATGGACAAATTCTTGCTACAATTCCTGAAGGTGATGAAGATGTGATTATTGATAATCCTGAAGATGCATCAAATTTATTCCAGAAGTTTTCTACAAAAGACGGCAGAATTGTTACTCTATATCACACTGATAAAAGAGTTCAACAATTATATGCAAGAAAAGCACTCTCTACAGCAAGTGAAGAATATCCAGATCTCTCACATGAAGAATTCTTGAGACTACAAAGAGAGACAATGGAAAGCTATATTGCTCCTGCTAGAGATAGAGGAAGCAGAGGTAGGAGAGGTGCTAGAAGAAGTAAAAGAGGTTCTTCAACTCAAATAGTACCTAGACAGACAAGGTCTAGAGGGTTAAGAATTGAAGAAATTCCTGAACCTAATCAAACTCTAGTAGTTCCTGACAGATCTACTTTTGGTGATGATGGAATTGTTGAAGAAGAACCTGAATTGAGAAGAAAATCAAGAAAATCAACTCTCAGCAATACAAATCAAATTGAAGATTCTAATCCTGACAATATTCAAGATCCTGACGAATCTGAAATTCTGCAAGAGGTTGATTTGATAATCTTATCTACTGTTGTTGATTGTCACAACAAAGAAGTAGATGAAGAAGAAGAAGCCAGAAGAAGAGATATTACAAGAAGAACAAATAAAGATTTCAATCTCTATCTACAAAGGCTTAAAGTTTCAAATGAAAGAAAATGGAGGAACTCAAGCAGACAAGAATCTTCGCTGGAAAGAAGCTACGCTCATAAAAAGGAGAAATACAAGAAGTGGAAACATATTAGCTGTTGATATAGTTATAGATTGTCATGATGGTTTTGAAAAGAAAGAAAAGCTTCTGTACTTCATGAAAGATGGTAGTGTGAAGATTCTATCTATTCAAGATCTGCTGATAAAAACTACACAGGAACTGAAATATGTTCACTATCTGTTAAGATGGAAGAACCAAGTGTACAAAGAATGGAGTGACATGATTTTGTCAACAATAAGAAGAAGACTGGATGGAAACAGTAATTTCAATGGTAATTATACTCCCATGTACTTAAATCAAAGAGGTCAGGATGTGGAAATGCAAAGGGGTACTGCTGTTAAAGAAGTAAATTTTGGCATGACTCATCTTTCTCTCAATCCTGATGGGAAGGAAATTGCTTATCTTTTGCTTGAAGAGCACAGTCTACAGAGAAACTCCATACAGAATCTCAGAGCAGCTATCTTCCAGATTAATGAGGAAGATGAAGAACTCAGAAATCTTAAGGAAAGACTGATTCAAATTCTTGAAGAAAAAGAAGAAAGTTTATTATCCAACTTCTTGAAGATGAATCTGTTCTATCACAAAGCTTAAACAGATAAGTTGTTTCTGAAGATACTTGTACATTTTGATACATGTTTTTGACATCATTGAATATTTGGATTCTATACTTTATTTCACAAAGTATGAGATTGGGGGAGATTGTTAGATCAGAATTCAATGATCGTCAGAAGCTAGACTCAACTGATCAGGATTGCTGACGTCATCAGTATTGCATGGTCATCAGTATTTGATCAAGCGTCAGTATCTTATTGATCATCAGGATTCCTACTCAGACTATGATCAGGTTTGATCATCAGGACTTGAAGCTGATCAGGATTCCTACTTCGAGTTATATTTGGAGTCTAGATAAACATGGAAGTTTATTCTATTTGTTCCTGGTTTGTAGAATGCAGCTATCGATTAAAGATATGTTTCTATCTTTATTATGATTAGGACTTATCTTGTTATTGATAGAGAAGCTGTGTGCACTATATAAACACAGTTTTGGTTTCGATTTATGTAATTCATTCGAGAGAGAACATAATCGGAGAGAAGCTCTTAAGAACAGAATTTCTTGAGAGAGTTTTTGTAAGCTAGCAGCTCTTAAGAACATCAGAATTTCTTAAGAGAGTTTGTAACAGTTTTATATCAAAGTTAATAAAGCTGTTATTGTTATTGTTATTGATCTTTCATATTTGTGTTATATAAAGTCGAGAATCTTATACAATTGTATTCAACCCCCTTCTACAATTGTTATTTACTGGGCAACAGGAACTATCCATAAACTAAAGAGAAAAGATAATTACGAATTTTACATAAAGATTTCTATTAAATATAGAAAACCTATTTATAATTAGTTTAAATTATCAAAATACATCTTTTTGTATTTAAATACTATCCTATTAATAATCAAATACAATTTTCAATATTATATCTGACGGTCCTCATTGATTTGAAGATTTGTAGTTTAATAATCCAACGGATCATATACTTTTGGTAGTACAGTGACCAACCAAAGTTTTGGATAAGATCTCCCTTACGCTTATTATACATGCTCGTGCAAGGGACGGACTTTTCCGCCGGTATATATACTTTTCCGCTGGTATATATAAAAGAACCGGGCAAACACGGGCTATAATCTACTAAATTAAAAAACACCTAGATATATTTTAAGGAAAACAAATCCGTAAGTCAGAAATATTAAATTTGGGCAGAAAACGGTAACCCTGTCTATCCTGCCGAAGAGCCGGCGCCGGAGGGTGGAGTGAGAAAACGAAAAGTGGGTTTTGCTGATTCATATAGAACCAAGGGCTTGATGATCATAAAAGGTTACTATTCTTTTTTCTAATTTTTAACTTGTAATTATACAAATATTTTTCTTACTTGTGACAACTCTAAAAATCTTACGTTACTGCACTAGTTTGTATTTACATGTATGCATATTTGTAGGGTTTTGATTAAAATATAGTACTACTTTGTGTTTAATTTTCAAGCTTTGTGTTGGGTATAATATTATATATGTTGCATGCTTTGTTTGCAAAGGACATGGAAACTGTTTGAAGAGATGATTGACAGAAACATGGTTTTTTAAGAATGTGATACTTGCTAATTATGTCGAGAATGGTAGTTTTGGGTCTGTTATTGTTTTATTAGGTGGCCAGGATGGGTAAAAATCTGTGTTGCAGACATGGAGAAACATGGAGATATGTAGAAAGAATTCGTTTGCGTGGAATTCTATTATTATAATTTTTTTAGAAGTGTTGGCGTTTTATGGCACAATTTTAAGAAATAATGCCCAAATAAGCACAAATACGAAATATGGTCCTTTTGTCACCAAAACACGCAGGGTAAAACAGTGTTTCTGAAAGACGCAATGGCATCTTTCATTTTTTGTGCTGTCTTCTATTGATTTCATTTTTTTTTTAATAAAAAAGAAAAAAAAAGCGCATCATTATTCAGTGTTTCGGGACCTGCAAGCGCAACTCCCTCTGGCGTTTCTGTAAAATGGAAGGGCGTGTCCCGTTTGTACTCATCTCATTTTATTTTTAAATACAGAAAACGCTTAATTATGCCACGTTTTTGCTGTAATTGTTTTTGTTGCTTGTGGGTCCACTTGGTGTGCTTCTGAAGAAGTGCAGTCACCTTAGTTCATCAATTTGAAAAGATTCAGATGCAGGGATTCGAACCCACGAGCTTCCAGTTATAATATCGCCTCTCCGGCCACCATCAAAGCAAACCAGTGCATCTATGCAAAACTGATAGCGCAATTTAAATAAATGTTTCTCTGTTCCATAAAGGGCCATTATTTTCAATTGTGCCGTTTTGGGCCATCTTACATAAAACAGTACCTTAACGGAATTTGAATTTAGTTCCAGATATTCTGGCTGAAGTTATAAGATTAGTATTTCTGAATGACCTTTATGTGGATAAAACTTTGACGAGCAGTTTTGCAAGAATTGGGTTGCTCGGTAAACCCAAGATATTAGGTAGTTGGATTCAAGTAAAGCCAAGATATGTTATGTAAATGGATGCAATAAATTTACGAGCTTGGAAGGATCTAGGGTAGGATTGCTGAGGCAAGAGAGCTCTTCAATTCGAACAGGAGTTGACAACTAACCTTTCTTGAGGGTGGAGACTCTTATCTATAGTTCATAAAAAGAAAGTGTTAGTGATATATACTTGAAAGAATTGTGATATCTTTGATTTTTTTGCTTGCGGATTTCATGTTTTACCAATATTAATGCTTTTACAGCTTTAAACTTGTTGATCTCTTTAGTGGAGAGTTAGCGAAGGCAAGCAAATAGACACCAGATCCACCATAGCCACTATTGCCGACCAGAACCTTACTGAATTGGTGATGGAAGCCAGTAAGTTGCACTTGAACTTTAATGTTCAATTTAAAGGTACACTGAAGCAAAGATGAAATCACCAAGCAATCAAAGTTCAAGGCGGAAAGTTGAAGCAAGTTCGAGCCCAACTCAATGCCGTATATCAAGGACCGAGCTAAGTGCTCTATTCTCATATTTTATTATGCCAAGGTACAATATCTCTCGTTAACAACTCTATTATTTCTATATTTCTCTTATTTAAACAAGTATATATTATTTCCTTTCTTTCTTTGTGTTATTGATAAGTGTGTCATCTTCTTTACTTTCGTAATTTACACATTGTTTGTTTCCGAGTTATCTTTCTCTTATGTTCATCCTTTTTTTTGATTGAATTATCAATGTTACGCAACTTGTTATGTGAAAGGTCACATGGGGGCAACCAAAATTTTCCAGGGCTATATATTGAGTGAAATAACTTCTATTGAAGTGTGGGAGCTTGAATCTTTGTGGCCAAACCTACATTGATGTGTGAAGGAAGTATGAGCTTTGGTTGGCTCATGTTTATGATGCCCTTACAGCAATTGTAAGATGGGGTGAAACAAGGGAAGAAATAAACGGTGTATTAAGGGTATTATTGGTGTATAAAGGGGTGGCCTTCTTGGCAGTTATGGTGGAAATAATATATTCACATTGCAACATGCATTATTTTGCAGTAGAGGACGGATCATTAATAACTTTCATGGTAGATTGACATCAATACTAAAGTAAAAGAAAACAAGCAATTTATGTGAAAATTCGTCAAGGGAGGGTAAAATCATAACCTCTAAATATGAAAGTAATACTAAATATGAAAGTAATACAAGAGTGACGTGCTTCCTCATTCAACACTCTTCAACACTCTTGAATATAATCACCTCTCTTTCATGCAAATACTCTCTCTAGTATTTGTGATATCTAAAAACCCTACAAATATATGTATCTAAAGACACTACAAATATGTATGTCCTAATCTACTTTGAATCCTATTTTGAATCCTATTTATTGGAATTATCATCTTCGAAACCCTTTCAGAATAATAGTTCTATCCAAAATAAGGCTCACCTTAATTATTATAAATACCTACTCAAATTAGGATTTTTAGAAATTCGTGGGAGACCCTAATGAATCCTACCTTAACTCGAGTTTTTTATGTGAATCAATTTAAACCCTTTTTCTATCGTTTGTAATTTAGAGTAAATAGGATATCGTTTTATGCCAAGGATCAAGGGTTCACTTTTCTTTTATTCTGATAAGATCAAAGAATGATTTGGTTTGTAATTACTCTCTTAATTAAAGAAGTAAAACTCTATTGTAACAATTAAAGTACTATGTTGGAAAGCATGTTAGTTCACCATTAAACTCATTACACAATTTTGAATGGATTTATGATATGTTTAGAAAGATGCTCATAGAGAACTTGCCATGGATCACATAAAAACAAGCTCTACTATTTTTGTATAACCTTATAGACCACATAGAAAAGCTAAAATGAATTATACATTGATACAATTAATCTCATGGCCACCATTTAGGAAAATAATTTAACTTTATAGATATATCAATCACATAACCTAATTGGATGTCCACATACCACATATAATCCAAAAATACCTATAAGCATTGACGTTGTGCACTCAAGAACATATCTAGGGAAATCAAAACATAATTTTCATAAAGTTTAGGACTTCAAATCAGTCGTCTAACAATAAAATGTTAGCCAACTGCCAACCATTGTCATGATAAAACTCATAAAATTCATTAAAAGATGAGAATACAAAACTAGATAGAGATTTTGAAGAGAAATTCCTATGCGGAAATTCGGAAATTCCCAAGCACACGTTCTTCACTTCATAGTTCTCCTCTCTTCTCCTTGGCGGCTCCTCGATGAACAAATATGTAGATAATATCTCAAATAATAATAACATAATACAAAAAGTATTTTAAATGGTTTTAGGAATATACAAGAAAGATTTCCCAGATTGAATAGGTTTCCAAAGTCAAAATTCGTAATTGGCTTTATCATCTGATCTTGGGCTGCTCAAAGTGGAATTTGATATTTAGACTAGTCTAGAATGAAATAAAATCTCATTATCTTCGCATAGACTGTTAAATCACCGAAATTCGACATCTTGAACTCAGGATATGGCCCAAACATTGAGTCTTGCGCTTGTAGCCCAATAAATCCGACACCTAGAACTCAAGATATGGCCCAAACATTGAGTCTTGCGTGTCTAGCCCAAAAATTCGAATTTTCTCTTAATTTAGCTCCAATCATTTCCAATTTAGAATTTCTTGCTTCCTACAATGAAACATTAATATATAATTAATAAATATTCAATTTAACTAGCAATATGCCCGTGCTACGCTCACGGTTATATTTATTTTTCTAATTATAAAAAATTTACCGAAGAAATTTAAAAAATTAAATTTATTAAAATATGGTTGGTAAAATTTTATACGAATAACTTGAAAAGTTATTAACAAATACATTCATACGATGATATGTGCATGTGTATTGAAAAATTTTAGCCTATATGTTCGCGACTGTATATATTTAAGCAATAAAAGTTATTTGAATATTAAAAATTATTTTTAAGTAAATAATATATTGTAATTTTTGAATAAATTTATGTCCTTCACTGTGGTGAAGACCTTTTTTAAAACATAATAAAGGCTTTAACTAGTCTTGTTACAGTTTTTGAGAACATAAAAAGATATTAGTCTGGTTTCAAACATTTTAGTCGAAAATAAGAGTAATTTCCTAAAATAGATACATACACTCTATTAGTTCCCTAATACCTCAACCGATTACATGTTTCTAACTTTTTTCTCGTAACTTTTTTCTCGGTCTTCATCCTTGTTGCTTTCCCGTTCTTATTATTCACCATCTTTTGTAGAATAAAGCGCTTTCCTTTATGTTCCTTACACACTTTGCCCTTATCTAATGAATTCGCACCCAGGCGCCTATATGATGCCAAAAAAACTTAAAGACAACACATTTGCATCTAGTACATATCAAAAATTAAGAGCTTTCTTGATTGTACCATCATGGAGTTTAAGATTAAGAATAATGAACTTCGATCTTCTCATCATTATCCATAGTGGTATTTCCAAGATTTTTATCAATGCATAAAGCTTCATTTGACCTCTACATGATTTGTGCATGGAAGCATTGAAATCCATCACTTATTCTGATTTATTCTTCAACTAGGAATCGTATCCACACTTGTCATCAAAGACTATATTCTCAACGCATATGATAAGTTCGCATCATCATCTTTGTTTTTCCTTCATCCGCTTAAAGAACTATTAGTCTTCTTTAAATTTCAAACAAAAAATTTGCATAATACTCTTACACCACAATAATGATCTATACCATTATTAATATATTATAATTTAATATCTATAGTAGTAGAACTAAAAATACTAATAAAAGTTTAGAGTTGGTGTAATTTTAAATATTAGAAGAGAAAATAACTTGATGAGATCAATAATAATAATATATATTACCACTTACACACACTTACGTACAAACAGTCAAACACTACATGCATAGAGTTAGTTACATATGTAGAATATTTAATAAGAAATTAATTATAATATAAAGTACTTTAACTTTTTAATATCAAGGCTTGTACCTTGCATGGGCTTTAGACGTGCTTGTACTTGTAAAAAGTAAAATTAAGAGATTTACACTTGAAAATTACATATATTTTAATAAATTATTAAAAAATGACATGATCTTAGATTGCCCGAAGAGTGAGATTGAAGGAGTACATGTCGCTGAATTTGAAATGACAATGCTTGAAAGAGAATTTCACATTTTTCTGGAAAATTCGGTAACATTTGGGTAGGACGGAATTTGGTGAAATCCAAATCCCAGATTTCAAAAGTTCCCAAACATGTGATTTGGTGAAATTCTAGCATTTCCAAACAGGGAATTAATTGAATCATATTTTTCATATTTTCAAGATTGTTGATTTTAATTCTACGTGGTGTCCATTGGAGTTCATGTGAAATCTTGCTGATTTAAGTAGAATTTTCGACAAATCCTCTAAAATCTCATAGTATATGGCTGAATTTTAAAATTTATCAAAAAAAAACTAGCAAATCCGTTTAAATCTATCATTTTATAAAATCCAAAAAAAAAATCCATGAGGTTTTTAATACCATCGCATTTTTAAGTATAATTTAAAATCTTGATTGTATTCCGCCAAATTTCAAAGGAATTTTTTATAATCTTGATTAAATTCCCCAAGATTATAAATGACTCTTTTGAAAATCTTGATTGAATAACTTCATATTTTATTGGATTAAAATCCTAATTAAATACACCCCCTAAAAGTAACATATGCATCACAGAGGATATAAGCTAATGTGTGTGTGTATATTTACATATCTATAAACTGTTTATACTATATTATTAAAGCCGAAACATTAAAAAATTTAAATGAGGTCGTTCAGTCGTTAATTTGGTCGTTTAGTCTATTTTGAAACCTTTAAACCATTTTTAAGAGACTTAATTACTTTAAAAAGCTGTTCTAATAAAAAACAGACTTAACTACTTTAATTTAACACATCTCTAGGGCCTATTAATTTTTAAAAACTCATATTAACGGGCCTAAATATTTAAAACATTTTTTAATGGGCCTATTTTTATTAAAAAGATATTCTAATTAAAAAGCATATGACCATTCCAGTTTAAACAAATCTCAAGGGCCTAGCTATTTGAAAAACCTATTTTAACGGGTCTAATTATAAACAAATATCAAATAAGATCAAATACAAATAACAACATAACAACCTCCTTATACTTTTTCCTTGAAAAGGTTCAAACTTGAGCACAAGTTAATATGTGAATAGAATATAAGATTCTTATTATACGAAATACATTCAAAATCATTGTCTACATATTCATTATAAATGATAATCTTATCTTTTTTGTCAAAAACAAAAGATACTCTGACTACGTATCTTTTTATACCTACATTAGGAAAATGTGAGAGAACAACGGTCAATAATCAAATATTTAGAAAAAAACGTATGCTTTTTAGTATTTTGCATATTTTTTTAAGGTAAAAAATGAATATTTTAAAAAATACAGTTGTATCATAGTATATCTTCACCAGGGGAAGAGATTGTATCTTTGCTATAAGTAGGGCGGATGGCCATCTATGCTGGTCAGAAAATAAAGAAGGATTAAAGCATACGTATAGCTTGGAGAGGGAGAGCGAGAGAGAGAGAGAGAAAAAAAAATGTATTCAGGAGTACTCTTGTCAACATCAAGCCTATATCGGACCTATCCTTTTTTTCAAAACCAGAACAGTGACATGGACTCACTCGTTCCACCAGGATTTGCACCCATTCAGCCCGGATTTGGTGAAAATTATTATGAAAACTTTCATGGCCAACCTCACAGTGCCATGAACCCTGCATTTGAAGATCAAATGTATTCCGTGCACGAGACTCCGGGTCAAGGTTTCGGCTTTCAACAGGCTCAGGTGATGGATAATGCACCATTGTATCGTCAAGGGTTCAGCTACCAATATTCTGTGCAGCAGCAGGTCATGACTTATCCGGTGACTCAAGCAGCAACTCAGGGCCAACCTCAGCAGGTCCAGGTGGAGAGGAGTGCTCAAGAGCATGTTTTAATTGTGGAGCTAGAACGTCCGGTTCTTCCCGCGAGCAGGCCTAGACTCCGTTGGACACCAGAGCTGCATGAACGTTTCACCCGTGCCGCACAGGAGCTTGGCGGCTATTTTAGTAATGAAACTCTGTCTCATACCTCATGCATATCAATTGCTATTTTACATTTTTGTTTTGTTTATTATCTATTTATGTGAGTACATTTACATACTTTCTCTCTATGTTCTATACAAAAAATCGCTTGTGTCTCTTATGAATATTTATATTCCTCAGTTTTATCAAGTTTTATGTTTTTTACAACTTAATATGTGCTGAAACTAAAAGCTAATATTTTCTGGTAGTGGGAGTATGCCCGTATGTGTATTTTTTTTTTTCTGTGTTACATTTGCACAAAATAAGTTTTTTCTTTTCTTTTTTCCGAAATCTCCAAGTTACATAGTTGAACATATCTGTGCTTTGCTTTGTGTATGTCATGTTGTCCTGAACTCTGAATCTATGTTTTCTTCATTTTTTCCGCCCTCAATTCATGTCTCTTCCTTATACTTTATTAGAATATACTGTACAATACTTGTACATTGTTGGTAATTTTCAATGATTATTGAAAATCCCAAATGTTTCTTTCTTTTAAGGTTAACTATAGAAATATAGGAATATAGAATTTACTATAGGATTACTTTATTGGATACAGTAAGAAAATAAAGTTTTAACGTTATAATAACGTAAAAGACATAAAACTAGTTTCATCTTTTCCAAATTTGTGCTTTCCCGATTCGAATGTTTTTATCTGATATCTATGTTCGATAACATTATCATGTAGGTACTAATTTATTGAAAGTAAGAAAGAAAAACCAGGCCTGCATATATAAGACTTATAATCCTTGTTATGTGTCCTGGACATTTTGATCCGCAGTTAATATAAAAAAAATTAATTAAAATATAGATGTCATTATAATGAATCCTTCACTTGCATGTTAGATAACCATTGAATTTATGTAAATATTTTGAAAAACATTTGGGCAGAGGCCACGCCAAAGGCCATCCTGAAAAAGATGAACGTGAGGGGACTAACTCGGGACCAGCTCAAAAGTCATCTCCAGGTTAAGTTCGGTTCTCCTAGCTTATATACTTAGGAGTACTTTGACTTATCTACTTGTTTAAACAATTCAATAACTTAGTGAAATTAATTTTATATTATTAGAAGAATTATTTGGTAGTCAAAACAATTATACTGCATATTGTTTGTGCCTCGTTATAAGAATAAAGAATTTTTTGAAGCTACTTATATATGGTTAGAGTAACAAATTTCTAAGGTAAACAGAACTCAAGTTTTATTCTTATAACAAAAGTCATCTCCAGGTTAAGTTTGGTTCTCCTAGCTTATATACTTAGGAGTACTTTGACTTATTTACTTGTTTAAACAATTCAATAACTTAGTGAAATTAATTTTATATTATTAGAAGAATTATTTGGTAGTCAAAACAATTATACTGCATATTGTTTGTGCCTCGTTATAAGAATAAAGAAATTTTTGAAGCTACTTATATATGGTTAGAGTAACAAATTTCTAAGGTAAACAGAACTCAAGTTTTAATAAGTGGAATTAATATTTCAATAAATTTAATTACTGGAGTGTTGGAAGGTCTCTTACTATAGTTATCGTGTTGAGCCATTTAAATCTATTAAACAGACTTAACATTTCATTAGAAGAATTTACCTCTCAAAAGTTGGTCCAAGTAACCTCTAGCACTGGTTTTTATAAAAGAGTTGATCTAATGTGAATGGTTTATCATGCATGCAGAAGGTTCGAAACAGAGTTCTTCACACTGAATCTTCCGGAGTTCTTCACACTGAATCTTTCGGAGTTCTTCAAACTGAATCTCTCGAGGAAATCATGGGTCCTGGTAAGCAATTCTGTTAAATTTCTTCATAAATATGTGCATTATTAATATTTTGATCGTTTAATTATGTTTAGTTATACCCAAAAAGTTAAGAAGTAAAAATCGGATAATTTTATTGTTCACGAAATTTATTCGGTTCATCTCTTGTTCCCAAAATGGTTCTCATGTTCTTTATGTAAATGTGGTTATCATGCATATATATCACATATTTATACCAATAGAAATGTGTTTCTGATGAAGTTGTGTGAATAATATCATTGATTGCGTACTTTCTTCTTGGAGATTAAGTAAATTGAGAATATGGAAGAAAATGAACAATGTTGATGTAACATATATGTGAAACTTTCTTTGTCATCTAACAATTTTCAATCAATTATTTTAGGCACTCAACATAACACAAATTTCAGTGCTCCACAAATCTTAGAAGGTCAACATGGGAGGTTGCTTGGGAGTTGTGAGGTGTGTTTTCGAATGAAAATTTATGCCTTCTTTTATCTTATAATATAGTTCGGAAAGAGGTGACAAAATAATAAATTGCCTGGTTCCGAGAAATTTGCAGGCTCCGAATCACCACAGCAATCACATGATTGGACCGGTTGAGGACCCTGCTAAAAATTTCAGCTTCAAAGATTTTGATTGTCCCACAAGTTCGCAGACTTCATATTATCATCAAAACCTTAGGAGTGCTCTGTGTGACGACCATGCTCACAAGGAGATCAAGTTCAAAGATTCTGATTTTTATTAGAAATGTAGTTCAGGTCCTCTAAAAACATTTACTGATGCAGAAACTTGTGTACTAGGGCCGGTTTCTTAATTTTTACCAGTAGGGCAACTTCGCTCGCACGGTATTTTAGTAGGAACCGGTGTTTTTCTCGTTTATTTTCCCATGCAGCTTTCATAATGTGATTGTAAGACAATTTGTTAGAATTCACCTAGCGGTCGAATTCTTGAGACAGTAGTATCTTAATTCTTAATGCATTTGTTACCTTGTGTTAACTAGCATGCTACATGCTACTTAAACACATTTGCTGGAATCCCCTTACTTTTGCAACCCAAGTCCTTAAGAAGAGAGTATTTGTGCCGATATCTTAATATTAAAGTTGGGCCTTGAATGAAACGTACTGCCGAAAATTTTCTTTAGTCAGTGTATCCCTAATGCTATGGAGTTGAATCTTGATTAAGAGCATGCCACATTTTCAATTACATAGATGTTGTATACATGGTTTGGACTTTGGAATGTTGCCTTCTTACAGCAGTCATACAAATCATAAGTAGGTGCATGTTTGATTCGATAATAATAGTCGATATTCAAATGAGTGTTACCCTATTGAGTGTTTTAAGATCCTTTTGATGGCGCGGATACTCTTTTTTAGAAAAAAATTATGTACATCTGCGTAAATGCTTTGCAACTATACAGGGATATCAGGCTTTGCAACTATACAGGCTTTGCAACTATACAGGGATATGATTTGAGCTGAGGTATGATTCTAAATTCCTAATGAATTTACTGCTGTTAGGCTTTCATGGTTTGTACTAAGGTTTATAAGTGTATGCAAAAATGCTTGTATGCAGGGTAAAACTGAGATTGGTCTTAAGATGTGTGGCTTCTTCTACAACCCAAAATTTGTTGATCCCTCTTAGTAGAGATATCTTTAGATGCCTCCATTATCTTCTGCAACGTCTAGGCTGTGTCTAGATTTTCTTAAAATTTGTGGCGCAAAGATTAAATTTCCCGATCCATCTTAGCAACAGTACTTTCCGATTTTCTTACTTATAGTATTGTTTGAAAGAGTGCGTCACGTTTCTTCTATGAGGAGTCTTTTTTGACTTCTTTTGTGAGGTCTTTGTCTTCTTCTTCCACAACGTTACTGCAGATTCCAACCTTATTTGGGCCGCACTGGAAGTATTCTAGGGGAACCGAGTTGCTCTGCACACCTGGTATGACTGCTTTGATTAATTCCTTGCTTGCACTCTTGCTGCTACCATGTTGTATTTGTTTAATATCATCCAGCAGAGCACCCATTTTTTTCTTTTGCTTTCTCATCGCTTGATGACACGGAATCATTTGTAGTGTTCTCCCAGCTCATAATTCATGATATCTTAAGAAGTAATTTGTCTGTACTGTTTTTCCTTTGCTTTGAGCTCTACAGGATGAGGCTGTCTTCCTTTGATTCCACATTTTTTTAACTTATGTCACCGACATATTTGTTTGTTACATGACCGCGTTGTTGTGTCCTTGCAAGTGACAGCAGTTGACTGATGCTCCTCTAATATCTCTATGTTGTTCTGAATCTAGTGAGTATGATCACCTAACACAAGTTGTCAAAACTCAAAGTTTGAGACATAATTTTCAGAAGTCTGGTGAACATCATGGATTGCCAGAAAGAAGCCTTGGCTGTTATATTTTTTTTCTACGACTTCTGCTGATCTTTTTTATTCAATGTAATGCAAATATTTGAGCCCATCTTTTTAATGCACACCTCTGGGACATGCTCTGTGTGGCCTGGCATGCTGAAATTGCTTCCCATTGCTGGTATCCGAGAAGCACAATATTTATATGCGAATTTTACTGCAGCAGACTCTTTTTGCTTTTGCATTTTTAATTCATCTTTTATATATGTTGCATTGTAAGGACCAGCGTACTAGAAGTTGGGCTTGGGTTTTGCATTTCAGTGAGTTGCCCAGTTTGTACGAAAGTTTGAAAAGTTTTCTAGAAATTGGGGGACAAATGATATGGGCTAAAAATAACCATATAAATGTAATTAATGATATATTAATTAGATCTAGATTGGTCCAAGAATACGGCCCAAGTACAAGGTCCGAAACCCTGATTATTTATTAAATTCGTAATTAATAAATAAGGGAAATATACAGCTCAGGAAAGAAGTCCAAAATATGGTAAACTCATCAAAGAAGGATCCAGAATCCCAATTAAAAGTAATAATGAGTCAAAGTCCTTATCAACAAGGAAAAGACTTGTTCACCAAGAAATACAATGTTTATCCATTATCAAAAAGGAGACTTATTCGCCAAGTCTCCTAAACTTACTCTAAATACAAGGCTCCTGACGCCTATATAAAGGACCTGATCCTTCAATCAGAACTACGTCTTTGGCTTGATTCTCAATTACGAATTGAGATACGTAGGCATCTTGTGAGGACCGATTTAGTCACGAAACACGAGAACAACCATTAAAGCTCGAAACTCTCTAACCCTAGCATTAAATTCGCAAGCACGGGTTTTATTCCACAACATTTGGCGCTGTTTGTGGCAAGACAACATCAACCATGGCAAACACATGAAGAACAACTCGAGATACTCAAACTTCTGAGGAGCTTCCTATTATCTCTGAGGCTGATGCTCACGAAAATCAACCGCCGCCAACTACTGGCACTCAAGGGACGAATATCCCCACCAACACTCAAGGACCAGAAATCCCGATTTCGGTTGAAGGGACGAATCCCCTACAAATGGTCGTTTATGGATCTAATCCACAAGAAACCACTCTCCAACAACCAATATCCCCACTACTCATGAATGCACCAAGTGGCCTTCAACTCCATACTACGGATCTTCCCCAATACGCGACTCAAACTCTTGGGATGCCAAACTATGGCATGCCTCCTCGACCCACGATGGGCAGTAGTGCTCTCAACCCCACTTACCATGAAGCATATGTCCCCCCTTATATACAAGGTCTGGGACCCCAAAATCAACAAACTCAAACCTGACGGACCCCTTTGATTCAAGACTACTCGGGCCCCTATACTGAGGACGAGAATTATACATCTGGAGAAGAGATGGATGTCGCCCCAAGGAGGAAACGTTCTTCCCAAACAAATCGGGAACAATCCCAAACTACTAAGGAAAAAATTGCGGCCCATGAGGCAAAGGTGTCAAGGCTCAAGAAATTACTGGCAGAATAAGAGCCCGCGAAAGCACAAAACCAAGCAACTGGAAGAGTCCCGATAATCAACCTGGACCCAACACCAAGAAGAACCAAGAGGGCTGAAGCCCCAAGGGGTGATCCTAGTGTTTTATTGCCCCTAGGAGATCCTGATGATCCTACACCATCATTTACTCAAGACATCATGAAAGCTACTATATCCAGGAAATTCAAGATGCCAACGATTAAAGCTTATGATGGAACGGGAGATCCCGCTAATCATGTAAGAACGTTCTCTAATACACTGTTGTTGTAGCCAACCAATGATGTTGTCAAGTGTAGGGCATTTCCACAAACCTTGGCATGCATGGCCCAACGTTGGTATAGCCGTCTTCCTCCCAACTCTATTGGGTCTTTTAAGGAACTAAGCAAAGCATTCATCAACCAATTTGTTAGTGGAAGGGTGCATGAGAAGAGTTATGCATCTCTTATGAGCATTCAACAAGGTAAGAATGAATCCTTGAGGGAATACATAAATCGATTCACTAGAGAGGCTCTGAAAGTCCCGTACTTGGAGGACAAAGTAGCTATGATAGCCCTGCAACAAGGAACCACTGATGATCACTTCAAGAGATCCTTGGCAAAGCATTCACCCGAAAGCATGTTGAAGCTCCAAGATAGAGCCAGAAAGTATATCAAGGCCGAGGAAAGCATGAAGAAATATGAACCCACTGTTGAAGGAAGTGAAAACGGAAAAAAGAGAAAGGAGACTCAAGAGTATGACGTTGGGGGCAAATATCCCAGGACAACGAAGGATTCTGACTCTCCACCTAAAAAGAACAACTTTGGACCCAGGTTCAATGAGTATGCAAGGTTGAACACCTCAAGAAGTCAAATTCTGATGGATATTAAGAAGGAAGAAGATCTTCGATGGCCAAAGCCACTAAGATCCGACTTGGAGAAACGAAACAAGAATCAATTCTATCGTTTCCATAAAGAAGTTGGTCATGACACCGACGATTGTAGACAACTGAAAGATGAAATCGAGTTCTTAATCCGAAGAGGAAAACTCGATAAGTTCACTAAGGATGGGAATCGAGGAAATCAACAAGGAAACTATGAAAGGAAAGACTATGATAGGAGGGACAACGACCAAGATCGTAATCCTAAGCCTCGAGGGCCTGTCATCAACATGATATTTGGAGGACCAACTGCTGCTGGATCCTCCCGAAACTCAAGGAAAACTTATGCCCGAGAGGTAATGACTGTTGTAGGAGAAGCACTGAAACGTGTCAGGACAGAAGTGGCTATTAGCTTTGATGATTCTGATCTGGAAGGGGTGAATTTCCCCCATGACGATCCGTTGGTCATTATACTTGTAATAGGCAACTCTAAAACTAAGAGGGTTCTGGTAGAAAATGGAGCTTCCGTGGACATCTTGTTCCATGACGCCTTCATCAAGATGGGATATACTGATTCACAACTGTCTCCTTCAAACATGCCCATATATGGGTTCAATGGGGTTGAATCTAAAGTAGAAGGAACTATTCAGCTCCCTATGACAATAGGGCAAGGTTCACAAACAGCAACTCAAATGCTGAACTTCTTGGTA
Source organism: Heracleum sosnowskyi (assembly GCA_030848705.1). Taxonomy (NCBI): domain Eukaryota; kingdom Viridiplantae; phylum Streptophyta; class Magnoliopsida; order Apiales; family Apiaceae; genus Heracleum; species Heracleum sosnowskyi. The sequence goes on along the minus strand of CM061241.1, from coordinate 65,962,923 downwards.
ATAAAGGCAACCTCGACTTATAAGGCAATCCATGGGAGGACAGGCCTTCATGCATTCAAAGCTGTTGCCTCAACTTACCATTTGAAAATCAAGTTCCCAACAAAGAACGGGGTTGGTGAAGAACAAGGAGATCAAAAGATGGCTAGGAGTTGCTTTGTAGCCGCGTTAAGGCCTGATGGAGTCGGGGGGCAGGTTCTCCCAATCGAGGTTATGGATTCAAAAGACGATGAAGAAATAAGGGACTGAGATGTCAAGAACATGGCATGCCCCAAATTTGAAAGTTTATTATGTTTAAGTGTTTCCTAAAAGGATCCACTAATATGACAAGTAGTAATAAGGTCGACGAAACCACTCTGAGCTCTTAAGCTCTTAGTAGGAAGTAGAGTACTGTGTAAGGGTCGAACCCTCTTTTTAAAAGAAAACATTTCAAGTTCTTTTTCACTATTTTTATTATTTATCTTTGTTTGAGCATTTCCTTATTGTTCTACTAAAGAGCAAGTTTTACCAATAACACTTGATCAAGGTGCCAGCCCATTCAAGAGGCCAAGTACTAGGAATTGCCTTACAAAAGATAAGTTAAATAAATATAAGTGAGCAAGAATGACAAAACAGAATATGCATAAATAAATTGCATAAACCCCGAAGAAGAAGTATCGAAAAAATAAGACTACAAGATCGAAAAAATAACATGCATGGATAGAAGATCCCGAAGGATCAAAGAGTTATGTTACAAACGTCAAATAAAGTCCTAAAGTCCATGAAAGGACCCTAAATAAAAGCAAGATATAGAGATCCACGCATGGCCAATAAAATCTACTCTAAGTCATCAGACGGGTTCTTGTCAAGGACAAGGGCATCCCTATTAGGGGCATCTAAGTCATCAGTAGGCTCAGACTCCTCCATTGGCAAGAAGAAGTATCAGAAGTATGCCAAAAAGGCAAGTTGACTCGAAATAGGTGATCTTATATAACATGAAATGAAGACTCGAATCTTATTTTTCAAAATTTTGAATCTTAGTCTTAAAGACCTCAACTTAATTGAATGCTTGAGTTTGTCCTATCTAGATCCCCAATTTAGATTAAAAAGTCATGAAGACCACGATTCTCAAAATCGAAAGATCAATTGTAGTCCTAAAAACCTCAAGCTCAACTAAAAACCTAAAGAGGCCTATTGGAAGAAGGTTAATATACGGGTTGAAACCCCTGAAAATTTGAGGAAGTAGAGCTCAGAACGAGCTTCGATTCGATATACTGGAAACTCAAATTAAAGAAATGAGTGAAACGTTATGTCTATCTTCGTTCATGAAGACCTCTCGATGTGAAAATTAAGATGTTGAACCTCAAAATCAGGTCCTCTACCTATAAGCCACGTTTGGCATTGCTAAAACCTCAATCGAGGTCGAATGACTTCAATCTCAATCCAGGTCGTTACTATTCGGCCCGAAAACAAAAATTCAAGCCACGTTTGGCGTTGTTGAAACCTCAAATGAGGTCTAAGGTGTTAGAACTCCAGTTAGTTCTTGTATCTGCAAGCCACGTTTGGCGTTGTTGAAACCTCAAATGAGGTCTAAGGTGTTAGAACTCAAGTTAGTTCTTGTATCTGTAAGCCACGTTTGGCGTTGTTGGAACCAACCGAAGTCGAAAGGCTGAGGTCGAAAGTATATGTGAAATTGAGTTCGGATTGTTCGACCTGGGACAAAAATGAGGTCGACAAAACCTCAAAAAATTGAGGTCTAAAATACCTCAAAATGAGGTCTAAAATACCTCAAAAATGAGGTCAAAGAATCCCTAAACTGAGGTCAAAAGACTGAGGTCGAAAGTATATGTGAAACTGAGGTCGAATTGATCGACCTAGGACCAAATTGAGGTCGAAAATACCTTGAAATGAGGTCTAAAATACCTCGAAAATGAGGTCGAAAATACCTCAAAAATGAGGTCTAAAATACCTCAAAATGAGGTCTAAAATACCTCAAAATGAGGTCGAAGAATCCCTACACTAAGGTCAAAAATCGAGGTCGAAAGAGACTGGGTTTGAGATCGAACGACCGAGGTCGAAAAAGCACAGGATATTGAGGTCGAAACCTAGGACCTGTCGAGGTCGAAATTGAGGTCGAAAAAGACTGGGTTCGAGGTCGAAAAAGATTGGGTTCGAGGTCGAAAATGAGGTCGAGAGTGAGGGGCCTCAAATGAGGTCGAAATGGTCGACCTGACACGCAAAAATGGGACTAAACTGCCAAAGTGCAGTTTAGTACCCTAAGTTATGGATAATTCACGAATTCTTCCCTGAAGTTTAGAAATGGACAGATTCTCCACTAAAGTTTCAAATATGACAAATTCACCCCTGAGATTTGGAAAATTACGAATTAGACCCTAAAAAATCATGAAAATTCCTAAAATATTAGGAATAATTATTAAAATACCTGTGGGTACATGAAAATTCCTAAAATATTAGGAATAATTATTAAAAATACCCGTGGGTACATGAAAATTCCTAAAATATTAGGAATGATTATTAAAATACCTGTGGGTACATGAAAATTCCTAAAATATTAGGAATAATTATTAAAAATACATGTGGGTACATGAAATTCCTAAAATATTAGCAATAATTATTAAAAATACCCGTGGGTACATGGAAATTCCTTAAATATTAGGAATATTTCATATAAATGTCAAATTAGCCTCGAATAAGGCAACAATCATCGTAAATGTGTAGGTCGCTCCACACTTTGCAATAAGGCGATACTTGTGAAACACTAGCGTAAATAAAGTCCTAGGTAAAGGATAAAAAGACCCCGAATCTCGAAAAAGGTCAATATAATTTCTACGAAAGCTTGAAAATTTTTCCTAGAAATTGGGGGGCAAATGATATGGGCTAAAAATAACCCTAGAAATGTAATTAATGATGTATTAATTAGATTGGTCCAAGAATACGGCCCAAGTACAAGGCCCGAAACCCTGATTATTTATTAAATTCGTAATTAATAAATAAGGGAAATATACAGCTCAGGAAAGAAGTCCAAAATATGGTAAACTCATCAAAGAAGGATCCAGAATCCCAATTAAAAGTAATAATGAGTCATAGTCCTTATCAACAAGGAAAAGACTTGTCCACCAAGAAATACAATGTTATCCATTATCAAAAAGGAGACTTATTCGCTAAGTCTCCTAAACTTACTCTAAATACAAGGCTCCTGACGCCTATATAAAGGACCTGATCCTTCAATCAGAACTACGTCTTTGGCTTGATTCTCAATTATGAATTGAGATACGTAGGCATCTTGTGAGGACCGATTTATTCACGAAACACGAGAACAACCATTAAAGCTCGAAGCTCTCTAACCCTAGCATTAAATTCGCAAGCACAGTTTTTATTCCACAACATAATGATATGCATTGATGAGATTACCAAAATTGAAAGATTAACATAGATTTCTATTAATGAGTTTATCAAAAATATAATATAATACATTAATAACATTTAAAATTGTTATATAAAATTTATATAATTGAAATGGGTCAAGTATAATATGGATCTTATACAAAGATAAAATGGGTACCAAACCTAGAAAATGAATAGCCTATGGATCAAAATAAAACTAAAAAACTCATCACGGGTTTGTGGAGCTGCTGTCATTTTCATGTGGCAGCTCCTTACAATTTGCCTACCCGTGTGTCTTACCCAAATTGCTACACAAACACACTTATCATTACAGAAAAAGCAATCTAGATACATTCTATATTTAGCTAACACAATTCCAGTAGATGTTGATTTGTCATACTCTTGAATTGGTGAGCTTTGTCATGTGATCCCTTAAGCTTCTGTCGTAGTCTTTGCAGACATGATGCAGTGTTGGGATACTGCATCACGCATGTTTCTTGAACATCCAAACTGTCACATGTTTGACCGGGTAGATCCCCAAATCAAAGTTTATCCCTCTGAGACAGTATCCTGCATTCCCAAGTTTGATGTCACAAGAATATGCTTTTAGGTGACAGTAAGAAATCCCCGCAAAAGATGTTGTCAGGAGAATAGAAAGTTGTTGTCTCAAGGCTTCCGCTAATGTTGCTGTCAGAGTGAATATGTTGTCTTGACTTGCAACATGCTGTCTTCTTGTAACCTTACTGTCAGTGATATGACAGTAACATTTATTATTGTTGTCATCCTGATATACTCCTTGAGGCTTGAACAAACGAATGAACTTCTTCCAAGATTTATAAACAAGTTTATTACAGCAAATGAAATGGCTACAAGAACATACTCTGGCTGTGACAGTATGTTCTACTTAATAAAATTAAGTATTACAAAACACAAAGTTAAGTTGTCTTCTAAGCTATCACCCATAAATCCTAACAATCTCCCCCAATTTGTTTTTATGGAGAATAACAACAAATTTACAACTGATACATGCTGACAACTTAACTAATAAAGATCAGAATAGTTGTAGACATAAGTGCTCCTTAATGAATGAACAAATATAGAATTTTTTACTTAGCTTATCTTTGAGATCTTCTTTTCTGTCTTGCTTTTTCCTCTCTTCTAGAGGCTTCTGCTACATAACTTTTGAGACCTGCCACCAGAGATACTTCCATGGGAGAGAGTGCATCATCCTCAATTTCATCAATGTACTGTTGACCAAAGATATAGACTCTGAATTTTAGGATGTCTTGATCAAGCTTAAATCTCGTGTCAGTTTGTAGTCTATGATCATAATTTGAGACAAAATCACAGTAGAAAATTATTAGGAAATGAATTGAACGCATGCTCAACAACTCGTTTACAACTTTGGAGTTGAATCGGATAGTAAATCCATAAAAATATTTCTTCTATCTGTCTATCACTCTAAAGTTTGTACCTTTCTAAGAGGTACAAACTTATTTTCTACACAAAGAAGCAAAACAAAAAATACATATAAAATTAAAAAACATAACTTATATGACAATAATTATAAAATAAAAATCACAGCCCTCCTCTATCCAATTGTTCAAGGTAAATGTATTCTTATAAACTTGTAAGTTGTAAATTAGTAATGGTTCATGAAATTTAAACTTAATTTTTGTAAAAACTAAATTTGGAATCTTCAACACAAATTTAAAAGCATCACTGCGAGTTGTTCTTACAAAAATATAATCATTGTCTTCAAATATCATAACATAAAAACAAGTTCACCACTAACCTTTTGCAATCTTCTGCATTATCTGACAGAGCTGTTTTCGAACATCTTTGACAAACTTCATCCCCTGCACCTACCATGAGCAAGTTCCAGCACATAAATGTTAATGTACAGTGCTATTATAGTAAGAGATTAAGTGCATTTTCATTTTCTCTTAAAGTGATGTAAAAATACAGGGAAAATATGGGTGTACACTCAACAATGTAAAAAACAGGGGGAATTTTTTTTTAAAAAAAAAGGTTCATTTCTTGTGCTTAAGTATTGGAGTTTGCAGTAGTTCAAGGACCATAAAGGCTGCAATTCGTTATTTTGGGCTCCCTAGAGTTGAATTAAGATATGTAGGTCCTGCAAAGGTGTCTTATAGCTATAGCTTCTGAATATGATTAGAATACTATACCCCAATATAAAACCCCTAATTCTAAAAATCAACTTAAACAAAATCTCAATTAAACCCTAATTCACAAATTAACCATATAAATCGATTTTAAAAAAAGCACAAATTAACAATTAAACCCTAATTAAAAATCGATTTGGGGAAAAAAATACATTTGCTGAATCTTTAGTGTTCGAGCTTCAGTGAATCTTCGAGCTTGAGTGAATCTTAGAGCTTCAGTGAATCTTCGTCGCCTTCTCTCTTCGCCGCCCTCTCTCTGTGTCTCGCTTGTCTGAAAGAAAGAATTATTGTTGGGTTTGTGTTTTAGTCAAAATGTTTTAGTCAAAAGAAAGCTCGGGCAAAATAATTTAGAAAGCCCGCTTGTTTTACTAAGCCCGCTTCTTTCTTTTTTATTCAGCCCGCCAAAACTTACTCCAAAATATTGAGTCTATTGTAACGTTTATTTATTTTCATTGCAATAAAATTCAATTTTTGCAAAACTGAAATCAAATTGTAACGATATTAAAAATCATTACCATATATGTAAACTCCAGAAAACTTGTCATTAAATAGCAACGATTTTAAAGCAATTTTTTCAGTTGGAGTTGCAATAGCCAATCTATGGTGTAGTGCACTAGACTCTTAAGTCTTGAAGAAGATTGACCACCATAGTTTAACCTCTCAGAGTTTGTCAATTTAGCAGAGTTTGACCTTAGTCTCCCTTGCTCTTGAACAATTTTTGACCTTTTCTCTGCTTCCTTGCTTCCACCATCAGTTGCATCATCCCTCCGTCTCAGAGTTTGAGTCCTTTTGCATTTGTCTTTAGGAACTCTCTCCCCCTTTTTGACATCATCAGGAATAAGCACTGATGTCAGCAACTCCAAAGAAGTAGCAATTGAATCAATCTTTGCAGACATTTCACTTTGATTGCTCTCTACTTTGCTTAACCTTTGCTTTATGTCCACTTGATCCTTGATCATAGAAGATAATCTGGTTCTATCATTCTTCAAAGCTAACTCCTTAGCAACAATATCATTACTTAAGCCCATGACAGCCTTATGAGTCTCATCAAATCTATTGTTAAGAGACTTCACTTGGACTATTGTAGCCTTCAAATGACTAAGAAGTTCTGGATTAGAAATCTCCTTTGCAGATTTATCTACAAAATTAGCAGTTCTTTGTTTGGAGAAAATACAATCTGCCCCTGACCAGTTTGAATAATACATTTCTCTATAGTGAGCTTCAGTGGCAGTTTGTTTTTCTTTGATGGATTCAGCAGTTGGATCTCTGAGAAAAGGTTCATCAGAGTCTGACATTTCAACATTGATACCAGAGTTTGCATGAAGAGAATGTTCAGAATTTTGATCATCATCTGCATCAACATTGTCTTGGATAGGCTCTACAGCTTCTTCAAATGCATTCTCTGTAGTAGCTTCAGTATTTAACTGTGCAGCTTCTTCAAGAACTTGCTCTATAACAGCTTCAACATTCTCAGAGTTTACATTTGCAAGAACCTCTGCTTCTTCAGGAACAGTCTCAACAACAGTCTCAACCAGATCCTCTGATGTATCTTCATTTATCATCTCTACAGCAGCTTCAACAACCTGATCAACCTCTTCACCTATTTCTGGAACTTGATTAGTGACAGATAGAATCTCTGTATGAGTTGCAAGTGACTCATCTATAACTAGGGTAGGTTGATCAGCTGCCACATCCTCAGTGGCAGAAACACTGACAGTAGGATGTGCTTCAAACTCTTCTGCTATATCCATGTCAATATATGCATCATGGGGCTCAGGCATAGCATCCTCTGTATCCACATAAACTCTGTCCTTAGTATCATCATGGACATTTGTAGCATTCTCCTGAATAACAACCTCAGGAGTTTCATCAGAATTTACTCTGTCCTCTATAGGCACAGTAGTTTCATCATTCACAACAACCTCCTCAATAACATCAGCTTCAGGAGCTTCACACTGTTCAGTGACTGGAACATCTTCAGGAACAGCTTCATGAACAACTTCATCATCATCAAATAGATAATCAGCTACTAGCCTCCTTCTTCTATGATGTAAAGTTTCAGAATCTTCTACATCATCAGACCTTGGTCTTTTGGCCCTGCTCTTCTTAGATGTACCAACAGAGTTTGGCACAGAAGATTTTGATACACCAACTTCAGTAGCTGGTTTAATAATCCTTGCAGGTTTAAAAGCCCTGTGTTTAGTTCTACCACCAGTACGAATTGGTTTTGTTGGAGATGCTTCAGTATTTACTGGTTCTGGCTGGTGTTCTACTTGGATAGAATCATCCAAAAACTGTTGTACTAAAGCAGGTAATAACAAATCACCTACGTTTCCCTTCTTCACATCCTTGTTTATAAGATCAGAGAATATACGTTTATGCAATTTAAAACACGGAATCACATCTACATCAGAGATATCTACCCCACCAACACAAGCAGTAAATAAAAGCTGACAAAATCTAGAAAAGTAAACTACTCTCCTATTTTCAGTCATCTTTTCACCCAAATTATTAAGAACTAGTCTACCATAATCAAAATGAGTACCATAGATCAGAGAATACCCCATTTGTAGACTTTCAGTAGGTATGGCATCCCAGTTTGTGCACTTCTTGCCGAACGTTCTAGTTATGCAGTCGAAGAAAAAGCTCCACTCTTTCCTCAAGAACGGTCGCTTCAGTTGACCAAACTTTGCCAAAGATCCACCATAGCCGATTTCCCTCATCATCCTCATCAATTCAGCCTCACCAACATCAATAGTGTAAGCATTATGTTCAGGAAATCCCATAGTTGCACGAACTGTACCAGGAGTAATAACATACTCTGCTTCTTCAAACTCAAAAACAATAGATGGAGTACCAGCATCTCCACCATCATCATAAATACCAGTCTCCTAGAAGCTTTTGATTTGAATCGCAGAAAGCTTCACTGGTTCAACAAGAGCACGCCCAAGTGAAGATTGAACAAGAAAGTTTTGCATCAAATGAAATGCCTCCGGTGCGTTCTCATTACTCAAAGGAGCAGAATAATTGTTAGGAACAAACTCAAGTCCAGAAGAAACAAAAGCAGTAGAAGCCATTAGTACGATTGAGAAATAATCAGAGAATGACTTAGAGAAAATACGAGAGTGTTTGCAGTGAAAGTGTTTGTGAAAATGTGTATGTGTGTGAATTGGAGTAAGTTGTGAAAAGTTGAAACGAATATGTGTATTGTATATTAATACAAAAAAATATTAAAAACTGAACAGTTTCTAATCAATACACACAACTGTTTTACTCCGTGAAACGTGTGAGTGGGACACGTGGCACACATGCAATGACTGACAGCAGTAATTGGCAGTTTCCAATGGGCATGCGCAGTAAAAATAGCAATAATTACCGCCTTTTACACTTTCCTAGACACTCAACCTCTCTCCTCTGTTTAATACACTCTTGAACAACTGTCCAATCATTCTCATTTGAATTTTCAAAAACAAATGTCTTTTCTCAAAATCATAATATGTCTGAAACAAACAAAATTTATTTTAATCATCAGAGATTAAAATTAAATTACCTCGGCGTAGAGTACACAGTTCATCAGTGTTTACCAATCCTCCTTCCTTATTCATAAACTCTTTTCACAAACTGTACAGATGTGAATAATTGTGTGTGACTTAGCAGAGTTTACTGAATATAAATATTTAGATCATCTCAAAGTACATAAAGTCCACAAAATAAATCAGTAAAAACTGGTTGCCCAAACTCTCATGTATAATATAAAATCTGACCTCATCTAAACTCTGTACTTCTAAATTTATTATTTTCACCCCCTTCGATTTTTATTTTTATTTTTTTAAATTTTTCCAGTAATCAGTGGTTGGCACTAGTCACCAAAAATCAAAGATTTTAGCCCTTATTTCATACAATAAGTTCCTGGGTCTTCCTAGGCACAACATGATCTCAAAGGAATTTATGCTTATTTTGCATCTTTTAATTTGAGGGTGAAATATTTGCAACTAATTATCAGAGTTTAGACTTTTCATCAGTGAATACAATTAATTTATGAGAGAAAGTGCAAACAGCTAATACAGACTCAGTGTATAGGATCAATAAACTAAGAGATGCTATAAATATAGAGACAGTATCATGCTGTGTAAAATTTCTGCACATTTTGAAATCAGAATTTACAGTACTCAGAAGGATTCATGATTACTTACTGAAAATCATGCTTCATACAATTTTCTTCATCGGTCCATGTGTTTCAGACAAAAATCACAATCAGAGTTTAACATCAGAGTTTAACTAACAGAGTATGACTAACATAGTATGAGTTCAGAGTTTGACAAACTGGTATGAATGACAGTTAACATATGCAAAGAATCATGAGCAACAAATCACAGAAGTATAGATTTTGAGTCTAACCAGTATCTCTAATCAAAACCAGATATCATTCCAAGTTCATTTACCAGTCTTGTAAAAGTAGCTTCACTCAAAGGCTTGGTGAAGATATCTGCAAGCTGTTGGTTTGTAGACACAAAATGAAGCTCAATATTTCCTTCTTCCACATGTTCCCTGATAAAATGATACCTTATGCTGATGTGCTTGGTCATGGAGTGCTGTACTGGATTACCTGTCATAGCAATAGCACTTTGATTATCACAGAAAATAGGTATTTTAGAGTACCTTAATCCATAATCCAGCAATTGATTCTTCATCCATAAAATCTGTGCACAACAGCTACCAGCAGCAATATACTCTGCTTCTGCTGTGGATGTTGAAATTGATTTCTGTTTCTTGCTGTACCAAGAAACTAATCTGTCACCTAGAAATTGACAGCTTCCACTTGTGCTCTTTCTATCAATCTTACAGCCTGTAAAATCTGCATCAGAGTAACCAATTAACTTAAACTCTGATTCTCTAGGATACCACAAACCAAGAGTTATGGTTCCTTTGAGATATTTGAAAATTCTCTTCACAGCTGTTAGATGAGGCTCTCTGGGGTCTGCTTGAAATCTTGCACAAAGACATGTTGCATACATGATATCTGGTCTACTTGCAGTAAGATAAAGAAGAGACCCTATCATCCCTCTGTAGTTTGTCATATCTACTGAGGCTCATGTGTCTTTGTCTAACTTTGTTGCAGTTGTCATAGGAGTTGTTGCAGATGAGCTATCAAGCATACCAAATTTCTTGAGAATATTTCTGGTATATTTTGCTTGATTGATAAAAATCTCATCATCTGTTTGCTTTACTTGCAAACCTAGAAAATAACTAAGCTCTCCCATCATGCTCATTTGGTATCTTGACTGCATTAGCTTTGCAAACTTCTTACAGAGTTTATCATTAGTAGACCCAAAGATTATGCCATCCACATAGATTTGAACTAACAACAGATCATTACCAGTATTGAAATAGAACAAGGTTTTATCAATTGTACCTCTAGTGAACCCACTCTCTAAAAGAAATTGAGTCAGAGTTTCATACCATGCTCTAGGTGCCTGCTTTAGTCCATATAATGCTTTGTCCAATCTGTAGACATAGTCTGGATGCTTAGGATCCACAAATCCAGGTGGTTGTTCAACAAAGACTTCTTCTTCAAGTTTCCCATTGAGAAAAGCACTTTTCACATCCATCTGAAAGACTTTAAACTTTTTGTGTGCAGCATAGGCCAGAAAAATTCTTATTGCCTCCAATCTTGCAACTGGAGCAAAAGTTTCATCATAGTCAATTCCTTCCTGCTGTGAATAGCCTTTAGCCACAAGTCTAGCTTTATTCCTTGTAATCACTCCATCAATGTCTGTTTTGTTTCTGAAAACCCACTTTGTACCAACAATAGATCTGTTTTTAGGTCTTGGTACAAGAGTCCATACTTCATTCCTTTCAAATTCATTTAACTTTTCCTGCAGAGTTGTTATCCAGTTAGCATCTTGAAGAGCTTCTTCCACTTTCTTTGGCTCAGTTTGAGACAAGAATGCATGAAACAGACATTCATTAGTTGTAGCACTTCTAGTTCTTACACTAGCTTCTGGATCTCCAATTATCAAGTCAGGTGTATGGGCTTGTGTCCACCTTCTTGCTGTAGGTAATTGGCTTCTATTATTATTAGATCCTCCCCTTTGATCCATGTTTTCCTGATCTTCTTCTTGACCATTTGCATTCTCTGAGGCTCCCCCTGAATTTGACTGTTCAGTATTTGAACTTTCAGAGTTTAATCCAGAGTTTCTATTTGATTCTTCAGCTAACTCACTTTCAGAATTTGAGTCATCATTTTGAGATGTTGCTGAAGTATCTTCACGTTCCCCCTCAACTGGTTCTCTATTTTGTTCTGTCAGAGAAACTTCCTCAGTGTTTACCAGTAGAGGTTCAGAGTATGCTTCATCAGAGTTTGTTGGATTTGCTTCATCAGAGTTTACGTCATCAGAGTTTAGATCTTCATTTTCAAAGTGAAGTTGATCATGGTATTCTTCATCTTCTATTCCAGTTATTCTCTTGTCATCAAATGACACATGTATAGATTCCATGATCACTTTAGTTCGCAGATTGTAGACTCTGAATGCTTTAGTTGACAGTGGGTATCCAACAAAAATTCCTTCATCAGCTTTTAAGTCAAATTTGGTCAACTGTTCAGGATGAGTTTTCAACACAAAGCACTTACATCCAAAAATATGAAAATATTTCAAATTTGGCTTCTTTTCTTTTACCATCTCATATGGTGTTTTCCCATGCTTGTTGATCAGTGTAGCATTTTGAGTAAAACAAGCTGTTTGAACAGCTTCTGCCCAGAAGTAGGTTGGCAATTTTGCTTCTTCAAGCATTGTTCTGGCAGCTTCGATTAAGGTTCTGTTCTTTCTTTCAACTACACCATTTTGCTGTGGAGTACCAGGTGCAGAAAATTCTTGCTTCACTCCTCTTTCCTTGCAAAATTCTTCCATTATTGCATTTCTGAATTCAGTACCATTATCACTCCTTATAATTTTCACTGTGTGTTGTGATCCTTTGTCCAGTAACTTCACATGATCCATTAGAATTAAGGCAGTTTCATCCTTCTTTGCTAAAAAGTACACCCAGGTGTATCTAGTGTAATCATCAACAATAACTAGAGCATACTTCTTTCTGCCAAGAGACATTATATTGACTGGACCAAAAAGATCAACATGAAGAAGATGATACGGTTCCACAACTGAAGATTCAGACTTACTCTTGAAGGATGACTTCCTTTGCTTGGCCTTTTGACAAGAATCACACAGACCTTCTAAGCTGAGTATTGACTTTGGAAGTCCCCTTACAAGATCTTTTCTTATCAGCTCATTGATGTTGTTCAAGTTTAGGTGAGAGAGCTTCTTATGCCATTTCCAACTCTCTTCATTTGACATTTTTACAGACAGACACACAGCTTTTCCTTCAGAGTTTGTTACCAAACTCGCTTCATAAATGTTGTTACGTTTGTGTCCAACTAGAACAACTTTCCCTGTAGATTTGCTGATAACTTCACAGTGTTCAGATTGAAAATCTACATGATAACCTATGTCACATATTTGACTCACAGAAAGCAAGTCATGCTTGAGTCCTGGGACTAGAGCTACATTTGTGATGATGACACTTCCAAGATTGATATTGCCATATCCCATAGTACGTCCTATGTTGCCATCTCCATAGGAAACTTTTGGGCCAGCCTTCTCCTCATAGTCTGATAGCATGGCTTTATTACCAGTCATGTGTCCTAAACATCCACTGTCCAAGACTAGGGTGCTTTCCCTTATGCCCTGCAATCACAAACAATTACAAAGAGTTAGATTTAAGGATCCAGACTTGCTTGGATCATTTGGTTTTCTTAACATTGTTAGCTTTTGCAGCGGAATTACTATCAACAGAGTTTAAGCTAACTGTGTCAGATTTTACACTTGCAGAGTTAGCTCTAACCCATTTCAAATTGGGTTTTATCTCATAATAGTTGTGATAAATAGCATGATAACTCTTGCAAGTATAAATGGAATGCCAAGTGCTCCCACAGTGTGTGCATAAAGTCTGTGGTCTAACCCTAACATAATAATTCTTTACTCCAGACTTGGAGAGTAAAGAATTAATATTTTTGATCTTCCTGCAAAAACTAGCAAGATGGTTAGTACTACCACAACTATGACATGTCTTTCTAGGAGCATCAGAATTAGGCAGATAATCATTTCTTTTATTAATGCCTACTTTTCCATTCCTATTTTTCTTGGACACCTTCTGTTTGTTGACAGACTTTACCTCTTTGAGCTTATGTTTGAATTGTTTTTCTGTCATCAAACCAACATTAACCTGTTTATCACAGATTTTTACTGGTTTTTTAACAGCTTCTGTCACAATCTGATTTTCTGTTCTTGAACCAACATTAACATGTTTATCACAAGTTTCAACTGGTTCCATAACAGCTTCTTTCACAACTACAGATTTTAGCTTACTGGATTCAGAAACAAATTTTACAGGTTTAAGTTGTGGTTTGACTTTAACTTTATCTTTAAACCTAAGTTCATCTTCCTCACAGTAACCTAAACCTACAGTATCTGTCTGAAAAACCTGATGTGTGTCTTTTCCAGAATTAGTCAAGGTTTTAATCACTTTCCTCTCTTTTTCTAAATCAGATTCTATTTGCTTATATCTTTTAAGCAATTCCTGTTCAACATAAACATCATCATCTCTTTCCTTTTGAACTTGTTGCATATTAACAAGTCTTTCTTCAAGAAATTTATTCCTCTCTTTAAGACCTAGATTCTCAGATTTGATTCTTTCATTTTCTAAAGTCTGATCTCTATAGCTAACATGTATGCTTTTAAGATAAATTCTCAATTCAGATATATTATCAGTATCATAAGCATAAGTTGTTAGGGGTACCTTGTTTTCAGATGATTCAGATTCATCTTTGACAGTTGCCATGAGAGCATAGTTTTCATTCTCATCTGAATCTGAAGTGTCTGCCCAGTCTCTTCCTTTAGTGATGAGTGCTTTTTCCGATTTTCCTTTCTTGCACTCTGGAGCATAGTGACCCATCTCTTTACACTTGTAGCACTGGATTTCAGACTTGTCTTTCTTCCCAGACTTGGTATCCCTTCCTTCAGACTTTCTGAAATTCTTTCTCTCAGAGTTTGAGTCTCTCCTAGAGAATCTCTTTCCTTTCTTGAAGTTCTTGAAACCCATCTTTTTGAAGGTCTTCACCATCAAAGCAGCCATTTGCATCATCTGTTCTTCATCATCTTCAGAATCAGAAGCTTCATCAGTATTTGAATCATCATCAGAGTTTGATGACTCATTCTCAGAGTTTATGACCAAAGCTTTTCCCTTAGCTTTCTTCTTTGATGTTTCTTTCTTTATGAGTTTTTCTTCAACTTTGAGAGCAACAGATTTTGTCTTCTTTCCAGATCTTTTGTTTCTTTGTTCTATTTCAAGTTCATGAGTTTTAAGCAACCCATAGATTTCATCAAGATCTGTTTCTGCAAGATCATAATTATCTCTTATTGTTGTTGCCTTCAAATCCCATCTTTCAGGTAGAGATAGTAGAAACTTGAGATTTGATTCTTCAAGATCATATTCTTTATCAACCAGAGACAAATCATTTAACAGTTTACAAAATCTGTCATATGTTTCAGTCAAAGTTTCACCAGGTCTTGAGTCAAAGTGTTCATACTCCTGCGTTAGAATAGTCTTCATGTTCTTCTTTATTGCACTTGTTCCTTGACACCTTACTTCTAAAGCATCCCAAATTTCTTTGGCAGTCTTACAACCAATGACTCTGTTAGACATGACATTATCTAAGGCACTGTGGAGAAGATGTCTAACTTTTGCATCCTTTGCAATTGATGAGATGTCCTCAGGAGTCATATCTTTCTTTTCCTTTCGAACAGTCTTTTGTTCTTGACCATCAACAACAGGAGACAGTTTGGTTGGCATATGAGGACCATCATTGATTCTATCAAGGTATTCTGGATCTGTGGCTTCTAGAAACATGGTCATCTTTACCTTCCATATTGGATATTCCACAGGTCTTAGAATTGGAACCCTGATTGTCTCATATCGACTTACAGAAGTTGGTTGAACCTTTTGAGCATTAGAACCTGCCTGGATGTTTTCAGCCATGATTATAATTGTGTTTAGATCAAAAACTGTATATATTTAACAGCCTTGGCTCTGATACCAATTGTTAGGCCGAATACACAATATATAATCAATATACGTATGAGAATAACAATCAAGAACACTGTTTATGATCAATAAACTGAATTATATTAAATAACTCTTCTCTCAGTGATGTAAAATATCACAGAGAGCTGCTAGGTTACAAGAATAATGTATTCAGCATTCGCATCCCTTTTAGGGTTAACCTATCTGTGTTTATATAATACAAAGTTACATAATCAATCTCTAATTGATATTCCTATAAATTAGCTATACAATTTATATCAATTTAGGATTGCTTCTGTCTTCTGTTCAGTTTCCTTATCTGTCTCAATATATCTTGCTTCTTTCCATCTTCAAGATATATTGCTTCTAGAATCTTCATATTAGCACCGACAGCTTCAGCAAACTTTCACCCCGTCAGACTTTAACAAACTCTGACTGGCTTCTAGTAAACTCTGATGAGTACCTGTTGCTTAAACACTGATAAACAATCATCAGCAATTATATCTAACAAAGATTTTTAATTCTCCACTGCAGCAAGCTACAATGAAGAACTGGGGGCTTGTTGTTATGCCATATTTTTGGCATAGTCCAAATTTCTCTGTTTAATAATTATTAATTCACATTAATAATTAATTACTTGAATACTAAGTAATATCCTCTCCCTGAAACGAGGAAAGAATCAATCTCAATCAATGAATAACGGAAAATATCCCAAACGATATCCTTCAAATCAGGAAGATATCACAACGCCAAGATAATGCAAGATAAAATCAGTAATTTACCACATTAACAAAGTTTATCCCTAAAGTCTCTCAGGGATAAACACAATTGCATAGAACTGCGTGGGCTTGATCCAATATAAATTGGTACGCATGCATCTTGGCAAAGGGATCCGATACATGAGACAAATCGAGACACCTCCCAAGTCCAGCCCCCAAACATCCAAAAATCCCAAATCCCCCTATTTTCATAATTCGTTATTCCAGCAACCTCCGATTTGTGTTGTTACGAAATTCCTCCAACAACAGCAGTAAAGTCGCATGTGACAAAAAGGAACAATTAATCAATAAAACTATTAAAGTATTGAACTTTACTTATGTTATTAAAGTTTAATAAAACATGTATGTATTCATGCATAAACAGATGGTATACCAGTGGGTACAAACGGACAAGAAAAGAAGAAACAGAAAATAAAAACAACGGAATGTGAAAGGCAGAATTAATATATTAATCACAGAATTTAGAGAAGCTCGCAGGAAGAAATTAAAGGAGACAAAAAACTATAAAATTCTAGGTGTCTCAAATACAAGAGGGGAGATATATATATATATATATATAGGAAAAATAATGGGTTTGGGCTCTTTGACTACAAATCGGATTCTAAAAATATTTCCACAATTCCTTTTTCTTCTCTGATAAGTTTTCCAATTTTTCTCCAATTTTCTTTTGATTTCAAGTATTTCCATCTTCTTGCCTTTTTTCACCTTTTTCTGCTTGAAATATGATTTTATTTATTTTTCTACAAAACAAAAGAAAACAATTTATTAAATAATAAAATTACGAAAACAAACATAAAATAGGTATTAAAAATGTATTAAATTATGGACCTATCATGAACCTTGCAGGTAATGTGGACCTTGTAGACATTGTTGGACCTCGTAGGCAATGTGGACCTTGTAGGCATTGTTAGACTTTGCAAGCATTGTGAACTGTGCAGGTAATGTGGGCTTTGTAGGCATTGTTGGGCCTTGTAGACAATGTGGACCTTGTAGGCATTGTTGGGTCTTATCAGCATTGTGAACCTTGCAGGCAATGTAACCTTGTTTGTCTTGTTATGGACTTGGGCTTGGTATTTGCTTATAAATTGGCCCTTTACAAATCATATACAAATCATATACTATCAGTATTCAATTTGGATTGTAAATCTGGGTGTATTCAATTAGGATTCTAAAAAGTCTTTTAAAATCTATGTATATACAATTTGGATTTAAAAAAATCCATTAAAATATAGTGGTATTCAAAAATCAATGAATTTTCTTGGATTTAATAAAAAGGTAGTTTTTGATGACTTTGTTAGTATATTTTTTAAATTTTGAAATCCGGCTGAAATCTATGAGATTTTGATGAATTTGTTCAAAATATTTTAAAATCTGTCAAACTCTACATCAACTCTGCAATATTTCACATAAACTCTACAAGAATTCGCGTAAAATTAAAATCAGCAACAATCTTGTAAAATTCTTAGATTATTATTAATCCACCAAAATCTGAATCGAATACATCACCTATAATCTGTACAAATTCAACTCAAAATTTTTAACATTTTATCATTTTCTACATAATAACGGTACAGAATTGAATATACAAAATTATTTAAATATAATGTGATATGAGTGATACGATTATTTATTTGAAGAATAAATCTTGGCATCACTACAAAAATCACTACCCTCATTTTAGGAGTTATTAACTACCTTACAACGACAGTTACTATTATTCTGTCGATGACATACACATAACTTCTAAAAGAGATGAGCCATTATCATTCCTAAAATAAGAATAGTGATTGAGAACATACCCATAATTTCTAAAAAATGTGAATCACTATCATTCTTAAAATAAAAATAATGACTTTTACAGTGATTTCAAGATTTACTCAAATTTAAAACCACACACTAAAAAAGGAGAGGTGTCGCATTTGAGGTGATGCTAAAAAGGAGGTGGACAGATACAAGGCAAGTGGGTCAAGATAAGCATCACAGCTCAGGAGCAAATATCCAAAATAGTTCACCTACTAATAACGAGGTCGGGCCCAGTATGCGTGTGATCATTCTCGTACAATTCTCGATCTGAACTAGACCGGCTTTTCTAAATGCAAATTTTATAGGATTCAATGGGAAGGAATTTTCGACACAAATTTTTTGTGCATTTAATGTCAGACCCTCGTACAGGCCCAAGCCCATCATGAGATGTTGTTTTTTATATTTTTAAATAAACCGTAGTTTTTAATTAGTATCTCAACCATTTATTTACATTTTACTTCTTGGGATATCACTTCCAATTTTTTATATTTCTAAATTTTTCAAAAATAGTAAACTTTTAACAATATTAAAATCAACTACTTCCAATACTTTCCTTCACTATTCTCACTTTATACATTAAAAATTTATTGATCCTACCACTTAAAAAGGTAGTTTTGATGACTTTGTTAATATATTTTTTAAGTTTTGAAATTTGGCTAAAATTTATGAGATTTTGATGAATTTGTTCAAAACATTTTAAAATATGTCAAACTCTACATAAACTCTACAATATTTCACATAAACTCTAAAAGAATTCGCGTAGAATTAAAATCAGCAACAATCTTGTAAAATTCTTAGATTATTATTAATTTATCAAAATCTGAATCGAATACATCCTCCATAATCTGTACAAATTCAACTCAAAATTTTCAACATCTTTTCATTTTCTACATAATAACGGTACAGAATTGAATATACAAAATTATTTATATACAACGTGATATGAGTGATACGATTATTTATTTGAAGAATAAATCTTGGTATCACTACAGAAATCACTATCTCCCCGTTTTAGAAGTTATTAACTATCTTACAACGGCAGTTATTATTATTCCATCGAGGACATACACATAACTTCTAAAAGAGATGGGTCATTATCATTCCTAAAATAAGAATAATGATCGAGAACATACACATAACTTCTAAAAAAAGTGAACCATTATCATTTTTAAAATAAGAATAATAATTTTTATAGTAAATTTTTGTAATAATACCAAAATTTGAAACCACACACGAAAAAAGGAGAGGTGTCGTGTTTGAGGTCAAGTGGGCATCACAGCTCAGGAGCAAACATCCAAAATAGTTCACCGAGGTCGGGCCCAGTATGCGTGTGATCATTCTCGTGGGCCGTAGCTGCTTAAGCCACCTGTCTGGACACCTGGTTTCATTACAACTACGCACGTGGCGCATGTCCATATTGAAATAGTAAACGAAAACTAGGAGGAGACTGTTCAGTTTGAAGGTCAGTCTCCCCTGCCTCCCCTTTGCATAACGACAGTTTAGGGTTCTCTTTTTATAAAGTCTAAACTAGCCCTCATACAATAATATGGATATTAAAAGATTAAATGGATATTGCATCCCAAAAAAATTAATTTATTTCTTTAGAATTCGTTAGCTTTTATTTTCGTTTAATTTTTTTGACATGATCTTATTAATATTATAATCATCCCTTGAATAAATATTAAAAAAGAGATCATAATATTATCACACTTGAGTGTGACTTTGTTTAAAATTTAAATAAACTAACATCAAGTTTTAGGTACTATACAGTTAAAAATTAACATCAACTTGCTCAAAGTCCAAATCGACTTCAAAAAAAATAAATTAACAATAACTTGTTAAAAGTCCAAATCAACTCAAGTCGTGTATTTGCAAGTCTTACCTGATCATATTCAAGTCTTCGTTAAACTTGGTTTTCATTTTCTTTCCTATATATAAAATAAGGCAATATAATATCTATCTATCTATCTATCTATCTATCTATCTATTACTTCTATTACTTCTATCTATCTATCTATTAGGTCAACACAAGGGCAAAAGTTGCCAATTAAATGGCCGTGAAATTACTGTTTTACCCTTCTCTTTTGAAAAATAACAAAAATGTCACTCGTATATTATTATACAAAATTTTTTTAATAAATGTGTTACTACAGAGATTCGAACCTCTAACCACCTTCCAAAATATACATGGGCTTAACCACTATGCTACATATCTT
Organism: Heracleum sosnowskyi; assembly: GCA_030848705.1. NCBI lineage: Eukaryota > Viridiplantae > Streptophyta > Magnoliopsida > Apiales > Apiaceae > Heracleum > Heracleum sosnowskyi. The sequence continues at coordinate 65,942,424 of CM061241.1, read as the reverse complement.
TTTGAGTTTATTTCAAAAAACTTATTAGATAACCCACGTCTTTTATCTCTTATATTATTATTTTTACTTTGATGTTTGAATAAATAAAATATTGGTTTGAATTATTTATATAAATTTGTTTTTCTTTTTTACCTTTCGTAATTTTATATATCTATATATTCAATCACTGTATATTATTATAGTTGTATGTTTTCAATTTAATATATATTAATTATGTTGATTATAATTCATAATTTATATTATATATTTATATTATACTTTATTTGAATTAAATTAATTATTCATGCATAAAATATATTATTAAAATTCGATCTAATATAAAAAGTATTATACACATTATATCTCCCATTATTAGTTATTTCTAAAATTTTTAAATTAAGAACATTAGCATTCAAATTATACAAAAAATTTGTCTGTCTACTCTGTTCGTCACATCCATTTCTTAACAATTTTCTTTTCCGGAATGTATTGTTCATTTGTTAACATTTTCTAAAGTAACATGTCATTCTTTATTAACTTATCTATATCTTTTTCCACCTTTCTAACCACCTCCCCCTCAACCCCAGTGACGTTCGTGTCAAAAATCGGGATGAGTTTTTAAAATATAGGATATTACATAGTATATAATTACATAATAATCAGTCAGACCGTTAGTAGACGATTAAGTTTGGGAATTGAAAATTACGAGTTTTGAAAATAGAATTTCAAATTGTATTCCAAAAATTATTGTACGATGTTAAAAAAAAAATCTTTCATAATAATAATAGAACTTTATAGAATACATTAAATTGATTCGTAATGTTATATAATCATTTTAATAAAATGAAATTCTAAATAGGGTTCGTGGGTCCTTGACGACATCATCTACAACATATACAATATTTCTTATATTAGGTCGAATTTCAATAGTATATTTTATGTATGAATAATTAATTTAATTCAAATAAAGTATAATAAAGATATATAATATAAAGTATGAATTTTAAACAACATAATTAATATATATTTAATCAAAAACATACAACTGTAATAAAATTCAGTGATTGAATATATAGGTATATAAAATTATAAAAAGAAGCCTCCGGGCCTGTAGATGAGTTGGTGAAAGCACTGGTTATTGACCAAAGCATTCAAGGTTCGATTCATGAGAGCGTGGGGAATTCTTCCTGCACTCTAGGGTCTGGCGTGATACCGGTTGAGGTGTCCGGAAAATACACTTTTTGACTAAAATTACGAAAAGATGAAAAGAAAAACTGATTTATATAAATAATACAAACCAATATTTTATTTATTTAAAAATCAAAGTAAAAATAATATAAGATAAGAGAGAAAAGACGTGGATTATCTAATAATGTTTTTGAAGTAAACTAAAACAGGCATGTAGAATAGTGGTTAAACCCATGAACATCTTAGAAAGAGGTTGGAGGTTTGTTTCTTTGTATAACAACTATTAATATATTTTTGCATAATAATATATGAGTGACATTTTTGTGACGGCCATTTAATTAGAAACTTTTGCCCTTGTGTTGAGGTTTAATATATCGTAATAAATTGGATTAAAATTTGTAACTGTAAAACGATATTCCAAACACATTATTAATGCATTTACTAAGTGTGTTAATATAATTTAATATAAAAACGAACACATGAGAGGAGTGCAGAATCAGTTCCCAAGTAAAAAAACTAAAAACAAATAGGTGACATGAATACTCCAAACTGTAATAGGTGTTCATCTCCCAAAGTGTTTATCACAAACTTGAGTGATGTGAGAGTGTGCAAAGATGCGTCGGCCTTCAGCTTCATTTTAAAATCCTCTATCTCATTCATGCATGTTCGATTATATTACAACATTGCATGCATATAACCTATTTATAATCTAGATTACAAAAAAAAACAATCGATTCCCGAAAAACAGATAACAACCGCTCTCTAACGCAAATTACCAATCTACAAACTATCATTTCTCTAACACACAAAACTCAGGTAAACCTGCTTATAATCGCAAGAAGAACAATAGTACACTCGTGCTTCAAATTCTACATTATTTCAATCTGGTCTCAAAATCAATAATAGTCACTTTAAATAAGTCTTAGAGCCTTGGCATAGTTACGTTCATGATTCAAAGTAATTACACTATTCGTCAACAAAATTCTTTACTCCTCACTATGCATGAACCATACTTCTCATTTTACGCTCTCAAACTTAAGACTACACAATCCTCAAGCTAATAAATCGATCACGACCAACTTTTTCACAATAAAAATTATTGACATATCTATGCAGCTTGCACGGGCTGTTACGCTAGTTGATATTAATATTTAAACATGTTTGACAACTAGAGTTCATTTGATTACGGCATTAAATCCGAGTTTAAAGTCATTTTTCACTTTAAATTGAAAAAGATATGTTTTGAAATATGAATCAGAAAATGATTTCAAATTAAAAAAATAGTTTACACTCAAAATTTGATAGAAGATGTTTTTTTAAATAATCTATTTTATCCCTCAAATGTATTATTTATCAAATTTATTTTTATTTTTACCTTTTTAATAATTTATAAGTGACTTATAATAACAAAATTACTCTAACAAATATTAACATATTTTTTTTTATTTTTAACTTATAATTTCAAGCAATATAATATATTAAATATATTATATCTAAATCATATATATACTATATTATTAAAGCCGAAACATTAAAAGTTTTGGTTTTCGGTTTTCGGTTAGTTTTTGGTTTTCGGTACTTTTCTAATTAATAAATTAATAATATAATCAAAATTCGGGAAAGTTTTATTCTACATTAATATTTCACTATATTTTACTACATAAAAATCAAATAATATTGAAATCTAATAAAAAAATGGAAATATGGGATATGATTTGTTTAAATTTAGGATATACTGCTACAAATATACTTTTTTCTTTTTAGGATAACGAAAGCTTTTTTCTAACAAAATTTACTCTTTTTCCAAAAATATCATGACAATTATCTTTAAATTAAAATATATTACCTTTTATATTTGTCATCACTAAAATATCTGTTTTCCAAAAATATGAAGTGCAATCCTTACTTATTTATTTTAAAACCTATTTTACTCTATTTAATTAATAATAAAATAATATAAAAATAGTAACTAGCTGATTGCCTTTTATAATTAAAAAAAAAAAATTCAAACAAAATCTACTCCTTTTCCAAAAATATCATGACAATTACCTTTAAATTAAAACATAATATCTTTTATATTTGTTATCACTAAAATCTCTATTTTCCAAAATTATGAGGTGCAATCCTTACTTATTTATTTTAAAATCTATTTTAATACTCTATTTAATAAATAATAAAATAATATAAAAATAGTAACTAGCTGATTTCCTTTTATAATTAAAATATTTTATTTCCTAACAAAATCTACTTCTTTTCCAAAAATATCACGGACAATTACTTTTAAATTAAAATATATTACCTTCTATATTTGTTATCACTAAAATCTCTATTTTCCAAAAATATCACGGACCTTTAAATTAAAATATATTAGCTTTTATATTTGTTATCACTAAAATCTCTCTTTTCCAAAAATATTACGGACAATTACCTTTAAATTAAAATATATTACCTTTTATATTTGTTATCACTAAAATCTCTCTTTTTCAAAAATATCAAGTGCAACCCTTACTTATATATTTTAAAACTTATTTTAATACTTTTAATTATTTAAAAAAACTTACCTATTTTAACAAGTGAACGTATTTTTTTAACAAATACAATTAATATAATTAAAACACATCTAAAAATATTATAGATAGTTGTTTTTTTAATTAAAACATGTTAGCTTTCCTATTTGTCATTATTAAAAAAACTTACTTATTTTAACATGTCAACGTATTTTTTTTAAAAATAAAATTAATATAATTAAAACACTTCTAAAAATATCACGGGTAATTACTTTTTTTTTTAATTAAAACATGTTAGATTTTCTATATGTCCTTATTATTAATATTATTTTATTATAAAATAATATTAATAATATCTCATTTATCTTCCTCTAACCTATCTGTATTTTTTTTATGTTCCAATTAATATTTAAGTTTCTCATTTTATAATTTATCGTATTAATTTTTACTTTTATTTTAATATTAAATTATTTTAGTTTATTATTTTTAAGGCCCGTGCATGCACGAGTTATAGGCTATTACTTATATAAAGGAGAATACGATAGTTGTGAGATGACGGCTCTCACATCGTTTTGATATATTTTTATAATTTTCTCAAAATTTTCAATTAATTATATCAAAGATTAGAAAAAGTCTCATTTGCTTTTTAAATCTTTACTAAGACAGGAAACTAAATATACAGTTAAAATATTATTGACTTTAAAATCTTTACAAATGAAGAAAAGTAAATATACAATTTAAATATTCTACTAAATTTTTTATTAGAAAATATCTCATTTCCCTTTTAAATCTTTCCTAATGCACGAAACTAAATATACAATTTTAATATTATTACCTTTAAATCTTTAGTAATGGAGAAAATTAAATATACAATTTTAACATTTTCCTAAATTTTTTATTTGTTAATATATTTACTAATCAATATAATTATCTTTATTATTATTTTAGGTCAAAGTTATGTTATAATTTGATGACATTAGTTGTATTATTAAAGAAAGAAAGTGGATGCATGTCTTATGATATTTTGCACATATCAATTATAATTCACATAAATCTACTCAGACCCTACTATAGATTATAAGGTAGAGATTTCACGTCGTCTAGTTTAATTTTTATATTATTTTGATAAAAGTTTTGGTATTTATTCTCTCTTTTTGTAAGTTTTATTCCGGATTTTCTCTAATTCTTCAATTTAGTACATCTCGTCGTTATTTAAATATAGTTTATGGTCCAAAATTCCTCAAAAAATTAAAAAATTATCTTCAAGATAATAAAGTTAATTTTTTTAACTATTGTATTATATGTTAAGAATACAAAAAATTTTTGAAAATCATGTAATTTATTTAGTAGAGTAATTTTAATATTGTGTGTGTTAAATTTTTTAACAACGAGAGAGCGATTCATCGGGAGGAAACATTTTTAAAGGGAAGACGATCCATTAAGAGCATCGTATTATATGCTAGAATAAATTTTTGATATCATGTTATGTATTTAAAATTTAAGTTGGGATTTAAATTTTGAAAAAAAGAGAGAGTAAAAGGTAATCAATATAATAATATTCGATAAAATATTAAAATAATAAAAATGTTAAACAATTATATTTTTTATATTTATTCAGAATTTTCGCGGATGATCAAAATGACATGGAAAATAAAAAAAAACCTTATATTAGAAATATTATTATTTATTTATTAGAAATATTATTATTTATTTCATATAAAAACATATTTCATAAAATATTTTTAAAAAATTTAGAGAAATTATTATAAGACCGCTGCGAATCACGACTTACTAAATTAGTATATAATGAATAATACAAGTTTATACAGTAAATAATGACAAAATAAATAAACTTATTAATTAATTAATTATTTAAAAGTTACGATTGGATACAATTTATAAGAACGATTGATACGTGGAACGAATTGTTTATACGTCCTTACTCGTTACGAATGCTAAAAATAAATATGACAAGTGGAGTAGAATACATGCTATTGCGACATTGCTACTAGAATAATTCAAGGGCATATTCATAATTTTAAACATGAATCCTCTATAAAATCAAACTGCATCTTTCATTTCATTACACAAACTGAAACAGTCAAACTAATAAAAATCTAGAAAGAGAAACTCCACTCCACTTCATTTCTAGAAAGAGAAACCAAACTCAAGCTCAAACTCATCGATGGCAGCTTCTAAAACCTACCGTTTTCTCCCCACAAGCCTCCCACTTCAAATCCACTCCGACCCCATTTACGAGCTCGACGAGACGGAAATTTGGAATTCCGGCCGGTCAACTTCGCCGGAGTTTCGCCGGACGGTGCCGAGAAACAAGTCAACGGCGAATAAAGTGGAATTTGTGTTCGCCGGAGAACCGGCGACGGCGAAGTCGCTGCCGGTGAACGTGCCGGACTGGTCGAAAATATTGAAAGGAGAGTATGTAGGTGAGTGTACTAGAAATGATGACGTGGAGGATGACGTGGCAGGATATGATTGGGTGGCGCCGCATGAGTATTTGGCAAGGACTAGGGTTGCGTCGTATTCTGTGCATGAAGGAGTTGGGAGGACTTTGAAAGGGAGGGATTTGAGTAGGGTGAGGAATGCTATTTGGGAGAAGACTGGGTTTCAAGATTAATTAATTTGTGACGGAACCAGGATTTCAAATTTTACGAGAACACAAACATTTTTGTTAATTTTTGAAGGTTAATCCGAACGATATATTTTGACGGGGTTTTTCTTTAATGGTAGAGTTTTATTTAAATGAGGATTTACATTTTGTTTGTTGGATTTTTTTTGGTAATTAGATTTTGGAATGTATAGTAGGTTATGTAATTCCAAGTTTTCTAACTACTGTCGAGGGGAATGCAATATTTTCAATTTTTTTATGTGATGAATTTTTAGGCAAGTTCTAACTCCGCTTCTTAAGTAACAGCAGGATACATACATAAGTAACATAACAACACCACCATCACATGCCAGACCGATGTGACCATTAGCATTACCTATATTCTCGTCTTTGCATCCTCAGTGGCATCAATGTCCTCCTTGTCATCATTAGAATTGGTCGGCCAAAATCACTGTCCACAGCCAATATACACTACCAGGGATTGTGGAAGAGTCATATCAATCCCTGTTTCAGATCCTGAGCAAGAGTATCACATCCTTCTGTCTCATCCAAAGCATTTTCTTCCATCTCCTCATTCTCAGCATTCAAAATAGCTGAATTCTCAATATCATTGTCATCTTCTGAAATAAGATCACGATAATGGCTAGAATCTGTTGGGTAACAAAGGTCTTACATGGTGAACCCTTGGCGGAAACAGACATCTCATCATCCACAGAAAAAAGTTCCCTAATAGACATATAATCACTATGATGCGAAACAGATGGACAACATTCACAGTAAGAATAATTCTCAAAGGTCACGAAGATCTTACTACGTGCTCCACTAGCATAGTTGGCAACCAAGATGAAAGAAGGTATATGATCCATGATTCCTAATTCAACTAATATACCCGAGCTGTGGAGATAGGGGCATTATGAGCCATTGCATCAAATGTTTAACCAGAAAACACAACAGACATCCCTATAGCCAGGGCTAAGAGACAAATACCATCAAGAGTCCAGTAAAGAAATGAGATTAAGAAATGAGATTCGCGAAAAACGAACCCAGACTTTAAGTTTCTCAGATAAGAGCTCCGGAGAGCACTCATGCCAGTTCCGTGATATAAATTCACAATTACCGAATAGACGAGGACTACTTTTAAGAGCAAGTTTAACACCTTCACTATCCTTAAATCGTAAAACCAAGTAACCGTTATGGTGATTGAACACCTCAAGCAAACCAATAGATTCAAAAAGAGTAAAGACCGAACTCTTGATTTTAGCAAAATCAAATTTAGACTTAACAGGAGATCTAGCCATCTAGGCAAAGCCAAACAGCAATTAATCCATTTCAAAGCAGATAAACGCAGAAACTTAACAGAAAGAATCGCGCACACTAACCCTTTGTCCTCAGTTAGAACGTTGTTAGGAATCATGTTGGTTCCGTCGGGTATAATTCACTAACTACACAACAATAATAGGACAGTTATATATATTTTGTATTATAAAGAACATGCAAATGTATTAATTAACAAAACAAACACGTTGGTCAAAACAAGAATATAATTAGAGACGGTAAATAACAAGATAAGAAAGAACACTTATCTCTATGTAGCTTTTAACAAATACGAACATCTGAGTCGCCAAGCCTTAAAGAAGTCTTGACTGTTCTTGAATAGATTATTGCCCCACTTACGTTGTGTTGGGTTGCAACAATATCACTTTCAGGATAAAACAACACACAGATCAATCCACTCACAGTAATGACAATGATCAACAACGATCTGGACCTCAGTTCGCCCAAAAACCTATGTATATTCTGTATGTGTTTAGAGAGAGAGCAGACCAAAATATGATGCTAGGGTTTTCTTAGTTACGTATATCCCTTATCTCCAACGTTCTGTTTTGTATATATAAATATAATACAAAATAAAACGTAACAGACCAAATATTGTAACTGAAGCTATGACATTTAATACTAAATATTCTGATTTAATTACCATAACAGTTGTCATCAGTATTTAATATCAGTTACAGTTCAGTCAGGATTTCCTGGTTCATCAGGATTTGATCATCATCAGTACTGAAGTCAAGCCATCAGGACTTACTGTCCGCCAGGAGTGGCATCAATACTTGACTGACCATCAGGATTTCGTCAGGACTGGACCATAATCATGATTTAACTCCATCAGGATCCAAGTACTGACCCAGACCATCAGGATCAGTAGTCATCAGGATTTAACTCCAAATACTGACACTGGCCATCAGGATCAGTAGCCATCAGAATTTGATCCAAGAACCGGTCCATCGGGATTTAATATAAATCTTGACCCAGTTCGTTGAGCTATTACAAATAAATACTGATACTGTTAAATTAAATCAATAAATAATATTAAATAAACAGGTAATAAAATTCCTCGCCCAGGTCGCCTCGCGTACGCGAGACGCCGAGACATTCGCCCAAATCGCCCTTCGACCCGACCCGACCCGAGTCGAGTTGTGTCGTAACGTGGCATGGCGAGGCGAGGCGGGTGGCGGCGGCGCGCGTGTGTGTGTGCGCGTGAGGCACATAATAACATCATGCACACCCACATGCCTTAGTAGTTGTATACTACTCTTGCACATGGTTCTATATAAACCCACCAACCTCTCATTACCATTCCTATGTGGGATACAAAGTTATTACAACTTACACAACCCACATAACCCATTTCAAGCAACCTATTTCAACTCAATTTATTTATGGATTCCACTAAGAAAATGTCTTAGATCCAAACATGAAAGTTTAAGTCCTTATTACAAGGAACAGCCTCCAATTGTTAGTTTCCGGAAATTTCATCAAGACTATATTTAAAATATGCCTCAAATTTTCCATTTTCTAACAATCCCCCACAAATCCATACAAAAATGCATATCGGTCCTTATCATGACTTGTTTTTCAGAGTCGGTACCCTTCCGGGTTTGAACCCTCCTAAGTCCTCTACTCCGATGGTTACCGGATCTAGATGGAATGTTTCACCTTGAATCTTTATCCGTTTTGTGTAACCACACTCCATAGACGATGACAAATCAAAGGCTATGGTGCTGATCTACGGTTTTGAAACGTTAATGGTCCTATCTCGATCCTGTTCGTCGAATGCTTCAAGGAATAACTCTTTCCTCTAATTGCGACCACACAATTACATTCGCTTAGCTGGGCATCTCCAGAGATGTACTGCGATCATCTCGTCAAATGACTTGACCCCATTCAGAGTTCAAAATAACTCTTGCTATACTAGCAGTAACAGTACCTTTTTAGGTTTACATGGGATAGACTCAGATACTTGAGTATCAAGGTATATAGTAAAGGTACTACCAACTCACCCTCACAGCTTGTTATTACCACATTGAATACACTTCAAGGGATCTCCTCTAAGGTGTATTGGGTTCCCGCTGCTGATGAATCATTATGGGCTATCAGTCCCATCCCCAACCTCGACTTAAGGAATACTGCATGCTCAAGTCCTTTAGTCAAAGGATCAGCTGTATTATCCTGAGTTCCAATGAACTCTATAGCAATAATCCTTTCAGACACTAGGCCCCTTATAGACTTAAGTATAACTTGAATGTGTCTCTTTGTTTTAGCATTATACTTTTCACTACTGATCTTGTCGATAGTTGTACGGCTATCACAATGAACAGCAATGGCTGGAAGCGGTCTGCTTACTACAGGTAACACTGACATAAGTCCATGTAACCATTCAGCCTCCGTCCCCGTGGCATCTAGTGCACACAACTCTTCCTCAAAAGTAGACCGAGTTATCAAAGTCTGTCTAGTAGACTTCCAGGATATTGCTCCACCTGCTAGGGTAAACAAATATCCAGTCACTCCATTGGTACCAGATTTCTTAGCTATCCAACTTGCATCACTGTATCCCTTAAGTACTCCAGGGAATCTTCGATAATGCAAACCAATGGAAATAGTTCCCTTAAGATATCCGAGAACTCTATCCAGTGCCTCCCAATGAGTCTTGTTCGGACAGCTTGTATATCTAGCTAACTTAGACACAGAATAAGAAATATCTGGTCTAGTCACATTAGCAAGATATTGCAAACTCCCAATAATCTGAGAATACCTTAACTGAGACACAGGAATTCCTGAATTATTCTTGACTAGGGCAACTTTATGATCGTACGGTGTACTAGCGATTATACAATTTGAATAACCATACTTCTCAAGTATAGATTTCTCTATATAATGAGATTGTGACAAGGTTATTCCATCAGTTGACTGTGTCAACTTGACCCCAAGAATCACACTAGTCTCATCCATATCCTTCATTTCAAAGTGCCTTTTCAAGAAACTTTTTGTCTTGTTAATAATCTCAATATTGGTTCCAAACAATAATATATCATCCACATATAGGCACACGATAATACATTCATTTCCTTTAACCATATAGTAGACACACTTGTCACTTTCATTAACTACAAATTCTGATTCTAAAACAGTATCATCAAACTTTTTATGCCAGTCTCTAGGAGCTTGTTTTAAGCCATATATAGACTTGATCAACTTACATACTTTCCTCTCGTTACCAGAAGCAACAAATCCCTCATGCTGATCCATATAAATCTCTTCTTCAAGATCACCATGAATAAAAGTTGTCTTTACATCCATTTGATGGATGATAAGACCATGTACGGAAGCCAATGCTATAAGCATTCAGATTGTAGTCATTCTTGCAACAGGAGAGTATGTGTCAAAGTAATCAATGCCTTCCTTTTGCCTAAAACCCTTAGCTACCAACCTAGCCTTATACTTATCTATTGAGCCATCCGGGTCCATCTTCCTTTTGAAGATCCACTTACATCCTATAGTAGTACACCCATGAGGAAGATCAACCAACTCCCATGTTCCGTTAGAAATAATAGAGTCAATCTCACTCTTTACAGCACCTTTCCAGTGCCTTGACTCTGAAGAATCCATGGCATGTCGGAAAGTTAAAGGTTCATCCTCAACATTGTAAGTGAAAAAATCACTTCCAACGTCCTTGACTACCTTTGCACGCTTACTCCTTCTAGGTTCATCTACTTTGTCAGGAGTAGAACTACTAGCAGGATCTGCCCCCACATTTGTCATCTTTTCCACATGATCAGGAATAGAACTCGATGTGTGAGTAGGATCATCATTAGAAATATCTTGAGGTATGCTAGTCTTCTTAGGGAACACATCCTCAAAGAATGTTGCATCATAAAATTCAACTACAGTGTTAGCCACTATACCGTCTATGTCAGATTTTAACACTAAAAATCTCAACAGTTTTCGGACCTAGTTTCTTTCTCTTGTGTTCAGGGACAAGCACCTTTGCAAGGTACCCCCACACACGAAGATACTTTAAACTTGTCTTTCTACTTTTCCATAATTCATAAGGTGTGTTGGTCCTTGACTATTGCAGAAGGGGGGGGGGGGGGGGTTGAATGCAATACTGATAAATCTGAATCTACGTTCCAACAACAAAAACTAAGATTAAGGATTATCAGTTTATCGAATGCAAACACAAGTAGACACACGAGTAATTCTCACAAAATAAATGTTTTATTTATTTTGCAATGGGTTGATACAACCTCAAGAAAATGTTTGTTTTCTTGAGCTTCAGTTTCTCGAGTGATTACAAAGAATGGATTGAGAGATATACTAAGTAGGCTAAACCTATCACTATCAACACGGGTCTTGTGAAGCTGTTGTCATTTTCATGTGGCGGCTTCTTACAAATTGCCTACACGTGATTCTTTCCTAAATTGCTATACAAACAACTTATTAGTACATAGCAAAGCAATCTAGAAACATTCTATTTTAAGCTAACACAATTCAGTAGATGTAGATTTGTCATACTCTGGAATTGGTGAGCTTTGTCATGTGATCTCTCAAGCTTCGGTCGTAGTCTTGCAGACATGTTACAGTGTTGGGATACTGCAACACGTCTGTTTCTTGAACATCCAAACTGTCACAAGTTTGACTGGGTTGTTCCTCAATCCCTTCATGACAGTATCCTGATGGCTGAGCTTGCTGTCACAGGAATGCGCTTTTGGTGACAGTAAGAAATCCCCGCAGAAGGTGCTGTCAAGATTTCCAAGCTTGCTGTCAGGCTAAGGTAAAGTTGTTGTCCGAGGGCTTCCGCCAATGTTGCTGTCAGAGTGAATGTACTGTCGTGACTTACAACATGCTGTCTTCTTGTAACATTAATGTCAACACTGTGACAGTAATCTTTATTCTTGTTGTCCATCTTGATTACTTCTTGAGGCTTGAACAAATAAATGAACTTCTACCAAGATGCACTAGAATCTTATTTGTACTAAACAAAACGATTACAAAGACATATTCTGGCTGTGATAGTATGTTCATACTTAATAAAATTAAGTACATAAAATATCTAGTTAAGTTGTCTCATAGCTATCACCCATAAATCCTAACAATCTCCCCAAATTTATTTTTATGGACAATAACAACAAATTTACAATTAATACATGTTGACAACTTAACTAACAAGATCAGAATTGATAAAGGATTTTTACTTAGCTTTAGAATTCCTTTTATGTCTTGCTTCATTCTCTCTGTTGAGAGCTTCCTTAAGAACTTCTCTGAGTCCTTGCACCAATGCTTTTTCATCAGGAGTGATAGTCTCATCTTCAATCTCATCAATGTGCTTTTGGACTGTCTTGGAGAGACATACCCTAGCATCCTGAAGATCCATCCATAAGTCTTTGCCAAATGCATGAGTTTTGTACTTCAGTGTGCCATTAAAGTCTTTGAATCTACTTCCAGGGTATGCATTCAGAGTTTTTCTGCTTGACTTATCCAGCTTTGAGTCTTCACCCTTTCTCATTTGAAGAATTCCCTCAATCTCAGAAAAGCATTGCTGTTCCAATGGATGAATTGATCCAATCACCAAGTAGAGTAAGTCTTTCAGAGCATTGGTTTTAAGTTTATGAAAGCTTCTCACTGGAATCTCTTCCCATATGAACTTGATTCTCAGAGGATTCTCAAGCATACAAGATTGGTAATTTGGTCCTTCACTTTCCACCATGTTGGCTTCTCTGCTTTTATTCAAGAATGCATCTTCCATATCTTCAGTGGCATTTCTTGCTGCAGGATTTGAGGATCCTTCTTGACCAGGTTGTGCTTGTGTTTCTTCTTCAGGAATATCCTCTTCATAATCAGCTACCTCTTCATCAGACTTCTCCAACAAATGAGCAATGTCAGAATCATCATGGTCTTCAAACATACCAAACTTCTGATAGAATTCCATATCCCTTTCATCCTTGTACTTCAGAACATGTTCCATGACCTTGTTGGGAACATTGTCATAGCTCTAGAGTAGCTCCACCATTATATCCAAGAAGAAGTAGTCAATCCTTCTTCTGACCTTTGTTCTTACAATAGCAGGGATGTTATTCACAGAGATTGACTCAAGTTCTAAGATGAAGTTTGCATCCACCTTTGCTGACCTTGATGAATCCCACCAAAGAGTGTACATGCTTGCTTCCTGGTTGGCATCTAATTCCACTTCAACACTTATGATTTCCTTGGATTTAGCATGATGTACTTCAAAAGAGTTTGGGTATTTGAATTGAAGAGGCTTCTTCAGATTCCTGAAAAGCCCAGTAGCTTTCAGAATTCCCAAGTACTTGGTCTTTCCTCTCCTTGCTTTAGCAGTCTCCTGAGGTTCCGGTTCCTGTCTGGAAAACCAAGCCTTTGCTAAGGTTTTTTTTTCTTTTTGGCTTGACAGTAGGCTTGATTCCATCCTTGACAGCATCTTTGTCGACAGTGTCCTCTATGATAGTATCTTTCTTGATAGTGTCTTTTGTGACAACTTCTTTCATGACAGCTTCCTTGAGGACAGTGTCTTTTGTGACAGCTTCTTTGGTGACAGTATCTTTTTCAGCATTTATACTATCTATAGCACATCTTAAGATATTTGCCTCCAAAGCTTCAATTATTACTGACTCCTCTTCTTTTGTTGCTTCAGCATCTTTCTTTTCTTGTACATGAGCTTCTTCTTTATTTTCCTCCTGGGATTTAGATCCAACATTCCCAGAAGAGCTTCCACTAGCATTTCCTGCTTCTTCAGTTCCTCCACTACCCTCCAACTCATCATCATCATCATGAGGAACATCATAGGAGCAGCTTTCTCCTTGTTCAGCTCTGTTGGAGTTTGCTTTGGAGATCATATTCTTTATAGTAGAACTCAGATCCTTGTCCCTTTTTACCAGCAAGTCAAAGATTGCTTTGACAGCAAGAGCTCTTTCCTTGTTGGCTTTAGAGTTTAGAATCATGTTTAACACCTTCAAGATTGACCTTGACTCCATTGTTGAAGTGCCTCCTAGACTCATGTAATCACATCTCCTGCTACCACTTTTAGTGGTACTTCATAGTGGACACAAAATGGATTGGTGTAGACTTCTGGGAGTTTCTCTGCAATTAAATTCATCATTTGCAGATGTAAAATCTCATTGAAGGCTGTATGGTTTGCTGTGATTTTGTTCTTCATTACTGTTAGTACTCTTGCTGGAAGACCCTGCAACAGCTGCATAGTAATGAACATGGACATTCTAGTGTTTAAGTACACATCAATAGCCCACCTCCTTTCTTCATTGATCTTTACACATACACTGGTGATTTTCTCTTTAAGCAAGGTTGAACAGTTACTCAACCTTCTGCTTGGCTCCTTCATAGCTCCCTCAACTATCCTATAGAAGTCCTCATCATGATTCTTCAAGGTACTTTCCCTGTAGTCAACCATTAGGGCATTGGCATATTCTTGGCTGAACTATGTTCCTTCACTCCAAGTGTTTCCTGACATGATGTATTATGGCATCTTGTCTTTCCCTTTTCCCACCCTGTTATGCTCCTCCTTTTCTCTCCATTGCCTTTCAAGAGCACTCTCCTTTGGAATTGGAGTTGGCTCTCTTATTATTACAGGAGGTAGAATTGGGTTCTTGGAAGGAACATTCCCTTGCATTGCTTCCAGGGATTCTTTGGACATTAGAACAGTCTCTCCAGCAATCTCATATTCAAAGAAGTTTTCAGCCTTTTGCAATTGATCCCCCTTACTTCCTGAATCTCCTCTAGTTCCCCTTTTCTTCCTTGCAGACACTGGACTTCCTTTGGCTGCAGACTCCCCCTCACTCCTTGAAGCCTTCTTAGTGACAGGCTCCCCCTGAGCAATATCCTGCTTGGGGACACCTTCTGTTCCTGATCTTTCCCTTCCTGATTCTGCTCTTTGTGATTCTGATCTTGCCCTTTTCTCCCCCTTAGGTAAGTTGGCAGCATCAAGACTGGCAGATAGAACTTGAATGGCTTCTTGAATGGTAGAGAATCCAGATGCCGCCATGGTAGACAAGCTGTCAAGTTTGGATTCCATGGACAAACACCTGTTCTCTAGAGCTTCCAACCTAAAAGATGTAGATGAGCCACCTGATCTTAACCTTCTTGGGGGTGAAGGAAAAGATTGGGGCTTGGAGGTTGTGGGGGTTCTCACACTCTCAGTGTTTTTCTGAGTGATCTCATCACTCCTCACAAAAGAACTCTCAAGGCCTAGTGCCTGGATATGTGGGGCTCCCTCAATTTCACTCTGGACATGCTCAAGTCCCTCACCTTTTGCCAGCTCATTTGGTTGCCTCTCATTTTTATGCTCACCTCTTTTTTTTTATCTCTCTTTTCTTTTGCACACCCTCACTCAACCTAGATGCATGGGTATGAGCAGTACTTACATGCAATGAAATAGATGGTTTAGAATGTACCTTTAAGAACTGAGATAGTGGCACATCATCATCAGAGACATCCTCAACAATTACAGCATCAAGATCAGGTTGTGGAGAGATGACAAGAGCTTTGCCATGAATGTTACTGTCAGTTGAAATATTGACAGTAGGTGCCACTGTAACTTGGGCAGCAGGTTTGGGTTTGACAGCAACTTCAACTGAGTCCTTGACAGTAGGGTCACATGTGACAGCAACATTCACAGTGTCTTTGACAGCAACTTGGGTTGTGACAGCATCTTCCCTAAGGTAAGATGCTCCTTGGAGATTGAACAAAGTACTGGTTGTTTCACTTTCTAGCAGAGTTGTACCTTGCTCTTTCTCAGTGTTTGAGGGAGTGGTTTCCACCTCACTTTGAGAGATGGGTTCTTGTAGACCACTAGATGGGGGCTCATCCATGATTGGAGATGGATGATCAAAACCTGAAGGGTTGGGACGGTCCCCCTCTCTAGGTTGTGGAGAAGAAACAAATGAATGTGTAGGGAAGGAAGAAGGTGAAAGTGGAGAAGAGAATGATGGCTGCTCCACAGATGGAACTTGTGAAGCATCAATGGGGGAAGTGAAATCCTCACTATGTCCTGACTCCATGTGTGTTTCTACAAGTGGAGGCTCCTCATGAGTTGGAACATGAGTCTGTGCAGACTCTTTACAAGGTGCCTTGGGAGACATGCCAATTTCAATAGATGTCCCTTGTTGAGAAGGAACACCTAGGGAGGAGTTTATTTCCCTATTTTCCTCTACAGTCTTTTGAGAGACTGCAGGGTGGCTGATAGTGGTTTTGGTCCTCTTAGCTCTCTTCTTCTTAGGCTCAGGAGGAACCACTGTGGATTCTATTTGACTACCTTCCTTATTTGTTGCACTACGTGCAGGAACTCCCTCTTGACTCTCAGCACTACCACTAACACCAGTCTCTAGGGGTCTTTTTCTGGTTTCTTGTAAGGCTTGTCTCTGTACTTTGGGAAGTCTAGAGAACCTAGGCTGAATGTATGGGGTAGAATGAGGGTTAGCTGAATTTGGGTCTAAACCAGCTTCATTCTCAGTAGTGAAGGTGTCAAAGCCAGAAGGTAATGGAAAATCAAGGTTAGTCACTTGATCAACCATGTGTTTGGTGAAACATAGTGGAATATGGCATTTAAATTCTGTGAAGTGAGAGTTGTGTGAGTGTTTCTTTTCAGTACAGGGCACACCTCTAAACGAGGGGCATTCTCATCAAAGTCACATAAAGAATTAATGCATAACATTAGAAAGTGAGGATATATGTTTACCTTCTTACCTATGGCAGCCTTGAGGTGTGCCATGAGCAGCTTTCCAACATCCACTTTGTACCCATGAACAAGAGAGTGGGTGAGTTTCTTGATGTAGGTGGGAATTCCATTCCAGCATGTGGTCTTAGTAGAGAACACTTTCACCATAGCATCAAACACCATACTCCACTCCTTGCGGAGATATTTCCTGTCCATTTCATCAGAGGGGTACCATTTTGTTGTTCCCTCTTCAAGAATAGGTCCAGAATACCCAATCTTCAAGAAGAGCTTCTTCAGGGTCTCATCACTAGCAAGCTCGGCATAAGTTTTTCCTGGTTCCCGCACAATTCCTAAAGCTGCATTGATGCCCTGAACAGTTAGAGAGTAGTTGTGCTCTTTAATTTTGAACTGAATGGAGGAGATGTCACCATATTCTTGAGCAACGGCTGTCTCCCAGAAATTTTCAATCCTGTCTAGGTCAAGAACAGGAGTAGAGGTAATTGCATACCCAAGGTAGGACTTATTTAGGAAATAAACAAGCCCTTTGAAACCCTCACCAGCATCACCTGGAGAGTAGATGCCAGCAAAGTTGGTTTGTGAAATTGATTTCTTGGGGGCCATTTTTGCTTGTGGAGATAAGAGAGAATGTAGGAGATGAATTTCTTGGAGAGAAGAGAAAGTAGAGTGTTGTGTTTGCTTTTTGAGAACAGTTGTATGTTTGATGAATTTAGAGGGAAGTTCAAGCGTTTAACTGACAAAGTGGAAAAGTGAAATTGTGTCTTAACCCAATTAACAATCACGTGGGTTTTTGGCTGATTTCTCTCTCCTCGTGGAAGATGTGTGTCCAATTTTAACGGTCCACTACTTTGGCAGTAACTTGTGCGCTCAAAACACTCGTGTTAGTAACTTTGGTGTGATGACAGCATGTTTTGCGTGACAGAAACATTTCGCGCAAAACTTACTGTCATCGTTAAGTTCTCACATGACAGTATCTTTTACAAGTCATGACAGAAGGTTGTTTACTGCTGTCGAGAAGCTAGCTGTCAAATAACCATGACAACTACTTTTCTTGATGACAGCAACCTTTGTAGGAAAATAGCAATTGTCAAGACTTTGTATTGAAACTGTTATGATTAATAACTTAACTGAAGAGACACCAGTTAAACATTTACAATATTTATTACTGATTCATCATTCATTCATAACAACATTCAACCAGTTAAGCAATTAACAACACATACATCAAGCAAGAAGAAAATATAGAAGAAAACTGATAAACTTTATTAATTAAAGAGGGTTAAATTACTACAATTGGTGAGATTAACTATTTATTACAGTCTTTCTTAACCAATTCTAGAACTTATGTCCTAACTTCCTCTTCAGAGGTTCCTTCTTCCTTAAGGAGTGTTTGAAACTCCTTTTCTTCTTCTTGCACCTTAGCCTCCTCAGCGGCCTTGGCTGCAAGTTCTCTTTCTTCTTCCTCATCGAGGGCATCCCATAACTCATCAAACAAGGCTTCTACTTCTTCATTGTAGGGCTCACTTCCACAAGGCTTAGGCCTGTATTCGATTCCTGCTTTGTTTTCCATTTTACCCTTTTTCTAAATGATTCACTAATATGGCTTAAGATTCATTTTATAGGCATACTAGGTTAAGAGGGATGCAAACGGTCAACAGTTTGGAATACCCATACAACTACCACAGATTGCAATTAAGTGATGTCTACCACTAATTCAACAATCAAAGCAACTGACCAATTAAGGAGAATCCTTGACCAATTTCAGCAGTAAAAACCATGCAAGTTAATGTCATACAAGATCAAACTATCAAATGTAAGACTAGCACGAAATTTAATTCAACAAAGTCAAAGTAAACATGCTGTCGAAAACGGATAGAGACTTAAGTATACAGTAACTTTCTCATGACAACAACTTCTGGAGAGGTTACTGTCACAAGCTTCATTTGAATAACAGAATGAAAACTAGTAAGTTAACATACCAGATTCAGCATTCCCAATTCACTTACCAACCTGTTAAAGGTTGCTTCATCCAGTGGTTTTGTAAAAATGTCTGCAAGTTACTTTTCTGTGGGCACATAGATCAACTTCACGGTTCCTCTTTCAACATGCTCTCTTATGAAATGATGTCTGATATCAATGTGCTTTGTCCTAGAGTGTTGAAAAAGATTGTCTGAGATGGCTACGACACTAGTGTTGTCACAGTAGATAGGGATATTATTTAACACTAAGCCATAATCCAACCGTTGATTCATCCACAAGATTTGTGCACAGCAACTTCCAGCTGCAATGTATTCAGCTTCTGCTGTTGATGTAGAAACTGAGTGTTGCTTTTTACTAAACCAGGATACCAATCTTCCACCAAGAAATTGACAGCTTCCTGTAGTACTCTTTCTGTCAATTCTGCACCCAGCATAGTCTGAATCAGAATACCCCACTAGCTCAAATCCAGTATTTTTAGGATACCAAAGGCCTAGATTAGGAGTGCCCTTTATATATCTAAAAATTCTCTTGATGGCTACTAAGTGTGACTCTTTTGGATCAGCATGAAACCTTGCACAGAGACATGTAGCAAACATTATGTCATGTCTGCTAGCAGTTAGATAGAGAAGTGATCCAACCATGCCCCTGTATGCACTAGAGTCCACTTTCTTCCCTTTGGAGTCTAAATCCAAACTTGTTGAAGTAGAGATGGTGGTCTTGGCAGGTGATGAATCTTCTAGGTTAAACTTCTTGAGAAGTTCCTTGATATACTTTGTTTGAAAAATGAAGATTCCATCATATTTTTGAAGAACTTGAAAACCAAGGAAGAATGACAGTTCTCCCATCATGCTCATCTCATATTTGTTTCTCATTAGAGATGAAAACTTCTCACACAGCTTCTCATTTGATGAACCAAAGATGATATCATCAACATAAATTTGAACCAGAATGATGTCTTTGCCATGATGCTTGTAGAATAGAGTCTTATCTACTACACCTCTTGTGAACTGGTTTTCCAATAGAAAGGCTGAGAGGGTATCATACCAGGCTCTTGGAGCTTGTTTCAATCCATAAAGGGCCTTGAACAGCTTGTACACAAAATCATACATTTCAGCATCTTCAAAACCAGGTGGTTGTTCAACAAACACTTCTTCTTCCAACTCTCCATTTAGGAAAGCACTTTTGACATCCATTTGGAACACCTTGAAGTTACAGTGTGCAGCAAAGGCTAGAAAAATCCTGATAGCTTCAAGTCTGGCAACAGGTGCAAATGTCTCATCATAATCTATTCCTTCCTGTTGACAGTAACCTTTAGCTACTAGCCTTGCCTTGTTTCTAGTCACATTTCCATTTTCATCTAGTTTGTTTCTGAAAACCCACTTTGTCTCAATAACTGATTTTCCCTTTGGTCTCGGAACCAACTTCCACACATTGTTTCTTTCAAACTGGTTGAGTTCCTCTTGCATAGCAATCACCCAATCAGAATCCAACAATGTTTCATCAATTGTTTTAGGCTCCATTTGAGAAAGGAAACAGGAAAACATGCTGTCAGCAGAAACATTGTTCCTGGTCCTCACCCCAGAGGTAGGATCTCCAATAATTAAATCATTTGTGTGATCCTTGTTCCACCTTGTGGTTCTGGGCAAGCTTCTTGTTTGATCTGAAACAATAGCCTCAGTTTGGGGAACTGAGTCTTCACCAGGGCAATTGTCTCCACCATCTTCTTCAATGTCTCTAGAGTCACCATCATATTGAACATTTCCTGGGATAGTCTGTGATTGGGCTGGAGTTTGATTGATATCATTTTCAATGACAACATCCTTTTCAGTTTCAACAGTTTGAGTGAATGAGGATTCTTCATCAACAATTTCTTCTTCCTCCAAGTATCCTTGATTCTCAAATCTTAGAATCTGCATTTGACCTTCTTCATGCAGTCCAGGAAACTTGGTTTCATCAAATGTGACATTAACACTTTCATCTATGATCCTGTGTTACAAAAGATAGACTCTGTAGGCAGTTCTTTCTAGAGCATACCCCATGAAAATACCTTCATAAGCTTTGGTGTCAAATTTCCCTTTCTTTTCATGGTTGTCTTTCATCATGAAACATTTGCTTCCAGCACATGGAAATACTTGACAGTAGGTTTCTTTCCATTGAGTAGATAGTAAGGAGTGTTCCCATGAGTCTTATTGATCAAGGTTCTATTCTGTGTGTAGCAGGCTGTGTTGATAGCTTCTGCCCAGAAGTATGTAGGTAACTTTGCATCATGTAGCATAGTTCTAGCAGCTTCAATGAGAGTTATGTTCTTCCTTTCTACAACTCCATTCTGCTGTGGTGTCCTTGCAACAGAAAACTGTTGTATAATTCCTTCATCTTTGTAGAAATTACCAAGAGTGGCATTTCTGAACTCAGTACCATTGTCACTTCTCAACATCTGAACTTTGGCATTTGGAGCTCTTTCGAGAACTCTTAAGTGATCAATGATGACTTGAGCAACTTCATCTTTTGATTCTAGATACTTCACCCAAGTATACCTAGAATAATCATCCACCATAACTAATGCATATCTCTTCTTGGCTAATGATGGAACATTGATTGGTCCAAAGAGATCCATGTGAATTAGTTTGAGTGGTTCAATGTTGGTGTTGACTTGCTTTGACATGTGCACAGCTTTCTTCAATTTTCCCATTTGACAGTCCTCACACAGTCCTTCTTGACAGAATTCCTCTCACTAGTTCCTTCTTCATCAGCATATTCATTATCTTGAAGTTGAGGTGTGAGAGTTTCCTGTGCCAAAGCATACTGTCACCAACAGTAGCTTTACTGTAAAAACAGTAAATCTTGTCCTTCTTTGTTGAGCTCAGGTCAGCAACAAACAAGCTTCCTTTTCTTACCCCTTTCAGAGAGAGGCTTCCATCTTTCTTGTGATAGATGTTGCACACCATCATGTCAAAGTCAACCTTGAATCCCCTGTCACTGAATTGGCTAACACTGAGCAGGTTGTGCTTCAATCCATCAACAAGTGCAATATCATTAATGACAACATTTCCAATTGCCAAACAGCCATATCCCACTGTGTAACCCTTGTTGTTGTCTCCAAAGCTTATGATTGCCATATCCCAATCCTTGTTGGGTCCAGTTACTTCAGTATCACAAGCATAATCAACATTTTCAACTTTAATCATCACATCAGGAATCTTCTGTTGGACTCCTTTCTTCACCCACTTATTTTTAGAATTAGACTTGGTCTTCTTCTTAGTGGATAAAGCCTTCTTACTGTTTCCAGTAGGCTCAGAAGTCTCAACAGTTTGCATATAGAGACATGGTTCAGTAGATGAAATAGACAAATTGAAACAAGTACTCATGGCAGTCACTTTACAAGGCATACAGTCAACATTATTGCAGACTACCATAGATCTATGCATAATGGGGGTTCTGTGTAAGTTACCATCTATCATGGTCACATTGTTCTTGACCTCCTTTGGTTTCTTACAAACATGAGTTAAGTGATATGAAGAGCCACAATTATTGCATAGTTTTCTAGGAGCATTAGCATTGTCATTTCCTAACTTACCATTCATGTTTCTAGACTTTTAGGTGATTGTGTCAACAGGAAGTTCTGAAGTTGCTGTCGAGCCTTTCTTGACAGTACCTTTCACACCTTCTGTCATGACAATAGGTTTGGAAGTCACTGTCTTTGAGGCTCTCTTGACAGTACCTTTGGAAGCTACTGTCTTTCCATTATTGACAGCATCTTTGGAACATTCTGTCAGATTGTTTGGGGAAGTTACTGTCTTGGGGATTGTGACAACATCTTTTCCATCAACTGTTTTACTGTCAATACCTTCATCCTCATCATCAAGTTGTTGCTTGATGAGCATGGCTTCCTCATGAAACTCAAGTTCAGAAGGTTTAAAAATAGGTTTGTTAATCTTCATGAGGACATGAGGTTTGACAGAAGCATCAGTTGAACAATCCTGACTAACAATTTCCTTACTAGGTCTTTTACCATACTCAAAACCTATCCCTACTTTTTGATCCTATGTGTGTTTCTCATGATAGTCCTGAAGTTGTTTGGATGAGTTTCTATAGGCTTTAATCTTGAATTCATTTTCACTAATTTCTTTCCTTAGAAACTCCTCAATTTCTTTAGCACAGACTAATTCATTTTTAAGTTTAGCATTCTCATGTGTTAAAGATTCTAAACGACTGGCCTTCAACAAAAGCAAATCGTTTTCAGAAGTGAGTGTTTCATTCAATTTAGTTAACCTAGCAAATTCTTCATTAGCTGCAGTTAGACTAGTGTGAACATTGAACATTTCTGCACTCAATTCCTCAACAGTTTGTTTGTATTCATCTTTAGACATATCAAGTAAGACAAGTGAGGGTACCTGACTTGGAGATCTAGAGGTGGCCTCATCAGACTTAGCCATGAGGGCTAGATTCACATATTCCTCTTCCTCTTCATCGTCAGAATCATCCCAGCACTTTCCTTCAGCCACATAGGCCTTTCCCTGTCCTTTCTTGAAATGTCCACTTGACTCTTTATCCATCCTCTGATTCTGCTTTGGTCTTCTGCACTCAGTGGCAAAATGACCAAGCTCATTGCAGTTGTAACACCTGAACTTGGATCTATCCACCATCCCTGTTTTGTAACCACCTCTTGTGGCACCACTGTAACGCCCTAAATCCGGGGTCAGAGGATTTGGTCATCACACTGCACCCTCAATTCAAACAACCTGTTCAATATTAATTCAACACAATAATAATATCTGTGACCCCAACTCTACCAAGAATCTTTAAAGGTTATAGTGCTAGAAACAAGGATCCAAAATTCCATTACATAATTTTTTTTTTCTTTACAACCACTCTTTACATAAATTCTAAAACACTAGTATAACTTCGATAAGAAGTATACCAGGCAACTAACTTATACAATATAATATTCAATAGAAAACATCTATATACAAAACCTATCACTAGCTCCAAATGCTCTGGGTCAAAACGTCTTTACGCTAATATCCTTCCCCATCTCTGATCAACTCCGCGGACAACTCTCACCAATATACCTTCTTACTGAAAGGCTAAAATATATAAAGAAAACAAGTATGAGCAAAAGAATTGCTCAGTAAGTACATTATCAAGTATGATATAAAATTTTCCAAAATAAGCTTTGGATTTTCAAATAAACAAACTTCTGTTTTGAACATTTTTAAACTCAACAATTTTCAAATCAAGTTTAGTAATTTACCACAACTTTTCATTTAGTTTCTCGCAACTGAATAGTTTAAAACACAAAAGATTTATATTGGTCGTCACGGTGAGCGAATCAACAATAACTACAATAGTATGTAGAAAATATGAAATAATTATAACTCATCAAGATAGATATCTCACAACTGCCAATGGAATCAAGGAAGTGGATTTCGACTATTTAGAATCTAAATGTATTAAGAGTAAGTGATTTCAGCAAGATTGAAACCACTATTGCTAATCAACGAACCAACAACTTCACGCAACGAATAAACCTGAAAATCAGGTCATAACTCACAAGTACAAAACATATGGATGTAACTCATCTCAGAAATAAGAACTTATGTTAGAATTGGATTTTTATTTATCTCATTCAAATCAAAGGTTGAGCTGCTGGCCAGCCAAGCATCAACCCCGGACCTGCTTATAGCAAACCCTCCACTGGATCCTTGGCCATCCTGGCCTTAATTATCTTCCACCATAAATTTGGTCCTCATTTTAAAAACATTCCAATTCTATTTTACATACATCAGGTGTCAGCACAATTGACAACCTTACTTACGACAGCCAGGTGTCGGAAGAATCGACAACCTTAATACAACAATTGCTGGAAAACTCACGTTCCAGGAAACAACTCAACTATGAAGAATTCATCAAGGAATAACAATACAATCTAGTATCGACGAGATCGATGCAACAATTGGGATGATAATGAAGAATCAACAACAACATGCTTAACAAGGTTAAGTCTGATATAAAATAGGCATTATAATAACAACAGAATTTGCAACAGCTCAATATGGAGTAGGGTTCAAGGAACAGGCTCTTGATGGCCTCAACAGTTGACAAGAAAGCCAAGTTCGAGTTTAAGAAAGATTCAAGGTGAAGTTTATAAATAGGGAAAAACAATGATTGCGTAGGTGCAAGATGGAAAATGGAATACTTATAGAACAAGTACCACAACTTCAGAATTTTTAAATTAACATTTTCCCTCATAGGGTTCACAAGTTCCCACTCATCTAGGGTTGGCAATATTCCAACCTAATATTTTAAAATCATGACTTTTGAAAGAAAGCCTTAGTATATGGCACATATCTATCTTTTCAAACGTTTCAATATAATACGTATATCTTTTCCAATCAATCATAAAAATATGAATATAAGTTCATAAAGTATAGAGGAATACTCGTCAATTTACGAGATTAAATAAAATACTTGCAGTTCAATGCAAAAGAGTCATCATTTAATTTTTTTGGGAAAAGTATGCAAATTGCATAATAATAATTCAAAGAATATCAATCAATTAATAAGCAAGGGTATAAACACTTGCCTCTGGTCCTTAGCTATATCGTAAAGCTGAAATAATACGATTCCTTCCTTATTCTGTCTTATCGCACGATCCTCTATTTCCGTCCTTCTTTGCTTTAACGCTCTCGTGAATACCATTAGTCCGCTCCTACCATTTTGAATCCACGTGTCTGCCACCCTTACTAATATCTCTGTTGGAAGAAAATACTTGCATCTGTCCTCTACGAGTGTTGACGTCCCCTTGGCACAACGTCACCTCACAAATAACCCAATCCGTCGTAAACAATATCTCATCCTTTTCCGATATCTCTTACTTAACACACTTCGATAATCTGACTCGTCTCGTCCAATATTCTCTGTTGCATAGACAATCATATTTCAATTGATAGACCAATCACAATCAACCACATAAGTAATCCACGTAATTCGCTTGACGAAAATCCCCATACTATAAAAAGTCAACATCCAAGTCAACGGCTTCGTAAATCTCATTTTCTAACATTACCGACAAATTTCTATCCCAACTACCCCACACGATAATTTTAGACACAACCAAAGCATTTAAACAAGTCTCAAAACAATTATTCACATTTATGACTCAACAACCAGATAACTCACATAATTCACATAGCACATATCGTCATTTAATTGTGATAATTAAATCACATAAGTCTCGTAACATCTAAGAAATAATTTTAGAAAAATATAAGACTCTCATTTCAAAGGATTTAAACCTCAAAATTTTTTTAGGTCAAAAATCGGACTATTTCTCCCAATATAAAGATTAAAACAATTTAATCAATTAATATAAAATTAATTGAAAATTTTCAAACACTCCAACTATTTTTAAATAATTAAACCAAGCTAGAAAATAATTAAACTCAATTTTAATTAATTAAATCTAATTAATTATTAAGAATTAACCGATTAAAAGAATTAATCAACTAATTAAATAAATTAATTATTAATCAAAAATAATTAAAATAATTAAATTTAATCCATTTCCGAATTTAAATAAATATTTATGAATTTATAAAATTTTCGGAATAATAAAATGTATTTTTAAATCAAAGATATGATTTTTAGAATTTTTAAAACAATTTTTGAATTATTTTAAAAATAAAAATCCAGAAACACTTTCCAGAAAAAGAATTAGGGTTTTCTGGATCAAACCGGGTCGGGTTAGGGTTTTGACTATTGCATAAGGGGGGGGGTTGAATGCAATACTGATAAATCTCAATCTACGTTCCAACAACAAAAACTAAGATTAAGGATTATCAGTTTATCGAATGCAAACACAAGTAGACACACGAGTAATTCTCAAAAAATAAATGTTTTATTTATTTTGCAATGGGTTGCTACAACCTCAAGAAAATGTTTGTTTTCTTGAGCTTCGGTTTCTCGAGTGATTACAAAGAATGGATTGAGAGATAGACTAAGTAGGCTAAACCTATCACTATCAACACGGGTCTTGTGAAGCTGCTGTCATTTTCATGTGGCGTCTTCTTACAAATTGCCTACCCGTGATTCTTTCCTAAATTTCTATACAAACAGCTTATTAGTACATAGCAAAGCAATCTAGAAACATTCTATTTTAAGCTAACACAATTCAGTAGATGTAGATTTGTCATACTCTGGAATTGGTGAGCTTTGTCATGTGATCTCTCAAGCTTCGGTCGTAGTCTTGCAAACATGTTATAGTGTTGGGATACTGCAACACGCATGTTTCTTGAACATCCAAACTGTCACAAGTTTGACTGGGTTGTTCCCTAATACAAATGTTATCTCTTCATGACAGTATCCTAATGGCTGAGCTTGCTGTCACATGAATGCGCTTTTGGTGATAGTAAGAAATCCCCGCAGAAGGTGCTGTCAAGATTTCCAAGCTTGCTGTCAGGCTAAGGTAAAGTTGATGTCTGAGGGCTTCCGCCAATGTTGTTGTCAGAGTGAATGGACTGTCGTGACTTGCAACATGTTGTATTCTTGTAACCTTACTGTCAACGCTGTGACAGTAAACTTTATTCTTGTTGTCCATCTTGAGTACTTCTTGAGGCTTGAACAAATAAATGAACTTCTACCAAGATGCACTAGAATCTTATTTGTACTAAACAAAACGGTTACAAAGACATATTCTGGCTGTGACAATATATTCATACTTAATAAAATTAAGTAGATAAAATATCTAGTTAAGTTGTCTCATAGCTATCACCCATAAATCCTTACAAGGTGTCTTGTCCATATGTTTCAGAGGGACTCTATTCAGAATATGGCAAGCCGTATTCAAAGCCTCTCCCCACATGTACTTAGGCATCCCAGAATTAATAAGCATGTTGTTAATCATATCTTTAAAAGTTCTGTTCTTTCGTTCAGCCACCCCATTAGACTCAGGTGTGTATGGTGGAGTCACCTCATGAACTATACCATTTCTTGCGCAAAATTCATTAAACGAGGTACTAGTATACTCACCACCTCTATCAGATCTCAAACGTTTAAGTACTTTACCAGTTTGTGTTTCAGCTTCAGTTTTGAACATAATGAATTTTTCTAGTGCTTCATCTTTATGTCTAAGTAAATAAACATAACAATATCTACTAAAATCATCTATAAAGGTAATAAAATATCGTTTATTATCCTTAGTCAACATGCCACCAAATTCACATATGTCTGTGTGTACTAAATCTAATACTCATGAATCCCTAACAACATTATGAAAGGGTTTCCTAGTTTGTTTAGCAGTCACACATACTTGACATTTAGATGTCTTATCAATGACATATTTTGGAATCAACTCTAAATTCATCATATTCTTTAGAGCACCAAAATTTAAATGACCAAGTCTAGAATGCCACAAATCGGATGATTCAACACAATTAATAGAAGGTGCAACACTACCATTTATCAAAAACAAACCATCAGACAAGTAACCTTTGCCAAAAAATACACCAATATGTGTAATAACTACTTTATTAAATTTCAAAGAAAGTTCAAAACCGTTCTTAACTAAACAACTTCCACTTATTATATTTCTACGAATATCATGAACATGATGCACTCTAGTGAGGGATAGAACACGCCCAAAAGCAAACTTCAGGTCCACGTTTCCTATTCCAAGAACTTGAGCAACACTAACATTCCCCATCATCACTGTCAAGCCATGTGTCTGGTGAAAAGATACAAAAAGAGTAATATCAGTACAAATATGTACATTAGCTCCAGTATCAATCAACCATTCATGAGACAAATAAGTGGAAATAAGTACAGGGTTGTAGGTAACATACCCGTCATTGGTTCCAGAGGCAACAACCTCACCAACAACCATGTTAACCTTAGGCCCATCAGTGGTTCCAAGCACAGTATTAGCTTGTGCTCCCACAGGTTTCTTAGCTTTCTTTACAGGACATTCAGTGCTCCAATGACCAACCTGTCCACAAGACCAACAAGGTTTGTTTGTTTTTGGTTTCTTAGCCTTGTTCTTGTCAATTTTAGGTTTAGTGTTATCCTTCTTAGTGACAACCTTTCTTTTCTGTCCAACAGTCACTACATTCACTTTCGAACTCCTATGTTCAGCAGGCATCACATGTCCCTGTTTGGACTTGTGTTGTTCCTGCACAGAGATGTCCAACATCAGGTTTGTCCAAGTGATCTCTCCTTTTTGTCTTTTCAGGGAGAGTGCAAACTCTTCTCAAGACTTAGGGAGCTTTTCAATCACTACCATAACCTGAAACTTCTCAGGAAGGTCCATTCCGGACTCCTTCAAAGCATGCACCAACATCTCAAACTCATGTGTCTGCTCAGTCATGGATTTCGTATCCACCAGTTTAAAGTCAAGGAACCTAGCCACAAAATACTTTTCCAACCCTTGTGAGTCAGTATTATGTGTCTGGTCCAGCTTCTCCCATAAGAGCTTAGCAGTGAAGGGGTCAGATGAGTAAACATCAAATAGAGTGTTCGCTAAAGCTGCCAGTATAGCAGCCATAGCCACCCCCATCTTTTTCCTCCCACATAGCATAAGCCTTAACAGTTTCAGCCTTATCCTGATCAATAACCGGTTTCTCATACTGCACCACCGACCATAGACCCTTTACCGTAAGCCACGGTTTCATCTTTTTCTGCCAACGAGAAAAACCAACACCCCCACCGAATTTATCAGGCATTCCTGACAAATCGATAAGCTGTGGGAAACGGTACGTGGTCCAATCAATGGTGGGTATAGTAACACAAGAACCAGAAGCAATAACACCAACAATAGGAGTTACAGTTTCGTTAACCATCTTGCTAATTAACAATATATAACACAGGATAATCTCTTCAAGATTGATGGGTATAATTCCCTAACTACACAGCAACAATAGGACAGTTATATATATTTTGTATTAACAAGAACATGCAAATGTACCAATTAACAAAACAAACACGAAGGTCGAAATAAGAATATAATTAGAGACTGTAAATAACAAGATAAGAAAGAACACTTATCTCTCTGTAGCTTTTAACAAATACTGAAAGATAATGAACAACTGAGTCTCCAAGCCTTAAAGAAGTCTTGACTGTTCTTGAAGAGATTATTGCCCCACTTACGCTGTGTTGGGTTGCAGCAATATCACTTCCAGGATAAAACAACACAGATCAATCCACTCACATTAATGGCATGATCAACATCGATTTGCACCTCAGTTCGCCCAAAAACCTATGTATATTCTGTATGTGTTTAGAGAGAGAGCAAACCAAAATATGATGCTAGGGTTTTCTTAGTTATGTATTGATATATGATCTTTATGATCATATTTTCTCTATATTTTTAGTTAATTTTGTAAGAAATTGGATTTTTATTTAATTAATTTTTATGTTTTATTTTAGGAAAAAGGAATTTCTTATAATAGAAGGATTGTGGTTGAAATTGCAATATTTGGATTAAATTCTAGCAAAATTCGGATTTTCGGGACAGCTTGTGCGGTGTTCACTGTTTTGGCTATAACCGGAGTTTCGGATGTCGGATTGAGGTGATTTAGGCGCCGTTGGAAAGCTTACGAGAAGACCTTTAATTCAAGTATGGTCTCAGATTTTACTGGTACTCCGAACTGACCAGAATATTTCCAGAATCAGACAACTCGAATTTCTTACTTTGGAATCCTACTCTATTAAGGAAACTCCTTTGTTTTATTATTAAATAAGTAAAATAGATTATTATTATTAGACATAGTTAAGTTAGGTATTATATATATTCGGTAGATAAAAAAATAGACACGTACGTGACTATTTTGAGAGACAACGGTTATACACTTGAGAGAAAAAGCACGGGGAAGAAGAACAAGGAAGCATTCAAGAAGAGAAGCCATTGGAGAGGATCAATTCTAGAGTTTTTTTATCTTCTCTTCACTTTTCTTTATTGTAACTTTGCTATAATGACTTCATTCTTGTGTTTAGTACTCTTTGTGATGTTTAACTAAGTCTCCTTCTAGGCCTTTAATGGATACTTGTGTTTTGATATAAGTTTGTTCTTTAATTCTCTAAGTATGGTGTTCATTATAATTGTTTATATTGATTTGTGTTTAATGCTTTTCAAGGAATGATCAACCTTGGAATTGAATTGGTAATGTAGGTGGACTTGGAAAAGAAAACCTAGATTAAAGCCATGTCAATATAACTTGGGATTAGTAGTATGCTAATTTGTGTTTAAGATAGGAATATACTTAAACACCCTAGGTAGTCAAATTAAGGTGGAGGTTAATGTTGTTCTAATACTTAAATTCTTCATAGGGATATGGGAATTAGTTGATGAATTAGAATCACTTGAGATTCAGAAGGTCCTTGTGGTTAGTTAAGTGCCTTAGACTAGCAATTGGAACACCATAGTAGAGATGAAGAGATTAGCTTATTAATGAACACAAGTTGAAGTTAAAGGCTTAGTTTTGTTAATCTTGATATCTTCTTTGTGTTAACTTAGTACTTAGTGATAATTAGTTGTGTTTGAAACCACTTATTATTTTGACTTGAATTAGAAGAAAAATAGTGTATGGTACTTAACAACTTAGATTTAGTCCTCGTGGGAAAGAATTTTCATACTACTTGCTACGAAATGTGCACTTGCATTTGATGTGTAAAATCGCTAATAAGTTTTTGGCGTACCTTATCTCCAACGTTCTGTTTTGTATATATAAATATAATACAAAATAAAACGTAACAAACCAAATATTGTAACTGAAGATATGACATTTAATACTAAATATTCTTATTTAATTACCATAATAGTTGTCATCAGTATTTAATATCAGTTACAGCTTAGTCAGGATTTCCTGGTCCATCAGGATTTGATCATCATCAGTACTGAAGTCAAGCCATCAGGACTTGCTGTCCGTCAGGAGTAGCATCAGTACTTGACCGACCATCAGGATTTCGTCAGGACTGGACCATCATCAGGATTTAACTCCATCAGGATCCAAGTACTGACCCAGACCATCAGGATTTAATTCCAAATACTGACACGATCAGTAGCCATCAGGATTTGATCCAAGAACTGGTCCATCAGGATTTAATATAAATCCTGACCCAGTTCGTTGAGCTGTTACAAATAAATACTGATACTGTTAAATTAAATTAATAAATAATATTAAATAAACATGTAATAAAATTCCTCACCCAGGTTGCCTCGCGTACGCGAGACGCCGAGACATTCGCCTTTCGACCCGAGTCGAGTCGAGTCGAGTCGGGCGGCGGCGGCGTGCGCGCGTGTGCGCGTGCACGTGAGGCACATAATAACAACATGCACACCCACATGCCTTAGTAGTTGTACACTACTCTTGCACATGGTTCTATATAAACCCACCAACCTCTCATTACCATTTCTATGTGGGATACAAAGTTATTACAACTTACACAACCCACATAACCCATTTCAAGCAACCTATTTCAACTCAATTTATTTATGGATTCCACTAAGAAAATGTCTTAGATCCAAACATGAAAGTTTAAGTCTTCATTACAAGGAACAACCTCCAATTATTAGTTTCCGGAAATTCCATCAAGAACATATTTAAAATATGCCTCAAATTTTCCATTTTCTAACAGGTTCTTGATGATAACTAAACTAACTCATTTTAAAATTTGTATAAGTAAAGTGTAGCTTTCAATGGATAGGATGTTATTACAGTATCGGTTGAAGGGTAGCTTATCGTTTGATAAGTCTTAATGTAACATGCTCTTTTTTGTTCAAGTATTAGCAGTTGAAATGTAATAGTGTAGGCTGAACAAGTCATGTTGACTTACAGACAGATATGTAGAATAGGGAGGCTAATTGTAAATACTCTGTGCCTTGTAATTTTACATAAGTGAAATTGTATTTCAACGGATAACCATTTAGCTTTCAACGGATGCACCTTGGAAAGCTTCAACGGATGCAACCACAACACTTTCAACGGATGCTAGAAGTTTAACCTCAATTGATGTTAATTCAATTATTAGCAGTTGAAATTGTGAAAGGGACAATCCTGATAAGTCACATGGGTTGATGGAACAGAAAAGAGCATGGAAACCAACATTTTGGTAAACCTTGAAGAAAAGGAAATATTATATTTACATCTGGTCAATAGAGATAATTCTACAAGGACAATCAACAATAAGGCAAATCATTACAAGAACCATTGGACTTAGAGTGGAAAAGTAAGCCTTTGGACTTTACCTACTATATACTTTTATGTAGTTCAAATTAGCTTGTAAACTTGGGATATATAACCAAGTGTAGCAATAATTTTGAAGTTAAGAAATCAGATTTAGTTTTCCAGAGCTTAAGTAATATTCCTTTGTAAATTGTTGAAGCAAAAACATTGTAATAGCAACTGTGTGTTTATATTTAAACATCACAGAGATTTCTTCAAATAAAATCTCTCAGGTGGAACAATCAATCCACCTGAATTTTTAATTCTTGTGTTATTTGTTTACTACAATTTTATACTTCTGTTCTAAGATTATCTTTGTCTGCAAAAAGAATTGGAAATTGAAAGGATTGTATTTAACCCTACCTTCTACAATTATGTGATTACATTGTAATGGATTAACAATTGGTATCAAAGCAAGCTTCTAACATACAAGAAGTTTAAAGGTCAAGGACAATAAGAATCATGGGAAAGAAGGATAATGGAGTGAAGATACCAGTTCTGGACAAAGACAATTACTTTAACTGGAAAGTAAAGATGCATCTGCACCTTATGTCTATGGATGAAGGATATGTGGATTGCATTGAGAAAGGTTCTCGTGTGCCAATGAAGCCAAACATTGCAATTGCTCAACAGGGAGAAGGAGCTCAGGACACAATTCCTAAACTGCCTTCAGAATGGACATTGGAAGACATAGCTGAAATGCACAAAGACAAAAAGGCCATGAACTGTTCAATGGTCTAGAAAGTGATATGTTTGACAATATCATTAACTGTACTACAACTAAGGAAGTTTGGGATACAATTCAGACACTGTGTGAAGAAACTGAGCAAGTTAGAGAAAATAAGATGAAACTTCTCATACAACAGTATGAACACTTTCATTTCAAAAGTGGTGAATCTCTGAATGATACTTTTAGTAGATTTCAGAAATTATTAAATGGTTTAAAATTGTATGGAAGGGTGTATCAAACCAAGGACTTTAATCTCAAGTTTCTAAGAGCCTTGCCCAAAGAATGGAAGCCTAAGACAGTCTCTTTAAGGAACACCCAAGAGTACAAGGACTTTACTCTTGAGAGGCTTTATGGAACATTAAAGACTTATGAGCTTGAAATAGAGCAAGATGAAGAAATTGAGAAGGTCCAGAAGATTTTATTCACCCCCCCCCCCCCTCTACAATCTTGTGATTACATTGTCAGGGATTAACAAACGTTTTCCGAGCAAGTAGAGTAGATGTCTAAACCTCTAGTGAGTAAGGGAAAGAAGAAACCTGATTAATAATTGCGTCATTAGCCTGAAAAGACCGATTACCAGAAGTAGATCCAAAAGAGTCAAGATCCATTTATTGATGTTTTGTCCAAAAACCCATAGTATCGCCGTCTTTCCGAGAACGTGTTATTCCCAAACAATATGATCAAGATTGTAGGGGGGGTTGAATACAATCTTTAAAAATATAATCCAATTCTTTTGCAAACGCAACTGAATTAGAACAGAATTAATCATTGCAGAAAATAAAAGAACACGATAATTAAAAATTCAGGTGGATTGATTGTTCCACCTGAGAGATTTTTATTTGAAGAAATCTCTGTGATATTTAGAATCAAACACACTTAGCCAACCTATTCTGTATATTCATTGATAGTCAACATGACTTATTCAATCCTAATAACTATACTATCAACTACTATCAGGAACAAAGTTAAACATGTTACATAAGTCTTATCCGTTGATAAGCTACCTGTCAACGGATACTGTATACACATGCTATTCGTTGACAGCTATAATGACTTATACAAATTTGCTGAGTGTTTTAGTTATCATCAATAAACAACATAATTCCTAACAGAACGTTTTTGTTCAACATCATCCATTCGAAGTCTTTGATTTGCCAAGGTAGGAGTAGGCACTGCATCTACCTCATCCGCCCTTTTTCCTTTAGTATCAATTTCTCTTACAGTAGAATCCAAGCCACACGAAGCATGAATTCTAGTATTTGTGTTCACTTGAGTCTTGAAAGGCTCACAAATATCCAATTGACCTTCAAGACCACTAGGCACTCAATAATAGTGGGAAGAAGGATGTCGATCGAATTCTTAAAAGAGGACAAAGATAGTTTCAAAATACACACGGAAGAGAGGAGTTTGGGAATGGGAAATGGGTGAGAATCAAGCCAAAGACGTAGTTCTGATTGTAGGATTAGGGACCTTATATAGGCGTCTCGAGCCTAGTATTTATGGTATGTTTAGGAGTCTTAGCGAATAAGTCTCCTTTTTGTTATTGGATAAACATTGTGTTGCTTGCTGAATAAGTCTTTTCCTTGTTGATAAAGGCTATGACTCATTAATTGGGATTCTGGATCCTTCTTTGACTAATTTACCATATTTTGGTCTCTTTTGATGAGCTGTATATTTTCCCTATTCATTAATTACGAAATTAATGAATAATTAGGGTGTCGGGCCTTAAATATCGGTCTTTCCATTGAAAAATCAATTATATTTCTATAATTAATTTTCTGTCCATATCATTTGCCCCCCAACTTCTGGAAAAATCTCCTTGGGGTTTTTGTAGAAGTTACGACGTGTTTTTTCTCAAAATTTTCCATTTTTAAGGGCATTTTCAACCTCAAATTAGGTCATTTTCGACCAAGAACGTTCGACCAGGAATAGTTCAATTTCGACCAGGAAATTCGACCAGGAATGGTCCCAGGTCGAAGGATTCGACCTCAAATTCCTAGTCATTTTCGACCAGGAACGTTCGACCAGGAATAGTTCAATTTCGACCAGGAATGGTCCCAGGTCGAAGGATTCGACCTCAAATTCCTAGTCATTTTCGACCAGGAATGTTCGACCTCAATCATTCTTTTTTCGACCTCGATTTCAGTCCCAGGTCGATGGTTTCGACCTCGAACTACAAGTCTTTTTCGACCTCATGGCTTCGACCTCGATCAGGGTCTTTTCGACCTCGATCTTGGTCCCAAGTCGATTGCTACGAGCTCGAACTACAGGTCTTTTTCGACCTCGTGGCTTCGACCTCGATCAGCCTTTTTTCGACCTCGATTGGTTGCGAGGTCGAAGCTGTCGACTTCGATCCACAAGCCATTTTCGACCTCGATGTGACGACCTTGATTCCATACATTTTCGACCAGGATTTCCTAGGTCATTTTCGACCAGGATTTTATGATTCCTTGTATTTATTTTGGTGCGAGGTCGAACAATACGACCTCAATTTCCAATGTATTTTCGATCTCGTTTGTTCGATCTCAACCCCGTGTCTCTTCGACCTCGTTTTTGGTGTGAAGTCGAATGCTTTGTCCTCATTTTCAAAGTCTTTTTCGACTTTGAACCTTCGAGCTCAATCAAGGGTCTTTTCGACCTCATTTTTATAATTTTCGTGCCTTATTTTGGTGTGAGATCGACGAATACGACCTCGATCTTGTGTGTATTTTCGACTTGGGTCTTACGACCTCGATTTAAGGTTTTTCGACCTTAAATCTTTAATTTTTTCGCTTTATTTGGGAGCGAGATCGTTGGATACGACCTCGTTTTCTCATATATTTTCGACCTGGGTCGTACGATTTCGGTCTAAGGTCTTTTCGACCTCGAATCTTTATTTTTGACTTGGCTTTATTTCCAATTAGCACGAATTTTTATTTAATTTTCATGCTATTGGGCCTTAATTTGTTTGGGCTTCGAATTTGCCTGAGATCCAAATTATTTGGGCTTTTATTTCTATAATCCATAAATGGATTTGTGGGCCTTAACCGGCTATAGACGGTTGCCCTACCTTAACCGGTTGGGTTTCCAGACACTTCAATTATAAAAGAGTGGAATTTCCACTTTGTTCTTCACTTCATACTTTCATCTTTCCAAAATTTCTCTCTAGTATTCTTAGTTTCTCTCCGTAGTAAGGCGATTTCCGGGAGTTTTTTCACGGCGGTGTTCTTGTTTTTCTGGGATCAATCTTCATCCCTTGAAGATTTCTGGGATTTCTTTGAAGCTTTTCTGGGAATTTCTTTGAAGATTTGAAGATTTGAAGTTTTTCTGGGATTTCTTTGAAGATTTTGAAGATGTCTGACCGAACTGCTCAACGCATTCAAGAGATGAATCAAGCTTCTAAAAGAGGTATCATCATTCGTTCTTCTCATATGTCTCTTCAAGATATGATTTTAGAACGTAGTGATGATTATCCTTCTGTTTCGCATTTAGATTCATTCGATTGTAGCAATAAATTTCACGAAATCGATTTGATTAGAGACTATAATAAAATGTATAGGGTTAAGTCTCCCTATAGGTTAGTCCCAGCCGGCCCAGGGGACCGTTCCTGCCATTGGCGTCCTGATGCTTTATGCATTTATAAGGATGCCATTGTTGCGGGACTCAAGTTTCCCTTTCATGAGTTCATTCCCAGGCTTTTGGCTGATGTTGGGATTAACCCTTGCCAACTTCCTCCAAACGCCTGGAGAATCATTATTTGTTTCATTGTTCTTTGTTTGAAGAACAATTTTCCTCTTTCTGTTGCTTTATTTAGGAAAATATTTCAGTATAAAAATAGCTCTGCTGTTACCGTGGGTTGGGTTTATATCAACCATCGACCTTCCACTCCACCCATTTTTCATCTGAAATCCATCCCCGATAATAACCCGAAATGGAAAAATGAATTTATGTACTTAGTTTGGGAAGGAGGGGATTGGGGCACCCTTTTTCGTAGATCTTTCAGTAGGGTTTCTGATGGTAGCCCCGGTAATATAACTCTGAATGATGAGGAGGCCCATGCCTATGCCGAGCTCACAAAAGATGATTATGCTACAACGGCTAGGGTGCTCCTGGACGAGTTCCAGCTTAAGTCCTTGGGACTTTCAAACATTTCTGATAAGGGTAATTCTCGCATCATATTCTCCTTTATTTATTTAAGATTGACTTATACCAACTGTCTCTTTCCTTGTGTTTTTTGCAGCTGTGGTCTTTATCAATAAGACCAACGAGCCCCAAGATGGAGAGACAGCAAGGATGAAGAGGGCTCGCTTGGGGGGGAAGGATCCCCGTGCTGCAAGCGTTCCAGCCTTTATAAGGCCCCATGTGGTCCTTACCGATGAGGTTGAGGGTCCTTCCTCGGCCAAGAGTTCAGTTTGGCGCCCCAATTGGGGTCTTAGGAAGAAGGACACTGTAGTAGGGGTGTCTAAGCACGCTGTGGAATGGTCCTATCATTCCTTGACTCCTTGTGATTACAAGGATTTTGTTTCTAACTCCACTTTGGAGGGTGTGGAGCATGCAGGCTCTCAGGCGATTGCTGCTGTAAGTTGATTTCTTCCTTTTTTTCTTTGTAGTTTTAACATGTTTCAAGTTTTATATCTTGTATTGACTTGCAACTTGTTTGTAGGCTAATGTCAACTTCCAAGGGGCTATCTTTCAAGCCAAGGCTTGGCACTCATCTTCGGAGGCCAACCAATGCAAGTTTGAGAAGTCCCATGAGGAGGTGGGCTCGCTGAGGGCCACACTGGCTAGGAAGGAGAAGGAGTTAGCCGACTCCCAGGCTGAGCTGGTGTCTTTGAGGAGGGGCAATGATGACTTTATCGACGAGTACCTTGACTCCTTGGAGTACAAGGACTTGTTTGATAAGCATGACGAGCTCCTCTTCCCAGTTCAGTACACTAAGGGATGAGATGGCGCTCTTGCTGCTGTTTTGGAGAAGATGCCTGGATCTCTCACCATTTCTGATTTTCCAAGACCTTACACTCCTACTCCTTTGGAGTTAGCTTTGGCTGGAGAGGACGTCATGGAGGAAGATGATAGGATCTTCGACCTAGATCATGCTTCTCCACCTGGTCCGACTGTCAGGGATGATTATGCTGCCACTCACCCAGGCTCTGCTTTAGAGGGAGAGGAAGAGGAGGAGGAGGAGGAGGACGTGGACAAGGCAGATTAGACGATGTAGTTCTTTCTTTTGTAGTTTTTATTTATGGCCTTTCATGGCTTGTACTGTACTTTCAGCCTACGGGCTTAACTTTTATTTAAGCTTTCGTTCAGCCTTATTTATATCTTGTGGCCATTCATGGCTTGTGTTGTTTTCTTTCTTCTTGAATGTTTGTCAATACTTATAGTATATAAGCTTAAAACATGAAAATGCTGAATTTATTCATAACTTGAAAATGGGATCAACCCTTACATAGTACCCAAGTTTAAAACTTGGGTTGGTTTTATCAAACCTTATTTCTAGTAGTGAGTCCACTTGGAAACACCTTAAACATAATAAATTTTCAAATTGGAGGCATTCCAAGTCCTTGGCACCTCATGCCCTTCAAGGGTTTCTAGCTTGTATCAGCCTCGACCAAATACGTTCTTGACGCGATATGGTCCTTCCCAATTTGGGGCCAACTTGCCTTTTTGTCCAACTCTGGATGCCTCAATCTTTCGGAGGACAAAATCTCCTTGTCTAAAGAATCTCTCTTTAACCCTTAGGTTGTAATAGAAAGGTTGCCATCTTTTGGTCTCCTCGTTCTTCACCAATCCCATTCCTCGTTGGGAACTTGATTTTTAGATGATAAGATGAGGCAACAGCCTTGAACGCATGAAGACCAGTCCTTCCCAGGATTGCATTGTAGGTTGAAGCTGCCTTTATAACTATGAAGTTCAACATCTGAGTAGACGTATTCGACCCTTGTCCCATTGTCATTGGGAGTTGGATAGTGCCTTCCACTTTTGATTCCACCCCATTGAATCCGTATATGGGCATATTTGAGGGTGTTAACTGAGAATCAGTGTAACCCATCTTGATAAAAGCATCGTGGAACAAGATATCCACTGAAGCTCCATTGTCGACTAGGACTCTCTTTGTTTCAGAATTGCCAATCACATGTATGATGACTAGAGGGTCATCGTGAGGGAACTTCACCCCTTCTAGGTCTGAATCATCAAAACCTATTGATACTTCGGTCTGGGCACGCTTCGGTGCTTCTCCAACCACGGTCATTACTTCTCGAGCATAAGCCTTTCTTGAGTTTCGGGAGGACCCAGCAGCAGTTGGCCCTCCGAATATCATGTTGATGACTGGCCCTCGGGGCTTAGAGTTACGATCTTGGTCGTTGTCCCTTATGTCGTAATCTTTCCTTTCATAATTTCCTCTTTGACTCCCTTGATTTCCATCCTTGGTGAATTTG
This sequence comes from Heracleum sosnowskyi, assembly GCA_030848705.1. NCBI lineage: Eukaryota > Viridiplantae > Streptophyta > Magnoliopsida > Apiales > Apiaceae > Heracleum > Heracleum sosnowskyi. Next base: position 65,901,741 of record CM061241.1, on the reverse strand, counting down.
CCGAGTTTTCCTCTTCGTATCAGAAATTCGATCTCATCTTTCAATTGCCTACAATCGTCGGTGTCGTGACCGACTTCTTTGTGGAACCGACAGAACTGATTTTGGTTCCGTTTGGACATGTCAGCCCTCATTGGCTTCGACCATTTAAGATCTCCTTCCTTAGCTATCTCCATCAGAATTTGACTCCTGGGAGTGTTCAATCTTGCATACTCCGTAAACTTTGGCCCAAAATTGTTTCTCTTGGGTGGAGAATCAGAGTCCTTTGATGTTCTGGGAAACTTTTCCTTGACGTCGTATTCCTGAGTTTCTTTTCTTTTCTTTGAGTTTCCACTACCGCCAGCAGTGGGTTCATACTTTTTCATGCTTTCTTCAGCCTTGATATACTTTCCGGCTCTATCTTGGAGCTTCAGCATGCTCTCGGGAGGATGTTTAGCTAACGACCTTTTGAAGTGGTCATCAGTGGTTCCTTGCTGCAGGGCTATCATAGCCACTCTGTCCTCCAAGTCCGGGACTTTCAAAGCCTCCCGAGTGAATCGATTGATGTAGTCCCTTAGGGCTTCATTCTTTCCTTGCTGGATTGCCATGAGTGACGCAAAGCTTTTCTCATGCACCCTTCCACTAATGAACTGATTGATAAAAGCTTTGCTTAGTTCCTTGAAAGACCCAATTGAGTTGAGAGGAAGACGGCTATACCAGCGTTGGGCCATGCCTGCCAGGGTTTGTGGAAACGCCCTACACTTGACCGCATCGTTGGTTGGCTGCAACAGCAGTGCATTGGAGAAGGTCCTTACATGATTTGCGGGATCGCCCGTTCCATCATAGGCTTTGATCGAAGGCATCTTGAATTTTCTGGATATAGCCGTTTTCATGATGTCTTGAGTAAACGGTGGTGTAGGATCATCAGGATCTCCTAGGGGCAACAAAATACTTGGATCACCCCTTGGGGCTTCGGCCCTCTTGGTTCTTCTTACCGGTGGATCCAAGTTGATTATCGGGATCCCTTCAGTCGTTCGGCCTTGAGATTGAGCGGCCTCCTCCTCGGCAAGGAGTTTCTTGAGTCTTGCAGTCTCTGCCTCATGGGCTGCAATTTTCTCCTTAGTAGTTTGGGGTTGATCCCGATTTGTCTGGGAAGAACGTCTCCTTCTTGGGGCGACATCCTCCCCAGTTGTATAACCCTCATCCTCGGTGTATGGGCCCGAGTAATCTTGAACATAAGGGGTCTGGCGAGTTTGTTGATTTTAGGGTCCCAGGCCTTGAATATAAGGGGGCACATATGCCTCATGGTAGATTGGATTAGTTCCACTACCGCCCGCCATGGGTCGAGGGGGCATGCCATAGCTTGGCATCCCCAAAGTCTGATTCGCGTATTGAGGGAGATCAGTAGTATGGAGTTGAAGGCTTCTCGGTGCATTCATGATGAGTGGAGAAGTCGAGATTGGTTGCTGGTGAACGGTCTCTTGTGGATTAGATCCATGAATGACCATCTGCAGGGGATTCGTCCCTTCAACCGAAATTGGGATTTCCGTTCCTTTAGTGTTGGTGGGGATATTCGCCCCTTGAGTGCCAGTAGTCGGCGGTGGTTGATTTCCGTGAGTACCAGCCTCAAAGGTGATAGAGCGATCCTCAGGAGTTTGAGTATCCCGAGTTGTTCTTTGTGTGTTTGTCATGGTTGATGTTGTCTTCCCACAGACGACGCCAAATGTTGTGGATTAAAAAACGTACTTGTATATTAATTGCTAGGATTAATGAGCTTCGAGCTTTAATGGCTGCACTTGTGTTTCGAGACTGAATCGGTCCTCACAAGATGCCTACATATCTCAAATCGTTATTGAGAATCAAGCCAAAGACGTAGTTCTGATTGTAGGATCAGAGACCTTATATAGGCGTCTGGAGCCTAGTATTTATGGTATGTTTAGGAGTCTTAGCGAATAAGTCTCCTTTTTGTTATTGGATAAACATTGTGTTGCTTGCTGAATAAGTCTTTTCCTTGTTGATAAAGGCTATGACTCATTAATTGGGATTCTGGATCCTTCTTTGACTAATTTACCATATTTTGGTCTCTTTTGATGAGCTGTATATTTTCCCTATTCATTAATTACGAAATTAATGAATAATTAGGGTGTCGGGGCTTAAATATCGGCCTTTCCATTGAAAAATCAATTATATTTCTATAATTAATTTTCTGTCCATATCATTATCTATAAAAAAAATTACTAAATAATAATATAATCTATTTATAATCAATTATCCTTTTTCACCTAAAATAAATTTCAAAAATATCACGAAAAATTACATTTTTCAAAAATATCACGGACAATTAACTTTTCGATTAAAACATGTTACTTTTTCTATTTTTTCTTATTAAACTCATTCTTCTTCCAAAAAATATCATGGTCAAAGTCTTACCTTTTTTCAATTAAAACATGTTGTCTTTTCTATTTTTTTTCTTACTAAAATTCTATTTTTTCTAACAAAATTCTTTCATTTTCCAAAAATATAATGAGTACTTTTTTCGATTAAAGCATGTTACCTTTTCTATTTTTTCTTACTAAACCCCCTCATTTTCCAAAAAAATATGATGATCAAATTCTTACATTTTTCAATTAAAACATGGCGTCTTTTCTATTTTTTCTTACTAAAACCCCTATTTTTCCAAAAATATACCGGTCTATAAAAAAATCATTAAACAATAATATAATCTATTTATTTTCTAACAAAATCCTTTCATTTTCCAAAAATATCATGGGCAGTTACTTTTTTCGATTAAAACATGTTACATTTTCTATATTTTTTTTTACTAAAACTCCTCCTTTTTACAAAAATTATCATGATCAAAGTCTTAACTTTTTCAATTAAAACATGTTGTCTTCTCTATTTTTTACTTACTAAAACCACTCATTTTACAAAAATATCTCGGTCTATAAAAAGATCATAAAATAATAAAACACATTACGTTTTCTATTTTTCTATTTTTTCTTACTAAAACCCTCATTTTCCAAAAATATCACGATCAAAGCCTTACTCATTTATTTTAAAACATATTTTAATTCTTTTAATTATTTAAAAAAGTTTACCTATTTTAACATGTCAATTTTGTTTTTTGACAAATACAATTAATATAATACCAAAAGATGAATAATTAAATAACAATTATTAAAACAATCTGTGCATCGCACGAGTTTTAAGCTAGTTCTATATAAGCTATACTTTAGTACATCTTTTGCTTTTTAATATTAGTCATTTAACTTTTGTACACACATTTTAATATTTCGACCGTATAGTTGGGTTTATTACTATTCCAATATATTTTCAGGATTATAATTTATATTATACTAGCCTAGAACCCGTGCAAGACACGGGCCTTAGAAAATAATAAACTAAAACATGAACGGAAAATATTAAAATAAAAGTAAAAATTAATATGATAAATTATAAAATGAGAGACTTAAATATTAATTGGAACGTAAAAAAAATATTAAAAAATACAGATGGGGTTGATGAAGATAAATGAGGTATTATTAATATTAATTTATAATAAAATAATATTAATAATAAGGAAATATAGAAAATCTAACATGTTTTAATTAAAAAAAAGTAATTACCCGTGATATTTTTAGAAGTGTTTTAATTATATTACTTGTATTTATTAAAAAAATATGTTTACATGTTAAAATAAGTAAGTTTTTTTAATAAGGACAAATAGGAAAGCTAACATGTTTTAATTAAAATAAAGTAACTACCTATGATATTTTTAGATGTGTTTTAATTATATTAATTGTATTTGTTAAAAAAATACGTTCACTTGTTAAAATAGGTAAGTTTTTTTTAAATAATTAAAAGTATTAAAATAAGTTTTAAAATATATAAGTAAGGGTTGCACTTGATATTTTTAGAAAAGAGAAATTTTAGTGATAACAAATATAAAAGGTAATATATTTTAATTTAAAGGTAATTGTCCGTGATATTTTTGGAAAAGAAGTAGATTTTGTTAGAAAAAAAATATTTTAATTATAAAAGACAATCAGCTAGTTAATATTTTTATATTATTTTATTATTTATTAAATAGAGTATTAAAATAGATTTTAAAATAAATAAGTAAGGATTGCACCTCATATTTTTGGAAAATAGAGATTTTAGTGATAACAAATATAATATATATTATGTTTTAATTTAAAGGTAATTGTCGTGATATTTTTAGAAAAGGAGTAGATTTTTTTAAAATTATAAAAGGCAATCAGTTAGTTACTATTTTTATATTATTTTATTATTTATTAAATAGAGTATTAAAATAGGTTTTAAAATAAATAAGTAAGGATTGCACCTCATATTTTTGGAAAACATAGATTTTAGTAATAACAAATATAAAAGATAATATGTTTTAATTTAAAGATAATTGTAATGATATTTTTGGAAAAGGAGTAGATTTTGTTAGATTTTTTTTTTAATTTATTATAAAAGCAAATCATCTAGTTACTATTTTGGTAACTTGACAATAATACAATTTCATAAAAGATTTGATTTGTAGTAGCTTTCGTTATCCTAGAAAGAAATAAATATATTTGTAGCAGTGTATCCTAAATTTAAACAAATTAGATCCCACATTTCCATTTTTTTGATTAGATTTCAATATTATTTGAATTTTACGTAGTAAAATATAGTGAAATATTAATGTAGAATAAAATTTTCCCGAATTTTGATTATATTATTAATTTATTAATTAGAAAAAGTACCGAAAACCAAAAACTAACCGAAAATCGAAAACCAAAACTTTTAATGTTTCAGCTTTAATAATATAGTATAGATTAGTTACGTATTTTAATTCACAACAAAATAATCTTAGAAATAATTATTCTAATTATGAGATTAAAATACTTTAAAATGGTGCTAAAAAGTTAAGTGTCAAATAATTAAAATCAGATGGAATATTAAAGTAAGAAAAAAGGTCTTCAATATTTGTTCAGGTGTAACTGATTATTATAATGTTTAACATAGACTAACAACAATACAATTATCATAATTTTGATTTTAAATGAACTGAAAAATTACTTTTTCCAATAGTCCCCTAAAGATTATTGAACTCCAATATCTTAGCTCAATAAGAAAGATGTTATATGTATAAAATTATGAACATATAAAAACACAGTGCAAACACACACCAATAATATTACAATTGTTGGATACCTACTTTGATTTAGTAAAAAATTTATTCCTCTTAATAGTATTTGAGCAATTTAGCAACTAATCAAGTTAAATTATTGTGATTCAACAATAAAATTACTTTCCATAAATCAAACTATAAGTATACAATTTTTAATATTTAATTTTCTACTAGAATTGAAATCTATATATCATTCTTACAATTTATTTATGTTAAAATTCATGCTATGATTTTAAAGAATCAATAACACATGATTGTGAAAATCAGGATTCAAATTTGGTTGAGAAATTGATTAGGAATTAGTCAAATATTTGAAGCAATTATTGAACTATTTTAATATTTAAAAAATATTAAAACATTGATTTATATTTTTTATAAAACACACATTTAAGAAAGAATTTATAGAGTTTAATGAATTTTGAAAAAAAATTAATCTAATATAACGACTTGTAAAGATTATCCGATACGAATGATGTTTTAGAAGAACATACAAAATCCTACCATTTAGCAACATATATACATATCTTTATATCCTAAATACCACGTAACATCAACAAATAAAATTATAAAATATGAAAATTTTGTTTTTTATTTATACTCGTGATTTACACGTGCTATGGTGTGTAGGTGAGTCTTAAATGTCCGTAAAAATTAAAATAAGGAGTGAGACTCAATCTCGACCTTACATATTTTATTACTGATTTCAATCTGGACCACATATCTTTCGCCCCTCTCCCATCACCCCTTTATCTCTCCCCCTCCATCTCTCTCAGCTGCCACCTTTGTAGGCCACCACATTCTCCGTCACCTTCATCTCTTCACACACACATAGATTTGTGTGTGTGTGTAGATGCTTATCCAGAGTAATTGAAGAGTGTACCACATCTACAAATTCAGTCTGTTACCACCACTTTAACCACCGTTACCACTCCGCCGCTACGTCTACTCCGCCTCTTCCCTTTTTTGTCTCCCCCGTCATCCACACTTACAGATCTGACTCTTTCATTCGTGTTTCATTCTCGAACATCAAGCATCATATACCACCATCGCTATCTTAGATCGGTTAGTCACGCTTTGAGGTTTGTAAAAAAAAGAAGTTCTGCAGATATTTGGGTAAATTATTTTAATATTAAATTCTAAATTTTCACACTGCATATCTCACTTTATACAATCAATTTCATACAATTCTCTTTTTATATCTCTCACAGTTGCATCGTAGGCGGTTGCCCTTTGTCTCATACTAAATCGAACGAAAAGGAGTGTCATCGGTAAGATCTGGTAAGCTGGTAACTTATGTCCTTAGTATTTATGTTTTCTCTTAACTAGCTAAAAAACTACTTCTTCTCATATTGCAATCCTAAATATGATTCCTCGTTATTTTTTGATACCTTCTATTTTGTATTGTATTATGCATGATAGATTTAATATCTCATTTGAAGAGATATACATCAAATTGGGTTATAGAGCTCGACCAATTCGATGTTGAATACTAGTCTCGGAATGTTATAAATTACCAAGCTATTACCATAAAATAAAAAATATGTGATATATTCCCTGTTCTAATTTTTTTTAAAGTTTACACTCGTGCTTTGCACGTGACGTACATTTGTATATATGTATATATTGTGTGTATGTGTTTGTACAAATATTCAGTTTGGGGCTAATATTCCTTATTTTCACACAACATCACTCACTTGGTAAGATTAATATTACACGACTTTCCTTTTCTCAGAGCAGCATCGTGATGGTCACCCTTTGTTTCACCTACATCACCAAGTGAATCGAGCAGCTTTGGATTTATACATATCTAGTAAATTGGTAATTATAGGAGTAGTTTGTATATTTACACTCGTGACTAGCTAAATATACTTCTCTTATCAATATTGTAATTCTAAATACTCTTCCTATTTCGGATTTTTACTTGAAACTTTACTTTTTCAATATAGGACAATATATGTAGATTTTATATTTCATATTAAGAGAGCTACATTGATTTGAGTTACAAAGCTCGACTAATTCAGTATTGAATATAAATTTCAGAGTGCTATAAAAGTCCAAGATCTTGCCATAATATTAAAATATGTGTAAATATATTAAACTAAATATACTTGTAGGGGTTACATGTGTGCAAATGTGCTTGTTTTAATATTTTTAAGAAAAAATAAAATTGTATAAGAATAAGATGCAAGTCAATGATGGACGAAACTGTATGTATTATATATAATTACTTTTGTGGCTGTTTTCTGTAAAATCATGTTTTACATCAGTTTTGTGTAAAACTCTCTTTTTTGTAAAATCTTATATGTTAGAGTTACAGACTTTGAACAATTATATAATAATAATGTGAAAGTATTAATATAGCTACCTATCATAAAAGAACAGAAAGTATGAACCAATACATTTAATCATGGACAATTTCATCTTTGCCTCTTGATAGTTTTATGACTTTTTATAATTTTGACCATGATTCTTTCATCTTCCCTCTCTTCCCCACCTGGCTCCACCCTCCCTCGTGTACCACCCTTTTCCGACCACCACATTCCATGTATCCTCTATATATCGCTTCACACCCACCCATATATACATATATTCAATGTAAATAAATTGTGAAAAGCGTCTGTAGTCACTTCAACACTTTTGTACTTTATGACCACCACCATAACTACATTGATATTACCCTATTGCTCTATTTACTCTACTTCTTTCCCTTAAAGCTCTAATCTTCTGTTCCATTGTCAACAACCATATCTCTAATCGTCTTCTTTGTTGTTTTAACATCATTTTAACTCCACGACTATCCCACTTATGTTAGTTACACTTTAAAATTTGTAAAGAACAATATGTTGATACTTCTAATAATCTTTGTTTTTATATCATTTTTACTATTTATATTGTGGCTCTCACTTTGTTTATTCAATTTCGCACAGCTTTACCCATTTATCTCTTGAAGTAGTGTTGCGACAGTTGCCCTTTGCGTTATTCTAAATCTGATGGAAGAAGTATTTAAGATAGCTTTGAAAATGGTAAGTTGGTAAGTTATACTTTTAATTGGAATACGTCTCCTCTTAAATAACTAGTTATACTTCATCTTTTAATATTACAATCCTATATATGCTTCTACTTTTATTTTTGTTTGACACCTTCCTTTGTCAAAGATAGACTCATATGAAAAGAGTTACATTGAATATGGCTATGTACTATATCGACCAATTTGATGTCAAATACAAGTACCGATATGCTATAAAAGGGCCAAACTCTTACATTAAACTTAAAACTTATGTATGTGGTTTAATCTTGTTTCTCAATTCTAATAACTAAAATTAAGGCTCACTTTGGCATTGCTGTTGTAGACATCAACGACTACTTTTTTCTGAAAAGTAGAAAAAAAAACTGTTTGGTAAATATTAAAAGTAATTTTTCTCAAAAGCTGCTTTTAGAGAAAACATGTCCCTTTCAAAAAAACCGCTTTTCAGCTGTTGCGGGAAGCAGCTACTGATTTCAACATTAAACCTCACCAAAAATATTAAATTTTTTATATTATACGCCAAAACATGCCCATATCAAAAAAAACTTGCTAAACAGTAATCTGATTTCCGTAACAACAATTATGTTATCAGCAATTTTTTAAACAACACAATAATTCTTAACAACAATTCCAAACAGGGCCTAAATCTAACATCAAAAGAAAAAAGAACTATTATGACATATGAAAGATGTTTTGTATCAATTAAAATTATATTTCACTTGAAATATAAGATCTATGAGCAAAACATTCTACTGAATTCCAATAACACTGGTGTCTTAAAGTAACTTATGACTATGTATAATAAATTTTGCACAACTTAGTCTCTCGCTCAGAGTAGCGTTGCGGTTGTTGTCCTTTGTCTACCACTGAATAAAAGAAAATGAGTGTATTAAATAGTTCTGATCCAATCTAGTACGTTGGTACTTATACTCTCAGTTGGTATGTATATCATCTTAACAAGCTAAATTAATGATCCAGAAAGTTTGAATGCAGACATCATACGACGAAGATCGCCGAGAATGGAAGAAAGAGATTGCTAGAATGGGTTGGGGAATTTTTGAGGTCAGTATTCTCTAAATTAATTTCACTTATATTAGTTATTGTACACATATATAATAAGCTTTAATATAGAACATGAAAAATAAAATATATGTTTTATATTAGATATCTGAGTAAATATTTAAATATTATTTTTAAATACATGCTTTGCTATATGTTCTTATAAGTATTTATTTCTAGTTAAATGTTTATAAACTCTGTACATCAGTACTATTGGAACACCTTCAACCAATTGTCTTACTTCTTCCTCATCATTATATAACATACATCTTGATTCTGATCATATTCCGCATTTTCAATTTCTTCAAATGATCTTGTACCGAAACCAAGCCCATATCCCAGTGCCAAGGTTCTTTAACGCGTCCAAATCCTTGCCCAAAACCACCAACCTCGTTCTATTCGCAGCTCCATCCCACATTCAAAAACTTTGCCAAACGATTTCTCTCAAAATAAACTTCATTGACCTCGGTTAAACAATTTGGATCTTTTTTCATTGCTCTAGTACTTTTGGATCAAGGAACCACCAGTAATTCTTCTATTCTTTCAAGGTTTCGTGATTATCAAAATCTAGTATCATTTTTTCGTACCTTCATAAAATGCACTCCTCAAATCATTTTAATGATGATTCCTTTATGGTTCCGTATTCCAAAGCATTCATTTCTAAAAGAATTTGAACTAATTGTGCCACAATTAAGTGTTTCTGTCCAATCGCTACATAGACACAATAGAATGTCTCACTCTCTCACAGTACTCCTTGAGTTCATTTGCATTTGGTTTAATATGATATCGACTACAATTTATATTTTTTCAGTTTATCGGTCCCCGATTATAAGTTCTCTTTGACCACGACCTATAGGAACCATGCTATCTACCGCTTTTAACCTTGTTTGCATAGACACGTGCACATATTTACGTTAAATATCCCTATACCCGAATTACTTTTGTTTGAGATTGGCTGTTGATAAAAAAAAACGTGTGCACAATAATCTTAACAAATTCACATTTACGAAATATTCATGACTTTTTGGTATAATGATCATATATTATGAAGAGAAAGATATTGTAAAATAGGATAATAGAAACTGTTTATAAATATGTAAAACTAAGCAATCACTAACTTTATATACACCAAACGCGTCCTTTCAAATATATCGTAAATATATATATTTTAAATTTCTTAAAAAATCAATACATTCAATGTCCTACAATTCTGATCTCATGTATTTACGATTGCACCCTCTGCATTAATACGGGAAACACTTGTAATCTCATATTATTACGTAAAGACATTCTCAGGAACATCAAGCCCTTAATAAAATTATATGAGTATATAGGATTTTGCTTAAACGAGAATAGGTGATTTGTGTAGTTAAAATTGATAATTTTTATAAAATTCAGAATTTTTAGTTTGCACTAAATCGCCAATTTTTTGAAATTTCAACTTTTCAAAAAATCATCAATTTGAACTAGAAAACTTAATGACTCTCACGATCCTCATTTTAATCCTCATTTTAAGAAGTTATTGTCGGAATGCAACCCTGAGTATATAATGTATTTTAATATCAAAATCGGAATTATTTGATTAATTTCAAATCAATTTATTTTTTAAAAGTCACATTAATTTCTTTACAATTTCTTAAATTTCCAAAATAAAATAAAAAACACTACATTTTCAAGGTGGATATATTTCATCTGTCACGTTAAATTCCGGACCACATTTTGCAGTCCTCTTAACATGTCCCCTCTCTCCCCCCTTCTCTCTCTCCCTCTCCAAAACAAATAAATAAAATAAAATAAAATTAGGGTTTGTTTATTTTTACTCAATTCAATTCAATTTCTCCCCAATTTCAATCAATTTCTCCATTTATTCACCCCTTTTATTCTCAAATTAGATCCACCCTAGCTCATACACACACAATTGCACACATTTACATACAACAGATTCAACATGTTTTGGAAACTCACTTCTCTCTCTGCTTCATCACCTGTAAGCCTTTTTAATTTGTGTTTTTATTTAATTTAATTGATTAATTGTTTGTTTTTTGGTTTGATTTTGGCTTTTTTTGTATGTATGTGTGTGTTTTTGTTGTTAGTTTGGTTGTTGATTGATTGAGTTTAGCTCAATTTTGCGTAATTTGTCGAAAGAAATGTTAGATTTGTGGTGTGTTTGCTCTGGTTGTTTGGAATGCTTGTTACCACTCGTTTTCGTGTTTTGTGATTTTTAATGTGATTTGATTGTGTTGAATTTTAGTTTTCGAGGAATTTGTGTGGACTGAGTTTTTGTTCGTTTAATTATGAATCTCGAGTGTCTGTCTGTTATTTACCTTGTTTTTTTTATTGTACCAGCCTGTTTTAATCTAGTTTACGGAGTTATATGCCACTTTACTAGTTGTACACATATATTACTTGAATTGAAGATGTGTGCTTTTGATATCTTATGTTTAAGTTTGAGTGTATTGTGCTATATGTTCTTTTAGTTGGGTAAAATTTGGTAGAATCGAGCTGTCATTTTTGGCTCGGTTGGTTAAATTTGAATCTCGAGTGTCTGTTATTTAACTTGTTTTAGTTATGTTTTTACAAAGGGAAGTGTATTTTATTGAATTTTGCAGTCTTCCTGATCAGACATGTACCAACTTTCAGCTTAGCATATGTCATCTTGTGTTTATTATGTTTTATAGTTATAGCACTTGGACTTGCTTCGTGAGTTTCAGATGAAAAATTTGTTTTTGTTCTGTCATGTTGTAGTTGGAGTATTACATGTTACGTGTTTTTAGAATTTCGTAAAATTTATCAATATTTAGTGGTTGTTTTTGGTTTGCACGGGCAACGAAGATGTTTCTGGTAAGCTGACCATTTTCTCTGCTTGATTTTCTTGCAGTTGGAGACATTGTTAGACAAGGAGAATTTTACTTTGGAAGAGCTTCTTGACGAGGATGATATAATCCAAGAATGCAAAGCTTTGAATAGCCGCCTTATTAATTTGTAATTATTGATATCTAACTACGTTAATGCTAGTTTACATCTCCCTGATGTTGGATTTAATACAGTTATAGTTGTACTTATCTTATAATTACTTTTCTTTTAGTCTGCGAGAGAGAGCTCAGGTGGAACAGCTACTGCACTATATTATTGATGAGCCTCCAGAGGATGCTGAGAGCAAACGTAGCTTGAAGTACGAAATTGTGTATTGAATTTATTGGACATTAACTTTCTAATGTTTCTGTGACTTATACTTTAATTAATTTTAATTAATATGTTCTAACAGCTTACTCATTCTTTTCTCAATTTTTAGATATCCCTTCATAGCCTGCGAGGTATTCACATGTGAAATCGATGTGATTCTCAAAACATTGGTGGAAGAAGAAGGGGTAATCATCGGTTGTTCTTATTAGTGCTCTTTATAAATGTCTACAAGTTGCTATTTCTATGACATGTATGCATGTTCAGTTTTATATTATTTTGTTACAATTGCAGCTTATGGATTTACTGTTCTCCTTTCTGGAACCAACACGTCCCCATAGTGCTGTTCTGGCAGGATATTTTAGCAAGGTGAGCGAATCTCGCTGTTGTCACTATACCTGGTCCATATCATGGTTAGATTATGCTGCATGCATGTTTACCCAGTAGTTATTTGCCTGATAAACTCTTACTTGGCTGTAGGTTGTGGTTTGTCTTATGTTGCGGAAGACAGTCCCGCTAATGACTTATGTTCAGGTAAGTTAAATCTTTAGTTACATTATCAGAAGTTAGTTATATTCAGTTCTTTCTCTCTAGATCTGTTTGGAATCATACTTCTTGTTTTGGAAGATTGCTTCGTCTGCTAAATTGTAAAACATACAATTTGACTTTTTGACATACTTCTGCAAAAAGAGATAATTTGTTATATCTATCATGCATATTCTAGTTGGTGATTTATCTGATCAATGTTCATAGAATGATGCAGTCTAGCTTATGGTTTATAATAAAAGAAGTAAAATATCCAGTCATGCGTTTTCTTTTTTGCTTGTGGAATGTATTTTGTTTTTCAACTTGCCAGGGGTGCGGATATATAAAATCACATTTTTCAGGCCAAGAGTGGACCTCATCTTGCTGTAATATAATATTAATAGATTAATAGACATGGCTGAATGTTATATACCATAGAATAGCATTATCATTCTAATTTCTAACATGCACGTTCGGATTCTAAAGGAAAAAAATGCTGTGAAAATTTTAACTAGGGGATTACTGTAGAATCAACAGGGCAATAAAGAAAAGCTCGAGATAGCATTTTCTTCTCTGGAAGGTATCAATCTGTTAGGATATCTTGTGCTCAGACTGTTGATGTTGAGTTCAATGCTCTGTTTTGATTATAACAATACACTGAAGTACTGCAGAATGTGTTTAAGGTTGCAGCTTCCTTATTTTAGAAACCTTGATGAAATTATTATGTGTGTTAACTTTTATTTGCATCAACTCTAATATATTATGTGTATTTTTTATTTGTTCCAAGTCAATTTCTGAGCGGTTGAGCTTAAGGGATTATAAATTGTTGTCTGTTTCATGGGTTCTTTAGTTTTAGCATTTCCGATACAGTATTGAGTAGTTGCTAATTTCCAATATTCGTTACAATTACTTTGTTTAAATTTCACTTTGCTCTTTCGCAGTCCCATCAGAATGTTTTTTGCCAGCTGGTTGATTTGATAGGTATCACATCCATTATGGAGGTTGGTGTCTAATTTTGCCTGTAACTATTTACACTACGCTGATGCTGTTCTGATTTAAATAATACTCTGGTTAATGTTTTTTTGCCCTCAATACTTTCCACAGATTATGGTGCGCCTTGTAGGTGCTGATGATCACATGTATCCCAATTCCTTGGATGTGATGCAGTGGCTTGCTAATAGTAATCTGCTAGAGATGATTATTGATAAACTGAATCCATCAGTAAGTAACTACTTTTACTTTAGAGTATTAATCTTATTATAGAAACACGATTTATCTCTGCTCTCTGTGATAATTGCATGTAGTGTTCCTCATTACGGCAGACCTGAGTACAATTTAGCAAATTGTGAATTGTAATTTCTTTGATATTTTGTATCTCTGACTTTGGTAAGAAAATGTATTTGGAAACACCCTTGTGGTTTCAAATGTTAAAGAGCTTTATTTTGGATGTAAATATAGCGGAACTAGTAAAAATCAAATTTACCTTCTAATGTATGCAAATATATCTAAACTAGTTGATCAAATTTATATGCTAGTTGATATTCACTTATTTAGGTTGAGGTTGGATTGAAAGTTGTGGCTGGCTCACATACGAAAAAAAGAAGATCCTTGTTAAGGGATTCCATTACTTGCACAAATTTGAGCATTAGATGTTACTGGGATTCACCAGTTTTCATCAGGTTGTCTCTTTGTCCCTAGGTTTTAAGACTTTAAAATAGGTGTATGACTTTTTACCTATCAAAAGAATATTAGTGTATGTTCTGCACATTATCGTACATTCTACAATTGATGTTTTTAAATATGTTTCTGACAGTAATAATTTGAAGGTAAGAAGGATGTTTGTCTGTTTAAGCTTAGATATTAGGGATTCAGGGTCCACAATGTTTTAAGAAATGCAGCTAACTGATTCTATATTCATCCAGAGTCGTCCTGAAGTACATGCTAATGCAGCTGAAACTTTATGTGCTGTTACTCGGAATGCAACGTCACCTTTGGCTATTAAACTGTCTAGTGCAAGGTTTGGGTTATCTTACTTATCATATGAAGAATATTTACTGGTAGTTTCTAATTGCAACTCGTATTAGGGTCACTTAAGAATTTTTCTATCCCTTGCAGTTTCGTTTCTAGAATATTTGATCATGCACTGGAGGACTCCCAGTCAAAATCGAGCCTTGTCAATTCATTGTCTGTGTGTATCTCCTTATTGGATCCCAAAAGATCGATGCCTTCTCCCATAATTTATGCTTTCCGGGGTCAACATATGCAGGAGCCACCTGTACAAGTCAGTTCTGAAACTGTTGATGCTATGCTGCCAAAACTTGGTAATTTATGTATATCCTTAGTTTTTTTGGGGGTGCAATTCTGATAGAAATTGTTATTTTGCATTGACCAACATTTGGGTTTAGTCTTGTAATTTGAAGACGTAAGATTAGTTTGATTGATGGTGCAGGTGACTTGCTGACTCTACTAAATGTATCAGCTGATGACAAGGTTTTGCCTACAACCTATGGTGAGCTAAAACCTCCACTTGGGAAGTACCGGTTAAAGGTCAGAAATCGTTCATTACTTCAATTAATTTAGAAGTAATGTTTGTTTAATTGTCATTTATAAGTTGTTGTTTCTCAGTCTAGCTAATTAATAGCTTAACTTGTATGTCACCACAATGACTAGTGTAGGGTTTTGGCTGCCTATGTGTGACTTGTTATAAAAACTAATGTATTGCAATATTTAAGATAAATGTCCTACACTTAAAATTTTTAGAGGCAATTTAATCATTTGGAATTAAAAAAGCTTGCTTGGAGAGGTTCCACTTTCAAAAGCAATAGTACGATTTAGTAGATAGAAACTGGAGTCCTTGAATTCTGTATATATATATATATATACTCTATGAGAATTTATTTTGGACCATTGTGCTGTCCTTTTGTTATTGTTGTTTGAGTAATGCCAAATATGTGGTGGAAACGCTCACAGCGTGTGTCGGTGTGAAGGGTAATAGGATGTTGGAAAAAATAATGATGGTTCTGTATTGAATTTGGTTGATCATATGGAATGAATGGACAATGAATCTTTTGTGGGGAAGAAGAGGGCAGTTGGTCATTTCCAAGATCTAGTTTTTAGAGTACCTCTATGGCTGGACAATCGTGTTCTGAGTTTGCACATTGATCTTTACTTTGTGCGGTTCTAAGAAATTCTTTATGGGGACTTGTACTGTTTGTGGTGTGTCTATTACACTTTGGCACTGGGTTTTCGAGGATCGTTTATAGCCTCTGTAGTCTCTATTTTCTACGACACGTATGTTTTCTTTTGGTTAATTAGTAGATATCATAAATAAATTAAAAATACAGGGCATAGCCCAAATTTATGCCAAGCACAATGCACAAGGTCATGAGGTCATAGGTTAACGAGTTCAAACAAACTCCGAGTCATAGATAAATACAACCAAAGTAGAACATAACAGATCAATGGTTTGGTCCAGAGTTCTAAATAGCAAGCTCTTTGGCACTTTTTCTAGTCATGTGGGTTTTCACCCGGAAAGGTCTGATTTTAACTCCTTCGCTGGTTCTTTCTTGCCGAGAAGATGGCGAGACAACATCTTCAATTGTCCTGATAGGTGATGGAAGAATTTCTGCATAGCTATCTTCCTGAAGTTGATTGGGAGAAACATAAGTCAGCAAACTTCAGTTTTAGTAGCTGTTATAGGTGGAAATTCACCTCCCACCTCTAGTCCAGTAAGTGCGAGTAACATCACACGGGGTGACCCGAGTCCATGGTGTCTGGCATTCCTAATAAAGTGGGATCAATTGCGAGGTTGAGTTTCTCATCACGGGGTCCTTCATTGTTTGATTTGAGAGCGTTGTTGATTGTTAAATTGAGTGTGGGAAAAAGATTTTGGGACAAGGCTGAGGCGGAGCAGAGTTTGGGGAGGTGATTAGCCATGGTGAATAGTGCAGGATACTCAATATCATGCTCTTTCACGATGAACAAGCAACTCAGTAAAGTTTATATATGTCGTGTGTATTTGCCTCTAGGGTACTCTTTTGTTGGGTATGGTGTGTAGGTTTTGTTTTATCTACGAGGTATCTGCTTAAAATTGTACTGTTTAGCTGTGATTGTATGGCATTATTGCTATTCAATATTATTGTTATTGTTATTATCATATCTTAACTTGTGCTGTTTCCTGTTTGTAGATTGTGGAGTTTATTGCTCTGCTATTGAAAACTGGAAATGAAGTTGCAGAGAAGGAATTGGTCAGATCTGGAACAATTAGAAGAGTCATCGATCTTTTCTTCGAGTAAGATGTTACGTTGTACTTGGAAATTAATTAATGAATAGCAATAGGTCACTCCCTACTTTAGAGAAGACTGACTGAGTAGATGAATGTGAGTACAGTATATACAGATGGTAGGGACTGGTTTTGATTCACGCTCATCTTATGCAGGTACCCTTTCAACAATGCTTTACATCATCAGGTAGAGAGCATCATATTTTCATGCTTAGAAAGCACAGGCTCAACTCTTCTTGACAATCTTTTCCAAGATTGTGGTCTGGTTTCCAAAATTCTGGAAGCAGATAAAAGTTCCACCGTCTCAAGTGAAGCGAACCAGGTACATTCTCTTTAATGGTCTGTCTGATCTCATCCTTGAACAGCCATGCATCTCTATTGCGTGGCTTTAGCCTGCTATGCAGCTTTACTTTTTGTATTGCAACTATAGAGTTTTGAAAAGCAAACATTGTGGTAATTACGTACACGGTACAGGTTATGGAGTTTGCATATTCTCAATATTTTAGCATCTGTCGGTCTGTAGTCTCATCATTGTTTCTTACCTAAATGGTCAATGAGTAATGTATGGTATTTCACTTAAAATTTTCAGCCAACTTTACCTGCTTCCGGAAGACGTGCACCTCGAATTGGGAACCTGGGGCACATCACTCGAATCTCCAATAAGCTTCTGCAGTTGGGCAACACAGATAGCCGCATTCAGGCGCATCTACAGGTATATTTTATGCTCTACGCTTTTTTTTTTTTGTAATAATTACGAAACTTCAGTATATTTTGTTAATTCTTAAATCATGTCTAGTTAGAATTAGTTACCATCAAAAATTTATAACTAGAATTTCCCAAGAACAAGAAATTTTGTGTTATGTGATCTTACTTCCTATTAACGGGACTTGCTTATACCAGTTTCCTGTTTGACCTAGGTCTCCATTGGTTGCCTTCTTAGCTGTCCTTCAGTTACTCCAAAACTAGAACAATGTCGTAGGAAAATGCAAAATAAGAAATTTGAGAATCTACGTAGCTAACTGCTACCTGAGAATGAATTAGGAAAGTGAAGTACTATTTACAAGCAATGCTACCGGATAATATAGTCATCTAGTTTCTACCCATGTCTGAAGTGTTACACTGGTCTTATTCCACAAGTAATTAAATGAGTGCCGGTTTGGTTTTTTAGGAGAAGGTCTTTTGTGAAACTCTAGTTTGTTACTGTAACTAACGTTTTTTGATTCAGGCTGGTTTCTAGGGAGGCTATGACATAGATTAAGAAGAGATAGAATAAGGGTTTTCATATTAAAGAAGAGATAATCAAAAGCCTTTAAAATAACAATCAAGTCATAACATAATAAATCATAATAATTTGGAATGTAAAATCGAAATATGACAACCATACACAATTTTTTTATAATGGGCCTAAACTAAGCCCCATTAAATTGAAGCTCTTAAATTTATCCCCTACTTGTAATAGATAGCTACTTATGTAGTAATACTGATTGTACTGGAATGTTCCTAATAATACTATACCTAGAATAATAACTGAATACATTTACTCTTTAAAAATATAATAATTAAGTAATAAAACTTCAAATTGTTTTGACATTATATTTTCTCAGCTGTCTTCATCAAAGTGTGCACATTTCAGTTAAAAAGGTCCGGAAAATCTAGGTTTTGGTTTCAGCATTTTATCTTCTCATAATTGACAATCATGCAGGGAAACAGCGACTGGAGTGATTGGCAGGCTACAGTTTTGCAGGAGCGTAATATGGTCGAGAATGTTTACCGCTGGGCTTGTGGGTATGCTTCTTTTGACCATTAATATGGTTATCTGTCTTATCTGTCCCATGGCTTTTACATGGGCTGTTTCTGTGATTCGACTCATCTACTTTGTCACTGAGACAAATGTATGGGTTTAAGGGTTCTCTATATTGTAATTCTCTCTAAATAATATATACTTTTTGATTTCACAAAGTTTGCCTAGAAAGTTGGTAGATATATTGCATTTACTCTTTACTTTGTTTATTGGATGGACTATTCCTGTTTACTTGTATTGCCTCGCATCACTTGCACAAGGATAAGGTTGTTGGTCATTTTAATTTTCGCCGTATAATTGCAAAAAAGTCCTAAGTTTAGAGTTATGATGTGGAACATTTTCAAGTTCACATGTCCTCTCAGGTTCTCCATCCAAATTCATTTAAGTTGTATTGTTAGATCACTTTTTCCCCCTTAAAAGTAACCTAAAAAAAAGGCACTGTTGCATTTGGAAAATATGATTAGTGGTTGCGGTTTTTAATGGTTTCTGTGCATCAGTCGTTGAAGATGTAATTTAATGGAAAAACAGCTGTAATGCTTGATGAGAATGTTTTTTTTTTTTACGTTTTTCTTGTTCATTGGAAACTTGAGACCATCTTTATTAAACTTACATGTTTGCTGTCATGTTCACCATGTATGTTTAAGTTTCCTAAAAGAAAACTCCCACCTTTTGAATTTAATCATCAGGACTTGTTGTATGTAATTTGTATTCTCCATTATGACCTTTTAAATACAATGGATTTTTAACGTGTAGTTAGCTCAAGGCCTGCCTCTCTCCAACGAATTGGAGTTGTCTTAATAATTTCTAATCTGATCATGGAACATTTGGAGCTGATGTTAATGTTATAAAGAGACGTGAATCTTCATATGTTATATGTGCTCTATTTGTCATCTTCATAGTTATTCATATTTAATAATGTTATGTCCACTATCAACAATGCGCAAATATTCTAGAAATTAATACCTATTTGAGTTGTACTCAATGTATGAAAAACTATGGTAAATTATTAATATCTGTTTTTCTGTTGATTTTTTGCAGCCGGCCTACTGCCCTGCATGATAGGATGAGGGATAGTGATGATGAAGATGTTCGTGACAGGGACTATGATGTAGCAGCTCTAGCAAATAACTTAAGTCAAGCATTTAGATATGGCAATTATGATAATGATAATGATGATGCTGAGGATGTATGTAGAAAATGGAAACTTTTTCTTCTCTTATATATGTTTGTGTATATTTCTTTTGCCTGAAATAATAATGTTGTTATCTGTGCTTGCCATCCTGATATGCAGGGCCATGGAACTCTTGATCGCGATGACGAGGTAACATTATATTCTAAGAATTTCTTGCTTACATTTACAGCTGTGAGGTTATGTGTGAGTGCACATGAACTGAAAGTTTGTTAATTATACTAATGGTCTTGTTATGTCTGATTATGCAGGAGACTTACTTTGATGATGATTCTGGCGAGGTTGTGATATCGTCCTTGAGACTGGGTGATGATCAAGGAAGGTATGTCTTGTGTTTTGTTTACAAAACAAAACACTTCTCCACGAATTGCATATTATATTGAGCGCGTTGGTAGGTAGCTGATTTAATAACATAACTGTTTCCCTCATGCTGCAGCAGTTTGTTTACAAATTCCAATTGGTTTGCCTTCCAAGACGATAGGGCAGGTGATGCAGCTTTAAGCACCTCACCAAATGAGATTATGGATGACATCAACTTGAATGAAGCAGCATATAGTGGCGGTAATAGTAGTAGCGATGATGAGGTGGTGGTTGGAGAGGATGAGGAGTTGGCTGAAAGCACTGACCCTGCTAATACAGCATCTACTTTCAACAACATAAACACTAATGTCAGTGAAATAACTTCAGTGAATGCTGCAGACATGGATTTGCAGGAGGAGAAGCCTAGTTTTTCTGGTGATACAAGCATCTTTCGCATACAGACATCAGGCAATGATGATGCATTTGGTGATAGGCCTATACCTGAATGGGTGGGATGGGCGGAGTCGTCTGATTTTGCAGTCAGTGGATCAAGTGTAAACCCTTTCGAAAACTATACCAAATCGAGTGTTGATACTGCTAGTCCAGCTGATGCAGTTCCAACACCTGTTAGTGGATCTCTACCAAATGGCACCTTGATTCGCACAAATTCTAGTGAAGGATCACTAGGATCTGATTCGAGCCAAAGGGCTCCTCAGTCTGATGATGTTGAAATTGATGGGGTTGAATTAGAGGGTTCAGAGAAGACACTGGATCAGGGTCTGAAGGATGGAATTGTTGGTGAAGCAGGGCCATTGAAAGGGAACACTGACTCAAAACAGCCGGAGAAGGATGCAGATGAGAAAGGTACTGGACTGGAAGAATTTAATGATGCGAACTACTGGAGAGTTGAACAGGGGGTTGCAGTATCAGAATGAGATGGCTAGTTGTCTTTGGTGATTTGAACCCACATATGCCCCTATTGCCTATCTCAGTCAAAATCTTGGCCTATACTTGTTTTGAACCCTGCTGCTGAAAATTTGATAACGATAATAGTTCTGAAATGTTAGACTTTCTATGCAATAGTTTGTACAAAGTATAGTCCTTTTTAGTACTAGGATAACTAGTTCTAGAAAGTAGAAAGTAATGTGTTTTACCGTGTTTTATGTTGTGGTGCTATTTGTTACAGGGAGTTCAAGTTCAGTTTGATACTGATCTGAAA
Source organism: Heracleum sosnowskyi (assembly GCA_030848705.1). Classification (NCBI taxonomy): domain Eukaryota; kingdom Viridiplantae; phylum Streptophyta; class Magnoliopsida; order Apiales; family Apiaceae; genus Heracleum; species Heracleum sosnowskyi. The sequence continues at coordinate 65,880,003 of CM061241.1, read as the reverse complement.
GTTTTACATTGTGACTTGCCTGTTTTAGTCGAGTTATTTTAGTAAATATGTGACTTATATGGAGCTGAACCCATTGTTGTGAGACCGCTTTTGGTCATTGCTGGTTTATGTTCTTGGTGCTGGTTTATATTCGTTGTGCAGAAAGTAGTCACTTTTGTTGCATATAGTTGGATTGAGTAAATTAAATTAAATTATTATGTTAATATTGTGTGTTGTCATTAATGTATGCCACTTTTTGCCGAATGTCATTTTTTTCAGAAGAATAATGACTCGTGTTATTTAATGTTTTAATATTTTGGTGGATGGGGTAGCTGCTGATTTGATTTATACACGAGTACTTTATTTGCTGTAAAATCAACACCTAAGAATTTGGAATAGCCATGCCACCTTTAGGAAATTATCCAGATTCCAGCACGAACGAGACAAGCGACCAATTTTGTGTGAGAGGTTGAGATTATACGAGGTAAATTTTAAGGTAACTATGACCCGGTTAAAATGAGTCGAAGCTGATTAATATGTCGGACTCTTGTGCATTGGAAGAGAAGCAAAACTGGATTCTCATAAATAGGAAAGAGATATTTATTATAGTGCAATCTTCAATCATCAATAATACTAGTTTACTAAGCCGAGTTCGTGGCTTTGTAATAATTTTTTTAATTTTTTTAAAAACTATTCTATAAAATATGTTTTTACATAAAATAATATTTCTAATATAAAATTAAGGTTTTTTTTGAATTTTTTGTTTTGCCTTGGTTATTTACCGAAATTTTGAATAATTATGAAAAAATGACAATTCTTTAATTTTATTCATTTTTTTAAATATTATATCAAATATAAGTATATTTATCACCATTTTCATTTTTCTCAAAATTCATGTTCCAAATCTATACTATCAATACTTACTATTATATAATAGACGAAACATTAAAAGTTTGGTTGATCGGTATGTTACGTTGTGATTTTACTTAATTGCCCTTAACTGTATTTCGTGTTTTTACTTAATTAACCTTACTTATTTATAGAAATATATTATTAAATAATAATATTACCTATTTATAACCAATTACCTTTTTTCCTAAAATACATTATTTTTTCTAACAAATTCCCCTACTTTTTCAAATATGGCAATTACCTTTTTTAAATAAAACATGTTAGTTTTTCAAATATCACGGACATTTACCTTTTTAAACTAAATATATGTTACATTTTTTATTTTTTATTTATTTTAATGTTTTTAATTAATTAAAAGTATTTAGCTATTTTAACATGTCAACTTATTTTTTTTAACAAATACAAATAATAAAATATTAAAAATATAATAATAAAATAACAATTAACAATCCGTGTATTGCACGGGTTTTAAACTAGTCAATACTATTATATAATAGACGAAACATTAAAAGTTTGGTCGGTCGGTATGGTACGTTGTGATTTTACTTAATTGTCTTTCATTAAATTCGTGTTTTTACTTAATTGACCTTACTTATTTATAGAAATATATTATTAAATAATAATATTACCTAAAATACATTTTTTTTTTATATTTTTTTTTAACAAATTCCGCTACTTTTTCAAATATATCATGGACAATTACCTTTTTTTAACTAAAATATGTTAGTTTTTCTATTTTTCCTTACTAAAACCCCTCATTTTCCAAAAATATCACGGGCAAACCTTTAGTTATTTATTTTTAAACTTAATATTATAATTATTTTTTAAAAAATTTACCTATTTTAACACGTCTACTTATATTTCTTAACAAATGCAATTACTAAAAATATTAAAATATAAATAATCAATTACCTATTTATAACCAATTATCTTTTCAGCTAAAACGCATTATAGATTTTTTCTAACAAAGTCTCTCATTTTCTAAATATATCACGGGAAATTGCCTTTTTCAATTTACTTTTTCTATTTTTCTCACTAAAATCCATTCTTTTTCTAAAAATATCACGGACAAACCCTTTACTTATTTATTTTAAAACGTATTTAAATAATTTAAATTATTAAATTTTAAAACTTCATTTTCCAAAAATATCACGGGCATTAACTTTTTAAACTGAATATATGTTACATTTTTTATTTGTTCATACTAAAAACCCCCCTTTTCCAAAAATATAACGAGCAAACCCTTACTTATTTATTTTAAAATATGTTTTAATATTTTTAATTAATTAAAAGTGTTTAGCTATTTTAACATGCCTACTTATTTTTTTAACAAATACAAATAAAAATAATAATAATAAAATAACAATTAACAATCCGTGCATAGCACAGGTTTTAAGCTAGTATTATTAAAGACGGAACATTAAAAGTTTTGGTCGGTCGGTCGGTCGGTATTTGGGCCGAGCCTATCTATAATTTGGGTCGGGCCTATATATAACCAATTTATTTATAACCAATTGTTTTTTCAGTTAAAATACATTACCTATTTTATCTATTTTTCTAACTAAAACAACCCATTTTCTAAAAATAAAATAGGTAATATATATATAAAATGGTAATATTATTACATATTTATACCTGATTATCTTTTTCAACTAAAACACTTTATATGTTTTACATTTTCTAACTAAAACAACTCATATTCTAAACATAACACATGCAAAATAAATATGTAATGGTAATATTATTAGATATAATTATTAATAAATAACCAATTACCCTTTTCATCTAAACACATAACTTTTTTTATTTTTTCTAACTTAAACAACTAATTTTTCTAAAAAATAACATGAGAAACATATATATAGAAAGGTAATATAATTTTCTATTTTCTAATTTAAACAACTAATTTTCTAAAAGTAACACGGACAACATATATATATATATATATAAATGTAATATAATTTTATATAATTATTAATAAGTAACTAACTGTCAATTTTATATTTTTTAATTGAAACAACTCATATTCGAATTAAAAATAACACGGGCAAAATATAGAAATAATGACAATATTATTATATTAAACTTATAAAATTTATGTTTAATATCATTTTTTATAATATTCAATTTAAATAAGATAATTAATAAAAAAATAAAAGTAATAACACATGTTAAAAGAAACTCGACACATTACAGGACACATATTTTGTTATTTGCACTTTAGTCACTCTTAGAATTTTTAAGAGCAAATAAATACGAATCGTTAGATCTATTATTTAAAAATATTTTTCTATTTTAATATCTAAAATACTACTAAAGATTACGTCAATAATTTATTAAATTAAAATACTTATATTGTTAGATATATAAATCCAATTTATTATATACACATATAAATATATATTAAAATTTCATCAAAAAAGATATAATTACAAAAATTTAAATAAAAATAATAAAATATTAAAGAAAACCGTGCATCGCACGTGATATAAGCTAGTTATATTTTAAAATACATAATATAACATCAATATTAAATTCTAGCATATAATATGCTATTCCTTATCAATCACTCTCTCATTAAACATGTTTTTTCTCTCAATTACCCGCTTTTTCGTTGTTACCAAATATAAACAGATAACAAACTAATTTACTAAATAAATTTCATCATCTGTTAATCAATTTTATTATGTCATAGAATTTAATTTAAATATTTTTAAAATCTCTAAATTTTTATTGTTTAAAATATAGGTACTCGAGAAAATAAATGAAAAGAAGATAAGAGTTCTATATTTTATTTCATAGAAACTTGCATATTCTGTAAATATTATCTTCTATATAACTTAGAAAGTAAATTTAAAAATATGATTATATATATATATATATATAAAACATATAGATAAATTAAATGTGAATTTTAACAAAAATATTATGAGATCATAATTTTTAATAGTTTTTTTAGGAGAATATTAAGATGATAATCTGATTTCAAGATAAATTTTAGAATTTCAAGAAAAAATATACGAAAATATTAGGATGGTAACTTTGAGTTCGAGAGAAAGTTTAAGAGAATATCAACATGTTAAACATAAATTTTAGAAGAATATTAAGATAGTAATTTGACTTAATAAGAAAGTTTAGGAAAATATAAGGTGATTAACATTTCCATTGCTAAAAATTTAAAATGAAACTGAGATATTTCCTATTAAAATATTTAGAAAAATATTAAAATTGTATATTTAGTTTCTTACATCAGTAATCATTTCTAAGGCAAGTTAAATGCAAGAATATTATTGTATATTTAGTTTCCTACATTAGTAAATATTTTGAAGAAAATAATTTTAAAATTATATATTTAGTTTTCTCAATTAATAAAGATTTTAAAATCAATTGTGATATTTTAGAATATTTAATAATAATTCAAAAAATTCTAATTTATATTGTTTAAAATATAGGTTCTCGAGAAAATAAGACCTATATATTTATTTTATTTAATAGGAACTTGCATTTTCTATAAGTATTATCTTCTTTAAAATTTAAAAAATTAAATTTTAACATATACATATATATAGAAATAGATAAATTAAAAGTGAGTTTTTTTAAAACTAATTATGAGAACATAATTTCTAATAGTTTTTTAGCATAATATTAAGATGATAATCTAATTTAAATATAAATTCTAAAATTTCAAGAAAATAAAAATAAAAATATGAAGATGATAAATTTGAGTTCAAGAGAGAGTTTAAGAGAATATCACTATGGTAATTTGATTTGAAGATAAATTTTAGGAGAATATTAAGATAGTATTTTGACTTTAAAAGAAAGTTTAGAAGAATATAAGGTAATTAAGATTTTCATACTAAAGATTTAAAAGAAAAATGAGATAGTTTTTAATTAAAAATTTAGGAAAATATTAAAATTACATATTTAATTTCCTCAATTAGTAAAGATTTTAAAGGTAAGTTAAATGCAAAAATATTAAAATTATATGTTTGGTTTCCTTTCTTAGTAAACATTTTAAAGACGATTGAGATATTTTTGAATTTTTAATATTAATAATTCAAATATTTTAGAAAATTAAAAAAATAAATCGAAATAATTTGAGAGACGACATTGTACAAGCCATTGAATATAACATTCTGCACCACGTACCGTAATATTTTAACGAGTTTAAAAATTAAATAATTTCTATAGAACTTTCGTAACACGAGAAAGGTAATTTTCGTTAAAACATTTACAAATCCTCCGCATTAGAATGCATGCTATTAAACTTATACTAGTTGTAGCTGATGACTCGTGCGAAACACGGACTGAGATTAAAATATTTATTGAAATTAGAAAAAACAAAAAACAAAAAAAAAATCAAATCATGAAATCAATGAATTTTTGAATTTTGTAGTTATAGGGAATAGAACCCGGGATGAAATCAAAAAAATTAAATCAAATAAATAAATTTTTGTTTAATCATGTAGTTGTAGGGAATCAAACCCGAATTTTATAATAATCAAATTTGGTATTTTAATACTTTTGTGCGTCATTTACACATCGTTTTACTTATTAATAAATAGTATAGATTGTGTATTGACCTTTTATGACACATATTAAATTTTAATGTCCCAAATAGTATAATTAGAAAAAATACCTCTAAATAGCACAGTAAAATGCAAGATCAAATATTGTTTTCACAAAACACTACATAAGTGTTGTTTTGATACTGAAAAATGTTGATTTAATGGGTTTTTTTTGATGAAAACGTAACTTGAAGCGGTGCTTTTCGGTGAAAATGCTACTTAAAATGACATTTTGGGGTGAAAATGCCACTTTAAATTGTGTTTCTAGCTATTTATAATATGCTAATCGATGTAGCATTTTAATATATTATTTTGAGTCATTTTTTTAAATAATATTTAGTTAGACCTTTTGGCTTAACATTGTGTCATACGATGCCATTTCTGCTTTTATTTGGAACGTACAACATATATGAACGAGAAGTGACTAAAAAGATTAAAAAAAAACATAAATTCGAGTTGAATACGTATTTAATTCATACAGTATAAAATATCTAGGAACCCAGACCTTTCTCGAACACTCCAAGTCCGGACCCATCTACCAAAATATATACTCTCTCCGTCCCATGAAATTATATACATTGAGTTCGGACACGAAAATCAAGAATATATATAAAAAATGAGTAAAGTTAGATGAAAAATGGGTAAAGTGATGAGATCTATTAATATTTAAAAATAAATTTGAGATAGTGGAGAAAAATAGTGGGTGTAATAATGTTTATATTATTATAGAAAAGAGATAGTAAAGAAAGGTAGTGAGTGTAATATATTTTATATTATTAAAAATTATTATTTTTGGAATATATAGAAATTAGAGAGTCAAAATATGAATGGGACAGGAGACACACATGTCTCTCCAGAACTTTCCTTTCAATCCTATATAACAATCAATTCCTTTTTCGAGCATCAGGGTTTTGTTTTAGAAACACATTGTTGTAACCAAATTACAACAATATGATAGAAGTGATATTGAACGATCGTCTGGGAAAGAAAGTGAGAGTCAAGTGCAACGAAGACGATACGATTGGTGATCTCAAGAAGCTGGTGGCTGTAATGGATAATTACAAATGTTGTCAAATCTAAATAAACCAAACTATCACTTATCATCTAGCAATTCTGTTGTAACAATATAAGATATGGTACCTATCTCCAGCTTGTAAATCATGTATAAAACATGGTTAATAAATAAATTCATGTACAAATTTGAATAATATACTCATGAACATATTTCATTAACATTTCAGAGAAGTTCCTAAATTCACGGTAACTAGTTAATAAGTGTAAAGACTAATGTATACGAAGTGTATGTTAATTTATTTTGTCTATTCATTATTATTTTTTGTTAAGTCTATACATTTTTTTTATTATAAATAGTAAAATTATAACATACGTTACATTTTAAATTATAACATTAGTTTGCTATGTATTAACTAAACTGATCTAAATTGTATTCTTTGATAAGTCTAGATTAGAACCATGTCTTTAGATTTAGAGATTTTACGGCTGCTTTCTTTTTATTGTAATGCATAAAAAGTGTTCTTAAAAAATATGAGGTGTTCGTGAGTAATAGCTCGTGAGACATATTCGTGAATTGTTCGCGAACATGTTCGTGAATAATATTCAAAAATATTAGCTCGATAAAAGTTCGAGCTCGAGTTCGAGTTTGACGTATTTATAACGAGCTGATACATGAACAGTTAAGAGTTTGGCTCGGTTCGACTCATTTACAGCCCTAGTTACGCTAATGAAAGAGTCATCTTCTGTGTTGGTTTGTTATGATATCAGAGCCTAACACGGCTTAATAGCAAGATCCTCTAAAATATATACCCTATTTTTAAACTACTCTCACCATGTCAACAAGCACCGAATCATCACCTTCTGCAATTGCTCAGATCGCTGAAATTGTCCATGTTAATTCTCCTACACATTTTCCAACCAAACTTTCCAGTTTGGCATACTCAAGTTTTATCTTCATTAACCGGACTCGGCATACTTGGCTATATTGATGGTAGTGTAACTGCACCTGTAAAATTCAAGGAGGAAACCATTCTGAACCCTACCTACCTTGCCTGGAATCGTCAAGACAAAATAATCCTAAGCGCTATGCTTGGAAGCTGCGATGAAGCAATTCAGCCACTTATTTTAACTGCTGCAACCGCAAAGGAGATGCGGGACAAAATTGTCACTCTTTTTGCTAACCAGTCTCGTTCTCGCATTATGTCTTTGAAGGGCCATCTCCTGAATAATCCATGTAATTCAAGAGCCATGTCTGAATACCTTCGTGACATACGAACTATAGCTGATGACCTTAATTTAGCTGGACATCCGGTTCCTGAGGATGACTTAGTTTTGCTAACATTGGCTGGTCTTAGAGACGAATATAAAACCATAAGAGATGCGATTAAAGTACGTGAGGCGCCCATGTCCTTCGGTGCCCTTCATGAACAACTGATAGACCAAGAGAGAGGTCTTAAAGCCAAGGCATCTGAACCAATGGTAGTGACTGCCAATTACACACAAGCATAATCATGATCAAAAAGGTATTTTTCCAAATCCTCCTCAAAATTGTTACACTAACAATTGGTATGGACAATCCTCAAACAAGAATTATGGCAATCAGTTTCAACGAGGTTCACGTGGAGGACACGCAAATCGACATACCTGGTCTTCTAATGCACCTGGACAGCGACAACAGAAATTTTGTCAATTCTGTCAAAGGCCAAATCACACAACGAAGAAGTGCCGTCAATTATCTCACTTTCTAAAGGAAAATGAAATTCAGACTTCAGGACCTGCTCTAAATCACACGATGGCTCCTTCACAGGCTACTCAGCAATGGCTTTTTGATTCAGGCGCTTCGCACCACATCACCAACAAGCTAAACAATTTCACAATTTTTTCTGAATACGATGGTCCTGATGAAATTCTCATTGGAAATGGTACTGCACTCCTAATTTCTTACACATGAAACTCTTTATTGACTTCTCAAAATAAATCATTTCATTTATCAAATGTGTTATGTGCACAAACTGGGACGAGGGCTGATTAGATAAGAATACAAAAATGGTATACTATTTATAAGACTTCAAGATTACGAGATTCATGATGGCATGGGCCTCGAATTGTATTACAATTAGATGTTTTCTATCGTGTTATTTGCAAGCCCATGTATGTCATATGTGTTGGGCCGCGCAACACCCGTTAACTCCATATTAGTATGATATTGTCCGTTCTGGGCCGTGGCCAAGCCCGCACGAATTTGTTTTTGGGCTCCTCCCAAAAGGCATCATACTAATGGAGTTGTTTTTGGCTGCTTATATTCAAGATAATTCTTCTTTATCTTATCGATGTGGGACTTGGGTTGACACCCACTCTACAATCTCCCCTCAATCCAAGAATCCTAATCTTGCAACTCTTATACCGCCGCCATTCATCTGTTACGCATCTTGCGGGACACGCCGCCCGACCACCTCAGTGTCAGGAAGACTTTCGACACAAGTTGTCCAAGATCTCCGACCGTAGTTCTGGAGAGCCTCCCCCAACACTACGCAACTTGCAGCCCGCAACCCCAGGATCAATTCTTAACCATCGGCTCTGATACCACTTGTTGGGCCGCGCAACACCCGTTAAACTCCATATTAGTATGATATTGTCCGCTCTGGGCCGTGGCCAAGCCCGCACGGATTTGTTTTTGGGCTCCTCCCAAAAAGCCTCATACTAATGGAGTTGTTTTTGGCTGCTTATATTCAAGATAATTCTTCTTTATCTTATCGATGTGGGACTTGGGTTGACACCCACTCTACAATATGGTCATTCTGTACGACAAAAAATTGTAATTGACTATAAAAAAAAGTTTATAAGATATTATTCAGGTGTCTAGTGCTCAAAATTCATATAGCTGAAGTTTCCATTGTATGTAAGAGACAAAAATCATTTCAGAACGTAATTAACGCTAAAAAATTTACTCTAATATTTTCGGCCCAAGATTACAACATTCAAAATTTTGTCCTTTGATGAATTCTAAGAGCAAGGTCTAAGATATATAGTTAGTACATTCACCATCACAATTATATTAAAGAGACCAGATGTAATAGTAAAGGACACTGAAATAAAAAATGACTATTATGAGTAATATTTATCAAAGACTTAAAAACCATTGACATCAAATCCCTCTTGTGACATTACAATTATTGTCTAAACTCTAAAGGATCCTGAAAATTAATCTTGCCTCCACCGCTACATATGGATAAAATACGTAAGGTGCCGTTTGAAAATATTAATTTCATTTCAAATACAAAATTTCAAATACAAAATTTCAAATTATGTATTTGAAATTCAAATATCTTGTTTAGAAATATAAAATTTTAAATTCTGTGTGGAAGCCCATATGTTATATGGGCCGAATGAAGATAATTATAAACCCGGAGACCCAAAAGTAGAAGGCTATACACCGAAGCCCATTAGGTCAAAGTTGTCATGACCCATTCAGCAGATGAACGACCCACGATCCCTACGGACTGATCCACGTCTCCTAACGTGGAGATTGGAAGTGCTGGTAAAAACAAGTAAACGAGGTTTGAGAACACAAAAAAAAATTACAATATTCGTACTTTCCATTATTACTCACAAAAAAACCAGGTTCTGAGATGAATCGGGGGATCATCTCTCGCATTCTTCTCTTTGTAGGTCCGACCGATAGAACGACACCAGAAAACTAGTTCAAACACTCTAAATTTTAAATTCTAGTATTCTATTTGCGATTTCATATAGTTAATCATTTTATTCCCGATAAAAAAATTTATATTCTAAATATACGATTTGATTTTGGTATTTTTTTTTAATTTTTTTTTTTAGCAAATGTTTGATTGGAAAATTTCTCGTGAAAAAATTCTTGAAAACACTCTCGCGAAAAGATTTTTGGAAAAAATCTTCTCGAGAAAAGATTTGAGGAAAAAAATTTTCTCGAGAAAAAAATTCTCGAGGTAAAATTGTAGAAAACATTTTCTTGAGAAAAGATTCTCGGGAAACTCTTCTTAGGAAAAAAGTTCCGAAAAAGATTCTCGGGAAACTTTTCTTAGGAAAAAAGTTCTCGGAAAAAGTTTCTCGAGAAAAGATTCTCGAAAAAATTCTCGGAAAAATTTTCTCGAGAAAAGATTCTTGGAAAACTTTTCTCTAAAACAAATTCTCGGGAAAAAATTGTCAAAAAACTGTTCTCGAGAAAAAGTTCTCGGGATAAAATTGTCGGAAAAAAGTTTCTTGAGAAAAAATTCTTGAAAAAATTTTCTCGAGAAAACATTCTCGGGATAAAATTGTAAAAAAACTTCTCGGAAAAATTTTCTCGAGAAAAGATTTTCGGATAAAATTGTCGCAGAAATGATTCTTGGATAAATTTTCTTGAGAAAAGATTCTCGAATAAATCCAAATTCTTGGTAAAATGTGAGAAATTCAAATTCTAATATGTAAGCTTATTTTCTAATTGTCATGTATTTCTTTGAAAATCCCAAAGATCAAATTCAAGATTTGAAATGAAATCCTTGTTGCCAAACGGACCACAAGGCGGAAGTTGTGCGGTCTGGGAAGCAATTTGGAGTTTGGGAGGTCCGCTATAATGGAACCATTTTTTATGGCGCGCTTGTACAAATTTCTTGGGCACTAACGGTTGTTTAAATGATCGTCATGTTGCTGATAGTGGGACATGTACATTATGTGGTAACGAGAAAGAATCAATTATCCATGCTCTTGTTGAATGTCCTCAATTGCAGAATTTATGGCAACGTCCTCCATTCAGTACTTGGTACTTGTGAGAAGTAAATAGAATATTTTGCTTGTTTGCGGGACTATTATGTTGGCGGCATGGGTTTTTTCAAATTACTCCCTCTATCTCATAATATGTGTCTTGTTTGATTTTTTAGTGGTCAAATTGACTAAAATTTAACTTAAAATTACACATATTATATAATTAAAAAAATTAAAAAAATTATATCATTAGAAAGTATTTTTAATATACTTTATAATGTATTTCTCAAATATCCGAAATTATAAACGAATAGTTTTTAATTTTCAGTCAAATTTGAGTCCATTTGATCATAAAAAAGTCAAACATGACACATAATATGAGATGGAGGGAGTACAATTCAGTAGTTATCAATTCATCTTTTGGTGGGTTACATCAGGGAGCTGATGGCATCAGGGAGCTGATGGCTTCATGAAGTTGGTGACTGATTACAAAGCATAAGAGCATTCACATCTCTTCCCCCATCCACATCCTCATATACTTACTAAAAATGATAATTCCTCAAATTTATCTCTATAATTTATTTGTCATCAAAAAATCTACTACATCCCATTCCCCATTTCAATCTCTATATCTTTTTTTATTACTTATTTCTCTCATCTCTCTTTACAACTTTAACTACTATATTTTATCATCTTTCACACCACCTACATATAAAAATGATATAAATATGAAATGGGGATGAATAGCAAGTCCCCAAATATAGGGATTCATTTTTTGGTCCCCAAAATTTTCCCTAAAATGGGGAATCGGATGTGGATCATTTTTTGGCTAAAATTCATGATTTCTTCAAATTATGGGGATGGGGAAAAGAATGGGGAACCCATTGTGAATGCTCTAACTCAAAGCATAAATCCGTCCCCCCTAAGGTATTTTAACCTTTGCTGAGCTTGATGTCTATCAAATATCAATACATACGGTTGTTTTACATTAAAAAATGAGTTAAATATCAAATTGGTCACTCAAATGAAAACCAGATATCATTTTAATCACTAATCTCAATTGGGTATCATTTCAATCACTAAAGTCATCATAAACATCAAACTGATAACTGTAAATATGTGTTCGAAAAAATAAAAATAATTTTTCTCGAGTTCTACCCATATTTCTTCAATGATATTGCAATCAAATAAAAAGTTATGAATTCTAGTATTTCAGATAATATATTTAGATTTTAAAAAATTCATTTACTATTTATTTTTAATTAAATCAAAGTAAATAACTATAAAATTAAAAATAAATAGTAAACATTTTTTTAAAAATTTAAATATAATATCTTAAATAATAGAGCTCATAATTTTTCATTTAGTTGCGGTACCATTCAAGAAATATGTGTAGAACTCGATATAAATTATTTTTACTTTTCGAACACATATTTAGAGGTATCCGTTTGTTATTTATGATGATTTTAGTGATTGAAGTGATACCCTGTTGAGATCAGTGATGAAAGTGATATTTGATCTTCGGTTCAGTGACCAATTTAATATTTAACCAATTAAAAAAAACCGAGAACAGTCTGTCTGGGACTGTTTAATAGGTGATGGGCCGATCACACCATGATCCTAAGGCTAAGGTCATGTAAAGACTAATCCAAGAGACATGGTTCGTAAACAAGGAGCAAAGGATCACTAATCGCGATAGGAATCATGATCCACTAAAGCTTTAAACAGGTATTCGTATATTCTTACAGTCACGATTTATAAGAAATAATAACAACATCACAGGGTTGGAACAAAGGCTGTAACCTCAGTATGTACATGGTTCAGTATTACTAAAACGATTGTACTTACATACTTCATCTTGCGTAAACTTCAGTAATCGATGAATCATCAACATATCTGGTCTTTGAATTGTTTGTGCGTTGATCAGATATCAGCACTTCTAAGGCTTGTGATTCCGATGTGCTAGAACAGAAGTATGGAGGTCGTTTAGGCAAGGCAATGCTTACAGACTGACTGTCCAGCATCATCAGTACCCAAGCCACAAAAGGCCTGGCATCCACAGCCTCTTGGACACATAATAACCCAATTTGAATACACCTAAGTACTTCATCACTCGAATAAGAATCTATTAAACTAGGATCCATCACTTCCAATGGAGTGCCGTGCTTCCACTGTTTCCATGTCTGAAAATTGTATCGTCTCAATATAAGAAACTTTGCAGTGTTACAAGAAGAATGCAGAAAAAAAGACATTCTTAAAGTCAACTCACGTAGCTGAGAAGGTCCTCAGCTCCACGGTCTGATTGATAGAAACTACTGTTTTTTTTCCCGCTAATGATCTCAAGAACCAAGACTCCGAAGCTGAAGATATCTGATTTTGAGGAGAACTTTCCATGCATAACATACTCCGGTGACATGTAGCCACTAGAATTAAGCCATCAAGTTAGCATAATTTTTTTGCAAGCGTAGTATAATGTGCAGACAAGAACTTAGAATTTCAACATCAACATATGTGGACTAGTAACCAGATCAGAGTAGTTCAGGATTACGAAATGGATTCATTAAATAGATGACTTACAAAGTTCCAACAACTCTATTTGTGCTTCCCTGAGTTTGCTCTCCACCAAGAATCCTTGCCATGCCAAAGTCAGATACTTTCGCGTTCAAATTTTCATCTAACAATATATTGCTCGCTTTAAGATCCCGATGGATAATTCTCAGTCTGGAATCTTCATGAAGATAAACCAACCCTCTAGCAATCCCCAAAATAATTTTGCAACGTGATGGCCAATCCAGTTGCCTTTGTCTTTCAGGATCTACATTCACCATGAATGAAATATACTTAAAACTTCGAACATGAAGAATCTGCACTTTATAATATGGTTCATCTGTAACATATTTGAATTTATTAGATATATAAAACTACTTCTGCTTTCCTAAATCTTCCTCACTGAACTTGACCTTGTACTCTTGCATACCCACAATACATTGTAACGTAGCCTTGTACATGTTATTGTGTATCAAAATTTAAATGACAAATTACAGTTACCTTCTGTTGCAGAACTGTAAAGATACTGGGAAGTAATAGAATGTATGCAACTCAATTGTTATTTAGCCCTCTTCAGTAATGTGTTATTTATAAGTAATCTGAATAGCATAATTACCGAATAAGATGTTGTCGAGGCTTTTGTTCGGAATGTATTCATAGACAAGGATCTTTTCATCTTCCTGTAAACAAAAACCCAAAAGTCTCACAAGATTTTTATGTTGAAGCTTTGCCACTAAAACAACCTCATTCTGAAATTCTCTGGAGCCTTGACAAGAGCTTTTGGAGAGCCTTTTCACTGCTATTTCATCCCCATTAGCAAGAACACCCTGAAAATTTATGCAACCAAATGCCAACTTAAAATGAGTCATGAGTCCTTAACTGGTTTCGTGTTTATGGAAGAGAAAAAAATCTCAATGCTTAGGTCTCAATTATCTCTCTTCGGCTTTGGTGTTTTTGTAACATATTTTAGTCTACAAAAATAATAACCTAGTTCAATGAATTTTAATCTAGTTATGGCCTTTCAGATTGTACCTTAAAGACATCACCGAATCCTCCCGCACCTATCTTATTATCAGGAGAAAAATCATTGGTGGCCGCTTTGATTATGTCTAACTCGAACTGCAAGCTCTCGATAGTTGTAATTTCATCGTCCCCTGGCAGAAAGACAAGACAATGTAAATACATGTAACCAAAGGACCGAGCAACTTAGCAAAAAAAAAGAAAAGAAAAGGACCGAGCAAGCAGAAAATATCGTCGTTCAACATTTTTGCCAGGAAACTAGAGAAAGAACATAAAAGACAAAGTTGAATAGATTAAATTTAAATGATAATGCCTCATTACCGGACTCTTGTTGTGGACTGGCGCCCTTTATCTTCGCCTTGCGAACTACATTCCAGTACACCAAGAAAATAAGCAGGGAAGCAAAAACAGGAGCCACGATAGCAACAATCACTTTCGATGAAACTCCTCCATTCCCTGCATGAATAAAATTGTTTAAATTTATGATGATCTATATTTCTTGCATCAAATTTGCAACCACACATGATCCTCTCTGGTTTAAGTCATATGTATTGAGCAAAATATGTAAAACATTTGCTTGCAAGGGATGAAAAGATGCGAAAAATTGAAATTCACTGAACAAAAAAAAAAACAAAAAACGATTCAGGCAATTTTGTAGTACATGTCTGGTCACAATCTTCAGTGATTCCTTCATTTTATTTCCTCGAATATGTACTAAGCTCTATCCTTCTGATCATTCTTTTCTTCATTCTCATTTTAAATATTATTTCCTTCCGGATCTAATCTCATTCCAGTTGTCTTCAATTCTATATATTAACAACATGAATTACTTATTTATAACTATATATAGTTTTATATTTATTGAACTATTTATAAATAAGTTTATATTTCATTAATCTGGATATTAATAACTTTTCAAGTATGATTTTTACAAATATTTATTTGTCGGGCTGTCTGCTATGCTTGTAAATTTTAACTTAAGTGAAGCAATTTTGTAGTTAATTGAAAATTGTAGAGATTACCTGTAGGCCTAGGTAAGGAGATTGGAGCAGCCACTGTTGTCGGAGGAAGCTGATTGATCACATCAGGAGGGGAAGGTTCAATGGCTATGTTTCTGTAGAATGGATACATTTCATAACGAACAGTGCAACTTGGAATGAAAATCCTGCCACCTATCGAATTATTATGGTACTGAAAGAAATTAATAGCTACTCGAAGGCACCGACTACAAGCGGCCTCAGGTAAGTCAGGTCTACACTGAGCTAATGCATACAGAGTTTCTTGAGAACTTAGGTTTGCAGTTGTTAGTGCAAAACTCTTAGTAGTCTGACTATTTAAGGGTATCCCTTCAGAAGCCCTGATTGTAATCGTATCTAGACTATTCCCTAGAACTCTCTGAAATTGATCCTCGTCTGTGACATTCTGGGTATTCCATAAATAAGCTACTGACCCTTCATCTTCTTCACTGAAAGATGTGGAGATAAGCTTGCTGTCATAACGTACCATGCATTCTGCATACCAAATGACTCCAAAAGTTTGAATTGGGCATTTACTTTGGATATCTTCTGTAGCTGTAGTCACACATTCTTCACAATCTTTTGGGAGAAGATCTCCTTGACAAAGAGAAAATCCATATAATGTTGACCGGCTGGTAAGTTGTAACTTAGACGCGCTATGTTCAGTAAAATTCTGACCAGTGTTGCAGTTATAGTACCCATGATTCTCTGCTGCATTTGATGCTAATTTAGACAGGAGGACTTTGCGGTTGTCTTGAAAGAAACTATTGTTGGCTTCAAACAAACTATTGGATTTGTAAGTTGTTAAACTGTTGAATTGGTTATCTGTTCTGTTGCGACAAATATGATACATGTACTCTGGTGCTGAAGCAGAGCATGGAACGATGATGACTAGACAGCAGCAGAGCATGAATTGAGCAACCTTCTTATTGCAACTCCCCATTATTTCAAGAAGTTAATGAATACCTCTATAGATAATAGAATAATAATATTTTTAGAAAGTTTTATATGCAATATACAGTACCAGTTGCCTGCACAATGATTGTAGAAAGCACGAAGCATCCTAACTTTTTCTAACTATGAATTTTCTGAATGTTTGAAACTTATAGGGTGTAATTAATTCATATTTGAAAGATTTTTAAGAGACGGATAATAACGGATGGACTTTTTTTTTTTGACGTAATAACGGATGGACTTTAAATTGATTGTTATTGATTTTCGGTGAAGTTTATGTAGAGTATTGCTGATTTTAGTAAAATCCTTTATAATTTTATAAATTTTTGCTAGATTTGAACATATATAAAATGTTGGAAAATGTGGGTTTTAGCCTCACATTATCAAGTCATTTTGAATTCCGATTTGAGTGAGTCCTGTGTGCGTGTTCGCAACAAGTTATGCTTAGAATGTGTTCACCTCCGCGAGAGATTTCCAACGCATATTCAAGTACTCAAAATGACTAAGAGATGGATGAGTTGTGATGATCCAAAATTGCTCACTTAGAAGTTAAAAAACAAATGTGTAAACCTTATATCCCACATTGAAATGAAAAATAAGTTTTCTTTACTGTATATAGCACAACACTTCTGTAGTGTGTAAATGTGTTAGTAATGTATTGCTCTATCTCCTACGTCCTATGGGCACGCATGTGGAGGGTGGGGGTGCAAATAATGAGATTTCGAGGGAAAATTTGGGGTCGAAGGGCTTTCTGTGTGCGACATGCGGTTGCTAAATTATTATTTCCAGTACGATTGGGCTTCAAAATAAATTGACTTATATTAATTCGAATTTGTTTTGAATTAATTGATTTGATAAAATCAATTCTATTTTTAATAACGGATATTTTGCCACCGACATAATTAATTAACACAGTTATTTAATTAATTAGAGAAATTGCCACCGACATGATTAATTAACGCGGTTATTTAATTAGGGCAATTGTGTAGCGCACAAGTTTTCCTAGTCTATATATACTCTTATATCACAGTCGTCTCTACATCTCTCAAACCCCTCTCTCTTCTTATGATAGTTTCTTGTTCATTAGTTTCTTGTTCGTCTCAAGCTCGTTGAGAGTGACGCTATTCAACAGCCTCACTACAAACCGTTTTATCCTGGAAAGCAATTCGCTCGCACATATGGTGAGGGCTAATACGCTTTAAAGAGACAATCACGCACCAAACTCGGTTTTGTTCCTTGTCTTCTTCTTTTATGTGTTTAATTTGTTTACTGTTTCATATACCTTTGTTGTTATTCACACACGAGCACAGTAGTTTTATGAACTGATTTCACAGATTGTCTAACATAAAAAGCACTAGAAAATCCTTCAAAATATAAAACCCCAAGAAAATCCTTTAAAATCTCATTTTATTGAAGAAAAAAATTCATTATTTTTTGAACCATGAGATTCCGAAGGATTTTTAAAAATATTAATTAAATAACATCATATTTTAAAGTACTTAAAATCCTGATCGAAAATTCAAATACACCGAAATTTTCAAAATCCAAAAAATCCTTCAAAGTCATATTCAAATGCACCCCCTTAAAGCGTGTTGATATATTTTTATTTATATCTTTTTATGAAACTTCGTTTTTATATTTTGAAAATGTAACTAAGTTTAACATCTACTGACGAACAAAGATAAATCCACATAAACATTGTAAGAATTGACGGATTAGGTTAAATCTTGAACATGACTTAATTAAGGTCTTCTATCTACATGAAAGACATATGTATAGGTCTATTTGTTAACATTGAGGATACAACTCAACTTAAACAAGTTTGTAATAAGTAAGTAATAATTCAATTGTCACAGCCTCACAGGAATCTCAGAAGATCATATCAGTCAAAAGAATGAACATTAAAGTCATCCTACATACTTGAAGTAATACTACATTGAAAGAAGTTCAAATTATTTGATCAAGCCTCAGTGAAGTACTCAAAGAAGTGGATTTATTAAAGTGACAAAGATTTCAGATGTGTGACAACAAATGTACAGGTTACAATGGTTGACCAAAGTCAAAAGCAGTTAATGGACCACAACTTAAAGTCAAGGTGAAGAACATACATTGCAGTTAGTCACTTATGAACCAGACAGTACATCAAGTGTTAACTTCATACAATGGATATTCTTCATCAAGTTCAAGTGGTTCAAAGATTGGTTATGCTATCTTGAAAGGATTTAAATTCTCTTTTAAATTAGTTATTAATTTATTGATTAAATTAATTCTTCAGAATTAATTTAACAAATAAATAAATTTATTGAATAAATTAATTCATCAGAATTAATTATTAGAATTAATTTAAAATAGAATTAGAATTATATTAGAATTTCTAAAATAAAATGAACTGGAATGACTATCAAGGATAGTCATCCCGATAGTCATTCCAAGTCATTTTACATTAAAAATGAACTGGAATGACTATCAAAGGATAGTCATCCAGATAGTCATCCTAGTTCATTTCAAAGTAATTCTAAATTAATTCATATAATTCTGATAGTCATTCCAAGCATAAAGCATAGTCATTCCAGGCTTATTAATAGTCATTCTAGACTATTATGATAGTCATTCCAATGGTAAAAGGAACGTTAGGGCTGTAAAGGAAAAGAGCCGAGCCGAGTTCTGTCATAGTTGAGCCGAGTTTGAATTTTTTTCTTAATGAGTCGAGCCGAACCGAGCTTTTTAAACGAACGAAAAGTGATGTTCAAGCCCGACTCGCAAATAAACGAGCCGATCACGAGCTAGTTCACGAACAAACCGAATCAAGCCGAACACGAACCGAACACGAGTCGAATCGAGTTGTTCGCTATTGATTCGTATAATTTTTTCTCATTTTATCCGAATTATAAAATTAAATTCACATTTTTTGCATTCTCTCAGCCAAATAAAATTAAAGAATACAATAATGATGCACTTTTTTTCGTACTATTCCATGTAAGTTGAATTAATAGCTTTTATCTTAAATTTATGACCGATTAACTCATTAACAAAATATTTTGTGAGTTTCACATGAACTCTAAAATCGAATCTAATTTTTAAAACAATAGATAGAGTTTAAGTATGATATTATATAATTCTATACTAAATCTATAATAAGCATGGGATATAATTTATATTTTGGTTAACCCTTTCTTTTTTGTTATTCTTTAAATTTTTAAAATCAAACCGATAAAAACCATTGAATTTAAACTAAAAGTTATTCTAATCAAAGATCTAAGGTTCGATTTCCATCAACATGATAACCAATTACCTTTTTAGCTAAAACACATTATAAATTTTTTCTAACAAAGTCCCTCATTTTCTAAATATATCATGGGAAATTACCTTTTCAATTCACTTTTTCTATTTTTCTCACTAAAATTCATTCCTTTTCTAAAAATATCACGGGCAAACCCTTTACTTATTTATTTTAAAATATGTTTAAATTCTTTTAATTATGTAAATTTTAAAACCTCATTTTCTAAAAATATCACGAGCATTTACCTTTTTAAACTAAATATATGTTACATTTTTTTATTTTTCCTTACTAAAACTCTTTCTTTTCCAAAAATATAACGAGCAAACCGTTACTTATTTATTTTAAAATATGTTTTAATGTTTTTAATTAATTAAAAGTGTTTAGCTATTTTAACATGCCTACTTATTTTTTTAACAAATACAATTAAAAAAATATTAAAAAATAATAATAATATGACAATTAACACAAAGTGATCAATTGTTGGATAGTTTGTACTTCTCCTCGATCTATTACAACAACTCCAAAGTGTATTAAGTGCTGCCACCTACCATTTACCCGCCTAAACCACATACCTCACTTAGCGCCTGTTCTGTTCTTGACTTCTTGTAATTGTGTTCTTTAATATTGCCCTTCAACCTCTTCACTCATCAGTTCTTCTTAAAGGTTTGAATCTCTTTCTTTCTTTTTGTTTTAACTTTTATTTATTTTGACTTTTGATTCTTTGTACCTTATCTAATTCACTGGACTTCTGGCTATCTGCAGGTTTCGATTTAGCATGCAATCAAGTACACCAATATCGAATCCTATAGATATTTTTCCAAAAAAATGCTGAATTCCAGGAAAATCTAATAAGTATAGGTGATGAAACTCCATCAGATGACACCGGTGAACAAGAGGAAATCTCAAGAAAAAGAAAAGGAAAGTCAGTTGGATGCAAAGATAGTCAGGCTACTCCTGATACTCAACAATCGAAACAAACTGAAGACGAGCCGTACAAAAAGAAGCCACGAAAGAAGAATTCAGCTTGTTGGGAGTTCTTGGACATTGTTGTGGAGGGAGTGAACAAGTGGGCTGTGTGCAAGTTGTGTAAAACCCGCATGGCAAAAACCCCAACTACTGGTACAACAACATTCAATAGGCATGTGGACAAGTGCAAGATTAAACATGGACTCTCAAAGCAAACCCAACTCCAGTTTCAAAGTGAAAAGTTATATGAGGTAAAACTCGCTTCTTTTAAGTATGATCATGCTGAGATGAGGAAAGCTGTTTCACATTACATTATGATAAATGAGTTACCATTTATGCACACCGAGAGTTTTATGTTTAATTTCATTATGCGAAAAGCTACTCCTCACTGGCAGAAAATAAGTAGGGCAGTTGTGAAAGCTGATTGCAAGACTTCTTATGAAATTGAAAAGAAAAAGTTAAAGGAACTCTTTAAGTCAATTAGGCAGATCAACATAACAACTGATATGTGGACATCATCACATCAAAAAATTGGGTATATGGTTATCACCGGACATTGGATTGATAGTGATTGGAAACTTAATATGAGGGTTCTTAATTTTTGTAACATTCCCCCTCCTCACACTGGATATGTCATTGCAGATGCTTTATTTAATTGTTTAGATGAATGGGGATTAGTTGACAAACTTGGAACTATAACCGTTGATAATGCTAAAGCAAATGATGTTGCCTTGCGAAATTTGAAAGACATGTTTAGTATTAGAAAGCGAATGTTGTCAATTAAGGGAAAATTGTTTCATGCTAGATGTTGTGCACATATATTAAATCTATGTGTGCAAGATGGGTTGGATCCGATAAGACCAATTGTTGAACGAATTCGAGATGGGGTTAAATATGTGGCAGCTTCTGAAGGACGTAGACTCAAGTTTGCTGAAATTTCTACACATTTGAATATCAAGTCCAAAAAATTAATTTTAGATGTTTCAACTCGTTGGAATTCTACCTTTAAGATGTTGGATAATGCTATTCAATTTAGACAGGTTTTTTCGAGATATGCCTCACATGATAGAGGGTTTATGGATTATAAGCCGGATGTAGAAGATTGGGATAGAGTTGAGGGGGTTTGTTCTTTTCTTGGAGTTTTTAATGAAGTTACAAAAATTGTTTCTGGTAGTGAGTATCCAACTTCAAACTTATTTTTATCGGAGATAAAGAGAGTTAAAGAAGTAATAGAAAAAAAGGCAATTGACCCAAATTATCATATTAGAGAGATGGCGCGAGAAATGAAAAAAAATTTGATAAATATTGGGGAGAAAGTAACATGGTAATGTCAATTGGTGCCGTTATGGATCCACGATTTAAGATGATACTTCCAACTTACTGTTTTCCTACGCTTTATCCAATGGAAGGTGAGTCGAAAAGAAATCTTCTTTGTTTAACAAATGCTTTGAATGATCTATATCAAGAATATTGTGCGGAAAATCGTGCTAATTTAACAAATATTTTGAATGAATCAAGTCATGCCTCATCTTCCTATGTTAACATGATGATGGAGCAAAGTGAGACTCCGCAAGGTATAAACGATTATGAGAATTTCATCAGGGAGAGTGGCGCCATTCTTGAGCCCTCGAAGTCAGAATTGGATGAGTACTTAAGTGAACAAATAATTCCTAGTTCTAAAAGTTTTGATGTTTTGTCTTGGTGGAAAGGAAATTGTTCAAAGTATCCTATTTTGTCTGAAATGGCTCAGGATGTGTTAAGTATTCCTATAAGCACAGTGGCTTCGGAGTCAACTTTTAGCGCAGGTGGTAGAGTGATTGAACCACATCGCTCTTGTTTAAAACCTAAAACTGTGGAAATGCTGTTATGCGGGGCTGATTGGGCGCGTGAACTTTACGGACTTAAAAAATCTGAGCAGGTAATAATAATAATATATTTATATCATCCTTGAATTTTTAATATTGCGATTTTTATTCTGATTATATTTTGGATACATGCAGAAAGACAGCTCTAAGGAGATTGAGATTGTGATAGATTTGAATTATGGTCAGCCTTTTGCTTGTAAAAACTAAAATCTATCTATTGACATCATTCCCATTTTTAATATTCTGATTCACATACTTGCAGGTGAACAACCTTAGGATGATGGTTGTGATTAACTCGGAGCTCGTTGTTTGCTCCTTGGTGCGTGTTACAGAATTGTGACTTCGGGATTTTATTAAGTTTATATTTGTTTTGCTTTTTACATGCTCAGTTTTTAATTTTCAGAAATTTTATTTCCCACTTAATGAAATTTTTAAGTTGGTAGTGAAGTGTTAAGGGGTGAAATACTAAAATGTAACTTGGTTGGATCAGGGCTGTTATTTTTTTGAGGAAGGTGGCATTTGTTGTGGGATTTCAGAAATGTATGGACTGATTCTCAAGTCTGTTGACCTATTTTGTTTTACTCTTAATGTTGTGCTACTACTTGGACTAGAGTTTTAAGTTGGTACTGAATTTTGTTTTAAGAATCGATTTCATAGCTTGTTGTTTTTAACAAAATATAGCCATTGTAATACTAAGACTGAATAAGTGAATATGCATGGAATGTCGAAAACTCGTAACTCAAGTTAGAAGTAAGAAAAATTTTGAACTTCATATCCTTTGTATTATAAAAAAGAAAAATTTTCCACATCACACAAATATAAAATACATGTCCTATTTATTTTAATGTAATTGAATTATTCAAAATATTTAAAATTTATAATATACAAATACTTTTCGAGTCCAGCCGAGTTTAACGAGTTCGAGCCGAGTTCGAGCCGACCCGGAGCAAAACGAGCCGAGTTCGAGCCGACCCGGAGCAAAACGAGCCGAGTTCGAGTCGAACAGGTGTAAAGCTCATTTACTAACCGAACACATTTTCATGTTCAAGCTCGTGTTCATTTAGTAAACGAACCGAGCCGAGTCCATCTAAAACGAGCCGAGCTCGAGTTTTGTTCACGAACGGCTCTGTTCGCTTACAGCCCTAAGGAACGTGCAACTTAAAGAATTGTCAAGTGGATTAACATACAAAAGAAAAAGATGAGACAGAAAGAAAAGTGATCATCAACATAACATCTACAAACTTTCTGTCAAGAACTTGAAACCAACTGTCGTGGACATTTTGATTATTCAGTAAATCATTTCTAGCTCAAGTGTTAAATCCAAACCACTAGAAATCATTTACTTGTACTGCTTTGACTATCTAGCGGATCTTTATCCCTAGAACGTATCTCGAACTATCGTTTATTGTTATATCTTTTTATTACAAAAATAGATAAATTCATGTCGAATTTATTCTAGATTTGTTTTAATTAGTTTGAGATTCAATCTTGTAATCAGTACCAAATTTGTAACACCTTTCAAGTTTAATATAAGTTATATTTTAACTTGAATTTTGTTTCATTTAATTCCACCATAATTTGTTCTTGAATTGTTTAATCCTAAAACGAACAAATTCGATAAAACGGTATAGTTTGTATTCAACCCCCCTTCTACAAATTTATCGGGACCTAACACTACATCTCATCTGAAGGTTGGTTTTGAAAAAATTGATCACTTATTATGAAATTTGAGCTCAACAAGGAAATTTGTCTCTGCTAAAATATGTCTCATGTTCAAGAATTGATACAATCTGCATGAAAAGAGTATTGCCACCTAAGACGGCAGGTATAATGGATGAAATGGAGGTAGGTATGAATGAGGTGGAGTAAGGGAATGATTAGTTGGATAATGACAAAAAGAAGGATCTGGAGAAGGAGGTTGTGACACAAGAGGAACCATTCACAAAGGAGGAATAATTCTCAAAAGGCCACGTGGCTGTGGGTCTTGGAACATTGAATTTACAATTGCATTTCATTTCAATCAGCATTATGTTTTACTTGTTAGTATTTAAACTGAGAGTAATGAGGAAGTAGGTTATGTTGGATGAATTTATATTCTCTCTTATCATATCTCTCTTGTACTCATGGATTGATATCTTCGAAGCTGCTCTTCCTATTTGCTAGCTTCCTGGAATCGATTATATTTTCAGTAATCAAGTATTTTTAGTTGTTATCAGTTTCTAGTCTTTTTGTATCAAGTTTTGTGCATTATATCACTAGTATCCGAAGCAAAATTATCCTTGGATTCATGGCACATAGACGCAACACTTGTTCTACAGATGCTTCCGAAGAGACTGGAGCTCTCACTGGCCCTCAAACTGATTTGCATCGTCTTGAGGTAACAGTTCGAGCTCTTTTATAGGAACAAAATCAACTTTTAGTGAAATCATATCATGATAATGGTCAAAATATTGCTCAGAATGCAAAATCTATTGCTGCTTTGAATGAACTTATTGTGGGTTTATCTATGCAAATTAGTGTACTTGTGTCTCAAGAGGGTCGTACTAGTGAATCTTTTAGAGGCAGTATGGAGAATGATAATACACATAGATCTACTGACCCACGACCCCATAGCTTTGCTTCTAGAATGACTAAGGTCGATTTTTCCAAATTTGATGGCAAAGATTTGAGATCTTGGTTGAATAAGTGTAATCAGTTTTTTCAATTAGATAACGTAGATGATGCACAGAGAGTGAGGTTAGCTGTCATTCACTTGGAGGAAAAAGCTTTGTTATGGCACCAAAATTTTATGAAAAAATGCAAAAATATCTTCCCAAACTGGGCTAAGTATACTGAGGAGATTACTTTGCGCTTTGGTGAACTCTATGATGATCCAATGGCTGAGTTAAAGGCTTTAAAACAAATGGGTACATTGTAAGAGTATCATGATTCATTTGATGCATTAGTTGTTATCTTGATGGACTGGAAGATGAAGTGCAATTTGTTGTGAGGATGTATTCTCCCAAGTCAGTGCAACAAGCTTTGTGTCTTGCAAAACTACATGAGGCTGCTCACAAATCTAAGAAAAACAAGATGAGAAACACAACCCAAATCCTACCAACAACAAACCTACTCAAGACAATGTGCAGAATCCCAAAAGAAGAACATTGATCCCAACTAAGTTAAATCACTGACAATTAATTCAATTAATATCTTATTTATCATTGATCATCTACTCAACCTTATAATTATGTCAGAAATTAATCTGCCGGCAGGGCTTCACATAATTATCTTTATGAGCTTTCAAGAGGACATCATCAACCCGGATATTATCAGGACATGGATTCCTTCTGTAATTAATATCCCACTCTGCATGAAATGTCATTGCTCAACACATAATATTGTAATTAATAATTAATTACATCTTATATGAATCAAAGCATGTGCATTGCATACAAGTGTCAATCACTACATCCGGATTAAGAACCTAAGCAATAATAATATCATAGAATCTTAGTTCTTTATTGTCAGAATAGAAAAGCAATTCTAATATTTTGATCCTGTTCAATATACACAAAGTATACAAGTATTATTCAATAGTCAAGATAAACTATTTCCAAATAATACTTCAGTCATTCCAGTGGTTTGTCTAGTACCACTTAGACTGTGAACCTTTATTATATTATATACAGACACTGATAATCTAATCTTCTGTTATCCTATTTGATACTAGATTATCAACAATATATAATAATTAGAAAATGTAATAATATGCAATCAAGATTCTCAATAAAATGGTCAATGTTTATATACTTCAAACGAATAGTTCAGTATAAAATCCAACAGGTACCAGTACAAGAATATATACCAGAAGGAGAAGAAGCAGCAAATAATCGGTGTGCACACATCTCTGTTCAAGCCATGGATTGTTAGGTCCTGATAAGTTTGTAGAAGGGGGGTTGAATACAAACTATATGTTAGATATAATTGCTGATGTTTGTTTATCAGTGTTTAAAGTACCAGGAAACTATCAAAGTTTAACTGGAGGACTTATCAGAGTTTAGTTGGAGGACCAGTCAGAGTTTGTTAAAGTCTGATGGTCAGAGTTTGCTTAGCTGTCGGTGCAATTCAATGAACATTCTAGAAACGATATTCTTTGAAGATGGAAAGAAACAAAGAGATATCGAGATGGCTAAGGAAACGGAACATAAGACAGAAGCAATTCTTAATTGATTCTGATTGTATAGCTAATTTATAGGAATATCAATTAGAATTGTATGTAGCTGTGTAATATATAAACACAGATAGGTTAACCCTAAAAGGGAGGCGAATACGTGAATTATCATTCTAGTAACCTAGCAGCTCTCTGTGATATTTTACATCACTGAGAGAGGAGTTTTTAATTCCATTCAGTTTATTGTTCATAAACATTGTTCTTATTGTTATTCTCATACATCTACTTGATTATATCTTGTGTATTCGGCCTAACAATTGGTATCAGAGCCAAGGCTGTTTAATATATACATTTTATTGATCCAAACACAAGAATAATCATGGCGGAAAATACCCAGGCAGGTACTAATGTTCATAAGGTTCAACCAACTTCTGTGAGTCGATATGAGACAATCAGGGTTCCAATTCTCAAACCAGTGGAATATCCAATATGGAAGGTTAAGATGACTATGTTTCTAGAAGCCACATATCCAGAATACCTTGATAGAATCTATGATGGTCCTCATATGCCAACAAAACTGTCACCAATTGTTGCTGGTCAAGAACAAAAGAGCGTTCCAAAAGAGAAGAAAGATTTGACTCCTGAAGACATCTCATCAATTGCAAAGGATGCAAAGGTTAGACATCTTCTCCACAGTGCCTTCGATAATGTCATGTCTAACAGAGTAATTGGCTGCAAGACTGCCAAAGAAATTTGGGATGCTTTAGAAGTCAGGTGTCAAGGAACAAGTGCTATAAAGAAGAACAGGAAGACTATTCTAACACAGGAGTATGAACACTTTGACTCTAGATCTGATGAAACTTTGACAGATACATATGACAGATTCTGTAAACTGTTGAATGATTTGTCTCTTGTTGATAAAGAATATGACCTTGAAGAGTCAAATCTCAAGTTTCTACTATCTCTACCTGAAAGATGGGATTTAAAGGCAACAACAATAAGAGATAATTATGATCTTGCAGAAACAGATCTTGATGAAATCTATGGGTTGCTTAAGACTCATGAACTTGAGATAGAACAAAGAAACAAAAGATCTGGAAAGAAGACAAAATCTGTAGCTCTCAAAGTTGAAGAAAAACTCATGAAGAAAGAAACATCAAAGAAGAAAGCTAAGGGAAAAGCTTTGGTCATAAACTCTGAAAGTGAGTCGTCAAACACTGATGCTTCTTCTGAATCTGAGGATGATGAAGAACAAATGATGCAAATGGCTACTTTGATGGTGAAGACTTTCAAGAAGATGGGTTTCAAGAACTTCAAGAAGGGAAAAAGATTCTCAAGGAAAGATTCAAACTCTGAAAGAAAGAGTTTCAGAAAGTCTGAAGGAAGGGATACCAAGTATGGAAAGAAAGATAAGTCTGAGATCCAGTGCTACAAGTGTAAAGAGATGGGTCATTATGCTCCAGAATGCAAGAAAGGAAAGACTGGAAAAGCACTCATCACTAAAGGAAAAGACTGGGCAGACACTTCAGATTCTGATGAAGATGTAAACTATGCTCTCATGGCAACTGTTGAAGATGAATCTGAATCATCTGAAAATAAGGTACCCCTAACAACTTATGCTTATGATACTGATAATATATCTGAATTGAGAATTTATCTTAAAAGCATACATGTTAGTTACAGAGATCAGACTTTAGAGAATGAGAGAATTAAATCTGAGAATCTAAATCTTAGAGAGAGAAATAAATTTCTTGAAGAAGAACTTGTTAACATGCAACAAGTTCAAAAGGAAAGAGATGATGCTGTTTATGTTGAACATGAGTTGCTTAAGAAATTTAGGGAACTAGAATCTGATCTGGAAAAAGAGAGGAAGGTAATTAAAACCTGGACAAACTCTGGTAAAGATACACATCAGGTTTTTCAAACAGATACAGTAGGATTAGGTTACTGTGATAAAGATGAGCTTAGGTTTAAAGATAAGGTTAAAGTTAGAACACAACTTACACCTATGAAATTTGTTCCTGAATCCAGTAAGCTAAACTCTGTACTTGAAAAAGAAACTGTTAAGGATGAATCAGTAAAAACTTGTGTTAAACAGGTTAATGTTGGTTTAATGACAGAAAAACAATTCAAGTATAAGCTCAAAGAGGTAAAGTCTGTTGAAAGACAGAAAGTGTCCAGGAAGAATAGAAATGGAAAAGTAGGCATTAATAAAAGCAATAATCATTTGCCTATTTCTGATGCTCCTAGAAAGACATGTCATAATTGTGGTAGTACTAACCATCTTGCAAGTTTCTGCATGAAAAACAAAGACATTAATTATTTACCCTCCAAGTTTGGAGTTAAGAACGATTATGTTAGGGTTAGACCACAGACTTTATGCACTCACTATGGGAGTACCTGGCATTCTATTTATACTTGTAAGAATTATCATGCCATTTATCACAACTATTATGAGTTGAAGCCAAATTTGAAATGGGTTAAAGTTGATTCTGCAAGTGTAAACTCTGATACTGTTAGCTTAAACTCTGTTGATAAGAATTCCGCTGCAAAAGCTAACTATGTTAAGAAAGCCAAAGGATCCAAGAAAGTCTGGATCCTTAGATCCAACTCTTTGTAAATGTTTGTGATTGCAGGGCATAAGGGAAAGCACCCTAGTCTTGGACAGTGGATGTTCAGGACACATGACTGGAAATAAAGCCCTGCTATCAGATTATGAGGAGAAAGCTGGCCCAAAAGTTTCCTATGTAGATGGCAACATAGGACGTACTATGGGATATGGCAATATCAATCTTGGAAGTGTCATCATTACAAATGTAGCTCTAGTCTCAGGACTCAAGCATGACTTGCTATCTGCGAGTCAAATCTGTGACAGAGGTTACCATGTAGATTTTCAACCTGATTACTGTGAGGTTATCAGTAAATCTACAGGGAAAGTTGTTCTAGTTGGACACAGACGGAATAATATCTATGAAGCAAGTTTGGTAACAAACTCTGAAGGAAAAGCTGTGTGTCTGTCTGCAAAAATGTCAAATGAAGAGAGTTGGAAATGGCATAAGAAGCTCTCTCACCTAAACTTGAACAATATCAATGAGCTAATTCGAAAAGATCTTGTAAGAGGACTTCCAAAGTCAATACTCAGCTTAGATGGTCTGTGTGATTCTTGTCAAAAGGCCAAGCAAATGAAGTCATCTTTCAAGAGTAAATCTGAATCTTCAGTTGTGGATCCTTATCATCTTCTTCATGTTGATCTATTTGGACCAGTAAATGTAATGTCTCTAGGCAGAAAGAAATATGTTCTAGTCATTTTTGATGAGTATACTAGATACACTTGGGTGTACTTTCTAGCAAAGAAGGATGAAACTGCCTTAATACTGATGGAACATGTAAAGTTGCTGGACAAAGGATCACAGTTCAAAGTGAGAATTATCAGGAGTGATAATGGTACTGAATTCAGAAATGCAACAATGGAAGAAATTTGCAAAGAAAGGGGAGTGAAGCAAGAATTTTCTGCACCAGGGACTCCACAGCAGAATGGTGTAGTTGAAAGAAAGAACAGAACTTTGATCGAAGCTGCCAGAACATTGCTTGATGAAGCAAAATTGCCAACCTATTTCTGGGCAGAAGCTGTTCAAACCGCTTGTTTTACTCAAAATGCAACATTGATCAACAAGCATGGGAAAACACCATATGAGATGGTGAAGAATAAGAAACCAAACCTGAAATATTTCCATATTTTCGGGTGCAAATGCTTTGTGTTGAAAACTCATCCTGAACAGTTGATCAAGTTTGACTTAAAAGCTGATGAAGGAATTTTTGTTGGATACCCGCTATCAACTAAAGCATTCAGAGTTTATAATCTGAGAACTAAAGTGATCATGGAATCTATACATGTGTCATTTGATGACAAGAAAATAACTGGAATTGAAGATGAAGAAAATCATGATCAACTACGCTTTGAAAATGAAGATCTAAACTCTGATGATGTAAACGCTAACGAAGCAAATCCAACAGACTCTGATGCAGCATACTCTGATCCTCTACTGGTAAACACTGAGGAAATTTCTCAGACAGAAGAAAATAGAGAACCAGTTGAGGGGGAGTATGAAGATACTTCAGCAACATCTCAAAATGATGACTCATATTCTGAAAATGAGTCAGCTGAAGAATCCAACACAAACTCTGAAAGTTCAAACACTGATCAGTCCAATTCAGGGGGAGCCTCAGAGAATACAAATGGTCAAAAAGAAAATCAGGAAAGCATGGATCAAGGGGGAGAATCCAATAATGATGAAAGAAGCCACTTACCTTCAGCAAGAAAGTGGACACAGGCTCATACACCTGATCTGATAATTGGAGATCCAGATGCAAGTGTGAAAACAAGAAGTGCCACAGCAAATGAATGTTTGTTTCATGCATTCATATCTCAAACAGAGCCTAAAAAAGTGGATGAAGCTCTTCAAGATGCAAACTGGATAACAGCAATGCAGGAAGAATTGAATGAATTTGAAAGAAATGATGGACACTTGTACCAAGACCAAAGAACAGGTATGTTGTTGGTACAAAGTGGGTTTCAGAAACAAGACTGACGGTGAGGGAGTAATTACAAGGAATAAAGCTAGACTTGTGGCAAAAGGATATTCACAGCAAGAAGGAATTGATTATGATGAAACCTTTGCTCCAGTTGCAAGATTGGAGGCCATAAGAATTTTTCTAGCATATGCTGCTCACAAAAAGTTCAAAGTCTTTCAGATGGATGTGAAAAGTGCTTTTCTCAATGGGAAACTTGAAGAAGAAGTGTTTGTTGAACAACCACCAGGGTTTGTGGACCCCAAGCATCCAGATTATGTCTACAGGCTTGACAAAGCATTATATGGACTAAAGCAGGCACCTAGAGCATGGTATGAAACTCTGGCTCAATTTCTTTTAGAAAGTGGGTTCACTAGAGGTACAATTGATAAAACCTTGTTCTATTTCAATACTGGTAATGATTTGCTTTTAGTTCAAATCTATGTGGATGACATAATTTTTGGGTCTACTAATGACAAACTCTGTAAGAAATTTGCCAAGCTAATGCAGTCAAGATACCAAATGAGCATGATGGGAGAGCTTAGTTACTTTCTAGGCTTGCAAGTAAAGCAAACAGATGATGGGATTTTTATCAATCAAGCAAAATATACCAGAAATCTTCTCAAGAAATTTGGTATGCTTGATAGTTCATCTGCAACAAAGCTAGACAAAGATACAGGTGCTTCAGTAGATATGACAAACTACAGAGGCATGATAGGGTATCTTCTTTATCTTACTGCAAGTAGACCAGACATTATGTATGCAACCTGTCTTTGTGCAAGATTTCAAGCAGATCCCAGAGAGCTTCATCTAACAGCTGTGAAGAGGATTTTCAAATATCTCAAAGGAACCATAACCTTGGGTTTGTGGTATCCTAGAGAATCAGAGTTTAAGTTAATTGGTTACTCTGATACAGATTTTGTAGGCTGTAAGATTGACAGAAAGAGCACTAGTGGAAGCTGTCAATTTCTAGGTGACAGACTAGTTTCTTGGTACAGCAAGAAACAGAAATCAATTTCCACATCCACAGCAGAAGCAGAGTATATTGCTGCTTGTAGCTGTTGTGCACAGATTTTGTGGATGAAGAATCAATTGCTGGACTATGGGTTACGGTACTCTAAAATACCTATTTTATGTGATAATCAAAGTGTTATTGCTATGACAGGTAACCCAGTACAGCATTCCATGACCAAGCACATCAGCATAAGGTATCACTTTATCAGGGAACATGTGGAGGAAGAAGATATTGAGCTTCATTTTGTGTCTACAGAACAACAGCTTGCAGATATCTTCACTAAGCCTTTGAGTGAAGCTACATTTACAAGACTGGTAAATGAACTTGGAATGATCTCTGGTTTCGACTAGAGATATTGGTTAGACTCAAACTTTACTCATCTGTGAAAATTTGCTCATGTTTTTCTGCATATGTTAACTGTCATGCAAATCATGTTGATAAACTCTGGTAGCATACTCTGATGGAAGCATACTCTGATGATAAACTCTGATGTTATACTCTGATTGTGTTATTGTCTGAAACATAAAGACCGATGAAGAAACTAGTATGAAGCATGATTCTCAGTAAGTAATCATGAATCCTTCTAAGTTACATATGATCTAATCTCAAATGTGTGCAGAAAATTTTACACAGCATGATACTGTCTCTATATTTATAGCATCTCTTAGTTTATTGATCCTATACACTGAGTCTGTATTAGCTGTTTGCACTTTCTCTCATAAATGATATACGTTAAATGATGTTAGTCTAAACTCTGATAATTAGTTGCTGTTAATTCACCCCTAAGCAAAAGATGCAAAAACAAGCACAAATTCCTTTGAGATCAAGTTGTGCCTAGGAAGACCCATGAACTTATTGTATGAAAAAAGGGCTAAAATTTTCAAATTTTTGGTGACTAGTGCGAACCACTAATTACTAGAAAAGATTCAATAAATAAATAAATAAATAAATAAAATTTAGGGGGTGAAACCAAATGTATACGAATAAAGGTACAGAGTTTAGATGAAATCAGAATATGTGTTACATATGAGAGTTTAGGCAACCAGTTTTTACTGATTTATTTTTGTGGATTTTATGCACTTTGATATGCTCTAAATATTTATATTCAGTAAACTCTGCTATACACACACAAATAATCACAACTGTGCATTTTGAGAAAAGAGATTATTAATGAAGGAGGAGAATTGATAAAAACTGATGAACTGTGTACTCTACGCCGAGGTAATTTATTTTTAATCTCTGATGATTAAAATAAATAAGGTTGTTTCAGACATTTCATAATTATTGAGGAACATTATTTTTGGAAAATAGAGAGTATGATTGATAACGGTTTGTTGAATTTTTGAAAAATGAAGAAAGGTGTCTAGAAAATAGCAGAAATTAGTGCCTTTTACTGCGCATGCGTGTTGGAAACAACCACGATTTACTGCTGTCAGTTAATGCATGTATGCCAACTGTCCCACTCACACACGTCACAAGTAAGCCTGCTGTGTAGTTTAATGATTATTAATGATTAAACTCTTCAGTTTTAATTTTTATTTAATCATTATACACATAACGTTTCAAATTTTTACAGCCTTACTCAATTCACAGGACATTCTCACACAAGCATATTCAAAAACACTTTTCTGCATCAATTTCTTAAACACTTTCTTGAAGCATAAACTCTGATTTATTTCAAAACTTTCTAATGGCAACTACCATGTTTCAGTCTTTTGGTCTCGAATTTGTTCCTAACAACTATGCAGCACTACTATCTACTGAGAACGTCCCATAGGCGTTTCATCTATTTCACAACTTTCTTGCTCAATCAGATATTGGGCATGCACTGGTGGCACCAACAAAGTTATCTGGTTCTCAAATCAAAGCCTTCTGAGAAACAGGCGTATATGATGATGGAGGTGAATCAGGCACTCCTTCTATAATCTTTGAATTTGGTGAAGAAGAGTATGTGGTCACTCCAACCACTGTTAGAGATGCTCTTGGATGTGAAGATTTCAATGTGTTCACCATTTCTGTTGGTGACTCTGATCTTCAGCGTATGATGAGGGAGATTGGTTATCTGGGTCTTTGGCAAGAACATGAAAATTGAAGAGACCGTTCTTGAGGAAGGAGTGGAGTTTCATCTTCGATTGTATTACAAGGGCGTTCGGAAAGAAGTGTACAAATTGGGATGCTATTCCAATCGACAGTCTACAAATTG
The DNA here is from genome assembly GCA_030848705.1 of Heracleum sosnowskyi. Lineage (NCBI taxonomy): Eukaryota > Viridiplantae > Streptophyta > Magnoliopsida > Apiales > Apiaceae > Heracleum > Heracleum sosnowskyi. The sequence goes on along the minus strand of CM061241.1, from coordinate 65,845,223 downwards.
GGTATTCTCTTCTCTATGGTGCTCATTTTGACTTTGCTAGACTTGTTTTGAATAATATAGGTGAAAAGATGACAGAGAATAGGAATGTTGTTTATTTTGCTCGTTTCTGTCAATTAATCTTTTCTATGTGTGTTGATGGGGTAGAGATAGCTGAGTAGGATGTAATTCCTTCATTTAGATTACATAAGAGAATATTCTCTGATCTCACAAACAAGGATGTTAAGAAAGGGAATATTGGTGACTTGATGCTTCCTGCTTCAGTCCAACAGTTTTTAAACCCTCTACCACAACCACAAGCACAACCAGAACCTGACCAGCCTTTAAACTCTGAACCTCTTCCATCTACATCTCAAAACCCAAAGGCTGGGGGTAAGATTAAGCATAGAGCGTTAAAGACTGTCCAGGCTGCTAAATCTATAAATACTGATGATGTTCCTGTATCTATTGGTACTTCAAGAAGAAATAAAAGGGCAAACAGACCTGTTTCTGATGCAAATATGCCTTCTGATGAACCTGAATCTGCTAATGCTAAGAAAAGGAAGCTTGTTGCTGCTTATCTTTTTGGTGGATTGGTTTCTGATTCTACAAATGTTGAAGCTCCTGAGGTTGTGATTGAAGATCATTCTGCAAATGCTGATGAAGCTACTGTGCCTGAGGAAGCCAGAGCAGACACTGATAATAATGATGTTGTTAATGATGATTTTCTTGAACCTATAATGGAGATGGATATTGAAGATGAAATTGAAGCACATCCCTCTGCAACTCTAGAAGAGTTTGGCAGTATTAATGAAACAGAGGATGTGGCAGCTGATCAACCCGCAATCGTACTTGATGAGTCACTAGCTACTCATACAGAGATTCTCTCTGTTACTCACCAGGTAATTGAAAAAGGTGAAGAGGTTGATCAGACAGCAAAGGCTGTAGCTGCAGAAAATATTGTTGAAGAAACTACAGAGAATAATCTTGAAGTAACTGCAGATATTGCTGTTGAAACTACTGCTGTTGATGCTGAAAATGAAGAAAATGCTCAAGACAATATAAACTCTGAGAAGCTTGCAAATGATGATGTTCCAGAACCATTTGCTGAGAATATTCCTCATTCTTCAAATGCTAAGTCTTCTACAAAGTCTGATGATGATCAAGCTGATTCATCTTCTGAAAGACTTTCTGCTCAACAAAATCAAAAGGACATTCAGCATGCCACTGAACTTCATTATCAGAATATGTACTTTTCCAAGTGGTCAAACAAAGATTGCATATTCACTGATCAAAGGGCTGCTGATTTTGTCACAAAATCTGCTGAATCAATTACAAATCCAGAACTTCTTACACATCTCAAGGCAACTATTGTTCAAGTCAAATCTCTTCACAATCGTTTTGATGAAACTCAGCAGTCAGTTACTGGGTTGAGAAATGATGTGGTTGCTAGAGATATGTCTCTGAAGCAAGATAAGTCTATGCTGCTTACTATGGTCAAAGATCAAGAAGTTCTCAAGAACAGATTGACTAAGGTTGAAGACAATCAGACTGTAATGTCTGCTAAGCTTGATACTATTGTTGCTTCACTGGAATTGCTCACCTCAGTGTTACTTCAAGATGATGTAAAAAATGGGGAGAGAGTACTTAAAGACAAATGCAAAAAGTCTCAAACTCTGAGTAGACATGATGATTCTACTGATGGTGGTGCAAAGGGAAAAGATTTCAAATCTAAATCTACTCTACAGCAAGGAAAGCTAACATCAAACTCTGATGCTACAAACTCTAAAAGGATAAACACTGGTGCTCAATCTTCTTCAAGAGCTAGAAGCTTATTGCTTACTTATCAACCAAACACTGATGAAGAGATTGCAGCTCAGCTGTTTATAGAAGAACATGGTGCTGATGCAACCATAGAAGACATTCAAGCTGAAGAATTGATGCTAGCTGAAGAGCATGAAAAGAAGTTAAAGTCTGGGAATTTGAAGAAAGTCAAGAAGGTTTTAAGGCCAAAGGAAAAAGGAATTGTAATCAAGGAAAATGTAAACTCTCAACAGAGTTTAAAATATTCAAGAAGGCATGTTGAAGCTAGCTTAGATAAAGGCAAAGGGAATCTAGTTGAAGAAAAACCAGTACAGAAGGAAATTCAAACAACCTCTGACAATGCTCAAGTTGTTCAAACATTGGAAGCTGTGACAACCTCTGATACTACTCAAGTTGTACAGACTCAGTTATCTTCACAATTACAAAGGACTTTTGCCAAGCCAATCACTGTTCAACATTCTTTGATTCCAGCAAGTGTAAATATTCTCCAAAGTAGAACTATCATGGGAAAGGAATCAAGAGATAAATCTGGGCTTGGATCTCATAGAGAAAAGAGAGTGAATAACAGTCCTGTGGATCAAACTTCATTAGCTGAACCAGGTGTTGGTGTGACTCAAGAAAATCTTGATGCTTTAGAGTCGGTTCAGTTAATTTATCATAAAGGATTGAAGAAGGATTTTCTGTTATACTTCAAGGCTGATGGCAGAGTATACAGAGTTGGTGAAGCTGATATTGGATTAAAGCTGAAAGAAGAGCTAGAGTATGTACTGTATATACTGAAGATTAAAAATCAAAGAACTCATCAAGCAGCTGAGGTGTTAAGAAGCAGGATGATGAAAGCTAGAATTTTTTGTGGCTTAAAGTCTGCTACTTCTTACATACCAAAGTACAGAGACTACAATGGAAAGCTTGTTGAGATTCAAAGGAACAGTGCAAGACTCAGAACAGATCTTGGTATAAAAGTGTTGGAATTTAATCTGGAATCAGATAAATCCTTCATAATAAAGCTAGGAAATGATATGAGAAAGAACATCATTTATGCTCTAAGGGCTGCTATCTACCAAACTGGAGAAAGTGATCCAGAGTTAAGGGAATTAAAGAAGACAATGATAGCTGAGCTAGAGAGAGCTGAAAGAAGACTACTCACAGACTACATCAGGACGGTGCCTGACATTGAAGAGATTAAGTAACTGAAGTCTGTAAGTTTTTAAAGTTTTATGTTCTAATTTAAAGATAAACTCTGTGATTTTATAAACACTGCATTTGTTATATATGTTTTGACATCATCAATTATCTGTTAACTTGTACATTTTAGTATGAACAAGTTGGGGGAGATTGTCAGATATAATTGCTGATGTTTGTTTATCAGTGTTTAAAGTACCAGGAAACTATCAGAGTTTAACTGGAGGATTTATCAGAGTTTAGCTGGAGGACCAGTCAGAGTTTGTTAAAGTCTGATGGTCAGAGTTTGCTTATGTTAGTTCAGAATTCAATGATCGTCAGGAGCTAGACTCAACTGATCAGGATTGCTGACGTCATCAGGATTACATGGTCGTCAGGATTGAGATACATATCAGGACTGGGATCAGGATTGATCATCAGGACTGGAAGCTGACCAGGATTCCTACTTCGAGTTATATTTGGAGTCTAGTTAAACATGGAAGTTTATTCTGTCGGTTCCTGGTTTGTAGAATGTAGCTATCAATTATGGATAGGTTTCAATCTTTGTAATTGATTAGGAATTATCATTGATAGAGAAGCTGTGTAGTATATAAACTGATTTAATTCTGAATCAGATACGATCTAAAGATGTCGACAACCAAGTATGAAAGCATAAAGATTCCCATCTTGAAGAAATCAGAATATCCAACATGGAGGGTAAAGATGCTGATGTACCTGGAGGCTATGGATCCTGACTATTTGGACAGGATTCGTGATGGACCATATATTCCTACACGAATTGTAGAACGAACAGATACAGTACCTGAACATTATGTGGTCAAGGCTAAAAGTGAATGGACTCCAGAAGAAAAAGCTCATGTACTCAGGGAACCAAAGATAAAGAATATCTTACACAGTAGTCTTGATGCTGTCATGTCAAACAGAGTGATTGCATGCAAGTCTTCAAAAGAAATCTGGGATACTTTGGAAACTCAGTGCCAGGGATCTGCATCTGTCAAGAAAAACAGAAGGGCTCTTTTGATTCAAGAATATGAACAATTTGATGCAAGACCCGATGAGAGCCTAACTGATCTATATGATAGATTTCTGACACTATTGAACAGTTTATCTTTAGTGACAAGGAATATGAAACTGAAGATTCAAACACCAAGTTTCTAAGAGCTTTACCTGAAGAATGGGACACTCAGACATCGATCATTAGACATCAGTATGATCTTAACACTGTTTCTCTTGATGAAGTCTATGGGATGCTAAGAACTCATGATCTTGAAGTTCAACAGAGAAAGAACAAGAAAAGCAGCAAGGCAAAATCAATTGCTTTGAAAACAGAGGCTAAATCAAAAGGAAAAGTTATGGAGGTCTCTAGAAGTAAAACAAGAATAGTTGAGTCAGATCCTGATGACTCTTCATCAGATACTGATGGCAATGTTGATGCCAATACTGATGATGATTCTTCTGACTCAAACATGGAAGAGATGGTTGTTATGATTGTCAGAAACTTCAGAAGGATGAAGTTCAGGAAGAATAGAAGACAATGCAACTTTCAGAAAAAGGCTTTCAATCCAAACAAAGATAAGTATATCAAAAGGGACAGCAAGGGTAGCAAATTTGACAAGTCAAAGGTTAGATGCTACAAGTGCAATGGTATGGGTCACTTTGCTTCTGAGTGCAAGAAGACGAAGGCACTTATCACATCAAGCAAGGATTGGATGGACTCTTCCTCAGAATCTGATACTAAGGTGGTCAACTATGCTCTAATGGCCAATGCTGATGTAACTGCTGCTCCTGATGATAAGGTACTAAATACTATCTTTGATTTTGATACTGATAATGCTTCTGAGTTAAGACGTTTTCTAAAGTCATTACATATTAGCTTTAGAAGTCAAACTGCTGAAAATACTAGGATCTTATCTGAGATGTCTGAACTTAGAAAAATGAATGATATATTAGAAGCTGAATTTTCTCGTATGCAAGAAGTACAAAAAGAATGTGATAATGTGAATCACATGTATGTAGAGATGAAATCCAAATGTACTGCTCTTGAAAAGGAACTTGAAAATGCTAATGAGAAAATCAGAACCTGGACAGACTCTGGTAGGAAATTTCATGAGATTAATACCTCTAAGAATTGGAAAGAGTGTCTAGGATATAAGTCAGATGAGGATAAGAAATTGAAAGAGAAAATTGTCATTGATGAGACAGTCAGTCCAAAGACCTATAGACATGTTATAGATGCAACCAAATCTAAGATTACTCCTATTAATTTTGTTTTTGGTAAGGATTCCAATTCTACTTTTGAAAAGGGATCTACTTTTACACAAGGAATTAAAATCATAAAGTCTAAACCTGTCTTGAATAAAGTCATTAAGAATGTAGGTCTATTGTCTCAGAAACAGCTTAAGGATAAAATCTGTGAGGTGACAGATAAGAAAAAGGAATCTACTGTTAAGAGAAACAGGAATGGTAAAGTTGGGATCAACAAAGAGAATGGTTACAAATATATCCCAAATGCACCTAGAAAGTGTTGTTTTAACTGTGGTAACTCTAATCATCTTGCTATTGATTGTAAGAAGAGTAAGAAGAAGATTACTGATATTCCTAAGTCTGATGTTAGGAATAGATCAGTATTTTATAAACCACAGAAGTCCTGTTTTCATTGTGGTAGTATATGGCATTCTATTTATACTTGTAAAGATTATCATGAGTTGTACTATAACTTTTATGATCCATTGCCTAAAGTTGATAAAAATAGTGCAAACTCTGGTAGCATTAAGAATGTCAAGTTGGAACATGCTTTTGTTAATTGTTAGATATAATTGCTGACGTTTGTTTATCAGTGTTTAAGCAACAGGTACTGATCAGAGTTTATCAGAAGCCGGTCAGAGTTTATTTAAAGTCTGACAGGGTGAAGAGTTTAAAGGAAGCCGGTCAGAGTTTATTTAAAGTCTGACAAGGTGATAGTTGAATTAGCTGTCGGTGCTGAATTGAAGATTCTAGAAGCAATATATTCTGAAGATGGAAAGAAGCAGAATATATTGATACAGCTAAGGAGACGGAATAGAAGATAAGAAGCAATCCTTAATTGATATAACTTGTATAGCTAATTTGTAGGAATATCAATTAGATAAGGATTGTGTAACTGTGTACTATATAAACACAGATAGGTTATCCCTAGAAGGGACGCGATAATTGAATATATTATTCTTGTAACCTAGAAGCTCTTTGTGATTCATTAACATCACTAAGAGAGAATTATTTAATATAATTCAGTTTGTTAATTCACAAACTTGTGTTCTTGATTGTTATTCTCATACATACTTGATTATATATTGTGTATTCGGCCTAACAATTGGTATCAGAGCCAAGGCTGTTTAATATATACAGTTTTACGATTCAAACACAGTAATAATCATGTCTGAAGAAAATCAAACTGCTCCTAAGGCTGAACAGGTTAAGCCCAATTCTGTCAGTCGATATGAAACAATCAGGGTTCCAATTCTCAGGCCAGTAGAGTATCCGATTTGGAAGGTGAAGATGACCATGTTTCTGGAGGCTACAGATCCAGAATACCTTGACAGAATCTATGATGGTCCTCATATGCCGACTAAATTGTCCCCTGTTGTTGATGGACAAGTACAAAAGACTGTTCCAAAGGAAAAGAAAGATATGATTCCTGAGGACATCTCATCAATTGCAAAAGATGCAAAGGTTAGACATCTTCTCCACAGTGCTTTAGATAATGTCATGTCTAACAGAGTAATTGGCTGCAAGACTGCCAAAGAGATATGGGATGCTTTAGAAGTCAGATGCCAGGGAACAGGTGCTATCAAGAAGAACAGAAAGACAATACTCACACAGGAGTATGAGCACTTTGATTCAAGAACTAATGAAACCTTGACTGAGACTTATGACAGATTTTGCAAACTGTTGAATGATCTGTCTCTGGTTGATAAAGAATATGAGCTTGAAGAGTCTAATCTCAAGTTTCTGTTATCTCTACCTGAAAAGTGGGATTTGAAGGCAACAACAATCAGAGATAATTATGATCTTGCTGATACAGATCTTGATGAGATCTATGGATTGTTAAAGACTCATGAACTTGAGATAGAACAAAGAAACAGGAGATCCAGCAAGAAGACAAAATCTATTGCTCTCAAAGTTGAGGAGAAGCCCATTAAGAAGGAATCATCAAGGAAGAAAGCCAAAGGAAAGGCTTTAGTTATTAAATCTGAAAGTGAGTCATCAAACTCTGATGATGACTCAAACTCTGATGAAGCTTCTGACTCTGATGATGATGAAGAACAGATGATGCAAATGGCTGCATTGATGGTGAAGACCTTCAAGAAGATGGGATTCAAGAACTTCAAGAAAGGAAAGAGATTCTCAAGGAAAGATTCAAACTCTGAAAGGAGAAGTTTCAAAAAGTCTGATGGAAGGGAGACCAAGTCTGGCAAGAAGGATAAATCTCAAATCCAGTGCTACAAGTGTAAGGAGATGGGTCATTATGCTCCAGAGTGCAAGAAAGGCAAATCTGAGAAAGCACTCATCTCTAAAGGCAAAGACTGGGCAGATACTTCAGACTCTGATGATGGAGAAAATTATGCTCTTATGGCAACTGTCAGAGAAGAGACTGAATCATCTGAAAATAAGGTACCCCTAACTACTTATGCTTATGATACTGATAATATATCTGAGTTAAGGGTATATCTGAAAAGTGTTCATGTTAGCTATAGGGATCAGACTTTAGAAAATGAGAGAATTAAATCTGAGAATCTTAGTCTTAAAGATAGAAACAAGTTTCTTGAAGGAGAACTTGAAAGAATGAAGCAGATTCAAAAAGAAAGAGATGATGCTGTTTATGTTGAACATGAGTTGCTTAAAAGGTATAGGCAACTAGAATCTGATTTAGAAAAGGAAAGAAAAATAATCAAAACTTGGACAGATTCTGGAAGAGACACTCATCAAGTGTTTCAGACTGATTCTGTAGGTTTAGGTTATTGTGAAAATGATGAACTTAGGTTTAAAGACAAGGTTAAGGTTAAACCACAACTTAAACCTGTGAAATTTGTTCCAGAAGCCAATAAGTTAAAATCTGTTGTAATAAGAGAAGCTGATATGGAATCAGATGAAGCCTGTGAAAGACAGGAAAATATTATAACAGAAAAACTTATGGAAAGAGAAGCTGTTAGAAAGCCAGGAAAAACTTGTGAAAAACAGGTTAATGTTGGTTTGATGACAGGGAAACAGTTCAATCATAAGCTGAGAGAAGTAAAATCTGCCATGAAACCAAAAGGGTCCAAGAAAAATAGGAATGGAAAAATAGGCATAAATAATAGAAATAATCATTTGCCTAATGCTGGTGCTTCAAGGAAAACATGTTACAATTGTGGTAGTTCTAATCATCTTGCTAGATTTTGCACTAAGAACAAACATATTAATTCTTTATCTTCTACATCAGGAGTAAAGAATGATTATGTAAGGGTTAAACCACAAACTTTATGCACACACTGTGGGAGCACTTGGCATTCCATTTATACTTGCAAGAGTTATCATGCTATTTATCACAACTATTATGAGCTAAAACCCAATCTGAAGTGGGTTAGAGAAAACTCTGCAAGTGTAAAGTCTGACAATGTTAGCTTAAACTCTGTTGATAGTAATTCCGCTGCAAAAGCTAACACTGTTAAGAAAGACAAAGGATCCAAGCAAATCTGGGTCCTTAAAACTAACAATTAGTATTTGTTTGTGATTGCAGGGCATAAGAGAGAGCACACTTATCTTGGACAGTGGATGCTCAGGACACATGACTGGAAATAAAGCCCTGCTATCAGACTTTAAGGAGAAGGCTGGCCCAAAAGTTTCCTATGGAGATGGCAACATAGGACACACTTTGGGATATGGCAATATTAATCTTGGAAGTGTCATCATCACAAATGTAGCTCTAGTCTCAGGACTCAAGCATAATCTGTTATCTGTGAGTCAAATTTGTGACAGAGGAAACCATGTAGATTTTCATAGTGAATACTGTGAAGTCATCAGTAAATCTACTGGAAAAGTTGTTCTAGTTGGACACAGGCATAACAACATTTATGAAGCAAGTTTGGTAACAAACTCTGATGGAAAAACAGTGTGTCTGACTGCAAGAATGTCAAATGAAGAGAGTTGGAATTGGCACAAGAAGCTCTCTCATCTCAATTTGAACAACATCAATGAGCTAATAAGAAAGGATCTTGTAAGAGGACTCCCAAAATCAATACTCAGTATAGATGGCCTATGTGATTCTTGTCAAAAGGCCAAGCAAAGGAAGTCATCTTTCAAGAGCAAATCTGAATCTTCAGTAGTGGAACCTTATCATCTTCTACATGTTGATCTCTTTGGACCAGTGAATGTGATGTCCATGGGCAGAAAGAAATATGCTCTAGTAATTGTTGATGAATATACTAGATATACATGGGTGTATTTCTTGTCAAAGAAGGATGAAACTGCTCAAACTCTGATGGATCATGTAAATCTACTGGACAAAGGATCACAGCACAAAGTCAAAATTATAAGGAGTGATAATGGAACTGAATTCAGAAACTCAATCATGGAAGCTTTCTGCAAGGAAAGAGGAGTGAAACAAGAGTATTCTGCACCTGGAACTCCACAGCAAAATGGTGTAGTTGAAAGAAAGAACAGAACTTTAATTGAAGCAACCAGAACTATGCTTGAAGAAGCAAAATTACCAACTTATTTCTGGGCAGAAGCTGTTCAAACTGCTTGTTTTACTCAAAATGCTACACTGATCAACAAGCATGGGAAAACACCATATGAGATGGTGAAAAATAAGAAGCCAAATTTGAAATATTTTCACATATTTGGATGCAAATGCTTTGTGTTGAAGACTCATCCTGAACAGTTGACAAAGTTCGAGTTAAAAGCTGATGAAGGAATCTTTGTTGGCTATCCATTGTCAACAAAAGCATTCAGAGTTTACAATCTGAGAACAAGAGTGATCATGGAATCCATACATGTGTCATTTGATGACAAGAAAATAATTGGACTTGAAGACAAGGATGGATATGATCAACTACGTTTTGAAAATGAAGATCTATTCTCTGATGATATAAACTCTGATGAAGCAGGGTTGACAAACTCTGACGAAGCATACTCTGAACCTCTACTGGTAAATACTGGAGAAACTGGAAATTCTAAAATTGAACAAAATAGAGAACCAGTTGAGGGGGAGCGTGAAGAAGCTCAACAAGACACAGCAAGTGAGTCAGTTGAGGAAACTGATTCAAACTCTGACAGTTCAAACTCTGAGCCATCCAATTCAGGGGGAGCCTCAGATAATGCAGAAAGTCAACATATGAATCAGGAGAGCATGGATCAAGGGGGAGGATCCAATAATGATGCAAGAAACCACTTACCAACAGCAAGAAAGTGGACACAGGCACACACACCTGATCTCATAATTGGAGATCCTGATGCTAGTGTGAGAACTAGAAGTGCAACAAATAATGAGTGTTTGTATCATGCTTTCTTGTCTCAAACAGAACCAAAGAAAGTGGAAGAAGCTCTTCAAGATGCTAATTGGATTACAGCAATGCAAGAAGAGTTAAATGAATTTGAAAGAAATGAAGTCTGGACACTTGTACCTAGACCAAAGAATAGATCAATTGTAGGTACAAAGTGGGTTTTCAGAAACAAGACTGACAGTGAAGGTGTGATTACAAGAAACAAGGCTAGACTTGTGGCTAAAGTTTATTCACAACAGGAAGGAATTGACTATGATGAAACCTTTGCTCCAGTTGCAAGATTGGAGGCCATAAGAATTTTTCTGGCCTATGCAGCACACAAGAAGTTTAAAGTTTTTCAGATGGATGTAAAAAGTGCTTTTCTCAATGGGAAGCTAGAAGAAGAAGTGTTTGTTGAACAACCACCAGGATTTGTAGATCCCAAGCATCCAGATTATGTCTACAGGCTTGACAAGGCATTATATGGACTAAAGCAAGCACCAAGAGCATGGTATGAAACTCTTGCTCAATTTCTTTTAGAAAGTGGGTTCACAAGAGGTACAATTGATAAAACCTTGTTTTATTTCAATTCTGGTGATGATTTGCTTTTAGTTCAAATTTATGTAGATGATATTATTTTTGGATCTACTAATGACAAACTTTGTAAGAAGTTTGCAAAGCTTATGCAATCCAGGTACCAAATGAGCATGATGGGAGAGCTTAGTTATTTTCTAGGCTTACAGGTCAAGCAAACAGATGATGGTATTTTTATCAATCAAGCAAAATATACCAGAAATCTTCTCAAGAAATTTGGTATGCTTGATAGTTCATCTGCTACAACTCCCATGGCTACAGCAACAAAGCTAGACAAAGACACAGGAGCCTCAGTAGATATGACAAACTACAGAGGAATGATAGGGTCTTTACTGTATCTTACTGCAAGTAGACCTGATATCATGTATGCAACATGTCTTTGTGCAAGATTTCAAGCAGATCCCAGAGAGCCTTATCTAACAGCTGTAAAAAGGATTTTCAAATATCTCAAAGGAACCATAACCTTGGGTTTGTGGTATCCTAGAGAATCAGAGTTTAAACTAATTGGTTACTCTGATGCAGATTTTGCAGGCTGTAAGATAGACAGAAAAAGTACAAGTGGAAGCTGTCAATTTTTAGGTGACAGATTAGTTTCTTGGTATAGCAAGAAACAGAAGTCAATTTCTACATCCACAGCAGAAGCAGAGTATATAGCAGCTGGTAGCTGTTGTGCACAGATTTTATGGATGAAGAATCAATTGCTGGATTATGGCTTAAGGTACTCTAAAATACCTATTTTCTGTGATAACCAAAGTGCTATTGCTATGACAGGAAATCCAGTACAGCACTCTATGACCAAGCACATCAGCATAAGGTATCATTTTATCAGAGAACATGTGGAAGAAGGGAACATTGAGCTTCATTTTGTGTCTACAGACCAACAACTTGCAGATATCTTCACCAAACCCTTGAGTGAAGCTACTTTTACAAGATTGGTAAATGAACTTGGGATGATCTCTGGTTCTGACTAGAGATACGGGTTAGACTCAAAATCTATACATGTTTGATTTTTAATGCTCATGATTCCTTGCATGTATTAACTGTTATGAGTACCAGTGTCATAAACTCTGTCGGTTAAACTCTGATGCTAAACTCTGTTAGTCATAAAGTGTTGATCATACTCTGATAGTTACAGTTTAATGCTATACTCTGATTGTAATTTTGTCTGAAACATATGGACCAATGAAGAAATTTGTATGAAGCATAATTCTCAGTAAGTAATTATGAATCCTTAAGAGTTGTATAGATTCTGATCTCAAACATGTGCAGTAAGTTAACACAGCATGATACTGTCTCTGTATTTCTACCATCTCTTAGTTTATTAATCCTATACACTGAGTCTGTATTAGCTGTTTGCATTTTCTCTCATAAATTAATTGTATTAACTGATGAAAAGTCTAAACTCTGATTATTAATTGCAAATAATTCACCCTCAAATCAAAAGATGCCAAAAAGAGCACAAATTCCTTTGAGATCATGTTGTGCCTAGGAAGATCCAGGAACTTATTGTATGAAATAAGGGCTAAAATCGTTGATTTTTGGTGACTAGTGCCAACCACTGATTACTGGAAAAAAAAAAATAAAAAAATAAATAAATAAATAAATAAATAAACATAAAAAAAAGGGGGTGAAAAACAAAAGATATATCCAAATGAAGGATATCAGAAAACAGAGTTTAGATATAAAATCAGATTTAATGTTATACATGAGAGTTTAGGCAACCAGTTTTTACTACTTTAGTTTGTGGATTTTATGCACTTTGAGATGATCTAAATATTGATTTCGGTAAACTCTGCTATTGCACACACATATTTTCACACCTGTACAGTTTGAGAAAAGAGTTTATTGACAAAGAAGGACAAATGGTAAACACTGATGTATTGTGTGACATTTGCCGAGGTAACTTTGTTTTAATCTCTGATGGTTAAAATAATTTCTTTGTTTCAGACATTTTATAATTTTGAGATTAGACATTTGTTTTTCGAAAAAGTATGATTGCACTAAACAGAGAAAAGAAAGAGTGTGTTTGATAAGTCCTGATGGTGATTAGTAGCGCTAGTGAGTATACATTCATCATAACATTAATACTGATATGTAAAACAAAACAATGGATTTTTTTTAATTGATTCAAACTTTGTTTACATTCAGACAATTTCATACTCTTGTCTAGCTACTTGTTCGGTTAACTGGTCATTATACCATCTGGGATTTCCAAAGCTTGACAACCCCCTGATGTTGAATCATCATCATCATCATCCTCCTCTCGAAATCTCTTTCTGGTTTGCAGCTTGCAGGATTCCAAGAAGAATTTCTTTTTCGAACCCGTCAAGTAGCTCTGATAGAAGAGCATCATACAAATCTCCACAGCCTCATCATCTGCAAGGATGGGCACATCATATGGACCAGGACGAATGATGTGCACATAGGGATTGGAGATAGGTCCTTCAGCTATTTCATCATCAGCGATGAGACCTTCATCATTCAGAAATGACAAAACAAGAAACTCATCAATGATATAGTTTGCTTGTTGACGCCAGTTCATATTCAAGAATGATTCTACATCCATGAATTCAAAGGTTCCTGCCATTTGTTGTATGGTATTTTTTAATGTATGAATTGCCTGTTGTTACAATGCTCCAGCTTTTATAGCATCCAACAGGGCACCTGAAAGGTTTTGCTTGACTCGAAGCTATGGGGACTGTAAAGTGCGGAGTTCCAAGACAGTCATTATTCTTCTGACTGTTGAGCTTCTTCGTACTTCGTTATTATGTTTCTGAAATATTAGACTGAAACTGATGAAGAAACTCTTCATCAGAGAAAAAGAAGACTAGTAGCTGCACATCTTTTTGGTGCTATCAATGTCAATATGGACAGAGTTTCTGAGGAAACTGAAGCTCCTGCATCAGAGAATGAGGAGATTGTGTCTGAAGCTGTTCCTCAAGATACTCCTGCAATTGTTGTTGAGGAGGATATTCTACATGCTAATGAGGACAGAGTGTTTGTAAACACTGATGCTGCAAATACTGAAGCTGTCAATCTAGACAGGATAACTACTGATGATAATATGATGGATTTGGATATTGAAGCTCCTATATCAAATGCTAATGATATAGTTGAGGAAGCTGCTACTCATTCTGATAGCAGAGTTTGTGATTTTGAAGCACACACCTCTATCCATTCTGATCATTATACAGAGGGTGTGGAAGCTGATCAAGTAACTGATCAGGTAGAAGAATCTCTGGCCACTCACACTGAAATTATTTCTTGTGATCTTGACAAAGGTGAGGAGGTTAATCAGATGATCAAAGTCACAGAGAAAATTGATGAAGCTGTGATGGAAAAGGAACACGAGGCTGTTGATGAGCTAAACTCTGAGAATATTATTCTTGAAGCTTTGCAACAATCTGTTGTTGAGATTGTTCAAAGAGAAGCAGAGGTTTTTGCTCAGGCTACCTCTGATATTCCTGAAGCTGTAGAAGAGGAGAAAATTGATGAAGCTGCACAGTTTACTGCTGACAATATTCTTAATGAAAATGCAGCAGACAATAATGAAGAAGCTGGAAATGATGCTGAGGGTTCTCATTCACACCCTAGTATTCAAGTTTCATTGGCTGATGATGTCAATAGTGCTGACGCAAGGGAAGTCAATAGACAGACCAATGAGCATTTCCAGAATATGTACTACAAAAATTGGGCTGATGCAGATTGTGTCTTCTCAGCACAAAGGGCTGCAGATTTATTATCTGATTCTGTCAAGAAGATCTCAAATACTGATGTACTTACAAGCTTAAAGGCAACTGTTGTTCAAGTCAAATCTCTTAATAATAGATTTGATGAGAATCAACAAATGCTTACAAATCTAAGGAATGAAGTCAGTATGAAGGATCTTACTTTCAAGTCTGACAGAACTTCTTATTATTCTATGCTCAAGCAGCAAGCCAAGGATTCTGAGGAAATCAAGAAGAGGCTTGGGAAAGTTGAGGAAAATCAGACTGCAATGTCTACTCAACTGAATTCCATTTCTACTGCCATTGAATTGCTGACATCAGTACTACTTTCTGATGATGTCAAAAAGGGGGAGAGTGTACCTAAAGACAAATGCAAAGACACTCGAGCTCTGAGACGGAAGGATGATTCTACTGATGGGGGAAGCAAAGAAAATAAAAGAAAGATTGTTGTTCAAAGGCAAAGCAGGACAAGAGTAAACTCTGATAGACAAGTAAACTCTGACAAGATAAACTCTGGTGGCCAATCTACTTCAAACCTCAAGCGTTTAGTTGTTTCAACTAATCCATCTACTGATGAAGAGATTGCTGCTAAGATATTCATGAAAGAGCATGGAAAGCATGTCACTATTGAAGATATCCAGGCTGAAGAGCAAATGCTTGCTGAGGAACACAAGAAAAATCTGGAAGCTGGAATCTACAAGAAAAAGGAAATCAAGGCTCCTAGAAAGAAAGAAGTTGGTATTTCTATTAAAGAGAATATACAACAGAGTATACAATATACAAGGAGACCTGTGATTGAAAACTCTGATAAGGGTAAAGGCATAATGATTGAAGAGCCTTACCTAGAGAAGAAAGATAATTCAACATCTGACATTGCTCAAGTTGAAACAAGATTAGCTAAATCAACCTCTGACGCTGCTCAAGTTGATGTTTCTATTGAAGATATGACAACCTCTGACGTTGCTCAAGTTGTACAGAAATCTACACTACTTCCAGGATTCAGCAAACCAAAAATTCTTGAAGACTTAAAGCTTGAAGCTGTGAATTTCTCAAAAACCAGAACAGTATTGGGAAAAGAAGCCTATGATAAATCTGGACTGGGTTCACACAGAGAGAGAAGAACAAATAACAGATTTCAAGACAACATTTCACTGGCAGAATCTGGTATTATTACTCAAGAAAATCTTGATATGCTAGATTCTGTTCAAATGATCTTTCATAAGGTGTTGAAGAAGGAATTTTTGATGTACTTTATGAATGATGGAAGAGTTTATAAGGTTGCAGAGTCTGATATAAATCTCAAATCTTACCAAGAATTGGAGTATGTTCTGTACTTGTTAAAAGTCAAAAATAGAAATACTCACAATGCTGCCTCAGTTATCAGGGAAAAGATGCTAAGATCGAAGATGATGCTTGGAGGAGGAGTATCAAGTGCATACATTCCCAAATACAGAAATGCACATGGGAAGATTGTTGAGATGAAAAGAAACAGTGCTAAGTTCAGAACAACACTGGGTACAAAAGTTCTTGAATTCAATTTAGAATCTGATAAAGCTCATTATATCAAGCTAGGGAATGAGATGAGGAAGAATTCCATCTATTCTCTGAGAGCTGCAATTTATCAGACTGGAGAATCTGATCCAGAGTTGAGAGAACTGAAGAAGATTATGGTGGAAGAGCTAGAAAGAGCTGAAAAGAAATTGCTATCAGACTATATCAGGACAGTGCCTGATATTCAAGAAATCAAGTAAAGTCTGACTGTAAGTTTTTAATATATTTTCTATTCTAAGTCAAATTTAAACTCTGTTATATGTTAAACACTGCATTTGTTAAATGTTTTTGACATCATCAATTATATGTTTAACTTGTACATTTTATTATGAACAAGTTGGGGGAGATTGTTAGATATAATTGCTGACGTTTGTTTATCAGTGTTTAAGCAACAGGTACTGATCAGAGTTTATCAGAAGCCGGTCAGAGTTTATTTAAAGTCTGACAGGGTGAAGAGTTTAAAGGAAGCCGGTCAGAGTTTATTTAAAGTCTGACAAGGTGATAGTTGAATTAGCTGTCGGTGCTGAATTGAAGATTCTAGAAGCAATATATTCTGAAGATGGAAAGAAGCAGAATATATTGATACAGCTAAGGAGACGGAATAGAAGATAAGAAGCAATCCTTAATTGATATAACTTGTATAGCTAATTTGTAGGAATATCAATTAGATAAGGATTGTGTAACTGTGTACTATATAAACACAGATAGGTTATCCCTAGAAGGGACGCGATAATTGAATATATTATTCTTGTAACCTAGAAGCTCTTTGTGATTCATTAACATCACTAAGAGAGAATTATTTAATATAATTCAGTTTGTTAATTCACAAACTTGTGTTCTTGATTGTTATTCTCATACATACTTGATTATATATTGTGTATTCGGCCTAACATTAATACTGATACTGACAAAGCAAATCCTGATGAAGTAAATCATGTCAGGACTGCTAAGGTCAGAAAGTCTTCTGCTGTGAAAGTTAATAAATTGCATGGAAAAGGAACCCAACAAGTATGGGTTCCTAAATGTTCTAACTAGTGTGTTTCTATTCTGATTGCAGGGTAAAAAGAAAAATGTGTTAGTCATGGATAGTGGATGTTCTGTGCACATGACTGGAAACAAAGCCCTGTTATCAGAATATGAGGAAAAAGCAGGCCCAACTGTGTCTTATGGAGATGGCAACATTGGACAAACCTTGGGATATGGCAATATAATCATTGGAAATGTCATCCTTGAAAAAGTAGCTCTAGTGAAGGGACTAAAACACAACCTGTTGAGTATTAGTCAAATCACTGACAGAGGTTATCATGTCAACTTCTATTCCACTTATTGTGAAGTAGTCAGTAAGGCAACAAGCAAGATAGCACTGATTGGCTACAGGCATGGTAACATATATGAAGCCAACTTCAATCAAATACTGATGACCCCCCTACCTGTCTGATCAGTAAAGCTTCAGTAGATGAAAGTTGGAATTGGCACAAGAAGCTTTCTCATCTCAACTTCAGCAATATCAATGAGTTGGTTAAGAAAGATTTAGTGAGAGGATTACCAAAAGTGTTATATACTCCTGATGGACTCTGTGATGCATGTCAGAAAGCAAAACAAAGAAGGACATCATTCCAGAGTAAATCAGAATCCTCTATTGGAGAACTAACATGCTACATCTTGATCTATTTGGTCCAGTCAACATCATGACCATCAAAAAGATGAGACTCCTGAAGTTCTGTTGGATCATGTAAGAATGATTGAGACAACCACAAAGTACAAAGTCAAGATACTAAGAAGTGATAATGGTATTGAATTTAAGAATTCAAAGATGGAAGAGTTCTGCAAATACAAAGGAATCATTCAACAATTCTCTGCTCCTGGCACGCCTCAGCAAAATGGAGTAGTTGAAAGGAAAAATAGAACTCTTATTGAAGCTGGCAGAACTATGTTGGAAGAAGCAAAATTACCTACATATTTCTGGGCAGAAGCAGTCAACACAGCATGCTACACTCAAAATCTCACATTAATAAACAGACATGGTGTTACTCCTTATCAGTCACTCAAGGAAAAGAAACCAAGTCTGAAGCATCTGCATGTGTTTGGCTGTAAATGTTTTGTTCTCAGAACTCATCCTGAATAGCTAGGGAAATTTGAAACAAAGGCTGATGAAGGAATTTTCATAGGCTATCCTGCATCAAGAGCCTTCAGAGTTTTTAATTTGAGGACAAGGACTGTCATGGAGTCAATACATGTATCTTTTGATGACAAGAAGATAGCTGGAATCAATGAAGACTCTCATGATAGATTGATTTTTGAAAATGAAGCTACCAAGGAACCTGAAGAAAGTGAATCAGATCCTGTCCATACATCAGATCCTGATGGGTCACCAAATCCTGATGACACACCAGATGCTGATGGTGCAAATACTGATGATGCAATCAATAGTAATACTTCTAGTAGTGCTAATGTTGAGGGGGAGCAACATCATTCTACTACAAGTTCAGAGTCAACACAATCATCAGGACAGAATTCTTCAGATACTGATTCAAGTGATGATCCTGATAACTTATCAGGAGGAAATAACAATAATTCAGGGGGAGCTTCAAGACAAGAAAGTTCTTCAAATCAAGATAACACCAATCCAGGGAGAGCATCTACTTCAAGAAACAATTTAACACCAGCAAGGAAATGGACTGCAAGTCATACTCCTGATTTGATCATTGGGGATCCTAATGCAGGTGTTCAAACAAGAAGTGCAACTCAGAATGAATGTCTATACAATAACTTTCTATCCAAGGAGGAGCCAAAGAAAGTTGAAGATGCACTTAAAGATCCTGATTGGGTTACAACAATGCAAGAGGAACTGAATGAATTTGAAAGAAATGAAGTCTGGAAACTGGTACCAAGACCAAAGAATAGATCAATTGTTGGTACAAAGTGGATTTTCAAGAACAAGACTGATTCTGATGTAGTAATAATCAGAAACAAAGCAAGACTAGTTGCAAAGGGGTATTCTCAACAAGAGGGAATTGATTATGATGAAACGTTTGCTCCTGTTGCAAGACTAGAAGCCATCAGGATATTTCCTGCTTATGCAGCACATAAGAAATTCAAGGTTTTCCAGATGGATGTTAAAAGTGCTTTCTTAAATGGAGAACTGGAGGAAGAAGTCTATGTTGAGCAACCTCCTGGTTTCATTGATCCTAACTATCCAGATCATGTCTACAGATTGGATAAGGCACTTAATGGACTAAAGCAAGCTCCAAGAGCATGGTATGAAACTTTAGCTCTATTCTTACTGGAAAGTGGATTCAAAAGAGGTGCTATTGATAAAACTTTATTTTTTTTGAATCATGGTAAGGACTTGTTGTTAGTTCAGATTTATGTTGATGATATCATTTTTGGGTCAACAAACAATAAGCTTTGTGAAAAGTTTTCCAAGCTTATGCAGTCAAGATATCAAATGAGCATGATGGGAGAAATGAGTTACTTTCTTGGTCTTCAAGTTAAACAGACTGATGAAGGGATTTTTATCAATCAGTCTAAATATACAAGGAATTTATTGACAAGGTTTAACATGCAAGATAGTTCTCCTGCTACAACTCCCATAGCTACAGCTACCAAACTTGATCCTGATCAAGGTGCTGAGGTAGATGTAACTCACTACAGAGGAATGATTGGCTCTTTATTATATCTCACTGCAAGTAGACCAGATATCATGTTTGCAACCTGTCTGTGTGCAAGATTTCAAGCAAAACCTAGAGAACCCCATCTGATTGCAGTCAAAAGAATTTTCAGATATCTCAAAGGCACTTCTTCACTTGGCCTTTGGTATGCAAGGGAATCAGATTTTGGGTTGTGTGGTTATTCAGATGCTGATTTTGCAGGATGCAAAATAGACAGGAAAAGTACTTCAGGAAGCTGTCAGTTTTTGGGTGGAAGACTAGTTTCATGGTTCAGTAAAAAGCAAAAATCCATTTCCACTTCAACTGCAGAAGCTGAGTACATTGCTGCAGGAAGTTGTTGTGCTCAGATAATGTGGATGAGAAATCAGTTGTTAGATTATGGCATGTCATACTCAAAAATCCCTATTTATTGTGATAACCAAAGTGCTATTGCAATGACAGGAAATCCAGTTCAACATTCTCTTACTAAACACATCAGTATTCGATATCACTTCATAAGAGAACAAGTTCTGGAAGGAACAATTGAACTTCACTTTGTTCCTACTGATCAACAACTGGCTGATATATTCACCAAGCCACTACCTGAAGCTACTTTCAATAAATTGGTGAATGAACTTGGAATGATGAACTTTGAGAATTTCTGAGGAAAGCTACAGAGAGGAAATCCTGATAACTGTCAAATCCTGATGGTTATTCAGAAAGGTATGTTTTCGTTGATCAAATCCTGATAGGATGCAATCCTGACAGGAAGTCAACTGGTCAAATCCTGATGCTCAGATATTGAAGCTGGTATGAAAACCAGAGGTTCTATGATAATTTGTCATCAACACTTCTGGTAAACTCTGGAAAATAAGATTTTTACTTAGTCTTTGATTAAGTTTTCAGTCTTAATTCTCAATTTCAATTATATTTTTATCAGAATTTTCTATTCGTCATTTTATATGTCAAATATCAGTGTTACTAACAAATTGTGCAGGAAAAGTAAGAAGGACAAGAACAATTGAGCAAATTGATATTTTTCATTAAATCTTGAAGATTCTTTACAAATGAAAATGGAAATTACATATTCTTTTCCTAGTCTACTTTTCTTCTCAGGAACACGTGCCCTGCAAATAAGCATGAACACTCATGATGGATCATAACCAGGCTTTGATCCATCTAGGGCTTCTCTTGTTCCATCCTTAAGAGACAAGAAGAGGAGCTGATGTACTTGAAGGCGGATCGTCACCGTGACCACCGGGACGCTTCCGTGCCTCCAACTTGCATGACATACAAGCATCACGGATTCTCTTCTTTCTTTTCTCAAGCTCTCGGACGAGTTCTTCATCATCTTCATCCTCTTCATCATCCTCATCCTCTTCATAGATGAGGTTATCAAGCGGATTCCAGTTCGGATTGGCTTGCAGGAAGTTGTGCCAAACCACATCAAACATTGCGTTAATAAACGCTTCATGTTCCTGAGGGTCAGGAACTGGTTGTGGCTCAATGTCAACAAGAGCCTCTTCCATCTCTTGCCATATGATATCGAGCTCAGCATCAGGTATGTTGTTTTGTTGTTGGTTGGCAGCCATTGAAAAACAAAGAAGGTGAAAGGTTTTGTAAGTTTTTCTCTGGAGAGGGTTTGTGTTTTAATAGATATATGATGTTTATGCTTAACAATTCTATTTTATAGAGAATGTGTGTTAAGGATGCAGGTCATTTTTGTTTATCGAGGCGACTGTTCAGTTTCTCATAATTACTTTGCCTCGGTAATTGGTAAGAATGGTTACATGGGTATTATGCTATTTGTTCTGTAATCATTTTTTTTTTAAAAACAGCATTTATCAGGATTGTCAAAATAAATTTTGTTTTCATAAATAAAATTTTATTTTACTTCATATTAATTTTTTTTTTTTTGCGTTTTTCAATCCTGATAAGGCAAATGGTTTCATAGGAAATTCTTTTATTCCTGATGAGGTTAGGTTTTTCTTGCATAGGAAAATGCCTACTCGTTATGGTTTAATTTCTAATGCTATGGGGCAAGGCCAATCACACCTTGTTCCTAACCCAAGCATTCATCCTAAACAGTCTAAACAGTCAATTGCCACCTCTAATGTCTCTCAAAAGACTTTAGTTGTAAAAGCAAAGAAGTCAGCTAGAACTGATGTGTCAGGAAGGCAATCAGGTTCAAAGGACTTTACCTCTACACCTATCACTAAAAAGAAGTTACAAGGGGGTGTACAAGGGGTCCTGGTGAAGAAAGCTGCAAAGAGAGGTGAGGCTGTTTCTGTTAAAAGAAAGTTAGTGCTCAGGGATGAGATTGACTCAGAGGATGATTTACCTATATCCTCTGTGATGAATGTGAATAAGGAAGTTGCTGATACTGCTACTGCAGCTGTGGTTCCATTGTCTACACCACAGAAGAAAAGGAAGTTATCAAAAAGCAGGTATCATATTCCTTTAGAAAAGAAGCAGGATACTGATGTACAAGACATTTCTATTCTGAATGAGCAATCAGTTTCTACTGCTCAAGCAAATCCTGATGTTAGTATTCCTGATGCTGCACCAAGTCATGTGGTTAATATTTCAGACTCTCCAGCACAGGACTCTCCAACAAAAAGACATGTTGATATTTCATGGGAGAAGTATGGTGCTGCTGCTTCCAATCTTGGGATAAAACATCCAATGGAAAAGCTAAGGAAGGCAGAAGAGTTAGTCTATCAGAGACAGAAGAAACTGAAAGGATCAAGCCCACAAGAACCTGAACCTCAAAGTGGTTCAGCAGCTCTTTCTGATGATCCAGCCACACAAGAACCACTCAATCAAAGTTTGAGTGAAGGCTTAGCTAGTGGAATGGTCCCACAAGAACCATTTTCTCAAAGGGAGAATGAAGACATCGACATTCCAGCTACACAAGAACCATCTTCTCAAAGTGAAGATGCAGGCCAAGCTACAGTTTCTGAGAAATTTCCTGACAATGCTCAAGGGATTTCTGGTGCAGATGAAGTTCAAAGATTGGTCGAGGACACTGTCAATGAGGGAAGCACACAAGAACCTTTGACTCAAAGTGTTGAAGAAGCTTCTGAACCTCAAGCTCCACAAGAACCATTGGTAGCAAATACTGATGCAAGCATATCAAATTCTGATGGTGTTCATCCTGACGCTAGTGGTGCTCCTGATGTTGAACCTATCCTGATACAGCCACTTCGTTCAAGACCAATGGATCATCCTATCACAGATTCACAGGATAAAATGAAAGGTATAGCTATTCCTGATCCTGATGATACTCATAGTACTGATGATGATGACTCTGATGATAGTGATGATGATGAGAATCGAAAAGAGAAGGAACAGCTTGCTACAGCACTCAAAATTAGTCTTGGAACTAATTTTGGTTCATCAAGTACATATATGGCTGGCAAAGCTTCCACTGGGAAAGATCAGAGACAAGATTTTTCTATTCCTTCCTTTAATCCTGCTGAGGCACTTAGACAGAATGAATGGAACAATTCATGGCACAGATCTGCTGAATCTGTAAGTTATTCTTCTGCTTTGGAACATGCCTATGATGCAGTGAAATCTATAGAGAATCAAGACTTGAAGAATCATCTGAAGGCTACAACTTTGTTATCCAAAAGTCTAAAAAGTGAGATTGATTCTATCAAGAACTCAACTGAGTTGGTGAGGAATGATATTTCTCAAATTTTTATAAAGGTGCCTACTGCTTTTCAGCTAAGGGTAGTAGAATCCCAAGTGAAATCTGTTATTTCTGAACAAACCTCTATCAACAGAAGGATTGATTCTCTGGATACCAAGGTAACTGACATTCAAGCCTCTCTTTCTTTAATTTTGAATTTATTGTCAAATCCTGATGTCAAAAAGGGGGAGAAGGTTAGTCGGACAAAATGCACACCTGATCTAGTATTAAGGAATAATGATGATGATACTGGAGATGATGGTTGTGACAAAGTGATACAAGGAGAAACCTCTGATGCTGCTGTTATGAAGTCTACAATTCAAACTTCACAAAGTCAAACAACGCAGTCAACTCATGTTTCTGATTCTGGAGTTAAGACAGTAAGAACGTTCCTGACACCTGGTCATGGACATACTCTTGCTACAATTCCTGAAGGTGATGAAGATGTGATTATTGATAATCCTGAAGATGCATCAAATTTATTCCAGAAGTTTTCTACAAAAGATGGCAGAATTGTTACTCTATATCACACTGATAAAAGAGTTCAACAATTATATGCAAGAAAAGCACTCTCTACAGCAAGTGAAGAATATCCTGATCTCTCACATGAAGAATTCTTAAGACAACAAAAAGAAATGATGGAAAGCTTTAATAACCCTGCTCCTGCTAGAGGTAGAGGAGGCAGAGGTAGGAGAGGAGCTAGAAGAAGTAGAAGAGGTTCTTCAACTCAAACAATACCTAGACAGACAAGGTCTCGAGGGTTAAGAATTGAAGAAATTCTTGAACCTATTCAAACTCTAGTAGTTCCTGACAGATCTACTTTTGGTGATGATGGAAATATTGAAGAAGAACCTGAATTGAGAAGAAAATCAAGAAAATCAACTCTCTGCAATACAAATCAAATTGAAGAATCTAATCCTGATGTTGTTCCTGATAATATTCAAGATCCTGATGATTCTGAAATTCTGCAAGAGATTGACTTGATAATTTTATCTACCGTGGTTGATTCTCACAACAAGGAAGTAGATGAAGAAGAAGAATCCAGAAGAAGTGAAATTACAAGATCAACAAATAGAGATTTCAATCTCTATGTACAAAGGCTTAAACTCTCAAACAGAAGAGTGTGGAGGAACCCAAGCAGACAAGAATCTTCACTGGAAAGAAGCTATGCCTTTTGTTAGGCCGAATACACAATATATAATCAATATTAATATGATAATAACAATTGAGAACACTGTTTATGAATCAACAACTGAATTATATAAATAATTCTTCTCTCAGTGATGTTAAAGAATCACAGAGAGCTGCTAGGTTACAAGAATAATGTATTCAATATTCACATTCCTTTTAGGGTTAACCTATCTGTGTTTATATAATACACAGTTACATAATCAATCTCTAATTGATATTCCTATAAATTAGCTATACAAATTATATCAAATTAGGATTGCTTCTGTCTTCTGTTCCGTTTCCTTAACTGTCTCAATATATCTTGCTTCTTTCCATCTTCAAGATATATTGCTTCTAGAATCTTCATATTAGCACCGACAGTTAATGAACTCTTCACCCCGTCAGACTTTATCAAACTGTGACTGGCTTCTAGTAAACTCTGATGAGTACCTGGTACTTAAACACTGATGAACAAACGTCAGCAATTATATCTAACAATCTCCCCCAACTTGTGCATAATGAAGATGTAAAAGTTAAATAGATAATTGATGATGTCAAAACATATAATAAATGCAGTGTTTAAATATAACAGAGTTTAACTTTAACTTAGAACAGAAAACTTTAAAAACTTACAGTCAGACTTTACTTAATCTCTTCAATATCAGGCACTGTCCTGAGATAATCGATAAGAAGTCTTCTTTCAGCCTTTTCTAGCTCTTCTACCATGATCTCTTTCAATTCCTTGAGCTCTGGATCACCTTCTCCAGTCTGGTAGATAGCAGCTCTCAGAGAATAAATGCTGTTCTTTCTCATTTCATTCCCTAGCCGGATATAATATGATTTGTCTGACTCCAGATTGAATTCCAAGACTTTAATACCCAGTGCTGTCTTAAACTTAGCACTGTTTCTCTTCATCTCAACAATCTTTCCATAAGCATCTCTGTACTTAGGAATATATGCACTAGAAACACCACCTCCAAGCATAGCTTTTGTCTTCAGCATCCTTTCTCTTAGAACTAAAGCAGCATTGTGAGTACTTCTATTTTTGACTTTGAGAAGGTATAAAACATACTCAAGCTCTTCCCATAGCTTCAATTGAACATCAGCTTCTCCTACTCTGTATACTCTTCCATCAGACATAAAATATAACAGAACCTCTTTCTTCAATCCTTTATGATAGACCATCTGAACAGATTCTAGTTTATCAAGGCTCTCTTGAGATACCCCAATACCAGCTTCTGCCAGTGATGTTTGATCTAAAGATATGTTATTTATTCTCTTTTCCCTGTGTGAACCTAAACCAGACTTGTCATGAGATTCTTTTCCAAGTACTGTCCTGGTTTGAGAAAAATCAACAGCTTCTAACGTCAGAGTTTCAGAAAGTACAGGTCTTAAGAAACCTTGAAGTTGTGGAGCTAGCTGAGTTTGTACAACTTGAGCCTTGTCAGAGGTTGTCACAACTTTAGTAGAAATATCAACATGAGCAACGTCAGAGGTTGATTTGTTTATCCTTGATTCAACTTGAGCAACGTCAGAGGTTGAATAATTCTTCTTTGGTAACTGTCCTTCTTCTACCAGTATACCCTTTCCTTTATCAGTATTTGCAATCACAGGTCTCCTTGTGTATTGTATACTCTGTTGAGTATTTGCTTTGATAGAAATTCCAATTTCTTTCTTTCTAGGAGCCTTTACTGATTTCTTCTTATAAGTACCAGAAGCAACTTTCTTTTTATGTTCTTCAGACAGCATCTTCATTTCTGCTTCCAAATCCTCAACTGTCACTTCACCATCATGCTCATCTAAAAACAGCTTGGCTGCAATCTCTTCATCAGTTATTGGATTAGCTGAAATCACTAGACTCTTAAGTCTTGAAGAAGATTGAGCATGAGTACCAGAACCAGTAGCACCAGAGTTTATCATATCAGAGTTTGTCTGTCTAGCAGAGTTTGACCTAAGTCGCCCTTGCTCTTGAGAAGACTTTGACCTTTTCTCTGTTTCCCTGCTTCCACCATCATTTGAATCATCCCTCAGTCTCAAAGTTGGAGTCCTTCTGCATTTGTCTTTAGGTATCTTCTCCCCCTTTTTGACATCATCAGGAATAAAAACTGATGTCAGCAACTCTAGTGATGCAGCAATAGAATCAATTTTTCCAGACATCAAAGTCTGATTCTCTTCAACCTTCAGTAACCTGGAGCTAAAATCCTTTTGTTCTTGACACAGGGAAAGATATAAAGATTTATCCTTTTTCAATGTAACTTCCCTGGCAACTATGTCATTTCTCAGTCCATCAATAACCTTATCAGTAGTATCAAAGCGATTATGCAATGATTTGACTTGGACAATTGTGGCTTTGAGATGAGTTAAAAGTTCAGGATTTTGAATTTCCTTAGAAGACTTGGTCACAAAATCAGCAGCTCTTTCATCAGAAAAGATAGTTTCTCTGCTTGACCAATTAGAAAAATACATTTCCTGAAAGTGAGCGTCTGTAGCATGTTGAGCAGCAACTCTTTGAGATGTATCAACAGAGTTTGCAGAAGAAGCATCATTAGAAGAAATAGAAACATCTTCGTCAGCATTATCTTGTGCTCTCTCAGGAAGATCAGAGTTTACAACTACATTTTCTGCAGCTTCTTCAACAATATGCTCTGCAGTAATGTCAACATTCTCTGCTGCAACATCATCTTTCTCAGCATCTTCTTCTATTGCTGGAACAGCTTCTTCTACTATAATCTGCTTCTCAGCATTTTCAACAATCTGCTCAGAAGAGACAGATCTTGCTGCCTGATCAACCTCTTCACCAACTTCAATAACTTGATTAGTGATAGAAAGAATCTCTGTATGAGTTGCCATTGACTCTTCAATTACCAGAGTGGCTTGATCAGCTGCCACATCCGCAGTGTCACAAATACTGACAGTAGGATGTGCTTCAATCTCTTCTTCATTGTCCATCTCCAATATAGGTTCAAGGAACACCTCAGGAGCTTCATCAGAATTTACTCTGTCCATTATAGGCACAATAGTGTTATCATCGACAACAATCTCCTCAATAACAACATCAGCCTCATCAGCATGTGCTCTGGTCTCATCAGTAACAACCTCCTGATTTTCAGCTTCAGGAGCTTCAGCGTTTACAAAAACTCTGTCCTCATCAGCAGTAGTTACAACATGCTCCTCAACAAAATCTTCTGGAGCTTCATGCTGGACAGCTTCAGCATTTGGATCAGAAACATCCAACTCCTCAAAAAGATAATCAGCCACCAACTTTCTTCTTTTCTGATGTGAAATCTCACTGTCAGCAAAAGATGGCCTATTTGCCCTTCTTTTCTTCCTTGAAGTTCCAGCAGATGTTGACACCCCAATATCAACTGATGATTTAGAAATCCTTGCTGGCTTAGAACCCATATGCTTAGTTCTACCACTAGATTTTGGTTTATTGGGAAGAACAGTATCTAGAGGTTCAGGCTGTGGTTCAGATTGTGGTTCAGATTGTGGTTGTGGTTGAGTTTCAGATTGTGTTTGGGTAGAATTGATCAAAAACTGTTGAACCAACTCAGGTAATAAGAAATCACCTAGATTACCCTTCTTGACATCCTTGTTAATAAGATCAGAGAATACTCTTTTGTGCAGTTTAAAACAAGGAATAATATCATTATCAATAATATCTACCCCATTAACACAAACAGAAAATAAAATCTGACAAAAACGAGCAAAGTAAACTACCCTTCTGTTTTCAGTCATTTTCTCACCTAAATTAGTTAAAACTAATCTAGCAAAATCGAAATGAGTACCATAAAGTAAAGAATACCCAATTTGCAGACTATCAGTGGGTATTGCATCCCAGTTGGTGCACTTCTTTCCGAACATTCTTGTAATGCAATCGAAGAAAAAGCTCCACTCCTTTCTCAAGAACGGTCGCTTCAACTGACCTATCTTAGCCAAAGACCCACTGTATCCTATCTCCTTCATCATCCTTACCAAATCAGCATCACCAACAGCAATGGTGTAAGCAGTATACTCACCAAAGCCCATAGCTGCACGAACTGTACCAGGAGTAATAAAATACTCTGTTTCTTGAAACTCGAAAATAATGGATGGTGTTCCTGATTCACCACCATCATCATAGACACCAGTCTCCCAGAAGCTTTTAATTTGTAATCCAGAAAGCTTCTCTGGTTCTACAAGAGCACGCCCGATTGGAGATTGGGCAAGAAAATTCTGCATCAGATGAAACGCCTCCGGTGCGTTCGCATTAGCCAATGGAGCAGCATAGTTGTTAGGAACAAATTCAAGATCAGAGGATACAAAAGCAGTAGAAGCCATTTGAATGATTTAGAAATAATTAGAGAATGACTTAGAAATTTTTTGAGAGTGTTTGTAGTAAAAGTGTTTGTAAAAATGTGTGAATTGGAATAAGTTGTGAAAAGTTCAAATGAGTTTGTGTATTGGATATTAATACAAAAGAATTAATTAAAAACTGAACAGTTTCTACTCAATACACACAACTGTCTTACTCCGTGAAACGTGTGAGTGGGACACGTGGCACACATGCAATGACTGACAACAGTAATTGACAGTTTCCAATGCGCATGCGCAGTAAAAACAGCAATAATTACCGCCTTTTACACTTTTCTAGACACTCAACCTCTCTCATTTGTTTAATACAAATTAGAACCGTTACCAATCATACTCTTTTATTTTCAAGAATGTTTTCTCAAAATTGTTAACTGTCTGAAACAAATAATTAATTTTAATCATCAGAGATTAAAATAAAATTACCTCAGCGTAGAGTACACATTTCATCAGTGTTTACCAATCCTCCTCCTTTATAAATAAACTCT
Source organism: Heracleum sosnowskyi (assembly GCA_030848705.1). Taxonomy (NCBI): domain Eukaryota; kingdom Viridiplantae; phylum Streptophyta; class Magnoliopsida; order Apiales; family Apiaceae; genus Heracleum; species Heracleum sosnowskyi. The sequence continues at coordinate 65,815,514 of CM061241.1, read as the reverse complement.
TTTCACAAACTGTACAGGTGTGAGTATTTGTGTGTGAATTAGCAGAGTTTACTGAATATGCATATTTAGATCATCTCAAAGTGCATAAAATCCACAAACTAAAGCAGTAAAAACTGGTTGCTCAAACTCTCATTTAAAATAAAATCTGATTTTTGTATCTAAACTCTGTATTCTGATATCCTTTCATTTGGATATATCTTTTATTTTCACCCCCTTTATATAATTTTTTTTTTCCCCAGTAATCAGTGGTTGGCACTAGTCACCAAAAATCAAAGATTTTAGCCCTTATTTCATACAATAAGTTCCTGGATCTTCCTAGGCACAACATGATCTCAAAGGAATTTGTGCTCTTTTTGGCATCTTTTGATTTGAGGGTGAAATATTTGCAATTAATTAACAGAGTTTAGACTTTTCATCAGTTAATTAATTTATGAGAGAAAGTGCAAACAGCTAATACAAACTCAGTGTATAGGATCAATAAACTAAGAGATGCTATAAATATAGAGACAGTATCATGCTGTGTAAAATTTCTGCACATTTTGTAATTTAGAATTTATAATACTTAGAAGGATTCATGATTACTTACTGAAAATCGTGCTTCATACAAATTTCTTCATCGGTCCATATGTTTCAGACAATATCACAATCAGAGTTTAACATTAGAGTTTAACCGACAGAGTATGACTAACAGAGTTTACTATCAGAGTTTAACATACTGGTACAAATAGCAGTTAACACATGCAAAGAATCATGAGCATAAAATCATGTATAGAGTTTGAATCTAACCAGTATCTCTAGTCAAAACCAGAGATCATTCCAAGTTCATTTACCAGCCTTGTAAAGGTAGCTTCACTCAAAGGTTTGGTGAAGATATCTGCAAGCTGTTGGTCTGTAGAAACAAAATGAAGCTCAATGTTTCCTTCTTCCACATGTTCTCTGATAAAATGATACCTTATGCTGATGTGCTTGGTCATGGAGTGCTGTACTGGATTACCTGTCATAGCAATAGCACTTTGATTATCACAGTAAATAGGTATTCTAGAGTACCTTAATCCATAGTCCAGCAATTGATTCTTCATCCATAAAATCTGTGCACAACAGCTACCAGCAGCTATATACTCTGCTTCTGCTGTGGATGTGGAAATTGATTTCTGTTTCTTGCTGTACCAAGAAACTAATCTGTCACCTAAAAATTGACAGCTTCCACTTGTGCTTTTTCTGTCTATCTTACAGCCTGCAAAATCTGCATCAGAGTAACCAATTAATTTAAACTCTGATTCTCTAGGGTACCACAAACCGAGGGTTATGGTTCCTTTGAGATATTTGAAAATCCTCTTTACAGCTGTTAGATGTGGCTCTCTGGGGTCTGCTTGAAATCTTGCACAAAGACATGTTGCATACATGATATCTGGTCTACTTGCTGTCAGATAAAGAAGAGACCCTATCGTTCCTCTATAGTTTGTCATATCTACTGAGGCTCCTGTGTCTTTGTCTAGCTTTTTTGCAGTAGCCATGGGAGTTGTAGCAGATGAACTATCAAGCATACCAAATTTCTTGAGAAGATTTCTGGTATATTTTGCTTGATTGATAAAAATCCCATCATCTGTTTGCTTGACCTGTAAGCCTAGAAAATAACTAAGCTCTCCCATCATACTCATTTGATATCTTGACTGCATAAGCTTGGCAAATTTCTTACAGAGTTTGTCATTAGTAGACCCAAAAATTATGTCATCCACATAGATTTGAACTAACAGCAAATCATCACCAGAATTAAAATAGAACAAGGTTTTGTCAATTGTACCTCTAGTGAACCCACTTTCTAAAAGAAATTGAGCCAGAGTTTCATACCATGCTCTTGGTGCCTGCTTTAGTCCATATAATGCCTTATCAAGACTGTAGACATGATCTGGATGTTTGGGATCTACAAACCCTGGTGGTTGTTCAACAAACACTTCTTCTTCAAGTTTCCCATTGAGAAAAGCACTTTTCACATCCATCTGAAAGACTTTAAACTTCTTGTGAGCAGCATAGGCCAGAAAAATCCTTATTGCCTCCAATCTTGCAACTGAAGCAAAGGTTTCATCATAGTCAATTCCTTCCTGCTGTGAATAGCCTTTAGCCACAAGTCTAGCTTTATTCCTTGTAATCACTCCATCACTGTCTATTTTGTTTCTGAAAACCCACTTTGTACCAACAATAGATCTGTTCTTTGGTCTTGGTACAACTGTCCAGACTTCATTCCTCTCAAATTCATTTTACTCTTCTTGCATTGCTGTTATCCAATTAGCATCTTGAAGAGCTTCTTCCACTTTCTTGGGCTCAGTTTGAGATAAGAATGCATTAAACAAACATTCATTATTTGTAGCACTTCTAGTTCTTACACTAGCTTCTGGATCTCCAATTATCAAGTCAGGTGTATGGAATTGTGTCCACCTTCTTGTTGTTGGTAATTGGCTTTTTATTTTCATTATTAGATCCTCCCCCTTGATCCATGCTCTCCTGATTTTCTGCTTGACCATTTGCATTCTCTGAGGCTCCCCCTGAATTGGACTGTTCAGTATTTGAACTTTCAGAGTTTGACTCAGAGTTTCTGTTGGTTTCTTCATTTGACTCTCTTTCAGAATTTGAGTCATCACTTTGAGAAGTTTCTGAAGTTTCTTCACTCTCCCCCTCAACTGGTTCTCCATTTCGTTCTGTCAGAGAAAATTCTTCAGAGTTTACCAGTAGAGGATCAGAGTATGCTTCGTCAGAGTTTGTTGGATTTGCTTCATCAGAGTTTACATCATCAGAGTATAGATCTTCATTTTCAAAGCGAAGTTGATCATGATATCCTTCATCTTCTATTCCAGTTATTTTCTTGTCATCAAATGACACATGTATAGATTCCATGATCACTTTAACTTTATCTTTAAACCTAAGTTCATCTCCCTCACAGTAACCTAAGCCTACAGTATCTGTCTGAAAAACCTGATGTGTGTCTTTTCCAGAATTTGTCCAGGTTTTAATTACTTTCCTCTCTTTTTCCAACTCAGATTCTATTTCCCTATATCTTTTAAGCAACTCCTGTTTAACATAAACAGCATCATCTCTCTCCTTTTGAACTTGTTGCATGTTAACAAGTTTCTCTTCAAGAAATTTATTCCTCTCTTTAAGACCTAGATTCTCAGATTTGATTCTTTCATTTTCTAAAGTCTGATCCCTATAACTAACATGTATGCTTTTAAGATAAATTCTTAATTCAGATATATTATCAGTATCATAAGCATAAGTTGTTAGGGGTACCTTGTTTCCAAATGACTCAGCTTTATCTTTAACAGTTGCCATGAGAGCATAATTGACTCCCTCATCTGAGTCTGAAGTGTTTGCCCAGTCCTTGCCTTTAGTGATGAGTGCTTTCTCAGATTTTCCTTTCTTGCATTCTGGAGCATAATGACCCATCTCTTTACACTTGTAGCACTGGATCTCAGACTTGTCTTTCTTTACAGACTTGGTATATTTTCCATCAGACTTTCTGAAATTTCTCTTATCAGAATTTGAATCTTTCCTTGAGAATCTATTTCCTTTCTTGAAGTTCTTGAATCCCATCTTCTTGAAGGTCTTCACCATTAAAGCAGCCATTCTCATCATCTCTTCTTCATCATCCTCAGAATCAGAAGCTTCATCATCAGTGTTTGAGCCATCATCAGAGTTTGATGACTCACTGTCAGATTTAATGACTAAAGCCTTTCCTTTGGTTTTCTTTCTTGATGATTCCTTCTTGACAGGCTTTTCTTCAACTTTAAGAGCAACAGATTTTTTCTTCTTTCCAGATCTTTTGTTTCTCTGTTCTATTTCAAGTTCATGAGTTTTAAGGAACCCATAGATTTCATCAAGATCTGTATCTGCAAGATCAGGTTTCGAAGCCAGTCAGCAAAATTAGGACCAGTCAATTTGTGAGCATCCAGTATGCTCCGGAGTGAGAGTGCAGAAGACATAATGTATATAGTAAATCTGTAAATGATAAACACATAACAACACTTAGCAAATATTCAATTTCATTTTAAAACACTATATGAATCGGGTATTTATTCATAAGTGGCTCCCACTAGTTTACCTAATTTATACAACCCCTAAGTGAAAAATTAAGCATTCATAATGCTAGTGGGAATAGGGATCCTACATTCCATCACACAACCTCGGCTGTGGCACGAAACGCCATGTGATGTTCAGTAGGCAGACAACTCTTGTCAATTACATCTCATGTTATTCCCTAATAAAACTTTAGCCTCTTGAATAATTGAGTCACGGCTGTAGCACGACAAACTCAATATTCTAAGTCAAGTCTAACCCAACATTTCATACAATTGAATCAGTCTCCAACAGCCCACGGCTGTAGCACGTAACGACAATTAGATTCTAATTCATTGTACACATCTCTATGTAATAGACAAGTATTTCTTATTTCGAAATCAAAGCCCTCGGCTGTAGCACGAAACGATAATGATTCAAAAATAAGAACTACTTTCTACCATGTTGGAAGGCTATGACCGACACAAGCCCGTTGTGTCATTGGCCAATTACTACTTGATATTATTTAATTTTAGAGGAATTATATTATGTTACAACCATAATCATATTACTAGAAGATTCTCTTTTTCTTGAACAAAATACAATTATGATATTTAAATGAAAAATTCCCAGTGTGTTGGAGGGGTCACATCGGTCCCGCTTAAAACCCAACGGCCTAGACAGAAATTTTCATTTTCAACATCAAAAGAGTATTTCACTCTATGTTTCATAAACATAAGAATCTCATGGTTGTACTCATAATATTATTGTTAAGGCAAGAAACGATTCCTATTCTAGATTTTCTAGAGCACGCCTTATTTTGATTTAAGTTCACCTAAATCTATCATCGCATGGTAAACTTAGGCATATATCTCATATATAAACATAAATAAACATGTAAGCATGCTAGTAATATCATGTCATACAATGATATAATGATGTATGGATTTATTATAGTATTGAAAAGCAATTAAAACAATTAAAACATGCTTTAAAACACTTCCGGGAATATAAACAGTTCAAAACTTTTATATAAACAATATTTGACCACTCCATTAGATCCGTCTCGAAAAAACGAATCCAACGATATATTGCACGCCCAAAACGGAGTTACGAAACTCCCAAAAAATCAAATTTAATGTGGCAGAAGGGCTGTAACGCATTTCATAAATGCGCCACACTATGTAACGCATTTATGGAATGCGTTACAACAGTTTAAGTCCATTAAATGCTGTAACGCATGACGCTCATGTGCCACAGCCCCTGTCACGCATTTCCTAAATGCGCGACCCCCCTTTCCGCCGGTTGTCATCCACGCGCGCGGGCAGCAGCTGACCAGTTTTTTTTTTCTTTTCTCTCTTGTCAGCCGACCGTTGTGATGTGTCAGTGCTTTTGTAACTGGTGCCTTTCATGTAATATAACTGTTACACTTACTCCTTTAACTAGTAATAACTTTTATTACAAATATCTTAATTTTAATATTAATAAATTAATTAACAATTAATTAATTAATTAATAAAAAGTTACAGGAATATGATTTCTCAAATCAGACAGTAGCAAAAAATTACCAGGTGGTTATGGGGTCCTTGTGCAATTTTTAATTCATATTTATATACATGCTTGATTATTTTATGAATTTTAATTAAAACAATTTTTAAAAATTCATAACAAATAATCTACACATCACAAAAATATGAAAAAATACCCAGATCATCCACAACACTTGTAGAACCCAGATCAATGGTCATAATCTCATGCAAATAATATTTCGAATTAATTCATAATTAAATCTAAATAATCTTGCAAAAATCATAATAAATCCATACATTCATCAAAAAATCTAAAATTTTTACATGATTCTCTATATGCAACAACCTATCTCTGATGCCATTGAAGGAATATAAGGATGAGCGGAAGCATGAAATAACATTTTATTTCGTAAAATCCATATATCGCACATATAGAAAACTGTAAAATGATGTGGAATCAAAATCTTACCTTGAAAAATCGAAGCTTTGAATCGAGATGATCGTTAGCAGTAGCTTCTCAGAGTGTGAAGCCCTCTACCGGTATCCACCAAGAATAATTCTTCGATGAAGCTTTTTATAAAACTTGAAGCTTTATAAAATGGAGGTTTTCCTTTTTCTTTTGAGAGAGAGAGAGAGAGATGAGGAAGAAAGGAGGCAACTAGGTTTTTCACAAAAACAAAAGTGTATCTAACTCTTCTCATCTCATCCTTTATATAGGGCTCAAGTAGGGTTAGTATATTTAATATATCAATATATATTAATATATAAATCCCTCACTTTCTCTTATTAAAATGTTTAAATAATAATTAAAACTATTTTAATCATTATTATTATTCTCTCTCAAAATACCTTCATCAATAAATTAATCTTTTTATGGTGTGACCCTGTAGGTTCAATATTAAGCCGGTAGTAGAAATAAATAATAATAAACTTTTTATTTATTTATATGAATTCTAAAATTCATTAAATATAATTAACTGATTAATTATATTTATTCTACATCGTGAGTGATGCTTCTCAACATATCGCGACTATCCGGATAATATGAATTCACTGCTTAGAATACCAAGAACCTGTCAGTGACTAGTTACAGTACAATCATTCCTTCTACCCTACAATATCCCGATTAAATATAAGGCATGGATCTCGTGTCAGGCCTATCAAATTTAATCATATGATTTCTTATTCATAATGCTAAGTTCATATTAATGCAAATTAGAAACTCCTTTCTAATTTCATACACTCTGGCCAGAGATTCCAGAACTCGCATACTAAGAATAACATAGGATATTCTCTTCCTATACTGGAAGGGGTAGATCCTCTATTGACGTTAACTATCTCCATACACAAATCCCTATGCCCAGAATAGACCTAATGGATGTCCTTGAGACTAAGGACTAATCCAAAGCATAGTTCATTATATACAAGATAACTCTAACGATCTCAAGTCTAAGGACACTTGTACAACTATCACTCAGTGAATAACTATTGACACGTGAGTAAACTCCATTAGCTATTCAACTTATCGAGTCATGTTCAGTGAACTTATTCCCTAACAAGCACCTACATACTAGCTATAGTGTCACCACACAAATGCCTATGAGAACAGACATCCTCCTGACGGGAGCAAGCATAGTATGTACCAATCTTTGCGGATTCACCAACTTCCGATTAGTTATCCTATGATCAGGAACTGTTTAAGTCTAGAGTTATCATCTTCTAGATCTCACTATTATAATCTCATTATAATTCTAGAAGGTTTACTCTAAACTATGGAACATCTTATTTAAAACACTTTAAATAGATAAGGCCCGTAATAAAAACAAAACAAGTCTTTTATTAACATTAATGAAATCAAATAAGAATACAAGAAAGTTCTTCCTAACTCATCATACATGATTGGATTTAGGACAAACACTTTCAATCTCCCACTTGAACTAAAGCCAATCACACTGGTATCTAATACCCATCTTCTCTTTATGACGATCAAAGTGAATCTGAGACAATGTCTTTGTGAGTGGGTCTGCTACGTTGTTATGTGTGTCAACTCTCTCAATTTTGACATCTCCTCTTTCAATGATCTCCCTAATCAAATGAAAGCGCCGCAAAACATGTTTGGTATTTTTATGAGACCTAGGTTCCTTGGCTTGTGCTATTGCTGCGTTGTTATCACAATACAACACAATAGGCTCCTCAATGCTAGGAACAACTCCCAACTCAGAAACAAATTTCCTCATCCAAACGGCCTCTTTTGCAGCCTCACTTGCAGCTATATACTCTGCTTCCGCTGTGGAGTCAGCCGTTGTAGACTATTTGGAACTCTTCCAACTAATCGCTCCACCATTTAGAGTAAACACGTACCCTGACATGGATGTGCTATCATCACTTTCTGATTGAAAACTAGAGTCAGTATAACCCTCTATTTTCAACTCAGATCCACCAAAAACAAGAAAAATATCCTTAGTCCTTCGTAAATACTTAAGGATGTTCTTCACTGCTTTCCAGTGGTCTTCACCTGGATTGGACTGATATCTGCTCGTCACACTAATTGAATGAGCAACATCAGGCCTAGTACATAACATCGCGTACATGATAGATCCTATTGCCGAAGCATAAGGAATCTTACTCATACGCTCCCTTTCTTCAGGTGTCTTAGGAGACATCTTCTTGGAAAGGGATACTCCATGGCTCATTGGTATGAGACCTCTCTTGGAGTTTTCCATGCTGAACCTATTAAGCACTTTCTCGATGTATGTACCCTGGGTAAGACCTATCATTCTTCTAGATCTATCTCTATAGATCTTCATACCGAGAATGTAGGATGCTTCTCCCATGTCCTTCATAGTGAAGTTCTTTGATAGCCACACTTTGACTGATTGTAGCATCGGTATATCATTTCCTATCAGAAGTATGTCATCCACATACAACACAAGAAATGTTACCACACTCCCTCTAACCTTCTTGTAGACACATGGTTCATCTATGTTTTTGATAAAATCAAACTCTTTGATTGTCTCATCAAAACGGATGTTCCATCTACGAGAAGCTTGCCTTAATCCATATATGGTCCGTAGCAGCTTACACACTAGGTGTTCATTCCCTTTGGAAACAAAACCCTCTGGCTGTGTCATATACACTTCCTCTTCAAGTTTCCCATTGAGGAAGGCTGTTTTCACGTCCATTTGCCAGATCTCATAGTCGTAGTAAGCAACAATGGCAAGCAAAATCCGAATCGATTTTAACAGGGCTACAGGCGAAAAAGTTTCATCAAAGTCAATCCCTTGCCTTTGTCTGAATCCTTTTGCCACGAGCCTGGCCTTATAGGTCTCCACCTCGCCATCTGCTCCAATCTTTCTCTTGTATACCCATTTGCACCCAATAGGCTTCACATTCTTGGGTGCTTCAACCAAAGTCCATACTTGGTTGGTATACATAGAATCCATTTCGGATTTCATGGCACTCTGCCATTTCTCTGAGTCAATACTACTCATAGCCTCATTATAGGTCATAGGGTCGTCATCATCAATGATTGACAACTCATTGTCATTCTCAATGACAAGGCCATAATACCTCTCAGGTTGGCGAGACACTCTCTCTGACCTACGAATGGGCTGTTCCACAGAAGGTTGTTCAGTCTGAACAGGTGTTTCCTCTTGAACCGTGGTAGTTTGTGCTTCTTGAACTTCATTAAGTTCTATTTTGCTCCCACTGTTCCCTTCAAGGATAAACTGTTTTTCCAAGAAGGTAGCATGTCTGGAGACAAATACCCTATGATCGGTGTAAAAGTAATACCCTAAAGTCTCTTTAGGATATCCCACAAACTTATATTTAACGGATCGAGATTCCAGCTTATCAGGGTCAACTTTCTTGACATAAGCTGGACATCCCCAAATCTTAACGTGTTTAAGACTCGGTTTCCTTTCTTTCCATATCTCATATGGTGTTTGAGGAACAGATTTGGAAGGCACCTTATTCAGTAAATATGCTGAGGTTTCCAATGCATAACCCCAAAGGAATACTGGAAGATCTGCATAGCTCATCATGGATCGAACCATGTCTAACAAAGTTCGATTTCTCCTTTCAGATACCCCATTCAACTGTGGAGTATATGGAGGAGTCCACTGAGATACTATACCATTTTCTTTGAGATAATCTAGAAACTCACCATTCAAGTATTCACCACCTCGATCTGATCGAAGGGTTTTAATACTATGTTTGGTTTGTTTCTCCACTTCATTCTTGTATTCTTTGAACTTTTCAAAGGCTTCAGACTTGTGTTTCATCAAATACACATATCCGAATCTAGATCGATCATCTGTGAAAGTAATGAAGTATGAAAATCCACCCATGGCTTGCGTAGACATCGGTCCACATACATCTGTGTGTACCAATCCTAGCAAATCTGCAGCCCTCTCTCCATGTCCACTAAATGGAGATTTGGTCATTTTACCCAATAGACAAGACTCGCATGTAGGATATGATTCAAAATCAAAGGGTTCAAGTAACCCTTCCTTATGCAATGTACGAAGTCTATTTTCACTAATATGACCAAGTCTGCAGTGCCACAAATAGGTGAGATTTTCATCATCCCTTTTCCTTTTATTAGTACGTTCAATTTGTAGTAAATTATGCTCTACGTCACATACATACAGACCATTATTTAAAATACCACTACCATAAAGAACATTATCTCTAAGAATTGAACATTCATTATTCTGAATAACAAACGAAAATCCAGCCAAGTCTAACATGGGAATAGAAATAATATTCCTCACAATCGAGGGAAAAAAATAACAATTATTTAAAACAATAGTCTTGCCCGTAGGCATATGTAAATCAAATGATCCTACAGCTTCAGCAGCAACTCTTGCTCCATTTCCCATCCGTAGAATCACCTCCTCTTCCTCAAGAGTCCTACTTCTCCTTAGTCCCTGCAACGAATTGCAAATGTGAGAACCACAGGCGGTATCTAATACCCAAGTAGAAATTTGATTTAATGACATATTCACTTCAATCATGAACATACCTGAATCAGAAGCGGCAGTCTCACTACCCTTCTTCTTCTTCAATTCTGCAAGGTAAACCTTGCAGTTCCTCTTCCAGTGCCCCACCTTGTTACAGTGGAAGCAAACAGCTTTGCTTTTGGGGTCTTCAGCTTTTGGTGGAACAGGCCTTTTCTCACCTACTTTCTTCTTCTTGGGAGGGTTCTTCTTCCTTTTCTTAGGATTGGAACCTTCACCAATTAGAAGAACATAACTCTTCTTAGAGGGAAAATTCGATTCCGCAGTCTTTAACATGTTATGGAGTTCAGCCAGGCTGGCGTCCAACTTATTCATATGAAAGTTCACAACAAACTGCGAAAACGAACCCGGAAGTGATTGCAAGACCAAGTCTTGACTCAGCTCCCCATCCATGTTGAAACCAAGTTGTCCAAGACGTTCAATCAAATTGATCATCTTAAGTACATGGTCATTCACAGACGATCCCTCAGACATCCTACAGCGGAACAGCTCCTTCGATATATCATATCGAGCTGTCCTCCCTGCCACATCATACAACTCTTGTAGATGCGTTAGGATAGTGTGAGCATCCATATACTCATGCTGCTTCTGTAGCTCAATGTTCATGGAAGCTAGCATGATACATTGAGCAACATTTGCATCATCTATCCACTTACGATACACAACATGTTCATTATTATGTGCATCGTCAGCAGGTTCAGCAGGCTTAGGTGAGTTAAGCACATATTCCAGCTTCTCAACCCTGAGAACAATTTTCAGGTTTCGAAGCCAGTCAGCAAAATTAGGACCAGTCAATTTGTGAGCATCCAGTATGCTCCGGAGTGAGAGTGCAGAAGACATAATGTATATAGTAAATCTGTAAATGATAAACACATAACAACACTTAGCAAATATTCAATTTCATTTTAAAACACTATATGAATCGGGTATTTATTCATAAGTGGCTCCCACTAGTTTACCTAATTTATACAACCCCTAAGTGAAAAATTAAGCATTCATAATGCTAGTGGGAATAGGGATCCTACATTCCATCACACAACCTCGGCTGTGGCACGAAACGCCATGTGATGTTCAGTAGGCAGACAACTCTTGTCAATTACATCTCATGTTATTCCCTAATAAAACTTTAGCCTCTTGAATAATTGAGTCACGGCTGTAGCACGACAAACTCAATATTCTAAGTCAAGTCTAACCCAACATTTCATACAATTGAATCAGTCTCCAACAGCCCACGGCTGTAGCACGTAACGACAATTAGATTCTAATTCATTGTACACATCTCTATGTAATAGACAAGTATTTCTTATTTCGAAATCAAAGCCCTCGGCTGTAGCACGAAACGATAATGATTCAAAAATAAGAACTACTTTCTACCATGTTGGAAGGCTATGACCGACACAAGCCCGTTGTGTCATTGGCCAATTACTACTTGATATTATTTAATTTTAGAGGAATTATATTATGTTACAACCATAATCATATTACTAGAAGATTCTCTTTTTCTTGAACAAAATACAATTATGATATTTAAATGAAAAATTCCCAGTGTGTTGGAGGGGTCACATCGGTCCCGCTTAAAACCCAACGGCCTAGACAGAAATTTTCATTTTCAACATCAAAAGAGTATTTCACTCTATGTTTCATAAACATAAGAATCTCATGGTTGTACTCATAATATTATTGTTAAGGCAAGAAACGATTCCTATTCTAGATTTTCTAGAGCACGCCTTATTTTGATTTAAGTTCACCTAAATCTATCATCGCATGGTAAACTTAGGCATATATCTCATATATAAACATAAATAAACATGTAAGCATGCTAGTAATATCATGTCATACAATGATATAATGATGTATGGATTTATTATAGTATTGAAAAGCAATTAAAACAATTAAAACATGCTTTAAAACACTTCCGGGAATATAAACAGTTCAAAACTTTTATATAAACAATATTTGACCACTCCATTAGATCCGTCTCGAAAAAACGAATCCAACGATATATTGCACGCCCAAAACGGAGTTACGAAACTCCCAAAAAATCAAATTTAATGTGGCAGAAGGGCTGTAACGCATTTCATAAATGCGCCACACTATGTAACGCATTTATGGAATGCGTTACAACAGTTTAAGTCCATTAAATGCTGTAACGCATGACGCTCATGTGCCACAGCCCCTGTCACGCATTTCCTAAATGCGCGACCCCCCTTTCCGCCGGTTGTCATCCACGCGCGCGGGCAGCAGCTGACCAGTTTTTTTTTTCTTTTCTCTCTTGTCAGCCGACCGTTGTGATGTGTCAGTGCTTTTGTAACTGGTGCCTTTCATGTAATATAACTGTTACACTTACTCCTTTAACTAGTAATAACTTTTATTACAAATATCTTAATTTTAATATTAATAAATTAATTAACAATTAATTAATTAATTAATAAAAAGTTACAGGAATATGATTTCTCAAATCAGACAGTAGCAAAAAATTACCAGGTGGTTATGGGGTCCTTGTGCAATTTTTAATTCATATTTATATACATGCTTGATTATTTTATGAATTTTAATTAAAACAATTTTTAAAAATTCATAACAAATAATCTACACATCACAAAAATATGAAAAAATACCCAGATCATCCACAACACTTGTAGAACCCAGATCAATGGTCATAATCTCATGCAAATAATATTTCGAATTAATTCATAATTAAATCTAAATAATCTTGCAAAAATCATAATAAATCCATACATTCATCAAAAAATCTAAAATTTTTACATGATTCTCTATATGCAACAACCTATCTCTGATGCCATTGAAGGAATATAAGGATGAGCGGAAGCATGAAATAACATTTTATTTCGTAAAATCCATATATCGCACATATAGAAAACTGTAAAATGATGTGGAATCAAAATCTTACCTTGAAAAATCGAAGCTTTGAATCGAGATGATCGTTAGCAGTAGCTTCTCAGAGTGTGAAGCCCTCTACCGGTATCCACCAAGAATAATTCTTCGATGAAGCTTTTTATAAAACTTGAAGCTTTATAAAATGGAGGTTTTCCTTTTTCTTTTGAGAGAGAGAGAGAGAGATGAGGAAGAAAGGAGGCAACTAGGTTTTTCACAAAAACAAAAGTGTATCTAACTCTTCTCATCTCATCCTTTATATAGGGCTCAAGTAGGGTTAGTATATTTAATATATCAATATATATTAATATATAAATCCCTCACTTTCTCTTATTAAAATGTTTAAATAATAATTAAAACTATTTTAATCATTATTATTATTCTCTCTCAAAATACCTTCATCAATAAATTAATCTTTTTATGGTGTGACCCTGTAGGTTCAATATTAAGCCGGTAGTAGAAATAAATAATAATAAACTTTTTATTTATTTATATGAATTCTAAAATTCATTAAATATAATTAACTGATTAATTATATTTATTCTACATCGTGAGTGATGCTTCTCAACATATCGCGACTATCCGGATAATATGAATTCACTGCTTAGAATACCAAGAACCTGTCAGTGACTAGTTACAGTACAATCATTCCTTCTACCCTACAATATCCCGATTAAATATAAGGCATGGATCTCGTGTCAGGCCTATCAAATTTAATCATATGATTTCTTATTCATAATGCTAAGTTCATATTAATGCAAATTAGAAACTCCTTTCTAATTTCATACACTCTGGCCAGAGATTCCAGAACTCGCATACTAAGAATAACATAGGATATTCTCTTCCTATACTGGAAGGGGTAGATCCTCTATTGACGTTAACTATCTCCATACACAAATCCCTATGCCCAGAATAGACCTAATGGATGTCCTTGAGACTAAGGACTAATCCAAAGCATAGTTCATTATATACAAGATAACTCTAACGATCTCAAGTCTAAGGACACTTGTACAACTATCACTCAGTGAATAACTATTGACACGTGAGTAAACTCCATTAGCTATTCAACTTATCGAGTCATGTTCAGTGAACTTATTCCCTAACAAGCACCTACATACTAGCTATAGTGTCACCACACAAATGCCTATGAGAACAGACATCCTCCTGACGGGAGCAAGCATAGTATGTACCAATCTTTGCGGATTCACCAACTTCCGATTAGTTATCCTATGATCAGGAACTGTTTAAGTCTAGAGTTATCATCTTCTAGATCTCACTATTATAATCTCATTATAATTCTAGAAGGTTTACTCTAAACTATGGAACATCTTATTTAAAACACTTTAAATAGATAAGGCCCGTAATAAAAACAAAACAAGTCTTTTATTAACATTAATGAAATCAAATAAGAATACAAGAAAGTTCTTCCTAACTCATCATACATGATTGGATTTAGGACAAACACTTTCAGTTTTGCAGCCAATAACTCTGTTAGACATGACATTATCTAAGGCACTGTGTAGTAGATGTCTAACCTTTGCATCCTTCGCAATTGATGAGATGTCTTCAGGAGTCAAATCTTTCTTCTCTTTTGGAACAGTCTTTTGTTCTTGCCCAGTAATAACAGGAGACAATTTAGTTGGCATATGAGGACCATCATTGATTCTATCAAGGTATTCTGGATCTGTGGCTTCCAGAAACATGGTCATCTTCACCTTCCATATTGGATATTCAACTGGTCTGAGAATTGGAACCCTTATAGTCTCATATCGACTCATAGAAGTAGGTTGAACCTTCTGAGCATTAGAACCTGCATTAGAACCTTCCTGAGAGTTGTCAGCCATGCCTATACTTGTGTTTGGATCGATAAACTGTATATACTAATCAGCCTTGGCTCTGATACCAATTGTTAGGCCGAATACACAATATATAATCAATATTAATATGATAATAACAATTGAGAACACTGTTTATGAATCAACAACTGAATTATATAAATAATTCTTCTCTCAGTGATGTTAAAGAATCACAGAGAGCTGCTAGGTTACAAGAATAATGTATTCAATATTCGCATTCCTTTTAGGGTTAACCTATCTGTGTTTATATAATACACAGTTACATAATCAATCTCTAATTGATATTCCTATAAATTAGCTATACAAATTATATCAAATTAGGATTGCTTCTGTCTTCTGTTCCGTTTCCTTAACTGTCTCAATATATCTTGCTTCTTTCCATCTTCAAGATATATTGCTTCTAGAATCTTCATATTAGCACCGACAGTTAATGAACTCTTCACCCCGTCAGACTTTATCAAACTCTGACTGGCTTCTAGTAAACTCTGATGAGTACCTGGTACTTAAACACTGATGAACAAACGTCAGCAGTTATATCTAACACCTTTGAAAAGGAAAAGGATAAGAAGTGGAAACATATTAGCACATTAAGTTGTGATACACTTATCAATTTTCAGTCTGGAGGAATTATTACAAGCGCTTCAAGTGTTGTTGATTTATCTGGGATGGTTAGATCAAAAGCACTCTGGTTAAAGATGTTTTCAAATCTGAAGCAATTGACAAGTAATTCAAGAGGAGGTATTGGACACAGGGATGCTGAATATCTGAATATGTCATATGTTGATCCTTACTCCTTAACTGAAATTGGAGGTACTTTAACTTCTGAAAACCTGAACAATTTACTAGCTGTTGATATAGTTATAGATTGTCATGATGGTTTTGACAAGAAAGAAAAGCTTCTGTACTTCATGAAAGATGGTAGTGTGAAGATTTTATCTATTCAAGATCTGCTGATGAAAACTACACAGGAACTGAAATATGTTCATTATCTTTTGAGATCGAAGAATCAAATATGCAAAGAATGGAGTGACATGATTTTGTCAACAATAAGAAGAAGACTGGATGGAAACAGTACTTTCAATGGTAATTATACTCCCATGTACTTAAATCAAAGAGGTCAGGATGTGGAAATGCAAAGGGGTACTGCTGTTAAAGAAGTAAATTTTGGCATGACTCATCTTACTCTCAATCCTGATGGGAAGGAAATTACTTATCTTTTGCTTGAAGAACATAGTCTTCAGAGAAACTCCATATTGAATCTCAGAGCAGCTATCTACCAGATTAATGAGGAAGATGAAGAACTCAGAAATCTTAAGGAAAGACTGATTCAAATTCTTGAAGAAAAAGAAGAAAATTTGTTATCCCACTTCTTGAAGATGAATCTGTTCTATCAAAGAATTTAAACAGATAAGTTGTTGCTGCAGATTCTGTACATTTTTTTATATATGTTTTTGACATCATTGAATCTTAGGAATCGATACTTTATTTCACAAAGTATGAGATTGGGGGAGATTGTTAGTTCAGAATTCAATGATCGTCAGGAGCTAGACTCAACTGATCAGGATTGCTGACGTCATCAGGATTACATGGTCATCAGGATTGAGATACATATCAGGACTGGGATCAGGATTGATCATCAGGACTGGAAGCTGATCAGGATTCCTACTTCGAGTTATATTTGGAGTCTAGTTAAACATGGTAGTTTATTCTGTCGGTTCCTGGTTTGTAGAATGTAGCTATCAATTATGGATAGGTTTCAATCTTTGTAATTGATTAGGACTTATCATTGATAGAGAATCTGTGTAGTATATAAACACAGTTTTGGTTTCGATTTATGTACGTGAACATAATCGAATAGAAGCTCTTAAGAACATAGAATTTCTTGAGAGAGTTTTTGTAAGCTAGCAGCTCTCAAGAACATCAGAATTTCTTGAGAGAGTTTGTAACAGTTTTATATCAGATTTAATAAAGCTGTTATCTTTCTTTCATATTTGTGATATATACATTAAGAAGTCGATTATCTTATACTATTGTATTCAACCCCCCTTCTACAATAGATTATTACTGGGCAACAGCTTAGCAGTCGGTGCAATTCAATGAACATTCTAGAAGCGATATTCTTTGAAGATGGAAAGAAGCAAAGAGATATCGAGATGGCTAAGGAAACGGAACAGAAGACAGAAGCAATTCTTAATTGATTCTGACTGTATAGCTAATTTATAGGAATATTAATTAGAATTGTATGTAGCTGTGTACTATATAAACACAGATAGGTTAACCCTAAAAGGGAGGCGAATACGTGAATTATCATTCTAGTAACCTAGCAGCTCTCTGTGATATTTTACATCACTGATAGAGGAGTTTTTAATTCCATTCAGTTTATCGTTCATAAACATTGTTCTTATTGTTATTCTCATACATCTACTTGATTATATCTTGTGTATTCAGCCTAACACTATACCGTTTTATCGAATTTGTTCTATTTAGAATCAAACAATTTAAGAACAAATTATGGCGTAATTAAATGAAACAGAATTCAAGTTAAATATAACTTATATTAAACTTGAAAGGTGTTACAAATGAAGTAGTGATTACAAGATTGAATCTCAAACTAATTAAAACAAATCTAGAATAAATTCGACATGAATTTATCTATTTTTGTAATAAAAAGATATAACAATAAATGATAATTTGAGATACGTTCTAGGGATAAAAATCCGCTAGATAGTCAAAGTAGTACAAGTGAATGAATTCTATTGGTTTAGATTTAACACAATGATTCTAGAATTTATTCACTAATGAAATTAGCACGGCAGAGTTCTTGACAGAAACTTTTCTTTTTGATGTAATGTTGATGATAAAGTTAATTGCCTTCTGTCTTGATCTTGTGTTTATATTAGTAAACACCTTTTGGTAATCCACTTGACATCTGCACGTTTCTGATTTTCATTCCACTAGGAATGACTATCAAAATAGTCTTGGAATGACTATCTTAAAAGCCTGGAATGACTATCCAAAAGGCTTTGGATGACTATGTGAATTACTATGAATTAAATTAGAATAATTATAAATGTACTGGGATGACTATCGGGATGACTATCCCTTGATAGTCATTCCAGTTCATTTTTAATAAAAATGGCTTGGAATGACTATCGGGATGACTATCCTTTGATAGTCATTCCAGTTCATTTAAATAAAGTAATTCTAAATTAATTCAAATTCAAATTCTAAATTAATTCTAATAATTAATTTATTTCATAAATTAATTACTTAATTTATTTCATAAATTAATTCTGATGAATTAATTTATTCAATAAATTAATAACTAATTTAAAATAGAATTTAAATTCTCATAGGATAGCAAAACCAATCCTTGAACCACTTGAACTGTTGAAGAATTTCCATTGTCTGAGGTTGTCATTTGATGCACTGTCTGGTTCATAAATGACTAACTTCAATGTCTGTTCTTCATCTTGACTTTAAGTTGTGGTTCACTATCTGCTTTTGACTGTTGTTCAACCTTTGTAACCTGTACATTTGCTGTCACAAATCTGAAACCTCTGTCACTTTAATAAATCCACTTCTTTGAAGACTTCACTGAGGCTTGAACAAATAATTGAACTTATATCAATGTAGTATTTCTTCAAGTCTGTAGGATGACTTTAATATGTATTCTTCTGACAGATATGATCATCTGAGATTCCTGTGACTGTGACAATTGAATTATTACTTACTTATTACAAACTTGTTTAAGTTGAGTTGAATTCTCGATGTAAACAAATAGGCCTAAACATATGCCTTTCAATCTCCCCCTATTTGTTTGTTAGAGAATAATAATCAAATACCTAGAGGATAACTCAACTAACTAAACAAGTAAAAATAAGACTTTAAAAGTTAAGTAAATAATAACACAAAGTTCTGGATTTCATTAAACATTTTCCAGATTCAAACATTAAAGATAAATACAAGATAGATGTTCCTCTAGACTGAACATGTGTTTACATTGATCCTATCTTGATTTACCTAAGCTCTATACATATAACATTTACAAAACAGAGCTAGTGATCACAATTCTTGATCACTCATCTCACCTTCCTCCATTGCAGCCAGCAAGTCTTTATCTAGGACACGATCACTTTCAGTAGTAAGATTTGTTGGTCTGACTGGCAAAGTTGTGACTTTCTTCAATCTATTCTTCAACTGATGATACCTTTTGATGTTGGCAATACAATAGTCTTGAATAATGTCAGCAACTTCAGTCTTCTCTTCTGAAGCAAATCCAGTAGTCCTAAGCATGTTCTCTAGCTTGATCAGATGCATTTCAGGATAGGTCTTTAAAGAAACAGGATCCAATCCACAGGTTTGTAGTGCTCTTCCCTTGTAAAATTTGACTTCAAATGGAACACTTACAATCTGAGGACTGGCCCTTATAGCAAAATCCTTGAGCTCTTCATGCAGCAGCACATTCAAATAAGAATCACCTTTAACTCTGCTCATGAGAATCCACAGCTCTGACAATGATCTACTTGCAAAGCAATCCAGGGAAACATTGATAGTTCCTATGCTTTGACAAGAAACATATATGATCATTTCACTTCTCACCCTGTCAAATCCAGTAGTAATCCTTAAGATTTCTTCTTGTAGAGCTTTCATGTACACTGAATTATCTGGATTGACATTCAAGAACTTCTGAAGAAGGCTAATGAACTCCTTATCATTGGTTGACCCTTTTTGTGGAAGAGTAAACATTTCTTTAGCTTTAGCCCATTTTTCACCCTTCTTCAGTCTAATGTCTAGCTTACGGTCTTTGACTTGCAATCTATGAAGACATTGTTTTTCTTCATGCTCAGCTTTCTGAAGTCGAAGCTTCTCAGATATAATCTGAGAGACCTTGACATTCTCATCCTTCTTCCTCCTTATCTCCTCCTGTTGTTTCTTCAGTTCCTCCTCAAAAGTAGGATCAGGATTGAATAGATAATCTTGATCATCCCATTCTCCATAGTCAGCTTCCTTCTCAATCTCCTCCTCTCCAAAGATGTCTTCATCACCAGATACTTGAAAGTCTTCATCATTAAGTACATCTTGTAAGTAGAAATCATCTTGAATTAGCTTTCCTTTCCCCTTATCCTTCTGAGTACCAGAACTAGAAACTCCTCCTTCATTCTTCTTCTCTCCTTCCTTCTCCTTATTCTCCCCCTTAGTTGAGGAATCCTCTATAGATTTAACTTTATTAGTCTTAGGATCCTCCTTCTTACTTCTTCCTTCTCCTTCTTTATCCTTGCAATCTTTGTCCTCTTCATCATCATCACCCTCAAAGAATTTCTTCTGTTCAGCATTGGGTTGATGTGAGTTCTGGATCATGTTGTAAAGATGCTTCATGCCTTCATTTAGATGTTGCATCCCTCCTTCAATCCTTGTAAACTTCTCATCATTGAACCACTGATTTTCATCAACAGTCTCCTGAATAGAGTCCACCCTAGTTGAAATGGAAGCAATCTGCTTGACACTCTCTATTATCTCAGCATTGGAAGTTATAATCTCAGAGATGTCTGAAGCTACTAACACCTGGGACTCCTGAATAGCATTCATCTTGGGGAGTAGAGTAGTCTTCAATCCTTCAATTTCATCCTTGATAGTACCCAGCTGATTAGTTACAGAGGTGGAAGAAGAAGACCGTTCAACCACTTGTGCCTTGAGAATATCTTTTTCAGCCTGGGTTTCTTGAAGTTGTTTCTGTAGACCAGCTATTTGAGCCAATAAAGAAGCAGTGTATGTGTCATTGTGTGCACTCATCTCAATTTCTCTCGATGGTGTTTCACTCTGCTCACGTGCTTGTGTATCGCTCTGTTTTTGTCTCTCAGATCTAACCACTAGCTGTCTATCCATATTTGGAGTTGATGTACCTGCATGAAAAATCACCCTAGCCCCTTCTAGAGATGTCAGTGGTGGTGCAATGGGAGTTCACAATTCCCAATCCCCAATGAAATCCAAATCTGATTGAAATTGAAACTGAATTGCTTCAGTGTAGGATTCATTAGGTTGCCTTCCACTTTCTCCAGTAAAAACTGCGAGTGGAAAATCCCTTAAGGGAGCCAGAGATGTTCCCTCTGGGAGGGGAGAAAATGATTCTATTTGAGTTGGCGAAGAATCAGATTTTCCCTCAGATTCCTGTGAAGGCACTTCTACCATTACAATGGTAGGCACTGTCTCATGTCCTAAGTGCTCTCCAAGAAAAGTGTCCTGAGTTGCATCTAAAGTTATGTTTTCTCCCATTGTGAGTAACAGGAGTGTGCTTGACTCGGTACAAAATGCCATGGCCCTATGGCGAACTTCAATAGATTCACCCTGTTGAGAGGATGTCTCCAGAGACTGTGTATTGGTCATTTCAAAATCCATATCCTGTTGGGAGGATACAGACGGGCTTACAGATATCTCCCTATATGTTCTTCTTTTCTTTGGAGGTGAAGATAGAGCTGCGGGATCACTCATTGTTTCTTCATCACTACTATTTCTGTTTCTGGTATAGAGATAAGGTTCAGGTTGATTTGGATATGACTCAGTGTTTGGCTCTATGACCGGGGATAGAGTTTGTGGTTCTACAAACTCTTGGTCAGCCCTATCAACCTCTTGGGTTTCAGAAACAGTACCAGAAGAACCAGGGATAGAAGTCTTTACCTGTGGTTGAATGACTTCTTCAGTTCCAGCTGATGTAACTATCCTTTGCTCTGGAACTGGTGGTTCAAATGATGGTAGGTTGATGAAGTTTGTCATGTAATTGGATATGAGAACTGGAATACTGATATACCTGAAGGATGTTTGCAATCTTTGATAGAACTTTTTGTCAGTGGTCGGAGAAATGAAAAAGCGACCATTCCTGAACTGTTCTTGATGCTTATTAGAAAGTAGTGAATTAAGGACAAGTGATAGAAAACGAGGATAAAAACATTTAATCTTTCTACCATTGTCAAATTCCTTTCTAGCATTAAACACCCTCCTAACAACAATATCCCATAGAAGGTGGCCAAAATTGAGTCTTTTGTTGTAGACAATTGCATAACCAATAACTTGTAAAAGATAAGGAATATTTTGAAAGTTATTTTTCGTGCAATTGCCAAAGACCTTAGCCAAAGTATCAAAGAATAAATCCCATTCACACACAAGATTCCCTTTAAGTAATTTAGTCATGTTTAGGGGACCTTGATAGTGAATATTGATGAAAAACCTAGTTAATTCTTCTTCAGTGGGGAGTCTGTCAAAATTATCCAGAGGAAACTGCAAGACATTACAAAATGTTTCCTCAGTAATAATGTACTGTGTGTCCTGAATATTGAAAGAGATAGTTGAGAAATCATCAGAGACAACAGCAGTTGAGCAAAGTAAATATAAGGGATCAACTTTCAAATCAACATTAGAGCATATGGCAAAATTAACACATGAATGTTGATTAAGGAAAGAAATCCAAGGCCTAAAACGTTCAAAAGAACATTTCAGGGGATCAAAATAGCCATTGTAATTAGTAAGAACAATCTCAAATTGCTGGGCCATTTTAACACAAATTAATAGAGTTAATTTTAGATTAATTCTAATTTAGGGAATAAATTCCAAGAAATAAGAATTATATCAGAAATTAATTAAATCAATTTATGTTGATCCAAGTAAAATAATGCGCACAAAAAAAAATGACAGAACCTCTTTAATTTAGAGAATAAAGAAGCCAAACTAGAGAGAAGTAAGTTTTGTAAAAACAAGAACTTGAGAGGAATGAGAAGAAATGACTAACTGGTTAGTATTTATAGGCAATCCTCGGAATAGCCTGGGATGACTATCGGGATGACTACCGGGTAGTCATACCGATAGTCATTCCAGTATTAAACTGAGAATGACTTAAAAATATTAACAAAAAATCATAGAAATAAAACTAAAAATACATACTATTGGAATGACTACCGGGATGACTATGGGATAGTCATACCGATAGTCATTCCAGTACAAAAATCAAAGTACTGAAGTAAAAGGCAGAAAAAATTAATTAAAACTAAACTAAACTACAATGACTATGTAAGATAGTCATTCCGATAGTCATGCTAGTACAAAAACAAACCTGTTAACAAAAACTAGCAGAATTAATTAAAATAATTACAGAAAAATGCAATAGACTAATAGAAATGCATGAAATATTTATAAAAGTCTAGAAAAATTCACAGAAAATTCCATAAATCCTAGAAAAATATGCAGAATAATATAGAATTGCATAAAAATAATATAAACTTGCAGAAATATTTAAACAACTATATTTACAATCTGAAAAATAACTTAAATGATTCTAAATAAACAAATTTTCAATAAAAATACATTTCTCCACTTAAAAATATGAGAAAAATATTTTTAAAGAAAATAAATTATTCAGAATATTTAAATTAACAAGCTTTACACAAAAAAACAAGGATTGGCAATATTGAACATCTAAAATCAACCAGAGAAGATGATTTTGATAAGAACAAACCTACCAGAGACATTGTCAATCACTAAGACTGTTCAACATACCCAATTTACCTACTAACCTGGTAAATGTGGATTCTTCAACAGATTTAGTGAATATATCTGCAGTCTGTTCTTCAGCGGGTACAAAGTGTAACTCCACAGTTCCATTCATAACATGCTCTCTGATAAAATGATACCTGATACCAATGTGCTTCGTTCTCGAGTGCTGCACAGGGTTGTTGGATATTGCTATGGCACTTGTATTATCACATAAAATAGGAATTTTGTCTAATGCAAAGCCATAGTCCTTCAATTGATTCCTTATCCATAGGATCTGAGCACAACAGCTTCCAACAGCAATATATTCAGCTTCTGCTGTTGAATTGGAAACTGTTTGTTGTTTCTTGCTATACCAGGAAATCAATCTACCTCCTAGGAATTGACAACTCCCAGAGGTACTCTTTCTATCCACAACACTACCTGCATAATCAGAATCTGTATATCCAACAAGGTTAAAACCAGAATCTTTAGGGTACCAGATACCTAAATTAGGTGTACCGTTAAGATATCTCAAGATTCTTTTAACAGCAGCGAGATGTAAATCTCTAGGGTCCGCTTGGAACCTTGCACACAATCATGTAGCATACATAATATCTGGTCTACTTGCAGTAAGATAGAGTAAGGAGCCAATCATACCTCTGTAGCTTGTAACATCTACCTTGATAGAGTTATCACAAGCTCCCAGTTTGACCGCTGTTGAGGATGGAGTCCTTGCTGATGCTGAATCCTCCATGTGATACTTCTTGAGGAGTTCTTTGAGATACTTGGATTGACAAATAAATATACCATTTGACCTTTGACTTACTTGCAATCCAAGAAAGAACTTCAGCTCACCCATCATACTCATTTCAAACTTACCCTGCATTAGCTCAGCAAATCTCTTACAGAGATCATCATTAGTAGACCCAAATATGATGTCATCCACTTAGACTTGGACTAATATCATATCACTTTTGTGTTTCTTTGAAAAAAGAGTTTTGTCTATGATACCTCTAACAAAACCATTTTCTAAAAGAAAACCAGAGAGAGTGTCATACCATTTTCTTGGGGCTTGTTTGAGACCATAGATAGCCTTGAAGAGAAAGTACACAAAGTCCAGCAACTCCTGATTTTCAAAGCCAGGGGGCTGTTCCACATAAACTTCTTCATCAAGCTCACCATTCAGGAATGCACTCTTAACATCCATTTGATAGACTTTAAAATTGGAATAAGCAGCAAATGCTAAGAACATCCTGATGGCCTCAAGTCGAGCCACTGGTGCATAGGTTTCATCATAATCAATGCCTTCAGCTTGTGAATACCCTTGTGCAACCAGTCTTGCCTTGTTCCTTGTAACAATGCCATCCTCATCTAGCTTGTTCCTGTATACCCATCTAGTACCAACTACTTTCTTGTTCTTTGGCCTGGGTACCAGTTTCCAGACTTGTTGTTGTTCAAATTGATTGAGTTCATCTTGCATAGCAATCACCCAATTTGGATCAGTCAGTGCTTCCTCAGTTTTCTTTGGCTCCATTTCAGATAGAAATGCTGAATAATGACATTCATTCTGAGTTGCACTTCTAGTTTTAACTCCAACCACTGGATCACCAATGATCAGCTCAAAAGGATGAGCTCTATTCCATACAGTGTGTCTTGGAAGATTTGATCTTGATGATTCACCTTGAAATTCACTTTGATGTTGTGAGTGACTAGATGATCCTTCATTTGCTCCCTCTGAGTTGTTGCTTGATTGTCTTGATGATTCTTCTCCAGTGGTGATGGTATCTCCATTGTTACCAGTGTTTCCACCACCACCACCATGATCATTATCATCATTGTTATTATCATTACCAGCAATAACTTCAGGTGGGGCTACATCATCTGATTCTGAGTCTGGCAAGTTATCAAACTTCAGCTTCTCAGATGAATCTTCTTTTTGGATACTAGGGAGCTTAGTGCCATCAAAAGTAACATTGACACTTTCCTTTACTGTGTGACTGCCAACCAAGTAGACCCTGTAAGATCTTCTGGAATAACCAACAAAAATAGCTTCTTGTGCCTTGGCCTCAAACTTGCCACGTTTAACATTGTCATCTATCAGCACAAAGCATTTTGCTCCAAATACATGAAAGTACTTGACAGTTGGTTTCTTGTTGTTCATGATCTCATAAGGAGTCTTCATTAAGCCCTTGTTGATTAAAGTTCGATTCTGAGTATAACAAGCTGTATTAGCTACTTCAGCCCAAAAGTACATTGGAAGTTTAGACTCACTTAACATAGTCCTTGCAGCTTCAATCAATGTACGATTCTTTCTTTCCACTACTCCATTTTGTTGAGGAGTTCTAGGGGCAGAATACTGTCTTGTTATTCCTTTATCAGCACAAAAGTCATTTAGGATTGCATTCTTGAATTCAGTACCATTATCTGACCTTATGGCTCTAACAGGGAATCTAGAATCCAGCTCAATCACCAGGTGTGGGGTCTCATCCTTGGAATGTAGGAATAAAACCCATGTATATTTTGAAAAGTCATCAACAATCACAAGTGCATATTGTTTCTTTGACATGGACATCACATTAACTGGACCAAACAAATCCATATGCAGTAGCTGAAGTGGTTCAGTTATTGATGATGTGTCAGTGCCCTTGTGAGAAGCTTTCTTTGACTTTCCTTTCTGACATGCCTCACACAGTCCTTCCTGTGTAAATTCCATCTGAGGCAAACCTCTAACCAATTCCCTCTTGACTAAAGAGTTCATGGTTTTGAAGTTAAGGTGAGACATCTTCTTGTGCCATAGCCAACTTTCATCTGATGAAGCTTTAGCATAAAAACAATTAACTTCATCTTTGGATCCAGAGTGCAGATCAGCTATGAACAAGTCACCTTTCCTTACTCCTTGAAGAGAAGGCTTTCCATTCTTCTTTTGAAGGATCTGACACTTCTCTCTTTCAAAGGAAACAGCATATCCTCTGTCACAGAAATGACTGATGCTGAGAAGATTGAATTTCAGACCTTCCACAAATGATACATCTTCAATGATAACATTTCCATACTTCAAACAGCCATATCCTTTCGTAATACCCTTGTTGTTATCTCAACAAAATCTGATAGCATGGCTCTATCTCCGGTCATATGCCTTGAACAACCACTGTCAAGAATCCACATAACACGGTTTACCTGTTTAACTCCCTGCAATATCAAATTGATTAGTCCTTCCTCGGAGCCCAAACTTGATTGGGTCCGGCATACTTAAAGAACTGGCCTTTGTCAGGCAAAACAACATTTTTAACTAAAACTGCTTCAACCTCTTTCACAAAAGAGCGTTTCCATTTATAGCCAGCCTTAACACATTTCTGAGTAGGCTTAGGGATAAATGAATCCACTCTAGTCTTAGGAGGACTAGTAGTCTTAGCTCTAACATGCTTCTTATTATTAACATGTTGACGTGGAGCAGTCTTATCATTAGATACATGCTTACTATTAAAATAAGCATACATAACATTGAAAGCACAAGACATGCAATTAATCACACCACATGCTTTATGAGAAAAATTAACAACAGGCATGTTAGTTCTACAGTTGTTTTGATCCAACTTATGGATATATGATTTAGTCTTTTTAGTTGAAGCAACTTTGACTGGAATATCAGATATACACTTGTTGGACTGTTCAACTTCCAAAGCAAGATCTTCTTCACGAATCTCCTCAGCAATGAGGATAGAGTATTCATTCAGAGGATCTGCCTGGGACTCCCTAAAGAAAGGTTTTTCAATACCCTTAAGCACATATAGAATACCCCTTTCTTCAGCACTGACTCTGTTGGGGGTATTAATGCCTAGCAATCCAACAGCCTCATTATAACCATAACCTATACTAACATGATTACCAATAGCTTGTTGGTTGAAAATCTCTTTAGCAGTCTTGCAGGAATTATAGTAAGCATTGGCTTTAGTCTTAAGCTCACTATTCTTTTCTTTAAGAATGGTTTCCATTTGAATATAACATTTAACCCTATTCTCAAGAAATGCAATTTTCTCAATAAGTTCATCCTGATTAACATGCACAAGTTTCAATTCTTTTATCTCCTTTTCAAGAGCTGTGTTCAAAAGAATTATTCTATCATTTTCAGTGCGTGCACAAGAAATAGTACCACTAAGATGACGAATCATTTCAGTGTCAGTGAACTTTACCTCTGACATGTATGTAGATGAAGTGCTTGCCTCTTCAACCATTAAAGCAAGGTTCCCAATCTCACCTGCTTCTTCATCACTGTCAGTGTCATCCCAACTCTTTCCTTCAGCAACATAAGCTTTCCCAATCTTGTTCTTCTTGCTAGAATCAAATGTGTTTCTTGTCACTTGCTTTGGATTTCTGCATTCTGTAGCAAAGTGACCCAACTCATTACAATTGTAGCATCTGATTGTGCTCCTATCCACAGTTCCAGTTTTGTATCCACCCCTTGTGCCACTTGAGGAGGAAGATCCACCTCTCTGAAATCTGGGCCTGAACTTAAGATTGGGATTCCTTTTGAATCTGAACTTCCCAAACTTCCTGACTATCAAAGCCAAATCACCATCCTCCAGCTGATCAAGTTCCTCTAAAGAATAGAAGTCACCACCAGATTGATCAATGGATGTTAATCCATATTCAGCATCAATAACATTCATGTTAGAACTGGAAGAATGAACAGTCTTCACTTCCAGTTTCTGTGGGACTTCAGCAGCCAGTGCAGTAGAAGTACTCACTATCTTCCCAGTTCCATATAATTCATCCTGTTGAATCTGCTCCAGCTCATAGGTCTTCAGAACACCATACAGTCTTTCCAAAGCAATATCTCCCAGATTTCTTGTTTCTCTAATGGCAGATATTCTGTGCTCCAAATGACGTGGAAGAGTAAGTAGGAACTTCTTGTTAATTTCCTTGGTAGTGTAGCGCTTCCCATTGAGATTCAGATCATTGATTAATTTGTTGTATCTCTCAAAAACCTCAGAGATACCTTCACCAGGGTTTGATCTGAAATGCTCATATTGAGAGGTGAGAATTTCCAGCCTATTCTCTCTAACTTCCTTTGTCCCCTCATTGATTATCTCTATAGTTTCCCAAATGTGTTTGGCAGTATCACAGTTTAGGACATGATTATGCATGACAGGTTCAAGACAATCAACAAGGATCAATTGTAGACAGGAATCCAAGGTAACATCCTCTTTTTCATCAGGAGTGTAATCCTTGGGATCCTTAGGGTACATCCTAGCAGCCCAAGTCACAATATCATTCTCTTTTAGTTCTCCCTCAATAATCATAGGAACTTTGGGACCATTCTTCAGCACATCAATGTATTTAGGATTAGCAACTTTAAGAAATAGGAGCATTTTCTTCTTCCACATAGGATAATGCTCCTTGCTGAACATTGAGATTTTGACTGTACCCACTTTCTGTGTAGTAGACATCTTTTGAGATTTTTAGGAATAATAAAAATTTCAGAGTTTAAGAAAAATCTCAAAACAATTGGATCTTTCAATCAAAAGGCTCTGATGCCAATTGTTAGGTCCTGATAAGTTTGTAGAAGGGGGGTTGAATACAAACTATAACGTTTTATCGAATTTGTTCTATTTAGAATCAAACAATTTAAGAACAAATTATGGCGGAATTAAATGAAACAGAATTCAAGTTAAATATAACTTATATTAAACTTGAAAGGTGTTACAAATGAAGTAGTGATTACAAGATTGAATCTCAAACTAATTAAAACAAATCTAGAATAAATTCGACATGAATTTATCTATTTTTTTAATAAAAAGATATAACAATAAATGATAATTTGAGATACGTTCTAGGGATAAAAATCCGCTAGATAGTCAAAGTAGTACAAGTGAATGAATTCTATTGGTTTAGATTTAACACAATGATTCTAGAATTTATTCACTGATGAAATTAGCACGGCAGAGTTCTTGACAGAAACTTTTCTTTTTGATGTAATGTTGATGATAAAGTTAACTGCCTTCTGTCTTGATCTTGTGTTTATATTAGTAAACACCTTTTGGTAATCCACTTGACATCTGCACGTTTCTGATTTTCATTCCACTAGGAATGACTATCAAAATAGTCTTGGAATGACTATCTTAAAAGCCTGGAATGACTATCCGAAAGGCTTTGGATGACTATGTGAATTACTATGAATTAAATTAGAATAATTATAAATGTACTGGGATGACTATCGGGATGACTATCCCTTGATAGTCATTCCAGTTCATTTTTAATAAAAATGGCTTGGAATGACTATCGGGATGACTATCCTTTGATAGTCATTCCAGTTCATTTAAATAAAGTAATTCTAAATTAATTCTAATTCTAATTCTAAATTAATTCTAATAATTAATTTATTTCATAAATTAATTCTGATGAATTAATTTATTCAATAAATTAATAACTAATTTAAAATAGAATTTAAATTCTCATAGGATAGCAAAACCAATCCTTGAACCACTTGAACTGTTGAAGAATTTCCATTGTCTGAGGTTGTCATTTGATGCACTGTCTGGTTCATAAATGACTAACTTCAATGTATGTTCTTCATCTTGACTTTAAGTTTTGGTCCAATGTCTGCTTTTGACTGTTGTTTAACCTTTGTAACCTGTACATTTGCTGTCACAAATCTGAAACATCTGTCACTTTAATAAATCCACTTCTTTGAAGACTTCACTGAGGCTTGAACAAATAATTGAACTTCTATCAATGTAGTATTTCTTCAAGTCTGTAGGATGACTTTAATCTGTATTCTTCTGACAGATATGATCATCTGAGATTCCTGTGACTGTGACAATTGAATTATTACTTACTTATTACAAACTTGTTTAAGTTGAGTTGAATCCTCGATGTAAACAAATAGGCCTAAACATATGCCTTTCAATGGAGTCTCTTCATTTCAGACCATGAGAGTAACATGGCATCATGGTAAGAAAGAGTTTCACTTGTTATTAGACAGTGGTAGTACACATAGTTTTTTTTATACTAGCAGAGCTCTAATACTGGACTGTAAAGTGGAATCTCTCACTTCTATGTGGGTGAAAGTAGCAGATGGAGGTCAGCTTAAATGTCAAAGTATGATCAAAGGCTTTACCTGAAAAATGAAAGGAATAAAATTTGTAGCTGATGTCTTATTGTTACCCCTTTGTGGGAGTGTCATGGTGTTAGGTATTCATGGTTCACTCACCTAGGTCGAGTACTGTGGGATTTCCAACATCTTATAATGCAATTTAATTACAAAGGTACCAAGGTGAAATTAAGGGGCACTACTGGAAATAGATTGAAGAATATCAAATCTCAGAAGCTGGACAAGTTAACCAAGGCTACAAGGGAGTTATCTATGCTGCAACGTTTCCCTTGTCAAGTGGGTAACAACCCTCAAATATCTATATTATTTGCAGACCAACAGGTAACTGACAAGGATCTCAATGATCTACTTCAAAAATACAGTGGTGTTTTTCAAGAACCCCAAGGCTTGCCTCAAAGTAAGGAGCACTTTGATCATCAAATTCCTTTAAAGGAAGGAACTAATGCAATCAATATGAGACCATAA
Organism: Heracleum sosnowskyi; assembly: GCA_030848705.1. Classification (NCBI taxonomy): domain Eukaryota; kingdom Viridiplantae; phylum Streptophyta; class Magnoliopsida; order Apiales; family Apiaceae; genus Heracleum; species Heracleum sosnowskyi. The sequence continues at coordinate 65,784,070 of CM061241.1, read as the reverse complement.
AGATATCTAACATTGCAGAAGACTGTCATTGAAGACATGGTGCAAGAACTCCTAGATAAAAAATTATATAACATCAGTGCCAACATCAATAATTTGACATTTACCCCCAACATAATTAACCTTACCTTTAAACAATTCAGGAGTAGAGTCACCATGATGATATATTTATAATTGAAACCCTAATCAACATTCTGCAATATAGGTATACATGCAATGAATACAAACAAACCGTACATTCATAAATTCATAAACACAACCATCAATCAAGACAAACAAACATACACATATAGTGTTATATAGCATATACATTAGGGGTGATCATGGTCCGGGTTAAACCGCATAATCTGTAAAAATCAATCCGATTTTGAACCAATCCGAAATCAAAGTGTGGTTCGCGGTTTCGGTTCAACTACTTTAAAAAACCGCGGATCGTAGGTTGGTTTCGGGTTGACAAAAACCCAACCCGCTCTCAATCCGAACCACATCTATATACTTATATATATATATTAATTTTATATTTATGATTATATATAATATAAAGTAATTTTATCTTATGAATCACAAATTAAATCAAAAAATTTAGATTACTTTTCGTATCCAATATTTCATTGTTGTAACAAAATTGAACGTTAGTCATTTGCGGTTAATCAATACTATACTATTAAAGACGAAATATTAAAAGTTTGGTCGGTACGGTACCTATTTTTTAATACCTGTTTTTTGGCACTTCATGATTTTACCTAATTACCTTACTAATATTATTAAATAGTAAGACATATTTATAACCAAATACCCTTTTCATCTCTTTTTACAAAAATATCACGGACATTTACCTTTTTAACTAAAACATGTTATTTTTTCTATTTTTACTTACTAAAACCCATCATTTTCCAAAAATATCACGGGTAAAGCCTTAATTATTTATTTTAAAACCTATTCTAAATTATTTATTTTAAAAACCTATTCTAATGGTTTTAATTTTTTTAAAAGTTTACATATTTAACACACATACTTATTAAATATAAATAATAAAATTAACAATTATTAAATCCGTGCATCGCACGGGTTTTAAGCTAGTACTTTATTATGTAGGAATAATTTTTATTATTTATGCACATTTAAAGAAGAAATTTTTTAATTTCATAAGTATTTTTATTTCCTAATTTTACTAATCAAACTATCTGAGAAAATTTAAATCGGAAAGGTATTATTTTATTTTATAATTTTGTTAACCAAATTTTGTCGAGAACCGTCAAAATCCGTTAATCTGAACTGACTAAAACCGAACCGAATGATTTGGTTTTATTGGTTAACGAGTTACAATTTGATTTGATTTTTTCAAGAACCGTTATTTTGCGATTTGATTCCGGTTTGATATCTAACTTGAATCAAACCGGACCGCGATCACCCCTTATATACATAGACACATATAGCATATATATATTGAGATTAAAACACAAAGAACCGACCTTATAAAGCTATAAATGTATTACTTCAATTATTTACCTTGATTTGCTTGTAGATATCGTCTCATTAAGACTCCAACTTACATTTAATGACTAAATTGATATATTTTGCCCCCAACCACCAGCTTAATATTTGACCCTATGATTTATGGGTAAAGTCCAAATTGATGGGCTTTGACTTGACGATTATACAAATGGAAAACTTTGATTGAGTAGTCTAGCCGCGTGTAGAAAGTTTATGCACCTCCTCATAAGTCACCACGGGTTTTACATAAATGCTTCCACATCTGACTTCACTATCACCGATGACATCAAACGGGAGATAATTAAACAGGCAGAAAGTCCTTATCCTTGCTCCCGAGTTTTACGAGAGCTAAAGGAGACCGGAGGGAGGTGAAGGAAGAGTTTTAAATAGGGAAGGAAGTAAGTAAATTATAAATAAAATAGTTTCATTTTCACTTGTGCTCTCGAGTTTTAAATATGGAAGAAAATAAGTGAAGATGAATACAAATTAAACTCTCTTCCACCACTTGTTTCCTTCTCATTAATAAAAAATTCCCAAAAAAATACCATATCGCTATGCGTTTATTCTCAATTTGTTAATATAATATTAATGAAAAGAACCCGCATGCATTTATATAAATGGCTTAATGCTCCTAAATACGTACTCATGTAACTTAGATGAGTACAAAGAAATTTATAATATAATTACATTATTGTTTTAAAACTTGATCAAATATTTACAACTTTACTATTAAAATACACTACGTACTCATATAACTCCCCTAAGTACGTACTTAGGGGCATTTTTCTCATAAATACATATCTTCCATTAAAACATTTTATTTTGCCATCTCATAATTGTTATATAATTCTAATAATTTTTATGAAGATTAAAGTTCAGCCTCAAATCAATCATAGATCAGTATCTTCGATATCAATAAATTATCAATAATATGATCTACTAGCAACAATTAAGGCTAAATAGGAGTTTATCTTTTCCCATGTTCAATCTATTTTCAAATTGGAATTGTTTCAAACGTCTATTTAAATAATGGAAAATTTTAATATCACTACCAATTTTATTTTTGTCAGAAATATCACTACCAAAATTGAACTTCATTCTTCACATATTTTCCTATCATCGTAACTTCTTAATTGCTACACCTTATATCATTATGGAATATCTTCTTAATATTTCCATTACTTTCATATAATTATATTTATAAATTCGAAATTATCATCCAAACATTAATCTTTTTTTTTTTGAACAAAACAACAACTTTCATTAAAACGAAGAATCATACACGAGAGTCTCCAACCAACAAAAAAAGGAGAAGACATGAAAACATTATTCTTTTAACAGAATATTGTTGTTATGCCATATTTTGGCATATTCCAAATTTCTCCGTTTAATAATTATTAATTCAGATTAATAATTAATTGCTTAACCAATAAGCAATATCCTCTCTCTGAAACGAGTAAAGAATCAATCTCAATCGACGAATAACGGAAAATATCTTCAAACGATATTCTTCAAATCATGGAAAGAAATGCGGAGATGCCGCGAAATTGTAGAAAAACGTGTGAAGACCGAACTATTTATGGAAACATGAGGTGGATTGATAATTCTTGAACTATTTATGGGAACGTGAGGTGGATTGATAATCCTTGAACTATTTATGGGAACATTGGATGGATAAACTTTGACCATTTATGGGATTGGACTGAATGAGCTTATCCAATGACTTGTTTTCCAAGAACTACGTGAAGCTTGATCCCTATATAAGGGGTACGTAGGCACCTTGTATGATACGGCAATTGACACTCGGGAAAGAAGAAGAGAAAGAACCAATTCTCTATTCAATTTCTGAGGAGTCATCATACGAGCTCAGCCCCCAAACATCCAAAAATACCAAACCCTCTATTTTCATAATTCGTTATTTCAGCAACCTCTGATTTGTGTTGTTACGAAATTCCTCCAACAACATTTGGCGCTAGAAGGAGGGCATTATTTTTTGATTGTGGAGGACAATCAAATCATCTACGTCATACGCAAGGGGTTTTTTATCAGATTTGGAGCGGCTTTAATGGAGGAGCAGAACGATGGAGGCGGTGATTCATGATTCTTTTCAAAATTAAGATAAGTTTTCTTATGATTTTGTCTATATACATAAGTTATCTTATAAAATTCGTAGTAAATTTAATACATGTCAGATTTTGATGATTTTTTATGATCCGGAAAGCTTTTGTGATTACCTACAACTTTCGTTCTTGGTGTTTTCTGAGATTATATTTCGATCTATTTTCGAAATCACAAAACATAATCAGATCCCGTTTTTCAGTATTGAGAAGTTAATCAGCAGATGTTTTATTTGATTACCGATTCAGTATAAGTCCGTTTCTGACGAGGCATATATCATCGGAAAGCTCTTTTCGTTTTCTACAACTTTCATGTTTTGTGTTTTTCAAGAAAACATCGTTTACCGGGTCAGAAAGGTAAAAAACAGATCTGGACAGAATCTAAATCATGGAGATGTTAAATAATTGTGATGCAATATTCGTAGTGCGTGATTTGATTACTTCACTAGCTCGTGCATGGACAAAAATAAGTGTGGAAGGTCCTTATCTGATAAGGGTAATATTTTCGAAAGCTCTCTTTTCCAAGGAGGATTAATATTGAAGACCCTACTCTCAGAAGAGAGTCCATGAATAAAATTACATTATTGAAGGTCCATTGGTAGATGGATATTTCTTGGTTGGCACGGAACATTCCTAAAATCACGAGAAGAAATGCGGAGATGCCGCGAGATTGCAGGAAAACGTATGGGACCAGACATTATATGGTTGGCACGGGACATTCCTACAATCACGGGAAGAAATGCGGAGATGCCGCGAGATTGCTGGAAAACATGTGGGACCGGACGTGATATGGTTGGCACGGGACATTCCTACAATCACGGGAAGAAATGCGGAGATGCCGCGAGATTGCAGGAAAATGTGTGGGACCGGACGTGATATGGTTGGCACGGGACATTTCTACAATCACGGGAAGAAATGCGGAGATGCCGCGAGATTGTAGGAAAACGTGTGGGACCGGACGTGATATGGTTGGCACGAGACGTTCCTACAATCACGGGAAGAAATGCGGAGATGTCGCGAGATTGTAGGAAAACGTGTGGGACCGAATTTGATATGGGCTGAGAGCCTAACATATGAAATTGGGTATCTTATTAAATCCTCAGCTCGGCGGCTCGCGGATGAACGAAAACACATCCTTATGTGGGCAATGACACTTGAAAAGCGTGTACGCCAACTCGGACTATATACAGTGACCGAAGAAATTTGGAAGCTCGAAGATTTTTAGTTCTCCACTGCAGCAAGCTACACTGAAGAACTTGGGGCTTGTTGTTATGCCATATTTTGGCATAGTCCAAATTTCTCCGTTTAATAATTATTAATTTAGATTAATAATTAATTATTTAACCAATAAGCAATATCATCTCTCTGAAACGAGGAAATAATCAATCTCAATCGATGAATAACGGAAAATATCTTCAAACGATATTCTTAAAATCATGGAAAGAAATGCGGAGATGCCGCGAGATTGTAGAAAAACGTGTTAGGAAATGGAGGTTTTGAACATAAGTAATTTTATGTTCTTGACGTTAATTCCAAATTTTAACGATTGGAAATTGTTCCTTGCTATGGGGACTCAAATTTTCATGTATGGATCTAAGTAATTTTCTTAGTGAAATCCATAGAGAAATAGAGTTGAAGTTAGTAGCTTGGAAAAGCTTGAAATTAGAATGTGTGTTTGTCCCACATTGAAATAAATAAAGGGGGTTGTTGGCTTTATATAGAATCACACACAAGGGTAGTGTACAACTACTAAGGTGTGTGATGGTGCATGGTGTTAGTATGTGCCTCGCGCGCGCCGCCGCCCCGCCCCGCCCCGTCACGTCTCGTCTCGTCTCGACTCGACTCGGGTCGGGTCGGGTCGAAGGGCGATTTGGGCGAATGTCTCGGCGTCTCGCGTACGCGAGGCGACCTGGGCGAGGGTTTTGTTTTATTTATTTAGGTGATTTAATATTTTATTTGGATTATTAATTTATCAAATATTGGACTGGGTTATCTTACCAGTTGGGCTGAGCTGCTGGGTCGGTTTATTATGGACCTGGTAACACATCTATTGGGCTGAGCTGGATTGGACCTGGACATTTGATAAATAAATAAATTCATAAATATATTAAACTGATAATGTGGATAAACATGAAGTAGCTGCAGTTACATTTTATTTAATTTAAAAGTCATCAGTTTTGATTTTTTTTATTAAATATTATTTGTCAGTTTCATCTCTGATTTAATGAGAGGTGTTGCAGTTACGATTTCTACAGTAAATGGTGAGGTATCAGTTACACTTAGCCTCTACTATAAATAGAGACCTAAGCCACTGATTTCTATTCACCACACCATACATTCTCTCCTTCTCTCCACTCTCTGTATTTTTTCCCTCTGTTTAGCTTTAGCTGTCTGCTTCAGCTTGTGGTTTTCTCCGGCGACTGAGGTACCAGTCGAAGTAGAGCATCGGCGTTGCTGTGAACCCATTGCTCAGAGCTGTTTTATCCTGGTGGAGGTGTTGCAAGTATCCCGACACAGTAAGTGGGGGCAATTATCTCTTCAAGAGCAGTCAGATCTTCTTGCAAGGCCTGGCGACTCAGCTGTTGTGTTTTTACCATATTTTGTACACTGTTATGGCTATGGCTTCTAGTATTTCTCTTGTCTGTTCCTTATTTATCCAGTCACTGATATGCATGTTGTTTACCTTCATGTTTTGTTTCGTTAATTGTGGTCTTGGCCTGGACTTGTTAAATATTCTATATAACTGATGCCTCTATGTTGCTGTAATAGTAGTTAATATTTCCAACATTCTTGAAGAGATAACTTGTTATATATTATTTAGCATAATGGTTAACGAAACTGAAGTTCCTGCTAGTGGTAGTTCTGGTGCATCTGTTGGGGCCATTGATTGGACCACTTACAGTTTTCCACAACCCGTTGAATTAACTGGCTTGCCAGAGAAATTTAATGGTGGCATCGGCTTTTCTCGTTGGCAGAAAAGGATGAAGTTGTGGTTGACTGTAAAGGGTTTGTGGCCTGTTGTGGAGTATGAGAAGCCGGTTTTGGATCAAGAAAAGGCTGATTCAGTTAAGGCTTTTGCAAAGTGGAATGAGAAGGACGGGGTGGCTAGGGCGGCCATCTTGGCTGCTCTAACAAACACCTTGTTTGATGTTTACTCATCAGATGACTTCTCTACAAAACTCTTATGGGAGAAGCTGGACTAGACACATAATACTAACTCACAAGGTCTGGAAAAGTATTCTGTGGCTAGGTTCCTTGAATTCAAGCTGGTGGACAATAAATCCATGACTGAGCAAGTGCATGAATTCGAGATGATAGTGCATGCTTTGAAGGAGTCCGGAATGGATCTCCCTGAAAAGTTCAAGGTTATGAGTGTGATTGAAAAACTCCCGAAATCTTGGGAAGAGTTCGCTCTCTCCCTGAAAAGACAGAAAGGAGAGATCACCTGGACTAACCTTATGCTAGACATCTCGGTGCAAGAACAACACAAGTCCAAACAGGGACATGTGATGCCAACTGAGCACGGAAGCTCGAAGGTGAATGTAGCGACTGTAGGACAGAAGAGGAAGTTTGTTGCTAAGAAGGGTAATAGTAATAAACCTAAGAATGACAAGGACAAGGCCAAGAAACCAAAGGCAAACAAACCATGTTGGTCTTGTGGGCAGGTTGGGCACTGGAGTAAGGACTGTCCTACAAAGAAAGCGAAGAAAACCGAGGTGGTAGCGCAAGCGAATGCTGTGCTTGGAACCGCAAGTGGGGCTGTAGTGAACATGGTTGTTGGTGAGGCTACTGCTTCTGAAACCAACGTGGACCGGTATGTTACCTACAACCCTGTACTATTTTCCACTTATCTGTTGAATGAATGGTTGATTGATACTGGAGCTAATGTGCATATCTGTGCTGACATTAGTTTGTTTGTATCTTATCAACAGAGTCATAGCTTGACAGTGACGATGAGGAATGCTAGTGCTGCTCAAGTACATGGAATAGGAAACATGGACTTGAAGTTCCCTTCGGGTCGTATTCTATCCCTGACTAGAGTGCATCATGTTCCCGACATGCGTAGAAATATAATAAGTGGAAGCTGTTTAGTTTCTAATGGTTTTGAAATCTCTTTCAAATGTAATAAAGTAGTTCTTATTCATACTGGTACATTTTTTTGGCAAGGGTTACTTGTCGAATGGTTTATTTGTAATTAATGCGGAGCCCGTTTTGGGAACTTTGAATATTACTCCTTCTGTTAACTGTGTTGAATCTACAAATTTATGGCATGCTAGACTTGGTCACTTAAATTTTGGTGCTCTTAAAAATATGATGAACTTAGAGTTGATTCCAAGACATACTATAGAAAAGAATTCTAAATGTCAAGTATGCGTGTCTGCTAAACAAATAAGGAAACCTTTTCATAATGTTGTTAGGGATTCAGACTTGTTAGATTTAGTACACACTGATATTTGTGAATTTGGTGGTGTGTTGACTAAGGACCAGTTTAGATATTTTATTACCTTTATAGATGATAGTAGCAGATATTGTTATGTTTATTTACTTAGACATAAGGATGAAGCACTTAGTAAATTCATTATTTATAAAACTGAAGTTGAAAAACAAACTAGTAAGGTACTTAAACGATTGAGATCTGATAGAGGTGGTGAGTATACGAGTAACGCATTTAATGAATTTTGCGCAAGCAATGGTATAGTTCATGAAGTTACTCCACCATACACACCTGAGTCTAATGGGGTCGCTGAGCGAAAGAACAGAACGTTCAAAGATATGATTAACAGTATGCTTATTAACTCTGGGTTGCCTAAATACATGTGGGGAGAGGCTCTGAATACGGCTTGCCATATTCTGAACAGAGTCCCTCTGAAACACATGGATAAGACACCTTATGAGTTGTTGAAAGGCAAGAAGACTAGTCTCAAGTATCTTCGAGTGTGGGGGTGCCTTGCAAAGGTACTTGTCCCTGAACACAAGAGGAAGAAACTAGGTCCTAAGACGGTTGATTGTATCTTTCTGGGCTATCTTGAAACCACTACAGCTATGAGATTTTTGGTATTAAAATCTGACATAGATGGTATAGTGGCTAACACGATAGTTGAATTTCGTGATGCTACATTCTTTGAGGATGTCTATCCTATGAAGACTGGTATACCTCAAGGTAATTCTGAGGAAGATCCCACTCACACATCAAGTTCTATTCCTGATCATGTGGAAAAGATGACAAATGTGGGGGCGAAACCTGGTAGCAGCTCTACTCCTATGGAGGAAGAGGAACCTAGGAGGAGTAAACGTGCAAAGGTAGTCAAGGACTTTGGAAGTGATTTCATCACTTACAATGTCGAGGATGAACCTTTAACTTTCCGACAGGCTATGGACTCCTCAGAGTCTAGGCACTGGAAGGGCGCTGTAAAGAGTGAAATTGACTCCATTGTTTCTAATGGGACATGGGAGTTAGTTGATCTCCCTCCGGGGTGTTCTACTATCGGGTGTAGATGGATCTTTAAAAAGAAATTGAACCCTGACGGCTCAATAGATAAGTACAAAGCTAGACTGGTAGCTAAGGGTTTTAAGCAAAGGGAAGGCATTGATTACTTTGATACATACTCTCCAGTTGCTAGGATGGTAACAATCCGAATGCTTGTAGCATTGGCTTCCGTCCATGGTCTTATCATCCATCAGATGGATGTAAAGACAGCTTTTCTTCATGGTGAACTTGAAGAAGAGATATATATGGATCAGCCTGAGGGATTTGTTGCTTCTGGAAATGAAAGGAAAGTATGTAAGTTAATCAAGTCTATCTATGGCTTGAAACAAGCTCCCAGGGATTGGCATAAAAAGTTTGATGAAACTATCTTGCCTTTCAGTTTTACTGTTAATGAAAGTGACAAGTGTGTCTATAGCAAAGTTAAAGGTAGTGAATATGTCATCATATGCATATATGTAGATGACATATTACTGTTTGGAACCAACATTGAGATTATTAACGAGACAAAAGCTTTCTTAAAAAGGCATTTTGAAATGAAGGATATGGGTGAAGCTAACGTGATTCTTGGTCTCAAGCTGACTCAGTCAGCTGAGGGAATAACTTTATCACAGTCTCATTATATAGAGAAATCTATACTTGAGAAATATGGTTATTCACAGTGTAGAATCGCTAGTACACCGTATGATCCTAAAGTTGCCCTTGTCAAGAATACTTCAGGGGTACCTGTGTCTCAGTTAAGGTATTCTCAGATTATTGGGAGCTTGCAGTATCTTGCTAATTGTACTAGACCGGATATTTCTTACTCTGTGTCTAAGTTGGCTAGATATACAAGCTGTCCAAACAGAACTCATTGGGATGCTCTTGATAGAGTACTTAGATATCTCAAAGGCACAATGTACCTTAGTTTACACTATAGGAGATTTCCTGGTGTACTTGAGGGGTACAGTGATGCAAGTTGGATAGCTAATAAGTTTGGTTCCAATGGAGTGACTGGATACGTATTCACCTTAGCGGGTGCAGCAATATCCTGGAAGTCAACTAAACAGACTATTATTACTCGGTCGACTTTTGAGGCTGAGTTGTGTGCGCTTGATGCCACTGGGACGGAGGCTGAGTGGTTACACGGACTTATGTCTGCGATACCTGTGGTAAGCAAACCGCTTCCTGCGATTGCTATTCATTGTGATAGTCGAACAACTATCGACAAGATTAGCAGTAAAAAGTATAATGCTAAAACAAAGAGACACATCCAAGTTAGACTCAAGTCTATAAGGGGTTTAGTGTCTGATAGGATTATAGCTATAGAGTTCATAGGAACTCAGAATAATATAGCTGATCCTTTGACAAAAGGACTGGAACCTGCAGTGGTCCTTAAGTCAAGGTTGGGAATGGGACTGTCAACCCATCATGATTCATCGACAGTGGAAACCCAATACACATGAGAGAAGATCCCTTGAAAGTGTATTCAATGTCGTAATAACAAGCTGTAAGGATGAATTGGTAGTACCTTTGCTACATAAATGATACTTTTGTATCTGAGTCTATTCCCTGAAAACCTAGAAGGTACTGACACTGCTATGAAAGCAAGAGTTTTATAACTCTGAATGGGGTCAAGTCAATTGACGAGATGATAGCAGTACATCTCTGGAGATGCCCAGCTAAGCGAATGTAATTGTGTGGTCGCAATTAGGAGAAAGGGTTATTCTCTGAAACATTCGACGAACAGGATCGAGACAAGACCATTAATGTCTCAAAGCCGTAGATTGGCACCATAGCCTTTGACTTGTTGTCGTTTATGGAACATGGTTACATCAAACGGATTAAGATTCAAGGTGAAACATTCCATCTGAATCCGGTAGCCATCGAAGTAGAGGACTAAGGAGGGTTCAAACCCGGAAGGGTACCGACTCTGAAAAACAAGTCATGATGAGAAACCTGAATCCATTTCTGTATGGATTTGTGGGGGATTGTTAGGAAATGGAGGTTTTGAACATAAGTAATTTTATGTTCTTGACGTTAATTCCAAATTTTAACGATTGGAAATTGTTCCTTGCTATGGGGACTCAAATTTTCATGTATGGATCTAAGTAATTTTCTTAGTGAAATCCATAGAGAAATAGAGTTGAAGTTAGTAGCTTGGAAAAGCTTGAAATTAGAATGTGTGTTTGTCCCACATTGAAATAAATAAAGGGGGTTGTTGGCTTTATATAGAATCACACACAAGGGTAGTGTACAACTACTAAGGTGTGTGATGGTGCATGGTGTTAGTATGTGCCTCGCGCACACACACACACACACGCGCGCGCCGCCGCGCCGCCCCGTCTCGTCTCGACTCGGGTCGGGTCGGGTCGAAGGGCGATTTGGGCGAATGTCTCGGCGTCTCGCGTACGCGAGGCGACCTGGGCGAGGGTTTTGTTTTATTTATTTAGGTGATTTAATATTTTATTTGGATTATTAATTTATCAAATATTGGACTGGGTTATCTTACCAGTTGGGCTGAGCTGCTGGGTCGGTTTATTATGGACCTGGTAACACATCTATTGGGCTGAGCTGGATTGGACCTGGACATTTGATAAATAAATAAATTCAGAAATATATTAAACTGATAATGTGGATAAACATGAAGTAGCTGCAGTTACATTTTATTTAATTTAAAAGTCATCAGTTTTGATTTTTTTTATTAAATATTATTTGTCAGTTTCATCTCTGATTTAATGAGAGGTGTTGCAGTTACGATTTCTACAGTAAATGGTGAGGTATCAGTTACACTTAGCCTCTACTATAAATAGAGACCTAAGCCACTGATTTCTATGCACCACACCATACATTCTCTCCTTCTCTCCACTCTCTGTATTTTTTCCCTCTGTTTAGCTTTAGCTGTCTGCTTCAGCTTGTGGTTTTCTCCGGCGACTGAGGTACCAGTCGAAGTAGAGCATCGGCGTTGCTGTGAACCCATTGCTCAGAGCTGTTTTATCCTGGTGGAGGTGTTGCAAGTATCCCGACACAGTAAGTGGGGGCAATTATCTCTTCAAGAGCAGTCAGATCTTCTTGCAAGGCCTGGCGACTCAGCTGTTGTGTTTTTACCATATTTTGTACACTGTTATGGCTATGGCTTCTGGTATTTCTCTTGTCTGTTCCTTATTTATCCAGTCACTGATATGCATGTTGTTTACCTTCATGTTTTGTTTCGTTAATTGTGGTCTTGGCCTGGACTTGTTAAATATTCTATATAACTGCTGCCTCTATGTTGCTGTAATAGTAGTTAATATTTCCAACAAAACGTGTGAAGACCGAACTATTTATGGAAACATGAGGTGGATTGATAATCCTTGAACTATTTATGGGAACGTGAGGTGGATTGATAATCCTTGAACTATTTATGGGAACATTGGATGGATAAACTTTGACCATTTATGGGATTGGACTGAATGAGCTTATCCAATGACTTGTTTTCCAAGAACAACGTGAGGCTTGATCCCTATATAAGGGGTACGTAGGCACCTTGTATGATACGGCAATTGACACTCGGGAAAGAAGAAGAGAAAGAACACATTCTCTATTCAATTTCTGAGAAGTCATCATACGAGCTCAGCCCCCAAACATCCAAAAATACCAAACCCTCTATTTTCATAATTCGTTATTTCAGCAATCTCCGATTTGTGTTGTTACGAAATTCCTCCAACAACAATTGCAAAACATGTATGGTCCGTTTCGTTTAGCTTACCTTAATTTTCAGAAAAAGATACTTAACAATGTATATTTTGTGCTGAAGATAAGTACTAACTTATAAGGTTGCACAAACAAGCCCGATGTTTGATCAGTAGCGTAATCACTAATCACCCTAATATTAAAAGAGTGGTGCCATCTTAGCCTCTGAAGTCTCCACTTTGCGATTGGATTAATTTATAATAAAATGAACTTCTGGGTCTGAGGGAGTTGCCTAGAAATGACGACACTGGAAATTAGATGTCATTTAAAAAGTCCAGGTAATGCTGCAACCATGACTTCTTATTCGATGCAGAGAATGGCTTTTTATTCGATGAAGAGAATGACTTCTTATTTTGTGATTGAAATATTTTTGAATTTTTAATATTAAATAATTCAAAAAATTGAGAAAAATAAAAAAATAAAAAAATAAATGAAAGTGATTTGAGAGGCGTCACCTCACCACACTCGTCTTCTCTTTATATATATAAGTGTATTGATATATACTCACGATGTGAAGAGGAGTTTTGAATACAGTATATTAACAAAGTAAGGTTTCAAAAAAGTTGATTAATTAACTAAAGAATAATACTCCCTATGTTCCTCTCATTTCTTTACACTTTTTTTTTTGGTACGTCTCTCTCCTTTTTTTTACATATAAAAAATAGTAACATTTTATAATATAAAATCCAATCACATTCACTACTTTCCTCCACTATGCCTACTTTATACCCACTTTATACATTAAATATTGATTGGTCCCACCATTTTACTCATTTTTCTTACTTTTCCCTATTAATTTACATTTTTTCTTAATCTCTGTCCCGTCCCCTCAATGTAAAAAATTGAGGGGGACGGAGGGAGTACTAAACTTGTATAACAATAAGAATAACGGAGCCGGCGTGGAGGCCAAGCCGCTTATGCTAATGAATGAGGATATTCGAAAAATTGCAATTTGTAGGGACACATTTTTTTCAATAAAAAAGCAAAAATATATAAAATCAATACTATTATATAATAGATGAAATACTAAAAGTTTGGTTGGTCGGTATGGTACGTTATGATTTACTTAATTGTCATTTACTGTATTTCATGTTTTTACTTAATTAACCTTACTTATTTTTAAAAATATATTATTAAATAATAATATTACCTCGTTATAACCAATTACCTTTTTTCCCTAAAATACATTATTTTTTCTAACAAATTCCCCTACTTTTTCAAACATGGCAATTACCTTTTTTTAACTAAAACATGTTAGTTTTTCTATTTTTCCTTACTAAAACCCCTCATTTTCCAAAAATATCAAGGACAAACCTTTAGTTATTTATTTTTAAACCTATAATATTATAAATATTTTTTTAAAAGTTTACCTATTTTAACATGTCTACTTATTTTTCTTAACAAATGCAATCACTAAGAATATTAAAATATAAATAATCAAATATCTATTTATAACCAATTACTCTAAAACACATTATAGATTTTTTCTAACAAATTCCCTTCTTTTCTAAATATATCACGGGAAATTGTCTTTCCCAATTTACTTTTTCTATTTTTCTCACTAAAATTCAATTTTTTTCCAAAAATATCATAGAAAACTCTTTACTTATTTATTTTAAAACAAATTTAAATACTCTTAATTATTAAATTTGAAAACCTCATTTTCCAAAAATACAATTAATAAAATATTAAAAATATAAAAATAAAATAATAAAATAACAATTAACAATCCGTGCATCGCACGGGTTTTAAGCTAGTATATAGAAGTACCAAAACAATAAGAAGATTAAGGACACAATTTTTCTGAAAATGAGTACTGTTATGCCACATTTTGGCATAGTCCAAATTTCTCCGTTTAATAATTATTAATTTAGAATAATAATTAATTGCTTAACCACTAAGTAATATCCTCTTTCTGAAACGAAGAAAGAATCAGTCTCAATCAATCAATAACAGAAAATATCTCTAAACGATATCCTTTAAATCAGGAAGATATCACAACGCCAAGATAATGCAAGATAAAATCTGTAATTGCCCACATTAACGAAGTTTATCCCTAAAATCTCTCAGGGATAAACACAATTTCACAAAACTGCGTGGGCTTGATCCAATATAAATTAGTACGCAGACATCTTGGCAAAATGGATCCGATATACGAGACAAATCGAGACATCTCCCAAGTCCAGCCCCCAATATTTTCATAAACCCTGAACCCCTAAAAACAACGACATACATACAAAATCGCTCTACTATTCTAGATGTTAGGTTAGGGGACTACACACCAATTCGAGATTCACAACACACCAATACAGAGCACACACACAACCAATCGATTAGTTGACAAGTAACAAACACACACATATATGATGTGGAAACACCCACGTCCCAAATTGTATTATTAATCAAAACAGTTATCAATAATACAATCAAAACAATAACACATCAATGGTGTCCCAACTGATACTTGAGCCAAACAGTGCTCAAGCATCTCCCAAACAATACCTAAGACGATTACTTCTCTTAAGCCTTCACCTATCAAACAAATACAATATGACTATGTTTATATTGCCATCCAAAACATAGTCACCAAGACTTGCCATACTTGTTTTACAAGACTTACCATACTTGTTATAGAAGACTTTTTATTCTTGGTATCTAATTCCCTAATTTAATCATGACCAAGACATACCATATATAATAATTATCTACACATACAATTTGTTAGAAAATTGATAGTTTAAGGATATAATTAACTATATTCTTGATGTTAATTCAAATTTCTAATGATTGGAAGTTGTTCCTTGCATTGGGAACTTAAACTTTCATGTATGGGTTTAATAATTTTCTTGTTTAAATCCATAAGAGAAATTGAGATGAAGGTAGTAGCTTGAAAAAACTTGTGATAATGATGTTTCATTTGTCCCACATAGAAAAGAATAAGGGGACTTGGTGGCTTTATATAGCATTACACACATGAGTAGTATACAACTACTAAGGTGTGTGATGGTGCATGGTGTTAGTGTGTGCTTCACGCGCGCGCACACACACACGCGCGTCGCCGCCCGCCTCGCCACGCCACGCACCGGACCGGGTCGGGTCGAAGGGCGATTTGGGCGAATGTCTCGGCATCTCGCGTACGCGAGGCGACCTGGGCGAGAGTTTTTATCTATGTGATTTAATATTTTATTATAATTAATTTATCAAATTGGGCTGGGTTATCAGTTGTCAAATTGGGTTGGGTTATCAGTATTTAACTAGTAAACTCTGATGGAGTTGGTTTATCAGTATTTAACTAGTAAACTCTGATATGTAACAGCTACAGGTTATTAAATTCAATCAAAAACGTTTTTTTTTTAATATGATCAGCTGTTACGAAAATAAATGTGTGTGCTGCAGTTACGAAATTGAATGCTCATTGCTTCAGTTACAGAAAGGAACCACTATAAATAGTGGCCCTTGTACCTCAGTTGGAACACACAGAATTTTGCAAACACACTTCTCTCAAAACTCTCTCTGCCCTCCCTCTCCATACAGTTTTCCCTGTAGTTTTCTGGTTCTCCGGCGACTGAGGTGCTGGTCGTAGTTGAGCGCTGCTGTTGTTGTGAACACCTTGCTCGGAGCTGTTTTATCCTGGAAGTAGTATCTCGCCGACAACCTGACACAGTAAGTGGGGGCGAATAACTCTTCAAGAACAGTCAGGGTTTCTCGAAGTCCTGACGACTCAGCTGTTGCTTCGTTATTTCTGTTCTTATACACTGTTAAGCTATGCCTACAGGTACTGTTTCTGTCTCCCTGGTTATTTATCAGTTTCTGATATGCATGCTTTCGACCTTCATGCTTTGTTTTTTTAACTTTGATCTTGGCCTGTCAATGCTATATCTTTTATATAACTGCCTCCATGTTGATGTAGTACTTATTATCTCCAACACTCTTGAAGAGTTATCCTGTTATATAGTATTTAGCATTATGGTTAATGAAACTGAAGTTACTGTAGATGGTAGTACGTCTAATGTGTTGCAAAAATGATAACAATCCGAATGCTTGTAGCATTGGCTTCCGTGCATGGTCTGATCATCCATCAAATGGATGTAAAGACAGCTTTTCTTCATGGTGAACTTGAAGAAGAGATTTATATGGATCAGCCTGAGGGGTTTGTTGCATCTGGTAACGAAAGGAAAGTATGTAAGTTAATCAAATCTATTTATGGCTTAAGACAAGGTCCCAGGGACTGGCACAAGAAGTTCGATGAAACGATTGTGACATTCAGTTTTGTTAGTAATGATAGCGATAAGTGTGTCTACTCAAAAGTTAAAGGTAGTGAATGTGTCGTATTATGCTTATATGTGGATGACATACTACTGTTTGGAACCAATATTGAGATTATTAACGAGACAAAGGATTTCTTGAAAAGGCACTTTGAGATGAAGGATATGGGTGAAGCTAGTGTGATTCTTGGTATCAAGCTGACTCAGTCAGCTGATGGAATAACCCTATCGCAATCTCATTATATAGAGAAATCTATACTTGAGAAATATGGTTATTCACAATGTAGAATCGCTAGTACACCCTGTGATCCTAAAGTTGCCCTTGTCAAGAATAGTTCGGGAGTCCATGTGTCTCAGTTAAGGTATTCTCAGATTATTGGAAGCTTGCAGTATCTTGCTAACTGTACTAGACCAGATATATCATATTCTGTGTCTAAGCTAGCTAGATATACAAGCTGTCCGAACAGAATTCATTGGGATGCTCTTGATAGAGTGCTTAGATATCTGAAAGGCACAATGTACCTTGGATTACACTATAGAAGATTTCCTGGTGTACTTGAAGGGTACAGTGATGCAAGTTGGATAGCTAAGAAGTCTGGTTCCAATGGAGTGACTGGATACGTGTTCACCCTAGGGGGTGGAGCAATATCCTGGAAGTCGACAAAACAGACTATAGTAACTCGGTCTACTTTTGAGGCTGAGTTGTGTGCACTTGATGCCACTGGGACGGAGGCTGAATGGTTACACGGACTGATGTCCGTGATACCTGTAGTAAGCAGACCGCTTCCTGCTATTGCTATTCATTGTGATAGTCAAACAACTATCGACAAGATTAACAGTAAAAAGTACAATGCTAAAACAAAGAGACACATCCAAGTTAGACTTAAGTCTATAAGGGGATTAGTGTCTGATAGGATTTATAGCTGTAGAGTTCATTGGAACTCAGAAAAATATAGCTGATCCTTTGACTAAAGGACTGGAACCTGCAGTGGTCCTTAAGTCGAGGTTGGGGATGGGACTGACAACCCATCACGACTCATCAACAGTGGGAACCCAATACACATGAGAGGAGATCCCTCGAAGTGTATTCAATGTGGTAATAACAAGCTGTAAGGATGAGTTGGGAGTACCTTGATACATAGATGATACTTAGTATCTAAGTCTATCCCCTGTAAACCTATAAGGTACTGAAACTGCTGAATAGTAAGAGTTTAAGAACTCTGAATGGGGTCAAGTCATTTGACGAGATGGTTGCAGTACATCTCCGGAGATGCCCAGCTAAGCGAATGTGATTGTGAGGTCGCAATTAGAGGAAAGGGTTATTCCTTGAAGCATTCGACGAACAGGATCGAGACAAGACCATTAATGTCTCAAAGCCGTAGATTAGCACCATAGCCTTTGACTTGTCGTCGTCTATGGAGAATGGTTACACTTAACGGATTAAGATTCAAGGTGAAAAAATTCCATCTGAATCCGGTAGCCATCGAAGTAGGGGACTTAGGAGGGTTCAAACCCGGAAGGGTACCGACTCTGAAAAAACCAAGTCATGTTAAGAACCTGTCTACATTTCTATATGGATTTGTGGGGGATTGTTAGAAAATTGATAGTTTAAGGATATAATTAACTATATTCTTGATGTTAATTCAAATTTCTAATGATTGGAAGTTGTTCCTTGCATTGGGAACTTAAACTTTCATGTATGGGTTTAATAATTTTCTTGTTTAAATCCATAAGAGAAATTGAGATGAAGGTAGTAGCTTGAAAAAACTTGTGATAATGATGTTTCATTTGTCCCACATAGAAAAGAATAAGGGGACTTGGTGGCTTTATATAGCATTACACACATGAGTAGTATACAACTACTAAGGTGTGTGATGGTGCATGGTGTTAGTGTGTGTGCTTCACGCGCGCACACACACGCGCGCCGCCGCCCGCCTCGCCACGCCACGGACCGGACCGGGTCGGGTCAGCGGAGCAGATCAATACGATAAATATACGTTTTTTGCAGGACCATGTGCGAGTATCTGCCACTCAAAGGAGATAACAATGGTGGCTTGTGAAACAAAAAGAAAAAAAAACAAAGTAATTGTGATGTACGTGGATAAAAAAAAATCGAGAAGGCATGTTACAAAAAAAAATGGTGGGACCCGCTTACACATGGAAGAAGAAAAAAGAATGGAAAACAAAGCAAAGGCAGAACAAGGAGAATGTACGCGAAGCTGGCAGGAAACAAAACGAAAAAATACAAAAAGAAAAAGAAGAAAGAAAAGGATTGACAAAGAAAAAGAGAAGCTAATATACTGAACTTTCAATCATTCATAGCTTTGGATGCATGTGAATACTTTTCTTAAATGAGACGGCGACTGAGATGAAAGTTTGGCACAAAGATCTTCTTGGAAGCATAATTATTTAATATTAATCAACTTTACAAGTCTTCGCCAAGTCAATAAAAATGTTGATACAATTCTACGTAAGATTTGGAATTTAAGCCACATTATTTGCTGGTCCCTGATTACTTTGGATTTTGAAAGTGTAGTAAAGCGCGATGAAATATAATTTATATGGTTAAAACCTTATATTTTGTCGTCCATATAAGTCTAACTATTAAAGAAAAAACAATAAAATTATGATATGGGTTAGAATATACTTTGATTCAGTAATGCCTCTTGACTTCCATATCTTCTATTATACGCTAGGATTATCTTTAGGTTATAATCTAATTTATAGATCAATAAAAATTTTCTCTTTTGCTTATCTATATTCTTTCTTTACTTCTATTATAATATTTTTTGTTTTCGTTATAACAATATGTGATACTGCCTTCTTCCAACTCGGAAGGAGTTCTAATGAGGCCTCAGACTATTGAGATTCTATTGATTTCTGAGTTGTAAATATATTGGGCCCTTGATGATTCTGAACTTGCATTTACAAAATTAAGTACTCTTACTAGCAATGAGCTATCTGGTAAAGTTTCTGCTATTTCACCTCTATCGTTCTTTACTTGTTTGTATTTGTTGGCTGAGTCCTGGGTTGGCTATTAAGCTCAATTTGACGATGCAGAGAAGGTATAGTGACTTAAATTAAGAAGACAGGACCTGGAATATACAACATAACATTACGACAACAGGGGATGCAGAGCACATAGCATCATCTGATACTATCGTTGTTCTGGCCATCTCAATTCATAGCTATAAAGGATTAGAAACCTAGAACTCTATCTACAATGCAGTGTTACCTTGTTTTTCTAAGTGGCTAATAGATTCCCTACTTTGATTATGTATGTTTTTTTATGCTGCTGTTAGGTAGTTATCTTAATAGATCAAGGCAAGTATCTGAATCTTCACCTGAATCATGCATATGCTTGTAAACTTGAGTTTCTGAGAAAATAGAACTGACTATTCGACGAATGACAGGTAGGGAAACACTTGTACACATTACATGTTCTTTTATGTCCTTTGCTTTTGGTGATTACTGCATTTCATCTGAGGAAACATGCCAATTAGATGCCTTACACGGACCTATCAAGCTAATTTTAAATCCTGGTTCCGCCACGGTTTCATGTAGTGTTTGATCCAAATTTTAGGACTGTGGTGGAGGAAGAAACAGAACCAGATAGTAGATCCCAGAGCTTGCTCAGAGGTACGCCTAAACATGGCAAGATTCTCCTGTAGCTTGAGACTGAAATATAACACAAAATTTTCTTGACCATCTTATTTTCAGAAATACATTTGAAGAGCAGAATATAGAAGTACATGCAAAGAAGGATTGAAATTTTACCAACTCTTCTCGAAGCTTTGCACACTCCTCTTCAAGAGCATTGCGGTCCTCTTTCAATTTCTCATATTGAGATTGCTCAATGGGGATCAAATCTGGCATGTGCTTGGCCTAAAAAAACCAAGATAATAAGCCTAAAATAATAATTTAAACAAGAAATATGAAAACAAATTCATATATGTAAGAACCCACCCTCCACTGGTCTAAGACCTTTGCTGCAATGTCTGGTCCACCAAGAAATCGGTTTACGTCGAGGATTCTTCCAATAGAATTAGCCGCGAACCACGAGGCATATTCTAGATTCTCTTTGACGAGACTTTCAGCTGATATCCCATTCCCCGAGCGACCTTTCTTTGTTCCATACATCGTCCGTGGAGGATGATTGGGAACTTGACAAGGAAAACCTATTTGCCGCCGACATCTCTCCCCAAGATAGTACTCCCAGGTGTATATGCTCTGAAATCGTATCCTCATCTTTGCAAGACCAATTGCGTACTGCACGGCATCAGACCGATATTTTTGACTGGCCAGGTATGGTTGCCAGGTCACCTGAAAATAGAAAGTGAAATTAGAGAAGCAACATATTAGAAGTAAAAAACCAGATGAAAAATGGTTAGATCACCAACCTGGGACTCCTCAACGTAATTCAGCTGACAGCGAGAAGCAATAAACCGGGGACCGATAAACTCTGGAGACTCGTTTTCGCTAATATCTTTTGAACAGATCCAGCGGCTTGCTCTAGGAAAGACATCCCCTTCCTTGTGCATTGGACGATTTACATCCAAATACTCGAAAGCCCAGAACTGGAGCAAGAAAAGAAAACATAATTGACATACAATATTAGAGACAAGAAAACCTTCGAAATCCCAAAAAAGAAGATAACAAAACTAAGACTCCCTTAGTTTCACAGAGTTCTCCAATTTCGATTGTAAAAGCTATCCAAAAAAGGCCATATTTTATATATTTTTGACCAGGTAGAATCACAGACATTAGAGGGCAGAGACAACATGTACCGGAAGAAACTGCCAGAATGCTGTTAAAGCTCCTATTTCTGCGGTCACCTTTCTTCTCATTGCAGCGAGGAAGAAGGCATACGTAAATTCCCCCCAATCATAAGATCCAACATCGTTTATTCTTTCCAAACACTCCACGAGGCTATGATCAATCACCGAACGGTTGTTGTTAAAGAAACAACTAGCAACAACATAAAGAAACAATCGGCGAAAATTCTTTTCCCTTGCTTCATCAGTTGGCGGGATACCCGTCAGCTCACCCCGTTTAGGTTTAATATCTTTTAAGTAGATCTTACCGTCTTTTATGGCTCCTGGTTTTCCAAGAAGGTCCAGCGCTCTTTCTATCTTAAATTCGGGGCTGGCTTCTATGCGTCGACCTCCAAAACTTAAGCCAGTGACCATTGTCCAGTCTACAGGAGTTGGACCGATTTCACAGCTGGGTAAGTGCAGGGTATTTGTCTCCCAGAACCACCTCTCTGTCAAGGCCAAAAAGTATGCTACTGGTACGTCCACAGGTTCGATCTTGAGAAACTCTCCGAAACCAGCATTAATAAATAGTTCCTTGTACTGATCATGAGCTTCACGGTACAGTTCCACTGCAGTTTTCCAAGCACCTCGACAGTTAAGATTTCGTGTAGGGGGGCCCTGTACATTACAACAACAGCAGTTATGTTTCTATTTCGAAAAGGAGAACAGATGAAGAAGAACAATGACAGATCAATATGCCTTACCCGTCCTGCTCTAGCATATGCCGAGACGTGATACCCTAAATCTTGTAGAAGTCCCGTGTCAGGGATGGCCCTCTGTTCAGGTGCTAGGTCATGCTCAAAAACCCGTGACCTTTTTGGCCTTGTAGGCCTATCATTGTCCTCATCAGTGCAAGGCTCTACATCAGACGCAGAGGGTGTATTCCTTGGCCTTTTGCGAGTAGTATTTCTCTCTCTTATACCTGGTTGTACAGCTGCTGTACGTTGTGTCCTCCTTTGCCTTGTACGTGTAGCATTTTCGGTACCTGTACTCGGTTCTACAGCTGCTGCAGGTTGTGTCCTCCTTTGCCTTGTACGCGTAGCATTTTCGGCACCTGTACCCGGTACTACAGCTGCTGTAGATTGTGTGCTCCTTTGCCTTGTACGCGTAGCATTTTCGGCACCTGTACCCGGTTCTGCATTTGCTATAGGAAGTTGCATTGTTTGCCTTCTACCCCTAGTTTCGGCACCTGTACGCTGTTCTACAGCTGCTATAGGGGGTGGCCTCGTTTGCCTTGTTCGCCTAGCATTCCCCTCATGTGTACCAGGTTCTACAGCTGATGTAAGGGGTGTCCATTGTCTTCTAAGTGTAAAAGCAGCTGGCCCATGATCTCCATCAACTGAAGGCGAGCTACTGTTTACACCCAATCCTCTCCGAGTCCCACGATGTCCTCCTGTAGTTGTAGTATTATTTAAAGGAAAAGGAACATCAGAAGTAAGCTGGCTAAAAAAGGACCACAAGAATTACCAGTAGAAGTTTGCTGAACACAATTACTGTGCTCATGATCACTTCCGATGGTTGCAGAAGAAGACATGATCCTGTAAATGAGTAGTTCAATATCAGTTAAACACAGCCCAAGAGAAATCACAGAAGACCCATTTTAAAATAAAATTAAATTAAACACATTAAAAAGAAAGTCAAGGATACAGCTACCTGGCATGACTGTCTAGGTACATGGATCTTCATTGTCATAACTCTAAGTTCTCATCTCTTTATTTTTAAATGTTTTATTTCAGTGGAAACTTAAACATCTAACCAGTCATTCTTCAACATTTTATATCATATTGCAATAACCACATGTTTACTATGGTTCCTCGTCAGATCCTATATTTCCCTCATTGCTTTCTTACCACAATAGTCAGTTAAATTCTTCAACTGCCATATTTGACAACCAAAAATTCATAATCTCGCTGCCTAGTTTATGGTTGACCAGTAAATTAAGTTTAGCAGTCAAATTTGCAAAGATAATGACATTGAATAAATTTCCAATTTCTACACTGTATTTCCCACTCAGTATGTAATGAAAACTCATTTCTTTCTGAAAGCAATCAATTATTAGGCAAAAAGAGTAGGTTGATTGTGTTCAAGTATGGTTATGTATTTTGTAATAATATAATCTCTTCCTAAGAAATTAAGAGAGCTACTTTAACTAGTGGCCTTTGGCGCAGTGGTATCGCCCTTCCACTTTACGGGAGGTTGAGGGCCCAAAACAGGAGTGCGGGGTGAATCTTAATAATAAATATTATGGTTCGACTCTTGTAGTTCTTAACTTCCAGTTTCTTCACGCATCTATAGATAACTCTTTTGGTTATTCAGGCTCAGTACAAGGACTTTTGGATTTAAAATAGCAAATTCTGTTTACTTGACAGGGTTTTCAAAACATTTATGCTTCACAGTAATACTAAGAAAAGAGATAAGTAGATATAGATCTAGAGTTATGGATTATTGACTACATATCTTATTTCTTCTGAAAGCAGACAGTCTTGAACAAAGATATGATATAGAATCACCAAAAAGGCATACAACACTTGTAGTATTAGTTCAAACGCATACATCAGATGCAAGATCTGATGCAGAAGATGCAAGAGAAAGCAAAAATCACCTTCAAAGGTCTGAAATAAGCAGTGGTGGTAGGATTCCTTCAATTCACCGCCAACTCGGTTCAAGTCGCCACCGCCGCACTGCAATTTTCTCGTCCTCACCCTGATTAGTGGCTCCAACGATCTACAATTTTTTTTATCAAAACCCTACTAATATGTCTTCGATACGGAGTTTGCAGATTACAATGCTACCCCTTGCCAGTATAAAGAAAAAATACCAAAGGAAAAGAAAAGAGCTAATAATTCATTTTATAGCGCTCCTTTATTTGTTTGTTTTATATAATAGGGAAAATAGAAAATATTGTTTCTAAAATCTCAATCTTTAAAAAATTTAAGCATTGAATCCCGTGAGAAGAAAATTGATATTTTTCATCATTTCAAGAGTTAATAGTTGGATGTTGCGTCACTTCGGTCACACAAGTTACAAACTCGCTGCACTTTCCATCCCCAACCATTTTTCCATCCAAAATACAGTAACAGCATCAGTTAGCAGGGTTGGCTCAGTCATTTGCCATCGATAGAAAAAAATGTTAAAAAATGATACCCAATTTTTCTTCTCCTCTTCATACACCACCACTCTCTCTTAAATTCTCAATCATTTCCGAAAAATTATCACAATGATATCAAGAATGTACTACTATTTGTTTAGATCACTAAAAGATAGAACAATTCTGACCAACTTTTTTACGATGCCAAGCCAAGGTGCTATGGAAGAAGCAGTTATGTTAATGAGTCCAATCCCATTTCAAGAAAAAACACATGCCAAAGAATGTGCATATTTGTGTTCACAATTTTTTGAGAAAACTTAAAATGCCATATTATCTTGAATATTTTTTTCTTCTCCAACTGTTTGTGAAACTCTACTCCGAATCCGGCTTATAATATATGGTTCCAAAATATATTAGCTCCTCTAATAAAGCATTTCATATAGTATAAGATTACTAAGATGATCATATTGCTACAAACAAGTAGAGAATTAGAATTAGAACACAAAATAGGATATAGATAACTGCAATAAACTGCCTAACAGTAAACATATTGGATATGCTGGGTTCTAGTTTTGGTTAACAGATGGTTTAACACCCATCGCACAACAGCATATATTACTTCTTTTGTCAACATATTGATTTGGTATATGTGTGTAGTTATACACATACATGCAGTTTGATATAATATACCCTTCACAGTTGTAGTAGGTGCACAGACAGAACAAGTTAGGCACTCTGAAACCTGGACTTCGGAGACACGAAAACTACATTTAACCTTATATTTTCATTCATAAGGTATTCTTTTTTTGAGTTTTCAATATAATAGTCCAAAATCGATATTCAAATTTTCAGAAGCTGACACTACTATAAATTTTACGAAACCAACCAGTGTAGTACATCACTTTTTAGCTAATTTGAAATAAATGCAATATTAAGTAGCTTCCCATAATGTTACACAAAAAGATTGTAACTTTGAACTGTGATATACTTATCATTTTTTTTACAGGGGTCTAAAAAAAGTACAAAACTTTACCAATCTTAGATTCAAGGTTCTTAGATTACACGCCTTTATGATTTGAACATTGCAAATAAGAATAACTCCCAACTAAAAAGCAAATATATGAACTACCAATCAAATTCAACTTCTCTCAAAAACTACTAACAATGTAAGAAAAGTTAAGGTCACTTACTCCCAAAGGCGACAATTCCAGACCCTCCAGCATTGTGTCCAAACCATGTACATTATCATTTTCTACGGAGTCAGGCCTGCACAAAACATACAATTTCACAAAAAGCACTCAAGCAAATCCCAACACAGCAGATAAAGTAAAACAACATACCACGGCAATTCAACCAAGACTAGTGATCCGGAATCCATAGCAACGAGCCTTGTTAGTCTCTCTATCTGTTTCCGATACAATGACATCACTATGCATCAATGCATACAGCTAAGCTTCTTATCAATAAAGGCCTAAAGTTAAAGATAGTTAAATCGCCACGCCTATTCGCAGATTCTATCATTTTCTTCCTGTAAGTGCACTACCTTCATAGCATATTTAACTCCAAAATATACAACATTCTAAGGCTTATACAATTAAGTGGTTTGACAAAACTACTAATAATTGGGTAGTTTAACAATTGGGTTTTGTTTTTGTTATTTAATCAAACATTAATATGCATTCAACATAATTACATTGCTGTTTAAAGGGTTATCTAGTGAGGTAAAAGAGAATAGAAACACATACATATGATAGATACCTGTAATAAACTCATCCATTGGATCTGCTGGATTCTTATTTTAAGTCTTAACATATGCATTTGGCATTGCAAATTACAAACCGAGGACATAAAATTGAACATGTGACTTATCGTACACAGAATCGTACACGTATTGTTATAGTATTTGTGTGTACATAAGTGCGGCCATTTACAATTGTAGGACGTATACAGAACTAACGAGTTAGATACACTTGTCTGAAACCTGGACTTTTGAACTTTGAGGAGAAGACAACTAAAGAGTTAGAAGACAACTAGAGAGTTAGGTTTTTTTTATTTTTATTTTTTAATTTTTAAAAAAGTCTTACCTTATGTTTTTGAATTTCACATTGAATGTGAAAAAACAAATAGTGAAAATTCAAGTTATAATTTTAGTTATTACATTAGCATAAATTCTAAATCTATTTATTTGATATTGTAAATGAAAAATAATATTTAATACAAAATTATTAAAAATATTATTTTTTAATGTTTTGTAATTTTATTATTTTCTAAAAATAATTGTAAAAATATGATCTGAAGTTACTTTTGGTTCATTTAATGCAACCTTTTAAACAACATATTATGCAATCAAAGATTATTTAAATTATTAATTTTTAAAATTATATTTGTGATTGATTTTAATTGATTCAATTACAAATTACAAAGTTATAAACTGTATTTTTGCAAATATTTTTCAAAAAAAAATCGTTATTTTTGCAAAGTAACTTTGAAAAAAACTGTATTTTAATTGATGCACTAAAGTATTTTTGAAAAAAAACACACAATATAATATATGTCATATTAACTTTTAATTTTAAATAAGTTACCAAATTATTAAAATATGACTTTCATGCTCACGAGGATGACTAAGTAATTGTACGGGATTAAGTTGATTTTCATATAAATGCACGAGTATTTATGTTACAAAAATTTCCTTGAGGTTGACATGGGCGAAGGGGTGGGGGCCTTTTTTCTCTTAAAATATTACTATTTTCATTACCATCAGTTCCGTTAAAATAACTAACGGAAAAATGATGTGTATGCTGACATGTCACAATAAAATTAAGTGTAGTTACTAATTCATCACTCAACTTTCTAACAATTTTCATTTAGGTCATCGGCTAATTTTAATTTTAAACTAATTAAATTTATAAATGAACATATTCATTAAATCCATATACTTAGAAAAGATACAACATCTTTAAATTCAACTTTTTTCGCTAATGATAATGTTGGAACCAAATTTCTGTCGAGTCGGGTTCTGAACCGCTCTTCGGGTTAACCTGCAAAAGAGAAGAATGCGAGGGGTTTGTTCCCCGATTCACCTCCGGTGTGAGAATAAGTTAAGTGGTTCCGGTAAGTAGAAATAGAATGTACAAGTGATCGTGTATTGTGTGTATTGAATTAGTCTCAAAATGGAACCTGGTGTGAGCTTTTATAGACTCAACAGTTGCTGGCCTCCGATATACATTGTCGACACTTCTTGGCATACTCGGCCGCATCTACTCGCAAAGTCGGTAAATAGAACCCTTGCCTGAGGATTTTGAAGGCAAGTGACCGAACGGCAAGATGTTCCCTGCATATTCCTTTGTGTACAGTTTCCAAGGCCAGCTTTTGCTCTTCATGATCCAAACATCTAAGAAGGGGTTCTGTCGCCGATCTTCTATACAGCTTGCTCCCAATGATGGTGTAGCTTGCTGCTCTATACTTCACCTTCCGAGCCTCTCTCCGGTCTAGGGGCAAAGTACTTTTTTCCAGGTATGCCCTGATCGGAGTCATCCAGTTGATGCCTTGATGGATTTTCATGCACTGGTTTTTATCGATCGAAGGCAATCTCACTTCGGTCCGGTAGATTGACCTTGTTAGGCTTTGAGTTTCTGCCGAAGCGAGCCTTGATAGTGCATCGGTTCGGCTGTTGTCTTCCCTGCCAATTTGACTTAACTCGAAGGATTCAAACAAAACTGAAAGATCACGTACCTTTGTGGCGTAGACTTTGATACAGGGTTCTCTCTACTCATACTCCCCTGAGAAATCTTTTACCACCAACATAGAGTCGTTGAATGCCCTTAGATTTCTCACCTCTAGATTCTTCGTCAAGTTTAATCCGGCAAGTAATGCTTTGTACTCGGCCTCATTGTTTGTCAGGGGGAAAGTGAACCTTATCGCCTAGCAAATTTCAAATCCATCTGGGCTGGAAAGGATCAAACCGACCCCACATTTTGAACCTGCGACCGAACCATCCACAAATAATTTTCATTTTCCTGGAGACTGGATTAATTGTTCTTCGGGCGCCAGATCCTTTGGCCCGGAGAAGGAGCATTCCACCATGAAGTTCGCCAGCGCCTGAGCTTTAATGGAGGTCCTTGGGATATATTCCAGGCCATATTCTCCTAGCTCAATGGACCATGCTACCACTCTTCCGGACGCCTCAGGTCTTGTCAAAATCTTCTTGAATGGTTGGTCGGTCAAAATTTGCACCGTTCCTCCATGGAAATAGTGTCGCAATTTTCGGGTAGCCATCACTAACCCATATGCGAATTTCTCAGTATTCAGATATCTTGTTTTTACATCCGTCAACATATGTGACACATAAAACACTGGGTGTTGATTCTTTTCGTGCTCCTTCACCAATACTGCTCCCAGTGTTCGGTCACTTACGGCCAAGTATAGCTGCAATGTTTCTTTCGGGTCTGGTCTCATCAGGAGGGGTGCCTTAGTAAGATATTCCTTTACTTCTTCGAACGCCTTCTGCCAGTTCGGTCCCCATTCAAAATTCTTTGACCCCCGAAGTACTTCAAGGAAAGACAAAGCCTTCTCTCCCGACCTTGAAATGAACCTTCGTAAAGCTGTCATTCAGCGAGTTAACTTCTGGACGTCCCGAACTGTCTTCGGGGGCTCCATGTCAATTACAGCCTATATCTTCTCCGGGTTCGCCTCGATCCCTCGGGCACTCACCATGTAACCCAGAAACTTCCCACTGGATACTCCGAATTTGCATTTGTTCGGATTGATCTTCATGTTATTTTATCTTAAAGTTTCAAAGCACTCTTTTAGGTCCTCCATGTGGTTTTCGAACTGCGACTTGATAATCATATCATTCACAGAGCATTCCATGTTTCTCCCGATTTGCTTAGCAAAAATCCTGTTGACCATTCTCTGGAACGTGGCCCCCGCATTTTTCAGGCCGAAGGACATCTGATGTATGCATAAGTTCCCTTCGGGGTGATGAATGTTATTTTCGGAATATCCTCGGCATTCATTGCTATTTGATGATAACCTGAAAAAGAATCCAAGAAACTAAGTACCTGGTACCCGACGGTAGCGGCTGTTAGCTAATCAATGCTTGGCAAAAGATAGTGGTCCTTCGGGCAAGCCTTATTCAAATCAGTGTAATCAACACACATCCTCCAATTGTTATTGGCCTTCTTTACAACTACTACATTAGCCAACCAGTCTGGGTATTCGATCTCTTCAATGAACTTCGCCTCTAACAGCTTATCCACTTCGGCTTCAATAATCTTCTGTCTCTCCATGGCGAAAGTCTTTTTCCTTTGTTTAACCGGTTTCTCCTCGGGATTAACATTGAGGCAATTCTTCGCCATCTTTAGATCTAAACCAGGAATATCTTCGGGTCCCCATGCAAAGACATCATGGTATTGCCTAACCACCTCAATCACCTTCTTCTTTAGGTCTAGCTCCATATTTTTCCCAATTCGAACCATCTTTCCCGAACAACATGCATACAATTCTACCTCCTATGTTTCCGCTGCTGGTTCGGCAACCGGGCTGGATAGATCTGCTCCAAACTTTTCCAATTCAATGTTCATAGTTTGGCGACTTCCGCCAGGTTCGCCTTCATCCCTCTTTCTCTTGCCCCATTCGGTCACTTCGAACCCCTGGTCTTTCTCTAGGTCATCCAGCATTATGATTCGGGTTGTCTTCTGGTCGCCCCTCATTTCCCCGATGCCATGTTCGATTGGAAATTTTAAATTGAGATGGGGAATTGAAGACACCTCTTGGAAAGATGTAAGAGCCGGCCTTCCCAGGATCGCATTGTAAGGGCTTTCTACCCGAACCACGTAGAATTTCACCTTCTTTTCAACAGTATATGGTGATTTACCTAAAAGTACATATAAAGTAATGGTACCTTCGATTGGGACTGATTGGTTTCCAAATCCATATAGGGGAGCTTCATGACAAGGGTCCCATTGCTCGCCTCCTAAGTTCATCTTGATGTATGTCCGATGATATAAGATATTCACCGAACTTCCTCCATCTACAAATTCTTTCCAGATTTTGTTTTGCCCGATCACGGGGTTAATGATCAAAGGGTCTTCATGGGGCCAAATCACATCTTCATAATCATCCTCGGTAAACATAATTGGCATCGCTTGCTTGGCCGATTGAAACTGGTACAAATTGTACACCTGCTTAGCATACCTCTTATTTGTCGTCTTGCTATCTCGGCCCAGGGTACTTCCTCCAGAGATGGTCTTTACTTCGCCTCTATACCTCTCACCCTCTTCGGGCTCCTTCCGTTTGTCTTCCCTCGGGGCTAGCTTGTCCCTTAGGTCTTTGACAAATTGGTTCAACTCTCCATCCTTAATCATCTTCTCGACCAACTTCTTTAAGTGATAACATTCATTGGTATTGTGACCTTTTTCTTGGTGGTAATCACAGTATTTGTTACCATTCTTTTTGTAATCAGGCATCTTCATTCAGGATGGGCGAACAAAGCCTGGTTTCCCTTTTATCTCATGGAGAATTTTTGAGATAGGTGCATTTAAAGGAGTAAGCACCCTGCTATCTCTATCTCTTCTTCGTTCGGCCCCCTTATCTCGGCCCTTCACTTCGTCTCGCTTATCACCATACCTTCGGCCAGACTCATACTTACCACGCCCTTTCTTCCCGCGATCATCTTTTCTGCTTTCCTTATAACCCCCAATTGATTCAATCTTTCTTCGGATACTTTCTCCTCTCAAGTGTATATCATTCAAAGATTTAGGAGGAATATCATAAAGAGAGGATCAGAGTTTTTTACCTTTCACTGGGTCCAATCCCACCAACAAGAATCCAGTTGCTTTTACCTTGTCTAGGTTTGTCACCATCCCGGATTGCTCTTTGAACCTTGCCAGGTAGTATCCCAACTCTTCTTGGCAGTGAATCAAAACTTCAGTATCTTTCTCTCTTCGGCACAAGTGGGAATAGTGCCTCAAGAACTTCCTTTTTAACTGGTCATACGAGAAAATTGACCTTGGCTTTATCGATCTATACCACATGATAGCAGCTCCTTTTAGATATGTCTTAAACATCTTGCACAACATTATGTCGTAGTGTCCCATACTGGTCATAAGGGACTCGTACTTCTCACAATGATCCTCAGGAATCAGGATCACCTTTTCCGCTAAATTCATTCATCTTCGGGAATTGTCTTCCCGGTGGAGGCATGTACTGCTCAATGTCCTCAGATACGACAGGTTCATGGCTCACTCTGCGGTCGCCAAACATGGCCTTTTCCATTCTGCTTAGTCTATCATTCATACGAGGGTCCCCTTCATCGTCAGTATCTGAACAAATCGTAATTTTAGAACGAGTTCTTCGGGGGTGTGATTCAGAGTCCGAAGACTCATCTTCATCATTATACACCCTCTTTTCCTTCCTGTGCCCAGACACTACCAGTGTTCGTTCGCCAACCTCCACGACATCCTGAAGAGCCTTTTCTTCTGCGTCTAGCTCAGATCTTCGGCGTTTAATGGCCTCCAGCTTGGCGAGGTCATCCTCTCTCTTCTTTGCCCTTGCCCGAGCTTCCATCTCGACCCGCTCCTGCTCCTTTTGCTTTCCACTCTTCGATGTCGTTTCTTCGCGCCACCTAAGGAGCATAGCCTTTTGCTCTTCAGGAGTGGGCATTGGCCCCTCTTCTATTTCGGCATCGAAATCAAGGACACGGTTTATCGAGGGTGTGGAGGCAGAAGCTCCTTGGTGAGGAGTTTCGGTAAAACCAGGTGGACGACCATCGATATTATCGATAGCCATTGTGTTTGTTTGATTTGTTTTAAGCTTACTTGTACGTTTCCACAGACGGTGCCAAATGTTGGAACCAAATTTTTTCTGGGTCGGCTCCGAACCGCTCTTCGGGTTAACCTGCAAAAGAAAAGAATGCGAGGGTTGTCTCCCGATTCACCTCCTGTGTGAGAATAAGTTAAGTGGTTCCGGTGAGTAGAAATAGAACGTACAAGTGCTTGTGTATTGTGTGTATTGAATTAGCCTCAAAATGGAACCTGGTGTGAGCTTTTATAGACTCAACAGTTGCTGGCCTCCGATATATTCGGGCGTACTCCGAACGTGGGGGAACGTGCCAACCTCCCGCTTAGAAGTAGGGCAAACCCGGTCTTAGTGGTGTAACAGTCACTTGTAGTGGACTAGGCTGAAACAATGGGTCGTGCCTCACAAAACCGACCAAACCCAATATCATATCTGACCCAGTTATACTTGGGTCTCTAATAGATAAATCGTACCAATATTATAATTTTTTTGGATTTGTATCAAAGGTAACGATGATTTGTGCCAAAGGTAAAAAGTTTCGAATGTTTACATTTTTTCCAAATAATTACACTTTAATTAAATTTAAATTCGAATATACCGCTTTAACTCATATGCTTATAAATCGATACAAGTGAACAAATATTTAGATAACACATTTTTTCAATAATAATTATTTTTTTTAAAAGTGTAAATTTTTTAATGTTTAATATTTTTTCGGGTGATTATAATTTAATTTAATTTGGAATTGATCATATCCATTTATTTCATATGCTAATACATATTTTTTAATCATTTTTTTCGATATTAAGAAGTGATACCAAAAACGTAATTTTTTTAAAATTAATCTTTTGATTACAATTTAAATAAAAAAACCTTAATTTTTTTTAAAAATTAATCTTTTGATTAAAAAATTAAATTTGTTTGCTACTTTTTAAATATTTAATTTTTTTGATTAGTGTCCTAACCGAAAATAAGCACATAGTTCAGTGACCTAACCGTTAATGTGTCGATTTTTAATGGAGAACCGTTAAAAGTCAATGCATATTAACGATCGTGAAAATATTTCAAAGTTCAGTATTTGTGATTGCAAGCTAATTGTAACTTCATGATGCGATTGAAATTGTTTTTAACTTGGTGACTCACTTGCAAGTTATTACTTATTACAGTGACGAATTAACCATTTAACCCAATACTTATATACTAATTTTATACACGTGCAATGCACAGATGCTTTACAAATTATTTATATAAATATATTTTTTAAATTTTTATATTTTTTTCCTAAATATATCAATATATTTTCATTTCAATTTCATAGATTGTAATAACAATTAAAGTAAATATAAATCGTTTACTAATTTTAGCTTTTAGGATATACCAATATTAACTTATATATTAAATATTTTTAAAAATGATATTAAGTTAATCTTTCTGCTCGTAAGAATCGAACCTTGATCCCTTTCATTTGATACTTCTAAAATGACCCTTAATTTTTGTACTTATAAGGAATCAAACCTTGATCCTTTTATTTAATACTTCTAAAATGATCGTTTTACCCGTTACAGCCAAAACATATTAACTCTCTTATGCTAATTATATATAAGATGCACAGGATGATTTATTAATATTCTTGACATAGATTTATGTATTTCATATTTTATTTTAAATATCAATATTCTTTCTCAAAAGCATTAATTATGTATTTAAATATAAAAATTTAATTTTATTTACTTTTAATAATAATATTAATAATACATATGTACTTTATAATTATATATATATATATATATATATATATATATATATATATATATATATATATATATATATATATATATATATATATACTAGCTTAAAACCCGTGCGATGCACGGATTGTTAATTGTTATTTTATTATTATTGTTTTAATATTTTATTAATTGTAATTGTGCAAAAAATAAGTAGGAATGTTAAAATAGCTAAACATTTTTAATTAATTGAAAACATTAAAACATATTTTAAAATAAATAAGTATGGGTTTGCCCGTTATATTTTTGGAAATAAGGGGTTTTAGTAAGAAAAAATAAAAAAATGTAACATATATTTAGTTTAAAAAGGTTAATGCCCGTGATATTTTTGGAAAATGAGGTTTTAAAATTTAATAATTTAAAGTATTTAAATACGTTTTAAAATAAATAAGTAAAAGGTTTCCTGTGATATTTTTGGAAAAATAATGGATTTTAGTGAGAAAAATAGAAAAAGTAAATTGTAAAAGGCAATTTTCCGTGATATATTTAGAAAAGGAGGGACTTTGTTTGAAAAAAAATATAATGTGTTTTAGCTGAAAAAGTAATTGGTTAAAATAGGTATTTGATTATTTATATTTTAATATTTTTAGTAATTGCATTTGTTAAGAAAAATAAGTAGATATGTTAAAATAGGTAAACTTTAAAAAAAATTATAATATTAAAATAGGTTTAAAAATAAATAACTAAATGTTTGTCCGTGATCTTTTTGGAAAAAGAGGGATTTTAGTAAGGAAAAATAGAAAAATTAACATGTTTTAGTTAAAAAAGGTAATTGCCCGTGATATATTTGAAAAAGTAGGGGAATTTGTTAGAAAAAATAATGTATTTTAGGTGAAAAGGCAATTGGTTATAAATAGGTAATATTATTATTTAATAAAATATTTTTATAAATAAGTAAGGTTAATTAAGTAAAAACTAATTAAGGACAATTAAGTAAAATCACAACGTACCATACCGACCAACCAAAAGTAAAAACTAATTAAGGGCAATTAAGTAAAATCACAATGTACCATACTGACCAACCAAACTTTTAATGTTTCGTCTATTATATAATAGTATTGATATATATATATATAATGGTGGGAGATATGATAACTTAGGATAATAATTTAATTAGTTGACACAAATTTATTTATAATGAGAAGACAAACTTCTCGTATTTATTATTATTTAACGTAATTTTATTTTTGGTGAGAGAACAATCTTCCTTTTCATTCTTCAATATTTGTGTCCCAGAAGTTTATACATTTTTTGATAAGTGATTTGTTGGGTTTATGCTACTGTTTTAACATTTTTCCTTTTTTGTTGTAGTAATAATTAAGAATTTACAATATTATCCCTAACGACCAAACCATCTTAACGTAAGTTTATTTTTGGTGAGAGAACAATCTTCCTTTTCATTCTTCAATGTTTTTGTCCAAGAAGTTTATACATTTCTTGCTAAAGTGATTTGTTGGGTTTATGCTACTGTTTTAATATTTTTCCTTTTTTGTTGTAATAATAATCAAGAATTTACAATATTATCCCTAACAATCAAACCACCTAAACTTCCTTAAGCTAATTATATATTGGATATAATGTGTTTAAACTATTTTGGAAAGTTGCCAAAATTAACAATATTGATTAACAATCTTTGGGCAACCTACCAACTCCCATAGGTATATAACCAAGAATGTCTATGCCATCGATGTTGGCAACCTCGTGGCAAGACTAAGTAGAGCGCTTCCCTTTTGATGTACTTCTCTTAGTAACCAAGACCTTCATCAAAGAGAGAAAAACTATCTTTATACTGTATATTTTTGAAAAGAACCCCAGGGTCCAATGATCCATAGATGATGACTTGTATATATTCCTACAGCTACTGTTACAGATTTAATCCCTCATAGCAACTCCCCCGTGAATGCACAACTGCATTTTGGAGTCCTTTACCTTCGAAATTTAACAAAAACAACATTCAGCAAAGAAAATACAATCGAACTGAAACAAACAGGTAATTTACATGTAATTGTATATGTTGTTGCTCATGGGAACAGTTTCTGGTGGCTGGGACATTGCAGGGTCCATCTCAGGCTTGATGATATCCGGTATAGGTTTCTCTCTCATCTTTATAACCTCACTGTGCCTGTTTGAATGCAAAGACGGAACAAAAGTAGGACTGGCTGCTGGTCTATATTCTGGAAGGAGACGCCCCATTCGGTAACGAACTCCGCAAGCATTGCAAAGGGTTCTCGGTCCCATTGGTCCGTCACGCCATTGTGGTGTGTTCACAACTTGGCAATGAGCACATCTTTTGGCTTGCCCATGCTGATGACTTGCAACTCCCACAGGCTCAGAGTCATTTGAAAGGCCTGGAAGTTCTTTAATCTTCTTCTCTATGTTTCTAGTGTTCATCCTTCCATTCCTTCCAGGGTCTTGACTTTCTATTGGATGAGTCTTCCGCAAGAGGCGGCCAGACCTATAACGAACTCCACATGCATTGCAAAGAGTCTTTGGCCCCATAGGTCCATCTCTCCATTGTGGTGTTTTTACAGCTTGACACTGCATACACTTTTTAGATGGCATATGCTGATGATAACAGCCTTCGGACAACTTGTATTCATTTGGAAGCTGTGATAGTTTCTTTATCTTCTTTTTGCTTTTTGAGTTTGATGTCTTTTTAAACAACGGAGAGATCAAATGCCATCTGCTGATGGTTGATCTCCGCGGAATCTTAGTTCGAGTTTTGACTGGGACGGGGAGTTCGGGGCAAGTCGGCAAGTTTTTTCCTGCTGAGCAGGAGCTGCTACTTTCCATTACATAATTCGGGCTTGGTGTTTGGAACAAGCTTGGATTTGTAGGATTGAAAGA
The DNA here is from genome assembly GCA_030848705.1 of Heracleum sosnowskyi. Classification (NCBI taxonomy): domain Eukaryota; kingdom Viridiplantae; phylum Streptophyta; class Magnoliopsida; order Apiales; family Apiaceae; genus Heracleum; species Heracleum sosnowskyi. The sequence continues at coordinate 65,746,665 of CM061241.1, read as the reverse complement.
ATCAAGAGGAACATGTGTGCTGGAGATTTCAGTAACTGGCAGTTGTTTTCTATCAGCATCATTCTGTAAGACAAAATCACCAACATAACAGATCAGATGCACAAGAAAATTCACAAAATTATTAAATTATGAGTGAGCAGGCCATTTTATAAAGGTAATCAACATACAAGCAAATCAAAATAATGACTATCAGTTACTATATATAAAATGTGGCACACATTAAATTTTTGTGCTAATATATGACCAACCAGTGTAATTTTACTTCAGAATTCATAATGGGTTGTAAATCGTGATCTTTCTTTGCAATGCAAGAATTTTAGGAAAATACAAATAATGTATTGATCCTTTCACAGCCTGTATTATTATTCATGCCAATAATATAGTATGACAGATATTCAAAAGTTTAGGCTAATATTGATATGTATCTTTCAACAATAAGATGTCCTGTTAGGTATTTAGTTAACTATCTTCGTAATTAAAAGGCTTCAAAAATTGTCAATGATTAGTTCGACTAGCAAGTGAGTTGTGACAACCCCAATATCAGATTCAAACACAATTTACAAATGCTAAATTATTATTGATCAGCAAAAAACTAGTCAAAACTTTCAGTGCAGTCTTTTGCTAACAATTTACACCCTGTAATGCTTGCAACTCTACTAGCCACACTTAACTCCGTTGCTTAGGGTCACATACCATGGTCCATGAACTACATGCATTTGCACCGAATCGAATCAGTTAATTAAAACTATCTTATATAGCAATATGATGCCATGAATTACAATAGCTTTGTTCACGAAATCATAGAGTAGGATCAATAAATTGGTTTGCAACTATTTTCCCAAAACAATGAATGAAATTTTTACCTGAACTAAGTTATTATGTGTGTCTTCTGCATTAACAGAGTTCAAAACAGGAGCAAGTCCCTGAAAAATTTCTGAATTTAACAGTTCAAGGCTTTGAAACTGAGGCTCCCAATTCTCAGCAGCACCCTTATCCTCTTCCACACTCTCCAAAGGGAAATCCAACACGTTAATAATATTATGAAACGAATCATCACCATTAATAAACCTGTCCCAATATCCACCAGCCCCACTCATACTGCAATAAAACCAGAAATTAAACAAATAATTAAAAAGCAATCAACAAAAGATTAATGTTGCCTCATACACTATATATGCACCTTATTCATATAGCTAGATTGATCCACTAGATCAAGAATGCATTCACTCTAGGTTGTATAAATCAAACAAACTATCTATACACAAAAAAAATCTATGTTTTTTTAACACAAAATATAAGTTTAAAGTTTTACTAAAACAAATCAAAGAAGAAAATAATTAATGTAAAAGTAGTCTTTTACATGCCTTAGATGACTTATTTCCCACTCGATTGTCTTCATTACGATGATATGAAATCAAAACTTCATCTTTTAGTATACATAGAAGAGTGCAAGAACTCTTAACCTCCCACTAAACTAGTAAGGATTTTATAATTGCTCGAAAGTAAATAAATTTTAGAACAAGCGAATTTCTATATACAGAACTTCGAATTTCTATATACAGAACTTCGATTCATTAAATTCATTACAAGTAGGAAGATCAGCAAGCCCTGATAAATCTGCAGGCAATACTATATACACATTTGTAATCGCACAAACACACACACACACACATCATGGGAACATCTTCAAGATAACTAACAAATAGAACCAGAGGGTTGCTTACAGTAAATTGACATCAATATACAAAGAGACTATATAAAAAAAACCCATGAATTGAAATCAAATATTGAACATGCCAGTCAGAAGAAACTGCAATTTCAAAGAATCATAAATAATAAATCTTGAAAAAAAGCATGAGAATTGAGATACTAATTACATAGAGATCAAGAAAAAGATATAGAAGTGGAGAACAAAGTAACAAACCTTGGGAATCCTGGTGAGAATTTCATTCTTGATTCTGAAGCTTAAAAATCAAGAAATTAAATAAAAGAACAACCCCTTTATTCAAGTTAGGCAGCCATTGATTTGCAGGGGGATCATTAAATTAAATAAATAAATAAAGAACAATAAAAATGGTAAAGATGGAATTTGAGAAAAACGAGAATAACAAGTAAGAAAGGATGGAAATAGAAGAAGTACAAAGGTAAAAACGAGGATGTTGATCAACAGGAATCTCTGTCTGTCTAATTTAACTGAACTAAAAGATCATATGTACAGTTCCTAATTCCTATCCTATGTAAGAGTATATATATTCTCCTATATCTCTTTCAATTGTTGAGTCTAAAATTGAACTCTTAATATTTTTTTTTTAAAGAATTCGAGAAAATTTAGTTTAAATTTAGATATAATTAATCTTTTAGTAAATTCATATACTAAAATCAGAATATAATGGACACATTAACTCCTTATAGTAAGGGAGATTTTATTCAAAACTTTGGTTGGTCACCGTACTATCAAAAGTATACGATCCGTTGGATTATTAAACTATAAATCTTCAAATCAATGAGGACCGTCAGATATAATATTAAAAATTGTATTTGATTATTAATAGGATAGTATTTAAATACTAAAAGATGTATTTTGATAATTTAAACCAATTATAAATAGGTTTTCTATATTGAATAGAAATCTTTATGTAAAAATTCGTAATTATCTTTTCTCTTTAGTTTATGGATAGTTCCAGTTAGATAATGTTAGAAATGAATACCACTAGAAACTAGACAGAGGGGGGGTAAATGGATAGTTTGATGTTTTTCGATTCTTGAAACACAAGATAAACTGTATATGATTATGCTATGTAATATGCGGAAAACAAACAACACACACAATCACTTTAATCTACTTTGTATTGAGTAAATTAAATACTACAGTTTTCCAGAAATTCACAACGGAGTTTCTGGCTTCTAAACAAGAACAGTTTGTAACTTGTTTTTGCTTACAGAGAAAAGAGTGCTTAAGATAAAACTATGTGTATCTCTCTTACAGCTTACAGTGGTGTGTGCTTGATATATATATTCACCTATACAAACTGTGCACACCACTATTTACACAGTTACCCCTAGCTGAAAGTCCAACTTGTCCTGCCATAAGAGGTTAACTGTGTCAGGAAGGACCACCTGCTTTTCGGAGTCTTTCCCGTTTCTGTAGCTGCTTGTCTCTTATCTTTCTCTCCAAGTTTAGCTGTAGATTTGCCATCTGTTCTTTGGACCACCTTGCCAGAACAAACGCTTCAGTATTTGTCTCTTTTGATTCTTGATTATGTACCTTGATTTGTCTTGTTGTAAACGGCTAAGTGTTGATATCGTGAACTCCTCTTCATTCCAGACTTCACGATGTCCCTTGTGAAGACTATGCGGTATGACCTTTGAGGACTTTGCGACATAGATCATTTTAGGACTATGCGACATAGATCATTTTGAGGACTATGCGACATAAGTCATTTTGAGGACTATGCGACATAAGTCATTTTGAGGACTTCACGATCTAGGCATTTTTGACTTTGCTGACTTCAACACTTCACGACATGAGTCTTGAGGACTTCACGACATAGTACAAAATGGACTATGCGATCTAGCACTTCTCGACATGGATATTGGTGACTTCACGACATATTTTTATTCTGAATTTGCTATATAATGCCTTAGACAAATTTCTGCAACTTATTTCTTCAGGGCTTTATTCATCTCTATCCTGCTGCATGAACAAATCTGAACTTCTACCAGGACAATTATTTAATGGCCTATTTACATTCTAGTTGCAAGAAGCTTACCAAGCTCATTATAATTTTGAGCATACATGATCAAGCTGATGTTCATGAGAACAAGACAAGTACATTGAGAGACCTATACTATATCCCAGTGATAGAATTCACTAGGTCATGTAGTGTGACATAGTCACATAGCTTAGGCTTGTTAATGGTGGTATTCAGACATGTCTTGAGCCTAACAATCTCCCCCAAATTGTGAGTAAGACCCTTAGGCACAATTTCATGTCTGATAACAAGCCTAACTAACATAAAAAGAACAAATATAAAGAAGATAACGGGATGAACAGAATTTGATAACAACTTGGAAATTTAGGCTTACAGAATTTCTCCTTGAGCTACATAGCTTCAGTTTCCAATTGTTTCTCTAAGAAATCATCATAGACCTTCTTCTTCCTTATTTCTTCATTCTTCTTTATCTCAGAGATGGCTATTAGAATTTCATCTCTTGCAATCAGCTCTTCAATGAGAGGAGAGTCTTTTAGATCTTCAGCTGCTGTTCTAAGGGCACTTTCCACATATGAATCTATAAACTCCATCCTTATCTTGCTTTTTCTTCCATAATGATTTTTGTACTCCACAATATAAGGATTTTGCTTTACCCTGCACAACCCTTTCTTCCTCAGCTCCTTTGCTTTTTCTTCCATCTCAGCCATCTCCTTTTCTTTCTGACACCTCTTCTCTTCATTTTGCTTCTTTAGATTTTCTTCATAGTCAGAGTGCATCTTCATGAATCTAGCAATCTCTATTTTCCACATCCTCTCTTCCTTTTCTTCAAAGTTTAATAAGGCATTTATTCTTTCAAGTTCATAGATTGGAAAATATTGCCAGTTTCCTTGCTTCATCTCTTTCTCCCTTCCATCAGTGTATTTGATCTCAAGATGATTGTTCTTCACTTTGACTTGAAAGATTCTTTGAGCCCTCAAAAATGCTAGGGCATCTTCATCATAGTCTTCATCCAGAGGAAACACTTTGATCCCTACTACATTAGTGATTACTCAATTCTTCTTTGTTATCCTTTTCCTTCTGGCTACACTCTTGATCTTCAAGTGTTTCACTTGAGGTAGCTTGCTGGAGCAGGGAGAATTAGTCTTCAGTGCCACATCATTTGGAAGTAGCTTCATTTCTTTGCCCTTGATCCACTGCAACACTCCACTAGCTGTGACCTTGTGGAAGTGTCTTTTTAGAGTTGTTGTGGCTTCATCTGTCTTCTGTGACAATTCAGGTTCAGAAGTCTTGGATAAGGATTTAGGAGGATCATTACTAACAGTACCCACCCTAGACATGGAGTCTTGTGTTGTGGTTAAGGCACTGCTAGCAATGTCCCTGACTTGCTGAATTCCACTTCTTGTTCTCTTGACAGTTTCCTTTGTTCCCTTGGAGTCCCTCTTGTCATCATCAGCATCTTTGGATTTCTTAGATGTTTTGCTCCTGCTGTTCTCACTACCTCCATCCTTATTGCTCATAGAATTACTTCTCCTCTTATAAGTCTTATCCTCATCATCCTCACCATCTTTCTTCTTGCTCTTTTCTTTGAGTGACTCAGGAATGACTCCATGAATCAAGAAGGATTGTAAAGTGTGAATCATCTCAAGTTCTTCAGCTGTCCTAACTCCTTTCTTGGATCTCAACATCTGCAACACCTGGTTGATTCTAGCATTGTTCTTCATTGTTAAGTCTGAGGGAATCACCAGTTGGTCAATACTGATGTCTTGAGATAGACTTTGGAAGATTATTGTCCTTGGCTTGGAGATAACCTCAGGCAATCTTTGATATTGGTCTATCTTCAAGTCATCATGTAGCCTCTTGTTGTTTTCCCCATGCTTTTCAATCAAATCCAGAATTATTGACAACTCAGTAAATCTCAGTTTCTCTAGAGTTTGAAATGATAGATGCCACAAGCAGTTGTCCTTGCTTACCATGATAACTTCTCTTAGATGGACATCCTTGATTTTCCTTACTGCCACAGTGAAGTACTTGATGCTTTCCTTGATCTTTTCTCTGTAGACCCTTGCATCTTCTTGAGCATTGCTGTAGATAGCTTTAAGAAACTCCAGGAAGGCCTCATCATGATAGATGTTTGAGTTGGCAACTTCCTGTAGCTTGACCTCAATGATGATAGTAGCTTTGACAGGTTTGGCACTCGAAGTTGGTTGAGGAGCTGAGATGTCCTTTGGCATGGTGGATGGATAAAAGGTATTTGTGACTGTGCTTCTTTGACCTTGTTCACTGATGACATCCACAGAGGGGAGAGTGATTGGCTTTATAGATTCTTCAGTGAGTTTGCCCTTAAGTTTTTGCTGCTTGGCAGGTACTCTCCCTCTCTTTTCTAGAATGACCTCCTTTCCTTTCTCCCCCTTAGGCTTGGGATCAGACAAAAAGTCTTGAGCTTCCCCAGGAACAGGCAGGTTCATGCTCCTTATCATGGATGCCATCATTTGTTGTTGGACTAGGAAGATATTTGATGTTGTATTGCTTTGGTCATCCAACTTGTCATTCAGCTTTGCCAATGAGTGAGATAGCATTTTGTTGTCAGCTTTTAGATTAGCTACCTCCCTTTCCAAGTCATCCACCTTGGAGAACAGTTGTTGAGATTTGAAAGAGTTGAGGGATTGGTCTTTGATTTTGGAGAAGTCAAACTTGGAGATGTCAGAGATAGGAACCTCATCAACAAGCTTGTTCCCATACTGATTTTTCCAGAGTACTGTAAGCATGGAATTTGAGTTGATGTTGGCATGCACCTGATTGTCTAGCTTGGTTGAAAGCTTCTTCATATTATCTGAAACCATAGTTAGGGTGCAGTCCATCTTGGTGACATTGGAGGCAGTTTTCTGGACCTCCTTAAGAATGCCATCTACCTTGGGAAAGTCTGAAAGAAAACAGTTCTTGAGCTGAGCAATAGAATGAGCTGTCTCTTCCTGAATGGTGGAGATTTCTGACTGTAGACCTTTCCCAAGAAAATGCATAGCTTTAAGTTGGCTCTTGTAGACGTCATTGGCTGCATCATAGACTTCAGCAGGAGAGAGACCTTTGGTATTTGACCCTAAGGCTGTAAGATAGTCCTCCCTGAGAAAAGCTAGAGCCTCCTTGAGCTTTACAGTCCTCTTGCCATCCAGCCAAGCATCCACATTTCCAGATTACTGGGCTTCATCCACAATTTTGTCTTGTTGTGCCTCAACATCCTCCTTGTGAGTGAGAAGAATAGCCTCATAGTCAGCATTTGGGAGGTTTGCAGTAAGGAGATGTTGAGCAATCCTAGAGATCTCATCAATCTGTGCCACATGAAGATCTTTTAACTCTTCTTCCATCAATTGTGGTGGCACAGAGGATGATCCTGAAGCCCTGTCATGTTGCACAGGTTTCAGCCATTCAAACAATGTGGCCTGAGCCAAGTGAGAGCTGGTGTTAGGCACCTCATGGGGGATGGTTGAGTGAGTTTCCTCCAGTCTTGGAATGACTGTGGAGTCTGATGTTGTCCCCATTGAAATGGGATGAGTGACAACATCATCTCCATGTGCCTGTAAAGGCATGCCCATGTCCATAAGGAATGGAGAGTTTGGCATAGAGTCTCCAGTAAGAACCGGTGAATCCTCTATGTTTGTGTTGGTGTCATTAGGATATGCCCCAACATGCATTCCCTGACCAACTAGATGTGGTTCCTGGGTGGTGAGCACAGTGTCAAGCACCATGTCACTTGAAATTGGCTCAATCACAGGAGTGGATTGTGATTGATCAAGAGCAAGATTGTCATTTGAATGACTCTCTTGTGCAGAAGAAATTTTTATGGAAGAATATGAGAGAGAAGTGGGGTTTAGATTGGATTTTAGCAACTCCCCCTGAGAAATAGGAGGAGTTTCAACAGTGATGTGCTCTCCACTCTGTGTTAGTTCACCCTTATTTCCACTTGGGTCAAGAGTGAGTTCTTGACCCTGTGCAGACTCTGTATAGGTTGCAGTGGGGAGGCTGCTCTTTGCAATGCCAATGCCCTATTGAGAGGCCATTGACAGTAACAGGTGTACCCCTTTTTCCACATCTGAATCCTGTTGGGAGGATTCAATGGTAGGTTTGGATTTTGATTTCTTACTATGTCTGGTGAGAGGCGACTCAGGATTCTCACTTTCTATCTCTACTGATTCATTTACAATTGTAAGAGGTCTCTTCTTGGTCTTCTTTTTAGTAACACCAACCTTTTGAGAGATTGATGCACTTGGCTCCCTAACTTCTAAAGTGGTGTTTGCAGTGGGGATACTGTATGGGATGGGAAGGCTGGGGTTAGACTGTGTAGCTCCTTCAGTCTTAGCCTCCCCTGTCCAGGAAAGCTCATGGTATATTGGCTTAGCAAGTTGATATGATTCGAATGTGTCCTGCATATGCTTGGTCACACTTAGCCTCACATCAACATGATTCCTTGTGTCCAATGACCCAAATAGTATCTTGGACATGGACTTGGAATAAGCCATTTTATTTTTATCTATACCCTCAAGTTCATGTATATTTGCATCAAGGAAATTTAAAATACACTGAATAAAGCGAGGAAAAAAGATGTCATTACCTCTACCACGAACTGTCCTGCCTAGCCTCCGAGCCAATTCCTTGAGAATTATGGCTCCCACATTGATCTCCTGGTTGTTGGCCAGGGAGTAGGCTAGCTTCACAGAAATGTGACTGATATGGTCCCATCCTGTCTTCCTGCATAGAAACACCTTCTGGAGTGCGTCAAACAGAAATGACCACTCCCTCCTCACAAACTTCTTATTGAGCTTTCCAGTATCTATCTCATTAGCATACAGAATGAAGGTCATGAAGTCTACAATTTGAGCATCAGTAGCTTCTTGGTCATGACCCTCCACCTTGAACCCCAAAGCTTCATTGATTTCCTTTTCCCCAAACTGGAAGTGTTTGCCTCCAATTGAACAAGTAACCTCCTGGAATGAGGTTCCATCTTCCCTAGCCATTGTTGATACCGACGCCGTTCTCCAGAATCCTTCCAACACATCGACATACAAGGTAGGGTTCAGGGTTAGGGCTTGGCGTAGGTAGGAACTGTTCAAGAACCGTACAAAACACTTGTACCTTGGGTTAGCCTCAGCCTCAGAGGGAATGGTGAGAAGATTTGTTTCTTTGGGAATGGTTAAAGGGTTTGAAGAGGAAGCTGTTTGAGATTTGGGTGCCATTGAAATTGAGATTGAGATTGAAGAAGAGATAGAAGAGTTTAGGTTTGAGAATTGAGAGAGTAGACAAGATGAAAAGTTGTGAACAGTTAGAAAAAAGTATTTATATGATAGAGACACTGCGATATGGAGTTATGAATATGTATAGACTAATTGTATGTCGCGAAGTCTCAAAATGGCCTGTACCGCAAAGTCTGGCAAAGTATATCGTAGAGTCCTGAATTGAACTATGTCGCAAAGTCTTGAAGATAAAAGAATTTGGATGACTTTGCGATATAGTGAAAATACCCTGTCTAAAACTCTCTTTTTGAAATTTTAAGTATTTTGTCAGACTTAAATCTAAAATTGAAATAAAATAAATTTAAATCAAAATCCTGTCAAATATGGAGACTTGTTGATATAGTTATTCTAAGTCGCGAAGTCATAAAATGAACTATGTCGCAAACTCATGAAATGAACTATATCGCAAAGTCTCACAATTTTAACAGTTTGCGATATAAGTCTGTTTGATTTGAACTAAGTCGTGAACTCTCAAGATCACCTATGTAGAGATGTCTTAAAAACTCATAACTTCTCAGAAAAGTATGATTTGAAAAATATGCAGTAAAATACTGAAATATTTATAAATCATATCTCAACTAATTTTCACTCCATATGAATAGAGCATTTACATACAGTGAACATTTAATGCTGCAACCATTACCTAGCATACTTACTTGGAACAACTAAATGAAGGATTAAGCATTCCAATTTCACTCACAAGTCTGTTGAAGACAGCTTCATTTAGAGGTTTAGTAAAAATGTCAGCTAATTGTTTCTCAGTTGGAACATAAGAGACTTCTATGATACCATTTGCAGCATGTTCCCTAATGAAATGGTACCTGATCTCAATGTGCTTTGTAGTAGAATGATTTATAGGATTGACAACTATGGATATTGCACTAGTGTTGTCACACATCAGAGTTATGTGTTCCAATACCAGTCCATAATCCATAAGTTGATTTCTAATCCAAAGCAATTGAGCACAGCAACTTCCAGCAGCAATATATTCAGCCTCAGCTGTGGATGTTGCTGTGGATTGTTGTTTCTTACTGAACCAGGACACTAACCTTTGACCTAAGAATTGACAGCTTCCAGAGGTGCTCTTCCTGTCAATTCTGCATCCAGCATAATCAGAGTCTGTGTAACCAACCAGGTTGAACCCAGTGCCTTTTGGATACCATAGCCCAAGATTAGGAGTCCCTTTCAGATACCTGAAGATTCTTTTGATAGCCATCATGTGAGATTCCTTGGGATCAGATTGGAACCTTGCACATAAGCATGTGGCAAACATAATATCAGGCCTGCTAGCTGTGAGATAGAGTAATGATCCAACCATGCCTCTGTAAACCTTGATGTCTACTCTTTTGCCTTTCTTGTCTTCATCAAGCTTGACAGTAGTGGACATGGGAGTTTTTGCAGGGGATGAGTCTTCTAAACCATATTTCTTCAAAAGATCTTTGACATACTTTGATTGGTTTATGAAGATGCCATCCTCCTTTTGATGTACTTGCAAACCTAGAAAGTAGGTTAACTCTCCCATCATACTCATCTCATATTTGCTCTGCATCAACTTAGAGAACCTTTCACAGAGTTTTTCATTTGAAGAGCCAAAGATGATATCATCCACATAGATTTGAACCAGAATGATATCATTTCCATGCTTCTTGAAGAATAGAGTTTTATCAATTGTACCCCTGATAAATTGATGCTCAAGAAGGAATTGAGATAGAGTTTCATACCAGGCTCTAGGTGCCTGTTTGAGTCCATAGAGTGCCTTGAGCAGTCTATATACAAAGTTTGGGAATTTTTCATTTTCAAAGCCAGGTGGTTGAGACACATAAACTTCTTCAGCAAGATTACCATTGAGAAATGCATTTTTCACATCCATTTGATACACCTTGAAATTTGAGTGAGCTGCAAAAGCCAAGAATATTCTGATGGCTTCCAGTCTAGCTACAGGTGCAAATGTCTCATCATAGTCAATGCCCTCTTGTTGACAGTATCCTTTGGCAACCAACCTTGATTTGTTTCTAATCACCACTCCTTCTTCATCCATCTTGTTTCTGAACACCCATTTGGTGTCAATAACATTCTTTCCTTTTGGAGGTGGCACTAGCTCCCATACTTTGTTTTTTCTCAAATTGATTCAATTCTTCTTGCATAGCAACAATCCAGTCAGAATTTTTCAAATCTTCTTCAATTACTTTAGGTTCCTCTTATGACAAAAAACAGCTATACAGACATGTATTCAGTGTTGTCCTTCTTGTTCTAACTCCCTCACCAGGATCTCCAATGATTTGATCCCTAGTGTGGGCTCTGTCCCATTTTCTTGTGTGACCCTGTTCATTTCCTTGACCTGTTCCATGCTCATTTTGATTGACAGTTGCATTCTCTTCTTATCCCCCTGTGTTTGTGAACCCTTGCACAAGTGTTTGAAGAAGATCATCAACTTCAAGAATTTCATTTTCTGGAACAGTTTGAACAGGTGGTTCATCCTCACTTTCAGAATCCTCAAGATATCCTTGATTTTCAAATCTTAATGGCACACTGTCTTGATCACTTGTTTTAAGTCCAGGAGTTTTCTTGTCATCAAAGGTAACATCCATGCTTTCCATGACTTTGTGTTGCTCAGGTACAAACACCCTGTATGTTGTCCTTTCCAGAGAGTATCCAATGAAAATACCTTCAAATGCCTTAGCATCAAATTTTCCAACATGCTCAGAGGTATCTTTCATTATAAATCACTTGCTTCCAAACACATGAAGATGCTTGAAGGATGCTCTTTTGCCAGTCATTAATGAATAAGGAGTTTTTCCAGACTTCTTATTGATCAATGTTCTATTTTGCACATAGCATGCTGTGTTAACAGCATCAGCCCAAAAGCTAGTAGGTAACTTTGCATCTAACAGCATTGTCCTTGCAGCTTCAATGAGAGTTCTATTCTTTCTCTCAACTACTCCATTTTGTTGAGGAGTTCTAGGAGCTGAAAACTATTGAGAAATACCTTTATCTTTGCAAAACTTCTACAATGTTGAATTTCTGAATTCAGTCCCATTATCACTTCTCAAAGTAACTACAGAGGAACCAGTGATTTGTGCTTCTCTATCAACTCTCTTGATATGCTCTATAATAACTTGAGGTGCTTCATCCTTGGAGAATAGGAATTCCACCCTAGTGTATCTTGAATAATCATCAACCATCACTAGAGCATATTTCTTCTTGGAAAGAGACATTACATTCACAGGGCCAAACAGATCCATGTGAATTAACTGCAGAGGCTTTGAGTTTATATTGAGCAATTTGTTCTTATGACTTGATCTTTTGATCTTCCCTTTTCGACAAGCTTCACATGCTCCATCTTGCACAAACTCCAAGGCAGGCATATCTCTTATGAGTTCTCTCTTTGTCAGAGAGTTCATTGCCTGAACGTTCAAGTGAGACAGTTTCTTGTGCCATAGCCATAATTCTTCATTTGTGGCCTTAGTGTAGAAACAACAAATTTCTCCCTTGTCTACAGCCTTGAGATTAGCTACAAACAAGCTTCCTTTCTTCACACCAGTTAAAACAACTTCACCACTTCCTCTTTTTGAGATTAGACAATGATCTTCATCAAATTCCACTTTGAAACCCATGTTGGTGAATTGTCCAATACTCAAGAGGTTATGCTTCAGTCCTTCAACAAATGCTACATCTTCAATAATGACATTTCCAGATTTGACACTGCCATATCCCATGGTATAACCAATGTTGTCATTTCCAAAGGTTACTGATGGGCCAACCTTTTCCTCAAATTGTGATAGCAGGGCTATATCACCAGTCATGTGACTTGAGCATCCACTTTCCAAGATCCATATAACTCTTTTATTTCTGTTGCCCTGCATTCACAAAGTAACTAAGTTGTTTTTGGTACCCACACTTGGTAGGGTCCAGTTGATTTAGAAACATTTTTGTTAACAATTCTTCTGTCATAAATTGCATTCTTCACAGTAGGAGACTTCACTTTGTCTGTGGCTTTGGAATTTATACTCTCGGGCTCACATGAAGTTTTCACCCTCTCAACCCTGATTGGGGATCCTGTCCTGTGAGTGTGCATATGTGTGTGTGATTCACAAGATTGTGCAGAATCCAGCTTATGCTTAAGAGATAAACAGTTAGCAATCACAGTCACATAGCATGTCATGCAGTTTGAATTACCACAGAAAGAATCATGAATAGAATTTAAACCTGCAGAATGGTTACTTAGGTTATCAGCTTCAACATTTATTTGTTTGTTACACTTATGAGTCAAATGATTAACAGATAGGCATTTCTGACACTGTTTCCTAGGAGCATTTGGCACATAAGCATAGTTATTACTCTTGTTGACACCTATTTTACCATTTCTGTTTTGTTTCTTTTTCTTAACAACTTCTTTCTTGACTTTAGGACTCTTGACAAGGTTGTCTTTGGTCTCTTTCTGATCAACAGATTTAGGAGAGGAAGAAGTGTCTTTAGCAGCCTCATCTTCTTCAAGAAGTTGTTGTTTGATGATCAAAAGTTCTTCATCAAACTCAACAACACTCTTTTTAAAAATGGGATTTTCAACACTTGACAGAATGGTTGGGGCATTTTTGTTTGTAAAAGATTCTTTTCCTTTGCCCTTTGCCCTTTCCCTTCTTCCTTCCTTTATCATTCTCATAGTCAAAACCAACTCCAACCTTGCAGTCTTCAGTGTGTTCCTTGTGATAGGTTTGAATAAGATCAGATGAGTTTTTGAAACTTCTTAGCTTTAAATCATTTTCAGCAATTTGCTCTCTAAGAGCTTTTTCTATTTGTTCAGCACAAATTACTTTGTTTTTGAGATACTCAACCTCCTTTTTCAAACCATCAAGGCTCACAACCATTAACTCAAGTTCCTCATTCTTTCCTGTAAGCTCAAGATTTCTAGCAGTTAGTCTATCAATTTCTTCATTTGCTACTAACATGCTAGTATGAATATTGAACATTTCAGTACTCATATCTTCAACAGTTTGCTTATATTGAAAGGGAGTCATATCAAGAGAAGTAAGAATAGGTACCTGACTTGAGGAAACACCATCATCAGAAAATACCATCAAGGCATAGTTTGAGTACTCTTGTTCTTCTTCTTCATCAGAGTCATCCCAGCATTTTCCCTCGGCAATAAAAGCTTTACCCTGTTGTTTCTTGAGTAGAGCTTCATACTTGGCTTCAAGCTCTAAGTATGCTTTGTCCTTTTTGACTTGTTTAGGCTTCTTGCACTCTGTGGAAAAATGCCCAAGTTCATTGCAGTTATAGCACGTTATCTTGGTTCTATCCACACTTCCAGACTTGTATCCTCCTTTAGCAGCACCAGCAATCCCTTTCCCTTTATTGAAGGTGTTTGAGCTACTAGATCCACCAGCATTTCCAGCATTGAACTTGGATCTAAATGGTTGCTTCCTTTTAAACCTTATGTTAGGATACATCCTAACCATATAGGCAAAAGATTTGTTTTCCATTTTGTCCAGTTCATCTAAGCGGTAAAACTCATCATCCTCAGGAAAATCATAGACAACTTGAGTCTCATCACCAGTGTCTTCAACTTCCAGTTCCTCAATCTTAACCTGATTGACTTTAAGAGACTCCATTCTTTGACCTAGATTGTCAGCAATAAGGGCACATGAAGTGTTTGCCATCAATCCTTGCTTAGCTTGAATAGATCTCTTTTGAAACAACTCTAGCTCATAAGTTTTCAAAACACCATACAACACATCAAAACCAATCTTTGTTAAATCTCTTTCTTTGAGGGAAGAGATTCTTGGTTCCAAATGACCTGGCAGAGTTAGCAAGAACTTCATATTGAGCTCTTCTGTCTTATAGTGTTTGTCATAGAGTTTGAGCTCATTTACCAGCTTGTTGAACCTTTCAAATACTTCTGTGTTAGGATCAAGACATGTCTGAACACCACTATTAACAAGCCTACACTTTGTGACTATGTCACATTACATGACCTAGTGAGTTCTATCACTGGGATGTAGTATAGGTCTCTAAATGTACTTGTCTTGTTCTCATGAACATTAGCTTGACCATGTATGCTCAAAGTTATAATGAGCTTAGTAAAGTTTCTTGCATCTAGATTGTATATAGGCCATTGAATAATTATCCTGGTAGAAGTTCAGAAGTGTTCATGCAGCAGGATAGAGATAAATAAGGATATGAAGAAATAAGTTGCAGAAATTTGTCTAAGGCATTATATAGCAAAGTCAGAAGAAAGCTATGTCGTGAAGTCACCAATATCCATGTCGTGAAGTACTATATCCCATAGTCCATTTTGTACTATGTCGAGAAGTCCTCAAGACACATGTCGTGAAGTGTTGAAGTCAGCAAAGTCAAAGAAGCCTAGATCGTGAAGTCCTCAGAATCCCTATGTCGCATAGTCGTCAAATGACCTATGTCGCATAGTCTTCAAATGACCTATGTCGCAAAGTCTTCAAAGGCTATATCGCGTAGTCCTCACAAGGGAGATCGCGAAGTCAGGAATAAAGTGGAGTTCACGATATCAACACTTAGCCGTTTACAACAAGACAAATCAAGGTACAGAATCAAGAATCAAAAGAGACAAATGCTGAAGCATTTGTTCTGGCAAGGTGGTCCAAAGAACAGATGGCAAATCTACAGCTAAACTTGGAGAGAAAGATAAGAGACAAACAGCTACAGAAACGGGAAAGACTCCGAAAAGCAGGTGGTCCTTCCTGACACAGTTAACGTCTTATGGCAGGACAAGTTGGACTTTCAGCAAGGGGTAACTGTGTAAAAATAGGAGTGTGCACTAGGTTGTAAAGGGCTTATATATATCATGCACATCCTATTGTAAGCTGTAGGAGAGATACACATAGTTTTGATCTTAAGTTCTTTTCTCTGTAAGCAAGCAAGTTCAAACTGTTCTTGTTTAGAAGCCAGAAATTCTATTGTGAATTTCTTGGAAAGCTGTAGTATTTAATTTGCTTATACAAAGTAGATTAAAGTGATTGTGTGTGTTATTTACTTTCTGCATATTACATGTCATAATCATATACAGTCTGTTACTTAGTTTTCAAGAATCGAAAAATATATCAAACTATCCATTCACCCCCCCCCCTCTGTCTAGTTTCTAGTAGTATTCATTTCTAACAAGTGGTATCAGAGCGTAGGCTGTTAACGTACAAACAGGAAAAGATCAAGAATGAGTTCACAGAAACTAAGCAGTATCAAGATTCCTCCCTTTAACAAGGAGCACTACAGTTTATGGAAGAAGAAGATGTTGCTTTTCATCAAAGCTTCTAACCCCATGTATTTAGATATTCTAAAGCATGGTCCCTTCATTCCAATGATCGAGATTGGTGAAACAACCATTGGCACTGAGATTGTACCAGCAAAACATGTGCCCAAAGATCCCTCAAAATACACTGATCCTGAAAAGGAAAAAGTTGCACTGGATGGACATCTTCAACTTATCATTTGTGAATCTATGGACTTCAACATGTATGGCACTGTTGCTCATTGTACTAGTGCCAAGAAGATGTGGGATCTTATAGAAGTGCTCTGTGAAGGAACTACTGAAGTAAGAAAGAACAAGAAGCAGATTCTTGTTTCACAATATGAAGCCTTCATGGCTCAGCCAAAAGAGGGAATCACAGAAGTGTTTGAGAGATTCAACAAGCTGATAAACGAGCTCAAACTCTATGACAAACACTATGAAACAGAAGAGCTCAATATGAAGTTTTTACTAACTCTTCCAGATCACTTGGAACCAAGAATCTCTTCCCTTAAAGAAAGAGATCTAACAAAGATTGGTTTTGATGTGTTGTATGGTGTTTTAAAGACATATGAGTTAGAGCTGTTTCAAAAGAGATCTATTCAAGCAAAGCAAGGATTAGTGGCAAATACCTCCTGTGCACTTATTGCTGACAACCTAAGTCAAAGAATGGACTCTCTTAAAATCAGTCAGGTCAAGATTGAGGAACTGGAAGTTGAAGACACTGGTGATGAAACTCAGGTTGTGTATGATTTACCTGAAGAGGATGAGTTCTACAGTATAGATGAGCTGGACAAAATGGAAAACAAATCTTTTGCTTATATGGCTAGGAGGTATCCTAACATAAGGTTTAAAAGAAAGCAGCCATTTAGATCCAAGTTCAATAATGGAAACACTGGTGGATCTAGTGGCTCAAACACCTTCAATAAAGGAAAAGGGATTGCTGGTGCTGCTAAAGGTGGATACAAGACAGGAAGTGTGGGTAGGACCAAAATAAGGTGCTATAACTGCAATGAACTTGGGCATTTTGCCACTGAGTGCAAAAAGCCTAAACAAGTCAAGAAGGACAAAGCATACTTAGAGCTTGAAGCTAAGTATGAGGCTCTACTCAAGAAACAACAGGGCAAAGCTTTTATTGCTGAGGGAAAATGCTGGGATGACTCTGATGAAGAAGAAGAACAAGAGTACTCAAACTATGCCTTGATGGCATTTTCTGATGATGGTGATTCAAGTCAGGTACCTATTCTTACTTCTCTTGATATGACTCCCCTTCAATATAAGCAAACTGTTGAAGATATGAGCACTGAGATGTTTAATATTCATACTAGCATGTTAGTAGCTAATGAAGAAATTGATAGACTAACTGCTAAGAATGTTGAGCTTACAGAAAAGAATGAGCAACTTGAGTTAATGGTTGTGAACCTGGATGGTTTGAAAAAGGAGGTTGAGTATCTTAAAAACAAAGTGATTTGTGCTGAGCAGATAGAGAAAGCCCTTAGGGAACAAATTGTTGAAACTGAACTGAAACTAAGAAGCTTCAAAAACTCCTCTGAACTTATTCAAACCTATCACAAGGAACACACTGAAGACTGCAAGGTTGGAGTTGGTTTTGACTATGAAAATGACAAGGGAAGGAAGAAGGTCAAGGGCAAAGGAAAGGAAACTTTTATAAACAAAAATGCCCCAACCATACTGTCAAGTGTTGAACAGCCCATCTTCAGAAAGAGTGCTGTTGAGTTTGATGAGGAACTACTGATCATCAAGCAACAGCTACTTGAAGATGATGAGGCTGCTAAAAACACTTCTTCCTTTCCTGAACTTGTCAATAAGAAAGAGACCAAAGACAATCTTGTCAAGAGTCCTAAAGCAAAGAAAGAAGTTGTTAAGAAAAAGAAACAAAACAGAAATGGTAAAGTTGGTGTTAACAAGGGAAACAACTATGCTTATGTGCCAAATGCTCCCAGGAAACAATGTCAAAAATGCCTATCTGTTAATCATTTGACTCATAAGTGTAGTAAGCCTGATATTGTTGAAGTTGACAACCTGAGTAACCATTCTGCCATCATAAATTCTAGTCATGATTCTTTCTGTGGTAAGCCTAATTGCATGACATGCTATGTGACTGTGATTGCTAACTGTTTATCTCTAAAGCATAAACTTGATTATGCACAATCTAGTGAATCACACACACACAGGCACACTCACAGGACAGGATCCCCAATCAGGGTTGAGAGGATGAAAACTTTAAGTGAGCCTAAGAGTGTAAACTCCAAAGCCACAGAAAAAGTGAAGTCTCCTACTATGAGAAATGCAATTTATGACAGAAGAATTGTTAATCAAAATGTTTCTAAATCAACTGGACCCTACCAAGTGTGGGTACCAAAAACAACTTAGTCATTTTGTGAATGCAGGGCAACAGGAATAAAAGAGTCGTATGGATCTTGGACAGTGGATGCTCAAGTCACATGACTGGTGATATAGCCCTGCTATCACATTTTGAGGAAAAGGCTGGCCCATCAGTAACCTTTGGAAATGACAACATTGGTTATACAATGGGATATGGCAGTGTTAAATCTGGAAATGTCATTATTGAAGATGTAGCATTTGTTGAAGGACTGAAGCATAATCTCTTGAGCATTGGACAATTTACCAACAGGGGTTTCAAAGTGGAATTTGATGAAGACCTTTGTTCAATCTCAAAAAGGGAAAGTGGTGAAGTTGTTCTAACTGGTGTGAAGAAAGGAAGCTTGTTTGTAGCCAATCTCAAGGCTGCAGATAAGGGAGAAGTCTGCTGTTTCTACACTAAAGCCACAAATGAGGAATTCTGGCTATGGCACAAGAAGCTGTCTCACTTGAATGTTCAGGCAATGAACTCTCTAACCAAGAGAGAACTAATCAGGGATTTGCCTGCCTTGGAGTTTGTGCAAGATGGAGCATGTGAAGCTTGTCAGAAAGGAAAAATTAAAAGATCCAGTCACAAGAACAAATTGCTCAATACAAATTCAAAACCTCTGCAGCTAATTCACATGGACTTATTTGGCCCTGTGAATGTAATGTCCCTCTCCAAAAAGAAATATGCTCTAGTGATGGTAGATGACTATTCAAGATATACTTGGGTGGAATTCCTATTCTCCAAGGATGAAGCACCCCAAGTCATAATAGAGCATATCAAGAGAGTTGATAAAGAAGCACAAAGCACTGGTTCCTCTGTAGTTGCTTTGAGAAGTGACAATGGGACTGAGTTCAGAAATTCAACATTGTATGAGTTTTGCAAAGATAAAGGAATTTCTCAACAATTCTCAGCTCCTAGAACACCTCAACAAAATGGAGTAGTTGAGAGAAAGAATAGAACTCTCATTGAAGCTGCAAGGACAATGCTGCTGGATGCAAAGCTACCCACTAGCTTTTGGGCTGATGCTGTTAACACAGCATGCTACGTGCAAAATAGAACATTAATCAATAAGAAGTCTGGCAAAACTCCTTACTCATTAATGACTGGAAAAAGAGCATCCTTCAAGCACCTGCATGTGTTTGGAAACAAGTGCTTTGTGATGAAAGATACCTCTGAGCATGTTGGAAAATTTGATGCTAAAGCATTTGAAGGTATCTTCATTGGATACTCTCTAGAAAGGAGATCATACAGAGTATTTGTACCTGAGCAACACAAAGTCATGGAAAGCATGGATGTTACCTTTGATGACAAGAAAACTCCTGGACTAAAAACAAGTGATCAAGACAGTGTGCCATTGAGATTTGAGAATCAAGGTTATCTTGAGGATTCTGAAAGTGAAGATGAACCCCCTGTTCAAACTGTTCTAGAGAATGAAATCCTCGAAGTTGACAATCTTCTTCAAACACCTGTGCAAGGGTTCACAAACACAGGGGGATAAGAAGAGAATGCACCTATCAACCAAAATGAGTTTGGAACAGATCAAGGAAATGAACAGGGGCACACAAGGAAATGGGACAGAGCCCACACTAGGGATCAAATCATTGGAGATCCTAGTGAGGGAGTTAGAACAAGGAGGGCACCATTAAATACATGTCTGTATAGCTGCTTTCTATCACAAGAGGAACCTAAATTAATTGAAGAAGCTTTGAAGAATTCTGATTGGATTGTTGCCATGCAAGAAGAATTGAATCAATTTGAGAAAAACAAAGTATGGGAACTAGTACCTCCTCCAAAAGGAAAGAATGTTATTGACACCAAATGGGTGTTCAGAAACAAAATGGATGAAGAAGGAGTGGTAATTAGAAACAAAGCAAGGCTGGTTGCCAAAGGATATTGTCAGCAAGAAGGCATTGACTATGATGAGACATTTGCACCTGTAGCTAGACTGGAAGCCATCAGAATCTTCCTGGCTTTTGCAGCTCACTCAGATTTTAAGGTGTATCAAATGGATGTGAAAAGTGCATTTCTCAATGGTGATCTTGCTGAAGAAGTTTATGTGTCTCAACCACCTGGCTTTGAAAGTGAAGACTTCCCAAACTTTGTGTATAGATTGCTCAAGGCACTCTATGGACTCAAACAGGCACCAAGAGCCTGGTATGAGACTCTATCTCAATTTCTTCTTGAGCATCAATTCACCAGGGGTACAATTGACAAAACCCTATTCTTCAAGAAGCATGGAAACGATATCATTCTTGTTCAAATCTATGTGGATGATATCATCTTTGGCTCTTCAAATGAAAAACTCTGTGAAAGGTTTTCTAAGTTGATGCAAAGCAAATATGAGATGAGTATGATGGGAGAATTAACCTACTTTCTAGGTTTGCAAGTACATCAAAGGGAGGATGGCATCTTCATAAACCAATCAAAGTATGTCAAAGATCTTTCGAAGAAATATGGTTTAGAAGACTCATCCCCTGCAAAAACTCCCATGTCCACTGCAATCAAGCTTGATGAAGACAAGAAAGGCAAAAGAGTAGACATCAAGGTTTTTAGAGGCATGGTTGGATCACTACTCTATCTCACAGCTAGCAGGCCTGATATCATGTTTGCCAAATGCCTTTGTGCAAGGTTCCAGTCTGATCCCAAGGAATCTCACATGATGGCTATCAAAAGAATCTTCAAGTATCTAAAGGGGACTCCTAATCTTGGGCTATGGTATCCAAAGGGCACTGGGTTCAACCTGGTTGGTTCCACAGATTCTGATTATGCTGGATGCAGAATTGACAGGAAGAGCACCTCTGGAAGCTGTCAATTCCTAGGTCAAAGGTTAGTGTCCTGGTTCAGTAAGAAACAACAGTCCACAGCAACATCCACAGCTGAGGCTGAATACATTGCTGCTGGAAGTTGCTGTGCTCAATTGCTTTGGATTAGAAATCAACTCATGGATTATGGGCTAGTGTTAGAACACATTCCTCTAATGTGTGATAATACTAGTGCAATATCCATAGTTGCCAATCCTGTTAATCATTCTACTACAAAGCATATTGAGATCAGGTACCATTTCATTAGGGAACATGCTGCAAATGGTACCATAGAAGTCTCTTATGTTCCAACTGAGAAACAATTAGCTGACATATTTACTAAACCTCTGAATGAAGCAGTCTTTAACAGACTTGTGAGTGAAATTGGAATGCTTAATCCTTCATTTAGTTGCTCTAAGTAAGTATGCCAGTAAATTGTTGCAGCATTAAATTTTCACTGTATTTAAATGCTCTATTCATATGGAGTGAAAATTAGCTGAGATATGATTTATAAATACTTCAGTATTTTACTGCAAATTTTTCAAAATCATTTGTTAGTAAAGTTGTGAGCTTTTGAGACATCTCGATATAGATGATTTTCAGAGTTCACGACACAGTTCAAATAAAACAAACTTATATCGCAAACTGTTGAGATTGTGAGACTTCGCGACATAGTTCATTTCATGAGTTTGCGACATAGTTCATTTTATGACTTCGCGACTTAGAATAACTATATCGACAAGTCTCCACATTTGACAGAATTTTGATTTAAATTAATTTTATTTCAAAATAAGATAAAAGTCTGACAATTTGCTTGATATTCCTAAAAGAGAGCTTTAGACAGGGTATTTCTACTATATCGCAAAGTCTCCCCGATCCTTTCATCTTGAGGACTTTGCGACATAGTTCATTTCTGAGACTATGCGATATACTGTGCAAGACTTTGCGGTACAGGCCATTTTTGACTTCGCGACATACAAATAGACTGTACAAATTCATAACTCCATATCGCAGTGTCTCTATCATATAAATACCCTTTTCTAACCGTTCACAACTTTTCATCTTGTCTATTGCTCTCAAACTCTCAAACCTAAGCACAAATTCTCTACTCTCTTTTTCACTCTCTCTCTCTCGAAATGGCACCCAAATCTGAAACAGTATCATCATCTATCCCTTTAACCATTCCCAAAGAAACCAATCTTCTCACCTTTCCCTCTGAGGCTGAGGCTAACCCAAGGTACAAGTGTTTTGTACGGTTCTTGAACACTTCCTACCTACGCCAAGCCCTAACCCTGAACCCTACCTTGTATGTCGATGTGTTGGAAGGATTCTGGAGAACGGCGTTGGTATCAACAATGGCTAGGGAAGATGGAACCTCATTCCAGGAGGTTAGTTGTTCAATTGGAGGCAAACACTTTCAGTTTGGTGAAAGGGAAATCAATGAAGCTTTGGGGTTCAAGGTGGAGGGTCATGACCAAGCAGCTACAGATGCTCAAATCATAGAATTCATGACCTTCATTCAGTATGCTGATGAGATAGATACTGGAAAGCTGAATAAGAAGTTTGTGAGAAGGGAGTGGTCATTTCTGTTTGACGCACTCCAGAAGGTGTTTCTCTGCAGGAAGACAGGATGGGACCATATCAGTCACATTGCTGTGAAGCTAGCCTACTCCTTGGCCAACAACCAGGAGATCAATGTGGGAGCCATAATTCTCAAAGAATTGGCTCAGAGGCTAGGCAGGACCATTCGTGGTAGAGGTAATGACATCTTTTACCCTCGTTTCCTTCAAGTTATTTTAAATTTTCTTGATGCAAATGTCCATCTATTGGAGGGTATAGATAACACTAAAATGGCTTTTTCCAAGTCCATGTCCAAAGTACTATTTGGCTCATTGGACACAAGGAATCAAGTGGATGTGATTCTAAGTGTGACCAAGCATATGCAGGACACATTTGAGTCTTATCCACTTGATAAGCCCATATACCATGCACTTTCCTGGACAGGGGAGGCTGAGACTGGAGGAGCTACACAGTCTAACCCCAGCCTTCCCATCCCATCCAGTAACCCCACTGCAAACAGTCCCATAGAAGTTAGGCAGCCAAGTGCATCAATCTCTCAAAAGATTGGTGTTACTAAAAAGAAGTCAAAGAAGAGAGCCCTAGAAGTGATAAATGAATCTGTAGAGATAGCTAGCGAGAATCCTGAGTCACCTCTCACCAGACAAAGTAAGAAATCCAAATCCAAACCTACCACTGGATCCTCCCAACAGGATTCAGATGTGGAAAAAGGGGTACACCTGTTACTGTCCATGGCCTCTCAACAGGTCATTGGCATTGAAAAGAGCAGCCTCCCTACTGCACCTTGTACAGAGTCTGCACAGGGTCAAGACCTCACTCTTGACCCTAGGAGTGATAAGGCTGATAATACACAGAGTGGAGAGCACATCATTGTTGAAACTCCTCCTATTTCTCAGGGGGAGTTGCCACAATCTAATCTAAACCCCACTTCTCTCTCAGATTCTTCCATAAAAATTTCTTCTGAACAAGAGAGTCATTCCAATGACAATCTTGCCTTTGATCAATCACAATTCTCTCCTGTGATTGAGCCAATTTCAAGTGACATGGTGCATGACACTATGCTCACCACCCAGGAACCACATCTAGTTGGTCAGGGAATGCATGCTGGGGCATATCCTAATGACACCAACACAAACATGGAGGATTCACCAGTTTTCACTGGAGACTCTATGCCAAATTCTCCCATCCTTAGGGATGTGGAACTGTCTTCACAGACAAATAGGGCTAATGTTGTAACACATCCCATTTCAATGGAGACAACATTAGACCCTACAGCCATTCCAAGGCTGGAGGAGACTCAAAACCTTACATCTCATGAAGTGCCTAGCACTAGCTCTCACTTGGCTCAGGCCACTATGTCAGAATGGCTGAAGCCTGTGCACCATGACAGGCCTTCAGGATCATCATCTGTGCCTTCCAAAATGACAGAAGAAGCCATACAAGATCTCCATGTGGCACAGATTGATGAGTTCTCAAAGATAGCTCAACATCTCCTCACCTCAAATCTCCCAAATGCTGATTATGAAGCCATTTTACTCTGCCACAAGGAGGATGTTGAAGCTCAGCAGGAGAAGATAGTGGATGCAGCTGAACCAGAGGGAAATGTGGATGCCTGGTTGGATGCTAAGAGGACTATCAAGCTCAAGGATGCCCTAGCTTTTCTAAGGGAAGAGTACCTCACTTATCTGGGCTCAAATGCAAAGGATCTTTCACCTGTTGCCATCTATGATGCTGTTAATGAAGTCTACAGGAATCAATTAAAGGCTCTGCACTATCTTGGGAAAGGGCTTCAATCAGAGATTTCTTCAATCCAGGAGGAGACAGACAGATCCCTCACTAAGCTCAGAAACTCATATCTCTCTGATTTTCCCAAGGTGGATGGCATCCTTAAAGAAATCCAGAAGACAAACTCTACTGTCAGCATGATGGACCTCTCTCTGGCCATGGTCACAGACAACATCCGGAAGCTGGCTACAACCCTGGAAAATCAAGTCAAGGCCAATATCAACTCAAATGCCATGCTGAATGTAATTTGGAAGAATCAATATGGTGACAAATTGGTGGATGAGGTCCCTCTGTCAAACATCTCCAAATTTGAATTTACCAAACTCAAGGATCAATCTCTCAATTCTTTCAAGTCTCAACAGCTATTCTCAAAGGTGGATGGTCTTGAAAGAGAAGTAGCCTCTCTGACAGATGAAAACAAGCAGCTTGCCAACTCTCTAAAACAGCTAAATGACAAACTGGATGCCCAAGGCAACAACACCTCCAATATCCTGCTGGTGCAACAACAGATGCTGACTTCAATGATGAAACAAATGAACCTGCCTATCCCTGGGGAAGCTCAAGACATCTTGTCTGATCCCAAGCCTAAGGGGGAGAAACAAAAGGAGGTCATTCTGAAACAGAAAGGGGGAGTACCTGCCAAGCAGCCAAAGCATAAGGGCAAGGGCAAACTCATTGAAGAAACCATAAAGCCAATCATTCTTCCCCCTGTAGAGGTCATAAGTGCAGAAGGTCAGAAGAGCACAATCTCAACCACCTACTATCCATCAACAATGCCCAAAGAAATCTCAACTCCTCAACCTACTCAACCTACTCCCAATGCTAAACCTCTCAAAGCTGCAATTATCATAGAGGCCAAGCTACAGGAAGTTGCCAATTCAAACATCTATCATGATGAGGCCTTCCTGGAGTTTCTGAAAGCCATCTACAGTAGTGCTCAAGGAGATGCAAGGATGTACAGACAGAAGATCAAGGAAAGCATCAAGTATTTCACAGTGGCAGTAAGGAAAATCAAGGATGTCCATCTAAGAGAGATAATCATGGTGTGCAAGGACAACTACTTGTGGCACCTAGCTTTTCAAACTCTAGAGAAACTGAGATTTACTGAGCTGTCAATCATTCTGGATTTGATTGAAAAGCATGGGATGAACAATGAAAGTCTTTATAATGACTTGAAGATGGACCAGAATAAAAGATTGCCTGAGGTTATATCCAAGCCAAGGACAATAATTTACCAAAGCCTATCTCAAGACAGTAGTATTGACCAACTAGTAATTCCCTCAGACATGTTAATGAAGAACAATGCAAAGATCAACCAGGTGCTGCAAATGCTGAGAGCTAAGAGAGGAGCTAGGACAGCTGAGGAACTAGAGATGATTCGAACTCTACAATCTTTTCTGATTCATGGAGTCATTCCTGAATCTGTCAAAGAAAAGAGCAAAAAGAAGGATGGGGAGGATGATGATGAGGAGAAAACCTATGAAAGGAGATCTCATACAAGGAGAAATAAGGATGGACCTAGTGAGAGCAGCAAGAGCAAATATCCTAAGAAATCAAAAGATGCTGGTGATGACAAGAGGGACTCCAAAGGGACAAAGGAAACAACCAGGAAAACAAGAAGTGGAATTCAGCAAGTCAAGGACATTGCTAGCAGTACTTTAACCACAACTCAAGACTCTAAGTCTAGGGTGGGTACTGTTAGTAATGATCCTCCAAATTCATTATCAAAGACTTCTGAACCTGAATTGCCACAGAAGAAAGAAGAAGCCACAAAAGAAACCTCAAAAAGACACTTCCACAAAGTCACAGCTAGTGGAGTGTTATAGTGGATGAAGGGAAAAAGAATGAAGCTTCTTCCAAGTGATGTGGCACTGAAGACTGATTCTCCTTGTTCCAGAAAGGTGTCTCTTGTGAAACATATGAAGATCAAGAGTGTACCCAGAAGGATAAGGATAACAAAGAAGACTGGAAAACTCGCAAATGTTATTGGCATCAATGTGCTTCCACTAGATGAGGACTATGATGAAGATGCCCTAGCATTTTTGAGGGCTCAAAGGATCTTTGAAGTCAAAGTGAAGTTGAATCATCTAGAGATCAAGTACACTGATGGAAGAGAAAGAATAATGAAGCAAGGGGGATGGCAACATTTTGACACCTATGAGCAAGAAAGAATCAATGCCTTGTTAAATTTTGAAGAAAAGGAAGAAAGGTTGTGGAAAACAGAGATTGCCAGATTCATGAAAATGCACTCTGAATATAAAGAAAATCTAAAGAAGCTGAATGAAGAAAAGAGGTGTGAGAAAGAAAAGGAGATGGCTGAGATGGAAGAAAGAGCAAAGGAGCTAAGGAAGAAAGGGCTGTGCAGGGTAAAGCAAAATCCTTATACTGTTGAGTACAAAAATCATTATGGAGGAATAAGCAAGATAAGGATGGAGTTCATACATTCATATGTGGAAAGTGCCCTCAGAACAGCAGCTGAAGATCTAAAAGATTCTCCTCTCATTGAAGAACTGATTGCAAGGGATGAAATTTTACTGGCCATCTCTGAAATAAAGAAGAATGAAGAAATAAGGAAGAAGAAAGTCTGTGATGATTTCTTAGAGAAACAATTGGAAACTGAAGCTATGTAGCTCAAGGAGAAATTCTGTAAGACCAAATTTCCAAGTTGTTATCAAATTATGTTCTTAACTTTATCTTCTTTATACTTGTTCTTTTTATGTTAGTTAGGCTTGTTATCAGACATGAAATTGTGCCTAAGGGTCTTACTCACAATTTGGGGGAGATTGTTAGGATCAAGACATGTCTGAACACCACTATTAACAAGCCTACACTTTGTGACTATGTCACATTACATGACCTAGTGAGTTCTATCACTGGGATGTAGTATAGGTCTCTAAATGTACTTGTCTTGTTCTCATGAACATTAGCTTGACCATGTATGCTCAAAGTTATAATGAGCTTAGTAAAGTTTCTTGCATCTAGATTGTATATAGGCCATTGAATAATTATCCTGGTAGAAGTTCAGAAGTGTTCATGCAGCAGGATAGAGATAAATAAGGCTATGAAGAAATAAGTTGCAGAAATTTGTCTAAGGCATTATATAGCAAAGTCAGAAGAAAGCTATGTCGTGAAGTCACCAATATCCATGTCGTGAAGTACTATATCGCATAGTCCATTTTGTACTATGTCGAGAAGTCCTCAAGACACATGTCGTGAAGTGTTGAAGTCAGCAAAGTCAAAGAAGCCTAGATCGTGAAGTCCTCAGAATCCCTATGTCGCATAGTCGTCAAATGACCTATGTCGCATAGTCTTCAAATGACCTATGTCGCAAAGTCTTCAAAGGCTATATCGCGTAGTCCTCACAAGGGAGATCGCGAAGTCAGGAATAAAGTGGAGTTCACGATATCAACACTTAGCCGTTTACAACAAGACAAATCAAGGTACAGAATCAAGAATCAAAAGAGACAAATACTGAAGCATTTGTTCTGGCAAGGTGGTCCAAAGAACAGATGGCAAATCTACAGCTAAACTTGGAGAGAAAGATAAGAGACAAGCAGCTACAGAAATGGGAAAGACTCCGAAAAGCAGGTGGTCCTTCCTGACACAGTTAACGTCTTATGGCAGGACAAGTTGGACTTTCAGCAAGGGGTAACTGTGTAAAAATAGGAGTGTGCACTAGGTTGTAAAGGGCTTATATATATCATGCACATCCTATTGTAAGCTGTAGGAGAGATACACATAGTTTTGATCTTAAGTTCTTTTCTCTGTAAGCAAGCAAGTTCAAACTGTTCTTGTTTAGAAGCCAGAAATTCTATTGTGAATTTCTTGGAAAGCTGTAGTATTTAATTTGCTTATACAAAGTAGATTAAAGTGATTGTGTGTGTTATTTACTTTCTGCATATTACATATCATAATCATATACAGTCTGTTACTTAGTTTTCAAGAATCGAAAAATATATCAAACTATCCATTCACCCCCCCTCTGTCTAGTTTCTAGTAGTATTCATTTCTAACATTCTGTGATTCCCTCCTTTGGCTGAGCCATGAATGCTTCATACTGTGAAACAAGAATCTGTTTCTTATTCTTTCTTACTTCAGGAGTTCCTTCACACAGCACTTCTATGAGATCCCACATCTTCTTAGCACTTGTACAGTGAGCCACAGTGACATACATGTTGAAATCCATGGATTCACAAATAATAAGTTGAAGATGTCCATCCAGTGCTATCTTCTCCTTTTCAGGATCAGTGTATTTTGAGGGGTCTTTGGGCACATGCCTGGCTGGTATTATCTCAGTGCCAACAGTTGTTTCACCAATCTCGATCATTGGAATAAATGGATCATGCTTTAGAATGTCTAAATACATGGGGTTAGAAGCTTTTATGAAGAGTAACATCTTCTTCTTCCATAAGCTGTAGTGCTCCTTGTTGAAGGGAGGAATCTTGATACTGCTTAGTTTCTGTGAACTCATTCTTGATCTTTTCCTGTTTGTACGTTAACAGCCTTCGATCTGATACCACTTGTTAGAAATGAATACCACTAGAAACTAGACAGAGGGGGGGGGGGTGAATGGATAGTTTGATGTTTTTCGATTCTTGAAACATAAGATAAACTGTATATGATTATGCTATGTAATATGCGGAAAACAAACAACACACACAATCACTTTAATCTACTTTGTATTGAGTAAATTAAATACTACAGCTTTCCAGAAATTCACAACGGAGTTTCTGGCTTCTAAACAAGAACAGTTTGTAACTTGTTTTTGCTTACAGAGAAAAGAGTGCTTAAGATAAAACTATGTGTATCTCTCTTACAGCTTACAGTAGTGTGTGCTTGATATATATATTCACCTATACAAACTGTGCACACCACTATTTACACAGTTACCCCTAGCTGAAAGTCCAACTTGTCCTGCCATAAGAGGTTAACTGTGTCATGAAGGACCACCTGCTTTTCGGAGTCTTTCCCGTTTCTGTAGCTGCTTGTCTCTTATTTTTCTTTCCAAGTTTAGCTGTAGATTTGCCATATGTTCTTTGGACCACCTTGCCAGAACAAACGCTTCAGTATTTGTCTCTTTTGATCCTTGATTCTGTACCTTGATTTGTCTTGTTGTAAACGGCTAAGTGTTGATATCGTGAACTCCTCTTCATTCCAGACTTCGCGATGTCCCTTGTGAAGACTATGCGGTATGACCTTTGAGGACTTTGCGACATAGATCATTTTAGGACTATGCGACATAAGTCATTTTGAGGACTATGCGACATAAGTCATTTTGAGGACTTCACGATCTAGGCATTTTTGACTTTGTTGACTTCAACACTTCACGACATGAGTCTTGAGGACTTCACGACATAGTACAAAATGGACTATGCGATCTAGCACTTCTCGACATGGATATTGGTGACTTCACGACATAGCTTTATTCTGACTTTGCTATATAATGCCTTAGACAAATTTCTGCAACTTATTTCTTCAGGGCCTTATTCATCTCTATCCTGCTGCATGAACAAATCTGAACTTCTACCAGGACAATTATTTAATGGCCTATTTACATTCTAGTTGCAAGAAGCTTACTAAGCTCATTATAATTTTGAGCATACATGATCAAGCTGATGTTCATGAGAACAAGACATTGAGAGACCTATATTATATCCCAGTGATAGAATTCACTAGGTCATGTAGTGTGACATAGTCACATAGCTTAGGCTTGTTAATGGTGGTATTCAGACATGTCTTGAGCCTAACAGATAATAATTATTAAGCCATCATTAAATTAAAGATAATTTTGTAAGCTTCGCGTGGGCTGTAAAATCATTAAAATCTGTTGTCTAAAACTCAAGATAGAGCCACAGTAAAGTTATTATCTAAATTTTAATAAATAAAAGATGTATTTTGATAATTTAAACCAATAATAAATAGGTTTTCTATATTGAATAGAAATCTTTATGTAAAAATTCGTAATTATTTTTTCTCTTTAGTTTATGGATAGTTCCAGTTATATAATAATTATTAAATCATCATTAAATTAAAGATAATTTTGTAAGGCTGTAAAATCGTTAAAATCTGTTGTCTAAAACTCAAGATATAACCAAAACAGTAAAGTTATTATCTAAATTTTAATAAATTTATTTTTATTATTGTAGCACCAATTTAATTTTTTTTCCTAATTCTTTTAAATTTATAAATTCTATGTTTATTTCAATAAAATATTAAAACCAATTTAAGAAAAAATTAAAATCGATCGTCCGTGTACGATTACGACCAAATTAATAATTATAGTTAGATCTTAAATAGATCGATGAGAATTTTTAGATCTAATATTAAAAAGTGTATCTGATTAATAATAGAATTATATTTAAATACTTAAAAGTGTATTTTCATAATTTAAAATTTTTCTATGTAAAAATTCTTAAATATATTTTCTCTTGAATTTATGTATAGTTACAGTTAGATAATAATTATTAAACCAAATATCAAGATAACAATTCATATCGATTACAATGATACATGTGGACCCTACGTGGAGAACTCCTGTACCTAATAAATTTAAACACTTTTTTTCCGAAGGAACATAACAATTTGATTAATCCAAATTATAATTATATTATTTTACATATAACAAACGTAAAAGGATAATATCAAAATATTATTAAAATATTGAGGGTTTCATATTCATAAACGATAATTTTGAATATAATACTTATATTAAAATGTGTATTTGATTAAAGGTAGGATTATATTTAAATACTAAGAATTGTACTTTGATAATTTAAACCAATTATGAATTGATTTTCTATATTGAATTGAATTCTTTATGTAAAATTTCTTAACCATCTTTTCTTTTCGGTTTATTTTATGAGTAGGTCAACTGGTCAAGTTAGATAATAATTATTAAACCATCATTAAATATAATTTCGTTAGTTTCGCATGAGTTGTAAAATCGTCAAAATTCAATTTCTAAAAGTCATGATAGAACCCAAATAGTAAAGTGTGTATCTAAATTTTAATAAATATTTTTTTTATTATTGTAGCACCAATTTATTTATTTTTCCACTAATTCTTTTAAATATAGAGAAATTTTATGTTTCTTTCAAAAAAGTATCAAAATTAATTAAGAACAAATTCAAATCGATAAAGAATATAATAATATGAGAATAAAATTTTATATAATCATAACATAATTTTTATTCTGTTCAATAATTTTTAAGTAATAATGTAATTTAAAATTTTATATACACTGTAAATAAAACCGAAATATTAAAAGTAAAAGCAGTTAGTAAGATACTTATATCTGTATATACTTGATATCTTTATTATATTAAATCATTATATATAATAATCATAATATGGATCTTATCCAAAATTTTGGTCGTAGATAACCAAATTAATAAGGACCATTAGATCTTAACTACATAAATAAAAATCGTTAGATCAAATATTTAAAAAGTGTATTTTATTAATAATAGGATTATATTTAAAATCTAAAAGGTGTATTTTGATAATTTAAACCAAATATACCAAATATAAATAAGTTTTCTATATTGAATAGAATTCTCCATGTAAAAAATTCGTGACTTTCTTTTCTCTTCCATGGATAATTCCAGTTAGATAAAAATTGTTAAACCATATTTTAATTAAATATAATTTAGTTATCTTCATGTGGGGTATAAAATTGTCAAAATTTGATTTTTAAAACACAAGATAAAGCCCAAATTAGTAAAGTGAATATTTAAATTCTAATAATAATTATTATGTCATCATTATTTTAATACCAATTTAATTACTTTTTTCTAACTATTTTAAATTTAGAAATCTATGTTCAAAAATTAAAATCAATCTAAGAAAAATTCAAATCAACAAAGAATATAATAATACGAGGATAAAATTTTATAAAATTGTGCATATTTTTAATCCTATTTTATTAAGTTTTAGATCATAACTAATCAAATATTATTTATTATTAAATAATAAATTATACGTAAATGGTGATTTTGTTTTATAAGAACTCATAGATACCTAATTTCATTGTTAGCAGGACTATATTCATATTAAAAAAACCGTATTTTGAAATTTTAGACTCGAGGCCAAACTTTTTTAACATATATACATTGTAAATTATTAAATTCGAAACTTTAAAAGTTTCTTAATCAATTAGTATAGTACTTTTCTGAAAAATCGTACTTTACAAAAAATATTATCAAATAACCCATGTCTGCAAGAAAAAAAATGAAAAAAAATCTTCATTTTAAAAAAAACCCTATAAATTTTAATATGTTGTTGGTAGATTCAAACCTTGAATCATTCTACATGATAATTTTAGTGTTATATCTAACGTTTTTCAACAATTTAATTTGAAACATCCAACGATTATGGATTGAGTGATCTAAAAAAGGCGACCAAACTTGTAAGGAAGCTTTCATTATTTAGTTTTTAATATAATAACATAGATATTTATAGTATATACTATAAAAATGAATTTTATACAGAATTTTGATCGTCACGGTGTACTAATTTAAAAGAAGAACTATTACAAAAAAAATTATATTTTAATTGATAATTTATTTTCTCAAAAGTTCAAAGTTCCCGCATCTTTAACATATTACAAAAAAGAGTATATTATATTTTAGCAATAAATAATTAAAAAAATTATAAATATTAAGAAAAATTAATGATGTTATCATGGTAGTTTGTTTCTAAATACCGCTAAAACATTCTCAACCGTTAGATCCAATACTTTTAAAAATAGATGATCAAGATTATATCATATAAAAAGAAGTTATTGTCTAAAAATGATATAAGTTAAAAGATATTATATTAGGATTGGATTTTCTAAAAAGTCAAAACATAAAAATAGTTGTAATTAAATAAGGAAACTCATTTAATACAAAAATAATCAAAATCGTTTAATGTTAAATAGATAGGTGAAAATCGTTAGATTTAACATTAAAAACTGTATTTGGTTAATAAAGGGTATTCTAATAATCTAAACTACATATAAGTAGATTTTCTAAATCGAATAGAATTCTCAACATTAAATTTTGTCACTTTATTCTCTTTTTAGTTTTAGAATAGTTTAGCGTGTAAAATATAATAAATATCAAATTTTTAACTATAATTTTTTTTGCTACATCCTTTTTAACAATAATTTAATCATGTAAACTAATAACTTTTAAATATTAAAATATTCATAAATAAATATAATTATAAATATTTAAAAAACAATCGTGTGTTGCATGGATAATAAAAATATAATTATAAACAGAATAATTATAAATAAAATTTAAGTAATCGTGCATCGCACGGGCTATAAGCTAGTGATATATAGTATATACATCTATCTACTATACTTTTATATTAAAATTAAAATATATTAATACTAGCTTAAAACCCGTGCGTTGCACGGATTATTAATTGTTAATTTATTATTATTTTTTTAATTGCATTTGTTAAAAAAATAAGTAGGCATGTTAAAATAGCTAAACACTTTTAATTAATTAAAAACATTAAAACAGATTTTAAAATAAATAAGTAAGGGTTTGCTCGTTATATTTTTGGAAAAGGAGGAGTTTTAGTATGGGAAAAAAAATGTAACATATATTTAGTTTAAAAAGAATGCCCGTGATATTTTTGGAAAATGAGGTCTTAAAATTTAATAATTTAAATATGTTTTAAAATAAATAAGTAAAAGGTTTGTCCGTGATATTTTTTGAAAAAGAATGGATTTTAGTGAGAAAAATAGAAAAAGTAAATCGAAAAAGGCAATTTCCCGTGATATATTTAGAAAATTGGGGACTTTGTTAGAAAAAATTTATAATGTATTTTAGCCGAAAAGGTAATTGGTTATAAATATGTATTTGATTATTTATA
Organism: Heracleum sosnowskyi; assembly: GCA_030848705.1. Lineage (NCBI taxonomy): Eukaryota > Viridiplantae > Streptophyta > Magnoliopsida > Apiales > Apiaceae > Heracleum > Heracleum sosnowskyi. The sequence goes on along the minus strand of CM061241.1, from coordinate 65,711,989 downwards.
TTTTAATATTTTTAGTAATTGCATTTATTAAGAAAAATAAGTAGACATGTTAAAATAGGTAAACTTTTAAAAAAATAATTATAATATTAGGTTCAAAAATAAATAACTAAAGGTTTGTCCGTGATATTTTTGAAAAATGAGGGGTTTTAGTAAGGAAAAATAGAAAAACTAACATATTTTATTTAAAAAGGGTAATTGGCCGTGATATATTTGAAAAAGTAGGAGAATTTGTTAGAAAAAATAGAAAAAATAATGTATTTTAGGTGAAAAAGGTAATTGATTATAAATAGGTAATATTACTATTTAATAATATATTTCTATAAATAAATAAGGTTAATTAAGTAAAAACACGAATTTAAGAAAGGACAATTAAGTAAAATCACAACGTACCATACCGACCAACCAAACTTTTAATGTTTCGTCTATTATATAATAGTATTGATTGATATTTGAAAATATGATTTAAATTATATATTTAATTATTAATATATATCCAGAAATATCAATTATATTATATATTTTGATTATTGTTAAAAAAATATATAAAAAAAATCATTTTCTGAGGTTATAGTAAAGGGGTTAAATGGCGTTTTGGTCACTCAACTCATTATAAACTTTCAATTGGGTCATCGAACTCAAAAAACTTTCAGTCACATCATTGTACTCTTAAAAATTTTCTTTAAGGTCACTGGCCGTTACACTCCGTTAAAAATTAGACGGAAAGCTGACTAAGTTTGGTGAGTTGACTTGAATAAATCCACCGTGACCGTTTCACTTTAAAAATTAAATTACACTTTGGATTGAAAAGACGTGATATCTTAAAAAAACAATTATTCACATGTATCGATTTACAAGCATATAAATTGAATGGGTATGTTCAATTTTAAATTAAATTAAATTCTAATCATCCGAAAAAAATTACAAATTGAAAAAAATTACACTTTGGATCGAAAAGACGTGATATCTTAAAAACAATTGTTCACATGTATCGATTTACAAGCATATAAATTGAACATGTATGTTCAATTTTAAATTAAATTAAATTCTAATCATCAGAAAAAAAATTACAAATTGAAAAAAATTACATTTTGGATTGAAACGACGTGATATCTTAAAAAAATTGTTCACATGTATCGATTTAAAAGCATATAAATTGAATGGGTATGTTCAATTTTAAATTAAATTAAATTCTAATCATCCGAAAAAAAATTACAAATTGAAAAAATTACACTTTGGCCGGATTGAAAAAAAATTATGATATCTTTAAAATATTTGTTCGTATGTATCGATTTATAAGTATATTAATTGAATGTGTATTTTCCATTTTGAATTTTAAAAAAAATTCTAATCTGATAAAATATAACCCTTAATGATAATGTGTGTATATTTGTTGTAGGAGAGCCCTTAACGTTGTTGCAGGAAAACTCTTAGTCTGATTTCTTTTCAATTTTTAACGGATGTAATCGTCAGTGACCTGAATGAAAGTTTACTCAGTTTGATGACCCAATTGCAAGTTTTTAGTCAGTTGAGTGACCAAAACGCCACTTCAGCTGACTGTACATGCCATGGTGGATTTATTCAAGCTAAATCACAAAGCTTAGTCAGCTTTCCGTCTAATTTTTAACGGCAAATGACCTGAATGAAATTTTTTAAGAATACAATGATGTGACTGAAAGCTTTTTGAGTTCGATGACCCAATTGAAAATTTATAGTGAGTTGAGTGACCAAAATGCCATTTAACCCGCTAGTAAAGTAGAAAGGAGGAAGATAGGGATGGTTCTGCAAAACAGAACTGAAATAGTAAATGGCAGAGGATGCACGTTGATTTGGCCGTATCAAAACTGCTCATCCTGATTTAGCCCTATATGCATACTTTGTTCCACTTGTGGCAATAAGTTGTTATTTGTCTTCTGGTTCTGGTGATGGTTGAAATCATTTAATTCGCGATTGATATTTTTTTTTAGAATTTTATCTGTTCAGTGATTTTGTTTTTTTGCAAATATATGATTTGTCAACTATCGCTTGCCACCCGTCTTTAGTTTTATCTGTACATAGGAGTAAAGATCTCGTATGATTGCTCCACGATAGTGTTATGGTTGTGGAACTAGAAAAGTCGACTGACTTGGTGGTTAGGAGTCTCTCATCTGATTTAAGCAAATTTAAGTGGCGAGAAAGACTGCGTTCATTTACTTAAGATGCTTGTGGCGTTCTCAAGGATAACGTTTTAGAGTACCAAAATTATTGAATGTCTTTTGCAGCGCAACTTATAAGATTTCATGACCTTGCTCAAAACTGACTTTCAAATCCTCGAGTCCATGACCAGCTACGTTCCTATACTATCAACTGAAATTTTAGTCTATCTACTTTTGGATGGAATTCGAACTTTGAGTAAGTAGACTAGTTGCAAACAAATTTCATCTATTGCAGAAGCTGGCCTCGCTGGAGATTTGTGCAAATACAAAAATTCTATGGCTGGAACAGATTCACTTAACGCCCTGAAACACAAAATGCTTTAATGGGAGCTACTAATTTCACTTGCTCTGATCCTAAGAATAATGATATTACTGGTTCTAATGGCCACACAATCTTTCTTGCATTTCCAAGAAGATCTCGGGTGGTATACTGCTTACATGTCTGTTATGCTTGAATGATGGTAGCTTTGCCTGGTTTTTTGTTAAATCGTCTGAGCTTGCTTTTTCATTCTTGTGCAGGGTCTTTGCGATTCTGGTAAACAGTGTATCAAAACCAGTACATTTCATATAACTTATCTAAACTTTAAACAACATCAACGAGGCATGCATATATGCATAGCTCAACATCAATAGAGAACATAAAATTACTTTCCTTATTATGTTTCCCGTTATAATAACATAATAACAGTCAACATCATCAGGAGACTCTCATCCAAAGAAGTTAAAGTCAACAAAGAGATAATCCAGGTTTTAAAGTTATAATATTTAACATTATCAATTCTAACACTCCATCAACTTCGAAAGTTGAATCTCCGATGTGATTAAGGTAAAATTATATCTAATTGTTTAACCAAAATGCTGAAGATTAGTCCCTGGTGGTTACAGAGTATATAAAGGCAGATATATATTGATTATACTTAGAAGCCAAATTATTTCAAAGGGTTACAAGTTTGCAATGAAACAAAAAAGGCACACATGACCAAATCTGTATTTCATCTTCTTCTAATCTCCAGTCTTCTTACCTTGAGACCCAATTCTCTGGCAATGATTCCCGTGTACCATTTTGGTCTTCCTGCCATGAACATTATGTATCCTACAACAAATCCCACCAGCACTCCACATCCATGTCCGATAACCACAGCTTCCCAAGTAAAACCACTGAAAAAGAAACCATCATCCTCATCATCTTCAACTTTTTCTTGTTGCGTCTCGCTAGTGCACTTTTTAGACAGTGGACGTCCACATAGCCCAATATTCCCAGCATAGCTATCATTTTCAAATGTATTGAACTGAGCTCCTTCTGGAATATGACCCGCAAGATCTTTTTCTGAGAGAGATTTAGACGTGAAAGAGAATAAATACTTGTGAGCTGTTGAGGAATTACTCCAACGAGTAGGTTGAAAGAGAGGTCTAGTGATTCTAGCATAAACAATTTTCCAAAGAGGGGGGTTAATCCAATGTGATTAAGGTAAAATCTCTTCTATATATATAATAGGAGAACACAAGGATAAAAATAGCAAATAAAATCCTTGTGAAATTACAATTTTACCTTTTTATATTTTGAAATTACATGGTATGCCACTACTCTCTTATCTAAAAAAAAAGAGTAAATAATGTTTTTGTGCAGAATCAAACCCGTGACCTTCCCTAAGGAAATCATTCTTATTATCATTGAGCTACATGACTCCTTTTGGTTTTGAGTGAAAAATCACATTACATAAAGCTCACGTCATTCTTAATTCTATATTAATTATTATTTAAACTTTTAAGTAAAAATCAAGGTGATTTATAATATTTATTAAATTTTATTTTTTAAATTCGTTTTTAGAGTATGTTTGCAAAGGATATTTATAATATTTATTTTTTAATTATTAAAATATCATACAAAACTATATACTACCAATCTTATACAATTGTTATATTAAGTTTCAAAAATAATATTAAGTGTGGTGTATTTTTATCTTTCCTTTAGTTTAAAATAAATATTTCGGTTGTGTAACTTTAACTATAATATATTCTATTTTCTTATATAAGGGTCTAACTTTTCTTGTACTATACAATATATTTAAATTATTAAATCATACTTATTAATTTCTATAAAATCTCTTTAAAATTTTATAATAAAATTAGTTTGATAAATCATGATATATAATTTATATTTTAAATTTAATTTTAAATTTTAAATAATAATTCATTATTAATATTTATTTAAAATAAGAGGTAAAATAAATATTATTGTAATTTAATTGTATTCTACATGTGAAAACTTTGAATTAGAAAAATGGATTAAAAGTTTAAACTATAAGAATATATACAAATCATATTTATTCATAATAATTTATTTAATATACATGAAAATATATAATATTTTTGTTAAATATAGAAATTGGGGACCGGGAAGCGTGCCAGGGAGACACTAATCCCTGACCCCATCCCGATCCCCCGAAATTTTTACATATTTTTTCCCGATCGCCAAAAAAGTTCTCAATTCTCCGCCCGAAACGGGGCAGAGAATGGATTGGGATTGGGCAAGAAGGGGTGAATGTCTATCTCTACAATAAGCATTATTATATAGCACATATCGATAAAATGTATACATGATATTTATGAATATTCTTCTTATGTATACAAGCATAGGGCCGGTGCAATGCAAAGATAACTTTTAAATTTGTTATCTTATATGTATTTTAATAATTTATTTTATATTTATACTTTTTTAACGAAGATGAACTTAAATTTAAATAGTTTTATGTGATTGTTGAACTCGATGTTGAATTGACGTATGTGTTTGTGTTTGAGCGTGATTAAATTGTGTTTCAATAATTTTGTGTTTAACAGTATTTAAAAAATATTTTTTAATTAAAATTGTTATTTTTAATAAATCAAGGTCAAGTTGCAAAAGTAAATGGATTAAAGTGAAAATATCAAAATATGAGTATCATTCTAACCGACGACTACATTATATTTTGATCAAAATCGTTGTTTTTAATAAATTAAGGTTAAGTTGTAAAAACAAAAGAACTAAAGTGCAAATACCAAAATACGAGTACCGTACCAACTTACTACAAAACTTTCAATGTTTCGGTTTTAATAATACAATATAAATAGATAGATATAATAAAAGTGAGTAGATTTATAATTAGATTGGATGCATTGTGTATATGAGACATTTTTAATTATTATCACATGAATTTTAATGTCATTTTATGGAAGAAAATAATTAGTTATTTGGAATTGGATTAATATATACATATATATAACATATGAAAACTATTTGTTTTGAATTAAAACAATTTAAAAGATGAGATAATAAAAACAAATAGATAGTACAAAAAAAAAAAATTAAACGAATTATATGGTCATGTTGAAAAGGTTAGACAATATAAACACATAAATTTGGGTTGAAAAAAATACTTGGTGATACTAATTTGTGTAAAAAATAAATAGATAAAAAATATATAGTCCAGTTAACAAATTTTAGAAAACAAGATATTATATAGCATACAAAAATATTATGATCGGATCGATCACATTATACACCCTGGGTTATTTAAAATCATAGGCCCCGATCAATCAAATTATATATATAAATTAAAGTAAGTATATTATAATGAGACGAACAAAATATGTACAAATATAACTAAATATAATATTTAAACAGCAAAGAATAAAATTTTATTTTAATCATTAGAAAATGACCGTGCCTTGCACGGGTTCATGCAATAAAATATGAGAATTGAAGTTATAATAACAAAATATTTCACGAATGTTAATATTATTATCAGTTAGACATACCCAGGTCATTTAAACATAATTATGTTTTAAAATTTTAGTAGTAAAATAAAAAAAATTATTGTATTTGAAAATTATATATATATATATATATATATATATATATATATATATATATATAAAGAACTAATATTGACAATAGATTGAAATATTATTAAATTAAAACATATTGTAACACCCGAGTCTCACATCGAGAAATGTGGGGGCTTTAGTACAGTTTATAAGACAAAGTATAACTACTAAGTGCACCAACAATCATGATCTTTTGGAGACCTGTGGTGAGTTTGTGGATTACCCACGTTATTGCATTTGGGCCAATTGGTCGGCGGTTGATTCGTGAAGTTGCTGGAGGTGGGGACACGAAGACTGGTGGTATTATTTCATAATGGACCGAGGTCCAGAGGTGGGGACATAAACTAGCCAGTATTATCTCACAATCGCTAGAGATGTACAATCTTGGACCTATGAGCTATCCGTTCAGATCCAACGATGCCGTCAAGAGTTTAAGTGGGGGAGTTTGTACCACTCGAGTCTCAAATTTGAGAATAGTTGGGACTTTAGTTCAGTTTATAACACAAAGTATTGCTACAAATTGCACCAACAAATCATGATCTTTTGGGAACTTGGGATGGGTTTATGGATTACCCAAGTTGTTGCATTTGGGCTAATTACTTGGCATTGAATTATTCGATGTTTTGAAAGTCTGAAAGATAGAGGAAGCGAAACAAAAGAAAAGAATGCTTAAAATCAACAAATTTCAAGAAAAGATATGAACGAGTTAGAAAGAAAGTTTTAAGAACTGAAAGCGCAAGATCTAAGTAGAGTATTAGAAGATTTATGAAGGCTTTTGATCAAAATCAGTAATAAAACCTACTCTCCAGAATGTAACATCTTGAAGAATTGGAAGAAAATTTAGGATTACAATGTTCTAAAACTCATCTAAAACACCCAGTATATATTCTATCCCGCAAAAAAAATTGTAAACTAACATGATAGCTATTCGTAATACTCGTATTAATTTCTAAATTAAAAACTTGAACATACTTAAGTAAACACCCAATAGCTACATATACCATCAATAAGAAAAAATCTATATATATCAATCATATACTTGAAACGATAATGATCATGCATAGAATAATTTATAAACACAATTTAAGCTAGCGACCCGTGCCTCGCACGGGCTTTTATGCTAGTTATATATATAATAGAGAAACTAAGGGTTCATTGAGACAATTTATTCAGTTTGAAATTACTAAATTACCCATACTTATTATATAATAATAATTTTGTAATTAATGCATATATTAAGTATATCTAACTCATTAATCATCATTATTATCTCTATATTTATTACTCCATTATCATAATATGTTTGTAATTTATAATTATATTTCTATATCTATTAATACTTAAATGATTAGATAACTAATATCTCTAATTATATCTAACTCATTATTATTTAATAATATTTCAGAATTAATATGTCAATACATGCATGTATATCTATAAACTATATTGTTAACTCAAAATATTAAAAAACTATCGGGTTTGATCACTTAAGACAAATAAATACTACACACTAATAATTTGAACGTGATGACACATAAACAAAACCATCAAGGATATTACTCAAATGGTCAATAACATCATAGGCAAGGAATGTATATTCGAAGTGCAAAGTACCTCCTACAATCTAGATGGACATGCCAAATAAACTATAGTGCACATAAACTCAATATCTACGACGTCAGTTACTGCTCCCAATGATGAGGCATGGACAGGTTAAAAAAAAACCAAAAATCGCTTGAAACAAAAAGCATCGCGCAACCAATATGGTCAATGAACATCAATAACAAAATTATCTAGCTACTTAGAATTATCTTCGTAATATTTGGGACTCAAGAACATAATTTTAGGACAGTGTCTAAATTAAGAACTTAGGTTTACCATTTGTAACCATGATTATCGGATTAAGCATGTGTTCATTTCCATCAACATTCATATAGTCTGAACTGTGCAGGTGGTTGACTATCACGCATTTGATGAAATTAATGAAAAAGACTACTAACGTGTATATTATACATACAACATATAAAATTAAGGCAACTCATGCAAATAAACTCAATTTCTTCTTAATTTATTGACTGTCTCTTCCAAACCAATGGACGTCCATACTCAATCATAACTACTGCAAAATTCAAAACTTCAAAATTCTTTTAATTTACATTTTCTATAAATAGGGGTAGGTCCTATTACAAATCAAAATGAAAAACATCTAACATGACAAATAGTTCATTTCTAAAACATGTAAACAGTCCAATAAAAAAAATTAAATCATACTCGTGCATCGCACGGGTTATAAAGCTAACAACTTAGGTTTACCGTTTGTAACCATGATTATCGGATTAAGCGTGTGTTCATGTGTTCATTTCCATCAACATCCATATAGTCATGTCGTGTTACACCTTATTTACGTCAAAACCAAAAACATACGTTCTGAACCGTGCAGACGCATTTGATGAAATTAATGAAAGAGATAACTACTAGCGTGTATATTATACACACAACATATAAAATTAAGACAACTGATGTAAATCAACTCAATTTCTTCTTAATTTATTAATTTATTGACTGTCTCTTCCAAACTAATGGACGTCCATACTCAATCACGACTACTGCAAAATTCAAAACTTCAAAATTCTTTTAATTTACCTTTTCTATAAATAGGAGTAGGTCCTATTAAAATCAAAATAAAAAATATCTAACAAGACAAATAGTTCGTTTTTAAAATATGTAAGTAGTTCAATGAAGTATAAGTTTAATGAAGTATAAGTTTAGATCATACCCGTGTCACGCACGAGTTATAAAGCTAGTTAAATAAAAAATAACCAAAACAAACAATTCTACTTCACCTAGGCCTCATTTGTTTGACAGGTTTTATAGTTGCATAGTAACTCAAGGTTCCTTGAAAGTAGGTTCCACTATAGTTAGTTCCTTGGAAAATGAAAATCAGGTGTTTGGTTTTGAATATGTAACCACAAATTACATATTTTAACTGGTTTGTAAAATAATAAATTAATTGATTTAGATTAAAAAATAGTAAATAAATTTATGAAAAAACAATACTGAAATAAAGGAGATATATTATTGATTTTTTTTTAAAAAAAAATGATTGCTAAGATGTGTCAATACACCAATTTGTTATTACTTGCATTAAATAAAATAATAGTTCAAATAAAATTTAATAATGCATCAATATATATATATAAAGGAGGATACGCGGGAGCTTAGGTGGCGCTTCTAATATCGTCTTAATTTATTTTTCTAATTTTTCTAGAATTTTTGAATTTTAAATACTAATAAATCAAAATTTATCATTTAACCTATTAGAAGTAGAATATGTGTTCGAATTTATTGAGGAGAAGAGTTCGAATTTATAGGGAAGACATATAAATAAAGTTAATAGTTCGAATTTATAGGTAATGCATAGACATTAAATAAAAATTCTATTAAAAGTAGAATATGTGTTCGAATTTATAGAGGAGACTAAAGTATATATTAACATATATTGATTATTTATAAAATGAAACGGTAATTTCAATACCAAATTTTGTTATTTAGTAATAGAATGTGTGTATATCTAAGATTTATCACCATGTTCTGAATTGTGTAAACTTTTAATGCTTATATTGCAGTTTGCAGGTCTCTCCATGCACGCTTTAATTATTAATTATTTTGTTGATGCAAGACAGTAAGAGTTTTTTTGTTTCGCATATCAAAAGGTATGTTGCAAAAGTAGCGGTTGATCAGTTTAAACAAACACTACAGTTATCATTGATACCTCAACAATTTTTAAGGTATGTTGTAGATTTATAATCTTTCGGAACGTTGTTCAATAATTTAGTAATTTTTAAGGAAAATATGCAGGAGGTTAGTAACGTTCCTAACATCGTCTTAATTTATTTTCTTAATTTTTTAGAATTTAAAATTTTAAATACTATTAAATAAAAAATTATAATTTAATATATTAGAAGTAGAATATGAATTCAAATTTAAGGAGGAGAGTGTTCGAATTTATAGGGAAGATATATAAATAAAATTTTATTTGAAGTAGAATATATGTTCGAATTTAGAAAAAAGAATATTTTGAATTTATATGTACGACATAATATTAAAAGTTCTATTAGAGGTAAAATATGTTTTCGAATTTATTGAGTAGAAGAGGATAAGCGGGAGGTTAGATGGCGCCCCTAAGATCGTCTCAATCTATTTTTCTAATTTTCTAGAATTTTAAATACTGATAAATAAAAAAATATCCTTTAACATGTTAGAAATAGAATAGATGTTCGAATTTATTGCGTAGAAGAGTTCGAATTTATAGCGAAGACATATAATTAAAATTTCTATTTGAAGTAGAATAAGTGTTTGAATTTGTAGAGGGGAAGAGTTCAAATATAAAAGAAGTACTTGCAAAGTTTTATTTGAATTAGAATATGTGTTTCGATTTATAGAGGAGAAAAGTTCGGATATAAAACAAGTACTTGCAATTAAAAGTTGTATTGTAAGTAGAATAAGTTTTTGTAATACATAACTAAAAGTTCTATTTGAAGTAGAATATGTAAAGTTATATAGGTGTTTTTTCAACGACAGAGTGTCTCATTAGAAAGGAGAAAGGAGTATGATAACCTAAAAATTAATATATAAAACAAGTATATATTCAATATATTAAATTTGAGATTTTGATATTAAAAAGGAAAGCGTGTTTCACGGGAGGACGACTTATTAGCGAGGACCGAGTAATTTTCGTAATTTATTTGATAAAGTTTTTAAAAAAATTATTATGCCGCCGCGAAGCGCGACTTTTTCAACTAGTTTTAAATAAAATATAATATATAAAAAAATTATAAACAATTTTAAGTAATAGCTAACATAAGTAACAATTAAATAAATAAATAATTTATTCAATCTTTATAAAATAAATATGTAATAAATGCATTATATATGTTGACACAAAAAAATACTAAATTATAACATTTTATTCAAATTTAATATTTTTCAATTTAGATTTTAAAGTATATTTTGATAGTTTAACATTTAATAAAATTATTATACATGTAATATTGTAAATTATTTAATGAATAAAACATCATAGACAACTGTGTAACTTAGAGTGACCACATATGACCTAGGTAACTAGGTTCCTGTGTTTTGCTGTAACTACAAATTCCACGTAACTGTGAGTTCCGAGTCTAAAAATAAATTCATACAAACAAACACTGTATTTTGTGAAAGTTCCATGAAAGTCAGAGTTACTGCGTTGGGTTACAATGAACCAAACGAGGCCTAGAGATATCCGACGTGGCATCACGTAAATGTTAAGGTAGGCACGCGATTATAACAAAGTAGCTCGTGCCATGTGCACCTCACCACATGTATTGTCTCATTTCACAAACCCCCCCTTCTTACATACAAACCTCAGATCTACTTTCCCGACCAAACTCTTTATCTCGATTGCCTGCGCTCCTCTAATCTGTTCTGCCGATCGTCAAGACTTCCTTCTGGTTGTCCCCTCCCTTAGGTAGTAATCGTTCTTTTCTGAAGATTATTATCTTCAACTTGCAGTTCCCTCAATGTTCTTGTTCTTTATTTTTGACAAATTCTTGTTATTTTGTTTTTATTATTTAGGGCTTTTCTGCTATTGTTTTAGTACATGATATGTTATACCTTGGTACCCTGATAACACGGAGTTTTTAGAAGAATCGTACGTGATCTTGCAAGAAACAACACTTTCAAAACCCTCTTTAACACCACACAAATAATACTCGTGCATTTTAAAGTATCCAACTTTACTCAAACTAAATTCAAACTTAGCGGAACAATGGCTGATTTGATATCTACTAACACTACCCAAAACAAGTAGATCAATAGGGTGTGAAAAAAGACAAATGAATTTTTAAATCAAGGTTTAATTTGATTTGAGCAAGGTTGGATACTTTAGGCATGAGTATTGCTTTTTTGGTGTTGATGAGGGGTTTGATTTTTCCTAGTGTTGTTCTTTGCGGGATCATGTTCGATTCTTCCAAATACTCCGTTATCGAATTGGGTTCCCCAGGATAACAGAACATGTACTAAGAAATATGATAATGGTGAGCCTTAAGTAAAGAACAGAACAAAAGTAGCAAGGGAACTGATAGAGTTTAATAATCTTGAGGTAATGTAGTTTGTATGAGGGTTTTTCGCTCTTTATGTAAACGGTTGTGAATATTCGCTCAGAATGTATTATATTTGGGCGATCTGGGATCTTTGTTATTCATGTCATGTTCAAGAGCAAACAGCGTTGGAACATTTTGCATTATGAAATTATACATCAGTTGGAGCCTTGGAGGATGCCTTTTTACAATGTTATGGTGTCTCTGGAGAAAAAATATGCTGAGATGTTAAAGTTTTTAGCAATTCCATTCCAATAAAGGGTGTTTGGTGTAGGATCCCTAAAGAGATGTGTTTCTGTATTTATAAAGTAAAGCGGTCTTGATTTTCTTTGCTTGTATATCATCTTGTACCAATGTCCAATGCTATCTTATTTATCCCAGGTGTTTTTGTGTGTTAAAACTATGAAGTGAGAACCATTGTCACATTTGATAGCAATTTTTTTTTAATGAGTAATCTATAAAATTGACCCTATTTGCTTGAAAATCCTATAAACTTTTGTGACTGCAGCTTGAGGTTTGGATTTGGAATGTATTATGCTACAAGCCATGCATGCTTTAGTGTCGAGTCTTTTTTTCTGTTGTTGCTAAATTAAATGGTTATTTGTTTACTGATCAAGATGACCATGTGTAGCCTATTGTTCTAAAAACTAGAGGAAGAATGTTGATAATTGCCTAAAGAGATGTCTAATTGTTTAACCAAAATGCTGAAGATTAGTCCCTGGTGGTTACAGAGTATATAAAGGCAGATATATATTGATTATACTTAGAAGCCAAATTATTTCAAAGGGTTACAAGTTGCATTGATCAATGAAACAAAAAAAGCACACATGACCAAATCTCTATTTCATCTTCTAATCTCCGGTCTTCTTACCTTGAGACCCAATTCTCTGGCAATGATTCCCGTGTACCATTTTGGTCTTCCTGCCAACATTATGTATCCTACAACAAATCCCACCAGCACTCCACATCCATGTCCGATAACCACAGCTTCCCAAGTAAAACCACTGAAAAAGAAACCATCATCCTCATCATCTTCAACTTTTTCTTGTTGCGTCTCGCTAGTGCACTTTTTGGACAGTGGACGTCCACATAGCCCAATATTCCCAGCATAGCTATCATTTTCAAATGTATTGAACTGAGCTCCTTCTGGAATATGACCGGCAAGATCCTTTTCTGAGAGAGATTTGGACGTGAAAGAGAATAAATACTTGTGAGCTGTCGAGGAATTACTCCAACGAGTAGGTTGAAAGAGACGTATAGTGATTCTAGCATAAATAATTTTCCAAATAAGGATGGTATATGATAACTCCAGAATCCGATCCGGTCCTTACTCGCCGTTCCCACGCCTGGTTATGGTGCAGTTGCTGATGAGTTTCTGCAAAACAACACCACAACACCAGAGGGGGGTTTGGACCCTGGCAGCGCCTCCGGCGTGAGAATAAGACTAGGATTTGGAAGAATAGATAAGACCGTATAGACCAAGGATTAGGGTTCAGGGGTATACCTACAATCATGAGTGTTGAATCCTAGGTAGTTAAAACACCTGGGTGATGTTGATGGATCACACGTGTTCAGGTAATAATTGTGGTGTCGTATGTCAGGCTCATGCTGACATGTGGTTTAGGTAGGACATAATTGTGTCAATCATTGGCTATTCAAAGGTGTCATAGCCAATAGCCAGGTGAGATTCCCTGTCATGACCTGTATTGTCCATGTAACAATATAGCAATATTAGGTTGGAAGGCAGGGGTCCTGTAAGTGAGTTCTCTGACAGATCTAACAATGTGAGTTGTCTAAATTTGAAAATCTGAGGGGAACGTGCCAATTAAATTATTACTGCTAAGGCTAAGAAATGTTAAATTTTATAGACCAGCTATACGATCAGTTAAGTAATTGGACTCCGTGTCCAACAGGGAAAGTTGAGTAAGATTGCCTATTGATCTCAGAATCAGCCCTGTTAAGTAATTGGAATGCAGGTTTAATATGAAAAGTTGAGGAAGATTACCTATTGATCCGGGAATCGGCCCAGATAAATTGTTATATTCAAGAGAGAAGACTTTTAGGTTTAGATTGTTGGCTAAAGAAACAGGAATTTGACCACTAAAAAGATTGAAACCGAGGTTCAAAAAGGTAAGTTGAGTAAGGTTGCTGATGGATCTTGGAACTGGCCCAGAGATATTGCATTGAAAGAGGGACAAAAAGGTTAAGGACTTGAGGCAGCCTATCGAATCATGTATTCCTCCAGATAAGATTGTTTGTGCAAGGGAAAGACCCTGGAGAGTACTACTACTTCCCCACATTTGTTTTGGTAAACTAACAATTAAATGAGAGTTAAACTGTAAGCTTAGTAATTCCAAGTTGGGCAGGTGGACAATCTCGGCTGGTAATACTCCACATAAATTGTTAGAATCAAAGATAATGATCTGGAGGAAAGATAGGTCAAAGAGGGTGCTGTTGGGATGGATGGATCCTACAAGGTGGCTGCAACTCAGGTCTAGTCCGATCACGTTCCCTTTCATGTTGTCGCAAGTAACTCCATCCCAAATGCAGCAATCAGAATTCATGCTCCAGTTCATCGTCTTTGGATGCGAAGGAACACTTGGTAATTCTTCACAAAATTCAGAAGCAGAACTATTTATTGTGAAACCAAGCTTAAACTGTAACAATGCAAGCTTTTGTATATTAGCACTCAAGTGCTTAGTAGTTGCAGTATAAGATGCAGAAACAACTACATGATGATGTTGTAGGAACAATTGGTCATCATGATTACAAATAGCCATATGCATTTCGACATTTTCGTGATTTGTTTATCTAACTTAAGATTGCGTCTTCATGTCTAACACCTTCATTGATATTCAACTGCTTTATGCGGTGACTTAAAGTCACAAATTCTATCATACTTTGTGCTAATTCTTCAGTGTGGACCATCTTTAATAATGTCGGTCTTTATCATCTTTTAGAAACAATGCCAGTCTTTTAGCTACTGCAACATTAGTCTATATATTGACCAGGAACCAGAATATGAGGAAGACTTTGAGAGTTGATTTGAGAATTGCCCTATGAGAGCTACTTATGAAGCAACAATGCACCTTCAAAAGGAAAAACTAAAAATACACCTTTTGTTTCTTTCATCTTTGGTTTTGTCAGTAATATTTTATTCCATAAGGAAGCGTACATTTCAATTTTCATGAACTTTCATGATTCATCAAGTAAAACCAATACCAGTTTCAAATTTGTAGTACCAAATGGCAGTTCAGAGAACAAATAATTGTTTCAACTTTCTTCGAGAAATTAGTCTTGTCGCAAGACTATAAAAGTCTTAATAATTGGCAAATCTTGATTGCAGATGGCGTGGGAGACTCTTGGGCACTGCTTCTATGTAACTCCTGCTGGTTTCTTGCTGATCCGGATTGAGACTGGGACAAACACTTTCTTGCTGCATTTCAAGAGTCGAACATTTTAGTTCTCAGATTATGTAAAGCTTAGACATTCTAGGATCTCTGCGTATATGTAAAATAAATAAGTATATAGCCTCGATCCCGTGGTGACAAGAATAACCAACCCGACCTCACTGATTTGTCTTTCTGACTAAGCTCATGGTGTCGTACATGTTCCTGTTTTACGTTTTTGTTTTCGTGTTGTGCATTTTTATTTTTACGTGCTTATTGGATTACAATGACAACGACCATGTTAATGGACAAGAATCGTTTATTGTAGTATAGTACTACTATCTAAACAAGTTGTAAATTTGGAAAACTCCGAGTGTTGTAAGACAATTTTCCACAATAAAAGAGACGTTTTGCCATAATAAGCAGTAGATCAATCAAAAATAAATTTATCATTTTGTTGAAACTCATAATTAATGAAATGCAGAAATTCTGAACTGCATTGATATCACCCACCAATCATCAACTTAACTAAGGAGCAAGGATAAGAATCGTTCACTGACTCAAAAGTTTATATATGTACATGTGCCTTCAGATTTTCATATCATATATCTTATAGTATTCTCTTGTTATAAGATGCAAATGGAGAACTATAAAACATCCTTAAATCTATTAGGCTCGCATTTACTATGGATCAACGTTAATCAAACACAATAACAAACACGAAAGTAAATAACACAACAATTAACGTGGAAAGGGTAAAACCACACGTGGAAACCCCTCAAGGTAGGGTAAAACCAGAAATCCACTATGAATGTATTACAAGATTGAAGTCGCTCCCTCACTTAACACTCTTAAATACAATCACCTCACCTCGATTACAAAAGCCATCTCTTGTGTATCGCACACAACTCTCTAACTTTTGTAATAGATCAAAATCCCTACAAATATCTATATTTATTGGCATAACAAATAGTCTAATCTTAATATCTTTCAAATCATATTTGTGACAATTACCATCTTTTCTTATCTTGGATATAAATATTTCCATAATTCTTATTTCTCCCAAAAAAAGACTTACCTCAATTATCACGAATTAGAATACTGCTCATAATAGGATTCTTAACTTATTTACGAATTCGGGGTGGGACCCAAAAAATCCTCCATCGGCTCGAATTCCCTAATACGTCAACCGATTCCGAGAATTTTACCTTTTTCTCGGTCTTCATCGTTGTTGCTTCACCATCTAAACAATAGATGTTCTTCTTATGCATCATCCCTTGTAGAATCAAGCTCTTTACTTTATACACCTTGCAACTTCGCCCTCGTCCAACGATTCTGTACCCATGTGATGCCAACACACTCAAAGATAAAATATTATTTGATGCATCTGGTACGTATCTCACATTGAGAGCTTTCTTGATCGTACCATCATGGAGTTTAAGACAAACAGTTCCAACTCCTTGAACCTTCATATTCTCATCATTCCCCACAATGATATTATCAAGATTTTCATCACTGCATAAATTCTCAAACATCGCTCGATCTCTACATATATGCATAGAAGCAGCAGAATCCATAACCCATTCTGATTTATTCATCACCGAACCAGGAACGATATCCTCACTCGCCATCAAAAACTCTCCATCCTCGATCACAAGTGTAGAGTCCGCATCATCAACTTTGTTCTTTCCCTTTCATCTGCTTAAAGGACTTCACATCTTCTTTAAAGCTTGGACAAAACATCTGCATATGACCCATTTCACTACAATAATAGCACTCAACAGTGCTCACATCCTTCTTACTCGGCCAAGATTTACTTCTTCCTTGCAGGTCATTGCGGTTGTGACTCCTTCTTTCAGCACTTTGGACAGCTAAAACTGCCTCACCACTTTGAGAAACAACATCCTTTTTCATTCTCTCATTATCTCTTCACGCCTTTAACACGTCATCAAGCGTATGTGTTGTCCGCCCTACTAAAAGTGTTTGCTTAAAATACTTGAAGGACTTCAGCAATGATGACAACATCAATAAAGCTTGTTCCTCGTCTTTCATCGGCTTATCAACATTAGCCAGATGATATACTAGCTGATTAAAACAACTTATGTGATCATGGAGACTACTTTCTTCATCCAGTTTTAAAGAGTACAACTCCATCTTCAAATTAAGTCGGTTGGTCAACGACTTCGAAGCGTATATGTTTGCTAACTTGTCCCATATCTCCTTCGGCGTCGACTCCTTCAACACGTTAAATCTCACATCGGGTGCAAGTGCCAGCCTGATTGTACTCGCCGCTCTCTTCTGGATCTTTGCCCAATCTGCATCTTTCATCTCTTTTGGCTTCTCCTTCTCCAAGGCATCATCAAGTCCTTGTTGAATTAACACATCCTTGACGGTTAATTGCCACATAGTGAAATCCGTCTTCCCATCATACTTGGGTGCATCAATCATTAACGACTTTAGATCCTCCATCAAGCCAAGAAAAGATCAACTCAAGACCAACTAACAAGGCACAAACAGCCTACTTCGGACACTAGAACTCACACTCTCCCGAACCCATAATCCGATCTCCACCTTCCAGATTTTATATATGGATGTAACGAATCTGTTTTCCGAAAATCAGGACGATCCGACCACAAATGACTTCCCAATCGTCAATTCTTCAACAGCTGCGCAGACCAGAAAATTCCTGCGAATTTTCGTAATTACTTCGTGATTGCCTTCTCTTTAACACTGAATCTACTCCTCGAACCCAAGCTCTTGATACTAGTTTTTTAGGATCGCATCCACTATGGATCAATGTTAATCAAACACAATAACAAACACGAAAATAAAGAACACAATAATTTAATGTGGAAACCTCTCAAGGAAGGGTAAAACCACACGTGGAAACCTCTCAAGGGAGGGTAAAACCACAAATCCACTATGAATGTATTACAAGATTGGAGTCGCTCCCTCACTCAACACTCTTGAATACAATCATCTCACCTCGATTACAAAAGCTCTCTCTTGTGTATCGCACACAACTCTCTAACTTTTGCAATACATCAAAACCCCTACAAATATCTATATTTATAGGCATAACAAATAGTCTAATCCTAATATCTTTCAAATCATATTTGTGACAATTACCATCTTTCCTTATCTTGGATAGAAATCTTTCCATAATTTTTATTTCTCCCAAAAAAAGACTTACCTCAATTATCACAAATTAGAATACTGCTCATAATAGGATTCTTAACTTATTTAGGAATTTGGGGCGGAACCCAATTTTTTTTTCTTGTTTTGTTCTCTTTTCTCCTTTTCTTTAAAATCCATCTATATGAAGGAACCAATATCATCAGCGTTGGCCAAACTCTCTCTGGAAACCAAACAATATCCTCAGATGATGGGACGTTTGAGCTAGGATTTTTCACACCAGGCGAGTCCCAAAACTATTACATTGGCATATGATACAATTTTGATACTAGAACTGTTGTGTGGGTAATGTAGAAATGTATAAAGAAGAAAGTAAAATACTTCATTGAATTGGAAAAGTTACTTTACATAATGATTTTGCTAAGTTATATACATGAACTCTAAACTCTAACTAACTAACAAACTTTCCCGCCATAACTATGTACAAACTTCTGGAGTAATTACATTTCTATCCTTTACTTGAGTAATTACATTTCTATCCTTATGCTCAATATCCCCTCTCAAATTGGGAGGGGTGAATATATTCATAGCTCCCAATTTGCGAAGTAAAACAGAAGTTCGATTTGCAGTGAGAGCCTTGGTAAACAAATCTGCTAGTTGTTGAGATGTAGATAAATAAAGAGGCTGAATAAAACCATCCTTGACTGAGTCTCGAACAAGATGACAATCAAGTTCTATATGTTTTGTACGTTCATGTAGAACAGGATTCTCAACAATACTCAGAGCAGAAGTATTATCACACATGAGAGGAATAGGCCGTGGAATGTCAATATGTAACTCTGTCAAAAGATTGAAGATCCATTTGAACTCACAGACAACATTGGCCATAGATCTATATTCTGCTTCAACAGAAGATCTAGCTACAACTTGTTGTTTCTTACATTTCCAAGAAAGCAAAGACTTACCAAGCATAACACAAAAACCAGAAACAGATCTTATGGTCAAAGGACAAGTGGCCCAATCTGCATCACAATAAACTTGAAGCTTAAAATCACTAGTAGCAGATAAGAGAAGACCTTGACCAGGAGCTTGTTTGATATACTTTAGGAGTTTGAGAGCTGCATCCCAGTGATCAGTGGTAGGAGAAGCCATGAACTGACTTAGTATATGCACATGATAAGATAGTTCAGGTCTAGTAATAGCAAGATATATCAGTTGGCCAACCAATCTTCTGTAAGATGTACCATCAGTAAGAGTAAGAGGTGTCCCTGAGAGTGTACTGAGATTGTGTTGAGCTGAAAGAGTGATCTTACTAGGTCTACTAGCAAGAAGTTTTGACTGCTTCATTAAATTCAATGCATACTTCCTTTGATGAATATAGATGCCCTCAGCAGACCTGGCAATTTCAATCCCCAAGAAGTAGTGTAGATGTCCTAGGTCTTTTAGCTTGAAATGTGATTGAAGACAGGATTTTACAGCAGCAATAACAGTGTGAAAAGAGCCTGTAAGGATTATATCATCTACATATACTAAGAGAGCAGTAAAGGTTTGAGAGTTGTGAAGCACAAACAGAGAGTTATCTGCCTTGGACTATGTGAAACCATACTGAAGAAGCACCTTAGAAAATTTAGCGAACCATTCCCTTGGGGCTTGCCTCAATCCATAGAGAGATTTAATGAGTTGCAAACAGGTCTAGATCCAAGAAAAGTTGCGGGAATAGTAACACCAGGAGTAACTGACATATAAATTTCTTCATGTAAATCTCCATGAAGAAATGCATTTGTAATATCTAGTTGGTAGAGAGTCCATTTATGTATAGCTGCTAAGGATAACATTATTCTCACAGTGGCCATCTTAGCCACTAGTGCAAAGGTTTGAAAGAAATCAACACCAAGGGTTTGTGTGAAACCTTTTGCTACCAATCTAGCTTTGTATCTATCTAGAGTTCCATCTGCTTATTTTACTTTGAATAGCCATTTACAACCCACAACTTTCTTATTTGGTGGTAAATATGTAATGATCCATGTGTTGTTTGCTTCCAAGGCATTAAGTTCAGTTTACATGGCTTGACACCAAAGAGTATCCTGAATAGCTTGTTTATAATGAGTAAGTTCAAAAATTTTGACAGAATTTGCCAGAAATTTCTGATAAGATGGAGACAAATGAGAAATGGAATCAACCTTTTGGATAGGAAAAGGTATAGAAGTGACAACACAGTTTGTGGATTTGGTGAAAAAAGATGGCAATCCTGAGAAATCAGTAAACTTACTTGGAATAGTTTTTGTTCTAGTAGGTCTACCTTGTGGATGAAAAGAAGATGTATGTAAGTAAGATATGATGGGATTTTGAATGTCAGTGGTAGAAGATATATGTGATTGAGATCCATCAGTTGTAGGTGTATGTGATTGAGATGGAGAAGAAGAATCAGGTGAGGAATTAGAAGAATGGAATATTGGTGTGGATGTAGGAGGATTTTGTATATTAGATGAAGAAATATCATCAATGTCATCAATGAATGATGTATGATCAGTAAACATAACAGATGGTGTGACAGAACTTTTGGAATAAGGAAAGATATTTTCAGAGAACACAAATTCCCTAGACACAAAGAATTCTTTTGTATTTAGATCCACAAGTTTATACCCCTTTTTATCATGTGGATATCCTAAGAATACACACTTATAAGCTCTGGGGAAAAAATTGTCTTTCCTTTTAGATAAGGTTGAAGAGTAACACAGGCAACCAAGAGTTCGAAGATGACTATAGGTAGGACTTTTTCCTAAAAGAACTTCATAAGGAGTAACATTTTTAAGGACAGTGCTAGGAGTTCTGTTTATTAAGTAGGTTGCTGTAAGTAAACAGTCACCCCAAAAATGAATAGGAAGAGAAGATTTGAATCGAAGGGCTCTAGCAACTGATAACAGATGTTTATGTTTACGTTCAACAATTCCATTTTGTTGAGGTGTTTCAACACAAGAATTTTGATGAATGATCTCTAAGTTATCAAAATAGGCATTGACTTCTTTATTTATAAACTCACTGTGTGTTAGGCTCAAGGCATGTCTGAATACCACTATTAACAAGCCTACTCATTGTGACTATGTCACTCTACATGACCTAGTGAATTCTTTCACTAAGATATAGTATAGGTCTCTATTGTACTTGTCTTGTTTTCATGTACTTAGCTTTATCTTGTATGCTCAAAGTTATAATGAGCTTAGTAAGCTTCTTTCAATCTAGAATGTACATAGGCCATGGAATAATTATCCTGATAGAAGTTCAGAAATGTTCATGCAGCAGGATGGAGATGAATAAGGCCCTGAAGAAATAAGTTGCAGAAGTTTTTCTAAGTCCCTATACCGTGAAGTCAAAATAAATCTATGTCGTGAAGTCTAAAAATATCCATGTCGTGAAGTACTGAGATCGCATAGTCCTAAATGAACTATGTCGTGAAGTCTTCATTACTCATATCGTGAAGTGTTGATACAGCAAAGTCAAAATGTACTGGATCGTGAAGTCCTCAAAAGGCCTAGATCGTGAAGTCCTCAAAAAGGCTATGTCGCGAAGTCATCAAAAAGCCTAGATCGCGAAGTCCTCAAAAAGGCTATGTCGCGAAGTCCTCAAAAATCCTAGATCGTGAAGTCCTCAATAAGGCTATGTCGCGAAGTCTTCAAAGGCTATGTCGCGAAGTCTTCAAAGGATATATCGTGAAGTCAGGAACATACTGGAGTTCACGATATCAACATTTAGCCGTTTATAACAAGACAAATCAAGGTACATAACCAAAATTCAAAGGAGACAAATACTGAAGCATCTGTTCTGGTAAGGTGGTCCAAAGAATAGATGGCAAATCTACAGCAAAATTTGGAGAGAAAGACAAGAGACAAGCAGCTACAGAAACGGGAAAGACTCCGAAAAGCAAGTGGTCCTTCCTGACACAGTTAACTTCTTATGGCAAGACAAGTTGGACTTACAGTGAGGGGTAACTGTGTAAATAGGAGTGTGCACTAGTTTGTATAGGTTATATATATCTTGCACACCCTATTGTTAGCTGTAAGAGAGAAACATATAGAAATATTCAAGCACTCTTTTCTCTGTAAGAAAAGCAAGAAAACATTGTTCTTGTTTAGAAGCCAGAATTTCCTTTGTGAAATTTTGGAAGCTGTAGTATTTAATTTACTTAATACAAAGTAGATTAAAGTGATTGTGTGTGTTATGTTATTTTCATTCCGCATTTTATTTAACAGAATCTCTTATAGCATTTTAGTTTCAAGAAATCAAAAATTATTGAAACTATCCATTCACCCCCCATCTGTCTAGTTTCTTAGTATCATTCATAACTAACAAGTGGTATCAGAGCCGGCTGTTGATATACAAATAGGAAAAGATCAAGAATGAGTTCACAGAAACTAAGCAGAATCAAGATTCCTCCCTTTAACAAGGAGCACTACAGTCTATGGAAGAAGAAGATGTTGCTTTTCATCAAAGCATCAAACCCCATGTACCTAGACATTCTAAAGCATGGTCCCTTTACTCCAATGATTGAGATTGCTGAAACAACTGTTGGTACTGAGATAATACCAGCAAGACATGTACCTAAAGACCCCTCCAAACACACTGATCTTGAAAAGGAGAAAATAGCACTAGATGGACATCTCCAACTTATCATCTGTGAATCTATGGATTTCAACATGTATGGCACTGTTGCTCATTGTAGTAGTGCAAAGAAAATGTGGGATCTTATAGAAGTGCTATGTGAAGGAACTCCAGAAGTCAGAAAGAACAAGAAGCTGATTCTGGTCTCTCAATATGAAGCTTTCATGGCTCAGCCAAAGGAGGGAATCACAGAAGTGTTTGAGAGGTTCAACAAGCTAATAAATGAGCTCAAACTCTATGACAAACACTATGAAATAGAGGAACTCAACATGAAGTTCTTGCTGACTCTACCAGACCACTTGGAACCAAGAATCTCTTCCCTCAAAGAAAGGGATCTAACCAAGATTGGTTTTGATGTGTTGTATGGTGTTTTGAAAACATATGAGCTAGAGTTGTTTCAAAAGAGATCCATTCAAGCAAAGCAAGGTTTAATGGCCAATACTTCACGTGCCCTTATTACTGACAATTTAGATCAAAGAATGGAATCTCTTAAAGTCAGTCAAGTCAAGATTGAAGAGCTGGAAGTTGAAGACACTGGTGATGAAACTCAAGTTGTTTTATGATTTGCCTGAGGAAGATGAGTTCTACAACATAGATGAGCTGGACAAAATGGAGAACAAATCTTTTGCCTATATGGATAGGAGATACCCTAACATTAGGTTCAAAAGGAAGCATCCATTTAAGTCCAAGTTTAATGCTGGAAATGCTGGTGGATCAAGTGGCTCAAACTCATTCAACAAAGGAAAAGGGATTGTTGGTGCTGCTAAAGGAGGATACAAGACTGGGAGTGTGGATAGGTCCAAGATAAGGTGCTATAACTGCAATGAACTTGGGCACTTTGCCACAGAGTGCAAGAAGCGCAAACATGTCAAAAAGGACGAAGCATACTTAGAGCTTGAAGCTAAGTATGAAGCTATACTCAAGAAACAGCAGGGTAAAGCTTTTATTGCAGAGGGAAAGTGCTGGGATGATTCTGATGAAGAAGAAGAACAGGAGTACTCAAACTATGCCTTGATGGCACTTTCTGATGATGGTGATTCTTCAAGTCAGGTACCCATTCTTACTTCTCTTGATATGACTCCTCTTCAATATAAGCAATCTGTTGAAGATATGAGTACTGAGATGTTCAACATTCATACTAGCATGTTAGTTGCAAATGAAGAAATTGATAGGTTAATTGCTAAAAATCTCGAGCTTACAGAAAAGAATGAGGAACTTGAATTAATGGTTGTGAGCCTTGATGGTTTGAAGAAGGAGGTTGAGTATCTTAAGAACAAAGTAGTTTGTGCTGAACAAATAGAAACAGCTCTTAGAGAACAAATTGCTGAAAATGAATTAAAGATAAGAAGCTTTAAGAACTCCTCTGAGCTTGTTCAAACCTATCACAAGGAACACACTGAAGACTGCAAAGTTGGAGTTGGTTTTGATTATGAGAATGATAATGGAAGGAAGAAGACCAAGGGCAAAGGAAAAAAATCTTTTATAAACAAAAATGCCCCAACTATTTTGTCTAGTGTTGAAAAGCCCATCTTCAAAAAGAGTGTTGTTGAGTTTGATGAAGAATTACTGGTCATCAAACAACAATTACTTGAAAAAGATGAGGCTATTAAAGACACTACTTCCTCTCCCAAATATGTAAATCAGAAAGAAACCAAAGACAATCTTGTCAAGAGTCCTAAGGTTAATAAAGAAGTTGTTTAAAAGAAGAAACAGAACAGAAATGGCAAAGTAGGTGTCAACAAGGGGAATAGTTATGCTTATGTGCCAAATGCTCCTAGGAAACAGTGTCAGAAATGCTTATCTGTGAATCATTTGACTCATAAGTGTAAGAAACCTGTCAATGTTGAAGTTGACAACCTGAGTAACCATTCTGTTGGCATGAATATTGTCCATGATTCTTTCTATGGTAATTCTAACTGCATGACATGCTATGTGACTGTGATTGCTAATTGTTTATCTCTAAAGCATAAACTTGACTCTGCACAATCCTGTGAATCACACACACATATGTACACTCACAGGACAGGATCCCCAATCAAGGTTGAGAGGGTAAAGACTTCATGTGAGCCTAAGAGTGTCAACTCTAAATCCTGTGAAGAATGCTGTTTATGATAGAAAGATCAATAACAAAACTGTTTCTAAATCAACTGGACCCTACCAAGTGTGGGTACAAAAAACAACTTAGTCATTTTGTGAATGCAGGGCAACAGGAATAAAAAAGTCATATGGATCTTGGACAGTGGATGCTCAAGTCACATGACGGGTGATATAGCCCTGCTATCACATTTTGAGGAGAAGGATGGCCCATCAGTAACCTTTGGAAATGACAACATTGGTTATACAACGGGATATGGCAGTGTTAAATCTGGGAATGTCATTATTGAAGATGTAGCATTTGTTGAAGGACTAAAGCACAACCTCTTGAGCATTGGACAATTCACCAACAGGGGTTTCAAAGTGGAATTTGATGAAGATCAATGTCTAATCTCAAAAAGAGGAAGTGGTGAAGTTGTTTTGACTGGTGTGAATAAAGGAAGCTTGTTTGTAGCAAATCTTAAGGCTGTAGACAAAGGAGAAATTTGTTGTTTCTACACTAAAGCCACCAATGAAGAATTCTGGCTATAAGAAACTGTCTCACTTGAATGTTCATGCAATGAATTCTCTGGCTAAAAGAGAACTCATCAGAGATATGCCTGCTTTGGAGTTTGTTCAAGATGGAGCATGTGAAACATGCCAAATAGGAAAGATTAAAAGGTCAAGTCATAAGAACAAACTGCTCAATTCAAACTCAAAACCTCTGCAACAAATTCACATGGATCTATTTGGCCCTGTGAATGTAATGTCCCTTTCCAAGAAGAAATATGCTCTAGTTATGGTTGATGATTATTCAAGATACACTTGGGTGGAATTCCTGTTCTCCAAGGATGAAGCACCTCAAGTACTTATAGAGCATATCAAGATAGTTGATAGAGAAGCACAAAGCACTGGTTCCTCTGAGAAGTGATAATGGAACTGAGTTCAGAAATTCAACATTGTATGAGTTCTGCAAAGATAAAGGAATTTCTCAACAGTTTTCAGCTCCCAGAACACCTCAACAAAATGGAGTAGTTGAGAGAAAGAATAGAACTCTCATTGAAGCTGAAAGGACAATGATGTTGGATGCAAAGCTACCTACCAGCTTTTGGGCTGATGCTGTTAACACAACATGCTATGTGCAAAATAGAACATTGATCAATAAGAAGTCTGGAAAAACTTCTTACTCATTGATGACTGGAAAAAGAGCATCCTTCAAGCATCTTCATGTGTTTGGAAGCAAGTGTTTTGTGATGAAAGATACTTCTGAGCATGTTGGAAAATTTTATGCTAAGGCATTTGAAGGTATCTTCATTGGATACTCTCCGGAAAGGACAACATACAGAGTGTTTGTACCTGAGCAACACAAAGTAATGGAAATCATGGATGTTACCTTTGATGACAAGAAATTCCCTGGACTTGCAACAAGTGAAAAAGACAGTGTGCCATTAAGATTTGAAAATCAAGGATATCTTGAGGATTCTGAAAGTGAGGATGAACCACCTGTTCTAACTGCTCCCCATGTTGAAACACCTGAAGTTGATGATCTTCTTCAAACACCTATGCAAGGGAACACAAACACAGGGGGAGAAGAAGGGAATGCAACTCTTAATCAAAATGACCCCGAGGCAAGTCAAGGAGATGAACAGGGTCACACAAGGAAATGGGACAGAGCTCACACTAGGGATCAAATCATTGGTGATCCTAGTGAGGGAGTTAGAACAAGGAGAGCAACAATGAACACATGTTTATATACCTGCTTTCTGTCACAAGAAGAACCAAAAGTAATAATACCTGCTTTGAAGAATTCTGACTGGATTGTTGCTATGCAAGAAGAGTTGAATCAATTTGAGAAAAACAAAGTTTGGGAATTAGTACAACCTCCTGAAGGTAAGAATGTCATTGACACTAAATGGGTGTTCAGGAACAAAATGGATGAAGAAGGTGTGGTAATAAGGAACAAAGCAAGATTGGTTACCAAAGTATACTGTCAACAAGAAGGCATTGACTATGATGAGACATTTGCACCTGTAGCTAGGTTGGAGGCCATTAGGATTTTCTTAGCCTTTGCAGCACACTCATATTTTGAGGTGTATCAAATGGATGTGAAAAGTGCTTTTCTCAATGGTGATCTTGCTGAAGAAGTTTATGTATCCCAACCTCCTGGCTTTGAGAATGAAGACTTCCCAGACTTTGTGTATAGACTGCTCAAGGCACTAGATGGGCTCAAACAGGCACCAAGAGCCTGGTATGAAACTCTATCTCAATTTCTTCTTGAGCATCAATTCACTAGAGGTACAATTGATAAAAATCTATTCTTCAAGAAGCATGGAAATGATATCATTCTAGTTCAAATCTATGTGGATGATATCATCTTTGGCTTTTCAAATGAAAAACTCTGTCAAAGGTTCTCTAAGTTGATGCAAAGCAAATATGAGATGAGTATGATGGGAGAATTAACCTTCTTCCTAGGCCTGCAAGTACATCAAAAGGAGGATGGAATCTTCATAAATCAATCCAAGTATGTTAAAGATCTCTTAAAGAAATATGGTTTGGAAGATTCATCCCCTGCAAAAACTCCAATGTCCACTGTAATCAAGCTTGATGAAGATAAGAAGGGCAAGAGAGTTGATATCAAGGTCTATAGAGGAATGGTTGGATCATTACTCTATTTCACAGCTAGCAGGCCTGACATCATGTTTGCCACATGCCTATGTGCAAGGTTTCAATCTGATCCAAAGGAATCTCACATGATGGCTATCAAAAGAATCTTCAGGTGTCTGAAAGGGACTCCTAATCTTGGGCTATGGTATCCAAAGGGCACTGGGTTCAACCTGGTTGGTTACACAGATTCTGATTATGCTGGATGCAGAATTGACAGGAAGAGCACCTCTGGAAGCTGCCAATTCTTGGGTCAAAGGTTAGTGTCCTGGTTTAGTAAGAAACAACAATCCACAGCAACATCTACAACTGGGGCTGAATATATTGCTGTTGGAAGCTGCTGTGCTCAATTGCTTTGGATTAGAAATCAACTCATGGATTATGGACTAGTGTTGGAACACATTCCCCTGATGTGTGACAATACCAGTGCAATATCCATTGTTGCCAATCCTGTTAATCATTCTACTACAAAGCACATTGAGATAAGGTACCATTTCATTAGGGAACATGTTGCAAATGGTACTATAGCAGTCTCCTATGTTCCAACTGAGAAACAATTAGCTGACATATTTACTAAACCTCTAAATGAAGCTGTCTTCAACAGACTTGTGAGTGAAATTGGAATGCTCAATCCTTCATTTAGTTGTTCTAAATAAGTATGCTAGTTAATTGTTGCAGCAGTAAATTTTCACTATATTTAAATGCTCTATTCATATGGAGTGAAAATTAGTTGAGATATGATTTATAAATATTTCAGTATTTTACTGCATATTTTTCAAATCATACTTTTCTGTGAAGTTATGAGCTTTTCAAACATCTCTACATAGGTGATTTTTAAAGTTCACGACTTAGTTCAAATAAAACAGATTTATATCGCAAATTGCTAAATTTGTGAGACTTCGCGATATAGTTCATTTCTTGAGTTTGCGACATAGTTCATTTTCCAACTTCGCGACATAGAATAACTATATCGACAAGTCCCCATTTTGAGCAGAATTTTGATTTAAATTAATTTTATTTCAAAATTTTGATGTAAGTCTGACAAAATGCTTGGAATTCCAAAAAGAGGGTTTTAGACAAGGTATTTATACTATATCGCAAAGTCTCCTCATACTCTCTATCTTTAAGACTTTGCGACATACACTACAAGAAAAACTGAATCAGACAACACCGATTAGACAACGCTTGAAGAAAAAAGTGTTGTCCAAAATTTTCATACAACGGTTTCATTTCACCCTAAAAACGAGTATTGTCTGATCAACATCACTACAACGGGTCCAAAACTGTTGTCTAGTAAATCGAATCAGACAAGTCTTTTTTGAAAGTGGTTTTGTGTAAATAAGAAGATTTGAGCTTTACAACAACAGTTTTAGAACCATTGTCTAGTTAATCGAATCAGACAAGTCTTTTTGAAAGTGGTGTTGTGCAAATTAGAATATTGTACAACGGTTTTTAAATGCATTGTCTAAAGATGCTCGAGACAATGTTGCGATTAACCGTTGTTAAAATCAAACAAGTGTTTTTTCATGTAACATGTAAGAGCGTTTCAGACAAGGTTGTTTGTAGTGTTGTTTGAATGTCACCTATCATACAAGTGTTTTTATTATGTTGTATGTTTATCTTTTAGACATGACTTTTGTTACTAAAACCGTTGTCTAACTTACTGTATAAGAAATAAAATTTAACAGAAAGAAAACATACCTGCCAAAACAGAGGCATATCTATAACTAGCAAACCAAGCATCAAACCAACCATGAACCATTTTCATAGCTACAGACCTTTTTGTTCAAAACAAATGTGAGTCCGCGGGGTTGGACTTTGTCTATTGCTTATGGTTGTAGATGCAATAACAGAAAAAGCGGATAAGTCTTATTGCCTTCACATGTATGTGAGACTCTGAAAAAAGTCTGAGTAATTCGAATTAAATTAAACCAACAAAATATTCGGCAATAAAGTGAACTGGAGCAATACATACAATATTTGTTAATCCAGTCAACTCAATGCAAAAGAATTATCTCCCAAATTCTGAGCAACAAGGTCTGGCCAAGGAAAAAAACCTCCAACAACATCTAGTACTTTCAAATTCTACACACAAGTGGCTAGAGCTTACAAATGGAAACTCTTCAAGTCAACAAGTTAAACTCTTCAAATTTCTTCAAAGGTGCAGCTGCTAAAAGAAATACGACATGAAGCCTACAGAGATGACAACAACGTAAAAGAAATACGACATGAATCCTGGACTTGCTCTTTACAAACCCAACTGTCAAGTTGAAGGGAATAAAACAACGGATTGATAAATTAAGAAGACATGCTTCTTTCTCTGCAGAACAGTTGCTAACTTTCGACACCAAACTGCAAAAAGGAAAAAAAAGAAGAGGAACATATTTCTTTTCCATAGGTTACATGCTGGAGTCTACGAATAAAAAATAAGTGCTAGAGGGCGAGCGAAAGCTCCAGCCATGCGAACAAAACCTTCAAGACCAAGCGAGCCTCAAGTTCATGCCCATGCGAGCTTTAAGCTCAAACTTAGGCGAGCGAAAGCTCAAGACCAGGCCAGCAGGAAGCTCATGCCCATGCGATTTTTAAGCTCTAGCCTAGGCAAGCGAAAGCTCAAGCCACGTGGATAGATCACTAAGAAAGAAAGCATGACAGACATTAAAGTGGATCAAAATTCTCTTCACCTAAAACTAACACATTGATACCGAAATAAAAATAAAACAGAAAAGAAATAGATTGCATTTCTATTATAGATATGCCATAAGAGACTTTGATGATTCACACATTTAATCAAACACATTATATACACAATCATTAAGTCTAGTTTCACAAACAATTGAACAAAAGATTTCGATTCACCCATTTCATCAAACAAATTATAGACAAAATCATTTCACAAAACTTTAATAATCCTGCACTATGCTTTCATCACGTTCAAATATTACTTTCTCATAACAAAATTTTAACATAAATCATGAAAAAGAATTGAATTGATAAAAACAATTGTATATATGAACAAAGAAAGAAGCATACAAGCATAAAATATGAAGCTTAGGAATGAAAAATCGGTAGGCGAGGAAAAATGTGATGAACTTAGGTTTTCATTTTAATTTGGATATGAGGTGTGGCCGTATGTTTTGTGTTATCTAGCTCAAAGATAAAGGGGGAAACGAAAACAAGAGGGAAATGAAAATTAGACTATGGTGGGAAAAGAAAATATTGGGTGTAGGTGGAAAATAAC
Organism: Heracleum sosnowskyi; assembly: GCA_030848705.1. Taxonomy (NCBI): domain Eukaryota; kingdom Viridiplantae; phylum Streptophyta; class Magnoliopsida; order Apiales; family Apiaceae; genus Heracleum; species Heracleum sosnowskyi. The sequence goes on along the minus strand of CM061241.1, from coordinate 65,680,641 downwards.
ATAAATGTATGGGTCAGATATTTTCAATATATAAAACTCTTAAAATGAAAACTTTTAACTAATATTTTGTCCCGGATATATATTTTAAAGAACTTATATTGGAAGCGTTATTATTATATTTCAAGATCTATGTATTTTACTAATATTTTAAAGAACTAGTGCTTCCTCCCGAATTTATGTTTCGATTTTTTACAAAATACTTCTCGACAATTGAACCATACGAATATTAAGATCTATGTATTTTAGTAATATTACAAAAATTTCCAAAAATAAATAAATTTATTTGGTTTGAGATTTTAACAGTCAACTACTGATTTGACTAGTATTTCTAACTAGCGTTTCGTCCCGGATTGATGTCTCAATTTTTTTTAAAAATATTTATCGACGATCCAACCGTATGTATATCAAGATCTATGTATTTTAATGATATTATGACAATTTTAGAAAAAAATAAATTTATTTGGTTTGAGATATTAACGGCCAACTAGTGATTTGACTAATACTTCTAACTAGTGTTTCGTCTCAAATTGATATTTTGATTTTTTTTTAATATATTTATCAACGATCCAACCGTATGGATATCAATATTTATGTATTTTAATGATATTACAACAATTTTAGAAAAAAATAAATTTATTTGATTTGAGATCTTAACGGTCAACTAGTGATTTTGACTAGTATTTCTAACTAGTGTTTCATCCCAGATTGATATTTTGATTTTTTTTTAAATATTTATCAATGATCCAACCATATGAATATCAATATATATGTATTTTAATGATATTACAACAATTTTAGAAAATAAATAAATTTATTTGGTTTGAGATCTTAACGGTCAACTAGTAATTTTGACTAGTACTTCTAACTAGTGTTTCGTCCCAGATTGATGTTTTGATTTTTTTTAAATATTTATCGACGATCCAACCGTACGGATATCAAGATGTATGTATTTTAATGATATTACAAAAAATTTAGAAAAAAAAATTATTTTGTTTGGGATCCTAACGGTCAACTACTGATTTGACCAATACTCACGTATGTTTTGTTTATTCAATTTCATAAAGTATAAGACAATGGTATTTGTTTAACAAAGTGTTGTAAGTTATGAGACTTAACAATGGTTTTGGTCTACAAACCGTTGTATAATATACACAAGGGTTTTTGTTTTGATCCACTCGTTGTTGAATAATCTTTGTAACAATGGTTTATGTTGATAAACCGTTGTATGATATACACAACGGTTTGATTTTTAAAATCCTTGTGTGAGTAAATACAGGCTTACAGAAGGATGAGGATCAGGCTTACAGGAAGATCCGCTTGAGAGCAAAGGATGTTCAAGGAAAGAATGTCCTTACCAACTTTAACTTACAAGGCCTTCATTTTTCAGAGAATAGATTTCACAACAGATAAGCTAAGGTCTCTTGTACGCAAGTGGCAGACATTGATTGAGGCTCATGTTGATGTGAAGACAACTGACATCATGTTGCAGTGGTAAAATCATCATCTATTTGACTTTCGGCTTCACATCAGGTACAATAGATGATGATTTTACCACAACAAAAATAATCATTCGATTGGAACAAAGGATGCCCTTTATCTGTTTTCCCTGCCAACACAACTAGGACTTCCTACTCGCTCAAGCAATTATCAGATTGGAACAAAACTTGTTGCAGCTTACTCCAACTTTTAACATTTGGTTGTGGAGTGAATATTGGTTATGGAGTGAATATTGGTTGTGGGATAACGGTGATTCATTTATAGTGTGAACCTTGTTTTTTTTGTAGGATGAAGATGCTTGAGGAATACGGTATTATTGGGAACGCTTGGTGTCCGCGGATGATAGACTGTAAATATATAATGTAGCTAGTTGTATAGTTCGCAATTAGACCCGGGGTACACAAGAAGATGTAAAAGGATATATGTATTTTCTTATGGATTTTATGTAAACTACGTTGTAGTAATTTTTTATGAATGGATTGCTATTAGTTCTATTTTGGATTTGAGCATTTATCTTCTTTTGTTACATTTATAATTTTTTAAGGATAATATGCTAAAAAAAGATGGAATAGCCAATGGTTCCTTAATTAGAACCCATTGTGGTAATACGTTTTTAGACAATGTATATGCTTTAAGAAACCGTTGACTAAAGGAAAGGAGAACAACTCTTAATTTTGTAGAAACTGTTGTCTATACAACATTACCACAACAATTCTTTAGACTCAAAAATGTTGTTTGTTAACATATACAACAATGACAATTTGTTTCAAGGGGTTGTATGTTTTATTTTAAAGTTATAGTCTTTATGACATTATATGACAAGTGTTCCCTGAGTTCAAGAAACACTTGAGTTGTACCGCCTCTGACAATGGCTTTTATATTAACCATTGTTGTTTCTAGATATGTTACAACGGTTTTTTAGATAATTCTGTTGTCTTTAGAGCCTCAGACAACGATCGCCAACCGTTGTCTGATACGCGCATCAGACGGCATCGCCATACTCAACGGAAATTTAGGGTGTCAGACAACGGTGATAAACCGTTGTGTGATTCGATTTTCCTTGTAGTGATAGTTCATTTTTGGACTGTGCGATATACTTTGCAAGACTACGCGATATAGGCTATTTTGAGACTTCACGACATCAAAATAGCCTGTACAATTTTAGAAAATAATAAATTTATTTGGTTTGAGATCTTAATGGTCAACTGGTGATTTCACTAGTATTTCTAACTAGTGTTTCATCCCAGATTGATGTTTTGATTTTTTTTTAAAATATTTATCGACGATCCAACCGTATGAATTTCAAGATAAAACTCATTATTATTTTATAATTTATTTTTCTACTGATAAAACCATATAAATCAAAATATAAAATAATAAAATAAAAATACTAAAATTCATTATTAAAATAAGTAACTTATAATTATAATAAGTAACCATATAAATGCATTGCACGAGTTATAGGCTAGTATTGTATATATTTTTGATCATTTATATTTGTTTATGAAGAAAGATTGGCTAGGCAAATGTTAATATTTTGTTAAATTTTTACTTTTTTAATTATTTTTGCACATCATTAAAACAAGTAAATTATAATTATAATAAAATAACATGTCCATAAAAATGTTTGTGAAATTTATTAAATTATTTGACTTCCCTCCCTAGCCTAATTCATTTGTCGCTTGTTAACATTTCATTTCCCCCCTTCATTTCAGTTTCAGTTCCCTCTTGTCTCCCAAAAAGCAAAACACACACATACCTAACAGAAAACACACAAATTATCGTCTTTATCTCTGTAAATCAAATTCCCACACTTTCTCTCGGTTACGTCTTCAATTCGATTTCAAGATCTCTCTATTTATCTCTCTCTCTTACACACACACATAAACATACGATACTCTTTGATTTAGGGCTTTTTTGATTTTGGAATTCATAAAATTTTGGGCTTCCTCGATTTAGGGATTTCTCAACTTTAAATTGGTCTATTTCCGTTGCAGGGCTTGAATTTAGGTTTCCGGGTGATCTACTTTGGATTAAGGGCTTCTTCGAGTAGTTTTTTAATTGGGTACACACTTCTTCCCTGGCTCTCCCTATAAGGTATACTTCTGATGATAATTTTGATCTAAGTTTTGTTATAGAAGGTATTTAGTTATATATGTTTTGAAATGATTACTGTTGTTTTTGTTGAAATAATTTTAATTTTTATTACGCAAGTGTGGGGAGTTGGTATTGGTTAATTTGTAGAGGTTGTTAGTTTCTTTTTCTGTGTTGATATGTTTAGTAGAATTATTGGATTACAGTGTTCATGAATTTAATTTTGTATATTTGTTGTTTGTAGATGCATGTTTATATTGATGTTTGATTAATAATTTAGTTAGTGTTAAGTACTGACCTGACCTACACACTTGGGTTATAGTGCAAGAGTCCTAGTTAAAATGACATGTTTTGTGGGATCTTTATGGTGAATCCAGTATTCCTGATGTTCACAACGTATAGTTTTAATTGACATCTGCTTGTGGTTACTGATTTGATGATATTTTATCAGTGCTGTGCACTGTTTGTTATTGTATTGTTATGATGACTTGATATGTTTCTTTTTTTATGGATTGCTTCGGAAGGGCTCAAACATAGAGTAGGTCCATCTTGCTGATCTTCAGAAGGATGAGGATCAGGCTTACAGGAAGATCCGCTTGAGAGCAAAGGATGTTCAAGGAAAGAATGTCCTTACCAACTTTAACTTACAAGGCCTTCATTTTTCAGAGAATGGATTTCACAACAGATAAGCTAAGGTCTCTTGTACGCAAGTGGCAGACATTGATTGAGGCTCATGTTGATGTGAAGACAACTGACATCATGTTGCAGTGGTAAAATCATCATCTATTTGACTTTCGGCTTCACATCAGGTACAATAGATGATGATTTTACCACAACAAAAATAATCATTCGATTGGAACAAAGGATGCCCTTTATCTGTTTTCCCTGCCAACACAACTAGGACTTCCTACTCGCTCAAGCAATTATCAGATTGGAACAAAACTTGTTGCAGCTTACTCCAACTTTTAACATTTGGTTGTGGAGTGAATATTGGTTATGGAGTGAATATTGGTTGTGGGATAACGGTGATTCATTTATAGTGTGAACCTTGTTTTTTTTGTAGGATGAAGATGCTTGAGGAATACGGTATTATTGGGAACGCTTGGTGTCCGCGGATGATAGACTGTAAATATATAATGTAGCTAGTTGTATAGTTCGCAATTAGACCCGGGGTACACAAGAAGATGTAAAAGGATATATGTATTTTCTTATGGATTTTATGTAAACTACGTTGTAGTAATTTTTTATGAATGGATTGCTATTAGTTCTATTTTGGATTTGAGCATTTATCTTCTTTTGTTACATTTATAATTTTTTAAGGATAATATGCTAAAAAAAGATGGAATAGCCAATGGTTCCTTAATTAGAACCCATTGTGGTAATACGTTTTTAGACAATGTATATGCTTTAAGAAACCGTTGACTAAAGGAAAGGAGAACAACTCTTAATTTTGTAGAAACTGTTGTCTATACAACATTACCACAACAATTCTTTAGACTCAAAAATGTTGTTTGTTTCAAGGGGTTGTATGTTTTATTTTAAAGTTATAGTCTTTATGACATTATATGACAAGTGTTCCCTGAGTTCAAGAAACACTTGAGTTGTACCGCCTCTGACAATGGCTTTTATATTAACCATTGTTGTTTCTAGATATGTTACAATGGTTTTTTAGATAATTCTGTTGTCTTTAGAGCCTCAGACAACGATCGCCAACCGTTGTCTGATACGCGCATCAGACGGCATCGCCATACTCAACGGAAATTTAGGGTGTCAGACAACGGTGATAAACCGTTGTGTGATTCGATTTTCCTTGTAGTGATAGTTCATTTTTGGACTGTGCGATATACTTTGCAAGACTACGCGATATAGGCTATTTTGAGACTTCACGACATCAAAATAGCCTGTACAATTTTAGAAAATAATAAATTTATTTGGTTTGAGATCTTAATGGTCAACTGGTGATTTCACTAGTATTTCTAACTAGTGTTTCGTCCCAGATTGATGTTTTGATTTTTTTTTAAAATATTTATCGACGATCCAACCGTATGAATTTCAAGATAAAACTCATTATTATTTTATAATTTATTTTTCTACTGATAAAACCATATAAATCAAAATATAAAATAATAAAATAAAAATACTAAAATTCATTATTAAAATAAGTAACTTATAATTATAATAAGTAACCATATAAATGCATTGCACGAGTTATAGGCTAGTATTGTATATATTTTTGATCATTTATATTTGTTTATGAAGAAAGATTGGCTAGGCAAATGTTAATATTTTGTTAAATTTTTACTTTTTTAATTATTTTTGCACATCATTAAAACAAGTAAATTATAATTATAATAAAATAACATGTCCATAAAAATGTTTGTGAAATTTATTAAATTATTTGACTTCCCTCCCTAGCCTAATTCATTTGTCGCTTGTTAACATTTCATTTCCCCCCTTCATTTCAGTTTCAGTTCCCTCTTGTCTCCCAAAAAGCAAAACACACACATACCTAACAGAAAACACACAAATTATCGTCTTTATCTCTGTAAATCAAATTCCCACACTTTCTCTCGGTTACGTCTTCAATTCGATTTCAAGATCTCTCTATTTATCTCTCTCTCTCTTACACACACACATAAACATACGATACTCTTTGATTTAGGGCTTTTTTGATTTTGGAATTCATAAAATTTTGGGCTTCCTCGATTTAGGGATTTCTCAACTTTAAATTGGTCTATTTCCGTTGCAGGGCTTGAATTTAGGTTTCCGGGTGATCTACTTTGGATTAAGGGCTTCTTCGAGTAGTTTTTTAATTGGGTACACACTTCTTCCCTGGCTCTCCCTATAAGGTATACTTCTGATGATAATTTTGATCTAAGTTTTGTTATAGAAGGTATTTAGTTATATATGTTTTGAAATGATTACTGTTGTTTTTGTTGAAATAATTTTAATTTTTATTACGCAAGTGTGGGGAGTTGGTATTGGTTAATTTGTAGAGGTTGTTAGTTTCTTTTTCTGTGTTGATATGTTTAGTAGAATTATTGGATTACAGTGTTCATGAATTTAATTTTGTATATTTGTTGTTTGTAGATGCATGTTTATATTGATGTTTGATTAATAATTTAGTTAGTGTTAAGTACTGACCTGACCTACACACTTGGGTTATAGTGCAAGAGTCCTAGTTAAAATGACATGTTTTGTGGGATCTTTATGGTGAATCCAGTATTCCTGATGTTCACAACGTATAGTTTTAATTGACATCTGCTTGTGGTTACTGATTTGATGATATTTTATCAGTGCTGTGCACTGTTTGTTATTGTATTGTTATGATGACTTGATATGTTTCTTTTTTTATGGATTGCTTCGGAAGGGCTCAAACATAGAGTAGGTCCATCTTGCTGATCTTCAGAAGGATGAGGATCAGGCTTACAGGAAGATCCGCTTGAGAGCAAAGGATGTTCAAGGAAAGAATGTCCTTACCAACTTTAACTTACAAGGCCTTCATTTTTCAGAGAATGGATTTCACAACAGATAAGCTAAGGTCTCTTGTACGCAAGTGGCAGACATTGATTGAGGCTCATGTTGATGTGAAGACAACTGACATCATGTTGCAGTGGTAAAATCATCATCTATTTGACTTTCGGCTTCACATCAGGTACAATAGATGATGATTTTACCACAACAAAAATAATCATTCGATTGGAACAAAGGATGCCCTTTATCTGTTTTCCCTGCCAACACAACTAGGACTTCCTACTCGCTCAAGCAATTATCAGATTGGAACAAAACTTGTTGCAGCTTACTCCAACTTTTAACATTTGGTTGTGGAGTGAATATTGGTTATGGAGTGAATATTGGTTGTGGGATAACAGTGATTCATTTATAGTGTGAACCTTGTTTTTTTTGTAGGATGAAGATGCTTGAGGAATACGGTATTATTGGGAACGCTTGGTGTCCGCGGATGATAGACTGTAAATATATAATGTAGCTAGTTGTATAGTTCGCAATTAGACCCGGGGTACACAAGAAGATGTAAAAGGATATATGTATTTTCTTATGGATTTTATGTAAACTACGTTGTAGTAATTTTTTATGAATGGATTGCTATTAGTTCTATTTTGGATTTGAGCATTTATCTTCTTTTGTTACATTTATAATTTTTTAAGGATAATATGCTAAAAAAAGATGGAATAGCCAATGGTTCCTTAATTAGAACCCATTGTGGTAATACGTTTTTAGACAATGTATATGCTTTAAGAAACCGTTGACTAAAGGAAAGGAGAACAACTCTTAATTTTGTAGAAACTGTTGTCTATACAACATTACCACAACAATTCTTTAGACTCAAAAATGTTGTTTGTTTCAAGGGGTTGTATGTTTTATTTTAAAGTTATAGTCTTTATGACATTATATGACAAGTGTTCCCTGAGTTCAAGAAACACTTGAGTTGTACCGCCTCTGACAATGGCTTTTATATTAACCATTGTTGTTTCTAGATATGTTACAATGGTTTTTTAGATAATTCTGTTGTCTTTAGAGCCTCAGACAACGATCGCCAACCGTTGTCTGATACGCGCATCAGACGGCATCGCCATACTCAACGGAAATTTAGGGTGTCAGACAACGGTGATAAACCGTTGTGTGATTCGATTTTCCTTGTAGTGATAGTTCATTTTTGGACTGTGCGATATACTTTGCAAGACTACGCGATATAGGCTATTTTGAGACTTCACGACATCAAAATAGCCTGTACAATTTTAGAAAATAATAAATTTATTTGGTTTGAGATCTTAATGGTCAACTGGTGATTTCACTAGTATTTCTAACTAGTGTTTCGTCCCAGATTGATGTTTTGATTTTTTTTTAAAATATTTATCGACGATCCAACCGTATGAATTTCAAGATAAAACTCATTATTATTTTATAATTTATTTTTCTACTGATAAAACCATATAAATCAAAATATAAAATAATAAAATAAAAATACTAAAATTCATTATTAAAATAAGTAACTTATAATTATAATAAGTAACCATATAAATGCATTGCACGAGTTATAGGCTAGTATTGTATATATTTTTGATCATTTATATTTGTTTATGAAGAAAGATTGGCTAGGCAAATGTTAATATTTTGTTAAATTTTTACTTTTTTAATTATTTTTGCACATCATTAAAACAAGTAAATTATAATTATAATAAAATAACATGTCCATAAAAATGTTTGTGAAATTTATTAAATTATTTGACTTCCCTCCCTAGCCTAATTCATTTGTCGCTTGTTAACATTTCATTTCCCCCCTTCATTTCAGTTTCAGTTCCCTCTTGTCTCCCAAAAAGCAAAACACACACATACCTAACAGAAAACACACAAATTATCGTCTTTATCTCTGTAAATCAAATTCCCACACTTTCTCTCGGTTACGTCTTCAATTCGATTTCAAGATCTCTCTATTTATCTCTCTCTCTTACACACACACATAAACATACGATACTCTTTGATTTAGGGCTTTTTTGATTTTGGAATTCATAAAATTTTGGGCTTCCTCGATTTAGGGATTTCTCAACTTTAAATTGGTCTATTTCCGTTGCAGGGCTTGAATTTAGGTTTCCGGGTGATCTACTTTGGATTAAGGGCTTCTTCGAGTAGTTTTTTAATTGGGTACACACTTCTTCCCTGGCTCTCCCTATAAGGTATACTTCTGATGATAATTTTGATCTAAGTTTTGTTATAGAAGGTATTTAGTTATATATGTTTTGAAATGATTACTGTTGTTTTTGTTGAAATAATTTTAATTTTTATTACGCAAGTGTGGGGAGTTGGTATTGGTTAATTTGTAGAGGTTGTTAGTTTCTTTTTCTGTGTTGATATGTTTAGTAGAATTATTGGATTACAGTGTTCATGAATTTAATTTTGTATATTTGTTGTTTGTAGATGCATGTTTATATTGATGTTTGATTAATAATTTAGTTAGTGTTAAGTACTGACCTGACCTACACACTTGGGTTATAGTGCAAGAGTCCTAGTTAAAATGACATGTTTTGTGGGATCTTTATGGTGAATCCAGTATTCCTGATGTTCACAACGTATAGTTTTAATTGACATCTGCTTGTGGTTACTGATTTGATGATATTTTATCAGTGCTGTGCACTGTTTGTTATTGTATTGTTATGATGACTTGATATGTTTCTTTTTTTATGGATTGCTTCGGAAGGGCTCAAACATAGAGTAGGTCCATCTTGCTGATCTTCAGAAGGATGAGGATCAGGCTTACAGGAAGATCCGCTTGAGAGCAAAGGATGTTCAAGGAAAGAATGTCCTTACCAACTTTAACTTACAAGGCCTTCATTTTTCAGAGAATGGATTTCACAACAGATAAGCTAAGGTCTCTTGTACGCAAGTGGCAGACATTGATTGAGGCTCATGTTGATGTGAAGACAACTGACATCATGTTGCAGTGGTAAAATCATCATCTATTTGACTTTCGGCTTCACATCAGGTACAATAGATGATGATTTTACCACAACAAAAATAATCATTCGATTGGAACAAAGGATGCCCTTTATCTGTTTTCCCTGCCAACACAACTAGGACTTCCTACTCGCTCAAGCAATTATCAGATTGGAACAAAACTTGTTGCAGCTTACTCCAACTTTTAACATTTGGTTGTGGAGTGAATATTGGTTATGGAGTGAATATTGGTTGTGGGATAACGGTGATTCATTTATAGTGTGAACCTTGTTTTTTTTGTAGGATGAAGATGCTTGAGGAATACGGTATTATTGGGAACGCTTGGTGTCCGCGGATGATAGACTGTAAATATATAATGTAGCTAGTTGTATAGTTCGCAATTAGACCCGGGGTACACAAGAAGATGTAAAAGGATATATGTATTTTCTTATGGATTTTATGTAAACTACGTTGTAGTAATTTTTTATGAATGGATTGCTATTAGTTCTATTTTGGATTTGAGCATTTATCTTCTTTTGTTACATTTATAATTTTTTAAGGATAATATGCTAAAAAAAGATGGAATAGCCAATGGTTCCTTAATTAGAACCCATTGTGGTAATACGTTTTTAGACAATGTATATGCTTTAAGAAACCGTTGACTAAAGGAAAGGAGAACAACTCTTAATTTTGTAGAAACTGTTGTCTATACAACATTACCACAACAATTCTTTAGACTCAAAAATGTTGTTTGTTAACATATACAACAATGACAATTTGTTTCAAGGGGTTGTATGTTTTATTTTAAAGTTATAGTCTTTATGACATTATATGACAAGTGTTCCCTGAGTTCAAGAAACACTTGAGTTGTACCGCCTCTGACAATGGCTTTTATATTAACCATTGTTGTTTCTAGATATGTTACAACGGTTTTTTAGATAATTCTGTTGTCTTTAGAGCCTCAGACAACGATCGCCAACCGTTGTCTGATACGCGCATCAGACGGCATCGCCATACTCAACGGAAATTTAGGGTGTCAGACAACGGTGATAAACCGTTGTGTGATTCGATTTTCCTTGTAGTGATAGTTCATTTTTGGACTGTGCGATATACTTTGCAAGACTACGCGATATAGGCTATTTTGAGACTTCACGACATCAAAATAGCCTGTACAAATTCATAACTCCATATCGCAGTGTCTCTATCATATAAATACTTTTTGATAACCGTTTGCAACTTTTCATCTTGTCTATTACTCTCAATTCTCAAACCTAAAATCCAATTCTCTTCTATCTTCTTCACTCTCAATTTCAAATGGCACCCAAATCTCAACCAGCTTCTTCTTCAAACCCTTTAGTCATACCCAAAGAGACAAACCTTCTCACTATCCCCTCTGAGGCTGAAGCAAACCCCAGGTACAAGTGTTTTGTACGGTTCTTGAACACCTCCTACCTTCGCCAGGCCTTAACCATGAACCCAACACTGTATGTTGATGTACTGGAAGGATTCTGGAGAATAGCTATGGTATCTACAATGGCAAGGGAGGATGGGACTTCGTTTCAGGAGATTACTTGCACTATTGGAGGCAAGCAGTTGCAGTTTGGGGAGAAAGAAATTAATGAAGCTTTGGGGTTCAAGGTTGAAGGTCATGATGCTGAAGCCAATGACACTGAAATGTTGGCATTCATGGATCTAATCAAGTATGCTGATGAGATAGACATGGCTAAGCTTAACAAGAAGCATGTCAGAAGGGAGTGGTCATTTCTGTTTGACGCACTCCAGAAGGTGTTCCTATGCAGGAAGACAGGATGGGACCACATCAGTCACATTGCTGTGAAGCTAGCCTACTCCTTAGCTCATAATCAGGAGATTAATGAGGAGCCATAATTTTCAAGGAGTTGGCTCAAAGGCTAGGCAGGACTGTTCGTGGACGAGGTAATGAGATCTTTTACCCTCGCTTTCTTCAATGCATTTTAAATTATCTTGATCATAATGTGCATGAATTAGATGGTATAGATCAAACAAAAATGGCTTATTCCAAGTCCATGTCCAAAGTTCTATTTGGTTCATTGGACACAAGGAATCAAGTGGATGTGATTCTGAGTGTGACTAAGCATATGCAAGACACATTCACATCCTATCCACTTGATAAGCCCATATATCATGAACTTTCCTGGAAAGGGAAGGCTAAGACTGAAGGAGCTTCAAAGTCTAACCCTAGACTTCCTATCCCATCCAGTGACCCTCCTGCAAACACTACCTTAGAAATTAGGGAGCCCAGTGCACCAGTCTCTCAAAAGATTGGTGTTACTAAAAAGAAGACCAAGAAGAGAACCCTTGCTATAATTGATGAGACTGTAGATTTAGGAAGTGAGGAACCTGAGTCACAGCTCACTAGACAAAAGAAGAAATCCAAAACTCTAGCTACCACTGAATCCTCCCAACAGGATTCAGATGTGCAAAAAGGGGTACACCTATTACTGTCAATGTCCTCTCAACAGGGCATTGGTATTGAAAAGAGTAGTCTCCCCACTACAACCTGTATAGAGTCAACACAAGGTCAAGAACTCACTCTTGACTCAGGTGGAAATAAGGGTGATCAATTACTGAGTGGAGAGCACATCAACTTTGAAACTCCTCCTATTTCTCCGGGGGAGTTTCCAAAATCAAGTCTAAACTCCTCTTCTCTTTCAGATTCTACATCTAAAATTTCTTCATTACAGGAAAGCCATTCAAATGACAATTCTGCTCTTGATCATTCACAATTTGAATCTGTGATTGAGCCCATTTCAAGTGACATGGTGCTTGACACTGTGCTCACCACCTAGGACCCACATTTAGTTGGTCAGGAAATGCATGCTGGGGCATATTCCAATGACACCAACAAAAACATGGAGGATTCACCAGTTCTTACTGGAGACTCTGTGCCTCTCTCTCCAATCCTTAGGGATTTGGACATGCCTTCACAGGCATATAGAGATGATGTTGTACCTCATCCCATTTCAATGGAGACAATATCAGACTCTACAGTTATTCCAAGACTGGAGGAAACTCATATTTCTATTCCCCATGAGGTGCCTAGCACCATCTCTCACTTGGCTCAGGCCACTATGTCAGAATGGCTGAAGCCTGTGCAACATGACAGGCCTTCAGGATCATCATCTGTGCCCTCATAATTGACGGAAGAAGAACTCCAAAATCTTCATGTGGCACAAATTGATGAGATCTCTAAAATTGCTCAACATCTCCTAACAGCTAATCTCCCCAACTCAGACTATGAAACCATTCTTCTATGTCATAAGGAGGATGTTGAGGCACAATAGGAGAAAATTGTAGATGAAGCTGACCAGGATGGCAATGTAGATGCCTGGTTGGATGCCAAAAGATCTGTGAGGCTCAAAGATGCCCTAGCCTTTCTCAGGGAAGAATATCTTACATCTTTGGGGTCCAATGCCAAGAATCTTTCTCCTGCAGCAGTTTTTGAAGCAGTGAATGACATGTACAAAAATCAGCTGAAGGCTCTGCATTATCTTGGGAATGGTCTTCAATCAGAGATTTCTACTATCAAGGAGGAAACAGACAAATCTTTGACACATCTCAGGAACTCAGATCTCTCTGATTTTCCCAAGGTAGATGGCATCCTCAAGGAAGTGCAGAAAACTACTACTAATGTCACAAAGATGGACTTCACTCTAGCCTTGGCCACAGACAATCTCAAGAAACTTGCTACCAAGCTAGATAATCAAGTGCAGTCCAACATAACCTCCAACTCCATGCTCACAGTAATGCGGAAAAACCACTATGGTGACAAGCTGGTGGATGAAGTTCCCATTTCCAACATCTCCAAATTTGATTTCTCCAAGATCAAAGACCAGTCTCTCAATTCTTTCAGGTCTGAGCAACTCTTCTCCAAAGTTGATAGATTGGAAAGAGAGGTAGTTGAGCTCAAATCAGACAACCAAGGTCTCTCTCATACCTTGGGGCTCCTCAATGCTAAGCTGGATGACCAAAGCAATGCCACTTCTAATATCTTGCTAGTCCAGCAGCAAATGATGACAACTATGATGAAAAGCATGAACCTTCCAATTCATGGAGAAGCTAAAGACATCTTGTCTGATCCCAAGCCTAAGGGGGAGAAAGGAAAGGAAGAGGCCATTCTGGAAAAGACATGGGGGCTCTTACCAAGCAAAAGCTTAAAGGGAAAATCATATCAGAAAAGGAGCTCAAGCCAATCACCCTTCCTACTGTTTTTGTCACCAGTTTAGCTGGCCAGAAAAGTAGTGTGACTACAACTTTCTATCCTGGCACAATGCCCATTAATGTCTCTGCTCCTCTCATCTCATCAAAAGCTCAGTCTGTCAAAGTAAATATTGTCACTGAGGCCAAGCTACAGGAATTTGCCAATTCAAACATCTATCATGATGTGGCCTTTCTGGAGTTTCTGAAAGCCATCAACATCAGTGTTCAAGGTGATACTCAGATCTACAGGGAAAAGCTTCAGGAAAACATCAAGTACTTTACTGTGGTAGTCAGGAAAATCAAGGATGCTTATCTAAGAGAAATTGTCATGGTATCTAAAAAAAATGACCTATGGCATTTGTCTTTTGAAACTCTAGAGAAGCTGAGGTTTACTGAACTAGACACTATAATGGAGCTAATAGAGAAAACTGGTCAGAACAACAGGATTCTGTATGAGGACTTGTAGAAGGACCAATACTCTAGATTGCCTGAAGTCATCACAAATCCAAGAATAGTTATTTTCCAAGGTCTCACCAGGACAAACACCATTGATCAATTAATCATCCCTGGTCAGCTGAACATGAAGAACAAGGACAAAATCAACAATGTGCTCCAAATGCTGAGAGCTAAGAGGGGATTCAGGACTACTGAAGAGATAGAAATTATCCAAATTCTTCAATCATTTTTGATACATGGAAGAATACCTGAATCACTCAAGGCAAAGAAAACTCAAAAAGATTACAAAGATGATGATGAAGACAAGAGCTACAGGAGAAGGAGTCGGTCTAGGGGTGATAAGGATGGAGTAAGTGAGAGTAGCAAGGGCAAAACTTCCAAGAAATCTAAAGATGTTAAAGATGACAAGAAAGACCCTAAAGGAAAGAAGGAGACAGTAAAGAAGAGAAGTTGAAATCAGCAAGTCAAGGATATTGCTAGCAGTATCTTAATCACAACACAAGATTCTAAGTCTAGGGTGGGTACTGTTAGTAATGATCCTCCAAAATCAATATCCATGACTTCTGAAACTGATTTGCCACTGGAGAAAGGTAAAGCCACAAAAGAAAAATCAAGAAGACACTTCCACAAAGTCACAGCTAGTGGAGTGTTACAGTGGATGAAGAGAAAAGGATTGAAGCTACATCCAAATGATGTGGCACTGAAGAAAAAATCTCCTTGTTCTAGAAAACTACCTCAAGTGAAGCACATGAAGATCAAGAGTGTAGCCAAAAGAAAAAGGATAACAAAGAAGAATGGGGTGATCACAAATGTAGTTGGGATTAATGTTCTTCCTCTGGATAAAGACTATGATGAAGATGCCCTAGAATTTCTGAGAGCTCAAAGAATCTTTGAAGTCAAAGTGAAGCAAAATCATCTAGAGATCAAATATACTGATGGAAGAGAAAGAGAAATGAAGCAAGGGAGCTGGCAGTATTTTCCTCAATATGAGCTTGAAAGAATAAATGCACTGCTGAACTTTAAAGAAAAGGAAGAAAGGTTGTGGAAGATAGAGATTGCCAGATTCTTAAAGATGCACTCAGACTACAAAGAAAACCTAAGGAAGCAAAATGAAGAGAAGAACATTCAGAAGGAAAAAGAGATGGCTGAGATAGAAGAAAGGGCTAAAGAGTTGAGGAAAAAGGGCTGTGTAGAGTGAAACAAAATCCCTATGTTGTGGAGTACAAAAATAAATATGGAGGAAAAAGCAAGATAAGGATGGAGTTTGTAGAATCCTATGTGGAAAGGGCCCTTAGAGCTGCAATTGAAGATTTAGAAGACTCTCCTCTGATAGAATAACTAATTGCCAGAGATGAAATTCAAGTAGCCATTTCAGATATGAAGAGAAAGGAAGAAGAGAGAAAGAAGAAGGTTTATGATGATTACCTTTAGAAGCAAATGGAAACTGAAGCTGTTGAGCAACAAAGATAATCTGTAAGCTTTCACTTTCAATATGTAATCAAAACTCTGTTCATAATATTCATCTATTGTTCTCTCTGAAACTTAATTCCTTTTATGTAAGTTAGGCTTGTTATAAGACATGAAATTGTGCCTCAGTTTCTTACTCACAATTTGGGGGAGATTGTTAGGCTCAAGGCATGTCTGAATACCACTATTAACAAGCCTACTCATTGTGACTATGTCACTCTACATGACCTAGTGAATTCTTTCACTGGGATATAGTATAGGTCTCTATTGTACTTGTCTTGTTTTCATGTACTTAGCTTTATCTTGTATGCTCCAAGTTATAATGAGCTCAGTAAGCTTCTTGCAATCTAGAATGTACATAGGCCATGAAATAATTATCCTGGTAGAAGTTCAGAACTGTTCATGCAGCAGGATGGAGATGAATAAGGCCCTGAAGAAATAAGTTGCAGAAGTTTTTCTAAGTCCCTATACCGTGAAGTCAAAATAAAGCTATGTCGTGAAGTCTAAAAATATCCATGTCGTGAAGTACTGAGATCGCATAGTCCTAAATGAACTATGTCGTGAAGTCTTCATTACTCATATCGTGAAGTGTTGATACAGCAAAGTCAAAATGTACTGGATCGTGAAGTCCTCAAAAGGCCTAGATCGCGAAGTCCTCAAAAAGGCTTTATGTTGCCCAGTAAATAACAATTGTAGAAGGGGGTTGAATACAATTGTATAAGATTCTCGACTTTATATAACACAAATATGAAAGATCAATAACAATAACAATAACAGCTTTATTAACTTTGATATAAAACTGTTACAAACTCTCTTAAGAAATTCTGATGTTCTTAAGAGCTGCTAGCTTACAAAAACTCTCTCAAGAAATTCTGTTCTTAAGAGCTTCTCTCCGATTATGTTCTCTCTCGAATGAATTACATAAATCGAAACCAAAACTGTGTTTATATAGTGCACACAGCTTCTCTATCAATAACAAGATAAGTCCTAATCAATAACAAAGATAGAAACCTATCCTTAATCGATAGCTACATTCTACAAACCAGGAACAAATAGAATAAACTTCCATGTTTATCTAGACTCCAAATATAACTCGAAGTAGGAATCCTGATCAGCTTCAAGTTCTGATGATCAATCCTGATCATAGTCTGAGTAGGAATCCTGATGATCAATAAGATACTGACGCTTGATCAAATACTGATGACCATGCAATACTGATGACGTCAGCAATCCTGATCAGTTGAGTCTAGCTTCTGACGATCATTGAATTCTGATCTAACAATCTCCCCCAATCTCATACTTTGTGAAATAAAGTATAGATTCCAAATATTCAATGATGTCAAAAACATGTATCAAAATGTACGAGTATCTTCAGAAACAACTTATCTATTTAAGCTTTTTGATAGAACAGATTCATCTTCAAGAAGTTGGATAATAAACTTTCTTCTTTTTCTTCAAGAATTTGAATCAGTCTTTCCTTAAGATTTCTGAGTTCTTCATCTTCCTCATTAATCTGGTAGATAGCTGCTCTGAGATTCTGTATGGAGCTTTTCTGTAGACTGTGCTCTTCAAGCAAAAGATAAGCAATTTCCTTCCCATCAGGATTGAGAGTAAGTTGGGTTATACTAAAAGTTACTTCTTTAACAGCAGTACCTCTTTGCATTTCCACATCCTGACCTCTTTGATTTAAGTACATGGGAATATAATTACCATCGAAATTACTGTTTCCATCCAGTCTTCTTCTTATAGTTGACAAAATCATGTCAGCCCATACTTTGTACACTTGGTTCTTCCATCTTAACAGATAGTGAACATATTTCAGTTCCTGTGTAGTTTTCATCAGCAGATCTTGAATAGATAGAATCTTCACACTACCATCTTTCATGAAGTACAGAAGCTTTTCTTTCTTTTCAAAACCATCATGACAATCTATAACTATATCAACAGCTAATAAATTGTTCAGGTTTTCAGAAGTTAAAGTACCTCCAATTTCTGTCAAGGAGTAAGGATCAACATATGACATATTCAGATATTCACCATCTCTGTGTCCAATACCTCCTCTTGAATTACTTGACAATTGCTTCAGATTTGAAAACATCTTTAACCAGAGTGTTTTTGATCTAGCCATATCAGACAAATCAACAACACTTGAAGCGCTTGTAATAATTCCACCAGACTGAAAATTGATAGGTGTATCACACTTCAGTGTACTTATGTGTTCCCACTTCTTGTCTTTCTCCTTTTCATGAGTGTAGCTTCTTTCAAGTAAAGATTCTTGCCTGCTTGTATTTCTCCATTGTCTTTCATTTGAAACTTTAAGCCTTTGTAGATAGAGATTGAAATCTTCATATGTTCTTTTTGTAATATCTCTTCTTCTGGCTTCTTCTTCTTCATCTACTTCTTTGTTGTGACAATCAACAACAGTAGATAAGATTATCAAATCAACCTCTTGCAGAATTTCTGATTCGTCAGGATCTTGAATATTGTCAGGATTAGAATCTTCAATTTGATTTGTATTGCTGAGAGTTGATTTACTTGTTTTTCTTCTCAATTCAGGTTCTTCTTCAACAAATTCCTTGTCTTCTTTCTCCATGATATCCTTGATAACAGGATCTGTTAGATTTTGTGAAGCTTCAGGAATTTCTTCAATTCTTAACCCTCTAGACCTTGTCTGTCTAGGTACTGTTTGAGTTGAAGAACCTCTTCTACTTCTTCTAGCACCTCTCCTACCTCTGCTTCCTCTACCTCTAGCAGGAGCAGTATAGCTTTCCATTGTCTCTCTTTGTAGTCTCAAGAATTCTTCATGTGAGAGATCTGGATATTCTTCACTTGCTGTAGAGAGTGCTTTTCTTGCATATAATTGTTGAACTCTTTTATCAGTGTGATATAGAGTAACAATTCTGCCATCTTTTGTAGAAAACTTCTGGAATAAATTTGATGCATCTTCAGGATTATCAATAATTACATCTTCATCACCTTCAGGAATTGTAGCAAGAATGTGTCCATGACCAGATGTCAGGATTTGATCTTCCGTCAGGATCTGAGATTGCACCAATGTTCTTACTGTCTTAACTCCAGAATCAGAAACATGAGTTGACTGCGTTGTTTGACTTTGAGAAGTTTGGATTGTCTTCATAACAACAGCATCAGAGGTTTCTCCTTGTATCGCTTTGTCACCACCATCATCTCCAGTATCATCATCATTATTTCTTAATACTAGATCAGGTGTACATTTTGTCTGAATAACCTTCTCCCCCTTTTTGACATCAGGATTTGACAATAATTGCAAAATTAATGAAAGAGAGGCTTGAATTTCAGTTACCTTAGTATCCAGAGAATCAATTCTTTGATTGATTGAGGTTTGTTCTGAAACAACAGATTTCACTTGGGATTCCACTACCCTTAGTTGTAAAGTAGTAGGCACCTTTGTAAAATTATTAAAGATATCAGTCCTCACTTTTTCAGTTGAGCCCTTGATAGAATCAATCTCACTTTTCAGGCTTTTGGATAACAGAGTTGTAGCCTTCAGATGATTCTTCAAGTCTTGATTCTCTATAGACTTCACTGCATTATAGGCATGTTCAATAGCAGAAGAAAAACTGATAGATTCATCAGATTGGTGCTATGAATTGTTCCATTCATTCTGTCTAAATGCCTCTGCAGGATCAAAGGAAGGAGTAGAAAAATCTTGTCTCTGATCTTTCCCAGTGAAAGCATTGCTAGCCATATATGTACTTGATGAACCAAAATTAGTTCCAAGACTAATCTTGAGTGCTGTAGCAAGCTGTTCCTTCTCTTTTCTATTCTCATTATCATCATCACTATCATCATCAGAATTATCATCATCAGAACCATGAGATATATCAGGATCAGGAATTGCAATACCTTTCAGTTTATCCTGTGATTCTGAGATAGGATGATCCATTGGTCTTGAACGAAGTGGCTGTATCAAAATAGGTTCATTATCAGGAGCACCACTAGCGTCAGGATGAACATCGTCAGGATTTGATATGCTTGCATCAGTATTTGCTACCAATGGTTCTTGTGGAGCTTGAGGTTCAGAAGCTGCTTCAACACTTTGAGCTAAAGGTTCTTGTGTGCTTCCCTCATTGACAATGTTCTCGACCAATCTTTCAACAGAAGCTGTAGCTTTGCCTGCATCTTCACTTTGAGAAGATGGTTCTTGTGTAGCTGGAATGTTGATGTCTTCATTCTCCCTTTGAGAAAATGGTTCTTGTGTGACCATTCCACTAGCTAAGCCTTCACCCAAACTTTGATTGAGTGGTTCTTGTGTGGCAGGATCAACAGTAGCTGCTGAATTACTCTGAAATTCAGGTTCTTGTGGGCTTGATCCTTTCAGCTTCTTCTGTCTCTGATAGACTAACTCTTCTGCATTCCTCTTTTTCTTTGATGTAGGTGTAAGACCAACCAAGGAAGCAGTTGTAGAAACCTTCTCCCAAGAAATTTCTTTAATCTGAGATGGAGAGGCTGGAGAGTCTGATATAGAGACAACTTTTGTTGTTGCATCAGGAATACTAACATCAGGATTTGCTAGAGCATCAGGAGTAGATGACTCATCAGGATTTGATGTCTGAATATCAGTATCCTTCATTTGCACTGTCAAAGGAATATGATACCTGCTCTTTGATAATTTCCTTTTCGTTTGTGGTTTTGACGAAGGTACCACAACTTTAGTAGCAGTATCAGCAACTTCCTTGTTCACATTCATCACAGAGGATATAGGTAAGTCATCCTCTGAATCACTTTCATCAATCAACCTTAACTTCCTTTTCACAGGAACATCCTTAACAACCTTATCAGCTTTCTTGACCAGGACCCCTTGTACACCCCCTTGTATCTTCTTTTTAGTGAGTGGTGTAGAGGAAAAATCCTTTGAACCTGATTGCCTTCCAGACACATCAGTTCTAGCTGATTTCTTTGATTTTACAACTAAAGTCTTTTGAGAGACAGTAGAGGTGGTTGTTAACTGTTTAGACTGTTTAGGTTGCATGCTTGTGTCAGGAACAAGGTGGGTTGGACCTTGCCCCATAGCATTAGAAAGTAGTCCATAACGAGTAGGCATTTTCTGATGTAAGAAAAACCTAACCTCATCAGGAATAAAAGCATTTCCTATGAAACCATTTGCCTTATCACTGTTGACTAAGGACTTAATATTATTCTCAGTAATTCTACAGATTGGTAGAACTACATCATCCTCAAAAACAACATTAGGACATAAGTGATTAAATATCAACTGTAAAAATCTAAGAAAACAGACAGAACCCAATTTATCTGATTTCCTATCACTTAAAGCTTTTAAGATAAAAGACCCATAATCAAACACTGTAGAATGGATAAGAGAGTACCCAATTTTAAGAGATCCTGATGGAAGAGCATCAAAATTTGATGTCTTGTTCAGGAAACAGCGGCTGATTGTATCAAAGAAGAAATTCCATTCCTTCTTAAGCTTTGTCCTGAAGAGATTTCCATATCTCTTTACTTCACCATTGTAGCCCAACTTTGTAACAAACTCAAAAAGAGTAGAGTCCGAAACATTAGCAGGAATAGCATCACCAAGAACGGGTAAATACAGGGCTGCCTCCACAATTGTAGGAGTCACATAGTGAGTAGTTCCATTATATCCAAAACTCATCAAGATTGTATCAGAATGCCCTTTATCAAAAGTAACTGAGTTCCACACCTGCATTACAGACTTAAAAGAAACACTTGCAGGTTCTGTTAAAGCAAACTTCAATGGGCTTGAAGCTAGAAAATCTTGAATGATATGAAACTCATTGGGTAAATCTTGATGATTTAGAATAGCCACAAAATTGTTAGTGGCAAATGTAACACCACTAATCACTGTCTGTTTGTTCATGAATGATGAGGATGTCATTGTAATGCTTTTGAAAACTCGAGAATTAAGATTTGAAGCAATTAGGGTATGAAAGCACAGAGAGAGATAGAAAACGAAAAACTGATGATAAGAGAGTAATTAACGATGTATACCAATAAAAAGTATTTTGTTAAAACAAAATATTACTCTCAAAGACAGGTGGCAAAATATGATTTGTGCACAAAGAATTAGTGGACAGATTACGTGTGTCATTTAAATAAATCTGCACCGCCTTTTATGTGTATGTATTGATATATCTATAATAGTGCAACACACGCGCGCATACAGTTGTCCTACTAAAACTCAACCGTCCATCAGCAGATACTGACGAAAAATTAGGCACAAATTAAGTAATGAAATACTGACCTGTACATCAGGATTGACCAGTTGACTTCCTGTCAGGATTGAGTCCTATCAGGATTTGATCAAAGATACATACCTTTCTGAATAACCATCAGGATTTGACAGTTATCAGGATTTCCTCTCTGTAGCTTTTCCTCAGAAATTCTCAAAATTCATCATTCCAAGTTCATTCACCAACTTATTGAAAGTAGCTTCAGGTAGTGGCTTGGTGAATATATCAGCTAGTTGTTGATCAGTAGGAACAAAGTGAAGTTCAATTGTTCCTTCCAGAACCTGTTCTCTTATAAAGTGATATCTGATACTTATGTGTTTAGTAAGAGAATGCTGAACTGGATTTCCTGTCATTGCAATAGTACTTTGGTTATCACAAAAAATAGGGATTTTTGAGTATGACAGGCCATAATCTAACAACTGATTTCTCATCCACATTATCTGAGCACAACAACTTCCTGCAGCAATGTACTCAGCTTCTGCAGTTGAAGTGGAAATAGATTTCTGCTTTTTACTGAACCATGAAACTAGTCTTCCACCCAAAAACTGACAACTTCCTGAAGTACTTTTCCTGTCTATTTTGCATCCTGCAAAATCAGCATCTGAATAACCACACAACCCAAAATCTGATTCCCTTGCATACCAAAGGCCAAGTGAAGGAGTGCCTTTGAGATATCTGAAAATTCTTTTGACTGCAATCAGATGTGGTTCTCTAGGTTTTGCTTGAAATCTTGCACATAGACAGGTTGCAAACATGATATCTGGTCTACTGGCAGTGAGATACAATAAAGAGCCAATCATTCCTCTGTAGTGAGTTACATCTACCGCTTCACCTTGATCAGGATCAAGTTTGGTAGCTGTAGCTATGGGAGTTGAAGCAGGAGTACTGTCTTGCATGTTAAACCTTGTCAGTAAGTTCCTTGTGTATTTAGACTGATTAATAAAAATCCCTTCATCAGTCTGTTTAACTTGAAGACCCAGAAAGTAACTCATTTCTCCCATCATGCTCATTTGATATCTTGACTGCATAAGCTTGGAAAACTTTTCACACAGCTTATTGTTTGTTGACCCAAAAATGATATCATCAACATAAATCTGAACTAACAGCAACTCCTTACCATGATTCAAATAAAATAGAGTTTTATCAATTGCACCTCTTTTGAATCCACTTTCCAGTAAGAATTGAGCTAAGGTTTCATACCATGCTCTTGGAGCTTGCTTTAGTCCATAAAGTGCCTTATCCAGTCTGTAGACATAATCTGGATATTTAGGATCAATGAAACCAGGAGGTTGTTCAACATAAACTTCTTCCTCCAGTTCACCATTTAAGAAAGCACTTTTAACATCCATCTGGAAAACCTTGAATTTCTTATGTGCTGCATAAGCAAGAAATATCCTGATGGCTTCTAGTCTTGCAACAGGAGCAAAAGTTTCATCATAGTCAATTCCCTCTTGTTGGGAATACCCCTTTGCAACTAGCCTTGCTTTGTTTCTGATAATGACTCCATCAGAATCAGTCTTGTTCTTGAAAATCCACTTTGTACCAACAATTGATCTATTCTTTGGTCTTGGTACCAGTTTCCAGACTTCATTCCTTTCAAATTCATTCAGTTCTTCTTGCATTGCAGTAACCCAATCAGCATCTTTAAGTGCATCTTCAACTTTCTTAGGCTCCTCCTTGGATAGAAAGTTATTATATAAACATTCATTCTGAGTTGCACTTCTTGTTTGAACACCTGCATCAGGATCTCCAATTATCAAATCAGGAGTTTGATCTTTTGTCCATTTCCTTGCTGGTGTCAAATTGTTTCTTGAAGTAGATGCTCCCCCTGGATTGGTGTTATCTTGATTGAAAGAATTTGATTGATTTGAAGCTCTCCCTGAATTATTGCTATGCCCTCCTGATGTGTTATCAGGATCTTCACTTGAATCAGTATCTGAAGAATTCTGTTATGATGATTGAGTTGACTCTGAACTTGTAGTTGAATGCCGTTGCTCCCCCTCAACATTAGCACTACTAGTTGTATCACTGTTGTTTGCATCATCAGTATTAGCACCATCAGTACCTGGTGAGTCATCAGGATTTGGTGACCCATCAGTATCTGATGAATTGACAGGATCTGATTCAATTTCTTCAGGTTCCTTGGAAGCTTCATTTTCAAATAACAATCTATCATGCGAGTCTTCAATGATTCCAGTTATCTTCTTATCATCAAAAGATACATGAATTGACTCCATGACAGTTCTTGTTCTCAAATTAAAAACTCTGAAGGCTCTTGATGTAGGATAACCTATGAATATTCCTTCATCAGCCTTTGTTTCAAATTTCCCTAGCTGTTCAGGATGAGTTCTGAGAACAAAACATTTACAGCCAAACACATGCAAATGCTTCAGACTTGGTTTCTTCTCTTTGAGTGACTGATAAGGAGTGACACCATGCCTGTTTATCAATGTGAGATTTTGTGTATAGCATGCTGTGTTGACTGCTTCTGCCCAGAAATATGTAGGTAATTTAGCTTCTTCCAACATAGTTCTGCCAGCTTCAATAAGAGTTCTATTCTTCCTTTCTACTACTCCATTTTGCTGAGGTGTGCCAGGAGCAGAGAATTGTTGAATGATTCCTTTGTATTTGCAGAACTCTTCCATCTTTGAATTCTTAAATTCAGTACCATTATCACTTCTCAGAATCTTGACTTTGTACTTTGTGGTTGTCTCAATCATCCTCACATGATCCAACAGAACTTCAGGAGTTTCATCTTTTCTATGCAGAAAATACACCCAGGTGAATCTAGAATATTCATCAACAATTACAAGAGTGTACCTTTTCTTACTGATGGACATGATGTTGACTGGACCAAACAGATCAAGATGTAGCATGTGATATGGTTCTTCAATAGAGGATTCTGATTTACTCTGGAATGATGTCCTTCTTTGTTTTGCTTTTTGGCATGCATCACAGAGTCCATCAGGTGTATATAAGACATTAGGTAATCCTCTTACTAACTCTTTCTTAACCAACTCATTGATGTTGCTGAAGTTGAGATGAGAAAGCTTCTTGTGCCAATTCCAACTTTCATCTACTGAAGCTTTACTGATGAAACATGTAGGGGAGCCATCAGTATCTGAGAGAATGTTGGCTTCATATATGTTACCATGCCTGTAGCCAGTTAGTGCTATCTTCCCTGTTGCTTTACTGACTACTTCACAATGTGTGGAATAGAAATTGACATGATAACCTCTGTCAGTGATTTGACTAATACTCAACAAGTTGTGTTTTAGTCCTTTCACTAGAGCTACTTTTTCAATGATGACATTTCCAATGATTATATTGCCATATCCCAAGGTTTGTCCAATGTTGCCATCTCCATAAGACACAGTTGGGCCAGCTTTTTCCTCATATTCTGATAACAGGGCTTTGTTTCCAGTCATGTGCACAGAACATCCACTATCCATGACTAACACATTTTTCTTTTTACCCTGCATCAGAATAGAAACACACTAGTTAGAACACTTAGGAACCCATACATGTTGGGTTCCTTTCTCATGCAATTTATTAATTTTAGCAGCAGAAGACTTTCTGACTTTAGCAGTCCTGACAGGATTTACTCCATCAGGATTTGCTTTGTCAGCATCAGTATTAACAAAAGCATGCTTCACTATGACATTTTCAGTTCTATCAGACTTTGTACTACTTTCAAACTTAGGCAATGGATCATAAAAGTTATAGTACAAATCATGATACTCTTTACATGTATAAATAGAATGCCATAGACTACCACAATGAAAACAGGAATTCTGTGGTTTGTAAAATACTGATCTATTCCTAACATCAGACTTAGGAATTTCAGCAATTTTCTTCTTACTCTTTTTACAATCAATAGCAAGATGATTAGAGTAACCACAGTTAAAACAACACTTTCTAGGTGCATTTGGGATATATTTATAACCATTCTCTTTATTGATCCCAACTTTAGCATTCCTGTTTCTCTTAACAGTAGCTTCCTTTTTCTTATCTGTAACCTCACAGATTTTATCTTTAAGCTGTTTCTGAGACAATAGACCTACATTCTTAGTGACTTTGTTCATGACAGGTTTAGACTTTATAATTTTAATTCCTTGAGTAGAAGAAGATCCCTTTTCAAAAGTAGAATTGGAATCCTTACCAAAAACAAAATTAACAGGAGTAATCTTAGATTTGGTTGAGTCTATAACATGTCTATAGGTCTTTGGACTGACTGTCTCATCAATGACAATTTTCTCTGCTAATTTCTTATCTTCATCTGACTTATATCCTAGACACTCTTTCCAATTCTTAGAGGTATTAATCTCATGAAATTTCCTACCAGAGTCTGTCCAGGTTCTGATTTTCTCATTAGCAAATTCAAGTTCTTTTTCAAGGGAAGTACATTTAGATGTCATCTCTAAGTGCATGTGTTTAGCATTATCACATTCTTTTTGTACTTCTTGCATACGAGAAAATTCAGCTTCTAATATCTCATTCCTCTTTCTAAGGTCAGACATCTCAGATAAGATTCTAGTATTCTCAGCAGTTTGACTTCTAAAGCTAATATGTAATGACTTTAGAAAACGTCTTAACTCAGAAGCATTATCAGTATCAAAATCAAAGATAGTATTTAGTACCTTATCATCAGGAGCAGCAGTTACATCAGCATTGGCCATTAACGCATAGTTGACTACCTCAGTATCAGATTCTGAGGAAGAGTCCATCCAATCCTTGCTTGATGTGATGAGTGCCTTTGTCTTGTTGCATTCAGAAGCAAAGTGACCCATACCATTACACTTGTAGCATCTAACCTTTGACTTGTCAAATTTGCTACCCTTGCTGTCCTTTTTGATATACTTGTCTTTGTCTGCTTTGAAGATCTTTTTCTGAAAGTTGCCTTGTCTTCTATTCTTCCTGAACTTCATCCTTCTGAAGTTTCTGACAATCATAGCAACCATCTCCTCCATGTCTGAATCAGAAGATTCATCACCAGTATTGGCATCAGGATTGCCATCAGTATCTGATGAAGAGTCGTCAGGATCTGATTCAGCTACTCTTGCTTTCCTTCTAGAGACCTCCATAGCTTTCCCTTTTGATTTTGCTTCTACATTCAAAGCAATTGACTTTGCCTTGCTGCTTTTCTTGTTCTTTCTCTGTTGAACTTCAAGATCATGAGTTCTTAGCATCCCATAGATCTCATCAAGAGACACAATGTTCAGATCATACTGGTGTCTAATGATTGAGGTCTGAGTATCCCATTCTTCAGGTAAAGCTCTAAGAAATTTGGTGTTTGAATCTTCAGTTTCATATACTTTGTCAACTAAGGATAAGCTGTTCAATAGTGTCAGAAATCTATCATATAGATCAGTCAGGCTCTCTTCAGGTCTTGCATCGAATTGTTCATATTCTTGAATCAAAAGAGCCCTTCTGTTTTTCTTAACAGATGCAGATCCCTGGCACTGAGTTTCCAAAGTATCCCAGATTTCTTTTGAAGACTTGCATGCAATCACTCTGTTTGACATGACAGCATCAAGGCTATTATGCAAGATATTCTTTATCTTTGGTTCCCTGAGTACATGAGCTTTTTCTTCTGGAGTCCATTCAGCTTTAGCTTTGACCACATAATGTTCTGGTACTGTATCTGTTCGTTCTACGAACTTTGTTGGTATATATGGTCCATCACGAATCCTGTCCAAGTAGTCAGGATCCATAGCCTCCAGGTACATCAGCATCTTTACCCTCCATGTAGGATATTCTGATATCTTTAAGATGGGAATCTTCATGCTTTCATACTTGGTTGTCGACATCTTTAGATCGTATCTGATTCAGAATTAAATCAGTTTGCTCTGATACCAATTGTTGCCCAGTAAATAACAATTGTAGAAGGGGGTTGAATACAATTGTATAAGATTCTCGACTTTATATAACACAAATATGAAAGATCAATAACAATAACAATAACAGCTTTATTAACTTTGATATAAAACTGTTACAAACTCTCTTAAGAAATTCTGATGTTCTTAAGAGCTGCTAGCTTACAAAAACTCTCTCAAGAAATTCTGTTCTTAAGAGCTTCTCTCTGATTATGTTCTCTCTCGAATGAATTACATAAATCGAAACCAAAACTGTGTTTATATAGTGCACACAGCTTCTCTATTAATAACAAGATAAGTCCTAATCAATAACAAAGATAGAAACCTATCCTTAATCGATAGCTACATTCTACAAACCAGGAACAAATAGAATAAACTTCCATGTTTATCTAGACTCCAAATATAACTCGAAGTAGGAATCCTGATCAGCTTCAAGTTCTGATGATCAATCCTGATCATAGTCTGAGTAGGAATCCTGATGATCAATAAGATACTGACGCTTGATCAAATACTGATGACCATGCAATACTGATGACGTCAGCAATCCTGATCAGTTGAGTCTAGCTTCTGACGATCATTGAATTCTGATCTAACACTTTATCGTGAAGTCCTCAAAAAGCCTAGATCGCGAAGTCCTCAAAAAGGCTATGTCGCGAAGTCCTCAAAAAGCCTAGATCGCGAAGTCCTCAATAAGGCTATGTCGCGAAGTCTTCAAAGGCTATGTCGCGAAGTCTTCAAAGGATATATCGTGAAGTCAGGAACATACTGGAGTTCACGATATCAACACTTAGCCGTTTATAACAAGACAAATCAAGGTACAGAACCAAAATTCAAGGGAGACAAATAATGAAGCATATGTTCTGGTAAGGTGGTCCAAAGAACAGATGGCAAATCTACAGCAAAACTTGGAGAGAAAGACAAGAGACAAGTAGCTACAGAAACGGGAAAGACTCCAAAAAGCAAGTGGTCCTTCCTGACACAGTTAACTTCTTATGGCAGGACAAGTTGGACTTACAGTGAGGGGTAACTGTGTAAATAGGAGTGTGCACTAGTTTTTATAGGTTATATATATCTTGCACACCCTATTGTTAGCTGTAAGAGAGAAACATATAGAAATATTCAAGCACTCTTTTCTCTGTAAGAAAAGCAAGAAAACATTATTCTTGTTTAGAAGCCAGAATTTCCTTTGTGAAATTTTGGAAGCTGTAGTATTTAATTTACTTAATACAAAGTAGATTAAAGTGATTGTGTGTGTTCTGTTATTTTCATTCCGCATTTTATTTAACACAATCTCTTACAACATTTTAGTTTCAAGAAATCGAAAATTATTGAAACTATCCATTCACCCCCCCCCTCTGTCTAGTTTCTTAGTATCATTCATAACTAACACTGTCATTATCTAACCTTACAATTTTGACAGAAGCTTGGAATTGATTTTTAATATAAGCCAAGAATTTTTGAAAAATATGATACACTTGTGTTTTAGAAGACAATAAGTAAGTCCAAGTGCAACGACTATAATCATCAACTATAGTAAAAAACAGAGTACAAGTAGAGTATGTTGGCCTTCTATAAGGACCCCACAAATCACAATGTATGAGTTCAAAAGGTTTAGATGCCTTATGCTCACTTACAGGAAAAGGTAATCTACTTTGCTTAGCAAAGTGACAGATTTCACAATGAAATTTACTGTTTACAGAAAGTTTAGATGCTAAACAATCTATATTTTTAAGAACTGTAATAGAAGAGTGGCCAGGTCTATCATGCCAGATTTGACTGGGAGTTGAAGAGGATAAGATTTGAAGTGCATAAGCAATCATAGAAGGAGACTGTTGGACATATGATATGACAGGAAGTATCATATTGTACAAATTTCCATGAAGTCTACCAATCCCCATTGTTTTCTTCATAGGGGCATGTATCAAGCAGTGATGAGAGAAGAATTCTACTTTGCAATGTAATGTATGAGTGAGTTTACTCACAGAAATGATATTAAAGTGAAATTCTGGTATAATCAGAACATCATGTAAAAAATTAGAGGGGGTCAACTGAATGTCTCCTTTAGAATGAACTATGGTATACTGACCATTAGGTAGACAAATGTTGATATACAGGACATGACATTTTTAACAGTCTTGATGTAGCTCCAGAATCCAAGATCCAATCAGAAGAACTATGACAACTAACCAGACATAAAAAAGACATCATTGAACAAGAGTAAGCAGAAAAAATACCTGATTGAGGAGGTTCCATTGAATTAAATGAGTTCTGAGATTGATTAAGAAGAGTCAACAGTTGCTGATATTGTTCAGTTGACAATGTATTAGCTAGAGTTTCTTCCTTCTCAGATTGAGAATTGTCTCCAGTAGAAGAAGATGAAGTTGTAGTTTGGACTTGAGCAACAGCCATGTTAACTGTAGAACCAGAAGGCTTAGAGAAAGAGTTAGGAGTTTGAGTTCTTTGAGTTCTTGGTGGAAAGCCAATCAAGTGGAAACACCTATCTTTTGTGTGATTTGTTCCATGACAATATGTACATTCCAGATTTCCTTTCTTAGCAATAGAGAATCTATTGAATTTTCCCTCAATCATTCCAGGTTTTCGAGTAAACTTGTTTCCAGGCATTTGTTTTTCCATTAGAACAGTAGATTCAGGAATAACATTCATAGAAGAATAACCTCTTTGACGTTCATCTTGTTGCACCAGACCTAAAACTTGAACTAGTTTAGGCATAGGATTCATCATCAGTAACTGTCCCCTTATATTTGTGAAATTCTCATTCAATCCCATAAGAAACTGAGTAACCTTCATAACCTCCTCATAATTTTCAATTTCAGATTTATCTATACAGGTGAAAACACACACACATTTAGGGACATTTGACATACTCAACAGATCATCATACAATTTCTTGAATTTTGTATAGTAAGCTGAAACATATAAGTTTTCTTGAACCAAGGCAGCTAGTTCTTTCTTTAACTCAAACAGTTTTGGTCCATTATTCTGTGTAAATCAAACTTGTAAATCATTCCACATGTCAGAAGCCAAGGAAACATACACTAGACATGATCAAATTTCAGGTATGATAGAATTCAATATCCATGTGATGATCATGTCATTGCATCTTTGCCAGGAATCAAAGTAAGGAGAGTTTGTACCTGGAGTCTTGAATCTTCCTGTAACAAGACCTAGTTTGTTTTTCGCAGAGAGTGCGAGAGTCACAGATCGCTTCCACTCATTGAAGTTGTCACCATTTAGAGCAGTTGAAACCAAAACTTGACCTGGATGATCTGATGGATGAAGATATAGTGGATGACTTGATTCTAGAGTAACTGTTGTGAAATTAGCATCAAAATCAACGCTATTTCCATCTCCAGCATTTGTTTCTTCGTTAACATTTTATGTACTCGTTGTCGCCATTAAAGTGTTTGATAAAATTCGCCAAAGAAAGATTATAGAGAAAACTGTTAAAAATACAGTTGAAAGATGATAGTGATGAACTATTGATTGAGATAAATCAATTTGAGAGAAATTAATCAGAATCAAGAAACAATTGACTGATAAAACGAAAAATTGAGATGTGAATGACAGAAACACGAAAGATGAAGAAATGAGTTAAAATCTTTGAGACTTTACAGAGATCAACAATGGCGGAATCACTGTTATGATCAGAGTTGCAGAGCGAATTGCTCTGATACCATGTAGAAATGTATGAAGAAGAAAGTAAAATACTTCATTGAATTGGAAAAGTTACTTTACATAATGATTTTGCTAAGTTATATACATGAAATCTAAACTCTAACTAACTAACAAACTTTCCCACCATAACTATGTACAAACTTCTGGAGTAATTACATTTCTATCCTTTACTTGAGTAATTACATTTCTATCCTTATGCTAAATAGAAACCACCTTGTTTCCAATCCTTACAATTTAGAACTAAAACTCTTACCAAATAGAAATCTTGGTCTACTAAATGAGTCAAGAATACAAATTTGGTCCTCAGATGCTACTGCAACGACAAATAATTCAATTTTAGCCATCCTACTTGATAATGGTAACTTTGTCACACGAGATAATCAAGATTGGTCTAATGTTATATGACAAAGTTTTGATTACCCAACAGACACTTGGCTTTCTGGTGGTAAAATTGGATATAAAAAATTAAAGAAAGGAAAAATCTATTTAACTTCATGGAAAAATTTAGAAAATCTGCCCCCGGTCTTTTCACATATGAAGTGAAAACAGATCAAACAAGTCAGATTTCAGTTTATAGTGTGACTGGAGTGTACTCTTGTTCTGGTGCATGGACAAGACCATATATTGTGCCTTTTCCCAAAACTGAACGTAACACTTATTTCTCAAATCTTAAATACAGTTACAATGTGAATATGAGCATACTCAATGACATTGTTATTCCCAAACCTCTAATTTAGTCCACAATTGATGTGACCGAACTTACGCATATTGTG
This sequence comes from Heracleum sosnowskyi, assembly GCA_030848705.1. Lineage (NCBI taxonomy): Eukaryota > Viridiplantae > Streptophyta > Magnoliopsida > Apiales > Apiaceae > Heracleum > Heracleum sosnowskyi. The sequence goes on along the minus strand of CM061241.1, from coordinate 65,647,842 downwards.
AGGAGAAATAATTCTCTAGAACGCAAATGGAACTTGTATCCGATGTGGAACTTGAGCCTTTGTGGTCTTGGACATGCAAAGAGTGTAAATTACTTTCTTGTCATTGTAGTTTTGGTTATGATCCTAGGGTTTCGAAGAATTGGGCATTGGGAGATTATACAGATGGTTGCGTCGAGGAATCCAGAGGCATCAAGATTAAAATTTGGATTGTTGTAGGAGCAATTGTGTGGTTCTTTATTTTTCTTGGCATATTAACATTATATATCTTGCAGCTGAGGAAGCGAGAAGTGGGAAGATATAATGGGGCTGAATGAGGGAATTTGATGTTGTTCAAGTACAAAGAAATTAGAAAATCAACCAAGTACTTCTCAAAAAAGCTTGGCAAAGGTGGATTCAGCTCAGTGTTTAAAGGGACCTTACCAAGTTCTAGAGCTATAGTAGTTAAAAGGCTGAATCATCTAAAGCAAGGAGCAAATCAGTTTCGCACGGAAGGTGAAAAAAGACTGTTAGTGTTTGATTACATGCATAATGGTTCTCTTGAAAATCACTTGTTTCACGAAAAATCCAATGTTTTACTAGATTGGAAAGCAAGGTACAAAATTATGATTGGAACAGCTAGAGGGTTAAATTATCTACACGAGAAATGCAATGATTGTATCATACATTGTGATATTAAGCCTGATAACATTTTGTTGGATGAGGAGTTCAATGCCAAAGTTGCTAATTTTGGCCTAACAAAGCTTCTTGGTCGACAGTTTAGCCATGTCTTGACAACAATAAGAGGAACAAGAGGATATCTTGCACCATAATGGATATTAAATGAGGCCATCACCGCAAAGGTAGATGTTTATAGCTACGGAAAGTTGTTGTTTAAGATATATCAGGGAGAAGAAATATGGCGTTGCTAGATGATGGTTACTATTTTCCGGCTCTAGTTGCAGAGAAATTATGCGCAGGGGAAGAAGTATTAATACAGTTCTAAGTAATTGGTCGCTCTAAATCCTTAAGGTATCAGAGGAAGCTCCAACAGGATCTTACGTTACAACAAATATTATTCAACACTCCCCTAAATGGTACGAAACATTTTCGTACCGATTGACCAGACCACGACAACATATACCAATCTATCTATACTATCTTGTAATAGCCGAAACATTAGAATTTTGGTTTTTGAATTATATTATCGGGTACATGTAGCAAACTTAGAAAATTCTGAGTAGAACAAGTCAAATATTTACAACAAACCAATAAATGACTAGCATAATAAACATGCAAAGTAAAAATTTGCATCTACAGTACTTGATTAATAATAAGTACTATTTGTTGACTCGAAGTTTTTTCAAGGTAAATATCAGGCTTCAGAATTGCATACCATATCTCTTGCATTCTACTTTTGGTATTTGCTTTCTTATTGTCCTGTAGAATAAGATTTTATGATTTTTCATCTACTTGACCAATTAAAAGATGCACCTGAAGGCTGTTAAAATATCCTTGAATATTCTTGTTTGCCTACTCTCTCTTCTTTTCTTTGAAACTCATCTTTACGAAGGAACCAATATCATTGAAGTTGGTCAGACTCACTCTGGAAACCAAACGATATCCTCAGAGAATGGGACATTTAAACGAGGTTTCTTCTCTCCAGGTAAGGCGGAAAACTATTAGTACCTTGGCATATGGTATAAATATTTAGATACTAAAACAGTCATGTGGGTACCAAATGAGACATGTGTTATTCCCAGAACAATGCAACCTAGATTGTAGAAGGGGGGTTGAAAACAATCTAGTTAATTTTACAAAACTTTTTCAAACTTTTACAATATGAATATATATGTTGGTAAATTAACTAAGAATTGAGACAAGCCATGAACATAAATGAATTCTTCGAGTTAAAAAGTAATGCAGGAGACAAGCAGACTTTTTAAAAATTTAGGTGAGTTTCTCGGAAAAAGCCCACCTGAGGTGTATATTGAAGAATTCTCTGGTTTTGTTTTTCAACAAACTCCAGCTGCTTACACAGATGATGGAAGAGAGCCTAAGTGTTTTACTTTCAGCTTTGTGCTCTCTCCACATGCATTTCTATGCTACTCCACACAGTCTTATATACATCGACTGTGTGTTACAAACAAAAACTATAACATAATAATAAAATATTACATTTTGGTTCTGCTTGATCACATGCTCGTTTCAGAAACTATCCTATTCGGGAAATGCCTTGGCTGGCATCACAGATAAACTTGTATAATCCCAAATGGTGCTTTCTGATTGAGTGTGCTGCTCTCTTCAAAAATTACTAAGTCCATGCAATTGACCTAGCTTCCAAGCCCATTTGACATCTGCATGAAAGAGACCTCTCCTTGGTTACCCGACTATCAAGTCACTATCAGCTGAGATAAGTGAACATGTAGCACTACAAATAGGTCTTCATGCTTGTCAAGCTTTTCCTTTGTGTCCAATTAGAAGTTAAACTTCTAGGTAGCTGCCTTAACTCTTATTTATCCATCGAGACATAAAAGACAATAGATGACTTCACATTTCACTTGTAGGAATTTGAGCCTTCGAATATTTACAATTTTGACTCCCTATTCCATACATTTATTGCGTCGTTATCCACCATCTTTTAGTCATGGGTGTGTAATAATGATTTCTGAGACTGTCCTCCATTCAACCTGTTAAATAAGGAAACCTGCAAAAGATTCCGTTACAAAGATTTGTTTTCCATGTTGAATGAGATGAACATCAGTAGGCGTATTAATTCCATATCCGCAGACTGCCATTTTACGTCAATTATCCGTAGAAAGGTAATCTCAGAATATCCGTAGAAGTAATATTCCATAACTGTATCCATAGATGAGACATGACGTTCTTGACTGCATCCATAGATAGACCATGACCTCCTTAACCGCATCCATAGATAAAACATGACATCCTTAGCTATTTCTGATGATCAACTTCCTTCAGCTTTTATCCGTAGATATGATGTCCCTAGCTTTTATCCGTAAATGAGATAAGATGTTCCTAGCTTCCATCCGTTGATGAGATAAGATGTCCTCAGCTTCTATCCGTTGATGGCGTATGATGTTTTCAGCTTGTATCCATAGATGAAATAAGATTTCATAGCATGATCCGTAGAATGGATACACTTAGCTTTATCTTTAGATAAAACATCTTGTCATCTTTATTGATTCACCATTACTGAGTTGAATAGGCAGACTTATCACTGAAACACTTGGTGCTCGACTAGATGTCCATTGGCTTGCTTCTTAATTGCTTCCTAACTTGATGACAAAATATCCTCCAATCATTTGATGTGGCTTTTAGACCTTGGATAGATAAAATGTCTTCTAGTTAGCTTCCTGATTTATCAGCTTCTGTGAACTAGCTTTCTGATAATCATCTTTGGTGTCAAGATCAAATTCTTGTCTTGAGCATTTTGTTATCATCATTCCAAATAGGTCAACCCTAACAACATGTAAATTTAAAAGTTTTTAAGTGTTGTAAGCCAAATTTTCACACCAAAAAAAGAAGAGAAAAGGGTTAAGTGTAGTATGTATGCAAAGTGAGATCATTCAAAGATAAACTTATTATTTTGTTGAAATTTCAAATTAAATATATAATCAGTTGCTAATAATCAAGTTGACTACGGGTAAGAGTCGTTGTGGACTCCAAAGTATATATATATGTAAAATTTCACGGTGCCTTCACCAAGAATTTTCTAAAACATGTTTCCTGTCAATAGAAGGAGTTGATTAAATTTATTATGTCGATCGTTTTACGGCAACAACTCATCAGCATTTTAGAATCATTTTGGAAACAAATTTGGGACATCTAGCATTTCTCCATTAAAAATTAGGACGTGAGTGTGAGATCGTATGTTTTGATATAAGTATAAGATTGTGTATTTTTGTGCCTCTTTGGGAAAATAAAAAATAATCGATGAAGAACATTGTCCTTACTAATTACTTTAATTACTAGTTTTACTAATTTGCCATGAAAAACACTTTTCTCTTGGTCGCATGATCTAAGATGAATGATTAGATTAGAGGTTCTAAGGTCTACAAATTAGATAGGTTTCTGGATCCATAGAGCCCAACTCTCTATATACATTTGCATATATATATATATATATATATATATATATATATGTGTGTGTGTGTGTGTGTGTGTGTGTGTGTGCGCGCGCACGTGCGCGTGCACGTGTGTGTATTATTCTCAATTTTTAGCACGTATAAATACGTATATATATATTCTACTAAATAAATTTTATTCGAAATTTATATGGTTTTTTTTTAAAATTTTGGGCCAACTCCATGCTTTTGTCGAATTAGGCAGAAATTGTTTTTGATCTTTTATAGGCCGGGCCATGCTAGGCTATTGGGCCTAAATATTGGTGTCGTTATGGTACCTCGGTTTTGAAAGAACTCCACAGTTAAACCTAAACCCTTATTATAAATACACCATTATGTAACACTTTTATCATCCGCCTCCAACCTTTTCTTATCATCTTCCACTCGCCGTACTCACTTTCTCCTCCCCTCTCTCCAATTTTTTTTTCAAACAATACATTTACCATGTGAGTTACCGTCTACTTTCTGGTCAATACAATAAAATTGATTCTTTGTGTGTTGTTTGTGATAATTGCTGGATATGCTCAAATTTGCTCGATTTGTTGATTGGTCTTTCCTATTACATCTACAAAATACTTTTCATCTTGATTTTATCTGAATCAACTCGGTACGCCATCATCTAAACTGATTTGTTATATATATATATAGTTGTTATACTAATCAATTGATAGCTTTGCTATGAAACTTTCGTGTTTATATTTTTAAGCTCAATTATTTTGCTTGAATTTGTTTTTTGTGTAAATAAAGCACAAACCTGAAACTAATCCAAAGCTTAATTATATGTAATTTGTGCATTAATGGAGATATGTGTAAAATGGTCGACTTTAAATTTTGATTAAATTTCGGGTTTAAGATAAACTAAATTATATGAAATTTGATTTTAGATTTTTGATTTATATTAATATCTAAATTATTTAAGAATGACTGATTTATTTAAGAAAATATGATATAGATATCAGTTGATGGCCTATTGTGATATAATATACAAACATGATTAGGTATTAGTTTTCTTCCTCAAAATACATTTATATTATTCTTTTCAGTTACTAATTTGTTAGATAATTATATCTACAGGAAATAATGAAGAAAGTGCTCCATAAAGACATTCTCCACAGAGAGATTTATTGTAAGTTGGGATCATTCAATTCATATAATGAATTTTAATTGGCTTTTTCACCGTTTTATAAGATTATTTCTAAGTTCTTACTAACTTTTATATATAATCTTTTAATAATAATATAATTTTTGCCTTATATGTGTGTTTTGCTATTAATCGCAAGGTTTGGGCAACTTCTAAATTTCTTTTGTATTCTTTATTTTCCGTCCATGCTTGGAAAGTTCTATTGAAGCTTGCTGCAAGAATGAACAGCTTCAATTTAGGAATTAATGGTTCAATTATACAATGGGAAAAACTACCAGGTCATTTTGCTGACAATGACAGGATCATGATTAGAAGGATCATGGATGATCCTAGCCTGCCTAAGGGTACTATGGTATCCGCCGCTTCGTCATTTTGGCTTCCAATGTCAGCAACGTCTGTGTTTAATTTCCTCAGCGATCACAACTCACGAAGCGAGGTATCTACACCTAAAATTAATGCATTACCCATTTTTAACTGCAATTAGAAAGAAGATTTTATTATTCATTCATCTTAATTATCATATATAATATAAATAAATTATGTTATCTTCATTAGGTTTAAGGCATTATATTATTGCACATATAGAGATTTAAGGCGCATTTATGATTGTAAGTTGTAACTAGACTTTTATGTGAACTGTCTACATAATATTTACTTAATTTATATGCATCTATATAGTTGAATTCCACACTAGTTTGTTATTTTATGTTCTATGCTGATAACTAATCAACATACCTTCATATTACGCGTACAGCCTCTGATTCCATACACTCGTAGGGAGTGGAAAGTTCTCTCCAGTGAGAATGTCATTGAACAAGTGTGCCACATATCCAAAGGCCAGGAAGTTAGCAATTGTGTTTCAATACATAAGGTCCTGGTAAGTGCATATGTATATAATATTCATTTCATTATTAGCAGAAGTAAAAAAGGAAAGAATAGTTTTCTTATCAAGCATTTACCTCACAATCACAAATTTTTTGTAGGCCAAAAACTCAAGCCATGAGGACATACTGTTACTACAAGAGAGTTGTAGGGATCAATGTCTATGAACAAATGCTTATGAAACAAATGCTTCTACTGGTATATTCTGTTTTACTCTATTCAAAATATGTCATATGTTTCGCTGGTTTTAGGAATGATTAAGAAACTTTTACCTGTCTTTAACAAATCGAGTTCTTTTATTTTGCTTGCTTTTAATTCTTCCAATCTGAACACTTCTGCCTCTACCTACATCGTTGTTTTATGTACTTAATTGTAGCGGGAATTTCAAACATGCAAAAATATAGCTTAACATGTGAACATAAACAACAGAGTACATTATACTAGTTGTACAGAAGTGAAAGCAAATATATTCACCAATTTACATGCAGCATTTTCTGAATTTTAACCTCTTGCAATCTTTTTATAGCAAATGCCAAACTCTCAATAATTATCACTTATACTTTTTGTTCCCTTCGAATCACTTAAACTAGGATGGACTTCATTAATTTTTTGCTCATAATGACTCTTAATCTTTATATATGTGTGTTAGATCCTATTGGGTACTTTCAAGATGAACTTTAAGAAGGTGACAAACGAGGAGTCTCATTGGGAGAAAGAACCTGCATTTGTGGAAGAATATAAATATGAAGAAGGAAATTTCGTAGGTCCAAGCATGGTTCATGAACATGAGCCAGAAAATGACGCAAATCCAAGCATCTAAAAGCTTTGTGTTGTTTCACGATTTCTATTTAAATTATTTAGTTTTTGTATATTGAATATCTTACTCTTGGGCTCTTGGTATTTTGTAATAATCTTCCTTATTTAATTTAATGTCTTATTTCAAGAAATTAAAACCCTTTTTGTCATTGGTGCCAAAGATTTCATCCGATTTAATAGGTGAGAAACATGAAATGAATCAAAATACTCTACTAGTAAATCAAGAGCAAAATAAAAATTAGGCTCAAGAATTTAGAGTGGTCATATATCAAAAGAACGGATAAAAGGCTCAAATGGGCACACTAAGGATATACTGTAATTCACGAGTACTATTTAGGTAAATGAGGTTAATTCTGGTGCCTTTACATTTTTATGCATACACATACCATGTAGTCTTAATAAGGTTTAAAACAAGTTCTGGAGCACATACTCAATGATGAACAACACACAACAATAAAAATCGATTGATATTGATATGGGCTAAAATAAAGCCTTAAAGACACCTTTAATGCTGCATTAATTAGACTTAGAATGGTCCAAATATGAGGCCCAATAATGTGGCCCGAAACCCTAAACTATGATTGTTACGACCAAACTCAACACGCAAGTGCACGTGATCTCAAGTAATACAGATAGCAAATAAGGTTCGTTCCTACAGGGACTCGTTGTTTGTCTAGTTAATTCACTCACCAATGTATGATTATTATCCGATGCTAAAACAAATAACAAAGTGGATTTTTGTTATCACTATAATTAATCTAAGAATTATAACTAATTATCAACTACTTGAACTGAGATTTATGTCGAATTCCTTATGCAAATAAAACATGGAATTCTAACTTCATTAAACAATCCATCTATAGTTTCCAATTCTCTAGCCTTTTCATGTGATTTATTAATACCTGATCGAACACACAAAACTGATATAAGCCAACTCTCGTTGCACAAATACCATCCTAAATAATATCCACAATAAAGATAGAAATCACTTAGTCTCCCAATTATGCTTAGTCCCTATATGTCTATAGAGATTGAAAACATAATGGTTGAAGTACAAGCATTCAATTGATCACATAGTCGTCATAAAACGGTTAGAGTTACGACACTAATTACGAATGATATTATCACGCATAAACCTATGCTAGCATGGCAAGTTCTAAATTCTTAAATCCACTTTCGCTTCAATAAGAATTAACACACAATTACAGGAGTTAGCTACTCTCCTATAACGAATTAAAACAACCATGATAGGATATCGCATCAATCACACTATAGGCATCGAGAAAATTCAACAAATAAACTTCATGAATAAATCCGCTAAAACCCCATGACAACGAGTTAGTTCATAATCAAACTAATCGTCACCATGGGTTCTAATGTAAACATGATTGAAGAAAACGAATCAATATTGGATTAATTATCAAAGGTTCTAAAGAATACACCCAAACCAAGCATCCACAAGCTAGAAAGAATACAAGAATAAATTGAACACTATCTTCTTCCTTGCTTCTTCGTGCTTTAAAACTCCGTATATAATATGTGGTATGTGTCTCTCTTGTTCTCTAGGGTTTTCTTCTCTTTTTATATGCCTCCAGGTGCAACAAGTCGTACTGAATTGTAATTTGACTTCAACTCGAAAAATCAGCAAATCGGGTTCAAAACAGGAATTTTCGTCAGACAGACTGGCGCTGCCGCGCCACGATTGTATAGGATAGCGGCGCTACCGCGCCAGATAATTACTTCCTTTTTCCAGCGGCGCTGCCGCGCCATAGACAAGCACAAACACGGCGCTGCCGCGCCGTGCCTTCTGTCCAGGAAGACGAACTTTTCCATTTTCTTCGTTTTAGCTCCAAATTGCATTCCGATTGCTCCGCTTCATTCCTAGTACACCTGTGATAAATATACCTGCACAATACCCTTAAAAGAGATCAAAAATACCACAACTCGAGTGCAAACATTCATTTTAAGCCATACGGACACGTTCTAAGTGAATAAAATACCCACTTATCACACCCCCAAACTTAAACCGATGCTCGTCCTCGAGCATTAACAAACAATTTATTACAACTAACTAGTACCACTTCCGTAGTTGATCACGGTTGCATTTGGCATATGCAACAAGCCCTTTAAACCCCTAGGCAACCCTAGTGGACGAGTAAGGTCTCGTGAGGGCCTACAGTGAATGTACCCACAAAATCCATCTAACAATGCAACTACAAATGCAACTAACTACATGTATGCAACTATATGAAAATGCAACGATCCCTTCAAACCAACCAAAACCAATCAACGAGCCAACATCTCAAAGAACACAGTCTTCCAAACAGAGTTCGACCAAATTCCCATCGACCAACAAGATAAACACAGAAACGAGCGTGTGTGCGATGCTCACCAATATACTCCCAAACTAAATCAAGACCATACCTACTCTTAGCCAAAACAACCACAAGCTTACAAACAGAATGAACGCTAGACACAAGAACTCTTAAGAGACACCTTCGCAGTCCATCTGAGTTAGACAGGAATTCATGCTTTATTACACAAAAACAACTACGCACAACACACATGCTTATTTGACCGTGCAATAGATGAGACCCCAAAAGGCTTATACAATAATACCCATGTAGCGAGCGTTAGGTTAGTGGATCCCAGACCGGAAAAGTCTTAGGTCACTAGGCACAAGTCCCCTAGAACTTAATTGCTCGAGTATTAAAGAGCTCAACCTGATCAATTCTGCATAAAACAACTAAAACAACTCTTTTTTTTTTCTTTTTCTTTTTTTTTTCTTTTTTTTTTTTAGTTTTTTTTTTAAAAATTTCGGAATGAGTGCACTTTGCCTTTTTTCTCATCCACCCTAGACTACTCATTTTTTACCAATGAGCCGGCTACTAGCCATTTGACGCCTAGCCTTTATTACAACTAGCATGAAATCCCTGGTTTCCCCCAAACTTATACATAAGTGCTCCTTCATTTTCAAGAATCTAGCCAACATTCTAAATGTAAACAAGTGGTTAAATTCTAACACCAAACAAGCATGGTCTGATCAAATTCAAAAGCAACCAATGAGACTTATGAAATAGATTTGTTTCTGGCATGCAAGTCAATACTTAGAAACTTAATCAACCCTCTATTCATCACAACCACACTCCAATCAACATCGACTCACCAACGGAAATAGTCAAATCCTACGGGATCATGAAATATGCATGCAACTAAAATGGACTCACATAATAAATAAAAACTATGCAAACAGAATGCCCTATATGACATGAACATGCAAAACTACGAATAAACTACAACTACACATGCAATATGAATCCTATATGAACACACACAAACACAACTAATCCTTAATTATCACCCCCAAACTTACAATATTCAATGTCCTCATTGAAGGTAATAAAAAGATAGTAGAAACATACCTAACACATGGGTTGCCTCCCACAAAGCGCTGTCGTTAATGTCATTTAGCCGGACAAATGTGAATCAAATCACGGTGGCTCGAAGATCGCATTTGACTTGTCCTTAGCAGAAGGACCATTCACCCTTTGTTTGATAACCTTCTTGCTTTCTTCCCACATCTTTTCCAAATCAAACTTCACCTTGACTTTTCCATCAATCGATTTTTTCTTTTTCTTCTTTACACCTCTAAGGTGTTTATGCTTCTCCGTCGATTGATAAGAACACTCTTTTACCTCATCATCCTTGTTCCACCTTCTCAACACATTATCTTCACACTCTTTAAAAATCACCAACTCATCATTCAGAAGGACATACTTCAAATGTGGTGGAAGTTTTCCAAGCTTGACATTCGAAAGATCTCGAATGGAAGAATTGTCAATGGAATCACTGATGTGATGCTCGAACTTGTGCATGTCCGAATTTTTGCTCAACAGCTGATCGAACTCCTTTCTCTGACCCGTATCAACCATCTTCAAGCTAAAACACTCTTCCTCCTCTGTCGGAAATTTCATAGCCTTGAACACATTAAAGATGACCTTTTGATTACTCACCCTCATTGTGAGCTCTCCTTTCTGAACATCGATCAACGCTCGGCCAGTAGCCAGAAAAGGTCTTCCCAAGATGATAGGAATCTTCTTATCCTCCTCAAAGTCAAGAATAACAAAGTCGGCTGGAAAGATAAGCTTGTCGACCTTCACCAAAACATCCTCAACTATTCCTCGAGGATAAGTAACTGAACGGTCCGCAAGTTGCAGAGTCATAGTAGTTGGCTTTGGTTCTGGAAGACCAAGTTGCATGAAAACTGATAAGGGCATGAGATTAATACTTGCACCCAAATCACACAAGCATTTGTTGAATGAGAGATCTCCAATAGTACATGGTATGGTAAAGCTTCCAGGGTCCTTCAACTTAGGTGGCAACTTTTGTTGCAAGACGGCACTACATTCTTCCGTCAATGCAACTGTCTCTAGCTCCTCAAGTTTCAATTTCTTCGCAAGAATGCCCTTCATAAACTTCGCATAGCTCGGCATTTGCTCAAGAGCCTCTGCAAATGGTATGTTAATCTGAAGCTTCTTGAAGACATCCAAGAACTTAGCAAACTGCTTGTCAAACTTTTGCCTTTGAACTCGTTTTGGGAATGGAGGAGGTGGAAACACCTTTTCTTCTACTACTTTCTGAGAATTATCACTCTTCCCAGTTACATGAGTCGAGAGAGTAGCATTAGGTACCAAATCAGGAACAGAATCGACCCCAGCGTTAAAATTATCTTTTTCTTCCAGAAGGGCCGGCGCTGCCGCGCCGTTTTTATACTGGGGAGCGGCGCTGCCGCGCCGCACATTCTGATCAGAAAATTCATTTTTTTCCTCGGCTGAATTTTCTTCGTTCTGACCTTGTAGAATCTTTCCCGATCGTAAGGTTACTGCCTGGACCTGTTCCTTGTGATCTTTCTTGCCTGGATTCATCTCTGTGTCACTCGGAAGCGTTCCTGGTTGACGGTTCAACAATGCATTGGCTAGTTGCCCAATCTGATTCTCTAAAGTTTTCAACGACACCGCCTGACTCTTGTACATCATTCGAAGCTCTTCCAATTCAGACTTCTCAGCCTGATTCAATGAATTCCCTTGAGATGGTTGAAATCCCGGTGGAATGAATGGTTGCCTTGGAGCATAAGGTGGTGGTTGATAGTTCTGATTATATGGCCTTGCATTGAACTGCTGATTTTGTGGTTGCTGAACACCACCCTGATTGTTGCTCCAACTGAAATTAGGATGATTCCGATTGTTGGGATGATACACATTAGGTGCTGGTTGCTGAGTTCTCTGAAAGTTACTAACAAACTGTGCTGATTCAGCTGAGATAGAACACAGATTCATGTCATGAGCCCCTGCACACAATTCACACACCATAGCAACCTGGTTAGTCCCAAGATTAGAAAGGGAATCTACCTTCATTGTCAATGCTTTGAGTTGAGCAGTAATAGCAGTAGCTGCATCCAAGTCAAGAACTCCAGCCACTTTAGCAGGTGGCAAGCGTTGAGTAGGATTCTGAAACTCATTGGCCGCCATCATCTCGATAAGATTATAGGCATCCTCATAGCTTTTTGCCCACAGTGCTCCTCCAGAAGCTGCATCAAGCATAGGCCTTGACTGAGCTCCCAATCCGTTGTAGAAATTGCTGATTACCATCCAATCCGGCATCCCATGATGAGGACAACGTGCCAATATCTCCTTGTACCTTTCCCAAGCTTCCCCCAAAGATTCCTGGGGTTGCTGAGCAAACTGAGAAATAGAATTTCTATAAGCTGCTGTCTTCGCCATGGAGAAATACTTCGTCAAGAACTTTTGAGCACAGTCTGCCCATGTTTTAAAAGAACCTGATGGCATAGAATGTAACCAACTCTTGGCTTTATCCCTAAGAGAGAAGGGAAATAGCCTCAATCTGATTGCGTCATCTGTAACTCCGTTGAATTTGAAGGTGTCACAGATCTCAAGAAAGTCCCTAATATGAGCATTGGGATCTTCAGCAGGACTACCCCCAAACTGAACCGTATTATGAATCATCTGAATGATGTTTGGCTTAAGCTCAAAATTATTAGCCCCAATAGCTGGACGAACAATGCTGGTATGAATGTCCTCCACTTTTGGCTGAGAGAATTCACTCAAAGCCTTCGCTGGTTGTGCTTGATCTTCCATTTCTTCTTTTGATTCACGATTGTTTTCTACACTGATGTTCTCAAAGTCAAGTTTCCTTCGTGCTAGTTCTTCTCTTCTTGCTAATTCTTCTCTACGTGCTCGAGCTCGTGTACGCATACACTCTCAATAAGTACCTGTAATTTACCAACTAGAAAATTGGTGAGAAACGTCCTAGTCACCGAACTTTAATGACCACTGATGGTAAATACTGAAACTAAACAAATAAAACCGAAATCCCCGGCAGCGGCGCCAAAAACTTGTTACGACCAAACTCAACACGCAAGTGCACGTGATCTCAAGTAATACAGATAGCAAATAAGGTTCGTTCCTACAGGGACTCGTTGTTTGTCTAGTTAATTCACTCACCAATGTATGATTATTATCCGATGCTAAAACAAATAACAAAGTGGATTTTTGTTATCACTATAATTAATCTAAGAATTATAACTAATTATCAACTACTTGAACTGAGATTTATGTCGAATTCCTTATGCAAATAAAACATGGAATTCTAACTTCATTAAACAATCCATCTATAGTTTCCAATTCTCTAGCCTTTTCATGTGATTTATTAATACCTGATCGAACACACAAAACTGATATAAGCCAACTCTCGTTGCACAAATACCATCCTAAATAATATCCACAATAAAGATAGAAATCACTTAGTCTCCCAATTATGCTTAGTCCCTATATGTCTATAGAGATTGAAAACATAATGGTTGAAGTACAAGCATTCAATTGATCACATAGTCGTCATAAAACGGTTAGAGTTACGACACTAATTACGAATGATATTATCACGCATAAACCTATGCTAGCATGGCAAGTTCTAAATTCTTAAATCCACTTTCGCTTCAATAAGAATTAACACACAATTACAGGAGTTAGCTACTCTCCTATAACGAATTAAAACAACCATGATAGGATATCGCATCAATCACACTATAGGCATCGAGAAAATTCAACAAATAAACTTCATGAATAAATCCGCTAAAACCCCATGACAACGAGTTAGTTCATAATCAAACTAATCGTCACCATGGGTTCTAATGTAAACATGATTGAAGAAAACGAATCAATATTGGATTAATTATCAAAGGTTCTAAAGAATACACCCAAACCAAGCATCCACAAGCTAGAAAGAATACAAGAATAAATTGAACACTATCTTCTTCCTTGCTTCTTCGTGCTTTAAAACTCCGTATATAATATGTGGTATGTGTCTCTCTTGTTCTCTAGGGTTTTCTTCTCTTTTTATATGCCTCCAGGTGCAACAAGTCGTACTGAATTGTAATTTGACTTCAACTCGAAAAATCAGCAAATCGGGTTCAAAACAGGAATTTTCGTCAGACAGACTGGCGCTGCCGCGCCACGATTGTATAGGATAGCGGCGCTGCCGCGCCAGATAATTACTTCCTTTTTCCAGCGGCGCTGCCGCGCCATAGACAAGCACAAACACGGCGCTGCCGCGCCGTGCCTTCTGTCCAGGAAGACGAACTTTTCCATTTTCTTCGTTTTAGCTCCAAATTGCATTCCGATTGCTCCGCTTCATTCCTAGTACACCTGTGATAAATATACCTGCACAATACCCTTAAAAGAGATCAAAAATACCACAACTCGAGTGCAAACATTCATTTTAAGCCATACGGACACGTTCTAAGTGAATAAAATACCCACTTATCAATGATATTTGATTCGTGGTAAGCAATTGGGCCAAGGTCCAGTCCTTGTCTTAAACCACTAAGGCGTGGGCTTGGTTCATAAACAACCCAGTGGTTGGAAACCACTAAGAATCTTCTATGGCAACGTCCAACATGGAAACTAATTCTAATAAGAGTTATCCACTGTCAAGGAGGTTACTTGGCCACTAAGTAACCTAACCCTAGTACGATTCTAAGGCTCCAGACGCCTATATAAAGGGCCTAACCCCTCAACATTACAACTACGTTTTCTTGGCGTGATTCTCAGTGATAATTGAGATACGTAGGCATCTTGTGAGGACCTGTTCAGTCACAAAACGCGAGAGCAGCCATTAAGACACGCTTGTCCACTACCTTACATTAAATACCCGCCGTCAGTATCTAAACCTACTTTTCGTTCCACAACATTTGGCGCTGTCTGTGGGAAAGAAACAACAACCATGGCTATTACACGAAGAACAGCAATCGCTACTGGATCGACTGTCACCACCATTGTTCCAGTTGTCACTGAACAAGGGTCGTTACCCCTCACGACGGTGGTTTCTCAACCACTAGGCACGGTACCCATCACAACGGAGGTGGTTTCTCAACCACAAGGGACGAATCCCCAAGCTTCCATACCTCAGAATGAGACAAACCCTCTTCAGATGGTTGTCTCACCGCTCGATCACAACCTTCCCCATGGAGCACAGATCTCCACGACTGTGCTCCCTATAAGCACCAATCCTGCTTACGGGCTGCCTAACTATCCCCCTGAAACAGGAGGAAGTGGCCATGCCCCCATAGTCCATGAGCCATATGAACCAACCTACATTCGAGGTTTGGGGCCTATCCATGAACAAGCGTACTTGGATTACTCCGGGCCCTATACTGACGACTACTCATCTGATGAAGATCGAGCACCCAGGAGAAGAAGAGCTAGCAAAGAGCCCCTTGAAAGAAGGAGTCAGGGGGCAACTACAAGGGTACCTATGACTGCTATGGAGAGGATAAGGACTCATGAAGCCGAGATCCAGAAGCTAAAGAAAGATATGGATATAGAGCAACAAAGGAGGCAGACTCAGCCTTTGAACCAAGGGGCAGGAGATGTTCCCATAATTGATTTGGAAAGACCTTCAAGGAGGCAAGGAAGAGCTAGGACTCCAAGGACGGAGCTTCCCAGGTCAGATCCCCGTGTTTTAATTCAACTGGGAGACCCAAACGATCCTATTCCACCCTTCACTGAAGAGGTAATGGCCGCCCATGTATCAAGGAAATTTAAGATGCCTACTATCAAGGCATATGATGGTACGGGTGATCCCGCAACCCATGTAAGGACTTTTTCGAATGCACTGTTGCTGCAACCTGTTACAGATGCCCTTAAGTGTAGGGCGTTTCCTCAAACCCTCGCAGGCATGGCCCAAAGATGGTATAGTCGTTTGCCACCCAACTCTATCGGTTGTTTTAGGGATTTGAGCACGGCTTTCATCAACCAGTTCATCAGTGGACGAGTACATGAGAAAACCTCTGCTTCACTCATGAATCTAATCCAAGGAAAGAACGAGACATTAAGAGTTTATCTCAAGCGTTTCACCAAGGAGACATTGAATATACCTGATCTAGACAACAAGGTAGCTATGATAGCCCTTCAACAAGGAACCACGGATGTCTTTTTAAAGATGTCATTGGCTAAACACCCCCTGAGAGCATGGCTGAGCTCCAACAAAGGGTTGGTAAGTACATCAAGGCTGAGGAAAACATGAAGAAAACTGACACCATCGCTGCGGGTGGTGGCAATAATGGTGGCTCGAAGAAGCGAAAGACGGAGCAAGAGTATGATGTCAAGGACAAATATCCTCGTACGACTAAAGACTCTGATTCAGCTCCAAGGAAAAGCAATCTAGGTACGAAATTTACTGAATATGCAAGGTTGAATGCTCCAAGGAGTCAAATCCTCTATGACATAGAGAAGGATAGAGATTTTCGATGGCCGAAGCCATTAAGGGGAGATCCCGAGAAGAGAGACAAGAACAAGTATTGTAGGTACCATAAAGACTCGGGCCATGATATTGCTGATTGTAGGCAACTCAAGGATGAGATTGAGTTTCTGATCCGAAAAGGAAAATTGAACAAGTTCACCAAAGATGGAGACAGGGGTTCCCCTCGAAGAGAGTATAATCGAGATGAAGATCGAAGCCAAGGCCGCAACCCCCAGCCTCGAGGGCCAGTGATCAACATGATTTCAAGAGGGCCAACCGCGGCCAGAACCACTAGAAACTCCTGGAAGGCTTATGCCCGAGAAGTAATGCATATTGTTGGAGAAGCACCCAAGTGTGCGAAAACTGAGATGTCAATCGGATTCGACGATTCGGACCTTGATGGGATGAAATTCCCCCATGATGATCCTTTGGTAATAGCACCCATGATTGGAAACAACGAGGTAAAACGAGTCCTTGTGGACAATGGATCCTCTGTTGACGTCCTTTTTCATGACACATTTCTGAAGATGGGGTATAATGATTCTCAACTGATCCCCTCGAACATGCCCATATACGGGTTTAACGGGGTGGAGTCCAAAGTCAGAAGGCACAATTCAATTGCCTATGACTATTGGTCAGGAACTAAAAGAAGTAACTCAAATGTTGAATTTCGTGGTAATCAAGGCATCCTCGACCTACAACGCCATCCTTGGAAGAACCGGACTTCATGATTTTAAGGCTGTAGCCTCAACATACCATTTGAAAATCAAGTTTCCAACCAGAAGTGGTGTTGGAGAAGAAAGGGGTGATCAAAAGACGGCTAGGAGCTGTTATGTAGCCGCGTTAAGGCTAGATGGAATCGGGGGGCAGGTTCTCCCTATCGAAGACATGGATGTTAGAGAAGATGAAGACCATAGAGGAAAGCTATGTAACAGCCCCAAATCCGGGGTCAGGGATCTAGGGTTGTCACAATCCATGTATTCCTTGCCTTACCTGTATTACTCACACCATTCATAATTCACCTGCTCATGACCCCACAACATATGTCTCACACACACACACACACAGGTTAGAGTCTCAGAAACGACACAATACAACAACTGCGGAATAAATAACTTTTATTACAATACCCAAATGTCTTTTGAATCTGTTACTGATACAATTTCTAAGTATTGTTACATTACCAACTTAGCCTTCTGATGCTCACAGTCCTCTAATACTATTCATGTCTATACATAAGTTGAATACCAAAAGCCGTAGCCTGATTCGATTGGTTCGTACTACTCTCGGGATCGCTGCTAGAAACTGCTTAATGGAAACGCCTTGCGAGGTATGTGCCGTCCCATTGGCATCCTGCTTCACTGCTATATAATATATATAAAATAATAGCAAGAGTGAGCGATAGCTCAGCAAGGTAATGAAAGTATGGCATAATTCTGCCCTTTTATTCCACCCAGAAATAAAGCGGGTATGCGACAATAATTTGTCAAAATATCTTGATACTGAAATCATTTCCTTATCGGAATGTATTCCAAAAATACCATTGTTGTATTTCAAATATCATCTCCATAATATTCTGCAAACTTCCGATATTCATACTATGAACAAAGTTCTAATATAGTATAAAAGATGAAATAACAAGATAACTCAGTATATCCTTTCTGTAAAATATCTGCTATATAAAATATAAGCAGACTATCAACATATACTTGAAAGATTAAGTTATAAGGAAAATCCAATATAAGGTTTCCATAACCCAAAATCCACTCATGCATATATATATCCTTAATCAGGTTTTATCAGAGTCATAACTCATAAAATAAAAGATGAAGTTGTAGGAATTTCCAAGTATCATCTTTCATATCAAACATTTATCTCATATCATATTCTGGAAATAAAGACAAGGCAGAATATGTCCAATCCATTTTCGAAACTCATCTGATTCCATATACCCTTTTTGTAATCTCATATGCTTTCTGATAAACTCATATACTGGAATAAACTTGAATACTCTTGAGTAAACTTTTTTTTTTTTTTCTGAAAACTTGCATAAAACATGCTCTTTCATGGATGATGAACTGTAGATGGAGATTCTGGGCGCCGAGGATACCCCTACAATGATCAGTCGCAAGCTGTATCCCCCTGATCTTTTTCTACGTAGAAGGGAAGAATAGACAGTATCTGACTGACCTACCTCCCCGCCAATCGGTTGTAGGCAGGAAGTACAGACCCGTTTCACCAGTCCGTCGGCCTGTTGCTCTCCTCTTTCCTACGGTCGGGCAATTTCTGATAAACTAAGGGAAGAACAGACCCGTTCACCACCAGTCCGTCGGCCATATTGTAATTCCCTTAGGGGACCGGCGCTACTCAATCCCTTACATACTCTCCAAGTTCGAGTAAATCCATAACACTGAAACATGAAGTTCCTTTCCCTTTTTCCCCAAGAATACAACTCCACAAAGCAGTCATATCTGGTTGGAAAGGAAAATTCACCCATATTTCCCAAGCTGACGCTTGTTAATGGATGCAACTAATTCCACTGATCTTACCCCTCGAATCTTGAGGAAGTAATCAAAATCATTTTGATGGTAGTAAACTAGACTGATAAATTCATTGATTTAAAAAGGCTTAGGACCGGGCAGTCCACTGGAAACATACATAAAATCTCGAGAAAGGTCCCATGCATTTGTAGTTTGAGCGAACATTTAAGTCTTTCTGAATATAGACTTAAACGGGAAATAGATTTGGGAACCTTCTCTATTTATAATAAAAATTGACTGAAATATACTTTATTAGCTATCTAGGGTTTAAAATAGTTTTCACAAAATACTTCCTTAAGAAGTAGGGCTTTAAATAATTAATGCAAACTATATTTAATAAAGAATATTTATTTAGAAATAATTCTCAAGTACTTTCTTATCAAAAAGGGTAGATAACAACTATTCATCATATATTTAAAATATACCCTTAATAGATTAAACTCCAAATGATCTTTAATTTGTAAACCACTTATCGAGATTAATTGTAATAACACAATAAAATAACCCTAGATAGCAACTGATACCATTCTTAGTATGTAAAACAAATATAGAGAATATATAATATATCTCTAGATAACAACTGATACCATTCCCGGTCCAAAGTATAAATGCAGAGTATATTCCCCCTACTGAGGGTTTTGCTTAGCACATCAGCTCCAAAATATTACTATAACCATAGCTTATAAGCTCGACTCATATCAATAACTTTTACTTAGCATCATAAGTATCATTTCGAAATCGTAAACACATAACACATAACATATATCTCAAAATCTTTTATTTATCACAACAACAGTTTTAGAGGTATAGGTTTGAAAACTTGCATGCATCTATCATATGCATATATTTCATCTCAACAATTTTATACCATCACATTCATATACGACGTGAGGTTTGAAAGCATGCATAATACCAGATGCATCATCAGAATATTATAACCTAAAATAAAGCATGGAATGAGAAAACTTGCATACAACAACATAGCGACTCCCGGTCTAGAGTCGAAATAATGAACATGCTCTTATCTATAGAGCTACAAGGTATACCGGTTCGTAAGTATATTATCTCAAAACTATACATGGCAAATGCAGTGTTATATAATTAATACTTCAAAGTATGGATTTAGAAAACTTGCCACAATACTTGCAACAAAGATTTGGTATATAAATTGGGAATACACAAGTATTGAACATAGGAAAATATACATACTCTGAATAATAGAGTAAGGTTTAGTAAACTTGCCTGATGCTCGAGAAGTGATAGGGGTTCGCGACGATGCCGGACAATCTAGACAAAGTCAAAGAAAACGCACGATTAATCCCCTGGATAATCCACTTGTACTCTATGCTTAAACACGTAAGCGAAACACAACCAAGGCCTTACTAGCTCGTTATAGGCTCATACTAAGTCCATGTTTAGTCGACAATTACTTCAGTCGTAGGTTTAGTCCGAAATCGATCCTCGAATACAAGTTATACTTAACCATTTTCAACATTGGTTCCTAAGTCATGCTCTTAGTGGTTTTCACTTGCGCAACCTCGGCTAACACATTTTTATAAAATCGGAAAATAATCTTTTGGACTCGAAACCTTCGTACAAACCTTCGTAACTGCCCTTGACACTTCAATACAAAATTTCATATTTTAAAACAACTCTTAAGGGTCTCAAACATAGCCACAAAGTTGGTACATTTCTGCAATCTCATTCCTTGAACCACTTTCACTACAATGGTCATATCTCATAAACCGTAAATCGTAATGACATGATTCTTGCGCTCACATAAACTAGAAACAAAGCTCTACACACTCATGTTCATAACTGAACCAAAAGAGGAAGTTAGGTTTTCTGATTCTAGGCAGTTTATAGAGTTACCGAAAATCGGGCATTACGACGGCTTAAAATCGAATAATCCTATTTTGTCACAACATAACCAAGCCACACCGGGCATACCATACATCTACAACCTCAACAAACAACCATCATACACCTCTAAGATCAGTGGGGAGGCTCAAATCCAACACCCATCATTTTACACATTCAAACAAATCCAAATAATCACTAAATCACTTAATCATGATCTTAACTTTACATGAACATCAAAACCACTTTAAAACTCATATAAAACTCAAAGGGGCAGAGGTTTATACCTTCATCCAAGCTTGCTTGCTGCTATATTCCTTATGTAACCTTAGATCCTTGCTTAATACAACCTTTGGAAGCCACAAACTCAATATCAAAAGCAACAAAGCAAAATACAAGTTACTATTCATCATCTTCTCCAACTGTTACTCACTGAAATCGAAGGGTAAATCACAGAGGTGAGGCGAGCGCTTACCATGGTTGCGTAGAGCTTCTCGAGAGCTTCGATTTGAGTGGTGGAACGCCAAAAACGGACAACGGAATCTCAAGTTATAAGCATTTCTTTCTCCTCCATTTTCTTTCTTCTTCTCTCCCGAATTTTTCTTCAAGGTGGAGAATTCTTCTTTTTCTTTTCTTGTTTTAATTACTTTGATATTTGTGATATTTTAATAGTCAAAATGGTGAGTCATGGTCTTTGGTGTCTTCTTCCTTCGACACTTGTCGCACATGCAACGGCTCTGTTAAAGTAACTTTGCTGGTTCGTTTCTTTTCACCTGGATGATCCAAATGTTGCATTTCTCGAACTAATCTTGTTACATGTTACTTCCATGTCTATATTTAATCTTGTACGTCCTTGATATCTCTAATTCTTTTATTAACCCATATCCATAGAATTGATAATCTAAATCCTTCAATATTCCCAAATAATGATTAATCCGTCCGTTAATGGTGAAATTTCGGAGAAAACGGAAATGCTATTTTTCCGATTCTGACAGCTTTTGCATTCCTTTATTTTCATCGTAGATCATTAATACAGCTTTGAAAGTTTACTATATCGTTCCGCATATGGTGTGGTCTGAAAACTTTTTAAACGACAAAAATTTACTATTCATCAAAAGTTACTATTCATCAGTGGTTTTTCTATAATCCTTTGGATCAATTCCGTTCCAATATTCCTGGTTTATTTCTCTTTACTTCTTGCACTTAGAAATGTTCTAGTGCTTTCTCGGGCACACGCTATCTTATTTACGGAGTTGTCGGATGCATACCAGATATCGATTTGGATGACATAAAAATACTTTTCTTCCTTGGAATATTGTATTCTTATTTTCCAGAGAGATTATTCTTATCTATATGTTCAGTCCATTCTTACTATTCTCAAAATGTTTGAAAACCGAAATTCATATTCATTTCATAACTTGATTCTCAAAGTCATTGCCACTATCCATTTTTACATCAACATATAATAAAAGTTTTAATTCTACCCAAAATCTGGGGTCTTACAAGCTAGCTGAGGATTTGGTTCCTGTTCCTTTAGATCCTTTCGAACCTGAAAAGGTGACCTATATCGGAGCACTATTGAAAGAACCCTTGAAGGGCGAGTTGATCACGTTCCTACAAGAGAACGGTGATGTATTTGCATGGACAGCTGCCGACATGCCAGGGATTGATCCCCAACTGATAACTCACAAGCTCAATGTTGATCCAAAAAGGAAGGCGATACAGCAGAAGCAGAGGAACTTTGCACCAGAGAGGCAAGAAGCCATAAATCAAGAAGTTGATAAGCTCCTAGAAGCTGGGTTCATTGAAGAAATCCAATTTCCAGAATGCATGGTTGGAAAACCCGGTTATGGTTAAGAAAGCCAATGGAAAATGGAGGATGTGCATAGACTTCACTGATTTAAATGATGCTTGTCCCAAGGATTGCTTCCCGTTACCAAGGATTGACACCTTGATAGATGCTACTGCAGGGCATGAAATGATGAGCTTCATGGACGGCTTCAGTGGCTACAACCAAATCAAGATGCACAAGGATGACACAGCCAAGGTATCATTCATTACTGATTTTGGGGTCTTTTGCTACCTTGTCATGGCTTTTGGACTAAAGAATGCAGGGGCGACTTATCAACGCCTAGTTAACAAGATCTTTGCCCACTTGATTGGGAAAACCATGGAGGTCTACGTTGATGACATGCTCGTTAAAAGTTTGTTTAAAGACGACCACATCCGGCATCTTAGGGAGGCATTTGAAGTGCTGAGGCACCACAAGATGATTCTAAATCCTGCCAAGTGTGCTTTTGGAGTAGGATCAGGAAAGTTCTTGGGTCTCATGGTCTCTAAGAGAGGCATTGAAGCTAACCCCGACAAGATCAAAGCTATCCTCGACATGGAACCACCTCGTTCCGTTAAGGACGTTCAGAAGTTGACTGGAAGAGTTGCAACCTTAGGGAGATTTATCTCAAAATCTGGGGACAAATGCTTATCGTTTTCAAAGCCCTGAAAAAGGTCAAGGATATTGAATGGACAACGGAGAGTCAAGAGGCCTTTGAAAAGCTCAAGAAGTACATGGATGAGGCCTCGTTGCTGGCCAAACCGAACCCGGAAGAAACTATTTATCTCTACCTGGCAGCTTCCGATCAAGCTCTCGGTGTTGTCCTTGTGAAAGAGGAATGAAGGGTTCAAAAACCAGTCTACTATGTAAGCAAAATTTTGCATGGGGCAGAACTGAACAATTCTGTTATTGAGAAGTTCGCTTTGGCACTAATCACGGCCTCAAGGAAGCTACGCCCTTACTTTCAGGCGCACAAAATTGAAGTCCTGACGGACCAACCATTGAGAAGCATCCTACATAGTCCAAATGCCACTGGAAGGCTAATTAAATGGGCAGTTGAGCTGGGAGAGTTTGACATCAAGTATAAGCCTCGAACAGCCATTAAGGCTCAAGCATTGGCTGACTTCGTGGTTGAATGTACCATTAACAACCAAGAAGTTAGGGGGCAAGAGGTAGTACCCCATGGGGCACCTGAGATTGAAAATAAGGATGAAGAGCTTGATCTAAAAGAACACTGGATACTCTATTTTGATGGAGCATCGAAAACAAAGTCAAGTGGTGCATGCCTGGTTTTTCAAAGCCCCGATGGGTTTATAATCGAGTACGCTTTGAAGTTGGAATTCCCTACAACCAACAATGAAGTTGAGTATGAGGCCTTGATAACTGGTTTAGGCTTGGCTAGAATTTTGAGGGTCAAGAACCTGAAGGTATGTGGAGATTCAAGGTTGGTTATCTCGCAAGTAAATGGTGAGTTCAAAACCAGGGATGAAACTATGGCTAAGTATCGAAGAGTTGTGAAAGCTGTTATGACTCAGTTTGATGAGTGTTATGTGGAACACATCCCCAGAGAGGAGAATGTGAAGGCTGATGCCTTGTCTAAATTTGCTTCTTCTGAAATTGAAAATTACTTGGGAAGTGTTTACTTTCAGGTCTTGAAGGCCCCTACTATTGATTCAAAACTTGTGGCTCCTATTGACATATGAGGCTGTTGGATGGATCCAATCAAGGCTCACCTTGAAACTGGATGGCTCCCTGATAACGCCCAAGAGGCACACAAGTTATCTGTGAGAGCATTGAGGTATACTTTGATCGAAGGGCTACTTTATAAGAGGTCTTTTGTGATCCCGTACCTGAAATGTCTAAGGCCCCAAGAGGCACGGGAAGCACTTGAAGAAGTCCATGGAGGGATTTGTGGACAACACTTGGGGGGCAGAGCCCTTGCTCATAAGATAACCAGGTTAGGCTTTTATTGGCCCGAGATGCTGAATGACGCCAAGGATTTTGTTAAGAAGTGTGATCATTGTCAGAAACATGCACCAGTGGTTAGGCAACCACTAAGAATCTTCTAAGGAAACGTCCAACATGGAAACCAACTCCAACATGGAAACTAATTCTAATAAGAGTTATCCACTGTCAAGGAGGTTACTTGGCCACCAAGTAACCTAACCCTAGTACGATTCTAAGGCTCCAGATGCCTATATAAAGGGCCTAACCCCTCAACATTAGAACTATGTTTTCTTGGCCTGATTCTCAGTGATAATTAAGATACGTAGGCATCTTGTGAGGACCTGTTCAGTCACGAAACGTGATAGCAGCCATTAAGACACGCTTGTCCACTACCTTACATTAAATACCTGCCGTCAATATCTAAACCTACTTTTCGTTCCACAACAGATATAAAATGTATCATTCACAAATTAGGCTCAAGATCTCATTAGGTGAAATCATGCTTCTGTACTTACTAAAATTGACAAAGATGCATCTCAAGTTTTAAATTTTCGCAAGCACATACAAGAAATCATCAAGTAACAAATGATTTTCTAGAGATGACATATCAAATAATCATGCAAAATATGATCACAAGTTGTGTACTTATCCTTGTTAACACACTATGAAACGAGACAATATATAAGATTTTTAGTTTTTTTATTTTTGAACACTGATAATCCATCCCCACACTTAAGCGGTGCATTGCTCCCAATTAAACTAATAAACAAAATACAAAGTTACACCTAAAACTAAAACAAAAAACTACACAAATTAAAAAAAGGAAAGAAAACTCCACTAGGATCAAGATGTAGAGTGTGAACTTGACGACGCAGAAGAGACCAAACTAGCATTTGATTCCAGGTGTATGTTCTTGCTGTAATGTAACGCAAAAGGTGTGAATGGTTGGTCTTACTAACTCTTAGGTTAAAGTTGAACATGTCACATAATATACACAACTATACATAACATAAATAATAACTATTATAGCCAACTTTAACCCTTTTCTAGACAAAATTGACAAAAATAACTGGTTGTGAATCTTCTGACATATTTAGCCGATCAAATATGCAATTTAGAAAGGAGTATTTTTGTTACGCATTACACAAGGAGGTATCCAATAAAGATTACGCATTTTACGTGGGAGTAATACTCAATACGCAATTACCATGTGGGTAACCTGTTTAGAATGCGTTTGGGTATTATATATGAATCACCTACCTCAACATGGCCGGTGATTTGATGATGAAGGAGAAGAGCAAGAGGGTTCACTCTCCAATTCTTACTTTTCTCTCCAAATATTACTTTTCTGTGTATCATCTTCTTTCATTAATATTTATATCCATTGTTCTAGTGTAATGATGTAAGTTTCTTTATTTTCATCCATCTCTCTCTACAAATAATATACATATATGTATATCTACAATGGTGTTGGATTTGTATATTGAAAATGGACATAATCTTTTGATCTTAATACGCATTTGTGGGCGGCAAATTTTATCGGTCAAAGACGATCATCTTTTGCAAAAGTGTCATTCTGATACAATCGCATAGGAAAAGTGGTTAAAGTTGACAGTTTTTTTTTATGTTTTTGTAGATATTAATAAAATACAAATTTACTTGTATAATACAAATTATGACTCACAAAATTATTACAAGAAATAATAAATACAGTCTTTAAAAATAATTTATTTTACACAAATAATTAGTAAATAAATAAAATGAATAGGAAAGAGAAAAGAAACATATATAGTAATAGTAATTTACGTAATAATAAAATATAATAATATTAATATTAATATTAATAATAATAGTAGTAGTAATAATAATAATAATAATAATAATAATAATAATAATAATAATAACAATAATAATAATAGTAATGCACTTGTTGACGAAGACATGAACATTTATCAATACAGTGCACTTGTAATGCACTTGTTGATGACATAACTGTATAGAAGATATTAGTCCTTGTAATATGGCATTTGCTAAATTGAAAACCAATATAGTGCATCTCCAAGATAATTGTTAAGCTAAGTGTTAATATAACACAATCTTTAAGTTGTTTAACACCAAAAAACTAACATAAATAATTATTCGAAAGAAATAACATACTCTCATAAATAACCATAATATCACATCAACTAATGCTAGAATTATTTTAAAAATATGTATAAATTCTATCATAAACATATAAAAGTTAATAAATGTTAGGTCCTGATATGTTTGTAGAAGGGGAGGTTGAATACAAACTATATTGTTTTCTCGAATTTGTTCGGTTCGTGATTTAATAATAAAATAACATATTTGAGCGGAATAAAATGAAACAAGATTCAAGTTAAATATAACTTATATTAAACTTGAAAGATGTTACAATTACAGTACAGATTATAGGGAATGATTATCAAACTAATTAAAACAAATTCGACATGAATTCGACATGAATTTATCTATATTTGTAATTAAAATATCGAATACTAAAAAGTAGTTCAAGATAATTTCTAGGAATAATGATCCGCTAGATTGACTTTGAATAACAAGTAAACTAATTCTAGTGGTTTGGATTGAACAATAAATACTATAAATCAATTCACTGTCTTTAATTTAAAGCTTGGGTTGTTCGTTTTTTTAATGGAAGAGAAGGATATAACTTTGTTTCTCTCTCTTTTAAAAAGTAAAGTGTAGTAGCTTCTGTCTTATGTCTTTGATTTGTACGCAAGGTTGACTTGAAATAGAAAGACTATCGAAAAGACAATCCTTTGTATTGGCAAGACAATCTTTTGAACCAGTAAGACTATCGGTAGGACAATCTTTGTATAGGCAAGACTATCGGCAAGACTCTGTTTTTAACTAGCAAGACAATCCTTTGTATTGGGATAGTCTTACAAGATTAAATTATAGTCTTTTCTATAAATACATTAATTCTGAATTAATTAACCTTTAATTAATTTAAGGAATAAATTAATTTAAAAGAGAATTACTACACTTCTATGATAACATAATCATTTTTTAAACCACTGAAACTTAATGATGAAATTTCACTGTATTATGTTGACACTCGATGTATTATCTTGTTCATGAGTGATTAACTGCAATGATTGTTCTTCATCTTTTGACTTTAAGCTGTGGTTATTTTACTTTTCCCTTTAACAAACTTTGTAACATGTACAGTTCTTGTCACACTGTTAAAATCTCTGTCACTTTAATAGATCCACTTTTTTGAATACTTCACTGATGATTGATCAATAAAATGAACTTCTTTCAATGTAGAATTACTCCAAATTCGTAGATTGACTTTAATCTTCATTCACTTTGACTGATACTATCTTCTGAGATTCCTGTGACAGTTTGTATATTATTTACTTATTACATTCTTGTTTAAGTTGAGTCAAATCCTTGGTGTTTATAAATAGGCCAGTGCATATGCCTTTCAATCTCCCCTATTTTTTTGTTAGACAATAACAACCAAATACCTAGAGGATAACTCAACTAATAAACAAGAAAAAGATAAGACTTTAAAAGCTAAGTAAATAATAAAAGTTCTGGTTCATATTTAACATTTCCATATTCAAACAATAAAGATAAATACAAGACAGATGTTCCTCTAGACTGAACATATGATTACATTGATCCTATCTTGATTTACTTAAGCTCTAGACATATTACATTAAAACTTGAGCTTCAGTTCATGTGTCTTGGTCTCTAATCTCACCTTCTTCGGACTCCTCCAAGGTGTTTCACAAGTCTTGATCATAGACACGATCCATTTTCGAAAAGTGACTTACTGGTCTAACTGGTTGAGCTCTGAGAGGCTTCAACTTATTCTTCAACTGATTATACCTTTTGATGTTCTCTAAACAATAATCCTGAATCATATCAGCAACTTCAATCTTATCTTTAGTAGCAAACCCAGAAGTCCTTAACAAATTTTCCAACATCACTAAATGCTTGGCAGGATAATCTTTCAGAGATAATCTTTCACTAAGATGAGCTATTTTTAAAGAACTTGACTTGATAAGGCAGACTTATGACTTGAGGACTGGCCTTACTAACAAATTCCTTAAGTTGATCACGAAGCAGTTCATTCAATTCAAATGTCCTACATACCTTGTTAAGAAGAATCCAAAGCTCAGAAAGTGTTCAGTTCTCAAAGAAATGAAGTGAGACCTTGAATGACCCTTGTTGTTGACAATAAACGTAGATACCCATTTCATATCTAACTCTATCAAATCCAGTGACAATCCTTGAGATTTCAATTTTCAAAGCATCTATGTAGATTGAATTGTCTAGATTTGCAGTTTTAAATCTATCAAGAAGATGAAGGAAATCACGATCATTGTTCGTGCTCTTCTGTGGAAGTGCAAACACTCTCCTAGATTTATTCCAGCTATCACCCACCTTCATTCTAACGTCCAATCTTCTTTGTTGAGCTTTCAGATTATGAAAACATTATTTTTCTAGATTTTCAGCCTTTTGCAATTCTGCCTTTTGGGTAATAACTTCAGATGTCTTTTGAAGCTCATCTTCCTATCTTCTTAGATCCGCTTGTTGCTTTCTCAGCTCTCTCTCAAATTCAGGGTCAAAAGGAGCTTCTTCTTCCCAGTCATCAAAAGGGCTTTGGATTAGCAGATTTAGATCCAATCTTTTTCTTGCCTTTCCATTTCCCATTTCCTTTTGCATTCCCTTTGTTCACCATCATTATGGGAGCAGGGTCAACCTTGTTCATAGCAGTTTCATGTGTTTTCAATATTTCCAACAATTCAGTAGGTGTTTTGTCTATCTCATTCATAGTGTAGTTCATGACAAAATGAGCATAGTTTTTGTTTAAAGACTGCAAGATCAAATCAGTTTGGTGTTCCGGTCCAACCCGGTAACCCAAAGTAGCAAGGGATTCAATATACCCTATCATCTTAAGAACATGTGGTCCAACCGGGTCATGATCTCCCTATTTTCAAGTGTACAATGCCTTGCTAGTATCAAACCTCTCTTGACGAGTTTGACCCTCAAACATCGTTTTGAGGTGCTCAATCATCTCATAAGCATTCAAATGCTCATGTTGTTTCTGAAGCTCAGTACTCATAGTCGCTAGCATCAAACAACAGACATCCGTAGCATCATCAACATTCTTCTGATAAGCATTTTGTTGAGCCTTGGTTGCCTCAGCAGGAAGAGGTGCAGGTTGAGGAATATAAATGACATAAAGCTTTCATTCCTGCCTGAGGACAATCCTCAAATTCCTTTGCAAATCAAGGAAGTTGGTTCCTGTCAGTTTGTCCTTCTCAAGGACTGATTGCATAGAGAAGTTATTTGAGTTGTTTGCCATTTAGATATTTACAATGATAAAATTATGTTCAAGTGATTATTTATATATATTCATAATATATGTCTCCCACTATTTTTATCAAATCAATAGCCCTAACTATTAATTCGGAAAGCATTTCTCTGAATCTTTCTAGTGAGCCAAGATCCATATTTCGCCATTCTTAAGGCCAGCTTTGGCTTTACTCCCAAAACATGATTATTTAAGTAGACAAATCTTGTCAATTATATCATATATAACTCTTGAAAAGTTTGGCAGAACAACATTTGTTCACATTAATCTAATAAATCATACCAAACTCCATGCCTCTAAGTTCACAATCCTATTGTGGTAACTTAGTTAAGTCTAACCCAATGGTCTAACAGTTAAGTATCACATTTACTTCATCACGTCTTACCACGATAGATTGGAGTGCTTTGCTTTGGCGAACCCACTATTTCTCGATCTAGGTCTTGACGAGTGTTGCCCATTGGAAGACATCTAATTGACTTAATATTTTAACTTTAGGTATTTGTTATTATTAAAACGACCATGATTCTATCATCAAAAGATTCCCAATTTTTCCCTGAACTAAGTACTTCAAATCAAAATTCATCAATGGTTTAATTTCCAGGCTGCCGGAGAAGACACAGTGGTCTCACTTAAAACCCGACTTTCTTACAAGCGTTGCTTGTTTTTTTGTCAAAATCGCCCTATATCAAGAATTTGAAAATTCATACTTATTTCCATGTTTCATAAACACAGGAATCTCATGTTTGTTTTGTTCAATTTTAAAATCTTGAATCGTTACAGATTTTATCTTGTTTAAGCAGGCATGGCATGGGTGTTGTATCTAATACATACATACATGATTAATCTAATTAAACCATGCATCATTATCTACGCATACATATCATCATCACATGCATCATATATAGAAAGTGCATAAAATAAACGTGTTTGGTTATGGCCCAATCCTATGTGATTTTTCCAAGCTAAAGGAAAAATTGAGGTCAATCTATGGGGGTATCATATACAACATAAATAATTAAAAAACATGTCTTCATGCTTTCTTGTAATGACTCCTTTGAATGCCTCCTTGGAATGCCTTCATGTCTTCAATTACATTACATAATATGATTGAATCTAATCTAATGAACTTAAAATTGGAACTCGAGTTACATTCGGGATTTAATCATTACAATAATAACGACATGCAAGTCTTATTTAAACCCAAAACCTCTAACCTATGGGACTTAAGGCCATAACCATACACCATGCTCATATAACAATTAAGAACATCTTAAAACACATAACCATGACATATCATATAATACTCCTCATGATCCAATCACGAAAAATAAATAAGTAAGGCATATGTCATAGAATACTGCGGCGCGGATCGAACTCTATGCATCAGAAAAACAATTTTTATGCAGTTTCAGAATCGAACAAAACTGTTCTTATCGATTCATCATCTCTGTATCATGTATCAAATACATATAGATCGTATCCCAACCTCCAGATTGTGTCCAAACACGATCTGTCCATCAGTTCATAAATATATAAACGAATTAAACAGTTTTCGCAAGTAGCTCTAATACCATTGAAGGGTTTCGGGCATGAAAACGCAACGGAAAAAAACGCGAAAAACAATAAAATTAAGAAACCCTCCACATGATCCATGCGAAAAATCGATATTTAATTCGTTAATAGAATTGTTTACCTTTTTGAAGGTTTATAAACAGATGACTAATGGAGGTCCTTTCTTTGATCACCACGTATCCCGCCTTGTGATAAACGTCTCTAATCAGTCCACACGAACGCTCGATCGTCCAACGATCACCGGAGTTGGTACTAGCCAAGAAAACAACCTCAAATCTCTCTCCCTCTCTCTCTCTATCTCTCTCTCTCTCTCTCTCTCTAGCTTCTTCTTGATGTAGAGCAGCTAGGGTTTTTATCTCAAAACGAATTATGAGTTAATCCTAAAATAATACATCATTATGTATTTATATGAAGAGAAGAATGGGCTGAACCCTAATATGATTGGGCTTCCAAAACCCAGTCCGATTATTAGTTATATTATTATTAAATTCGAATTATAATATAATTAATCAAGTCCCACTTAATTAATTCAATATAATAATAACTTATTTAAATTCGTAATTCAAATAAAGATCTGTTTAAAACGTTCTTTGTGTGTGACCCAGTCACTATTTGAGCATGACCATGCATTTCATAGTCTCATTCAATCAAAAGGCCAATAATATCACTCCTAAAATAGGAGGGCTAAATCCTATGTCTATCATTCATATTTCTCATATGATTCATAATATACCTAATGTCCACCTTTATCATTACCCGGTCAAATGTAACTTTGAGTAGAATCAAAATATATTAATTCTAATATAAAAATATAATGATTTCAAGTCTGAGGATCATTACACCACTATCACTGTGATAATTACCTATGACATTTGATAACATTTACCATGAAGAATTCTCACTTGGGTCTATCCAGTGCCATGTGTTTCTAACATGCACTTATGTTTTTGACTCTAGTATCACCATACTTATGACCAATGAGTCATCAGTCAACAAACATACTAGTCTTTATGCATTATTATTGCCCTTAAATAATAATACTCGACTAGGGATATTTAGGATTATAAACACTATTCGTATAATCTCATTTCTAAGGCACATACTTAGAGATATAGAATTCATGTTTATATTCCAAAGACATTTATTATTCTAACATTTATATCGCAGTAAATAAATACATAATAAATAACTAAAGAAAATTCATAGAACATAATCATTAATAATCAAAATGTCTTTCCTAAGAACATAAAATTATTGTCTCTAGGGCACAAATACTAACACTATCGACTTCGATTCAATTATTATAAATTGTTTCAAACTCAAAACGATTATAAAGAGTTTTTAAGAATTAATAATTAAAACTAAATTAACACTAATTTATAAGATTCTAAACAAAGAATTTAAATCCCTAGGGCAATCAGGTGCATCATGCACACACAATAACTGGCTTCTAAGGTCAAACAACTAAAGTTTTATATTCTCTCTCGAGTAATAACACTCTCAAACCATGCTTACACGTTAATAATTTTTGGTAATTCAATTGGTCAAGCAATTAAAGCAATAGTTTATCTCTTTCGAGTATCAATACTTTCAAAAATCCAATGATGCTCTCGCACTCAAATTCAATTCTACCAATCATATATGTGCCTCTAGTAGTAAAATCTCTCAATCCATAACTCCTATTCGCATACAATTAATTCATGATATCGGCTGACTACAGAAATTAAACATATAAACATAATCAATTAGAATTAACCATAACCAATTAAATCATGTGAAAATCATGCCTAAGTTATTCTACAAACATGAATTCCTCTTCTATTCCCCATAAACGACTACTCGCTAATACTAAGATTAAAAGTAAGAAAAACAATGAAGAACATCATATAAAGCATACACTAATAAAAAAGAGAATATAAGGAATACCTTAAACTTACATTAATGGTGATGAATCCAAGTTAATTAAATAAAGTACATCCATGAAAGAGAGATGAAGAACCCTAGCTAAAAGAAAAATTAAGTATGTGTCTATGTTGCATTTGGCTCAGACTCCTAATAAAACTAACTGATCCTGTATTTAATAATAAAAGTATTTTTAATATTCTAATCATTATATAAATAGATATCCACAACCGAATAGGATTCTTTAATTAAAATTCGCAGCTGATAGTTTTCTTTAATTTTTGGGTTTCTCTAGTTGGGCTCTACTTACTGGACCACCTTAGGATTAAAAAAATCCATAAGCTTCGCCTGGACCGTAAGATCATCAAAATTGGACTTTTGGAACTCAAGTTGTGGCCCAAACAAGCAGCTCGCATAGCCCAATAAATCCGAATTTTCTTCTAATTTGACTCAAAATCAACAATTTTTCTTCAAATCCTTCCCAGATTATGAATTCTTTACTTTCTACAATAAAACATTAAAATGTATTGAATAAATATCCAAATTAATACAAAATACATTATCTAAAATATATACTAAAATATATTCTATCAAATGCATACCAACTTTTGTGAACATCATATTCCTAATTTTAAATACATCTTTATCTTTTCACGTGACTGCAGACAAACAAACAAAACATACACGTATATAAGTTGTTACTATCCTATGTCTAATTGTAATCAAGGCACATCAAAGTCAATGTTCCTTAAGTAAGAGATTCGCACTTGTGGAAAATTGATTCTTAAAAAAAATTATGTTTTAACTAACCTCTTTTTTTGAGAAATTTTTACAAAGCATGTTGAAAAGACTGGACAAGGTTATTTACACAATTCGGAAAAGATTTTTGTATTCCCAACATCGGTTTTGTTATATTTTCTAATATGGAAACATATATAATATGATGTTTGATCTGTTTGTGTTGTCTATATTAAAATGAAAATTGTTTAAGACTTGTTTATTCCTTCTTTCTCTGTTTAAGCATAGTTTTACAGTTCTTTTTATCTTAAAAGTTAGTTTTTCAAATTTTGGATAATGGATGATGATTGTGACACAATAGATAATTGAAATTGATTTTAAAGTGACGTGACGTGATTTTCTACAATAAAAATGCTTTTCAATTATAATAGTTTAATCAAGAAAGTAATTCGAAGAACTACTCCAGCTCAACCGAGCCAGTTCCTAATAGAGCATAGCTCAAGTTGACGAAACAGTTCAAGAAACAGAATTAGAAGCAGTTTTACATGGCCATAATCACAACAAACATGCTAAGAACTAAACCCCTATGCGACCTAAGCGTCGCTCCTATCCTCCAACACTGATGCTGCTAGCTGAACTTGGCCTACCTCGGGGTCTACCACTAGTTCTACCACGAGCCTCCCGTGGCCGACCTCGTGGCATGCCCCTCCCCATAGCACACTTGTATTACTTGAGTCCCAACGTGATGGTCACCTGTTCTTCGTCTTTTCCCTTTAATAGGGTACATCCTAGAGACATGCCGTGGTGATCACTTAGTGCATGGATGCACCTGTGATGTTCTCAAAGAATCATCAAAATCAGAATCAGAATCAATGGTCACTGAATGAACCATATCATTTCACCATGCCCCTAGGCATGTGGATGCTCCTCAAAATACCAACCAAGTTTCTCTCTATTCGCAAAGAAATTGCCTGTGTTTAAAGAATCAACCAGATAAGGGAAGTCAGTGGTATCATGAGTGTTCAGATGGTAGGCTTCACAAGGATTGAAGGCATTTGAGTAGAAAACCTAAATCCTTTCCCATGTCATAGCCAAGGACGGATTTAAGGGGGGCATGAGGTGGCCATGGACCATGGTCCCCCAAAAACCTCCCCTAAGAGCTTCTATTCCTTCAATTTTATGTAAACAAATGGAGTATTTAGTGTATTTGGTCCCCCCATAAGCTAATAATTCTTCATGGTCCCCCCAAATATAATCACAAATCTCATATATTTTCGGCTTTCATACACACAAATTCATAATATTTTTCTTAAAAATATAGAGTGTTGCATGTACTTTCGTCTTCAAAAATTTTGTTCAAATTTTAGCCCCTCCATTTTTTTTTGGTTCTGTCCCTGGTCATAGCATTAGTGTCCAGACTAGCTAGAATAACACCTGGTCATAGCATTAGTGTCCAGACTAGATAGAATAACATTAGACAGTGTATCCAATGTGATAACCTCAACCTAGATAGTAGCAAAATGATGAGGAGTGCAGGCCTCAACAGCCTCCTTAGTTCTCACGTCAAGGTTAATTAGATATCCAACAACAGTGGCAATTTGGAACCACCTTTGTTCAGACCAATAGGTAAAAGGCACGTTTGCTAATTGTATCCACATTTTAAATTTTTCATGAACCAATGGTGGTTTATACCACTTTTCATCCCAATGCTTAACAAAAACTTCAAATGGGTCATCTACACTATCCACCCAAAATAACCCTGACTCGGTGCCGATAATTAGGCTTCGCACTATGCATGTTCAAATAAATAGATTGAGGAGAACGTCTAAAGGGTTAGATAGTTACTATATTGGTAAGCTATTACCTAAATACTAATGTCAATTATATCCTATATATAATTAGCCTAAGGAACTTTTAGTGGTTTGGTCGTTAGGGGTATAAAAGTCATTTTAGAAAATAATGTTATTAAATAATGAGTTCGAGGTTCAATTCCTGTCGACTAAAATTATTTCTAAAAGTTAAAAATTAGTGGACAACTTATATTTACTTTAATAATATTTTAAAAATAAACAAAAGAATTGATAAATAAATAAAATTTGAAAAACATATTTATGTAAATAATTTAAAAAGCTTCACGTGCATTGCACGGGTATAAAGCTAATACTTTACAATACATAATTAATAAATTCAGCACCTAATATATAATTTCATCGTACTCTAAACGTGCAAAAATATTACTAGACTAAGTTTTGAACGAGATTTGAAAAGTATATGTATTCGTCAAAACCTATAAAAAAAATAAACTTCTTAAGTCTCATGGTAGGTCGCGTCTTACTTTTACTTGGGCCAAATTTTATGTGAACCTATTTAGTGTCATTTTTTCATGATTTAGTGATTGTTTGGCCAATAAATTTATAAAAAAACATAGGTATAAAATCATTTATATTTACTCGTGAATGTGTAAAATATACATGTCATGTGTGTGTTTATGCACACGAATTATTCTTATTTTCTAGCACGTGTAAATGCGTACATATATACTATAACAATTAAATTTCATTTGAGATTTATGTGGGTTTTTTTTGAGATTTTGGGTGAACTTCATGCTTTTGTCAAATTAGGCTAAGAATATTCTAGATTTTTTATAGGTCGGCCCATAGGCTCTTGGGCCTGAAATATTGGTGCTTCTAGAATATTTCAATTTAGAAAAGATTCCACACTTAACCTAAATCCTTATTATAAATACGTTAATCCACAACACTTTTACCATCCGCCTCCAACCTCTTCTCATTATCCCCTCTCTCGCTCCATCTCCCCATATCTCCCTCCCCATGCTCTCACCATGACAAAATAAAATTTTCAAACACTGAATTTTTCATGCAAATTCTCGGATACTTTTTGGCTATAAATTGATTAGCATGAGCCAAGATCTAAAATTTATTTTTTGTGTATTGTTTGTGATCATTGTTGATTATGTCCAAACTTTCCCGATCCGTTGATTAGACTTTCCTTTTATGTTTACAAAATGCTTTGCATCTTGATTTTATCTGAATCGACTCGGTACGTCATCATCCAAACTGATTTCTTATATATATATGGTCATATATATAGTTATACCAATCGATGTTATAAAATTTTGTGTTTATCACTTTTAAGCTCATTTTTTAATTTTTTGTGTGTAAATCAAACTCAGACATGAAAATAATAAAAAATTCAACGATATGTAATGTATGTTTTA
This sequence comes from Heracleum sosnowskyi, assembly GCA_030848705.1. NCBI lineage: Eukaryota > Viridiplantae > Streptophyta > Magnoliopsida > Apiales > Apiaceae > Heracleum > Heracleum sosnowskyi. Next base: position 65,610,061 of record CM061241.1, on the reverse strand, counting down.
ATATAGATATGTGTAAAATGACCGCCTTTAAATTTTGATTAAATTTTGGGTTTAAGATACACCAAATTATAAGATATTTGAATTTAGATTTTTTATTTGTACTAATGTCTCAATTCTTTCAGAATAAATAATTTATTTAAGAAAATCTGATGCCGATATAAGTTGATAGCTTATTGTGGTATAATATATTATCTTTATTCGATACTAGTTTTCTTCCTCAAAATACACATGTCTTATTCATTTTGTTTCAGTTACTAATTTGTTTGATAATTATATCTATAGGAAATAATGAAGGAAGTGCTCCAAAAATGACAAACATTTATAGGTAACTTCTTTTATTCATTCAAGTATTTTTTTTTTTAATTTATGAAATTAGTGTGATAAATATTCATATATTGCTTCATTTTTAATATTTTTAGTTTATATTTTCTCCAAACATCTCGTGAATGAGACATTCAAGAACTTATGAATTCCACAAGTAGTCACAAAATAAGTTCAGGAATGGGGTTTTGAAAATAAAATTAATTTGATTCTTCTAGTATTATTTTAAAATCATTTTTTAAAGGGAAAGTGTTTGTACTTTAGGGATTTACTTTTTTTTTTAGAACTCAGTTATTATAGTTAGTAATTACTAGGTTATTACTTGTGCAAAGAACTAGGTTATTTTATACGTATTTATTAATAAAAATGCTACAAATTATTCGCACTCGCTACGCGCTGATGACAATAATATTAGGCATTAAAATATAAATGAATTCTTCTAAAGTAGTTGTTTCTGATTATATATTATCATACAGAGTAAAAATAAATATATAATGTGTTGGAAATTTAAATGTCTAAAACATAATCAATTTAATTAGATACAATTTATGGTTAAAACATGTGTCTGAAATACGTAAAACATATGTGTCTTAATTTATTCAGTTCAATAAAATGTATATTGGTTAGGTATATAAATATAAAAAATCTATGTTTTCCTCCTAATTATGTATTATGTTGTTAAACCATAACTACTTGTAGAAAGAGGGGTTTGAATACAAGTAGTACTAATATGTCTATTTTTTTGTTTTCTTGTTTAATGATTAGAATAATAAATATGCGGAATTGAAATAACACAAACAAAGATGCTGCAACAATTATTTATATTGAATAATCAAAGTTACAAACTCTACCAAGGATGTACAAGTATCCTTAGCAGCTACTTTCTGTAAACAATGTTACAACAACAAACTCTCAATGTAAAACCTAATATGATCTCTAGGTTTCGAAACACACAAATATTACAATGTAGAATGAGAGTATTTATACAATTTTTCTATCAACTAAACAGCAAGTAAATCAATCACATGAATTATGGGATTTTGTCCCATCTGTTTAGGTTGACAGCTTCAATCATCCAGTCTTTCTGATATGAACATATATTCTACTGATTCTTGATAATTATTTGAGCTTATCCAGTGATATGTCTTCAAAGATAACAGAAGTTTCCATAATCTGTAGAAAGCTTTATAGACTCTTACAGACTACAGACTCTGACAGTTCACAAACTCCGAACATAGACTTTTGTAGCAGTAGACTTTTCCTTGTACTCTAGTAACACCATCATCTTCATTCCTAACATATGTCATTTGAGACTATATTTTTATTTTGATAGAAAAATGTGTTGATATTATTTGTTTGAGGAATTCTTTGAAGAGATTTATCCCTTTAACCTCTTTATTCAATACCACTTTTGACGGATTTTCTTGAAGAGATATATCTCTTTAAACTGTTCATTCAATACCACCATTTTTACCTACGATAATAACATAATTTCAATTGATCCATAAATTAAATTCTTGAAACCTATTTATGACATCATAAGTCTAAAAGTTACAGCTTCTTATTTGTCTTATTTTACTAATAATAATAATCACCATTATTCATGTTTTCAAAATATATTATTTAATAAATGGCAATTATATCATTTTTGTGGACAATTAATGTAAAATGATCATTCACATAAAACGTCTGTCCAACTCATAATTGTTTATAAAGGGGAATTCTAATTTCTTCATTGTGTGCTCTAACCATGTTGATGATTCTCCCGCCATGAGCATTGGAATTTGCTTTGACATTGTTCCTAAAATTTGCAAAACTGAAATGATATCAATACACAAAAAATCCACATATGACATTAAAAAAAGAAGGACATGGTATGTTAGTACTATAGACTAAAACAATTACATATATGAATACACTTATATCATTCATAAATTTAGCACGTACACCGAAATAAGACAACAAGTATTGAGCTAGTTTGAGTATCAGAAAGAAAACAAGTGATGATGAATTGGAAAAAAATTTAGTGTGATATATATAGCTTATAAGATGCATCTAGAATTAAGATCTCATTTTTTTTTTCTTTTATTACTAGTTAGTTATTAGGTAAACTATATTATTATATTATCCTTTTCGTTTAACTCGTGCAATTGGTGTAATTCTTAATCCTATGGATTTTATAAGGTTAACTACATTATGTTAGAAGTTAGCTGAACAATCCATAGGATTAAGAATTACACCAATCGCATGAGTTAAAGGAAAATGATAATATAATTATATAGTTTACCTGAGAACCAACTACAAATAAATGAAAATTTATGAGATTTTAATTCTAAAACCATCTTGTATGCTAGATATATCACATTAAAATTCTTTTCAATTCATCGTCACTTGTTTTCTTTCTGACACTCAAACTAGCTCAATACTTCTTGTCTATATTTCTGTGTGTGTGCTAAGTTTATGAATGATATAAGTGTATTCATATATGTAATTAGTTTAGTTTATTGTACAACATACCATGTCCTCCTTTTTTAAATGTTATATGTGAATTTTTTGTGTATTGATATCATTTCATTTTTGCATCTTTTAGGAACAATGTCAAAGGAAATTTCATTGTCCATGCCGGGAGAATCATTAACAGCATGGTTAGAGCACCCAGTAAAGGAATCACACTTCACTTTATGGGCCAAAATCAGCCTTGGGTAATGTTCTTTGTTTTAATTAAGATAGTAAATTTTTGAACGTTTTAAATAAGAGTTACTAATATACAATAACAAACTAAAATCTAAATGCACAAACACAGCTTACACCAAAAGCTACTGTAGTGTACCCTATGTTGCCACCACAACTGCTACAACTATCTGTGTCACCGCAGTTTTAGATGCCACCATAAATGGTACAAGCACTGGGGCCTTCACAATCAATGCCCGCAATTGGGAGTAAAAATAAGAGGGTGAACATTTAATTTTTATTTTTGTTTGGTATTATTTCCATTTATCTGTTTAATTTTGAGAAATAGTTTTAGGTGTGCCAAATGTATAAATAATTATGAGTTGGACAGACGTTTCTTGCCAATGATATTTGACATTTACAGTTCACGAAAATGATTTAGATACCGTTTATTTAAAAATACTTTTTGAAGACATAAAGAATAGTAATTGTTAAGAATTACTCCCTCTGTCCCTTTCATTTCTATACACTTTCCATTTTGGGATGTCCCTCTCATTTCTATACATTCCAAAAATAGTAACTTTTAATAATATAAAACACATTACACCCACTACTTTTCTCCACTATCTCTATTCTATAATAATTTAAAACACTATTACACCCACTACTTTCCTCCACTATCACAAATCTATTATGAAATATTGATAGGTCCCACCACTTTACCCACTTTTCATCTAACTTTACTCATTTTTTATACATTTCCTTGGTCTCCGTGTCCAAAACAAACGTATACAATTCAACAGGACGGAGGGAGTAGATGAGAGTCTATCGACCTTTTTACTCTCTCTCCTTTTCCCCCTCTTTACTCTTTTCATCTCCTAACCCTAGTCGCCCTTCCTCTTCCTTTGTTTTTCTCCTCTTTCCTTCAATCCTTTCCCCTCCTTCTTCTTCTGATTCTCCTGATTCTCCCATGTTGATTCCCAGAACTCTATTATTGGTAACCTTGATGGACTTGTTAGTGCAAATCTTAGTGAAAACCTTAATACAACTGTTTTAAATGTGGCAAATGATGTGAATTTAAATGCTAATGATGATTTTTTAACTGTTGGTGAAAATAAAGATAATACGGTTGACCTAGCGAATGTCTCTGTGATTGGATTTTTGATTGGGAATTCTCTACCCCTTCACTTTGTGTGTGCTGGCCCTGGTAGGATAGGATGAGGTTTTCCTATTCTGATATAGTGTCTCAATATTCTTGGACTACCATGTATAACATACCATGTCTCTTAAAAATAGGGAGGGTATTTGTTACATTGCTAGTGCTATTGACGCATATGGTACAATTTTTATACTAAAACTGTTGTGTGGGTAGCAAATACAAACCACCTTGTTTCCGATCCTTCCAGTTGATAACTGAAACTCCTATTCAAGTGGAAATCTTGCTCTACTGAATGAGTCAAGAATTCAAAGTTGGTCCTCAAATGCCACTGGAACAACATATAATTCAAGTTCAGATATCCTACTTGATACTGGTAACTTTGTAAGAGCATCTCCAAGGGCAATAGCTAAAATGGTTGGCTATTGTGGTTGGCTATAATGATTATATAAATTCTTTGCTAAAGGTAAAGACATGTACTCCAATGGTGTTCTCTAAATTTTTGTTAGGTAAAATTATACCCAAGGGGTTTGGTGGTTCAACAAATATAGCCAATCAAATATGATTGGCTATATTTTTTTGCTAAGAGCATCTCCAATGGTGTTGGCTAAAATCATATAATATACTGATTATGTAAAATTTGCTGAACCTGTAAGATATTGTGCTCCAATGGAGTTGGCTATATGAGTTAGCTATATTTTAAAAATAGAATGTTATTATTATTTTAAGTTATTAAAAATAGAATATATAATTAGAATATGGTAACAGATGAGGTGGAGTTTTACTACAGGTCCTTAGAGGTTCGACAAAAATAGCCAATATAAAGTGGTTGGCTATATTTTTGGCTAACAATAATGTTCCATTGGAGTTGAGAGAATTTTACATATTTTCTAAATTTTTTATTTATGGCATCTTATCTATATACTTTTAGCTAAGGGTTATAGACCATTGGAGATGCTCTAAGGGGTATATAGTTGGAGTGCTCACACTTTTACATAATGTCTAAAAAGTGACACATAGATGCCACATAGTCATTTTAGCTAAGGGTTTTATAGCATTGGAGATGCTCTAACACGAGATAATCAAGATTCGTATAATGTTATATGGCAAAGTTTTGATCACCCAATAGACACTTGGCTTCCTGGTGGAAAATCTGGACTCGACTCGATAAGTAAATGAGCTCGAGTCAGAACAAAAAAATATATTCGATAAGCTTATCGAGCCGATCCGAGTTTTTTGAGTGTTCGACTCGAGATGGACTCGTACTGGATTTGAATCGTTAAACTCAACTTGAACTCGACTCATTAAGCTATATACATTAAAAAATTATTTTATTTACATAAATAATACATTATAAAACATGAATACAATAATAAGTAGGTCATAAATCAACTAATAATCGTCTAAACTCTCATTATTCACAAATTTAAATATGAAAAAAAAATTATAATTTTATTGACAAACTCGAACTTGACTCGGTTCGACTCGAGTTCGACTCGACTCGAAATGTTCGTGAACAACTCGAACTCGACTCGGTTGTTAACGAACTCGAGTTCAAACAACAGAAATTGAGATCGATAAGCTAATCGAGTTTGGCTCGACTCGTCAAGAAAAAGCTCGAACTCGATAATCAAAAACTCGACTCGATTCGATTCGTTTACTACCTTAGTATATTTTAAGTCCATGGAAAAATTTAGAAGATCCAGCCATTGGTCTTTTCTCATTGGAGGTGGAAATACGTGGACAAAGTCATACTTTAGTCTCTGATAGGACTAGACAGTACTGGTCTTTAGGTTCATGGACAGGTACAAGTTTGGAGTGTGTTCAAGAATCTGAAGACAAAGCTTATATTACAAATTTTGAATATCTTTCTGTTTTGGATGAGAGCATCTTCACCAATGAAATGCTATTCCTAAAACTTTCATGCAGTTAATGATTGATGTGACGGGAAAATGTAGGCAGTTCACGTGGAGAGGATATTTGGCCGAACACAAATGGCATATTGGGTGTGGCCAGACCAATGTGCACGAAAAAACTTGTGTGGTGCTATGGAGTAATTGCATATGGGGAATGCAATCACTCCATAGCACCTTATTGCAGTTGTTTGCAAGAGTATAAAAATTATACTGTTGGAACCAGTTTTCGTCCACAACGTCCGATCGGATCTGCAAAGAAGAAGAATGCGAGGGTTGGGCCCCCCGATTCACCTCCGGTGTGAGAATCAGTAACTGGTAATCCAAAATAGGTAAATTGAACGTACAGAGAATATGTGTGTATTGTGAATTGTGTATGAATGAAGAATAAACCTGGTCCTCCTATTTTACCAGTCAACTCCGATCCCCCACGTTCCGAACGTGGGACTCGGGACCTTCCCACGACCTGGTTCTCTGACTGTGGATCGGCCCAATCCACTCAAGGTGGAAAGTGGGCTCTTCGGTCGTCAAAAAGATATTGGGCCTCTTCAGACAGGTTATGTGAAATGGGCTGCTTCGATCGGCCCAGTGGTCATCAGCCTTAAGCCTCTAACATGTCCCTGGACTCCGTGCGAAGAATATTCGGTCGGAGGCCCAAAGATCCGTTCCGTCTTCGAATAACTTCTAGGACCGGTCTCTGTCAGAACGTCCAAAAGGTCAGCCGGACATATCAAAAGTCCATTCCATGTCAGCAACAGACAGCTGTTGTAATAATTACACAAGGGGGTTACACGATTCTCCAGGTGGATCTCAGCCGTGAATTTCAATGGCTCTCATCCTGGCCATCCGTTTCAAAACGACATTGTATATACACCTACAACCGCCCTTTTCCTTTTCTTTTTACCGTTTCTAATAGAAAATTCAAAGCTTTTCTCTCCCAAACACTCTCATTTTTCCGATTTCCGGCGAGCACAACATAGGAGCGCAAGGATCTATACCCAGGAATCAACCAATTTCCCCGACATTCACTACCAGTAAGTTATTTCTTCTTTTATTGTTCCTTTTCATATATTGCACAGAACTTTCCTTTTAATACTTTCAATGTAACCTTTTATGCATGCGTATACATATATTGCATATATATTGCGTCTTTAGTACACTCCCAGCATTCCCTAAATCACCTTAGTGCTTTACTGTGATTGTTTTAGTGCGCTGTCCCTTTAGGCTGTGATTAAGAAGAAAACCCGAGAATAGCGAGTGTTTTTAACAGTAGATGTATACCTGGGTATTTCGTTAAATATGAACACCCTTCGGTCAGTTGTCATACTCCTAGAACCTCCCTCTTATTGTTTCCTGAACTCAAACTTCTCCCTTTCGCATCCTTCTGAATTCCCTCCTTTCGAACTTGGCCCTCTGTACTCGGTCTTCCTTTCATCTTTCCTCTTAGATCGTTCTGTTTTATAACTTCCCCGAGTACAAGGCTAATCTCCTTCCTTTGCATTCTCTGCAGGTGATGGATCAACCCGTAGAATACGGACCGTTCTATTCGGCCATGGCGCACTTCGGTGCTCCCCGGTTCGCTTCGGCCAATCTCAATTCCGTGATGACGGAGGCCGAAGTCCGCAAGATGGCGGAGAGATACGATATCGGGAGCTCTCTTTTTCGAACGTGGGCAGCAGATGAGACCGACCTGATTTACCACACACCGACCGTAGACGAAGTGTGGGGGGGGGTCGCTTTGGGCGTGTCTGAACGAGCCTTTTTCTGCGGGCTCCGCCTGCCCCTTCTTCCCATTCTGAAGATGCTTTTAAGGCACACCTCCGTAGCCTTAGGCCAGCTAGACCCCAACACCTTCATTCACATTAATACCTTCCAGGACAGATGTCTGAAGGCGGGAGTAAGGCCTCGGTTGTCCCTTCTGCTACATCACTTCGACTTCCGAAAGAACGGGAAGAGCTATGGGTTCTACCAGCTATCTCGTAGGACTGGCCGATCGGACTGGAGTGTTACCAATTCCAGCAATAGGGGCTCGCACGACCATTGGTTTTATATTAGTGGTCATAAGCTGAGGAAATATTCGGTATGGCGAGAAATCGATCCCGCCCTCATCACGGCTCCCGAACTGAATGACGCGGATAGGGCAGATTATGCCCTGCTTTGCCGTCCCCAGGAACCAAACCGTATTTCGCTAACTGTTAGCAGGGACAAAACTTGGCTTCGCGCGTTATGGGGTACCGGTAACATATTAAACTGTTATGCTTTCTTCGTCCTTCTTGATTATGCATCACTGATTTATGCTATTTACTAACACGCATTTTCCTTTTTGCAGTGTCTTCTCGGTCGGAGATGCTTAAGAGGGCTCAAGTTAAGAATGCCCTAAGGCTCGCCGAGTTGGCCAAGAAGAATAATGCTGACAATCTTTCTGATGCTCCTACCGGGTCGGCCCTTAACGACCAAGTTGAGCCTCGGGCGGCCGTGGCTGAGGAAAATATCATTGACACCACTGTCGGTGATGTGGAGATTATCAATGTTTCCGACGTCGGTCAGACATCAGCACAGAAGCGTCCTCGCGGCTCGGATGGGGAGGCTATTTTAACATACCGACCGGAATGGTCTATCATGACCACGGACAGTTTCGGTACCCCAGCTCCTACTGCGGCTAAGGAGATTGGTGTTGATCTATGTCGGGCGTTCATCCTTCCTCAGGATCGTTCGGTATATGATAACACTGATGGCCTGGGTGCCTGTTCAGAATTGATTGGGCACGTAGCCTCGGTAAGTATTCTCCTTCTTGTACTTAGCAGTTTTCGTTGATAAGTTGATTTCTTACTGCTTTCTTCCTTTGTTTCTTTTTTATTCTTTATTCTTTTCAGGTTGTTCCTTGGGCTGCTGCTGTGGAACAGAAGATGAAAGACTTGGACGGGCAGCTGCGCGGGCTCAAGCTGACCGAGGAAAGAGCGGAGGCTGCTGAGGCGCAACTAGATTCTCTGCAGAAGGAGGTGGTCTCTTTGCGGCAGAGGCTGACTCAGGTGGTGACTGACCGAGATAGCGTCAAGATCGACCTTGATGCTGCCTTCGTTCGTCTCAACCGGGTCAAGTCCCAATTGAGGGCCTCCAGAAAATCCGAGAAGAAAGCTCAGAAGCTGGTGCTGATGTCCGAAGACAGGGGTTTCACGGCTGGCTTCGAGGAGGTGATCCGTAAGGCTCATGCCGCTGGGATGGACCATAAGCTTCTCCTGGAGGAGGGTATGGAAGATCCCATCGGCCGTCCTGACGAGCCCGACGTCCCTCCGGTTGTTAGCTCAGACCCCGAATCAGAGATGTCTGATTAGACGTAGCACTTTTATTATCATCCTTGTAACTTAACATTTGGCCTTCGGGTCTGTTTTAACTTTTGCCTTCGGGCTTATATTTATTTTACCTTTAGTGATCTATCATGCCTTTACGTAAATTTTCATTCACGTTTTGTATCTGGCTTTCGATCGTAGTTGCACTAGGTCTTATTTGATTGCCTTGGCTTTTTCTTTGCAATACTTCTTCGGCTTAATGTTTTGCCTTGGTATTTTTCTTTTATAATACTTCTTTGGCTTAATGTTTTGCCTTGGTATTTTTCTTTTATAATACCTCTTCGGCTTAATGTTTTGCCTTGGTATTTTTCTTCGTAACACCTCTTCGGCTTAATGCTTTGCCTTCGTGTTTTTTGTTTGTAACACCTCCTCGGCTTTGTGTTTTGCCTTTGGTATGAACGTCCATTCGTCATACCTCTTCGGCCAGTTTATCCCTCTGATATTTTAAGGGAGTGAATATATAACTTAAAATATTAACAGTACGGGGCTAATATTAATCAGAAATTGCAAGCTCATAATTCCCTTTGGAATGCCCTGAAGTATGGGCTTGGAATTTTGATGCTAGCATAGTTCCTACATTTACTCTATTCGAATTTTGCATTTACTATTCATTGTATTTAAAATGAGTAAATATAAACTAAGGCATATGCTGAAGTAAATATGCTTAAGTTAACATAAGGGAATTCGAGTAAATAAGGTTGGAAATAAACTTTCTGTTTTTATTCATGCTGAAGTAAAATAACGAAGATTTTCGATAGGCTTACTGGTAGAACCTACGAAGGCGTGAAGCATGCCAAGTGTTTTTTATGCTGGAGCCGTCCATTGTGGATAGTTTATATGTCCCTGGTCGGACCACTTCAACCACTGTGTAGGGGCCCTCCCAATTGGGCATCAGCTTTCCTTGCTTGGTCGGCATGGATGTTGCTAGCTCTCTGAGAACAAGATCTCCAACTTGGAATGATCTTTTCTTTATACCAGCATCGTAGTACTGAGCCGCCTGAAGCTGGTATCGGACATTTCGCTGATGGGCAGCTTCTCTTTCTTCAACTACCATGTCTACATTAGCTCGCAGGCCGAACTCATTGCTTTCCACATTGAACACCTGCGTTCGGTACGATTCCATTCCAACTTCGGCCGGCATCAATGCATCTGTCCCAAAAGCCAATCTAAATGGAGTTTCCCCGGTCGAAGACCTGGGAGTTGTTCGGTAGGCCCAAAGGACATAAGGTAACTCTTCAGCCCACATGCCTTTAGAATCTCCGAGCCGCTTTTTAATACCATCAAAGATAATCTTGTTTGCTGCTTCAATGGCTCCATTTCCCTGCGGGTGACCGACTGAACTAAACTTCTGTTGTATTCCAAATTTAGCCAGAAACTTCCTGAACTTACTGCCGATGAATTGAGTTCCATTATCTGATACGCAGATCATCGGGATACCGAACCTTAGGATTACCTGCTCTAGCATGAACTTTTTGGCTGCCTCTTCAGTTATAGCCGACAAGGGTCGGGCTTCTACCCATTTGGTCATGTAGTCAATGGCCACGATACAATACTTGGCCTGCTTGGTGCTGGTGGGTAGGATTCCCACAATGTCCACAGCCCACATGGCAAAGGGGATGGGACTGAGGACCGATGACATCTCTTCTGGGGGTTGCTTCGGCACAGTACTGAACAGCTGGCATTGCTTGCACTTCTTCGAGTAATTCTTGGCGTCTTCCCTTACGGTCGGCCAAAAGAATCCTTGCCTGAGAATTTTGAAGGCTAGTGATCGTCCCGCCAAATGCTCTCCACAGATTCCTTCATGCACTGTTTCCAATGCTAACCTTTGATCTTCGGGGTCCAGACATTTGAGAAGGGGTTGTGTAGCCGATCGTCTGAACAATTGTCCCCCTACTAAGGCGTAGCTAGCTGAACGATACTTCACCTTTTGGGCTTCTTTTTTTTCTAATGGCAACATCCCTTTCTCCAGGAAGGCTCTGATGGGGGTCATCCAATTGATTCCTTGATGTATTTCCATGCATTGCTTTTTGTCGATCGAGGGAACCTTTACTTCGGTCAGATATATCGACCCCATCAGGTTCTGAGTCTCTGCCGAGGCAAGCCTAGACAACGCATCCGCCCTGCTGTTGTTTTCTCTGGCTACCTGGCTTAACTCAAATGACTCAAAATGAAGTGAATTTTCACGTACCTTGGCCGTGTATGCCTTCGTTCGGGGATCTTTTTGGCCATATTCCCCGGAGAATTGCTTCACCACTAACATGGAATCACTGAATACCCTTACGTGCTTTACCTCTAGGCTTCGTGCCAAGGAGAGCCCTGCTAGTAATGCTTCATACTCAGCCTCGTTATTAGTCAAGGGGAAAGTGAACCTGATAGCCTGACAAATCTCAAAGCCATCTGGGCTGATCAAGATCATACCGGCCCCATACTTCGTTTTTGCGACTGAACCGTCTACAAAAAGCTTCCATTTCCCAGGTGATTGGATGAGCTGCTCTTCGGGCGCCAAGTTCTTCGGTCCTGAGAAAGAACATTCGACCAAGAAGTCGGCCAGTGCTTGAGCTTTGATCGCGGTTCTGGGCACAAATTCTAAGTCATATTCTCCCAATTCTACTGACCAAGCCACAACTCTGCCCGAAGCCTCTGGTTTTTGAAGGATCTTTTTCAACGGCTGATCGGTAACCACTTGCACAGTTCTTCCCTGAAAATAATGGCGTAGTTTCCTGGATGCTACCACTAATCCAAAGGCAAATTTTTCAGCATTGGGGTACCTCGTTTCCGCGTCTTTAAGCATGTGTGAGACATAGAACACCGGGTGTTGATTCTTTTCGTGTTCTTTGACTAGCACAGCCCCCAGTGTTCGGTCGCTCACTGCTAAATAGAGTTGCAGTGTTTCTTTGGGGTCGGGTCTCATCAGGAGTGGTGCTTTGACCAGATATTCTTTGACTTCTTCAAATGCTTTCTGACATTCCGATCCCCATTCAAAGCTCTTTGACCCCCGGAGTACTTCGAAGAACGGTAGGGCCTTCTCAGCCGATCGGGAAATGAACCTTCTTAAAGCAGCCAACCGCCCGGTTAATTTCTGAATGTCCCTGATCGTCTTCGGAGCCTCCATATCGATCACTGCCTTGATTTTCTCAGGGTTGGCCTCTATCCCCCTGGCACTTACCATGTATCCCAGAAATTTGCCACTGGCTACTCCGAACGTGCACTTGCTGGGATTAATTTTCATGTTATTTCTCCTGAGTGTTTCAAAACACTCCTTCAGGTCCTCTGCATGGTCTTTAAACATGGATTTCACGATCATATCATCCACATAGCATTCCATGTTTCGACCGATCTGTTGCTTGAAAACTTTGTTGATCATTTTCTGGAAAGTTGCCCCTGCATTCTTCAGCCCGAAGGGCATCTTGATGTATGCGTATGTACCTTTGGGCGTGATGAATGCTGTCTTTGGAATATCCTCGGCATTCATGGCAATTTGGTGATATCCAGAAAAAGCATCTAAAAAGCTGAGTACCTGGTGTCCCGAGGTAGCGTCTATTAACTGATCAATGTTGGGTAGGGGGTAATGATCCTTCGGACAGGCTTTGTTCAGATCAGTGTAGTCGACACACATTCTCCATTTGTTGTTCGACTTCTTGACTACCACTACATTTGCCAACCAGTCTGGATACTCAATTTCCTCAATGAACTTAGCCTCCAGTAATTTTTCCACTTCGGCCTGGATGACTTGTTGTCTTTCCATGGCGAAATTCCTCTTCTTCTGCTTAACCGGTTTTGCATCGGGGTTAACGCTAAGGCAATGTTTTGCCACCGAAGGGTCTAAGCCTGGCATATCCTCCGGTCCCCATGCGAACACATCGTGGTATTGTCTGATCACTCCAATCACTTTTTCCTTTAATTCAGGCTCCATGTTTTTGCCTATTTGGATCATTTTGCCCGATTGCCCAACGTACAGTTCTACCTCCTCTGTTTCTGTTGCCGGTTCAGCAATAGGGTTTGACAAATCAGCTCCGAATTTTTCTAATTCGATGTTCATCATCTGACGACCGCTTCCTTCGTCTTCGTTTCTCTTTCTTTTCCCCCCTTCAGTCATCTCGACGTCTTTATCCTTCTCTATATCCTCTAACATGATGATTCGAGCAGCCTTCTGATCCCCTCTCATTTCTCCCACACCATTTTCTGTTGGAAATTTCAACTTCAGATGAGGGATAGAAGCTACCGCCTGGAACGCACCGAGTATCGGCCTTCCTAGGATTCCGTTGTACGGACTGTCCACTTTCACCACGTAGAACTTGGCCTCCTTTTCCAGGGTATAAGGAGCTTTGCCCAACACGATGGGTAGGGTAATCGTCCCTTCGATTGGTACGGGCTGATTCCCGAAGCCGTACAGGGGTGCCTCATGACACGGCTCCAACTGCTCGCCCCCTAAGTTCATCTTGCAATACGTTCTGTGATATAAGATATTGACCGAACTACCACCATCAACTAGAACTCTCCAGATTTTGTTCTCCCCTATCACGGGATTTATGATGAGTGGATCTTCGTGCGGCCATATCACGTCTTCAAAATCATCTTTTGTGAAGGTGATAGGCAGGGGCTGCCTGGCTGGATTGGTCTGATATAAATTGTAGACCTGTCTGGCATATTTCTTTCGGGCTGTCTTAGTGCACCGCTCTAGCACCGTGCCCCCTGAAATCGTTCGAACTTCGCCTCTGTATTTTTCTTCCCTTTCGGGCCCTTTCTCTTTTCTGGGCTCCTTGGGTTCCAGTTTATCCCTTAGGTCGCCCTTGTAATGTTCCAAATCTCCCTTCTTCACCATTTTTTCAATTAGCTTCTTCAAATGGTAGCATTCATCCGTATTATGCCCCTTATCCTTATGGTACTCGCAATACTTATCCCCATTCTTCTTATAATCTGGGGTTTTCATTCTGGCAGGCCGAACGAACCCAGGCTTGCCTTTTATTTCATGGAGAATCTTTGAGATAGGTGCGTTCAACGGGGTGAACACTGTACTATCTCTATCTCTTCTTCTGTCTGCTCCTCGGTCGGGCCTATTGTCCGTCAGTCTACTTTTGATGTCTCCCCGACCCCTTCGGTCGTCTCTGCCTGACCCTTCAGTCCTACGACTGTCCTTATACCCCCCAATTGATTCGAGTTTCCTTCGGATGGCTTCTCCTCTCACATATATATCATTCAAAGACTTAGGAGGAATATCATAAAGAGAAGAGCGGAGTTTTTTACCTTTCACAGGGTCCAATCCAGCTGCTAAAAACCCTGCGGCCTTTACTTTGTCCAAGTTGGTGACCATTCCTGCTTCTTCCTTAAACCGGGCCAGATAATCCCCTAACTCTTCGTTCGACCTCTGACGGCAGTGAATCAATGCTTCAGTATCTTTTTCTCTCCGGCACAAGTGGGAATAGTGCCTCAGGAACCTCCTTTTTAGCTGATCATATGAGTATATCGATCGGGGTCTTTGCGAACGATACCACATCGTTGCTGGTCCCTTCAAGTATGTCTTGAACATTTTGCACAGCATAACATCACAGTGTCCCATACCCGTCATTAGGGACTCATATTTCTCACAATGGTCCTCTGGGTCTCCCTTCCCATTGAACTCGTTCATCTTCGGGAACTGTCCGCCCGAAGGGGGTCTATACTGCTCAATCTCCTCGGAGACAATAGGTTCATGGCTCACTTTCCGGTCCCCGAACATTGCCTTTTCCATTCTCTTTATACGATCCCGAAAGTGCGGGTCATCATCTTCATCGGAATCGGTCAGGGTGATCCTGGAACGTGTCCTCCTCGGATGCGATTCGGAGTCCGAAGACCCGTCTTCATCGTCAAACGGCCTTTTATCCCTTCGGTGTTCGGACAACACCCGTGTCCCCTCGACCTCCTCGAGGGACTCTCTTAGTGCCTTCTCCTCCAATTCTAACTCTTCTCTACGAAGTTTAATGGCTTGGAGTTTGAGCTTAGCGGCTTCTTTCTTCTTAGCCCGAACCTGGGCTTCCTTATCGGCCTGCTCAGTTACCTTCTGTTTTCCCTTCTTAGCGGCCTGCTCTTCTCTCCATCTGAGAAGCAATTCTCTCTGTTCTTCGGGGGTCGGTAAAGGACCCTCGTCCCCCTCAGAGTCAAAATTCAATTGCCGATTTATCAACGGCGTGATGGTCGAACTTCCAGGATGTGGAGTTCCCTCGAGTACGGGTGGTCGATCAGAAGTCATAATCTCAGTAGATCACAACGCACAATCAATCTATACGGTCCCACAGACGGCGCCAAATGTTGGAACCAGTTTTCGTCCACAACGTCCGATCGGATCTGCAAAGAAGAAGAATGCGAGGGTTGGGCCCCCCGATTCACCTCCGGTGTGAGAATCAGTAACTGGTAATCCAAAATAGGTAAATTGAACGTACAGAGAATATGTGTGTATTGTGAATTGTGTATGAATGAAGAATAAACCTGGTCCTCCTATTTTACCAGTCAACTCCGATCCCCCACGTTCCGAACGTGGGACTCGGGACCTTCCCACGACCTGGTTCTCTGACTGTGGATCGGCCCAATCCACTCAAGGTGGAAAGTGGGCTCTTCGGTCGTCAAAAAGATATTGGGCCTCTTCAGACAGGTTATGTGAAATGGGCTGCTTCGATCGGCCCAGTGGTCATCAGCCTTAAGCCTCTAACATATACTGATGGGTGCATTATGATACCAGAAGAAGAAAGAGAAAACAGAGAAAAAGACAGAGAATATAACAAGACTAGGATTTGGATTGTTTTAGGATCTACTGGAGGGTTGATTACTTTGCTTGGTATGGTTACATTATTTATCTTGCAGCTGAGGAAACGAAAAGTCGGAAGATATAATAGGGCAGCAGGGAATCTGATGTTGTTCAAGTACAAAGACATCAGAAGATCAACCAAGTACTACTCAGAACATGGAAAAGGTGGGTTCTGCTCAGTTTTCAAAGGGACTTTACCAAATTCAAGAGCTGCAGCAGTTAAAAGGCTAAAGAATTTAAAGCGAGGAGAGAAGCAGTTCCGTGCGGAAGTGAGCACAATCAGGCAAATTCACCCTATAAACCTCGTGCGCCTGCAAGGATTCTGCATAAAAGGTGAAAAAAGACTTTTAGTCTTTGATTACACGAAGAATGGTTCTCTTGAAAATTACTTGTTTCGCAAGAAATTTGAAATTTTTTCTAGATTGGAAAGCAAGGTACAAATATGATCGAAATAGCTAGAGGGTTAGATTATCTCTATGAAAAATGCAGGGATTGTTTCATACATTGTGATATTAAGCCTGATAACATAATGTTGGATGATGACTTCAATGCCAAAGTTGCTAATACCACCCGTGCAAAAACCACTGATCATCCCCATAATATCTGAGGAGGGCAATGCAGATTCGTACCCGGTTGACATAAGTCAAGGGTGTGCAAGTACTAGTATCAATAGTTCTGGGGAAAGGATCCATCCAATCAACGTACCGACTTCACACGAGTTCAGGCAATCCTTAAACAAGCTTGTGGTTTTAGCTGCGGAACCGTTGTGGATTCCTTGTGGAACACTTAAACATTATTCGCAGAGCTATCTACGAACACTTACTAATTAAGATAAACACTTATGATCTTAATTAATTAGTAAGTGTTCGTAGATAGTTATCTGTAACTATATATTGATTAATAATGAATTATGCATGCATTTAATCATATTCCTACACCATTAGTCCCCAATCGCTGGACCTATTTTGCCCGATATTGTACGCAACATTGCGAGGGGGTGTGGGCAGTTGTTGATGTTTCATTAGATAATTTACTCCCTGCTCCGAAAAACATGACCTGCAAGAAAATGTCATCGGGTTGCCTAATTCAAGAACTCTCTGACGGAACCTCAAAGGTGAGAAGATACAACAATTTTGTATTGTGCAACAAAAAAATCTTATAAAAGTTTCTCATCATCTGTTGCTACTTGGGATTATACGTAGCGGGGTCGTTGAGCAGGGTCTTGGAGAGAAAGGTGTACGAATACCTATTACCTATACACGTACGCCTAAACCAGGCAGTTGTCGACTGTTTGTTCCAATATAAAAGTTGATTTTCTTACAAATAACTACTTATTTATAAATTAAGTTTTACTAGCTTATAACCCGTGCCAAGGGTCAAACATGAGTCGACATTAAAATATTAGTATTAATAAATTATTAATAAATATTATTTAAAAATGTATTTATCGAGAATTGAATGGTAAAAATATATAATAAATAATAACTATTTAATTATGTAGTTATAGACAATCGAACTGTGCATAAAACTAAAGAAATTAAAGATAAATAAATCTTGTATGATTACGTAGCTGCAAAGAATTCAACGCTAGATGAAACTATTGAATTTAAAGTAAATAAATAAATCTTGTATAAATTACGTAGTTGTAATGAATCGAACCCTGGATGAAGCTAAAGAATTTAAAGTAAATAAATCTTGTATAATTACGTAGTTGCGAGGAATCGAACCCGGGTAAAGTGATAACCAAATTTGGTACTTTGGTACTTTAGTACCGCGCACCATTTTCACATTGTTTTGCTTATTAATAAAGAGTATAGATTTAAAAATGTATTTCTCGAGAATTGAATGATAAAAATATATAATAAATAAATAACTATTTAATTATTTAGTTATAGACAATCGAACTGTGCATAAAGCTAAAGAAATTAAAGCTAAATAAATCTTATATGATTACGTAGCGGCAAAGAATCTAACGTTCGATGAAACTATTGAATTTAAAGTAAATAAATAAATATTCTTGTATAAATTACGTAGTTGTAAGGAATCGAACCCTGGATAAAGCTAAAGAATTTAAAGTAAATAAATCTTGTACAATTATGTAGTTGTGAGGAATCGAACCCGGGTTAAGTGATAACCAAATTTGGTACTTTGGTACTTTAGTACCGCGCGCCATTTTCACATTGTTTTGCTTATTAATATAGAGTATAGATACCTGGGAAAAATTGCATATACCTTCATTTCTGAAAATATCTTTAATTTAATAATATAGGTGTATGATTTCACTAAGTTCCATGATCAAATTTGTTACGCTACTTGTTGAGCCACGCAACACCCGTTAACTCCACATTAGTATGATATTGTCCGCTCTAGGCCGTGGGCAAGCCCGCACGGATTTGTTTTTGGGTTCCTCCCAAAAGGCCTCATACTAATGGAATTGTTTTTTTTGTTGCTTATATTCAAGATAATTCTTCTTTATCTTATCGATGTGGGACTTGGGTTTACACCCACTCTACACTACTAACACACGTGTACGAAGCGAAGATATAAAAAAGGATACAATCTGACCATGTAACAACCCAGTCCCACATCGAGTAGATTTGAGACTTCTGTTCAGTTTATAGTGCACCAACAAATCATGAACTTTTGGGGGCCTGTGGTGGGCTAGTCGTTACCCAAGTTGGCTGCATTTGGGCCAGTAGGCTTCGGCTTATTCGGACTTGGAATCGTGAGTTGACCCGATTTTCGAAAAAAGACTCGGGATTTGATCCGGGTTGTCACATATGGTATCAGAGTCGACTCTCGAAAGCTTGATTCTTCAAGTTGCCGGAGGTGGGGACAATGAAGGTTGGTGGTATTATTATCCATCCCACAATGGACAGAGGTCCGGAGTTGGGGACGCGAAGCTAGCCGGTATTATCCCACAATGGCTAGAGAGGAATGATCCGGACTTATGGGATATCCATTCAGGCCTGACGAGGACGACGGCAGAAGTTTAAATGGGGAAGTTTATAACAACCCAGTCCCACATCGAGTAAATTTGGGACTTCTGTTCAGTTTATAAGGCAAAAGAACTACTACTAAGTGCACCAAAAAATCATGATCTTTTGGGGGCCTTTGGTGGGCTAGTCGTTACCCAAGTTGGCTGCATTTGGGCATGTAGACATCGGCTTATTCGGACTCGGAATCGAGACTTGACCCGATTTTTGAAAAAAGACTCGGGATTTGACCTGAATTGTCACATAGAATAAAGAATAATAGAATAAAAAGGGATTAAAATTTGAAAAAGAATATGATTTAAAATTAAATTAGATTAATTGGCCTAATATACGGATCAAATTTGGATACGATTAACTTATAGGTATGGAATTAAGGTTTAGTATCGTTATATATTATAGCTGACAATTTGATAGACGACACGTGAACACGGTACGAATACGACACGGATAATTAGTGTTTGGGTGCAAAAATTTGGTACACGAACACGAAAAAACACGAATATAATTAGTGTCGGGTTTGGGTTTTCACAATAGGTACACGACAAGAAACGAAAGTACACGAATTAATGAAGTAAATAAATAATTTTAAAATATATATATTAATTATAGTATTGCATATTTAGAAAATATATAAGGAATTACATATGAACAATAAATAAAAGTTTCATGACTAATTAGCAGTAAGTTATACATTTATATATAAGAAGTATACATTTATATATATAAGTTATATTTACAATTTTTTGTAAAATTGTATGTATTACATATTTAATACACATTTCATAAAAATTTACATAATTAAAATAGTTTTATAATATATAAATTTTAATTTAATTTAATTTATATTTTTGTTTAATGTACACGAATACGACACGTAAAGTACACGACACGTTTTGAATTGGATATGTGTTTCAAATTTAGTACACGAATCCAAAACGGGTCGGATATGGGTTTTACATTAAGTACACGAAGACACGAAAGTACACGACACGGTCCAATTGACAGGTCTACTATATATACATCATATTCTCGTCCCTCATCTTTTTATTAAAAATCCGTAGGGCTTTTGTCCATACAATTCAGCGATATTGTAAAATTGGTAGAAAATTCATCGTAAATCGGAATTTAATGAGTCTGGACTTTTCGGAAAGATCTTTGAATTCTCTACAACTTTTGTTCTTTGAGTTTTTCAATAAAACGTAGTTTAGAAGGTCAAAAAGACTAAAAACAGAACTGATAAGAATTGGATAAATGATCTAGGATGCGTCGAGGTAACTTTCCAATTGATTTATCTAGTATTTTCGAAATTACGTATTGTGTGTGTATATTTGTTTATATAAACATGGGCTAAGTGATTATATTTTGCAGTGATATGTATTATTTGATATGTGTTATGTGCAAGCAATAGTCTTGGACTCTGATTTGTGTCATTGTTTGTGAAAATGTGGAATAAGAATAAGGACTGAGTCACCGGGTTGAAGTGACAGTTTTCTGAAAATTTAGGACCGTTATCACTGGTTTGTAGTGGACGTGGCATGAATTATGGTTTTTAGGTTATTGTTGTTATGTGGTGTCGTATCGTATAGAATAAGAATATGTGTATTGAAGTTATGTATGGTATCGAATATTGTATTGTCTTTTGTATATACATGTTATTTGCCCGACTAGTTGGATCGATTGGTTTCTTGATGGGCTGTATGGCTCATTACTTACAATTTTCAGGTTCATTGTAAGATCGATCTGGATTAATATTTGTAAAGCATAATGTAACATAAGATGTAAAAGAGATAACTACAACTCAACAAAGGACAAGACAGACAATAATATTAACAGAAGCACAGGAATCCAGAATCAAAGAAGAAAAGGTAAACTCAAAAAATCAAAATACGTTATGTATTCTTGAAGTCCGTAAACAGGTCACGGAAAGAAGTTCATGAAAATGTTCAAGCCTCAGTGACAACAAAAGAAACAAGACTTTCAAGACGACAGAAGTATGTGAATGATTTAGGGTTCAGTACCACAGGATTTCAGTGATGAAGCAACCAGAACGACAAAGGACTTATCAGCAACATTGAATTGAAGACATAAAAGAAGAATTGATCAAGTGTTATTCATCTGTGAACCAGACCAGTTGCACTAGGTGACGGCACTAAAAGATCAAGTTGTTTTATCGTCTCAGAAGAAATTGATACAGTCTAAAACTGAAACACCCTGGAGCTGAATGGATTTTCTAAAAAGTCAAGGACAAGGAAAAGAGTTCGATGGTTTTTCTTTTAAGAAAACCATCGAAGGTGACATAAAGAAAATCAAAAGAAAACATTCGATAGTTTTCTTAATTAGAAAACCATCGAATGGAAAAGTATAAAGTAAATGAATACTTTAATAAAGTAAGTATTACACTCGATAGTTTTTATTTAAAAACTATCGAATTGAATAATTACTTTATTCATTCGATACTTTTCAAATTAGAAAGTGGGTGAAAAGTTTTCTTTGTTTGTCAGGTTGATGAGAATTGGACGGCCAAGATTGTTTTAACAATTAAGGTTCGATAGTTTTCAAAAACTAAGTCTATAATTACACAGAGAGAGGTAGTGTCTTCTTCAGTCTGGTTATTTTCATAGTAGCAATTACGGAGAGAGAGTTTTGAGCCGGAGAAGATCAGAAAATTTATAGTGCTCAGAATTCGATCAATGTATTGATTATGAATAGCCTAGAACTCATTGAAGCTAATCTACGGATTAGAAATTGTAGCACCCCTCGAGGTTTATATTTATAAAACGATATATTCCCCGACTCTTGGTTTGCTTTGATGTGTTTGATTTCGTTATAGAACTGAATGAATTATCCGCGAACGAAATTGAATTATTTGTGAGTATCGTATTCAACCCCCCCTTCTACGATACTTCGGGACCTAACAATTGGTATCAGAGCTTGTTAATCGACATACAGATTAGATCCGGGTATTTCAGACCAGTCAGACAAGAATTCTGAGGAGGCCAACTTCTAAATAAATTTATTTTATGAATTTATATTTTAATAAGTTTATTTTATAAATTTAAGTTAAAATGAATTTATCTTATAAATTTAATTTAAATGAGTTCATTATTTAAACTTGAATAAGTTTATTTGATTAACTTAATTTAAATAAATTTATTTTATAAATTCAAGTTAAATAAATTTATATTTTAAACTTAAGTAAATTTAATTTATGTTATGAATTTATTTTAGAGGTGCGGCACAGAGCAATTTGTAGTGTGCTAAAGAGACCCCTTAGAATTTGTGAATTGTAGTCAATTTAGGTGGCCATTTTTTTTTAACCTGAGTAGTATGACTTCGATAGTTTTTTTTTAAAAACAATCGAAGTGGTATTTCTTAGTTTTTCAAAAATGGTCAGCCAAGTTTCTTCGATAGTTTTTGTTTTAAAAACAATCGAAGTGCTTGAATTGGCTAGCTTTACAAAAACACCCCGAATTAATATATTTCTGAGTTATTTATTTATTTCGAATTTTTGTTTATAAAATTTCTTAAATTCTAATTTTTCTTAAATATTAATTTACATGATTTAATTTTTAAGAATTCGAAATTCTTGAAAATTAAATGTTTTGTAAATATTTATTTTTGATTAATTTATTTTTAAGGAAAATTAAAAATTCTGAATATTTAAATTTTTCTTAAGTATTAAATTGAGGGTGCTCAAGGGCTTGTAGAAGAAGATTCCTCCGGGTGTTAAACTGATTTTTATCTTTCGAAGAAAAAGATGACCATGAAGCTGATTTCAGGAAGAAGTTTCTACGGATATATTTTTTTTCTAAGGAGATTTAATCAAATCAAAAGAGATTATGAAGCGAGGAATAAAGGGTGTTAGAGAATTGAACGGACAAACAAATATCTCAGTAACGTTTATTAATGTTGGAACCTCAGAACAGAATCAGAAGAAGCTCAGGTAGAAAACCTCGAGAGACTAGACTAAAGATCAGTGTTTCACTTGTCAAGGAAGTTTAGTCACATCAGATTCAGAAGGAGTACAAAAGCTATATCCAAGGATCAGGCCTATTTATTCCGAAGCAAAGATTCTTCAGGATTCAGTTCAAGAGGTAGTTACAGACTGAGATGGTAACAAAAACAAGAGTGATAGTTTCAACTATGATAAGAACTATGTAACGAGAAGCTATCAGGGTGTGCTACACAATGAAGAAGCCTAACAAACAAAGAAGAATAGGGACTCAGTTAATGAGCTGAAACAGAAGTGGAATGCTTTGTTGAAGAAGCATCAGCACAAAACTTATGTTGCTTAAGGAAAGAGTTGGGATGGATCAGATGACGAGAAGATCATGGATATCTTGCTTTCATAGCAATCTCTGAAGATGATTCACCTCACATATCTCAGGTATCTTTTCCTTGAACCAATGCAGTATTTAATTCTCAATATTCAAAGCATGTACATAGGAGATCTTATATATGTGTGTATGAATATTTGTAGAATAAGATTTGCAAGTGAGATAGAAGCTTTCTTAAGAAACAACTCTTAGTTTTAGGGGTTAAGTTTCTGGCACATAAGACCTTAGTAAAGCTAAGTTTCAGTATCCCTAGTAGAACAAGATTTACTCATTTATTCTGCATTGTTTGTTAAGGGATAATCAGTTTGAAGGATGGAGGAATTACCTTTAGAGTCAGTAGAATTTGTAGAACACCAAGCTGTATCTAAAACTGACTTAGGTAATAGAGAAAGTTAGATGCCATACAACAACAGAATGGATTAGATAGAATTAGTGATTTAATTGTTAATTCTTTTATTCCATGTGTGCTTAGAAAATTATTGAATATCTGTAAATCTACTTGCTACCTGTTACACTTGTGTATATTGGTTAAAGTAGAAAGTACTGAATTTTCTAAAATGCAGAACATGCCTAATTTGCACATCTCTTATCTGCAATGTCAAAATGCTCAATGTATGCCATTTATTCTTATTAACATGTTTGCTTATTTAAATATTATGAATGCATATCTTAGAACTTGCATTAATCATAGAAAAAGCATGTTTAAGAATTACATTAGAGCAACGACTGCAAGGTCAGTCAGAGATAAGAATAAGCATGTATAGGTTGAAGCTGTTGTTACCACTTTTAAAAGCAAAATCTCTAATCCATCTGGACCCAAGCAAATAAGTTGGGTACCAAGAACTGTCAATCCATTTGTGAGTGCAGGCAAATCAGGTTAATCGATTTATATGCTTTCTTGGTCTTTACTACTGAAGACATATGATCGAAGAAAGATCTTGCCATCAAATGTGATTGAGAAAGCTGTTCCGTTAATAATCTTTGGAGATGACAACAAAGGTTTTCATCACGGGACATGGCTACGTTTGAAATGGAATGTCATCATGTTTACAATAATTGGTATCATTGATAACAACTAATAGTTGGAGTCAAGGATAACAATTAGAAGCAACTCTCTTGCTGAAGATTCAAAGCACAAATCTTTTTATTCAATGAAGGAGCAGTGTTTTATCTCAAGCAGGAAGGTTGAGAAGCTCTCACCCTTGCATGACAATACAAGGAACTCTTTTCTAAAGATGGTATTGGTGAGAGGACTGCCTCATCTGGGATTCAAGCTAGATGAAATATATGAGGCATGTCATTAAGGGAAGTCAAAGAAACATCACAGAAAAGCTATAATGTGATAAGCATTACTGAGCCGCTTCAGATGATACGTATGGAACTCTACGGACTAGTTAATGTCTTATCTACAACAAAGTAAAGATATACTTCAGTGATGGTTGATGACTACTCTTAATACAAACTGGTGTTGTTTATTCAATCTGAAGGACAGGACATCACAGATGAGATTAATCACATTTCCATGATCAGTAACAAATACAGGAAGACCATGTATTGGCCAATAGAAGCAAACTCTGAATTTCTTTCAGGGGTTTGGAGGAAAATGTTTTACAAGTAAGCATCTTGGCAAGATTGGCAGCTAAGGCTCTTAAGGATATTTTCCTCGGCTAATCAGTGGAATCTAAAGCCTACGAGGTAAATTTGATTAATCAACAAGAGGTGATTGAAAGTCTGAATATGATGTTCAACAACTCCAAGCTCTCAGCTGTTATGTGTGAAATTAATGGTAATGATGATTCAAATCCAAGCAGTGGTAATGGTAGTTTAACTACACAGCTCAGTACTTCAACAGAACCACTCAGCGAGGATGAGGATTCTCAGGAAATCCCAGCAACAGCTTAGGGGGAGCAAAAGAAGGATCAATTAGTCAGATCAACACCACAATGAATATCTAGAGGACACTTCAAGAACGTATCTGTCAAGACAAAGGGTTTAGATTCAATATCATTCCTGATGTCTAGTTCTTAGTGATCCTAGTGGTGGAGTAAAGACTGGAGCTATAGAGTATGAATGATTATTTTCTTGGTTTTCTTTCTGAAGAAGAAACAAACAAAGGTAAAGAAGCTCTGATGGATCCAGATTGGGTGATTGCAAAGCAAAATGAACTCAATCAATCTGAAAGGCAGAAAGTTTGGAAGCTGGTACCCAGGCCTAAGGGAAAATCTGTTATTGGAACAAGATGGGTATCCAGAATACTGGATGAAATTGGCATTGTTATGAGGGACAAGGCCAAACTGGATGCTAGGTTACTATTAGGAAGCAGTATCTAACAAGAAGCACCAGTGACGAGACTTGAGGATATCAGGATATATCTGTATGGTAGGAACCGGTATCAATACTCAAGCAATCGTCAAAGACATGGTATGACACTCTAACTGAACTTTTACAGAATATGAATTTATTAGAGTTGTCATAAGGCACAAACATAATGTCATATATGTGCAGTGATATCATGATTATATTATATGTTGGTCTACTAACGAAAACTTGTGCAAGAAATTTGCCAAGTCATTGCAGAGAATGTACAAGATGAGTATGTTGGGAAAGTTGCAATTCGTTTTGGATTTACTTTGAGCAAGCCAGGAGATTAATTCTTTTAGGAGCACAAGTAAGCCAAAAGAGTGATGGAAATAAAAGTAAGTCAAGAATCTTTTGAATGTGCACAATTGAGAAGATTCTAGACATGCCAAGACTCCCTACCAACAGCAGCCACTAAAGCTTGATCAGGACAAATCAGGTAAAAGACAGAAATGACAAGCTAGAGAGGTATGCGTCTCATTAAGTTATTAGCTGCAAATTGACACCACATATTTTATTCTCAAGTTGCCAATGTGCAAGGTTCCGAGTGGAAGAAAATCTAGTCTTATAGCTATTAACATGTTTTTTAGATATCTTAAGGGAATACCAAATCTCAGAATATGGTAACCTAAAGATACTTGTTAACATGTTTAGCTATTTAGATATAAAATACGCAGGTTGTAAGAAAGACAGGGGAAGCATCTCTGTAAGCTGTCAACCCAAATGACAGGAGAAGCATCTCTAGAAGCTGTCAACTTCGTGGAGGAAGATTGATTTCTTTTTATGATAAAAGGAAATAAATTCTTCTCCAACAACTCTGTGGACCACTCCACGACAATGCACCTTGACAACAGGTATCATTTCTTTCGAAAGCATGTCTTCAAACATCCAGTCCTCACATTAATAATTTAGTGCTAATATCTAGCTCATAGATATTTAGTATTAATTTATTATTATTTATTTTATGAAATTTGAATTATGGAAATTGAAGCAGTTCAATATCTTATTTGCTCCATAATTTAAAATACATAAAATAAATATACAGCATAATTTATTGGATTTTAATTGGTTAATATCATTCAATGATATTTAGTCGATTTTATTCTGAGAAAATTGTGAATTTTCTGTTAACAATTGATTTTGGTAAATTGTAAAAGATTTATTCAAAATAAAACTTGACAGGAAATACAAGGTTTGAATTTTAGAACATGAACAGGTTTTAGAATTTGAACAGAAGCAAAAATATCGAATTTAGGAAATTCGATAGTTTTTCAAGTACATAGATAAATCTATCGAAATTAATTTTCGATAGTTTTTGAAAAGGAAAAGAAAAACTATCGAAAACAATTCTCGATAGTTTTTGTGTTTAATTTAAAATGTATCGAAGTGGATTTACTTTATTCAATATTTAAATCCTCGATAGATTTTGAAAAATTAAGAAAAATATCGAAGTGAACTTAATTACTTAATATTAAAGCTCTCGATAGTTTTTCCACAAAGGATCCCTCGATAGTTTTTCAAGCTTTAAAAGGTAACAAGTTCGATAGTTTTTCAGAAAAACTTTTTAAATTCTGATTTTCAAACTCTTCGTTATTTTTCAAAATTTATCGAAGTAAAGTTGACAGTTTTACCCCCAACTGAAAACCATCGAACATACTATTAAAAAACATCGAACACTGTAAAGACAATATTGCCCCTGTCAATTCAATAAGTATTTAACAACTCCTTACGTTTTTTTTTCTTCTTATTATCAGATCTAAGGGCTTTTGTTTATACTTACTAGAATACATATAACCAAGAACATCACTGCCTCAAGAACTTGTTTCTAAGAAAACTATTTTCACTATTGTTCTTTAGAAGTTAATTGTTTTTAATTGATTTCTTCAGATAATTCTGATTATTTGTGTTACCAAAAGTAGGGTTCTTGATAATAGTGATTCGAAGTTGTGTTTTTTTTAAGAAAAAGGGGTAATTTTGTTTTAAGGGTATTTTGTGTCAAGTTTGATTAATTAGTAATAATTAATTAAATTTAATTGGTTTTAGTTTTGGTTTAAAAGTAACCAAGACTAATCATGTCTCGTTTCAAAACTTGCAAGCCATTACGAATTTACAGTTTCGTGCATGGGCAGAGTTTCTGAACACACGTTCATTAGTGGCATATGCCTTGAGTACTCCCGTAGTCCTTTGCATCGATCAATTGACTGCGTTGTACACAACCGCCACGGATACAAGTGAGAATAACGTAAGATCCTTCAGTTTTGTTGTGCCAGGGGGCAGAACAATAAGGGTGACGGAACATGACTTTAATATAATACTACATTTTCCTACAGAAAACCATGTTCTGGATCCCACAACTGAGGAGATACATGCTTTCTTCACTCTCATAAGAAGTCAACAACCTAACTTCTTTGTGGGAGAGTTCCTTAAGCATTACCTGACATGGGACCACTGGATGAAAGAACATGCATAGATGATGTGCTTTGTTTCTATCCTAGGTTCCTACAGCTAATTCTCAATGATATCTTAACAGATGATGAGCGTGAGACATTCGCCAAAGAGGAGACCATGAAGTGCATGAAGATGAAGAGCAATGCAATAACCGCTCTGATAAGAAAGAATATCTTCCAGGGGTACCCACTGTTCTCACTGAATATCTAAGAACGGTGCCCCTACCACTTCTACCCCCAGGGGAACAGGTAAATGAAGGTAACATTCCTCAACCTGAACTGGCTCCTGAACCACAACAATGGATGTTGATCCAGAGCCCTCAGTGGCCATCCAGACCATGAGATTGCAACCCACAATCTCTAACCACGGTCGAAGAGCCTTTGGAAGAGCCAAATGAAACCACAAACGAACCTCCTTACCCTCCTATACCCAATATTCAGACATCCATGTGTGTAGAGGGAGATAGTGCCAAAGCAGCACCACATAAGGAGATACGCCATTCAACAACAGCTCTGCCTTACTCTAAAAGGAGAAGAACAAAAACCGAGGCAACTGTTGATACTTCATTTCACTCATCCAAAGCGCCCTTTATTGATTTTTCTGATGCTGATTGGACTACGCTAACGAAAGCTATATCTGAACCAATAGCTCAATCAAGTAAAGAAGAATTGACGGAAGCAACTGGTGTTCCGACCATATTACGGTCAGGTTCACTGGTTGAAGGTTCTAAGAACCAAAGGTCTTCACAGACGTCGAGAGAAGGCTTTGACCTAAATGCAAAATCTAAAAGGTCATTGTCTACCTCCCCAGATGGAACATATCTGGATCCTGCGGGTAAAGGGTCTGACGTAGGTGCAGATCGGCAACTCGGTGACAATGAATCAATTTTAATTGAGGAGTCTGCTGAGGTAAAGTCTTCACAGACTATTGGGGAAGATTGGGATCTCTGCTGTTAAAAAGAGCCTGTTTCTAACCCCCTAGAGATTCAAACTCTAGATCCTTCAAAGGATATATCATCTAAGGATGATCAGCAACTTGGTTTAACCAAGGACGGGGACTTGCGAAGCCCCATTGCACCACCGGTGACCTCCTTAAGGACGGCTACGGTGATTTCTTCTGCAGGTACAACTAGCACAAAGGGATTGAGTGAAACAAAAACACTTACACCTGGCCTGAGTGGGAAAGGAAAAATGAGTGAAACACTAACAGAAACGTTGAGTGTACACCCAGAGCCAAACGTGAGGAGTGACACCCTAACCCTTCCAAATATTGAAGATTTGCTATTACCTGGAGGTACATATTCAATCCACCCTCAAGAAGATTATGGAATATGTTGAGGAACCAACAACCCGGACCTTCACAGCAACAACCTGATCCTTCTGCTACCTTTTACAATGAGGATAACTTCATCGAGGATTCCTCAACTAAGGGGGAGAAAGTTGGAGAAGGGGAAACAAATGAAGTGACTAATGAAGGTTGGAAAACAACTTGATGGGGAGTTTGGGAAACCAATGAAGCTATTCCAGTTAGATAGTACTGGATTGAAGACATTGTGCAAGAAGAAAAAAAGTGAGGAGGAATTTGAAATCATGCAAGAGCAACCGATTCAGGAGGAGCATGAGCCATATAGAACATCCTATCTTGGATGATGATATGGAAGAAGAAGCAAATTCTCTATCACTAAGAGAGAAAGACACCACTGAAGGTGATTCTCATCAAGATCCAAAGAACTACAAAGCTAAATGAACTGCTCCGTGAGCATGTTAAGGAAATCTTGATGAAGGTCAGTCCAGAGATTACTGAAAACCCTCCTATGGTTAGATTCATGACGAATGACTTGTTCAGAATCTGCTACATGACGGAGGACAAACTGAGAGATTACCCAAACGAATATCTAATATCAGTTGAGAAGTATCTTAGATCCACTGGATTCACATCAACGGAGAAGGACAAAAGCAGCCGACACTCTAAGAAAATATCTTATGGAGAATGTTCCCTACTATAGGAAGAGAGTGGAGAAAGGATTGGAAGTGCATACCAGATTGCCAAACATGCCAAAGCTAAACAAGAAAGATGTTAACATTGCATGGCTGTGGGCTGGAGTGGGTCACGAGGTTGGATTTATTGGAAGACACATCCTAGGAGCAATCCTTAAACCTGGAGAACCACTGCACTATCTATCAGTGATTGATTATCAAGCTGCTAACTCCGATCCAATGAGTGAAGAAGGTGAGATTGGAATGGACTGAAGAACAGAAGCAAAGAACAAAAGAACTATCAGCTCAAACAAGAGGAGCAACTTCAAAGTGAAAAGTTTTATTGTTCTTTGATTTATGAAATCTGGAAATGTATATATATCTGATCCAGAATGCAGTTAATATTATTACGCTGTCTTACTTTAAGTAGTTTCATGTTTCCTTAGTTAGTTGAGTTATCCTCGAAGTATTTGCTTGTCGAACTCTATCCAATCAAATAGGGGGAGATTGTAAAGCATAATGTAACATAAGATGTAAAAGAGATAACTACAACTCAACAAAGGACAAGACAGACAATAATATTAACAGAAGCACAGGAATCCAGAATCAAAGAAGAA
Organism: Heracleum sosnowskyi; assembly: GCA_030848705.1. Taxonomy (NCBI): domain Eukaryota; kingdom Viridiplantae; phylum Streptophyta; class Magnoliopsida; order Apiales; family Apiaceae; genus Heracleum; species Heracleum sosnowskyi. The sequence goes on along the minus strand of CM061241.1, from coordinate 65,579,144 downwards.
AAGGTAAACTCAAAAAATCAAAATACGTTATGTATTCTTGAAGTCCGTAAACAGGTCACGGAAAGAAGTTCATGAAAATGTTCAAGCCTCAGTGACAACAAAAGAAACAAGACTTTCAAGACGACAGAAGTATGTGAATGATTTAGGGTTCAGTACCACAGGATTTCAGTGATGAAGCAACCAAAACGACAAAGGACTTATCAGCAACATTGAATTGAAGACATAAAAGAAGAATTGATCAAGTGTTATTCATCTGTGAACCAGACCAGTTGCACTAGGTGACGGCACTAAAAGATCAAGTTGTTTTATCGTCTCAGAAGAAATTGATACAGTCTAAAACTGAAACACCCTGGAGCTGAATGGATTTTCTAAAAAGTCAAGGACAAGGAAAAGAGTTCGATGGTTTTTCTTTTAAGAAAACCATCGAAGGTGACATAAAGAAAATCAAAAGAAAACATTCGATAGTTTTCTTAATTAGAAAACCATCGAATTGAAAAGTATAAAGTAAATGAATACTTTAATAAAGTAAGTATTACACTCGATAGTTTTTATTTAAAAACTATCGAATTGAATAATTACTTTATTCATTCGATACTTTTCAAATTAGAAAGTGGGTGAAAAGTTTTCTTTGTTTGTCAGGTTGATGAGAATTGGACGGCCAAGATTGTTTTAACAATTAAGGTTCGATAGTTTTCAAAAACTAAGTCTATAATTACACAGAGAGAGGTAGTGTCTTCTTCAGTCTGGTTATTTTCATAGTAGCAATTACGGAGAGAGAGTTTTGAGCCGGAGAAGATCAGAAAATTTATAGTGCTCAGAATTCGATCAATGTATTGATTATGAATAGCCTAGAACTCATTGAAGCTAATCTACGGATTAGAAATTGTAGCACCCCTCGAGGTTTATATTTATAAAACGATATATTCCCCGACTCTTGGTTTGGTTTGATGTGTTTGATTTCGTTATAGAACTGAATGAATTATCCGCGAACGAAATTGAATTATTTGTGAGTATCGTATTCAACCCCCCCTTCTACGATACTTCGGGACCTAACAATATTGGAGTTTGAGGATCTTAGGTTCGGAATAGATTGGCTTTGGATTGTCTTTGTTAGCTACGCTTTTGTAATAGTTAGCTTTGTAATAGAACTTTTGTCACGCTTCTTTGTTAGGTGCCCTTTTGTAATAGTTAGCTTTGTAATAGAACTTTTGTCACGCTTCCGTCTGTAATTGTCATTGTATAGTTTGATGTTAATCCCAAATGACCTAACAGAATTGTAGAAGGGGGGGTTGAATACAATTCTAGATATTTTCTAAACTTAAAATAACTTTAAACTAAAACAATATTGAAAATAAAAACTCAAGCAAATATAAAATTTCAGTTGAATGTTTTGAGGATCCAACTGAGATGATTTTATTTCGGAAATAATCTGTGTTACAAAAGTATCACAGCTGCTCAGTTCCTGATTTGGAGTGAGAGTGCTCTTTTAAAGAAGCTAATACAAACTATTTTCATCTCATTCACTTCTCTTAAAATGAACTGCTACACTTGGTTATATAACCCAAGTTTACAATGCTATTTTTGGCTACACTAAATTAATCTAAAGGTAACCTCCAGTAGCTTGCTTTTCATTCCTTTTGTCCAATGGTCCTTGAAGATCTTGGATTTTGTCTTCATGCTTATTATGATCACACTCAAGAACCTGATTGGGAATTGGAATGTTTCCTTATTTCCAGTGACCATTTTGATGGCTTCCAATGCAAAGTACACTTCTACATCTCCTTTTGATCTGTCAGAAAACTGTCACTATCACTTTGTCAACTATTCAGAAAAGTGATAATGATTCGTTGATAGCAGGAAGATGTGTTTCGTTGATAGCTGTATTCTTCATTCCGTTGATGGTATATTCTTCATTCCGTTGATGGAGTGATCTACATTCCGTTGATAGAGTAATCTTCACTTAGGCAAAATTACAAGGCACAATACATTTACACTTAACCAACCTATTTTGCCTATCTAATACTTAGTCAACATGACTTAGAAAACCTATCTAATACCTACAACAAAATGCATATCAAACTGTGAAGTATTGTACAATGCAATTGCTACATCACTCATTTCGTTGATGAGCTACCTGTCAACGGAAGCTGCAAAGCATACCAATCCGTTCACAGTTACAAAATTGACTTAATACAAAATCTACTAAGTGTTATATAATTATCATCAAGAACAACATATTCCTAACAATCTCCCCCAATTTATGACTGATAGAATAACAGCCATAAATCAAGAGCCTTGATGATAACAAAAACACTCAGACATATTAAAAATGATAAAAGCAGAAATTGCATTGAGCTTCAAAATGTTTTAAGAATTTATTGAAATACAAAGTAAAAAGTCTAACAAAACAAGTGCACAGAGTTGCTCCTCTAGTCTGAGCAAATTTCATCTTTTTCTCTGTGGCAGTGTTTTCTTTCCCTTCCTTGAATTATTCTCCTCAATCTGAGCTTGGAGCCTCCTATAGAAAATCTTCTCTTCTTCATCTTGATTCCCCAACTTGGATTGCATTGATCTCAGAGTTTCATTGGATGCTTTCTCAAGTTGGTCTTCTATCCTGAAGAATCTTCTACAGTTGTCTTTGTCTCTAAACTCCATCAACCAATAGGGTTGGAGATGGATCTTCTTTCCAGATTGAGGGACTTTGAGAACCCTGGGAAGTGCACTAGGCTTGTTCCAGCTTGCCTTGATTTGACAGATTTTGGAGACAACCTCAGACTTGGCAGTTTTGGTAAAGCCAAAGTCTTTCTTCAAGCATTTGAACACTGAGAGCAGTGTTTGGTAGTCTTCTCCTAAAATCCTGTAGAGAGGCCAAGTTTGTTCCCTTCCACCTTTGTAGACAAATACCAATCTCTCTGGCAGTTTTTAAGAAGCTGCAATACCTCTCACTTCCACCAAGTCATCAAGATTAATATTTAGGCTAGACTCCTCCCTGATGTCAGCAATGTACATGAAGTCTTCTAGATTGATGGGAGGTTTCTCAACTTGTTGTCTTCTCACAAATACTGGCTTAGCCTTAACAGCCTTTTCCCTTGCTTTCTTCTTTGCATCCATTTCAAATAGAAACTTTGGGAAGTTAGCCTCATCTAGCTCAATTTGCTCTTCCTTTGGCTGAATTGGCTGATCATGAAAATTCACTGGATGTTCAGGATCACAGGCTAACTTATCTTTGAAGATTAGATCAGGAAAAGTTGGAGGTGCAGCTTTTGTAGAGGAATCCGTTGCTGTGCTTTGAGAGACCTCCTTGTCAAAGGGCAGATTCCTTTTAGCTGTCTGTTTAGGCTGCCTTGTACTTTTCCTTTTCTCCTTTGCTTCATTGGATTTTTCTTCTTGTTGTCATTCTTCTTCATCAAGAGATTGAGCAACTGCAAGAGCTTGCATAGCTGCTCTTTCTGACTCCTCAGCCTTAGCCTCAGCAAAATTTGGGTGACCAGCCCAAATACAGATTTCTTGTCCATTTCTGTAGACAATTGCTCTCTGTTTCCTTATCTCAGGATCATTGCTCTCCTTGCATTTGATGATAAGCTGTCCTAGAATCTTGAGCTCATCTGGATAAGGTGAAGGATAGAAAGTCCTTGCAATGTTTTTGCCCTTTGGTTTAGCAGGGGATTTTGGAGATAGGCTTCCTAGAAGTGTAGCTTGTTCCAGATCCCTATTGCATGAAGTTTGTCCCTTTTCTTTCCTTGGACCTTGAGTAACTCCATGTAGAAGGGGCTTTAGATCATAGGAAGAATTTGTCGGTGGCTCCCATTCCGTTGACACTAAAACCATGGAATTCGTTGATGGTGCTGTAGAAGTAGCTTGATCCGTTGATGGATGTGTGTTCTTTACAGTTTCAGCTATCTTCTTCATTCTTGCATCTATGCTAGACCATTGGTCTTTTATCTGTTCTGCAAGTTGTAGCCTCATAGATACTTGTTGAATCAGGTCAATGCCATCCATTTTATCCTTCATTGACTCCCCCATTGCTAATGGCTCATGTGGTAAGGAAATGGCTGGGACCATAACCTTTGTGATTTGAATGTCTAGCTCCTTAGATTTCTCCCCCTTTTTGTTATCATCAAGAGAGATGATAGGGAGTCCCTGAGCTACCACTAGCTGGGCTAAGAGTTGTGTTTGCTTCTCCTGTTCCTTTTGCATTTGAGATAGAGTAGCTTCCACCTTGTCCACTCTAGAAGAGAGAGTCTTCAAGGAGGTAGCCACCTCAGGTTCCTTAGTGAAAAACCTGTTCATCTTGGACACAGTGAGAAGAGGAAGTTTTTCATCAAGCCTCCTGTCAGTAGCATCCTTCAGGTTGGAAATTGAGTCCTTGATGTCCCTGGCTTCACTCCTAGTCTGCAGCATCTGGAGCCTTTGAATTTCCAGTGAATCCATGATGGCTTTGTAAAATTTCTTGTCACTGGCATTAGCAGACTCATGAGCCAAATAGGCCTCATTATACTGCCTTGTAATTGCAGCATCCAGGCTGATTCTTCCATGCATATCCTGAGAAAGCCAGTTTGGTGTAGGGGGCACCACAGAAGTCCCAGTCTGTGAAGTGATGTCCACCTGTAGATTATCACCAAAACTGTCATCATCATCAGAGAAATCAAACTCACCACTTGCTGCAGCTCCTGGAGACAAATTGGTCAATGCATCCTTTGCTCTTTGCATAGATGCAGTTGTATGGATTAGGTTGAGTGACCTTTGTGCTTCCGCATTGCCCTGTTGAGCCATAATTTTATAGGCTGGCACAAGATGAGTAAAGGTCTCAGGATCCAGGGAAATACTATCCAGAGTCTGTTGATAATGCTCTTGGAAAGTAAGTTCCCTTTCACCCTCATGAACCTCCATTAACTCACTGGCAATGACTGCTTCCTCCCTTGTGGCTCCTGTAGTCCCTTCTCTCTCTTCACTATATTCTTGCATCATGGGCTCCCCATGGCTCACACCTCTCACACCCTCACCTTCACCTACTAAGGTGGAACTCTCAGCCTCTCCTTTTGCCTGACTGGAAGAAATAGTCAGCCTCTCACTCTCAACCTCTCCTTTTGCCTGGCTGCAAGTCAGCCTCTCAGATTCACTCCCTTTCAATCCTAGAAGTGTCTCGACTACCACTAGATCATCTGCACTAGTTGTGTGAACAACTTGATTTTCAATAAAAGGTGCAGAATGAACTATCAACGGTATGGTAGTTTGAACTGTCAACGGTATGAATACCGTTGATGGGGAAACACTTGTCAACGGAAGAGACTGTTCCGTTGATGAAGTCAAAAAAGCATTCTGAGAAAGTGAAATTACAGTAGAATCTGTGGTGATTGATTTTAGAGATGGTTCCACAGATCCTCTTGTAGCTTCAGAAAAAGATGATTGGTGGCCCAACAAATCACTTAACAAGTGATGACCACCAATTTCAGAGTGGGGCTTCTCCAAGAATAGAGTTGGAGAATCAGGAATAGATGAATGGATCATATCCACATCTAATGACTGAGTTGGTGAATTTTGTGGAGTTGGTTCAAGATTTATGTTTAGAGAATGGGACTGTAACCCCAGAGTGATAATAGGGGTTACATCAAACTGAATTTGAGATACTGAAAGTGTTGCTTCCAGTGTGTGTGCACCCTGTGTGACCTGGGATTTTTGCTTCACTCTCCTTTGGTATTGGGAAATTGCTGAAAGTGGGCTTGAAGTGTCCCTTACCCTTTTGGAGTGTGCTCTTGGAGGAGAGCTTGTTTCAATAACTACATCCTTTTGGGAGGATGCAATTAGACTTGTGCTAATGTCCATATTACTCATTGTGCCTTGTTGGGAAGACACAATGGGGCTAGCCTGGGAAACACTCAACTCTCCCACCTTATTCTTAGGGTTTCTTTGATTTTCACCCATTCCCTCACCTCTCACAACACCTGCACCACTCCCATTGGGTTGTGTAGTGGATTTTACAACAGGTGCCTTTTGAGAAGCACCTGAGGTTGGCTTGGAGGATTTCTTAGATTTTGGTTTTGTTGCAGGGGCAGGAGCATGTTGGGTCACAACTACAGACTCCATAGCAACAGAGGTGGGTGAAACAGTAGAAGTAACAGTTAAACTAATAGGGTTAGTAGTAGTTACCTCAATTGTGGGCAGATACACCACTGGGACATCACCATTGTGATTGAGCCTCAGGATATCTGTCAAAACCCTCTTCTCTTGCACAAAGCAGTCAAACCTGGAATTTGGGTTAGAGATAACCAATGGTGCTGGACTAACATGGTTAGCCAACATCATTAGAAATCTAGCATAATATATATTCTTTTTCCTATTAGCCTTATCACCCAACGTAGCACCAATTTCATACATAAGTTGGGTGCTAAAGTTATAATATCTATCAGTTAAAAGCATGGTAAACAGAATTAAAATAGAATTAGTTAATGCATCAAAGTTACTGATTTTACCAGAAAAGACCTTAATGAATGCATCAGCTAAGTAACTATATTCCCTAACCAAACCTCTCCTAATTATCTTACCCAAATTATCAGTAGGCAAAGAGTAATTTATGGAATTAAGCATGTTAACCATGTCAGTATATGAAGGTAAAGCTGAGAAGTTATCTTCAGGAATGTGAAGGCATGCTTGCAATACATCAGAATTGACAGTATACTCGTTACCTTGAATGGTGAATTGCAAAGTGAAATTTGTCCCACTATACTCACAGGAGGTCCAAATCTCCTCTATGATTTCATTGTAGAGCGGAGTTGAGTGAAACATTGTGTAGCTCAGTTTGCAATTCATCAAGAAATCCATCATCTTGAAAAAGATTATGTTCGGACTTTCCTTGACAACAAATGGAATGGAGTTGTTCTTCTCGTAAATGAACCCTCCAGCTGACATGAGTTTGACTATGGGTGACATTGTTGAGTGAAGAAAAGCTCGAACTTAGTTTTGCTTTGAGAGAAGAAGAAGTAAGAAAGCCTTTGAAAATTTTGAGAGCAAGGTAGAAAAGAATTAAAGAAAACAAAATTCCTTACATACTCCCCCAAAATTTCTCAAAAATTAAGTCCAATAATAAATATAAATTACTGGATTGGCTTAAAAATCTAACTGTTACAATTAAAATGTTACCATGATTTATACTTACAGGGGTGTATACATAAATCGTGGAAAAGAGACGTGCAAATTCAACGGTTCAGATTAACTACGCTGTATCAACGAATCAGAATTGGGCGTTTAAGGTCCCGTCTATTTCGTTGATAAAGCTGCATTTCGTTGATATAAAAGAGCTATCAACGAAACACCCAGAAAAATACTAAGTCTGTCAACGGAATGAAGCATTCGTTGACATAGTAATTTTGACTTAGACAAAATTTCACTTTTTCCTGAGAAAATTAATTCACAGAAAATCATAGCAAATTTCTGGCTGCATTTTAACTTGCAAAAATTTCAAAAATAATTAAGAGAAATTTAGCACACCTAGCTCACTTACTAATCTTGAGAATGTTGATTCATCAAGTGGCTTGGTAAAGATGTCTGCAAGTTGTTGTTCACTTGGAACAAAATGTAACTCCACAGTACCATTCATAACATGTTCTCTAATGAAATGATATTTGATGTCAATGTGCTTGGTCCTTGAATGCTGCACTGGATTCTCAGTAATGGCAATGGCACTAGTGTTGTCACAGAAGATAGGAATTTTCTCAACTCTTAATCCATAATCAAGAAGTTGATTTTTCATCCATAAAATCTGTGCACAACAACTTCCAGCTGCAATATACTCAGCCTCAGCTGTGGAGGTAGAAACTGAGTTTTGTTTCTTGCTGAACCATGACACAAGCTTGTTTCTTAGGAATTGACAGGTGCCAGTTGTGCTTTTCCTATCAATTTTACATTCTGCATAATCTGCATCTGAATAACCAATTAGCTCAAAGCCAGATTCTCTAGGATACCAAATGCCAAGGTTTGGTGTTCCTCTGAGATATCTGAAAATTCTTTTAATAGCAACTAAATGGGATTCCCTAGGATCAGCCTGAAATCTAGCACATAGACATGTAGCAAACATAATATCAGGTCTACTAGCTGTTAAATATAAAAGTGAGCCTACCATGCCTCTGTAACTTGAAATGTCCACAGATTTTTCCTTAGTATTCAATTCAAGTTTGGTGGCAGTAGGCATGGGAGTTTTGGCAGGAGAGCATTCCATTAAGTTAAATTTCTTTAACAAATCATGAATATATTTTGTTTGACTAATGAAAATTCCTTCATTAACTTGCTTCACTTGGAGACCAAGAAAATAAGTTGATTCTCCCATCATGCTCATTTCATATTTACTTTGCATAAGCTTGGCAAACATTTGACAAAGTTTTTCATCTGTAGACCCAAAAATTATGTCATCTACATAAATTTGAACAAGTATAGTAGAGCCATTCACAATCCTATGAAAAAGAGTTTTATCTACAGTACCTCTAGTGAAGTGATTCTCTAGGAGGAACTGTGAAAGTGTGTCATACCAGGCTCTAGGTGCTTGTTTCAAACCATAGAGTTCTTTGAGGAGGAAGTACACATATTCTGGAAAATCATCATCTTCAAAACCAGGAGGTTGACTTACATATACCTCCTCTTCCAATTCCCCATTCAGAAAAGCACTCTTCACATCCATTTGATAGACTTTGAAATTGGCATGGGCTGCATAGGCTAGGAAAATCCTTATTGCTTCTAGTCTTGCAATAGGAGCAAAGGTTTCATCAAAATCAATTCTCTCTTCCTGTGAATAGCCTTTTGCAACCAATCTGGCTTTGTTCCTTGTGACTATGCCATTTTCATCCATCTTGTTTCTGAACACCCACTTTGTGCCTATAACACTTCTGTCCTTAGGCTTGGGCACCAGCTTCCGAACTTTGTTTCTCTCAAATTGGTTTAGCTCCTCTTGCATAGCTAAAACCCAATCTGGATCTAGAAGTGCATCCTCAACTTTCTTTGGCTCATCTTGAGACAGAAAGCTACTATATAGACATTCCTCTTGAGTTGCACTTCTAGTTTGGACTTTTGAAGAAACATCACCTATAATAAGTTCAAAGGGATGATCTTTAGTCCATTTCCTTGAGGTAGGTAGATTAGCTCTAGAAGATGTAGCTTCGTGATCATGATTGCCTTGATTAGATATTTGTCCTTGAGAAACTCCCCCTGAGTTTGTTGTCCCTAATTGATCACTCCTACAGGCATTTATGTGACTGTCAACGGAATGCCCATTTAGACTGTCAACGAAACGCTCATTCTGACTGTCAACGAATCCTTCATCATGACTGTCAACGAAATGACCATTTGGTCTGCTAGCAGCTATTCTTTTCAATCTTAATGCAGCAATTTCATCTTCACTACTGCTTTCATCTGTGCTAGACACAACAACTTTAGGCTGTTTCTCAATAGCCTTAACATGATTCACTTGATCTCCCCTCATTCACAAAAGAAAGACTTTCATGGAAACCTTCATCACAGAGACCTTGAATTTTGAGATCATCAAAAACAACATGTACAGATTCCATAACAATGTTGGTTCTGAGATTGTAGACTCTGTAAGCTTTCCCTGTTGCATATCCCACAAATATTGCTTCATCTACATTTGCTTCAAATTTCCCCAAATGCTCAGCTTGATTTCTCAGAACAAAACATTTGCATCCAAAGACATGAAGAAAATCCAATAGTGGCTTCTTTCTTTTGAGTAGTTGATAAGGGGTCATTCCTTTGGCTTGATTAATCAAAGAAATATTTTGAGTGAAGCAAGCTGTGTTAACTGTCTCAGCCCAAAAAAAAGTTGGTAACTTTGATTCATCTAGCATTGTCCTTGCAGCTTCAATAAGTGTTCTGTTTTTCCTTTCAACTACACCATTTTGCTGTGGTGTCCTTGCTGCTGAAAATTCATTCAAAATACCATTTTCTTCACAGAACATCTTCATATTTGAATTCTTGAATTCTGTCCCATTGTCACTTCTAATCCTTCTTACTTTGAAATCAGGATGATTGTTTACCATCTTGATGTGATTGATAATGATTTCACTTGCCTCATCTTTGGAGTGCAAAAAGAAAGTCCATGTAAATCTAGAAAAATCATCAACAATCACAAGACAGTATTTCTTCTTTGAAATGGACATGACATTTACAGGGCCAAATAGATCCATATGAAGCAACTCAAGCTGTTGGACAATTGATGACTTTGTCTTGCTTTTGAATGATGCCTTCTTTTGTTTCCCTTTCTGACATGCATCACACAAACCATCCTTGGAGAATTCCACCTGTGGAATTCCTCTAGCAAGATCTTTCCTCACAAAATCATTCATGACCTTAAAATTCAAATGAGACAATTTCTTGTGCCATAGCCAACTTTCATCCTTGCTTGCCTTGCTGAAAAGACAAGTGATGGTGTCTGGACTTGTGCTACTAAAGTCAGCAATGTACACATTCCCTCTTCTGAATCCAGTCATTACCACATTGTTGTCTCCTACTTTAGAAACAACACAGGCTTCTTTCGAAAAAGTAACTAAAAATCCTTTGTCACAAAGTTGGTTGATACTAAGCAAATTGTGCTTAAGACCATCCACCAATGCAACCTCATCTATGATGACATTCTCTTTTGAAATCAAGCCATATCCCTTAGTGTAGCCTTTGTTGTCATCTCCAAAAGCAATACAAGGGCCAGCTCTTTCCTGAAACTCTGTGAGCAGGGTAGAATCACCAGTCATGTGTCTTGAACAACCACTATCCAAGTACCAAAGATTCCTTTTGTCTCCCTGCACACAATAAAATCAAATCAAGTTGATTTTGGTACCCAAGTTACCTTGGGTCCTGTTTTGTTAGCCTTTGATTTTCCTTTTATATCATTTTTCACCTTGGGCTCAAATTGATTTAAATCAACCTTTACCTTTGGTGTTGATTTCTGAGAGTTACTCACATTTTCATTCACAGCATGCATAGTTGGAGGAACAAACATGTTATTCACATTCCATGACATTTGTGGCATATTAATCATGTTCATGTATGGATTAGACACAAATGACATGCTTGCATATGGATTTTGAAATTGTGCATATGGAGCAAACATGTTAGGCATAACAGGCATTGTAGGCATAGAGGCATTCATTGTAGGCTTAGGCATTTTCACATTAGTAGACTTCTTAACAGATTTGCAGTTAGCAGATAAGTGACTAACACTACCACAATTAACACATGTCTTTCTAGGAGCATATTTATCAGGTGTGTAATTGTTATGTTTGTTAATCCCTACTTTCCCATTTCTGTTATTCTTTTTATTGCCTTTAACCTCAACTTGAATTTTCTCTAACTTGTCTTTCAATTGCTTGTTGGACAAGTGACCTACATTCGCTCTTTCAACAGGCTTCTCAACTTTCTTTGATTTACTAGACGCACCTTGAACAAAGTTCTTGGTGACAGGACCATACGTGTTATTAAGTCTAGTGAGTTCTTCTTTCTTTTTCTCTGTCAACGAAACAGCCTGATCGGTTGATGGTTCATCTGTCAACGAAACCTTGCATTCTGTTGACGTATCAACCTTCAACATATGATCATTGTTGTTTGTTGATTCTGTTTCTGATTCTAAGGTTTCACCAGCATACCCTAGCTTCTCTTTGTTCTTTTTCCATGACTGCTCACAGAAAGATTCCATACCTTGAACCTTGAACATTAATGATGTTGCTAGCAACATTCCTAGAATCTTTCCATTTGGCAATCACTTTCTGTTCTATTTCTAGTTGTGTTTTAAGAATTTCTCCCCTTTTTAATGCTTTCTCAAGTTCCTGCTTGGCATCCCTACTAACACACCTCATTTTCTCAAACTCAATGAGCTGTGCTTCTAACATGGCATTTCTATCACTTAAGAGCAAATTGGTCTCTTTAATTCTTGAGTTCTCTTTGGTAAGTGATTTAAGAGTAACACGTAAATTATACAGTAGACATTTCATTAACTGCACTATCGCATTCCTCTTTAGAAAGCTCAGAAAGATTAGTAATTGTTACCTGGTTGCTAGAGGAACTTGCTTCCTGCTCATGATCGTTAGTCATTAGAGCCAAGTTGACATACTCAACATCATCATCTGAATCTTCACCATTATCAGCCCAATCATACTCCTGAGACATGAAAGCCTTTTCTTTCTGCTTGAGAAGTTCAAAGTATTTCTTTTTATAATCAACAGGCTCAAATTTCCTGTTGCCCTTCTCAACTTTGGGCTTTCTGCAATCTCCAGCAAAGTGACCAATCATTCCACAGTTGAAACATTTAGACTTAGACTTTTCAATCCAATTATTTTTTCTAGGTTAAAAGTCTTTCCTTGGTGGCCTTGCTTCTGAGTTTCTCTTGAATTTGAACTTAGAGAATTTCCTTGAAAGAAAAGCAATGTGTTCATCAATCTCATCTAAGTCATCCAAGTTGGCCGGTTCTTATTCTTCTTCTGTCGTCTTGCCTTTACCCTTGCTAACATCACTCCTACAACTAGCTCGACTAGTTGTGGCTTTTGCAGTTTCTTCATTGTCATCTTCCAGTTGGTTCACAGATGCAATCAATGCAATAGATCCACCTTTCTTTTGTACCTTCTTAATTTCTTCATCTTACTTCATTTCCAGCTCATATGTCTTTAAGGTTCCATAAAGCCTTTCAAGAGTGTAGTCTTTGTACTCTTGAGTGTTTCTCAGAGAAACAGTCATAGGCTTCCACTCTTTTGGAAGAGCTCTAAGAAATTTGAGGTTTGAATCCTTGGTTTGATAGACCCTCCCATGCAACTTTAATCCATTCAAAAGCTTTTGAAACCTAGTAAACGTGTCATTTAGGGTTTCACCAGCTTTGAAATGAAAGTGCTCATATTGTTGTATGAGGAGTTGCATTTTGTTCTCCCTAACTTGCTCAGTTCCTTCACAGAGTGTTCTAACAGTGTCCCATACTTCTTTAGAAGTTGTACAATTTATGACATTGTCAAACATCTCTTGCTCCAAACCATTAAACAGAATGTTCATGGTTCTTTTATCTTTATGGACTTCTGCAAGATCTTCAACAGTCCATTCTGAGACAGGTTTTGGAATTTCTACATCTTCAGCATCATCTGGCAGTCCAACTCTAGATGCAAACTTCATGGGAACGTGTGGACCTTTCTCAATGCAGTCTACATATCTCTCATCCATAGACATGAGATGTAGATGCATTTTTACTTTCCAGTGAAAGTAATTGTCCTTATCTAGAACTGGTATCTTTACACCTGCATCCTTCTTCACCATGGTTACTGTTTTGGCCTTGATCTTTAAACTTCTTGTATGTTAGAAGCTTTCTCTGATACCAATTGTTAATCCCAAATGACCTAACAGAATTGTAGAAGGGGGGGTTGAATACAATTCTAGATATTTTCTAAACTTAAAACAACTTTAAACTAAAACAATATTGAAAATAAAAACTCAAGCAAATATAAAATTTCAGTTGGATGTTTTGAGGATCCAACTGAGATGATTTTATTTCGGAAATAATCTGTGTTACAAAAGTATCACAGCTGCTCAGTTCCTGATTTGGAGTGAGAGTGCTCTTTTAAAGAAGCTAATACAAACTATTTTTATCTCACTCATTTCTCTTAAAATGAACTGCTACACTTGGTTATATGACCCAAGTTTACAATGCTATTTTTGGCTACACTAAATTAATCTAAAGGTAACCTCCAGTAGCTTGCTTTTCATTCCTTTTGTCCAATGGTCCTTGAAGATCTTGGCTTTTGTCTTCATGCTTATTATGATCACACTCAAGAACCTGATTGGGAATTGGAATGTTTCCTTATTTCCAGTGACCATTTTGATGGCTTCCAATGCAAAGTACACTTCTACATCTCCTTTTGATCTGTCAGAAAACTGTCACTATCACTTTGTCAACTATTCAGAAAAGTGATAATGATTCGTTGATAGCAGGAAGATGTGTTTCGTTGATAGCTGTATTCTTCATTCCGTTGATTGTATATTCTTCATTCCGTTGATGGAGTGATCTACATTCCGTTGATAGAGTAATCTTCACTTAGGCAAAATTACAAGGCACAATACATTTACACTTAACCAACCTATTTTGCCTATCTAATACTTAGTCAACATGACTTAGAAAACCTATCTAATACCTACAACAAAATGCATATCAAACTGTGAAGTATTGTACAATGCAATTGCTACATCACTCATTTCGTTGATGAGCTACCTGTCAACGGAAACTGCAAAGCATACCAATCCGTTGACGGTTACAAAATTGACTTAATACAAAATCTACTAAGTATTTTATAATTATCATCAAGAACAACATATTCCTAACATTTGTTTTTGATATTTATTGTAAGATTAATAGTCCGAAAAGTCGGGCTGTTACAGACCAACACATGTAGTTGCAATTGCTATAAGAGAAAGAATTGTTCCCGCTACATTGAGCTGCAGATCTGTGACTGAAGCCACCCCAACTCCCACGAGTAAGACGAAAAGAGATAGCTATATTTTTTGACTGTAAGCTTAGTTGTATAAATTGTTACTAAATAAACAGCAACTTATAATTTTAATGACTTATCTTGAATGCAGATGTGCTTACCTGAATAGTTTTTTCAAAAAAATAGTCTCTGGTACTCTGTGAAAGGTAAAATTGCTCACTTAGTCATCTGCAAAACCTGAAACCAAGACAATAGTTCAGTACTTTTGGTACATTTTTCACTTTAATGAAGACGCCCAAGCACGTTTTAGGTGATGTTCAACTAAAAGCCATTTTAGACTGCAAAGTCTACAAACCAACTAAAAAATCATCATTCAGTACTACAAATCTCCGGTCTCAATGACACATGTATACCTGGTAGAAACTACCTATTTTTTGTTTGTAAATTAACGGGCACTTACATATACAATGGCAATGGCATGGCTCAGCCGCAAAATATGAAGAAATATTTTTACCTGGATGACAGTCTTTTATATCGAAAAATTTAGTCTCGAATAAATTTAAGCGTCGTGCCACATATAATGTGCAATATGTTACCATTAGATGTCAACTTGTCAATGTTGTAGCTGATGTCATTATCCGAATTTTTAATTTTTTTAACTAATTATGCAACAAACTGATAATAATTTTTTTAGAAATTAAATTACATACCAAATGAAAAACCAAGATTGCTCATCAAAGCTTTGTTGCGAATGACAATGGACACCGATGAGGCCACAGATAGAAACAATGCACCACACACACCTAATTGGAAACCCATCATCTTCTCTATTTCAAATTGCACTGCCCAATTTTAAAACTCGGTTATTGTGATCAATACATTAGTTTGATACTATACGGAAAATTGTTCTAAGAATACAATGTTATCTAAGAAAGCTATGATACATTTAAGAAAACAGTTTTACATATGTGTTTCTGAATCAAGACACACATAATTCTAGTGAATTCGAAAACAAATTCGGTCACTTATAGGGCCAAATTTTATCTGAACCTATTTAGTGTTATTTTTTCAGTGATTTATTGGTTGATTCACCATTAAATTGGTAAATAAAACCTAGGTATAAAATCATCAATATATATATATATTCAATGGTTGTTAATCTATATATATAGGGTTTTGGTCCACAGTCACGGGTGGCTGTGAATTGACCACCAGCCACCCACCGCAATGAATCATTGCGGGGGTTCTTAACTTTTTTTTGGACAAAACTGCCCCTTGATCCCGCAATGTTTAAAATTAATTTTATTATTTTAAAAAACAAAATTAAAAATATCAATAACTCACAATTATTTTCGAACTAGTAATTATCTATAAGGTTTAACATGTGTTTCAACATAATTGGACCTAGAAAAATAATTAAATGTAATATATGTAATAAAACCCATCTTTAATAATGTATAAAACATATTTATGATTTTTATGCATTTATTTTAATTTTTAAGAATATATTAAGGGTTTAAAATAAAAATAAAAAAAAATAAATACCCCCAGCAATGAAACATTGTGGGGGACTAAGCTCAAACCAGCATTAAAAGCTAAACAGTTGGCAGGTGGCTGCATTAAATGCACCACCCCCCGCAATGAAACATTGCTGGGCTACCAACCCCCGCAATGAAGCATTGCGGTGGATAGTTGGTTGCATTTAATGCACCCCCCCCCCCCCCCCCGCGCAATGTCTCATTGCGGTGGCTTACACCCCCGCAATGTTTCATTGAGGGGTAGGCTGGTCACCTTAAACCCCGCAGCCCCTTCCCCTTTCCCCTTTTTTCAAACAAACCCTATTTTGTTTTGGAGCTCCATTTTCAAATTTTTTGAAGATCATTCAACTCAAGGTTAGTATTCTTATTAGTATGGCTTCATATTTATTTGGTGATTCTAGTTCATCTAGTGAGCATAAGGGTTACGATTATTATACACCTCCCGTTACCAAAAAACATGCTTTTCGTAAATTATTTGTTGATGATGAAATTATAGATGTTGATAGTTATGATAGTAAGGGAAAAACAAATGAAACTATTGATGGAGATGATAATGTTGGTGGAAATGATTGTGATTATAGTGAAGAAGATGAGGGAAATGATGAGGAAAATAATAGGGATAATACAAATGATTGTGATTTTACATTTTCGAATATCAATGATGTTGTGCCTTGTGTTGATATGAGTTTTGATACGTTAGATGAGGCGGAAAAGTTTTATAGGGATTATGGTCGAAATGTCGGATTCGATGTAATTATTCGAAATACTCATAGACATTCACGTAGTCATGATCCATCATCTCGTATGTTTATTTGTAAGAAAGGTGGAAGACTAACACCGATATCTCATGGTAAAGGAAAACGAATTAGAGATTCAATTCCAAGAACGGGTTGTTGTGCAAGAATGTGTGTTGCTCATCAAGTGAAAATTAACAAATGGAAAATAACTTCGATCAAGTTGGTGCACAATCATGCTATGGTGACACCGGATAAGACACAATTTTTTAGACAGCCACAAAATATAGATCCCATCACCCGAGCATTGATTGAGTTGTTTAACAAATCGGGGATCGAGACGGCAAAAATTATGAGATTACTTAGTGAGACAAGTGGGGGTGTTCAAAATTTAGGGTTTTCTAATCAAGACATACGCAATGTCATACGTGATATTCGGCGTCGAGTGTTTGATGATGGTGATGCGGAGTGTGGTTTGCTCTTGTTACGACAATTACAACAAGAGAGCATTAATGGTGAATTTTTCTACCGTGTGGATGTGGATGACGAGAATCGTGTTAGGGGTTTGGTGTGGGTTGATCCTCGGTCCATGAACGCTTACAAGAATTTTGGCGATGTGGTTACATTCGACTCAACTTATCGAACGAACCGCTATTGTATGCCTTGCATACCTATCACGGGGGTGAACCACCACTTCCAAAATATTTTGTTTGGATTTGCACTTGTGAGGGATGAGAAAGAGGAATCTTATAAATGGGTTTTAGAAACATGGTTGGAAGCCGTTGACAACAAAGCGCCAATCACAATTATCACCGATCAAGATGTTGCTTTGGGGAATGTTATTGCCAAGGTTATGCCACAAACAAAACATACATATTGTACATGGCATATAAGTAGTAAATTTCCGGAAAAATTATCTACTCTATACACCAATTATCCGGAATTCAAATCAGATTTTAATGCATGTGTGTACAAGTCCTTGACACCAACGGAATTCGAAGGTAGGTGGGAAGATTTAGTTGCGAAATACCAACTTCAAGATCATGTTTGGCTAAATCAAATGTTTAGTATTAAAGATCAATGGATTGGCGCTTATACAAAAGAATATTTTGCCGCCGGTATGACCACTACCTCAAGGAGCGAATCCATGAACGCTTTTTTTGATGAATATGTAAAAGCATCTACCGGATTGAAAGAATTCATTGAGAACTCACAAAAAGCTTTGGAGGCACAATATCTTAGAGAGGGGTTGGGGGGGGGGGGGGTAATAAGGTAATTTCACATTAAAAAATTAATTAATTTAATTTTTCCTTTTTCATAATAAAAAATTATTTATTTAAAATTAATTAATTTAATTTTTCCTTTTTCGTCGTAATAAAAATTTATTAAAATTATATTTATAGTTAATATTTAATTAAATATTTTATGAAAAATTATTAAATACTTTTTAAATTATTATCTCTAATTATTAATTTTATGATTTTATTTTAATTTTTGATAATATAATTAATTAATTTAATTTTTTACCTTATCACAATAAAAAATTATTAAAATTTTATTTATAATCAATATTTAATCAATATTTTATTGAATAGCTTTTAAATTATTAGCTATGATTATTAACTTTATAATTTTATTTTAATTTTTGATAATATAATTAATTATAAAAAACAAAAAATTAATTTAAATTAATTTAATAAAAAATTATTTTTGTACAGACCCAATATAAAATTATATCTAAGCCCAATACAATTATATGCAAACCCAATACTATTTACATTAAATCCATAAAACTTGGTCCAGCAAGAAAAGAAGGGTGTTTTGGTAACTGAGACCCCCGCAATGATACATTGCGGGGGTGAGGGGTATTTTGGTAACTGAGACCCCCCCGCAATGTTTGGTTGCGGGTGGTGGTTGATAAATTCTTCCAACCACCTGTGGTTGTGGAAGGGGACCCATATATATAATGCTGTAATTCGAGCCGAGTCGGGCGAGTTCAAGCCGGATATTAATTCGAGCCGAGCTTTTTTTCACGAGCCGAGCCGGCTCGTTTAATTAAACGAGCCTAATCTTCTGCCCGAACTCATCTCGTTTAATTTCACGAGTCTAGCCGAGCCGGCTCGTTTAGTTAAACGAGCCTATTTAAACGAGTCGGGCGAGCCGGCTCGTGTAAAATTATACTTAAACGAGACTAATCTTCTGCCCGAACTCGACTCGTTTAATTTCACGAGTCGAGTCGAGCCGGCTCGTTTAGTTAAACGAGACCGGTCTTATGTTCGAGCTCGGCTCGTTAACGAGTTCGAGTCGAGCCGAGCCTTATTAAACGAGCCGAGTCGGGTCGGGCTCGCGAGCCGCCCGACTCGAATTACAGCCTTACATATATATATATATATATATATATATATATATATATATATATGCTAGTGATCAAATACAAACCTTTTTTAAAATACAAACTAAGAATCAATCTAAACCCTTAGATTAATCTAATCTAATGGCCCCCCTATATGCACAACACACAACTAAAATACACCCTCCCACACTAAATCACACATATTCCCCTTCGTTTTTAATTTGACTTTTCCCGTCAATCGGAGAGCTTTTTTTGAAATCCGACTTCACCGTATTTTTATTCATCTCCCAACGATCAATTTGCATACCATATGTGCTATGTTTTAACGCGATTTGAAAAAATATATATTTAGTTTGTAGTTTGTAGTTTGTAGTCTAAGAGTGGTTTGTATTAGAGTAAACCCCTATATTTATATATGAGGATACACGGGAGGTTAGGTGGCGCCTCTAAGATCGTCTCAAGCTATTTTTTTAAATTAAATAGAATTTTAGAATTTTAAATACTAATAAATTAAAAAATATCATTTAACATATTATAAGTAAAATAGAAGTTCAAATTTATAGGTGACGTATAAATAAAAGTTTTATATCAATTAGAATATGTGTTCGAATTTATAGAGGAGAAGAGTTCGAATTTTTATAGGGAAGGCATATAAATAAAAGTTGTATTTGAAGTATAATAGGTGTTCGAATTTTTAAAGGAGAATAGTTCAAATTTATGGACTAGATATATAATTAATAGTTCTATCGGAAATAGAATCGGTTTTCGAATTTATAGAGTAGGAGAGTTCGAATTTATAAGAAATGCAAAGTTTTATCGGAAGTAGAATAGGTGTTTGTAAGACATTGTTAAAAATTCTATTGAAAGTGAAATATGAGTGCGAATTTATATATATATATATATATATAAGTGTTTTATCAAAGCAGCTCATTAGAAATGAGTATGTTAACATGAAAATTAATATATAAGACAAGTATTCAATATGTTAAAATTAGAATTTCGATCTTAAAGTTGAAAGCGTGTTTAACGGGAGAATGACTTATTAAGGAGGAATTAGTAATGATTGTAGAAAGGTTATAACACCTTAAAATTAAAATTTCGATCTTAACGTGAAAAGCGTGTTTAACGGAAGGACGGCTTATTAAGGATGATTGATTAATGATTGTAGAAAAGTTTATAACGCCGCAGCGAAGTGTGGCTTTCTCAACTAGTTTATATTTACTCGTAAATGTGTAAAATATACATGTGTGTTTGTTTATGTGCACGAATTATTCTTATTTTGTAGCACGTGTAAATGCGTACATATATACTATTATAATTAAATTTTATTTGAGATTTATGTGGGGTTTCTTTTGAAATTTTGGGTGAACTTCATGTTTTTGTCAAATTAGGCGAAGAATATTCTAGATCTTTTGTAGGTCGGGCCATGCTAGGCTATTGGGCCTGAAATATTCCAGGCTATTGGGCCTGAAATATCGGTGCTTCTAGAATACTTCAATTTAGAAAGACTCCGCAGTTAACCTAAATCCTTATTATAAATACGTTAATCTACGACACATTTATCATCCGCCTCCAACCTCTTCACCTCATCCCTTCTGTCGCTCCATCTCCATATATCTCCCTCATCCCCTACTTTCACCATGACAAAACAAAACTTTGAAACATTGAATTTATCATGCGAATTCTCGGCCATTTTTTGGTTAAAAATTTAGTAACATATATAGCCAGAACCAAGTTCAATACAATCTGAAATTTATTTTATGTTTGTTGTTTGTGATCATTGTCGAATATGTCCAAACTTGACTCAACTCGGTATGTCTTCATCCAAATTGATTTGTTATATATATATATATATAGGGTCTTGCTCAGGTGAGAACCCCCTATTATTATGAGAATTGAGATCTAATCTCAGCCCCACAATTTTAACCAACTTTAAATCACATCCACACAAATTAAAAAAACACACACCCAACACACAGACACACACGACAGACACATACTCGCACAAAATGAACACGCACTCCACACACCCACCTCCTGCCACACCCCCCCCCCCCCCCCCCACCTGCCTCTCTCGCACCACCCCGCCGCCGCCACCGCCCACCCATCCACCCCGCCTGCCTCCAACCCCCACCCCTCCTCCAACCGCCGCCGATTTATTATACATGACTATATACACACTCACCCTCGCCCCCCCCCCCCCCCCCCCCCCGCGTCCACACGTCAATTTCACCCCTGCCGGAAATTGAAGCTCGCCGGCGTTATGGAAATAACAGATATCGAATTTCAGCTTTAATTCGCTTTGGAAACTTAAGTTGAGAATGAATCTTGAAGGTAGTGTGTCGAAATCAGATTAATGAATTGGAAAATATTTGTTGCTACAACTTCTCATGTATGAGTTTTTGGTCTGGAAGATGGGAATGAATTGGTCAAGCTTTCTGCTGATTTGGAAGATGTGGAGGTGTGAATGGAGCCCAGCATAATTATTTTGGTATATTAATTTATGGTGATTTTCGGGTTCCGGTGGTGATTTGTTGGTGGTGGTGGCGATGGGGTGGTTTGGGGTGGTTTTGGTCGTGGTGATTTTTGTTTTCCGGTGGTGATTTTTTGGCGGCAGTGGCGGCAATGTGGTGGTCAGAGGTGGTGGAGTGCGATGATTTTTTGTTTACAGGCGGTGATTTTTGGTGGTGGTGGTGGTCGGAGGTAGCGGCAGTGTGGTGATTTTCTGTTTACAGGCGGTGATTTTCTGGGTTGGCCGGAATTGGTCGCCGGAGATGGTGATCAGAGTAGGGAAGAAGATGATGGATGATGTTGATTTAAATGAATAATAAAAAAATAAAATTTTAAATATTAATTGTGGGGTTAGGATTTAATTTAAATATAAAAAATGAGTGGCTAGGATTAGATCTCATATCTCACCATAAGTGGGGTTCTCATTTGAGCAAGACCCTATATATATATATTGTTTCAATTACTAATTTGTTTGATAATTATATGTCTATGCAACAATGAAGAAAATGCTCCAAGAATGACACATATTTACGGGTAGCTTCTTTTATTCAGTCAAGTATTTTTTTTAATTCATGAAATTAGTGTGATAAATATTCATATTATTGATCTATTTTTAATATTTGTAGTTTATACGAGTCGATGATATGAAATTTTTGTGTTTATTACTTTTAAGCTCATTTTTAAATTTTTTTTGTATAAATAAAACCCAAACATGAAACTTATCCAAAATTCAACTATATGTAATGTGTATTTTAATATAGATATGTGTAAATGGTTGCTTTTAAATTTTGATTAAATTTTGGGTTTAAGATACACCAAATTATAAGATATTTTAATTTAAAATTTTGATTTGTACTAATGTCTCAATTATTCAAGAATAATTTATTTATTTAAGAAAGTCTTATGTTGATATGAGTTGCTAGCTTATTGTGGTATAATGTATTATCTTTATTCGATATTAGTTTTCTTCCTCAAAATACCAATATCTTATTCATTTTATTTCAATTACTAATTTGTTTGATAATTATATCTCTAGGAAACAATGAAGGAAGTGCTCCAAGAATGACACATATTTACAGGTAGCTTCTTTGATTCATTCAAGTATATTTTTTTTTTAATTCATGAAATTAGTGTGATAAATATTTATATTATTGATCTATATTTAATATTTTTAGTTTATATTTTCTCCGAACATCTTGTGAATCATACATTCAAAGAAGTCGACAAGCAGTCTCAGAATAAGTTCAAGAAGGGGTCTTGAAAATAAAATTAATTTGATTCTTCTAGTATTATTTTAAAATATCTTTTAAAATCATTATTTACAGGGCTAGCGTTTGTACTTCAGGGTTTACTTATTTTAGTATTCAGTTATTTTAATTAGTAATTACTAGGTTATTACTTGTTACTAGGTTATTACTTGTTACGAGGAAAACAATGTTCTTTGAACGACATGCTTCAAGTTCAAAGACAACAATTAAAAGAAGCCCTGACCAAAAAAAAATATGTTCGTAATGTAGTGTTGGCAGTTGTTAACAAATAATACAAAGAAATAACCTGATATTGGAAAATAGCCATTTAAGAAATGAGGTATGTTCAAACAAATTTCACCGATTAAAAATTCTAAGCTCAATAACTCGAGTCTTCGGCTTGTATTTTGCTCTCAGGCTATATACTAATCTCAATAAAAACTCTTTTTTCCTTCTCTTTCTCTTTCTAAAATATTTTTTGATTCAATTTTGTAGGTGCAGTTGCTTAAATCAACGATTGCAAAGTATAAGGGTGGTCAAAATCTACAAAACCTCCCGGTAACCTATGAGGAACCGCAAAATATTTCATCAACATCTCAGAATCAACAAAACCACCCCATAACATTACATGATTCACAGAATCTCTCAACTTTATCTCAGAATTCACAAACTATCCCAATGACATCCGTGAAAAATCCACCTATCATTCCCATATTATCTCAAAGGTCACAAAATCACCCTATAACATTACATGATCCACAAAACCTGTCGACTATATATATCTCAGAATACAGAAAACCTCCCAATAGCACCCGTGCAAAATCCACTGATCCTCCCCATATTATCTCTAAGGTCACAAAACCTCCCCATAATATCTGAGGAGGGCAATGCAAATTCGTACCCGGTTGACATAAGTCAAGGGTATGCAAGTACTGTACTACTATCAATAGTTCCGGAGAAAGGGATCCACCCAACCAACATACCGACTTCACACGAGTTCAGGCAATCCTTAAACAAGCTTGTGGTTTCAGCTGCGGAGGAGTTGAACGTGATGTCAACGTATGCAGAACCGTTGTGGATTCCTTGCGATGCAGATGGCGCGACTAGGGTGCTAAATGAAGTGGAATACCTTTCAACCTTTCCTTATATTTTTGGCTCTCCGCCATTAGGCTATACATGTGAAACTTCGCGCCTTACAGGTAGGGTCTTATTGAGCCCCCACACAGTTGCTCAATATTCTAATGGATGCGGTAAGTATAAATCATTGCAATATCATCATGCAATGTGCCAATGTTCATACTAAGATTGTCGCATGTTGGGTACCTCTTACCGTACAAGAAGTCGGGAGAGGGTTCGAGTTTCAATCGAGACGTTGCAGTGTTCTCTTTATTACCTTTTTATAAGTTTCTGTATATTTTTATTTCATTGCAGTATCCTATATAGTAGTACCAAATTTTAAAATTTTAGGTTGTCATCATTGTACTATCGGAGATTTTTTGAAAAATCGGGAATTTTTATTTTTATAACAATGGGTTATAGGAGTAATAATTCCGAGGTGAGCATGAATAAAACTTAAAATCACACCATGCCCCCAAGAATTTAGATTCGAAACGGTTGAAAATTTAAATGGATATAAAAGCTACCAATTCTTTTTTATGACAGCATGCTAGGATGAAAAATTATGAATCAGTTTAAGGTGAAACAAGTGTTTAATAGTTGATTGAACCAAATTTTACACACATGTCTAGTAAGTTCCAATAGTTGATCAATCTAATAGACTGGGAAGGAAAAGAAAAGAGGACATCTGCATATATTACGAAAAAAAACTTACAAAAGCAGGTGGAACCCTATATACTAAACTCTTGTTCCAACTATTTGTCAGTTGTCATAATCATGTTGGAGTTAACTGCTATTTGTCCAGAATACAAGAACAACAAAAATATTTCCAGAACAACGATGATGATGTGGCACAGCTGCAAACATGCAAGAATGGCGAATATAGTACAGAAGTTGAACCTCTAAATTCAACAACCATGTATATGCACAAACAGCCAACATTTTCTTGACACTTCTTATAGTAGATAGAATGTGGGTGTACACCCTTACTCTATTATATATTTATCCTGGTACTGGAAGAAGAGGGCTGTAAACTACTTTAACACCCTTCGTGCACCTCGAACGGAAAGATGGGTTAATGAGCAACGGAAATGTACAAGGTGAAGTTGCTGAACATGTACAATGCATTAATCCTTTTTTTGCATAAAATATGCCTGGTCTGCATTTGCAAGGCGATCTTGAAATAAAGCCCACTCGCTTCTGCATCTCCGTTTCACCTGTGAAGATAATACAAGTCATTTCAAGCTACCTAGAGCTAAAGTTCGATACTCTTGTTCCAATACAAATACCATATAGTGGCAATATACGAAAATTTTAATCTTTACATCAGTTGAATGGAGACAAAATCAAATTTTGTGAACAAGTTGAAAATATTCAAGTTCCAAAATGCATGATTTTAATAGAAGAGATAGATGAAAAGTAATACATACCCCTTCCCATGGAGCTTTACCATCCTCGGATACACCCTGATAACATAATAAATAAAAAGTATAGTGAGAAGCTGACTCATGAAGCATATTTTAACAGATCTGAAATAAGCAACAAATTCTTCAGATGCTACACAGTGACATTAAAAACACAGATCTTAACAAGGAACAAATTAGTACTTGCATAACGACCAAGTACGAAAATCACAGTTAAACTTCCTATCTGGTTAGACACCAATAACTGAATTGTTATAGGAAGGCACTGTGGAAAAGCATACAAAAGACAGCTACTTTAGTAGTCTCAAAGTTATGTCTCACCTGATTCCCAAGAGAAGGGATTACTTGATGAATAATCCACTGTGAATCAACAACGCCAATCTTCTCATGTGCAGGCTGTAGAGGAAGTATACAAAGAGTGATTATATTAAGTGATCAACGGTCTTTCACAATCAAACTTGTTAACTTATCACTGGCAAATGCTATATATATTATAGGTGAAAAACGCATGCTGACTGACGATGATAAATTAAGAACTGCCAAGAGCAAGCAAGCTCAAAAAATTGGAACTTGGCAATTCTGGGAACAGTAAATATACACTAACCTCCACGCATCTTCTGAGGGCAAAATCTAAACCCCAACCATGTACCAAATCATTCTACAAAGATACATAGACCTCCAATGAGAACTTAGATGAATAAGAAGGTACAATATATTAAATCCTAGATATATGTTTAATCACTACACATGGATGGAATTAGCATACCTGAATCATATGCCACACACACCTCCAAGCTTTACGAGAAAATACTGGTGCCATGATCTCCACAAATCTGTATAAAAATATAAATCGACATATTATTAGTTGCATGCCAGAGCAACTCTCGAGTATTCACTTTTTCTGAACATCTGCTAAAGCATTCCTTGTTCGTTTAGAGCTTCGAATTTTATTTTATTTTATTAAAGAAAATATGGATCATGTATTAAATAATCATTCACTGCAGATATTTACAGGGTAACAATGACACTCCCAAAGAAAAGGACGACCAAAAAATTATAATTGAAATTGATGTCAAACTCGATTCAAGGAAACTCTGGTTCTTGATATAGAAAGAAGCAAGAACCATCCTTTGTTTGAGTTAATCACTTCTTATGGTAAAGAGTTACAATTCGGATTGGGAGAAGAAATCAAAGATGAATATGAATAAGAAAGAAAGTCAAAGCATTTACCCTCAAGTGGGTTTATTATATTGTTAGCTTTTAACTAATAAGCACTGTGGAGCTTCAATTTAATAGAACCACACAAGGGGTTGCAACATACCTATTTGTTGTTGCAGTACTACAAATTGCTTGAATTAACTATCAAATGTGGTTAATATATTATAAATGCTCAGATAATTGGCTGCTTATAGATGGTTTCTGTCAAAAAAAGTATATATAATAAAATTAATAGATCTCTTTCAAAAGGTAAGAACACATCTTAATCCAAATCTGTGGAGGGGGAGAGGGAGGAAGGGAGTGGATCTTACGCAGCACATGGAGGCAAATGTGGATCACTACACCAGCCTGGTCGCTCTTCTGTATCCCTGATCAAACAAGAATTATAAAACTGTAAACATATACTACCATCTTGAATACAAAAATAATAACAAAACAATAGAATATCAGAGACAGGGGTATCAACGAACTTGTGAACTTCTCGGTCGCCTCTCCTCTTTGTCATTTGCCAGGTTAGTCCATTATTGGGTTCAAGACCTGGTTGAGAAATCTCCAGACCATGTTTCTTTACTAGTTCGATAAACCTACAGATAATCCGCTTTATTAATTTTCTAGAATCTAGCAGATATGAAGACTGAAAATCACACCAAAGGAAAAGAAAATACTTGTCTCCGTTAAAATGCTCGACACCAAGATCTTCATCCCAAATGAAAATGTAATCATAGGCTGCTACAACATCAGGATGTAGAAATCTCTTTGCATACCACCTTCATAAGTTTAAAGGCAGAAAAGAGACTCAATTATTAGTTTTCTTCTTCCACATATCCACCTTACTTTGAAGTAAATGGTCTATGAAAACTAGGGAACAGATTTAAAACTACAGAAACCTTACCATTTTGTTTGTTTCCTAGTGCTGACATGAACAGCACGCTTTGACCATTCAAACTGATCCCATTCACTAGTTCGGCCATCATAGTGGAAAAGCAAAATCTGAAAATCCTCAGAGAACTACAAAAAATACATACTCAAAGAATGAATACCAATGTAATTTTATATTATGCAACAGATTAATAGAATGTATTACCTTTTTGACTGCTGCATCGATGTTGTTTCTCTGATCAAATCCTACAGTGAAAGTTACTAGGTACTTTGGCTTCTTTTTTATATCCTGAAAAGAATTTTGGATATTTATCAAAAATACCACTTTTTTAAAGTTTTTTTGCGATTTTACCATCTTCTCAAAATATTTACAAAAATACCTTCTTTTTAAAAATAATTTGCGAAAATACCATCTTTTAAAAAGATTTTTGCAAAAATACGTTCTGCAACTAAATACAACCTACGTAGGTTGCATCCGGTTGCATGTGTGATTGCAACTAGATGCAACTGGATGCAACTTTCCAAATACAACCTACGTAGTTTGCATCCAGTTGCATATGTGGTTGAAACTAGATGCAACCAGATGCAACTTTTTAAAAAATAATTGAAAAAACAGCCAAGAATTCAAAAAAAAATATTAATAAAAGGGGTAAACTTGTGGTCTTGGTTTACCCTGGGGTTCAATAGTTAACTTTTGGGGTTCAATGTTTCTATTTTGGATTTTAGAAATATTAAGAATGACGAATAATTCGTATACGGACTTAGGGTTTAGGGTTTAGGGTTTAGGGTTGACAACCCTAAACCCTAGACTCTAAACCCTAACCTACCCTGATTTTAGGGTTGTTTACAACCCTAAAATCAGGACGCCGTAAAAACACCATTATTTACAAGTTGCATCTGTGGTTGATTTTGGTTGCAGTTTGCAGAAGGTATTTTTGCAAATAAGATGGTATTTTCGCAAAATATTTTTTTTTGAAAAGGTATTTTTGCAAAAATATTTCTGGAATGGGATATTTATGAAAAAAGCCCAAGAATTTTCCTGTCATGTGTAATTGCGCAAATCTATGGAAAGTTGGTCCAGATAACAATTAAGACAGTAGCCATGCAAATATGTACACAGCAAAAAATGAAAGACAGGCATAAAGATAGACAATAACAAAGCAAATAGTGTGTTAGTCTCTTTTAAGTCAACTTCACAAAGAACTAAATTAAAATAATGCGCAACAAAAATTCTTAACACGCCAAGCCTATTAACTCGTACACTACCAACAGATATACCGATACAGGAAGATGAAAACTGGCAAGTGATTGACTACGATGGAAATCTAACAGGTACTACTGCACCAAACAGCAGATCATCTGACAATTTTAAGGTAACATGGCTACACTACTTTCCTTGAAAATAATTACAAAGGCATACCTCACTTGGGTCACCCCACAATCTTCTTAACATATAATCTGTTTCAGGCACTACGATTCCCGGAGGTAACGTCTCTGCACCGCGTGGATTGGATGGAACAAATATCTGGAAGCACCAGAACAAAAATTCAAGCATAAATTTAACAAAAGATCGTAAATGCTTGTGCACATATACCTGACTAGTGCAGGTCCAAAGATTCGTCAATGACAGTAGCAAAATGAAAATTTTGAGCCTTACGGAAGTAAACACTATTTAGGAAAATACAAGTAAGATATGAAATTGCACTTATCAGGTGCGACACTTGTATACAGTATTGAAGGTCCTAACATAGTCGTTCTTGTATTCTCATGTTTGTAGAGATTTACAGTCACAGATATAGATGCAGGATCTACAGGATCAAGTACAGATTTGAGATGGCCGATAACCATAATTTAATACACACAAACACACAGATGTAGCATACGGGAGTAAGAATGAAGAGACGAGACCACTTGCACACAAGAGATAGGAAAGTTACATAGCATACCTTCACATCGGAAAACAAAACTCCGCACTCTCATAAAATACAAGCACCAAACAATAAACCAAGATCAGGATTTTCAAGCCTAATCTCCTTGGTACTACAAGCTCAGAATTTTATCCTAATGCCCGATATAAGAAGGCTTATAACCAAACTAGACTGATTCTGTAATGGCTTCGAAGCAATATTGAGTATTTAATTAAGAGAATGCATCAACTGGGAGGGAGGCACCAATTACTGTGGCCTCATCCAACAATTCCTCACCTTTACCTACCCCCGCAACTTCATTTGCTTTTGTATACAAATACTTTGGCCTCATCTTAAAGCTACAAATAACTTAAAAGAAGCAACAGCTTAATACTCTTAGCAGTCATGCGATTCTTCACAACTGTGTGAGGTAACACATGCATGCATTCCTAAACCTTATGCTATTAAGGCTACTTGATAAAAATTGCTCTCAATAATACCATCTAGAAATACTACCTCAATGCAACCCCCCCCCCCCCCCCCCCCCCCCTCCCCCTCCTCACCTTTCAAGTGGATCAGCCATTGTTATTGAAGTGCACCTACATCAAAGGCTCAACCATCTGAGCTTCTGACCTGCACGCTATCCGAATTGACAAGAAAAAGAACGGCCTAGCTTTGCTTGTCATTTAATTAAAAATATAACTTATGTCTAAAATGTCTATTTCTCCGACTATTCTGTCTCTAAATTACATACTAGACAAGGATTCACAAGAATAATAGAGACAAATAGTTTTTTTATCAATCTATTGTGCATACAGTATATTGTAAACTTCTAAAATTATCAATTGTCAGTTACTTAATAGCTGTGACCTGTTTTATTTAATTTAAATATGAACCACCAACTGCTTGTGACTTCTTAGATGTTAGTCATAACTATATGATAACAAAGAATTGATGGTTCACAAAAAATTTATATCATTTGCAAGGGGCATCCCCCTTCTGCTGGTCCTTCCCCATGACAGGCTCCCTCCCAGACCTTCAAACTCCAATTTAAATTAAGAAAATTTATTTTATTTAATTTAAATATGAACCACCAACTGCTTGTGACTTCTTAGATGTTAGTCATAACTATATGATAACAAAGAATTGATGGTTCACAAAAAATTTATATCATTTGCAAGGGGCATCCCCCTTCTGCTGGTCCTTCCCCATGACAGGCTCCCTCCCAGACCTTCAAACTCCAATTTAAATTAAGAAAATTTAAATAGTTCACATAGGCTATCCGCTATCAGTATCTTTTCAAACTTGTGTTAAACAAGGCATGCTCCTCATTTGCACCTAAGCCCCAACAGATTCCATGCCTTACCGTGGTTCATAATTTTAGCAACAATGAGGCCCTCCAAAGTAAATATCTCTCCCCGTCTAAAGTATGACCTCCGCCATTGTTCTCAGTTCACTGCACCAAAATCGTCCTATTTCATACACCATCAGTCTTGACTCTTGAGATACACCATCAGTCCCCCAGGTGTAACTAAATGATACATACTTTTTACTATTTCACTCTACGTAGGTCGACTAATGATATTAGCAATATCAGTTTATGTCCTAAATGATGAGGACTGTAAGTCCAAGCACCTTTCACAATCTTATTATTATGCCTAAACAAAAGTTGGAACAATCATCTTCCTTGATCATCAAGAAGTATATGTCCTATAGAAGTGAATCTCCTCTGTTCTAAGATTCTAAAGAATCATTCATTTATTCCTTAATCATAATGAACTATCTTAACAAATTATACCAGCGGGACCTGATACAAGGTTTCCAAACCAGCAAGTCAGCTGCCAGAATTTTGCTCTTTTTATCGAAAAAACAAATCAAGTTGGTAAAGTAAAAATACTTGCCGTCTTACTATCTTTTACCCGGACTCTCCATTTTTGTCCTCGTACCTGTGTCCACCGGATATGACTAGGGCGTGGGTATGAAATCTGAGTCAGATCCTTACTAAAATGGAATACGTCACTTTGCAACATCCCATTTCAAAACAAAACAAAAGGTCGCCTCACAACTTATTTATAAATAACAAGGTCAATGGATGACTTGTTTTATGTTAATTTTTTTAATATAATTCTACAAATTAACGCACAGTATTAAGAGTATATGATTCATGTGTAGTACTTTTATGTATGTACAGTAAATTAGTCTATATAAAGTTTACTTCGGTTAAGTTTCCATGCCGAGTCCCCACACCTCTGTCCAATTTCGGACCGACATCGAAGAATCCAAAATATTTTATAACTCAGAATCTGACTCTTGGATCTGCACCCAAGTCCAGGTAAGATAGGTCTTACTTTCCCAAATTTGACAGTTTTTGGACTGTCGGGCATAAAAACAAGACACAGGTCACATACTAACTATACATTGTACACAAATAGGTACTGATATACCAATACATCAACGATATGCAATCTAGTGGACATAGGGTTCTTCATATCCATTTATGATTTACCAACTAATTAGGTAGTCTCTATGGTGAGCTGATAGATGTAAATAGCTTTCAGATACCCGAGCGGTAAAAGGGACAATTGCATTTTTGAATTTTTCTTTTCCAAAAAAAGCATCACTTTCAACAAGTTAAGACTAACATCAATGAACCCTCAAATAGAACTAGGCTATTCACTACCCATTTTAGGCAAGAGATAATTACCTTTGGTATTACAGGCGTGTTACCAGACCCAAGATTTTCAGGAAAACTGCGATCAGCGGGTTTGAGATTATCATCGTGAGACAACAAAAGGCTTGAAGTTAAGTTAATCTGAAAAGATATGACAAATATGAATAAATGATGGTATAAATTGGAAGTAATGGCCATAGCTGAGAGAACTTACCCTAGAAAGGGAAACTGATGGAAATGAAATACCAATAAAATAACCAAACACCATTCCCATTATCGTTGTTATAATAAGTCTGACACTGTCATTGGATTTTTTTAAACCAGCGCTGGAAAGAAACAAATCAAGCAGGTCAGCTTAACTAGAACCCAAGTTACAAAACTTACAAGTGCCACTCATATAAATAAAAATGTACTAATATATTCTATCATCACGCACCTGCGAAAGTTTCCCATTTTTCGTAAAGTTGCTCAGTTCAAACGGCCAGGTCCTGAAAAAAAAACCAATTTCTTGAGAATCTTTATAAAAGCAAAAACTCAATGCAAAATAAAGCATATGATACAGACATACAGTTCACAAAATCAAAAAGAATCACTAAATATATCAAAAGATGTTACGTAAAATACAAAAATATTGAAGAATGTTTTTATAAAATCTATAGAGGCCAGTGACATCATTGACTTATGCATATCCAGTAAGAATGACAGTCGGCCGTAAGCTCTTACACATAAAGCAACAAACAAGCCTCACATTTATAAGAAAATTATCTTACCTATGTTTTATTAGCTAAATGCAAATAAAGTTCACTAATCCATTCTCATCTTATTGACATTCAAACATCATACACAGGAAGTCCATTACCAAATCTTAAAACATACACCCAAAAAAAAAACCATAAACAACAACAAACTACACTCTAAAATAATAGTCAAATTCAAATCAAAGCAATTATATTTCACATAGCTCTACCAATCCATGTAGTACAGTGTCAAAGTCAGGGTCTTTACAGTACCACTAAACCTCAAGGTCCGCAAACATCTTACCCTCCTCTTACCATCCTCTAAGTAACCGAAACAATTCTACTATGTTTAGTTTAATTCAGTTTGGTCCAAAAATTCAAATAGCTCTACCAAACTGTGCAATACAGTGTCAAGTCAGGGTCTTTAGTCTTTACAGTAACACTAAACCTCGAGGTCCACATACATCTTACCCTCCTCACACCACGCTCCAAGTAACCGAAACACTTCTACCATGTTCAATTAACTTCAGTTTGGTCCAAAAATTCACATAGCTCTACCAAACTGTGCAAAACAGTGTCAAATTCAGAATCTTTACACTAACACTAAACCTCAAGGTCCGCATACATCTTACCCTCCTCAGACCACGCTCTAAGTAACCGAAACACTTCTACCATGTTAGTTCACTTCAGTTTGGTCCAAAAATTCACATAGCTCTACCAAACTGTGCAACACAGTGTCAAAGTCAGGGTCTTTACACTAACACTAAACCTCAAGGTCCACATGAATCTTACCCTCCTCAGACCGCACTCTAAGTAACCGAAACACTTCTACAGTTCTCCTAATCTTAGTTTAGTGAACTCCAAAAAACACAAATAATGCAACCAATTTCAACAAATCCCAAGATTCCACACAGCCAATAAAAATTCAACACACAACACTCTATAAAGCACAGACTTTTATTACAAGAACTCAATTTAAGACAAGAACAAACTAAAACAAACACAACCCACAAACACTAATCAAATCTAGTACACTTCACAACAAACAAATCGTCAAGAAAATCTACTAAACAGCAAGAAAAAATAAAATAAAAAAAGGGTAATGAACTTACACAAATTCTACAAGTGGGTTGTGGTTATAAAAGTATGTAAGCTGTTGAGAAGAAGAGATCGGCAATATGTGTATATATGTGTGTGTTTTTTGTTTGAAGCTGAAACTGAAAAGAAATTAAAGGAAATCAAATGGGGTATGTTTTAATAATGTTGTTATTACCTAGTGCCTTTTGTTTTAATAAAGATATACAACTGTCCACCATATTTTTGGGTTGCAGTTGCAGGCTGCAGCATTTAATAGTGTTTATCGTATGGAAATTAATTTGGTAATGATTTTTTTAATTCCAAGTTTTGAATTTTATATCGAATATCAATAGTTTGCAGCATCGTTGTATATTTTGGAAATCGGAACAAATCGGTTGAGATACCGTATAACGATTTATTGGTAAATCGAAAATTTACCGGAATGATAAATCGGAACAAAAATTTGATAAATTTTAATAATTTAAATATATTTAATATATTAACCTTATATATAATATAATAAATCATTTAAAAATAATTCTGATGAATGTAAAACCGTATATGATTCAATAAACAAGTTTTTCTTTTATTATTATGAAATGAAATTAATACAATATAACATTCTTAGGAGGTTCTCTCCTTACTCTAATTTTTCAACCCCTTCTAATGTGGGGGTCGGGGAATATTTATAGGGAGAGACTACAATTGGACTTTCTTCTAATTGGGCCTATTACAAAGTGGGCCTAACTACACTCTATCATCTAAGCATTCTTGGCTCATGGGTTTTGGCCCAACAAATTCATAGCGATATATTGGATTTTACAAATCGAATTGGTTTTTAGAACATGGAATTTTGTAGTAAATGAATATTCGTTTTTTTGAAATTTATAAGAAGTTATGATTTTTGGTTTTGTTCAAATATATGTTTGTCTCTCAAATACGTGATGCGAATAGAATATAAGATCATCGATTTTAACATGTTTTGATCACGAATTATACTTCCGATGATTATTGAATCGATCTTTTCATAACTATTTTAAATTATAAATTAAATTATTTGATAGCATTTGAAGTATATCTTAATATTAATATTATTATATTGTGTTACTATATTACAATTTTAGAAAAATACAGTGTTCCTGTCAATAACGTAAACTAAATAAGATTATTATGCGTTCACAACCTTCAATTGAGACGAGTTTATTCTTAAGTTTTAACCTGTGACATTTTAGAGAAATTCGAAAAATTCTAGTTGATACTTTAACTTTATCATAACAGAATATTTTGAAGTTTGGTTCTTTAATAGACCTATGTCGATCTTCAATAATGCTAAGGGTATTTTAGTGATCTCTGCTTGTCAAACAGGATGTCACATAAACTGTAATTTAAATCCAACCTAGTCGAGTTTATTCGAACGCTCGATTCGATTCATTTAACTAAACAAACTCGAATTGGTTTAAACTCGATTTATTTATGAGCTCGAATTTTATATTAAACGTAATAAGAAAATATATATGTATGTAACATAAAAACAATTAGACAATATAAAATACATAACTAAATCTATATTTGCACAAAAAGAATAATCTATATTTGCATACATAATTAAATGTATTTAGCACTTTTTTAGTTTTTTTAACGTACGTTTTTAGTTGTCGCCGCAATAAAGAAATACTTTTAAAAAGTATATTTAATGTTTTTTAATAAAAAATTATTGCTTGGATTTTTAATTTTTTTTAAAAATGAAAATTTCAGCCTGATACCTTGTGCGATTTCAGCATAAACCTCTTTCATGGTCAACAATTATGGGGATATTGTATCAAACCACGTTGTCTCGGTCTTGCCCTGCTGTCTCAACTCTCAAGTCATTTAGGGAAAACTGCTTCTTTTTTTTCTTCTTTTTTTTCATAGTTGGTAAAACTGTTTGATAAAAGAGATTTTGATAAAGTATTTGCAAGTTGTCGATTATTTCAATAGTGAAGTTTGAAGCTTGATTTGTTTATAATATAATAGCCGTTTATATAACCAATACTTAATTAATGATAAAAGAAATAAATATAATAAGGAAACTATCCATATTATGCTAACAATAATAATTACGTCAACTTTCCATATTACATCAATAATAATAGGTTAACAACTACCCTCAAACTCACGATACTCAAAACAATAAGTATCGAGAGTTTACAAAATAGTTTTAAAAAAGAACTTGAAAGTAGTCGTTTTCAATTGAGAAACTGTTGTTATTGAATTCGTTGTCGTCGGATTCTTCGTTGTTGTTTATGATGTCGTTTCCAATCATGAAACGATCATCAGGTCGTCGTCGTCGTCGTCGTCGTCGTTGTTGTTCGGATCAAGGTCCGGTTTTTGTGAGGCTCTTGATATCATGATAAATTATTCGCAAGTTGTCGTTTATTCAATGGTGAAGGCAAAAGTCTTGATTCGTTTACAATATAAGAGCATCTTCAACGGGATTGGCTATTTTGACATTAATAAATAACTAGTTGAAAAAGCCGCGCTTCGCGGCAGAGTAATAATTTATTTTTAAAATTTATCAAATAAATTATGAAAATTAACCGGTCCTCGATAATAAGCCGTCCTCTCGTGAAACACGCTTTCCTTTTTAATATCAAAATCTCAAATTTAATATATTTAATATATATTTGTCTTATATATTAATTTTTATGTTACCATACTCCTTTCTAATGAGACACTCTTTTGTTGAAAAAACACATATATAACTTTACATATTATACTTCCAACAGAACTTTTAATTGCAAGTACTTTTATATCCGAACTCTTCTCCTCTATAAATCGAAACATCTATTTACTTCAAATAGAACTTTGCAAGTACTTCTTTTAAATTTGAACTCTACAAATTCAAACACCTATT
The DNA here is from genome assembly GCA_030848705.1 of Heracleum sosnowskyi. Classification (NCBI taxonomy): domain Eukaryota; kingdom Viridiplantae; phylum Streptophyta; class Magnoliopsida; order Apiales; family Apiaceae; genus Heracleum; species Heracleum sosnowskyi. The sequence goes on along the minus strand of CM061241.1, from coordinate 65,542,389 downwards.
CTATTTCAAATAAAACTTTTAATTATATGTCTTCGCTATAAATTCAAAATCTTCTCCTCAATAAATTCGAACATCTATTCTACTTCTAATATGTTAAAAGATATTTTTTTTATTTATCAGTATTTAAAATTCTAAAATTCTAGAAAATTAGAAAAATAGATTGAGATGATCTTAGATACGCTACCTAACCTCCCGTGTATCCTTCTTTATGTGTGTGTGTATATATATATAGTTGCACTCTAGAAATAACACCTTATATAAAGAACAATAAAAAACACCATCATAAACACTTTATTTTTCATAAAAATTGATTTTTTAAAATTAGAATCATTAAATTGAACAACAATTAAGCCTAACATATCGAATTTAACGTAGAATCTCATGTAAATTTAAAAATTAAACATTACATATAATTCAGTATAAAATCCAGTACAAAATCTTGTATATATATTTATCACAATGAAATTACATGTAATCATGTTTTATTTGATTATAATTTTTTGTTAGATTCTATTTTTATTCGTAATAAACCTTTTTTGGTGAGAAAATTAGAATCAACATGCAATTTATGTAAGATTCTATGGTATTCTTTATTGTTCTTTATATAAGAGTGTTATTCATGGAGATATGACCTCTATATATCTATACTATATTATTAAAGACGAAACATTAAAAGTTTTGGTCGGTCGGTCGGTCGGTCAGTCGGTCGGTCGGTCGGTATTTGGGCCGATTCACGGACCTATCTATAACCAATTTATTAATAATCAATTACCTTTTTCAGTACATTACCTATTTTATATTATTTTTAAACTAAACCAACTCATCTTCTAAAAATAAAACGGACAACATATATATAATATGGTAATATTATTATATATTTATAAACGATTACCTTTTTCAGCTAAAACATATTATTTTTATATTTTTAAATAAAACAACTCATCTTCTAAATACACATATATGGAAACCAATTTATTAATAACCAATTACCTTTTTCAACTAAAACATATTACCTATTTCATATATCTATTTAACTAAAACAAATCATTTTCTAAAAATAAGACGGGCAACATATATATAAAATGGTAATATTATTATATATTTATAACCGACAGTTAAAACACATTATTTGTTTTATATTTTCTAACTAAAACAACTTATCTTCTAAATATAATACATGCAAAATAAATATACAATGGTAATATTGTTTTATATAAATATTAATAAATAACTATTTATTCTTTTCAGCTAAAACACATTACCTCTTTTATATTTTCTAACTTAAACAACTAATTTTCTAAAAATAATGCAGACGACATATATAAAAAAAGTAATATAATTTATATAATTGTGAATAAGTAACTAATTGTCTTTTTAAGAATATTACCTGTTTTATATTTTTTAACTGAAACAACTCATGTTCAAATTAAAAATAACACGACAAAAGACAGATATATTGGTAATATTATTATATTAAACTTATGAAATTAATGTTTATTATAATTTTTTAACATTCAATTTAAACGAGATAATTAATGAAAATAAAAGTAATAGTATATTCAAATAAACTCGGTATATTGCACGAGCACATATTTTGATATTTACATTTGAGTCCCTTTTTAGATTTTTAAGAGTAAAAAAATACGAATCATTAGATCTGTTATTTTAAAATATTTTATATTTTAATATCTAAAATACTACTACAGATTACGTCAAGAATATATTAAATTTAGATATTAAATTGTTAGATTTATAAATCCGGTATATATATATTAGAATTTTATCAAATTATATATAATAACTAAAATCTAAATAAAAATAAGAAAATATTAAAGAAGACCGTGCGTCGCACGGGATATAAGCTAGTATATATATATTGACGTATCACCTATAAATTCAAATGACTATCTTTCATAAATTCGAACACCTATTATACTTTCAATTTTTTTAATTATATGTCTTTTATATAAATTCAAATTTTTCTCATTTGTAAATTCGAACACATATTTAACTTCCAATATAACTTTTAATTATATGTCTTAAAAACACATATTCTAATTTATTCTAATTTCAATAGAACTTTTAATTACATATATTTTCAATAAATTTCTCATTTGTAAATTCGAACATCTATTCTACTTCCGATAATTTTTTTAATTATATGTCTTCCATATACATTTGTACTGTTCTTCTCCATAAATTTAAATACCTATTATATTTCCAATAAAACTTTTAATTATATGTTTTACCTATGCATTCGAACTCTTCTCTTCTATAAATTTAAACAGTTATTCTACTTTTAATATGTTAAAAGACATTTTTTATTTATTAGTATTTAAAATTCTAAAAAAAAAATTTAAAATATATTGAAATGATATTAGATACGTCACGTTTTACCTCCCGCACATGAGAAGGATGGAGTATAATATATTTTCACCGGCCCCGATTTTATCTAAACCAACGTGCTCTTTCACTATTTGAGATTGTCTGGGAAGGGTCATTTTTGAGTTTTTGTAATAAATTAACTAATTAAATTAATAAATGATTTAAAATTAAAAAAAATAGATTAAAGTCTGAAATTGGTAGAATATGTTTTTTTGAATGACTTGTTTTATTTTAGTGATTTTATTTTATAAAAGTTAAAATCATCATTCAAATGTATTGTTTATCAATTTTATTTTTATTTTTACAATATTTTTGGGTAACAAATTTTATAATTTTCATAACTCATAAATTACTCACAATATTAAATTACCCAAATAAATATTAATTTAAAATTTTTAATTTTCACTTATCAATTTAAGCAATTTTAAGTTATAATCAATAATTTTAAAGCCAACTTCCATCTTTAACAGCAACATTAACCGACCTATTAGGTATTTTCTTGAGTCTTGAGAGGTCTAAAGCCGATAGCGCCACTGACTGCAAACCAAACCACTGCATCATCAGACAAACTACGAAAGAGTTAGGTGTAGAATATGATAAAAAAAATTATCCCCCATCCTAAACGTATTGCAGTAAGCCTTTAACCACTTAATTGTACTACATGATCACACTTAAAAACACTAAACATTAATGTAAGAAACATGAACATAATGGACTCGGATTAACTACACAGCTTCCCCTTTGACAATTCTTTAAATTAGATCATAAGACAGTTACACGTAACACCTGTAAAAACAAAATACATAAAAATTAGTAGACAAACACAACAAATATTACCTTACTGCATTTAATAAACAATAACAAATTAAAAGTAGAAACAATATAAAAGAATAAGCAGGGGTATATTACCATGATCAGTGGAGAACTAACTATATAACCAAAAGCTTTCATCAACTTAATACTTCTGCATAAAAAAACATCATATAAATTACTTTAATGTCTATCTATTTGTGAGTAAAAAAAGAGCAGGAACTATGATCACGTTTATGATTACGGTTACTATCACTTTTGAAGTGATCCAATTTTTTCTTTTATGTTGTGTTTGGCTGGGGTGAATGGAATGGAATGGAATGGAATGGAATGATGAAATTAAAGGAAAGTAATGGGAGTTGTAGGAAAGATTTAAATGTCATTCCATTCCATTCCATTCACCCCAACCAAACACAACCAGTGTATATATATTAACCCTAGGAATTTGTATTCTTGTAGAAGAAGTAGTTAAATTTTATTTGTATCAGACTATCGGTTTTCTTATTAAAGTTCCTTCCATCTTCTTTTTATTACATAGAACTCGTATAGCTATCGCCTTTCATGCACATCAATTCGAAACTTAATATTTCAAATCAAAAAAATCAGGAAAATGGAATAAATTTCTCGTTTGAATTCAAACTCTTTTCCTTTATAATTTGAACATCTTTTCTACTTCTAATATGTCTAATTCTCTTTCATACCTATTCTACTTCTAAAAGGTTAAAAAATATTTTAATTATTAATATTTAAAATTCTAAAAAATTAGAAAAATAGATTGAGATGATTTTAGGGCGCCACCTAACCTCCCGCGTATCCTCCTTTATATATATATATTGATGATTAGTTAAAATTTACTCAACCGGTAAAGAGGTGTACTCCAATGGGATTGACTATAATGTTTGTTTGGCTATATTTTAAAATTGGCAATGTTTATTATTTGTAGTTGTTATAAATAAAAATTATTATTTCAATATGATAATAAATGATGTGGAATTTGACTACAGATCCTTAAAGGTTCAATCCTTAAAGGTTCAGCATATATAATCAAACATAATTTTTATAAATTTTATTTTTAGTATGTCACCAAATTTTTAGCTAAGAGTTTTTGAGCGTTGGAGATGCTCTAATGGCGGCAATACTAAATCAATAATAAATATAATAAAAAAACTATCTCCATTACTACGCTAATAATAACTTTTCATATTACATAATAGGTTAACAGATTTAAACACAGATGCATTGAAGCTCGTGGCATGTAGCTAGCTTACAATTGGCCAAATATTTGATGAAGTCACTTCAATCTCACTCTTGTCATAAAAATTAACAGTGTACATTTTCTTCTGCACTAATATGCGGCCCAGGGTTCCTTGTAGTTACTGCAGAAGAGTTTTGTGAGAAAACAAGATAGAGCTGGACCGTAAAACACAGAAAGCTAAAAGACTTGGAATGCAGCCAAGACAAGTCGCCAGTCGGTATATGGTTCCAGAACCCCGTGCGGGTGGAAGTCTAAACAACCTGAGACAAATTATACGATCGCAAAGCCAATGAGGAGTTCAAAGCTGTGGTATAAGTTCCTTCTAAAATAATGATTGAAAATATAACTAAGCTGATAGTTTATGTAAAAGAACTCTGCAATTTCATTGCTAGTAAACTAGTGATTAAAAAATCATAATTTATACATCATCTCTCTCTATCTTTATACTATCTGTACAAATGTAAAAAAGTTTCTAATCTCTAACTAACTTTTGGCGGGAACTAACTGAATATACAAAAATGTCAAGTGACAACACATTGCATTGACTTTGACTTTGTCTCTTGTGTCAATCCTACTAAACTAGTATTACTAATATCCCCCCTCAAGTTGAGAGGTGGTGAAGAAGAAACCAAACCCAACTTGGATAATAAATCCTTAAACTGTGGAGAATGAACAATCTTGGTGAGAACATCAGCTAGCTGACTCTTGGTAGGAAGATATGTAAGTTGAAAAATGCCTTCCAAAACTTTCTCTTAGTAAAATGATAATCAATTTCTATATGTGTCGTCCTTTCATGAAAGACTGGATTCTTGGCAATATGCAATGCAGATTGATTATCACAATAAAGTTGTATTGGTTTTAAATCATGAACACCCAATTCCTCCAACAACCGTACAATCCACACAACCTCAGATGCTGCAGATGTTATGGCCCTGTATTCAGCCTCTGAAGAAGAAGACCTGGATACAGTGGATTTCTTCTTAGACTTCCAAGTCACAGGAGAATTTCCTAGTAATAGGACATACCATGTAACAGATCTTCTTGTATCCGGACAAGAAGCCCAATCAGAGTCTGAAAAAGCCTGCAAAGTAATAGAATCTGAGGCCTTCAAAGATACCTTGTCCTATAGTAGTAGAAAGATATCTGAGAGTGTGAACCAATGCTTCAAAATGTTGTACTCTAGGCTTTTGTAGAAACTGACTGAGGACTTGAACTGTGTAACTCAAATCAGGTCTAGTATTGGTCAAGAAATTTAATTTGCCAACTATAGACATGTATAACTCTGCATCACTGAAGAATTCTCCATCATCAGCTGTAAGTTTGAGATTAATAGGTAAAAGAGTCAAGGTCTTTTTGGATAAATCAGTAGCAACTATCTGCAAAATTTCTTTTGTGTACTTTGTCTGACTAAGAACAGTGCCTTCAGGTAGATAGCTAACCTCAATTCCAAGAAAAAAATGTAATTCTCCAAGGTCTTTGATAGTAAAAGTAGAATGAAGATGCTTCTTGAGAGCTTCTATCTTGGAAAAATTACTGCCACTAACCAAAATATCATCCACATAGACAGACACAATAGTGATATTAGTGTGATCTTTGAAAATGAACAAACTATAATCCAACTTTGACTGATAAAAACCTTGAGCTATGAGTTCATCCACTAAAGTCTCATTCCATTCCCTTGAAGCCTGTTTCAAACCATATATAGATTTATTCAACCTGCAGACTTGATGTGGAGAATTCAAAATACCTTCTGGAATCTTCATATAGACTTCCTCTTTTAAAGTCCCATGCAAAAAAGCATTATTCACATCAAGCTGATAAAGTTTCCATTTTTTATGAGCAGCCAAAGCAATTAGACATCTGACAGTATTCATCTTAACAACAGGAGAAAATGTCTCTTGATAATCAATCCCATATTTCTGTATAAACCCTTTAGCTACCAACCTGGCCTTACATCTTTCAAGAGAACCATCTTTCTTCAAGCCTTATATACCCACTTACAACCAATAGGTTTCTTTCCTTTAGGTAAATCTGTTAATGTCCAGGTATTATTATCTTGAAGTGCTTGAATCACTTTTTACATAGCCTCTACCCATAAAGGATTTCCTGAGGCTTCTAAATAGGAAGATGGTTCAGTTATAGTAGCAGAATTGGTAACAAAATGAGTGTGAGTGGTAGGTAACATTGTGCTGGATATAAGATTACACCAGTGAGAATTTGAAAGAGTACTTTTACTGGAATGACATTGATATTCATTCAAGTAAGTAGGTGGATGCCTGATCCTTGTAGATTGTCTGATAGGAACAACTGCATTTGAAATCTCAGGACAAGATAGATCACTAATATCAATGGACTGAGAATGATCATAATTTTGTTCTGAACTTGACTCATGAGCATTAAAAGAAACATTTGAACTTGGTGTAAAATCAGTACTATCTGATGAAGCAATAAAATCAAAATATGGAATGTCAAAAGAATCTGATGTAGTAGTCATATGAGGCAAGAAAATAGAGTTTCTGTAAGGATGACCATTGGACTGAAGCAAATGAAAAGGAAAATGAGACTCATAAAAAATGACATCTCTGGATATTGTGATAGAGTTTGTAAGGAGATCAAGAACCTTATATCCTTTAACATGAACTGGATATCCCAAAAAAACAGCAGGAGAAGCTCTATTCTCAAACTTTGATCTATGAACCTTCATAGTAGAAATATAACAAAGACAACCAAAACACCTAAGGTTTGTCAAGGAAGGATGAGAATTAAAAAGTTTGAAATAAGGAGTATGAAGGTTGATGATTTTTAATGGCATTCTGTTTATCAAATAAGTGGCACAGAGAATGCAGTCACCCCAATACCTAGCAGTCACCCCAATACCTAGAAGGAACTTTAGACTGAATGTATAATTCCCTAGCAGTTTCTAAAATATGTCTATATTTTCTCTCCACAACCCCATTTTGTTGTGGAGAATATACACAAGAAGTCTGATTGATGATACCTTCTTTTAGAAACAAGTCTCTCATTTTTTCAGCTGTAAGTTCTAAGGCATTATCAGATCTTACACAAAGAATGAAAGTGTGAAATTGGTTTTTGACAAAAGAAATAAAATTGGCAAACACAGTAGGAACATCAGACTTGTGTTTGATAAGATGAACCCAAGTAAATCTACTAAAGTCATCAACAATTGTAAGAAATTGATTACAACCAGTAGAAGTTTTGACCTTATATGGTCCCCAGACATCAATGTGAACAAGCTGAAAAATAGCAGTAGTTTTAATACAACTGGAAGGGAAAGAATTTCTAGTTTTCTTAGCTAATGGACATACTTGACAAATATGTTCTGAACTAAAAGATTTCACATCACATGATGGAACTACTAACTTCTTTTGAGGAAAGGGTAAGTGTCCTAATCTCATATGCCAGAGACTTGCAGAATCAATGGAAGAAGCACTGAGGCAGGCTTGAATAGGTAAAGAAGAGTGCTTTATGACAGCTTTATCCATACTATACAAGCCATTACTCAGCTTACCAAGAAGAATTGGAGGACCTTTCTGTGAATGGTCCTGAAGGAAACAAGAATCAGAGTTGAATATCAATTGACAACTAAGATCAAGACACAACTTATGAGTAGAAATAAGTTTGAAGTGAAATGAAGGGACAAGCAAAACATCCTTGAGTAAAATGTTACCATGTAACAAGACATTTCCAATGTGAGTAACTTGGACTTTACTACCATTTGGAATAGTGATAGTATTGTCAAGCTCAGAAATAGCTCTATATGCAGAGAAATCATCTACATTATTTGTTATATGATCTGTTGCTCCACTATCAAGCAACCATTCTGATTTAGAACATGAAAGTAAGCATGCCTTACCTGTAAGAAGAGCGGTATGAGAAGACTCTGCATCATTTTGGTGTGCATTCTGACTCTCAGAAATGTGTTGCTTGGTGAGTATCTCCATTAATTGATTATACTGTTCAGAAGAAATGTGACTGGATTGATTGAAAGAAACATCAGCCTTATGCTCAGTAGTTGAATCAGACTCATCAGGACCTTGAACAAAAGCAGCCACCCTAGTATCCTTATTTCCTCCTCTGTAGCCAACAGGAAAACCATGTATCTTGAAGCATTTATCAACACTGTGTCCTGGTACTTTACAGTGTGTACAGTAATAGTTTGAGCCATGTTTAGAACCAAACTTCTTAGACCCAGAGTAATTTCCTCTATATTGAGAAGTTCTAAGAGTATGTGAGAAACCAGTTTTGTTGCTATTATTTCTTTTATCTGCAAGAAAGGCCATGGACTCAGTTTGTAAAGAAGTTTGAGAGATCTCCTTATGTCTTTCTTCTTGAGAAAAAAGTCTGTAGGTAGCTGAAATATTTGGCAAAGGATGCATCATAAGCACATTAGCCCTAACTTCAGCAAAATTGTCATTTAACTTCATCATAAACTGAAGCAATTTCTGATCATGTTGCTTGTCCTGAATTCTCTGAGATAAACCACAATTACACTTGTTGCAAGTACAACTTGGTAAGGGATTTGCATCTAAAAGTCCATCCCAGATAGTTTTGATAGCAGTGAAAAACTCTGATATATTCTTTGAACCTTACATCATTTCAGATAACTTTTGTTCCAGAGAATACACTTCTGTCATGGATGCATAACCATAGCGTTCTTCCAAATCAGACCAGATTTCTCTTGCAGTTTGCAGAAATAAAACACTTTTTGCTATTGTTGCATCAAGATTAAAGATAATCCAAGAAATCACAAGATCATTACATCTTGACCAAAACTTGTACTCAGGTGAAGTTTTATCAGGTGCTTGTATTGTACCATCAACAAACCCTATTTTATTCTTAGCTAACAAGACCAATAACATTGATCTTTTCCAGTTATTGAAACCACTCCCATCAAATTTAACAGAAACAAGCTGAGTTGAAGAGGCATCTGAAGGATGGATGTAGTAGACACTAGATGGATCGTGATTATTAATAATAGTAGCAGTAGTATTCATGTTTAAGACAATTGTGATTGATACGAACAAATGTATCAAGATTTCCAAAGAGTAATTTTATCAAACAGTTTGTGTGCAGACGGAAAAACTAGAATTATATCAATAGCAGATATAGAGATCTACTAGGAATCAGTCACAACAATCAGAAAAACTCAATATCAATAAAATCAGGAGAATAAGCAATCTAATATTGCAAGATCTCGGAAGAAAATGAATTATCAAGATTGATTTTAGAGAAAACTCGTGTACAGATCAATCAATTCGCAACAACTATCAGATCAATAATTGCAGAAAGCAACTCAATTCTGTGTAAGAACAAAGAAAAAAAACCCCTGAATTAATGTAGAGAGAGAGCTCGCGAAGAAGACGATAATGGAGTTTTAGATATGTAACAAAAGCACAAGAAACACGCGGAAGATCAAGTCACCATACGCTCTGATACCATGATAGTTTCTATAAAAGAACTCTGCAATTTAATTGCTTGTAAACTAGTGATTACAAAAGAGTAAAGTGCAATATGTGTACCTACATTATACGTGTCACACCACTTTCAATACTAGATTTCAGAAACTCTCACTTGCAATACTGGACAATAAAAAAAATTATTAATTGTGTACTACCGTCAACTCTTGTTAACACCGTCTGTTTTCTCAGGGGCATAATAGTCAGCTCATTATTCTAACGGGTATTTGAGGTGTATATACTGCATATCACCCCTATTTCACTCATTTCCCTTAATTCCAAACCCTAGTTTACAATTTCATCTCTCCCCTTCCAGAAAATGTCGCGATCAGTGGGTCGTACAGATATTGAGATTGATGCCATCTTGGACCTCGCTTGCTATTGCGACCAGATGAGTGTAATGAAGACTGAATGGTATGGCCCCAACGCAGGTAGGAGATTCAGGGCATGCTGGAACAATACATGTGGTTACCGGGTGTGGATTGATGAGGAACCACTTTGACCTCAGACGTTGGAGATAATAAAAGAGTTACAAGATCGTGCTTCGGAAAGGGATGAAAAGTATAGGGGCAGAATGGTTCGTATGAGTGAGAGGCATCAAGCTGAGATGAATCAATTGAAGATGAAGCAGCAGTGTATAGCTGTTGGGTTGTTTGTGCTTGTTAATCTGATGACTAATTTGGCTATGAACACACTCCGTAATGATACTGTAGTTGAGGATGATGAGTATGATTCGCTTGATGAGTGAAGCTTTGTAGGTTGTTCTAGGACTGTTGTGCTTTGGTTAGATTTGCTTTTGTTAAGTTAACCTCTGTTATGGATGTTTTTGTTGCTTGTATTGAATGTTGTTGGTAATGGTACGCTTTTGTTACAGTTATGTGCATTCACTTTTTTTTGCAATTAAATAGAGTTATGAGCAAACACAAATAGAGTAGAGAGATAATTGACTTCATAAAAGAGTACCATTCTGCTAATAACATACAAAATGAGATCAATGTCTAGAATGGTTAAGGATACCAAAGCAGAAAGAAGTTAAATGTCAATCGAAAAACACAAGTGACAAGCACCAAAGTTGTAAAACAAAAGCAATCATAGATAGAGTCATGAGATATCTATAGCTTCCACACTGGATTGTCCTTCAACTTGGATTGCATTTCCCTTCGTCTAGCTTCAATATTGTCATAGCTAGTGGTTGAGACTTTGTTCTTCGAGTTGAATGCTTGAGGCTGAATACCAAGGGGAGTGTTCTTCACTTTTTCCCGGAGTTGCTTCTTCTTCAATACCCCACCTTGAGTACCCTCAAAGGCTTCTCCATTAGCATTATGGTTAACAACTTCAGGAGCATCTCTCTCAACCTCAGGAGCAGGATTTTGAACCTCTGGTCCACCTCTTTCAATCTCAGGAGCAGGATTATGAGTTGCATTTGTTGCATTACAAGATGTGAAATTCTCATTGGGTGTTTCAACATCATTGTTCTTCTTGGTAGTCTTTTTCCTTGTCTTAACTACCTTCTCACATCCATTGGCTATGTCAGAAGCCTAGCATAAAACAAGAAATGTTAGGACACAAGAAATGTTAGCATAGGTAAATTGAAAAGATTACCTTTGCTTGACAAGTCCTTATGTTATGACCAAACTCTGTGCAATAGGTACACTTGACAGATGTGTTTTGTCTTTTCAGCCTAGTTGCATCAGTACCAACTATGTCACTTGTCTTACTTCTCTTTTTCTTAGGCCTACCTGTCTGAGGTTTAACTTATGGAGGAAGGGGTTTAGGATATGGTGTCTCCTTCCATTCCTCTTCACCACAAATAGGCTCCATAATGTATTTGTAGCATTCTAGAAAAAGCTCCTTAGTATAGCATTGATGTATGAAAGGTTCAAATGGTTTTCTACTCCATGTTATGCATGCACAAGCATGATAGCATGGGATACCTGATAATTCCCACTTCCTACAGGCACATTTATGTGCATCTAGGTCAACAACCATCTCATACCCTCCTGCTGTCATAGTGACTAAATATCTTGCACCACCACTCCAAACAACATGACATCCTTTACTCTGGTCAATTGCCCTAGAATATACAACAGTTTTACACAAATTTACTTAATATGACTAGAATAAAACAATAATAGTCAAATACTTACTTATGTAGCCTCCTCATTGCATTAGGACAGATGGGGTTGAGAGCATAACTGTGTTGCATCTTGTCTCTTCTTTGTTGGATCCTCCTCATGACATCCTTGTGAATTGCCTTCAACATAGATATAATAGGGAGATCCCTATATTTTGTGATGCTACTATTAAATACCTCACTGTGGTTATTGACAAAAATGTCACTCCTGCAGATTGTCCTGAAAGCACTCCTACTCCATTGTGAACTAGGCTTTTGACTTAGCCATTCATAACACTTCTTAGACAGCTGTAAATACATAAATACAAAATTAGTAATAAATTGACATGAATTAAAGTTATAACATAAAGGTATACCTTCTTCAATTCTTCCATGTGCTTATTAAATGTGTAGTCTGTAGTGGCCCTAGCTGCCAACCATAAGCACATTCTAACTCCAATCCCTTTATGATCTTTCCACATATTCCTATATAAGTGCATCACACAAAATCTATGCTCAGCATTGGGGAAAATAGCTTCTAGGGCATTTATAAGACCCTGCCAAAAAAGGTAAAGCTTTAACTTTAAAGAAGTTAATTAGTACAAAGACATAGTATGTGTGTCATTAAAGGTAGCCTAGCCACTGTGTAAAGTACCTTCTGCATGTCTGATATAAATGCCCAACCTCCATCATTTGCAATGTTCAGATCATCCTTGACATTCTTCAAAAACCAGTTCCAACTGTCATTGTTTTCAGCTTCAACAACAGCCCAAGCTATGGGGTACATGCCATCATTGTCATTTGTACCAATTGCTGCAAGTAATTGACCTCCATAGGGCCCTTTCAAATGGCAGCCATCCAATCCAATGAGAGGCCTACATCCAGACCTAAACCCCTTCTTCAGTGGTCCAAAGGATATGTACAATCTTTTAAACCTTTTTCTTCCATCCATCAACTCTTGGTCCTCAGTCATCAGTTGGATAGTGCTATCAGGCATAACTTTTAACAACTCATTCCCATAACTTCCCATATTGATCAACATGTTTTCCATTGATCTTCTCCAATGTTTTTTTCTTAGCCCTGGCTATTGCATATATAGATACATGACAATTCCAATCATTGACTACCTTTTGCAGGAATGATGATAGTGGCCAACTGGGATTCATCCTTATATCATCCTCATACTGCTCAGCAATCCATCTTGAATTTATTTGTTTTTGATGAAATGTTTGTGTACATGTGTGTTTTGGTTGGTATACCCTTATCTGGTAGGTGTCAGTCATCTGCATCTTTGTGGCATATATCTTCCGATCACAATCTCCTTCGCATATGAACCTCACTCCGTTGCCATAGTTCCTGCATTGTTTTATTGGCCTCCTTTCCAATATAGCTTGTTTTCTCACTGCAGATTTGAAAATCTTGGAGGTTGCAAATCGCATACCCAACTGGAAGTTTGGTTCCTTCATGTCTGTCTTGAAATTGAAAACTGGATAAGCAATCTCATCCTCATCAGTACTATTACAGGCCATCATTTCTTCATCACTATCTGCATAGTGACTAGAGACATCAGATGCATACCCTCCATCATCTTCACTTACATTATTTGCTTGTTCAATGTCATTGTTTTCTTGACATGTTCCCTTTGTCATGAATGCACCTTCATCAGTAGCTTTTTCTTTACCTTTTCCTTTTACTGTGGCCTTCTCTCTTTTCTTCTTCACTTTCTCCTTGCTCTTATTTTGTCTTTCTGTTTTGTAATGACATACCTCTTCATCTGTGCTGTCAACATTAGATGAATCAGAATGAAAACTACACTCACTCAGCTCTTCTTGATCCTTAGCTGGATTGTATTCCTCATCACTATCATCATCACTCTCTACATTACCTACACCTCTTTCTTCTTCATCATTAACATCACTACCACCCTGATTCATTTCTTCAAGTTGAAGCATCTGATCTATGTCATCATGTTCAGACACTTCAGTGGTAGGATCAACATATTCCATGTTGCAATCCTGTGAAGGGGAAAACTCCCGGGTAGCTACACCATCAATATCTACAGATAAAATAGGTTTTGTAGCCACAGAATAAACATATATCACCCTCTCAGTAGGAAGCAATTCACACATTTTAACTACATCACTATCAGAATCTAATGGCCACAACCCCTTATTCATGTCAATTTTTGGCCACTTGTAGAAAAAGTTAAGAGCGCCATATTCACCACATTCTTTAACCATTGCAATCAACTCAAGAAGGCTCATGGTGTCAACATCACACAAGTCTATGTAATCAAACTCTCCACCTACATATCGCTTAGGGTTGTCTAGAATTTGACCCCCATGATACAATTTTATGGAAAAAAATCTGAGTTATATCTGCAACAAAAAATTCTGCTTTTTATACATATAGTGTAAACCCTAATACTCTAAGCAATAAACCCTAACACAGAAAGGCATAAAACCTAACAATCAAAGCATTCCTCAGACATAAAGAAACACAAGGGACCACCACAGACATTGTTTCTCACTTTCCATACAAAAATCAGGGGGCCACATGAACATATCCAATTCAAATCATATGCAACCCATTACACACATACTTTTCATAATCTAACTAACAAAATCCCTAATTAACATACTCTATATATATGCATCACTATCAGAATCCTTTTTCAAACCCTAATTATAAAAGTATAACATTTACCTCTATAATCGGGACCCTCCAACGGATGATACACAGCTCTGTCTTTACGATCTCTAAGTAACCACACTATTGCATCAACAAAGCAGCAGTATGCCACACAATCTGCAAGAGGACTGTAAGATAAAGGCGGGAGATAAAGGAGAGATTGGGAGGAATTAGTAGTTAATTAGAGTAATTTGTGTAATAGGAATTAAATTGGTAAAGTGAACGGTTGTCCAATACCATCATCACAAAAAGACTGTTATGTCCCTGAGAAAACAGACGGTGTTAGCAAGAGTTGACGGTAGTACACAATTAATAATTTTTATTATTGTCCAGTATTGCAAGTGAGAGTTTCTGAAATCTAGTATTGAAAGTGGTCTGACACGCATAATGTAGGTACACATATTGCACTTTACTCGTTACAAAATCATAATCTGTACATCATCTCTCTCTATCTTTATACTATATGTACAAGTGTAAAGAAGTTTCTAATCTCTAACTAACTTTTGGCGGGAACTAACTGAATATACAAAAATGTCAAGTGACAGCACATTGCATTGACTTTGACTTTGTCTCTTGTGTCAATCCTACTAAACTAGTATTACTAATATAAGCACTCTTAGATCATTGATTATATCCGTGTAAACATATTTAAGCTTAAGAGTTTACTAATATCTACGAGGTGATAACTTCACTTTTGATTGCAAAATGTGATTGCAATACTTTCTAAGTTGTAATGATACGATGTGATAACTTCACTTTTGATTGCAAAATGTGATTGCAATACTTTCTAAGTTGTAATGATACCTTTCTGTTGATCATTAAATTTGACTGCAATCTTGGTTGTGATAAATAAATTCGAGATGTGATTCTTTTTTGCTGTATTACAAATTTCTCGAAGTCGAGTAAGAAAAATATGCCAGACTAAATCTAAGAAGTCCCAAGTTGATTTCAGGTATTATACATTTGTAAATGTTTCCTATCACTTTATGGTATAAATATTTGAGGAATGAAATCAATAAAAGTTTCAATCTCTCCAGTTTAACACTAACAAAGAAAGGCATGTACATCTCTATATATAAGGAAAAGAAAAAGAAAACCATACATTGTCAACTTATTCTTCGTCTACAGAGAAATCTGGTTCTTCTGGCTTTTGCAATGCAACACCAGTACTTGATCCAGGATGTATATCCACACCTCTCCTAGTGCTTGCTGTCATCCTTGCTGCATACATGGCGAATCCAGACCCCGGTGAAGGTTCTGATTGAGCTGCTGCAGGGTTTTCTCTAGCTTTAAGCTCAGCAGTAATCTTTCGTTTTTTGTACCGACGCCATGCTGCTTGTAAAAAGCATGCACCCCATGTTCGCCACTGGTGAGAGTAGAATCTAAATTTGTGTCTGAGTTGTTTACTGTGCAGCCTTCGGAACTGGGAGGCAACAAACTTCAAGTCCTCAGCAATTAGTGCAAAGGCTTCAACTTCAGAAATGGCTTTTACTGTACGAGTGGATGATGGGAGTATGACACTTGGACGAGGATCAAGAGCCCATGTCAATAATTCTTCACCGCAGAAATCTCCTGGACCAATACGACAAGAATTGAAGAAGCCTGTACGACCACCATTTGTGGTGTACGAATCAAGGTTTCCTCGAATTATAAACAGCATTTCGTTGACAGGGTCTCCCTCACGCACTAGGCAAGTGCCTTCGGTGCACAAGGCAGGTTTAAGCCTCTCACATATAGCATCTAGCATTCGTTCGTCCATTTGATCAAATAATGGAACCTATCATTTGATTAAAAACAGTCACTCAAGATCAGAAACTAATAAATCTAAAATGCGAAATATTCATTTCCTAACAAACAATGATAAGTAGAATATAAGAGCTCTTCTTTTACCCGTCGAACTAGATCATAACAAAGGTGTCGTTTTATATCTCTCCGGAGATCCAGTGGAAGACCTTTCAGAAGAGCTTCTTCATTAACCCCTCTAGTAGCAACCCACTTATACTGGTCGTATTTCCTAACTGCCTGCCTTAATTCTTGTGGAAGTTGTCTGTGATGCATCCATTGTTCTGTATCTGTTCTCTTGATTCTCCATTCTTCTAATCGAACTGTGGTTGATTGAAGGTATGTCTGCAGTTAATTTGCACAAGTTACAACACTAAAAACTTTGTTGTCACACTTTAGTGAGCGAATGACAGGCCGACCGACGAGTTACAGAATCAAATTTTAACATGCCAAAATTAACAATGCACTTAGAAGTATAACAGTCTAAAATGTGTAAATAGGTTAATTAGCCAAGAGATTTCATCACAGACTTACTTGCATATTTCCAATGAGTAATGCAAAGAGAACTAATCCCATAACAGCAATGATGATGGCAAAACTTATCTCTCCTATGTAAGTGGTTGTACCAAGATTTTGCCCAAGAGAACTGCACACAAATTTACCAAAATTTGCCAGTGGTGAAACAGAATCAATATGAATCATATATAATGCATTAAATCAAATTTATGCCCCAAATTTAGTTCAAAGGTAATCCACTAATATTATCACCTATTAAATAAAGTCGTTAAGTCCAACAACATTCAGAAACTGCAAAAAAGCATTTATATATTTTTCCAAATACAGTTAAAACCCTTAACAATCCACTCTTTGATACACCCGGTTATTCCAGTTCCTAGCATGACCAATTCATTTATGCAAAATTGATTTGCTAAAACATCATTTAAGTTAAATTTATCAAATTTTTAGATTAAAATATAAGTATTCGAGCAGTAAACTTGATGACCATTTGACACTGTGATTGAAAAAGAAAAAAGAGTTGAACTGCTGAGCAATTAAAGTTCCATGCTAGATCAAGTATTTGTAAATAAACATAAACAACCTTGCTATTACAGACTGTACGATAATATCTTACCTCAGGTTCTTCAAGCCCCACCAAAGACAATAAAAATACTTGTTAAAGAATGGTGAGGATGTAACATCAGAGGTCAAAGCATCGCCATAGATACCAAACGGATAAGAGTCGGCATTTGAATTGCATTTTGTTGTGATATTGCTCAACTTGAACCAGTTACTTCTAACAGGGTCAGTAACCTTGCGGCAATCAAAGTATTCATGTTTACATAATGATCCCTCAACATCACAAAAGCTTCTCCAACATGCTTCCTGTCTCTCGATTGAGAGAAGATACCAGCAAGCTCCTAAAACCTAGATTGGAGGATAAGTCAATGAGAATGGACTAGTTGTAAAGTTTATACTGATATATAGGAGCTAAATATATATAAGAAGATACAGAATAAGGGTGCATAATTAACTAGGATC
The DNA here is from genome assembly GCA_030848705.1 of Heracleum sosnowskyi. Classification (NCBI taxonomy): domain Eukaryota; kingdom Viridiplantae; phylum Streptophyta; class Magnoliopsida; order Apiales; family Apiaceae; genus Heracleum; species Heracleum sosnowskyi. The sequence goes on along the minus strand of CM061241.1, from coordinate 65,524,337 downwards.
TTGGAATTGATTAAATTAGAATTTCCATGGAAAACCATGCTACAGACTGAATTCATTGCATTATGATTCCTTAACCATAACAGCTTAAAAAGTTTCGATTATTACATCTGTGGAAATAAATATTTGAAGGTCACACAGATTTCATTACCAGTAATATTCAATCACCAAAAAAAGCTCAAATTTAAATATGACATGCTAAAGAATGACCCTTACACCTTTGACTTAAGTGAAAAGAATGAGAATCATATACTGCCCTGAGACCTAATTGATGATGGGATAGACCACATGAAATCTTAAATACAACTTTTAACATAATAAGATCCAGCTGAACTCTCTAAAATAAATGCATGTGTCTGAACGTACTACAAAACAATGTACCCTATGCAACATTGATAATACATGTATGCTGAAGGAATGAATTGGTAGTACTTACATGGCTAGCTAACATGTAGAGCATCAAGTTGTAGGCAGCTCCTGCCCATGCTGTTTCTGTCACAACACCAGTGGCCTTGACAATCTGCGCTGAGAGTGGAAATATAAGAAATAGTCTAGGGAGGTACTGGAAAATGAGAATAAATCTAAGGACATTTCTGGTGTTTGCCATCGTTGAACCCCTTAAACTTGGTATAACAATCCATATTAACACCTGAAGAAACGCAAAACAGACAATATATAAAGCTGCAACTTTAGAAGAACAGAGCCAATATGACAAGGTAACACTTAGATTAACATACCTGAGGAAGGGGAAGTGCAGCAATTAAATCAATCCAAAAATCTTTATATAAATACTTCTCAGCTATCTTTGAAGAGTCTATAACAAGTTCCCCTCTCCCAAAAACACGGGAAGAAGGTGCTACATAAGCTGTACGAAACCTTACAAAAATCTGAATCATGTAAAAGGCATCTGTGATTGACCTTACAATGGTAAGAATCACTTCAAGGGTTATCCCAATATCGATGCAAAGGTTGTCTTTGACCACCGGCAAGTAAAAGAACAGGGGGTCCACGAACAAAGAAACTAAACATGCTACTAAAAAACATTTGTTCCATCTATTAATGATCGGACCTCGAGGATCCAAAATCTTCTTCTTTACCCTCTCATAGTCCTCTGAGAAGACTCTTGATAGTACTTTGGCTTTCAAGGATCTTCCCCTGCTTCCAGTCTCCCTCTCACCCCTTTTAGAAGTTGATTCTGAAAATTGTGTTCCATCAATCTTGTATTTCACCTTAATGACATTATCTCCATTTACCATTGGAAGCTTCGCAAATTCAGGGTCGTCTTGAAATCTAAAATTAGTAACAAAGTCAAGCTCCATTATTGTTTTAATCACATTTTGCAATTTTAGTCGGCTAAAGTATAACAACCGACAAGTCCAATACGACAACTTATAAATTCCATTGGAAACCAGAAACAGGAAGTTTACAATTTAGAACATACCTTACGGATCTCGAATTGCCAAAAGTCATGGCTGCTAACTCGAGAACTCGCCCGCGCTTTAATCAAAATTTCTAATCTGAAAAACACAAATCCAGTAAACCTCAGGCTGTCAACTAAAGAAAAGAGACCTGTGCTAAAATCTAGCCAACCACCAAGAGCTATAAACCAGTGATGGTTTCCTTAACCAGGATTCATGTGAAACAATGAAAAATAAGCAACAAGTTGAAAATAGAGTACTAAATGCTTTTCTCTCCTTTTAAGACCAAAAGTTGAGGTCAAACATGTGACTCCTCCTTTGGAATATATCTTGCGTATCAATTCTTATGCATATGGAGCAAAAATGTATTCTAACAGCACTAGTAAGATTTGCAGTTTCCAGTTGAACAAGAACCAGTCAAGATTCAAGCTTTACTAAATTTTTTAAACTTCATTTGTCAACTCTATGACCCCAGAATCCAAAAGTCAGGTCTGGTCCTAGTTTACTAGAAAAATGATGCCATAAAAATCACTATCAAGAGATTTCACACTTACAATTCTAGAAACTCAACTATACAGCCCACACACACACAGAAATGTAAAGCATGAATAATAAGCTAAGCTGAAAGCACTAAAATACACCAAAAATTGGAAAAGAACACATTGATTTCAAGAAAAGTGAAACATACCAACTAGTCAAAAGGCAATCTTTTCAGGCTCCTCCATTGCAGATACTAAAGAAAAAATATACCCAGATATTTCTACCTCCAAATCCCTTGTTTTTCTATACAATTTCTTTAAAAACCAAAATTGCAATAAGGGTCTTTGAATCTTTTGCTTTTATTGCCAAAAAAGAAATAAAATAAGAAATAAGAAATAATAGAGCTGGCTAGTTGTATACATTAAGTTTGGACACACTATAAATGTGTACAGAAAGACTTTACTACGTATGATCTGCCAGTAGCCATATCTGAATCTATAACCATAATCATGTTTTGTTTGGTTGTGTACATATATAAAATATTGTAAGTATAGGCTAACAAAATCTCAGTACAGGCAGGAGAAGGTTGTGTATGGGGTGGAAAATGTGGTTGAGTAAATATTTTATTCTTGGTAATATTATAAAATATTTAAAAAATAAATGGAGAGTGTTTGTAAAGATCCAAGGAGTTGAGTTGAGTTGACTAATAGTATGTAACTATGTATGCAGTTGTAATAACCAACGGTATCTTGACACATGCATGCTGCTTTGTCTTTTAGTTTCACTTCCTTTTTCAGTTCAAGCCCTTTCCTTTTCATTTTCTGTTGCTGAGTACCGCTAGCCGCGGGCAATTTAGGATAATAAATTGGGTTCGTGTTGTGTTTTGAGTCTTTTTTCTCTCTTTTTTGATTGGACTTCTTTGTTTTTTCTTTTTTGATTTCATTCCCGTGACTATTGGCATGATTTGTGCGTCCGGCCTAATTTTGTGTGGGCGTTTGGGGTATCAAGAATAAGTTGATTTATAGCTTAAAATGAGTAAGTGCTTTATAAGTGATAAGTAGAGCTGAGCTTATAAATCCCTAGAGTGTTTGGTAAATCAGAACTTATAAGCAATTTTTTAATATATATAAATGGATATCAATGGATAGATCTCGATGAGTAGAGAAATTTGATATATACATATCAATTTTTTAATGAACGGATCAAAAGATATATGATTTTGAAGATTTGAAGGATATTATATATTGCGTGTATCGAGAATAAGTTATAAGTTGAATGTTAAGGATTCTTAACATTCAACTTATCCATTTTAAGTAACCATAAGTTGGTTTCACTTATTTTGGCAAACACCCCCATAAGCTGAAATGAGTTTATAAACTATAAGCTTATAAATAAACTGAACCCCAAACAGGCCCTTTATGTCTTATTCACCCATTTTCATCCAACGTTCAAACTAGAACCCTAAAATAAATATATGAACACTATCAAATTCATAAATTTTCGATTGTAAATATTCAATAATCATTCACCAAATTTGATAGTCTATTAATACACCCAAATTACATTAAACAACAAAGACCAACAAATTATCACCAACAAAATTAGGTAATTATCAATAATAATTTTTTTAATGCATCTAGTTATATATATAAAGATAAATCGGGAATTCATTACAAAATCTCATTTCTTGAAAAAGAAAATAGTTCACGTTTACACAAAATGCAAAATGCAAGCAAAGATTCACCAATTAAACAAGTTATACAACCAGATTATGCTGACATAGAAGTACAACTACAACTAAACTCTCTTCCCGGTCCTAAGCCCCGAGGCCTTGAGACTACGATCTCCTTTTAGTCCCTCTGTGGCACCAACATGCAACTAGCTGCCAGAACGAGTTCAAGAGATGAGGATCCAGGTAGTGAAGTCACCCTCGGGGAAAGAAACCAGTTCCATCACATGGTGCATCTTTCCCCACTTTGCATTGAGTCTTCTCTATCCTCTGCTTACATGGTTTCTGATCCTATTTTTTCCTCTGCAAGAACGGTCTAGCTATGAGTCCCTCATGAGTCAATTGGTGCAGAGTGACATCAGGAATTGCAAACTTCCTTGGACGTCATCTACCTCTTTTAAGAGGTGTTTGCTCCATCTCTTTGGATTGAGAAGCACAAGCTTCGACCCCCTTCCCCGTAACTACAGACTCAAACTTTCTAGGCCTTCCTCTCTTCCGTTTAGTCTCAACACAGTGTACAGCCTTAGCATCAATCACGTTAGAAGCAGAAACAACACTAGCCTTCACACTCGGAGTAGGACCGGGAGATCTCCCACCATTGAGGTCCATAGTTCTTGTTAGGAATCATGTTCATTCTTGATGATAACTAAACTAACTCATTTTAAATTTTGTATAAGTAAAGTGTAGTTTTCAACGGATAGGATGTTATTACAATATCGGTTGAAGGGTAGCTTATCATTTGATAAGTCTTAATGTAACATACTCTTTTTGTTCAAGTACTAGCAGTTGAAATGTAATAGTGTAGGCTGAACAAGTCATGTTGACTTACAAACAGATATTTAGAATAGGGAGGCTAATTGTAAATACTATGTTCCTTGTAATTTTACATAAGTGAAATTGTATTTCAACGGATATCCATTCAGCTTTCAACGGATGCAACCACAACACTTTCAACGAATGTTAGAAGTTTAACCTCAATTGATGCTAATTCAATTATTAGCAGTTAGAATTGTTAAAGAGACAGTCCTGACAAGTCACATGCGTTGATGGAACTAAAAAGAGCATGGAAACCAGCATTTTGGGAAACCCTGAAGAAAATGAAACATTCTATTTCCATCTAATCAATAGAGATGATTCTACAAGGATAATCAATAATAAGACAAATCATTACAAGAACCATTGGACTTAGAGTGGAAAAGCAAGCATTTGTACTTTACCTACGGTATACTTTTATGTAGTTCAAATTAGCTTATAAACTTGGGATATATATAACCAAGTGTAACAATATTTTTGAAGTTAAGAAATCAGATTTATTTTTCAAGAGCTTAAGCAATATTCCTTTGTACATTGCTAAAGCAAACACATTATAATAGCAGCTGTGTGTTTACTTTTAAACATCACAGAGATTTCTTCAAATAAAATCTCTCAGGTGGAACAATCAATCCACCTGAATTTTTAATTCTTGTGTTATTTGTTTACTGCAATTTTATACTTATGTTCTAAGATTATCTTTGTCTGCAAAAAGAATTGGAAATTGAAATGATTGTATTCAACCCCCCTCCCCCCTCCCCCGGTCTACAATCCTATGATTACATTGTCAGGGATTAACAGTTCTCCACCTTTTCCTCTTTGTCAGCATACCAGGTTCCAAGGACCCACTATGAACGTTCTCTCTAGAAGAAAAAATATTATTGAAATCCAAGATGCACCCAAGAGTCCACCCATTACTCTTCATACAATCAGAATTCCAGACCTTCATGAGGTGAGCACAACTGGATGTCTCATGTGATATTTGATGACAAATGTCACATGCATCATAATCATAAAGATAGAGCACTGGGACCTTAGTTATGACTTCATTCCTAATATCCAAACTGGTTAGGATAGCTGTAGGTCTAGAGTTGAGCACAGACATCCTCACACATATAACAACATCATTGATGGTTGTTAGATTGTTCAAGTTTTTCAAGGTTCACTGATAAATCCTAGAGGAGTGCCTAACGCACTAGTTAACATACAAAGGCCCTTGACAGATCAATAGCAGAATGTAACCCTTTGCAATTGAACCCAAACAGTTACCAATTTCCCAGTCTCATGAAACACACCTTCATTCCATGGTTTAAACAACAACTCACAATTATCAATATTAATATTTTCCTTAGCTACAACATTGAATAAGTTTTGATAAGTACTAAACTTAAACACTAAGAACCCTAAATGATATTTAAAGACATCTAAAAGACCAAAATTCTTGAGGTCATTCATAGCCAAATTACGAATCAGGGTGTTAGAAATGAATACTACTAGAAACTAGACAGAGGGGGGGTGAATGGATAGTTTGATATATTTTTCGATTCTTGAAAACTAAGTAAAAGACTGTATTTGATTATGATATGTAATATGCAGAAAGTAAATAACACACACAATCACTTTAATCTACTTTGTATAAGCAAATTAAATACTACAGCTTTCCAAGAAATTCACAATCGAATTTCTGGCTTCTAAACAAGAACAGTTTGAACTTGCTTGCTTACAGAGAAAAGAGCTTAGCAAATAACTATGTGTATCTCTCTTACTTCTGACAATAGGATGTGCATGATATATATAAGCCCTATACAAACTAGTGCACACACCTATTTTTACACAGTTACCCCTTGCTGAAAGTCCAACTTGTCCTGCCATAAGACGTTAACTGTGTCAGGAAGGACCACCTGCTTTTCGGAGTCTTTCCCGTTTCTGTAGCTGCTTGTCTCTTATCTTTCTCTCCAAGTTTAGCTGTAGATTTGCCATCTGTTCTTTGGACCACCTTGCCAGAACAAATGCTTCAGTATTTGTCTCTTTTGATTCTTGATTCTGTACCTTGATTTGTCTTATTGTAAACGGCTAAGTGTTGATATCGTGAACTCCACTTTATTCCTGACTTCGCGATCTCCCTTGTGAGGACTACGCGATATAGCCTTTGAAGACTTTGCGACATAGGTCATTTGACGACTATGCGACATAGGTCATTTGATGACTATGCGACATAGGTCATTTGACGACTATGCGACATAGGTCATTTGATGACTATGCGATATAAGGCTTCTGAGGACTTCACGATCTAGGCTCCTTTGACTTTGCTGACTTCAACACTTCACGACATGTGTCTTGAGGACTTCTCGACATAGTACAAAATGGACTATGCGATGTAGCACTTCACGACATAGATATTGGTGACTTCACGACATAGCTTTCTTCTGACTTTGCTATATAATGCCTTAGACAAATTCCTGCAACTTATTTCTTCATAGCCTTATTCATCTCTATCCTGCTGCATGAACACTTCTGAACTTCTACCAGGACAATTATTCAATGGCCTATATACAATCTAGATGCAAGAAACTTTGCTAAGCTCATTATAACTTTGAGCATACATGGTCAAGCTAATGTTCATGAGAACAAGACAAGTACATTTAGAGACCTATACTATATCCCAGTGATAGAATTCACTAGGTCATGTAATGTGACATAGTCACATAGTGTAGGCTTGTTAATAGTGGTATTCAGACATGTCTTGAGCCTAACAATCTCCCCCAAATTGTGAGTAAGATCCTTAGGCACAATTTCATGTCTGATAACAAGCCTAACTTACATAAAAGGAAATTCAGTAACAGAGCGGACAATTCATGAACATTGTGATCAGGAATTTGATTACATAGAAAAATTGAAAGCTTACAAATTATTTTTGTTGCTCAACAGCCTCAGCTTCCAATTGCTTCTTTAGTAAGTCATCATACATTTTCTTTTTCCTTATCTCTTCTCTTCTCTTCATGTCTATGATGGCTTCTTGAAGTTCTTCTCTGGCAATCAGTTCTTCAATGAGAGGTGAGCCTTTCAAGTCATCAATTGCAGCCTTGAGTGCACTTTCTACATAGGAGTCAAGAAACTCCATCCTTATTTTGTGTTAGGCCGAATACACAATATAATCAAGTATGTATGAGAATAACGATAATTAAGAACACTGTTTATGAATCAATAAACTGTATTTATATTAACAGCTTCTCTCTTTATGATGTTAATGAATCACAAAGAGCTTCTAGGTTACAAGAATAATATATCAATATTCGCGTGTCCCTTCTAGGGATAACCTATCTGTGTTTATATAGTACACAGCTACATACAATCCTTATCTAATTGATATTCCTACAAGTTAGCTATACAAAACTTATCAATTAAGGATTGCTTCTTATCTTCTATTCCGTTTCCTTAGCTGTATCAATATATTCTGCTTCTTTCCATCTTCAGAATATATTGCTTCTAGAATCTTCAATTCAGCACCGACAGCTAATTCAACTATCACCCTGTCAGACTTTAAATAAACTCTGACCGGCTTCAATTAAACTCTTCACCCTGTCAGAGTTTAACTAAACTCTGACTGGCTTCTGATAAACTCTTGTCAGTACCTGTTGCTTAAACACTGATAAACAAACATTAGCAATTATATCTAACAATCTCCCCCAACTTGTTCATAATAAAATGTACAAGTTAAACATATAATTGATGATGTCAAAACCATTTAACAAATGCAGTGTTTAACATATAACAGAGTTTAATTTAAAACAGAGTTTAAATTTGACTTAGAATAGAAAATATTAAAAACTTACAGTCAGACTTTACTTGACTTCTTCAATATCATGTACAGTCCTGAGATAATCAATCAGCAGTCTTCTCTCAGCATTCTCAAGTTCAGCTATCATAACCTCTTTCAGCTCCTTATACTCTGGATCTCCTTCATCAGTTTGATATATGGCAGCCCTCAGAGAATAGATACTGTTCTTCTTCATGTCATTCCCTAACCGAATGTACTGAGCTTTATCTGACTCTAAGTTGAATTCTAAGACTTTTATTCCAAGTGCAGTTGTAAATCTAGCACTGTTTTTCTTCATCTTCACCAATTTTCCAGCATGATTTCTATACTTTGGAATATAAGCATTTGAGACTTCTCCTCCTCCAAGCATCACTTTTGATCTCAGCATCTTTTCTCTTAAGATTTGAGCAACATTATGGGTGTGTCTGTTCTTAACTTTCAACAGATAAAGTACATATTCAAGTTCTTCCCATGATTTGAGATTTACATCAGATTCTCCAACTCTATAAACACTTCCATCACTCATGAAGTATAACAGAAACTGCTTCTTCAAGACTCTGTGAAAAATCAACTGAACAGATTCTAACTTATCAAGATTTTCTTGTGTATCCCTAATACCAGATCCTGCCAGTGAAATATTGTCTTGAGATCTGTTATTTATTCTCTTCTCCCTATGTGAACCTAAACCAGACTTATCATAAGATTCTTTTCCAAGTACAGTCCTGGTTTGAGAAAAATCCACAGGTTGAAGTGTCAGAGTTTCAGAGAGTACAGGTCTTAAGAAACCTTTGAGTTGAGGAGCTAGCTGAGTTTGCACAGCTTGAGCCTTGTCAGAGGCTGGCTTAACTTCAATAGTATCATCAACTTGAGCAGCGTCAGAGGTTGATTTTGCTAATCTTGTTTCAACTTGAGCAATGTCAGAGGTTGAATTATCTTTCTTCTTCAGGTTAGGCTTTTCAATCATTTTGCCTTTACCCTTATCAGAGTTTCTAATCATAGGTCTCCTTGTATATTGTATACTCTGTTGTGTATTCTCTTTGATAGAAATACCAACTTCTTTCTTCCTAGGAGCCTTGATTTCCTGTTTCTTGTAGATTCCAGCTTCAAGATTTTTCTTGTGTTCTTCAGCAAGCATCTGTTCTTCAGCCTGGATATCTTCAATAGTAACTTCCTTTCCATGCTCTTTAATAAAGATCCTAGCAGCAATCTCTTCATCAGTAGATGGGTTAGCTGAAACAACTAAACTTTTGTTGAGTTTTGAAGTAGATTGACCACCAGAAGTAGATTGACCACCAGAGTTTATTACACGTCTTTGCCTTTGAGCAGAAATCCTTCTTTCATTTCCTCTGCTTCCCCCATCAGTAGAATCATCCTTCCGTCTCAGAGTTTGAGTATCTTTGCATTTGTCTTTAGGTATACTCTCCCCCTTTTTGACATCATCAGAAAGTAGTACTGATGTCAGCAATTCAAGCGCAGTAGAAATGGAAGTCAATTGAGCAGACATAGCATTCTGGTTGTCCTCAACTGTCCCAAGCCTCTTCTTGATTTCTTCAGAATCCCTGGCTTGCTGCTTGAACATGGCATAGTAAGAAGTTCTGTCAGCCTTTAAAGTAAGATCCCTCAGACTTACTTCATTCCTCAATTTTGTAAGCATTTGTTGATTCTCATCAAATCTATTATTGAGAGATTTGACTTGAATAACAGTTGCCTGTAAGCTTGTAAGGACATCAGGATTTGTAATCTTCTTAACAGAATCAGATAGAAAATCTGCAGCCCGTTGTGCTGGAAAGACACAATCTGCATTAGCCCATGCATTGTAGTACATATTCTGAAAATGCTCAGAAGCAGCCCTTTGAACTTCCCTCTCTTCAGTAGAATTTGCTTGAAGATCAGAAATTTCCACTTGAATATCAGAGTTTGAATGAGCAGGACTAGCTTCAGCATTGTCATCCTCTCTGTGAATATCTTCAAGCACATTTTCAGCAGTGATTTCATCAATTAACTGAGCAGATGCATCAGGTACTTGATCTGCTACAGTGTGAGGAACATCAGAGTTTGCTGGAGCAATAACCTCTGCTTCTCTCTGAACAATCTCGACAACTGATTGTTGCAAAGCTTCAAGTAAAACAATATCCTCATGATCATTATCTGTTGCATCAACATGTACAGCAACAGCTTCTGGAACTGGATCAACTCTAATCTGATCAACTTCCTCACCTTTCTCAAAATCAAGAGAAATGATTTCTGTGTGAGAAGCAATAGGTTCTACTAATTCAGTAGTAGCTTGATCAGCTTCCAGTACAGTATCTTCATGATCAATAATCCTGCTGTCAGAGTATGCAGCAGCTTCCTCAACTACATCATCAGCTTTTGATGTAGGAGCTTCTGGTTCAAAATCCATCAGAATAGTTTCAGGATTTGCAGCATCTTCAGCAGTTAGAATATCCTCCTCAACAACAATTGCAGGAGTACTTGGAGGAACAGTTGTAGGCACAATCTCCTCATTCTCTGATGTAGGAGCTTCAGTGTCCTCATGTTCTTTGTCCATATTTGCAATGATATCACCAAAAAGTTGATCAGCAACTAGTCTTCTCTTTCTCTGATGAAGAGTCTCTTCATCAGCTTCAGTTTCTGAGTCTACATTAGAATCAGCAGCAACAGACTTTGCCCTTTGGGCTCGCCTTTTCTTCATTCTTTGTCTCTGAGGCATAGCATCAACATTTGATACCTCAGCTTCAGTTTGTTGCAAACCAGACTTAACTGCTCGAACTTTGGATCTCTTTGACCTCTGTGGTTGAGACACAGAAGGTCCAGCTTCAGCAGTTGATACTTGTTGTTGTTGTAAGTTGTCAAGAAATTGTTGCACTGATGCAGGCAACATTAAAGGACCAACTTCTCCTTTCTTGTTGTCCTTGTTGATAAGGTCAGAAAATATACGTTTGTGCAGTTTAAACGAAAGTATAACATCATCCTCTACTATCTCAACATTTGGACAGCAAAAATTGAATATCAATTGACAAAACCTAGAGAAATAAACAACATTTCTATTCTCTAGCATTTTCTCACCAATATTAGTTAAAACTAATCTAGCAACATCAAAATGACTGCCATAGAGAAGAGAATACCCGATCTGTAGACTATCCGTGGGAATCGCATCCCAATTGGTACACTTCTTTCCAAAAGCCCGAGTAATGCAATCGAAAAAGAAGCTCCACTCCTTGCGCAAAAATGGTCTTTTGAGTTGACCTATCTTTGTCAAAGGTTCAGTGTAGCCTATCTCGCCCATCATTCTGACTAGCTCAAAATCTCCAACAGAGATTGTGAATGCATTGAAATCTTCAAGTTCCAAAGCATCACGAACAGTAGTAGGAGTAACAACAAATTCATCTCCTTGAAACTCAAAAATTATAGATGGCGATCCAGACTCTCCTCCATTATCATAAGTACCTGTCTGCCAAAAAGTTCGAATTTGAGTCGCAGACAGCTTCGATGGTGTGGTTAGAGCAGTACCGATATCAGAGTGTAACAAGAACCTCTGAATCAAATGAAACGCCTCCGGTGCGTTCTCATTTGCTACAGGAGCAGAATAATTGTTGGGAACAAATTCTAATTCAGAAGCAATAAACGCTGTAGTTGCCATTAGTAAGATTTGAAAATAAGAAGAACTGGGCTTTGAAAGTGTTTGAGTGTTTGTGTGTGAGTAAAAGCTTATGAAAAGATGAGGTGCGTAAAAGATTGAATCGTGTGTATGTAGTGTATTAAATAATAACTGTAAAGATTAGAAGTATGTTAGTGGGACAGATGTCAGACGTGGATACGCTGACAGCTGTATCTAACAACTTCCAATACACACGTGCAGACGTGAAGACACCTGGCATCACATATAACACTCAAAATATCCGCTCAAAAGAAAAAAAATCAATAATAATAAAATTATCAATTTTAATAATAAAGTACAAAGGAGCTCAATAGTCAGAATAATAATGACTGTCTTGAAACTCCGCACCTTATTATCCCAAGCGCTTCGATTCAAGTAAAAACCTTTCAGTTACCCTGTTGAATGCTTTAAAAACCGAAGCATTGTAACAACAGGCTTCATATCTTAAAATTACCATACACCAAATGGCAGGAACCTTTGAATTCATGGATGTAGAATCATTCATGAACATGAACTGGCAGCAACAAGAAAACTATATCATCGATGAGTTTCTTGTTCTGTCTTTTCTGAATGATGAAGGTCTTATAGCAGATGATGAAATAGCAGAAGGACCAATCTTTAATCCTTATGTGCACATCATCCGTCCCGGTCCATATGATGTGCCCATCCTGGCAGACGATCATACTATGGAGATTTGTATGATGCTCTTCCAGCAGAGCTTCCTGATGGGTACTGAGGAGACAATCTTCTTGGAATCCTGCAAGCTGCAAAGCAGAAAGAGAATCCAGGAAGATGATGATGATGATTCATCTTCAGGATGTTGTCAAGCAATCCCAGGTGGTATAATGATCAGTTAAACAACTGGGTAGCGATCATCAGAAGTAGTAGAGCACAATAACTTCTGGCTCTAGCTCTTCTGCTTCAGATGTAGCATTCAGATACTTGTCCTGGTTAAATAGATCTTCTCTTTTGTAACCATAGTGATTAGTATGTACCATAAAGTTTAGCTAAACATGAGTATGAAATGATCTGAATGTAAATTTGAATTAATTAATGGAAAAAAAATTTGTTTCTTTACATATCAGTATGATCAATATTGCATAGTAATTGTAAAGTGAAAGAAATGATATCACTTTAAACAATAAACTAACATACTCAGCAGCATTACGAATCACTATCAGGACTTATCAAACACACTCTTTCTTTTCTCCGTTCAATCATACGTTTTCCGAAAAACAAATGGCTAACCTCAAAATTATAACATGTCTGAAACAAATAGATTATTTTAACCATTAGAGATTAAAACAAAGTAACCTCGGCGTATTTCACACAATACATCAGTGTTTACCATTTGTCCTTCTTTGTCAATAAACTCTTTTCTCAATCTGTACAGTTGTGAAAATATGTGTGTGTAGTAGCAGAGTTTACCGAAATCAGTATTTAGATCATCTCAAAGTGCATAAAATCCACAAACTAAAGTAGTAAAAACTGGTTGCCTAAACTCTCATGTATAACATAGACACTGATTTTTCTATCTAAACTCTGTATTACTGATATCCTTTCATTTGGATATGTCTTTTATTTTTCACCCCCTTTATTATTATTATTTTTTTTTATTTTTATTTTTATTTTTTTTTTCCAGTAATCAGTGGTTGGCACTAGTCACCAAAAATCAAAGATTTTAGCCCTTATTTCATACAATAAGTTCCTGGATCTTCCTAGGCACAACATGATCTCAAAGGAATTTGTGCTCTGTTTGGCATCTTTTGATGTGAGGGTGAATTATTTGCAATAAATAATCAGAGTTTAGACTTTTCATCAGTAATTATAATTAACTTATGAGAGAAAATGCAAACAGCTAATACAGACTCAGTGTATAGGATCAATAAACTAAGAGATGCTATAAATATAGAGACAGTATCATGCTGTGTTGGCTTACTGCACATATTTGAGATCAGAATCTATCAACTCTTAAGGATTCACAATTACTTACTGAGAATTATGCTTCATACAATTTTCTTCATTGGTCCTAATGTTTCAGACAAAATTACAATCAGAGTATAACATTAAACTGTAACTATCAGAGTATGACCAACAGAGTTTAGCATCAGATCTTACTTTCAGTGTATGACTGACACTTCACAGAGTTTATCATCAGAGTTTAACATGCTGGTTCACATAACAGTTAACATTTGCAAGGAATCATGAGCATTAAACAATCAAACATGGATAGATTTTGAGTCTAACCCGTATCTCTAGTCTGAACCAGAGATCATTCCAAGTTCATTTACCAATCTTGTAAATGTAGCTTCACTCAAAGGTTTGGTGAAGATATCTGCAAGTTGTTGGTCTGTAGACACAAAATGAAGCTCAATGTTCCCTTCTTCCACATGTTCTCTGATAAAATGATATCTTATGCTGATGTGCTTGGTCATGGAGTGCTGTACTGGATTACCTGTCATAGCAATAGCACTTTGGTTATCACAGAAAATAGGTATTTTAGAGTACCTTAACCCATAATCCAGCAGTTGATTCTTCATCCATAAAATCTGTGCACAACAGCTACCAGCTGCTATATACTCTGCTTCAGCAGTGGATGTGGAGATTGACTTCTGTTTCTTGCTGTACCAAGAAACTAATCTGTCACCTAAAACTTGACAGCTTCCACTTGTACTTTTTCTGTCTATCTTACAGCCTGCAAAATCTGCATCAGAGTAACCAATTAACTTAAACTCTGATTCTCTAGGATACCACAAACCCAGGGTTATGGTTCCTTTGAGATATTTGAAGATCCTTTTTACAGCTGTTAGATGAGGCTCTCTGGGATCTGCTTGAAATCTTGCACAAAGACATGTTGCATACATGATATCAGGTCTACTTGCAGTAAGATACAGTAGAGACCCTATCATTCCTCTGTAGTTAGTCATATCTACTGAGGCTCCTGTGTCTTTGTCAAGCTTCGTTGCTGTAGCCATGGGAGTTGTAGCAGATGAACTATCAAGCATACCAAATTTCTTTAGAAGATTTCTGGTATACTTTGCTTGATTGATAAAAATCCCATCATCTGTTTGCTTGACCTGTAAGCCTAGAAAATAACTAAGCTCTCCCATCATGCTCATTTGATACCTGGATTGCATAAGCTTTGCAAACTTCTTACAAAGTTTGTCATTAGTAGATCCAAAAATAATATCATCTACATAAATTTGAACTAAAAGCAAATCATCACCAGAATTGAAATAAAACAAGGTTTTATCAATTGTACCTCTTGTGAACCCACTTTCTAAAAGAAATTGAGCAAGAGTTTCATACCATGCTCTTGGTGCTTGCTTTAGTCCATATAATGCCTTGTCAAGCCTGTAGACATAATCTGGATGGTTAGAATCTACAAATCCTGGTGGTTGTTCAACAAACACTTCTTCTTCAAGCTTCCCATTGAGAAAAGCACTTTTTACATCCATCTGAAAGACTTTAAACTTCTTGTGTGCAGCATAGGCCAGAAAAATTCTTATGGCCTCCAGTCTTGCAACTGGAGCAAAGGTTTCATCATAGTCAATTCCTTCCTGTTGTGAATAACCTTTAGCCACAAGTCTAGCCTTGTTTCTTGTAATCACACCTTCACTGTCAGTCTTGTTTCTGAAAACCCACTTTGTACCTACAATTGATCTATTCTTTGGTCTAGGTACAAGTGTCCAGACTTCATTTCTTTCAAATTCATTTAACTCTTCTTGCATTGCTGTAATCCAATTAGCATCTTGAAGAGCTTCCTCCACTTTCTTTGGTTCTGTTTGAGACAAGAAAGCATGATACAGACACTCATTGTTTGTTGCACTTCTAGTTCTCACACTAGCATCAGGATCTCCAATTATGAGATCAGGTGTGTGTGCCTGTGTCCACTTTCTGGCTGTTGGTAAGTGGTTTCTTGCATCATTATTGAATCCTCCCCCTTGATCCATGCTCTCCTGATTCATATGTTGACTTTCTGCATTATCTGAGGCTCCCCCTGAGTTGGATGGCTCAGTGTTTGAGCTGTCAGTGTTTGGATCAGTTTCCTCAACTGACTCACTTGCTGTGTCTTGTTGAGCTTCTTCATGCTCCCCCTCAACTGGTTCTCTATTTTGTTCAATTTGAGAATTTCCAGTTTCTCCAGTATTTACCAGTAGAGGTTCAGAGAATGCTTCATCAGAGTTTGTCAACCCTGCTTCATTTGAGTTTATGTTATCAGAGAATAGATCTTCATTTTCAAAACGTAGTTGATCATATCCATCCTTGTCTTCAAGTCCAATTATTTTCTTGTCATCAAACGACACATGTATGGATTCCATGATCACCTTCGTTCTTAGATTGTAAACTCTGAATGCTTTTGTTGACAATGGATAGCCAACAAAGATTCCTTCATCAGCTTTTAACTCGAACTTGGTCAACTGTTCAGGATGAGTCTTTAACACAAAGCATTTGCATCCAAATATGTGAAAATATTTCAAATTTGGCTTCTTGTTTTTCACCATTTCATATGGTGTTTTTCCATGCTTGTTGATCAGAGTTGCATTTTGAGTAAAACAAGCAGTTTGAACAGCTTCTGCCCAGAAATAAGTTGGCAATTTTGCTTCATCAAGCATAGTTCTGGCAGCTTCAACTAAGGTTCTGTTCTTTCTTTCAACTACACCATTTTGCTGTGGAGTTCCAGGTGCAGAAAATTCTTGTTTGACTCCTCTTTCCTTGCAGAAAGCTTCCATGATTGAGTTTCTGAATTCAGTTCCATTATCACTCCTTATAATTTTGACTTTGTGCTTTGATCCTTTGTCCAGTAGATTTACATGATCCATCAACGTTTGAGCAGTTTCATCCTTCTTTGACAAGAAATACACCCATGTATATCTAGTATATTCATCAACAATTACTAGAGCATATTTCTTTCTGCCCATGGACATTACATTCACTGGTCCAAAGAGATCAACATGTAGAAGATGATAAGGTTCCACTACTGAAGATTCAAATTTGCTCTTGAAAGATGACTTCCTTTGCTTGGCCTTTTGACAAGAATCACATAGACCATCTAGATTGAGTATTGATTTTGGAAGTCCTCTTACAAGATCCTTTCTTATAAGCTCATTGATGTTGTTCAAATTGAGATGAGAGAGCTTCTTGTGCCAATTCCAACTCTCTTCATTTGACATTTTTGCAGTCAGACACACTATTTTTCCATCAGAGTTTGTTACCAAACTTGCTTCATAAATATTGTTGCGCCTGTGTCCAACTAGAACAACTTTCCCAGTAGATTTACTGATAACTTCACAATATTCACTATGAAAATCTACATGGTTTCCTCTGTCACAGATTTGACTCACAGATAACAGATTATGCTTGAGTCCTGAGACTAGAGCTACATTTGTGATGATGACACTTCCAAGATTAATATTGCCATATCCCAGAGTGTGTCCTATGTTGCCATCTCCATAGGAAACTTTTGGGCCAGCCTTCTCCTCAAAGTCTGATAGCAGGGCTTTATTTCCAGTCATATGTCCTGAGCATCCACTGTCTAAGATAAGTGTGCTCTCTATTATACCCTTATTTTCAGAAGATTCAGTCTCATCTCTGACAGTTGCCATAAGAGCAGAGTTTTCTCCATCATCAGAATCTGAAGTATCTGCCCAGTCTTTGCCTTTAGAGATGAGTGCTTTCTCAGATTTGCCTTTCTTGCACTCTGGAGCATAATGACCCATCTCCTTACACTTGTAGCACTAGATTTGAGACTTATCCTTCTTGCCAGACTTGGTCTCCTTTCCATCAGACTTTCTGAAACTTCTCCTTTCAGAGTTTGAATCTTTCCTTGAGAATCTCTTTCCTTTCTTGAAGTTCTTGAATCCCATCTTCTTAAAGGTCTTCACCATCAATGCAGCCATTTGCATCAACTCCTCTTCATCATCCTCAGAGTCAGAAGCTTCATCAGAGTTTGAGTCATCATCAGAGTTTGATGACTCACTTTCAGATTTAATAACTAAAGCCTGTGGAGAAGATGTCTAACCTTTGCATCCTTTGCAATTGATGAGATATCCTCAGGAGTCATATCTTTCTTTTCCTTTGGAACAGTCTTTTGTGCTTGACCATCAACAACAGGGGACAATTTAGTTGGCATATGAGGACCATCATTAATTTTGTCAAGGTATTCTGGATCTGTAGCCTCCAGAAACATGGTCATCTTCACCTTCCAAATCGGATACTCTACTGGCCTGAGAATTGGAACCCTGATTGTTTCATATCGACTCACAGAATTGGGCTTAACCTGTTCAGCCTTAGGAGCAGTTTGATTTTCTTCAGACATGATTAATACTGTGTTTGAATCGTAAAACTGTATATATTAAACAGCCTTGGCTCTGATACCAATTGTTAGGCCGAATACACAATATAATCAAGTATGTATGAGAATAACGATAATTAAGAACACTGTTTATGAATCAATAAACTGTATTTATATTAACAGCTTCTCTCTTTATGATGTTAATGAATCACAAAGAGCTTCTAGGTTACAAGAATAATATATCAATATTCGCGTGTCCCTTCTAGGGATAACCTATCTGTGTTTATATAGTACACAGCTACATACAATCCTTATCTAATTGATATTCCTACAAGTTAGCTATACAAAACTTATCAATTAAGGATTGCTTCTTATCTTCTATTCCGTTTCCTTAGTTGTATCAATATATTCTGCTTCTTTCCATCTTCAGAATATATTGCTTCTAGAATCTTCAATTCAGCACCGACAGCTAATTCAACTATCACCCTGTCAGACTTTAAATAAACTCTGACCGGCTTCAATTAAACTCTTCACCCTGTCAGAGTTTAACTAAACTCTGACTGGCTTCTGATAAACTCTTGTCAGTACCTGTTGCTTAAACACTGATAAACAAACATTAGCAATTATATCTAACATTTTGCTTTGACCTCCATTTGAGTTTTTGTACTCCACAATGTAAGGATTTTGTTTGACCCTGCACATCCCTTTCTGCCTTAGCTCCTTAGCCCTCTCCTCCATCTCAGCCATTTCTTTCTCTCTCTGTATGTTTTTCTCTTCATTCTCTTTCCTCATGTTTTCTTCATAATCAGCATGCATTTTCAAGTACCTGGCAATATCTATCTTCCATGTCCTTTCTTCTTTTTCTTCAAAATTCAGTAAGGCATTTATCCTTTCAAGCTCATACTTATAGAAATATTGCCAGCTTCCTTGCTTCATTATCCTTTCTCTTCCATCAGTGTACTTGATCTCTAGATGATCCAACTTCACTTTGACTTCAAAGATCCTTTGAGCCCTCAAAAATGCTAGGGCATCTTCATCATAGTCCTCATCTAGTGGAAGCACATTGATGCCAATAACATTTGTGAGTTTTCCAGTCTTCTTTGTTATCCTTATCCTTCTGGGTACACTCTTGATCTTCAAATGCTTCACAAGAGATACCTTTCTGGAACAAGGAGAATTAGTCTTCAGTGCCACATCACTTGGAAGTAGCTTCATTCCCTTCCCCTTCATCCACTGTAACACTCCACTAGTTGTAACTTTGTGCAAGTGTTTTCTTGAGATTATTTTTGTGGCTTCATCTTTCTTCTGTGGCAATTCAGGTTCAGAAGTCTTAGATAATGATTTTGGAGGATCATTGTTAACAGTACCCACCCTAGACTTAGAGTCTTGTGTTGTGGTTAAAGTACTGCTAGCAATGTCCTTGACTTGCTGGATTCCACTCCTTGTTCTCTTGACTGTTTCCTTTCCTCCTTTTGAATTCCTCTTGTCATCACCAGCATCTTTTGATTTCTTTGAATATTTGCTCATGCTGCTCTCACTAGGCCCATCCTTATTTCTCCTTGACTGAGATCTCCTTTCATAGGTTTTCTCCTCATCATCATCATCATCCCCATCCTTCTTTTTGCTCTTTTCTTTGACAGATTCAGGAATGACTCCATGGATCAGAAAAGATTGTAGAGTGTGAATCATCTCTATTTCCTCAGATGTCCTGACTCCCCTCTTGGCCCTTAGCATTTGCAGCACTTGGTTGATCTTTGTATTATTCTTTCTTGTCAAATCTGAAGGAATCACCAACTGGTCAATGCTGCTGTCTTGAGATAGACTTTGGAAGATTATTGTCCTTGGCTTTGAGATAACCTCAGGCAGTCTTTGATCTTGATCTATCTTCAAGTCATCAAACAGTCTCTTGTTGTTGGCCCCATCTTTTTCTATTAAGTCCAGGATTATTGACAGCTCAGTAAATCTCAGTTTCTCTAGAGTTTGAAAAGCTAGGTGCCACAAGCAGTTGTCCTTGCACACCATGATTATCTCTCTTAGATGGACATCCTTGATTTTCCTTACTGCAACTGTGAAGTACTTGATGTTTTCCTTAAGCTTCTGTCTGTAAGTCCTTGCATCTTTTTGTGCATTTCTGTAGGTGGCTTTCAGAAATTCCAGGAAGGCCTCATCATGATAGATGTGAGAATTGGCAACTTCCTGTAGCTTGGCTTCTGTGATTGTTGTAGCTTTGACAGGTTGAGCATTGGGAGTAGGTTGAGCAGGTTGAGGAGTTGAGATATCTTTAGGCATTGTGGATGGATAGAAGGTGGTTGAAATTGTGCTCTTTTGGCCTTGTGCATTTATGACCTCTACAGGGGGGAGGATTATTGGCTTTATTGTTTCTTCAGAGATTTTGCCCTTAAGCTTCTGTTGCTTGGCAGGTACTCCCCCTTTCTTTTGCAGAATGACCTCCTTTTCTTTCTCCCCCTTAGGCTTGGAATCAGACAAGATGTCTTGAGCTTCCCCAGGGATAGGCAGGTTCATATGTCTCATCATTGAGGTCATCATTTGTTGTTGTACCAACAAAATATTAGAAGTGGAGTTGGTTTGATCATCCATCTTAGCATTAAGCTGCTCCAAGGAGAGAGATAGTCCTTTGTTTTCTGCTTTCAGATCAGCTACCTCTCTTTCCAAGCTGTCCACTTTGGAGAAAAGTTGTTGAGATTTGAAGGAGTTAAGGGATTGATCCTTGAGTTTGGAGAATTCAAACTTGGAGATATCAGAAATAGGAACCTCATCAACAAGCTTGTTCCCATACTGATTCTTCCAAAGTACTGTAAGCATGGAGTTTGAGTTGATGTTGGCCTGCACCTGATTGTCTAGCTTGGTAGAGAGCTTCTTCATATTATCTGAAACCAGAGCTAGGGTGCAGTCCATTGTGGTGACATTGGAGGCAGTTTTCTGGACTTCCTTAAGAATGCCATCTACCTTGGGAAAGCCTGAAAGAAAACAATTCTTGAGTTGAGCATTAGAATGAGCTGTTTCTTCCTGAATGGTGGAGATTTCTGACTGAAGACCCTTCCCAAGAAAATACATAGCTTTAAGTTGGCTCTTGTAGACATCATTAACTGCATCATAGATTTCAGCAGGAGAGAGACCTTTGGCATTTGACCCCAAGGCTGTAAGATAGTCCTCCCTGATAAAAGCTAGAGCCTCCTTAAGCTTGACTGTCCTTTTGCCATCCAGCCAAGCATCCACATTTCCAGCTTGCTGGGCTTCATCCACAATTTTATCCTGTTGTGCTTCAATATCCTCCTTATGAGTGAGAAGAATAGCCTCATAGTCAGAATTTGGGAGATTTGCAGTGAGGAGATGTTGAGCAATCCTAGAGATCTCATCAATCTGTGCCACATGAAGATCTTTTAATTCTTCTTCCGTCAATTGTGGTGGCACAGAGGATGATCCTGAAGCCCTGTCATGTTGCACAGGTTTCAGCCATTCAGTTATTGTGGCCTGAGCCAAGTGAGAGCTAGTGCTTGGCACTTCATGGGGAATGGTTGAGTGAGTTGCCTCTAGCCTTGGAATGGCTGTAGAGTCTAATGTTGTCTCCATTGAAATGGGATGTGTTACAACATTAGCCCTATTTGTCTGTGAAGACAGTTCCACATCCCTAAGGATGGGAGAATTTGGCATAGAGTCTCCAGTGAAAACTGGTGAATCCTCCATGTTTGTGTTGGTGTCATTTGGCATAGTGTCATGCACCATGTCACTTGAAATTGGCTCAATCACAGGAGAGAATTGTGGTTGATCAAAGGCAAGATTGTCATTGGAATGACTCTCTTGTTCAGAAGAAATTTTTATGGAAGAATCTGAGAGAGAAGTGGGGTTTAGATTAAATTTTGGCAACTCCCCTGAGAAATAGGAGAAGTTTCAACAGTGATGTGATCTCCACTCTGTGTATGATCAGCCTTATCACTCCTAGGGTCAAGAGTGAGGTCTTGACCCTGTGCAGACTCTGTACAGGGTGCAGTGGGGAGGCTGCTCTTTTCAATGCCAATGACCTGTTGAGAGGCCATAGACAGTAACAGGTGTACCCCTTTTTCCACATCTGAATCATGTTGGGAGGATGCAGTGGTGGCTATAGATTTTGACTTCTTCTTTTGTCTGGTGAGAGGTGACTCAGGATTCTCACTTTCTATCTCTACAGATTCATTGATCACTGTTATGGCTCTCTTCTTTGTCTTCTTTTTAGTAACATCAACCTTTTGAGAGATTGATGCACTTGGCTGCCTAACCTCTACAGTGGTGTTTTCAATAGGATTGCTGGATGGGATAGGAAGGCTGGGGTTAGACTGTGTAGCACCTTCAGTCTTAGCCTTCCCTGTCCAGGAAAGTTCATGGTATATGGGCTTATCAAGTGGATAAGACTCAAATGTGTCCTGCATATGCTTGGTCACACTTAGAATCACATCCACTTGATTCCTTGTGTCCAATGAACCAAATAGTATTTTGGACATGGACTTGGAATAAGCCATTTTAGTTTTATCTATACCCTCCAATTCATGGATATGTGCATCAAGATAATTTAAAATAACTTGAAGGAAACGAGGGTAAAAGATGTCATTACCTCTCCCACGAACTGTCCTCCCTAGCCTCTGAGCCAATTCCTTGAGGATGATTGCTCCAACATTGATTTCTTGGTTGTAGGCTAGGGAATAGGCCAGCTTCACAGCAATGTGACTGATATGGTCCCATCCTGTTTTCCTGCATAGAAACACCTTCTGGAGTGCATCAAATAGAAATGACCACTCCCTTCTTACAAACTTCTTGTTTAGCTTTCCAGTATCTATCTCATCTGCATACAGAATGAAGGTCATGAAGTCTACAATTTGAGCATCAGTAGCTTCTTGGTCATGACCCTCCACCTTGAACCCCAATGCTTCATTGATTTCCTTTTCACCAAACTGGAAGTGTTTGCCGCCGATTGAACAAGTAACCTCCTGGAATGAAGTTCCATCTTCTCTTGCCATTGTTGATACCAACGTCGTTCGCCAAAATCCTTCCAACACATCGACATACAATGTAGGGTTCAGGGTTAGGGCTTGGCGTAGGTAGGAAGTGTTCAAGAACCGAACAAAACACTTGTACCTTGGTTTGGCCTCAGCCTCAGAGGGAATGGTGAGAAGATTGGTTTCTTTGGGAATGGTTAAAGGGATAGAGGATGATACTGTTTGAGATTTGGGTGCCATTTCAAAAGAGATAGTGAAAATTAGAGTAGAGAATTAGTGCTTAGGTTTGAGAGTTTGAGAGCAATAGACAAGATGAAAAGTTGTGAACGGTTAGAAAAAGGGTATTTATATGACGGAGACACTGCGATATGGAGTTAAGAATATGTATAGCCTATTTGTATGTCGCGAAGTCAGAGATAGCCTGTACCGCAAAGTCGTGCAAAGTATATCGCATAGTCTCAGAAATGAACTATGTCGCAAAGTCCTCAAGATGAAAGGATCGGGGAGACTTTGCGATATAGTAGAAATACCCTATCTAAAGCCCTCTTTTAGGAATTTTAAGCAAATTGTCAGACTTTTATCAAATTTTGAAATAAAATTAATTTAAATCAAAATTCTGTCAAATGTGGAGACTTGTCGATATAGTTATTCTAAGTCGCGAAGTCATAACATAAACTATGTCGCAAACTCATGAAATGAACTATGTCGCGAAGTCTCACAATCTCAACAGTTTGCGATATAAGTCTGTTTGATTTGAACTGTGTCGTGAACTCTGAAAATCATCTATATTGAGATGTCTCAAAAGCTCACAACTTTACCAACAAATGTGATTTTGAAAAATATGCAGTAAAATACTGAAATATTTATAAATCATATCTCAGCTAATTTTCACTCCAAACAAATAGAGCATTTATATACAGTGAAAATTTACTGCTGCAACTATTAGCTAGCATACTTACTTAGAACAACTAAATGAAGGATTGAGCATTCCAATTTCACTCACAAGTCTGTTGAAGACTGCTTCATTCAGAGGTTTATTAAATATGTCAGCTAGTTGTTTCTCAGTCGGAACATAAGAGACTTCTATGGTACCATTTGCAGCATGTTCCCTAATGAAATGGTACCTGATCTCAATGTGCTTTGTAGTAGAATGATTAACAGGATTGGCAACTATGGATATTGCACTAGTATTATCACACATTAGTGGAATGTGTTCTAACACTAGCCCATAATCCATGAGTTGATTTCTAATCCAAAGCAATTGAGCACAGCAACTTCCAGCAGCAATATATTCAGCCTCAGCTGTGGATGTTGCTGTGGACTGTTGTTTCATACTAAACCAGGACACTAACCTTTGACCTAAGAATTGACAGCTTCCAGAGGTGCTCTTCCTGTCAATTCTGCATCCAGCATAATCAGAATCTGTGTAACCAACCAGGTTGAACCCAGTGCCCTTTGGATACCATAGCCCAAGAGATGGCCATCATGTGAGATTCCTTGGGATCAGACTGGAACCTTGCACAGAGGCATGTGGCAAACATGATGTCTGGCCTGCTAGCTGTGAGATAGAGTAGGGATCCAACCATTCCTCTATAGACCTTGATATCAACTCTCTTGCCTTTCTTGTCTTCATCCAGCTTGATTGCAGTAGACATAGGAGTTTTAGCTGGGGATGATTCTTCTAAACCATATTTCTTTAAAAGATCCTTGACATACTTAGATTGGTTTATAAAGATGCCATCCTCCCTTTGATGTACTTGCAGGCCTAGAAAGTAGGTTAACTCTCCCATCATACTCATCTCATATTTACTTTGCATCAACTTAGAGAACCTTTCACAGAGTTTTTCATTTGAAGAGCCAAAGATGATATCATCCACATAGATTTGAACAAGAATGATATCATTTCCATGCTTCTTGAAGAATAGGGTTTTGTCAATTGTACCCCTGGTAAATTGATGCTCAAGAAGGAATTGAGATAGAGTTTCATACCAGGCTCTTGGTGCCTGTTTGAGTCCATAGAGTGCCTTGAGCAGTCTATACACAAAGTTTGGGAGGTCTTCATTTTCAAATCCTGGTGGTTGAGACACATAGACTTCTTCAGCAAGATCACCATTGAGAAATGCACTTTTCACATCCATTTGATACACTTTGAAATCTGAGTGAGCTGCAAAAGCCAGGAAGATTCTGATGGCTTCCAGTCTAGCTACAGGTGCAAATGTCTCATCATAGTCAATGCCTTCTTGCTGACAATATCCTTTGGCAACCAGTCTTGCTTTGTTTCTTATTACCACTCCTTCTTCATCCATTTTGTTTCTGAACACCCATTTGGTGTCAATAACATTCTTTCCTTTTGGAGGAGGTACTAGTTCCCATACTTTGTTTTTCTCAAATTGATTCAACTCTTCTTGCATGGCAACAATCCAATCAGAATTCTTCAAAGCTTCTTCAATTAATTTAGGTTCCTCTTGTGACAGAAAGCAGCTATACAGACATGTATTTAATGTTGCCCTTCTTGTTCTAACTCCCTCACTAGGATCTCCAATGATTTGATCCCTAGTGTGGGCTCTATCCCATTTCCTTGTGTGCCCCTGTTCATTTCCTTGATCTGTTCCAAGCTCATTTTGGTTGACAGGTGCATTCTCTTCTTCTCCCCCTGTGTTTGTGAACCCTTGCACAGGTGTTTGAAGAAGATTGTCAACTTCAAGGATTTCATTCTCTAGAACAGTTTGAACAGGGGATTCATCTTCACTTTCAGAATCCTCAAGATAACCTTGATTCTCAAATCTCAATGGCACACTGTCTTGATCACTTGTTTTCAGTCCAGGAGTCTTCTTGTCATCAAAGGTAACATCCATGCTTTCCATGACTTTGTGTTGCTCAGGTACAAATACTCTGTATGCTGTCCTTTCCAGAGAGTATCCAATGAAGATTCCTTCAAATGCTTTTGCATCAAATTTTCCAACATGCTCAGAGGTATCTTTCATCACAAAGCACTTGCTTCCAAACACATGCAGGTGCTTGAAGGATGCTCTTTTTCCAGTCATTAATGAGTAAGGAGTTTTGCCAGACTTCTTATTGATTAATGTTCTATTTTGCACATAGCATGCTGTGTTAACAGCATCAGCCCAAAAGCTAGTGGGTAGCTTTGCATCCAGCAGCATTGTCCTTGCAGCTTCAATGAGAGTTCTATTCTTTCTCTCAACTACTCCATTTTGTTGAGGTGTTCTAGGAGCTGAGAATTGTTGAGAAATTCCTTTATCTTTGCAAAACTCATACAATGTTGAATTTCTGAACTCAGTCCCATTATCACTTCTCAAAGCAACTACAGAGGAACCAGTGCTTTGTGCTTCTTTATCAACTCTCTTGATATGCTCTATTATGACTTGGGGTGCTTCATCCTTGGAGAATAGGAATTCCACCCAAGTATATCTTGAATAGTCATCTACCATCACTAGAGCATATTTCTTTTTGGAGAGGGACATTACATTCACAGGGCCAAATAAGTCCATGTGAATTAGCTGCAGAGGTTTTGAGTTTGTATTGAGCAACTTGTTCTTGTGACTGGATCTTTTAATTTTTCCTTTCTGACAAGTTTCACATGCTCCATCTTGCACAAACTCCAAGGCAGGCAAATCCCTGATAAGTTCTCTCTTGGTTAGAGAGTTCATTGCCTGAACATTCAAGTGAGACAGCTTCTTGTGCCATAGCCAGAATTCCTCATTTGTGGCTTTAGTGTAGAAACAGCAGATTTCTCCTTTATCTGCAGCCTTGAGATTAGCTACAAACAAGCTTCCTTTCTTCACACCAGTTAGAACAACTTCACCACTTTCCCTTTTTGAGATTGAACAAAGGTCTTCATCAAATTCCACTTTGAAACCCCTGTTGGTAAATTGTCCAATGCTCAAGAGATTATGCTTCAGTCCTTCAACAAATGTTACATCTTCAATAATGACATTTCCAGATTTAACACTGCCATATCCCATTGTATAACCAATGTTGTCATTTCCAAAGGTTACTGATGGGCCAGCCTTTTCCTCAAAATGTGATAGCAGGGCCATATCACCAGTCATGTGACTTGAGCATCCACTGTCCAAGATCCATATGACTCTTTTATTCCTGTTGCCCTGCATTCACAAAGTGACTAAGTTGTTTTTGGTACCCACACTTGGTAGGGTCCAGTTGATTTAGAAACATTTTTGTTAACAATTCCTTTGTCATAAATTGCATTCCTCACAGTAGGGGATCCTGTCCTGTGAGTGTGTTCATGTGTGTGTGATTCACAGGAATGTGCAGAGTCAAGTTTATGCTTAAGAGATAAACAGTTAGCAATCACAGTCACATAGCATGTCATGCAATTTGGCTTGCCACAGAATGAATCATGACTAGAATGTATGCTAGCAGAATGGTTACTCAGGTTATCAATTTCAGTAAGCTCAGGCTTACTACACTTATGAGTTAAATGATTAACAGATAGACATTTTTGACATTGTTTCCTGGGAGCATTTGGCACATAAGCATAGTTGTTGCCCTTGTTGACACCTACCTTACCATTTCTGTTTTGTTTCTTTTTCTTTACAACTTCTTTCTTTACTTTAGGACTCTTGACAAGGTTGTCTTTGGTCTCTTTCTGACTGACAGATTCAGGAAGGGAAGAGGTGTTTTTAGCGGCCTCATCTTCTTCAAGAATTTGTTGTTTAATGATCAAAAGTTCTTCATTAAACTCAACATCACTCTTTTTGAAGATGGGCTTTTCAACACCAGACAAAATGTTTGGGGCATTTTTGTTTGTAAAAGATTCTTTACCTTTGCCCTTTGCCTTTTTCCTTCCTTTATCATTCTCATAGTCAAAACCAATTCCAACCTTGCTGTCTTCAGTGTGTTCCTTGTGATAGGTTTGAATAAGCACAGACGAGTTTTTGTAACTTCTTAGTTTTAGCTCATTTTCAGCAATTTGCTCTCTAAGAGCTTTTTCTATTTGTTCAGCACAATTAACTTTATTTTTGAGATACTCAATCTCCTTATTCAAACCATCAAGACTCACAACCATTAACTCAAGTTCCTCATTCTTTTGTGTGAGCTCAAGATTCTTAGCAGTTAGCCTGTCAATTTCTTCATTAGCAACTAACATGCTAGTATGAATATTAAACATTTCAGTACTCATGTCTTCAACAGTCTGCTTATATTGACAGGGAGTCATTTCAAGAGAAGTAAGAATAGGTACCTGATTTGAATCACCATCATCAGAAAATGCCATCAAGGCATAGTTTGAGTACTCTTGTTCTTCTTCTTCATCAGAGTCATCCCAGCATTTTCCCTCAGCAATAAAAGCTTTTCCCTGTTGTTTCTTGAGTAGGGCCTCATACTTAGCTTCAAGCTCTAAGTATGCTTTATCCTTTTTGACCTGCTTAGGCTTCTTGCACTCTGTGGCAAAGTGCCCAAGTTCATTGCAGTTATAGCATCTTATTTTGGACCTATCCACACTCCCAGATTTGTATCCTCCTTTAACTGCACCAGCACTTCCTTTTCCCTTGTTGAAGGAGTTTGAGTTTCCAGAACCACCAGCATTCCCACCATTGAATCTAGACTTGAATGGCTGTTTTCTCTTAAATCTAATGTTAGGATATCTCCTAGCCATATAAGCAAAAGATTTATTTTCCATTTTGTCCAGCTCATCTATACTGTAGAACTCATCCTCTTCAGGTAAATCATACACAACCTGAGTTTCATCACCAGTGTCATCACTTTCCAGTTCCTCAATCTTGACATGACTTATTTTTAGAGAATCCATTCTTTGACCTAGACTGTCAGCAATAAGTGCACAGGAGGTATTAGCCACTAATCCTTGCTTTGCTTGAATAGATCTCTTTTGAAACAGCTCTAACTCATATGTCTTCAAAACACCATACAACACATCAAAACCAATCTTTGTTAGATCTCTTTCTTTAAGGGAAGAGATTCTTGGTTCCAAGTGATCTGGAAGAGTTAGTAGAAACTTCATATTGAGCTCTTCTGTTTCATAGTGTTTGTCATAGAGTTTGAGCTCGTTTATCAGCTTGTTGAATCTCTCAAATACTTCTGTGATTCCCTCATTTGGCTGAGCCATGAAGGCTTCATATTGTGAAACAAGAATCTGCTTCTTGTTCTTTCTTACTTCAGTAGTTCCTTCACAGAGCACTTCTATAAGATCCCACATCTTCTTGGCACTAGTACAATGAGCAACAGTGCCATACATGTTGAAGTCCATAGATTCACAAATGATAAGTTGAAGATGTCCATCCAGTGCTACTTTTTCCTTTTCAGGATCAGTGTATTTTGAGGGATCTTTGGGCACATGTTTTGCTGGTACAATCTCAGTGCCATTGGTTGTTTCACCAATCTCGATCATTGGAATGAAGGGACCATGCTTTAGAATATCTAAATACATGGGGTTAGAAGCTTTGATGAAAAGCAACATCTTCTTTTTCCATAAACTGTAGTGCTCCTTGTTAAAGGGAGGAATCTTGATACTGCTTAGTTTCTGTGAACTCATTCTTGATCTTTTCATGTTTGTACGTTAACAGCCTACGCTCTGATACCACTTGTTAGAAATGAATACTACTAGACACTAGACAGAGGGGGGGTGAATGGATAGTTTGATATATTTTTCGATTCTTGAAAACTAAGTAAAAGACTGTATTTGATTATGATATGTAATATGCAGAAAGTAAATAACACACACAATCACTTTAATCTACTTTGTATAAGCAAATTAAATACTACAGCTTTCCAAGAAATTCACAATCGAATTTCTGGCTTCTAAACAAGAACAGTTTGAACTTGCTTGCTTACAGAGAAAAGAGCTTAGCAAATAACTATGTGTATCTCTCTTACTTCTGACAATAGGATGTGCATGATATATATAAGCCCTATACAAACTAGTGCACACACCTATTTTTACACAGTTACCCCTTGCTGAAAGTCCAACTTGTCCTGCCATAAGACGTTAACTGTGTCAGGAAGGACCACCTGCTTTTCGGAGTCTTTCCCGTTTCTGTAGCTGCTTGTCTCTTATCTTTCTCTCCAAGTTTAGCTGTAGATTTGCCATCTGTTCTTTGGACCACCTTGCCAGAACAAATGCTTCAGTATTTGTCTCTTTTGATTCTTGATTCTGTACCTTGATGTGTCTTGTTGTAAAGGGCTAAGTGTTGATATCGTGAACTCCACTTTATTCCTGACTTCGCGATCTCCCTTGTGAGGACTACGCGATATAGCCTTTGAAGACTTTGCGACATAGGTCATTTGACGACTATGCGACATAGGTCATTTGATGACTATGCGACATAAGGCTTCTGAGGACTTCACGATCTAGGCTCCTTTGACTTTGCTGACTTCAACACTTCACGACATGTGTCTTGAGGACTTCTCGACATAGTACAAAATGGACTATGCGATGTAGCACTTCACGACATAGATATTGGTGACTTCACGACATAGCTTTCTTCTGACTTTGCTATATAATGCCTTAGACAAATTCCTGTAACTTATTTCTTCATACCCTTATTCATCTCTATCCTGCTGCATGAACACTTCTGAACTTCTACCAGGACAATTATTCAATGGCCTATATACAATCTAGATGCAAGAAACTTTGCTAAGCTCATTATAACTTTGAGCATACATGGTCAAGCTAATGTTCATGAGAACAAGACAAGTACATTTAGAGACCTATACTATATCCCAGTGATAAAATTCACTAGGTCATGTAATGTGACATAGTCACATAGTGTAGGCTTGTTAATAGTGGTATTCAGACATGTCTTGAGCCTAACACAGGGAAAAATCCAAATTGTCCTTAATGATAACAACACAGCTAAACTTCCATTATTTAAAAGTATCAACATAAAATGAATCAGACGGTTTAACCAGAATTGAATCATCCTTAGTTCCTTATTAAGACTATGAGAATTAAATCTCTTGACATTACAATGGGTAAATAGATTCAGAGAAATACCCAGATTTGAAAAAGGAGGCAATAGCACCACCAGTGGTTGGAGTAAAATAGGTTGGTGACCTCGTGACACCTTCCGGTTTAGGACTAATCCTCTGCTCCAAACCGGAATCAACCATCAAACCCCGTTCTTTAGAGCTTTCCAAGCCAGGACCCATACACTTCCAAGAATGAGAAACAATTTCAGTCATAGCTGCTATGAACAAAATCGGAGAATACCGGAGAGTTAAGTAACTAGAAGTAGAAGATGGTTAAAAAAGTTTAGGAGAGAGAAAGAAGAAGAGGAACTGAAATTAAAGAAAAAGGAAGAGAAATAAGGAGAAAAGGGGAAGGATTTTTGGGGATGAGAACCGACTCTCATTAGATTTTTGTCTTATCAATAATAATTTTTGATCCTAAGATCGATCAACAAAAATTCAAAATTGAACACACTCAATTATTTTATATAAAATAAATCAAAATAAGTAAACGAATGCTTAAAGATATCACACTTTTCGATTCAACTTTTTACGACATTAATGACATATATTGAAGTGTAATTTTTTTTGCACATAATTACAATTGAAACTATTGTGTTTATAGATCAATGCAATGCAAGTGAATAAATATTTAATAAACTGTACTACTCTTTAGTCTTTTCAATCCATATTTTCTGGATACCGATGATTTAGACATTTGGGCCTAGCTGAGCAAGAACAAATGGGCCCCGCCCCAACCCAGTTAAGATGGCATTAAAGCTATGTGGCCTTGCCACCGGACATAGATCATGCATTTCAACTCTGTATCATTTTCGATTTGTATAATATAAATCGAGAAATTATCCTTCACATTGATTTAGCTGTTTTAGTGTCGCTAAATTTGTACCTAATATTCGATTCTTGTTTATGCTTTCATCCTTCAATGTTTTTCGGTTTATGTTTAACTATTTTTTTAAAATTAAGGTCAAGATCTCAAATATTAATGAGTTGGTCCATCTTCTGTGACATGTAACCGGTACATTTGAATCTAATATTCAAGTTATATTTAGTGCTCGTTTGGATCATGAAATTTTGACCCAGGAGAATTGGAATGAGAATTAAATCAGAAAAATGCATAAGAAACTCATTTTCATTCTCGTTGGTTGGAATGACATAATCCAAACCGCTTAGTAATTACAAATATAGAGAAAATTGAATTACAAATAAAAACACAAAAAAGATTACTACATTTGTAGTAAACTTGTTTATTGTGTT
Organism: Heracleum sosnowskyi; assembly: GCA_030848705.1. Taxonomy (NCBI): domain Eukaryota; kingdom Viridiplantae; phylum Streptophyta; class Magnoliopsida; order Apiales; family Apiaceae; genus Heracleum; species Heracleum sosnowskyi. The sequence goes on along the minus strand of CM061241.1, from coordinate 65,491,926 downwards.
GGAAGCAATTGTTTTTGCCTATAAGATACATGCAACTGTGGAATGTCACTAAACTGTGGAACACTGAAGGATTCAAACTGGGGTTCAATTATGTCAAGTGTTTCTTCGGATTGAGAATTGAAATTTCTTACGTTTGGAGTATGAAGGATCTGTTTCTTCACGTTTTTATTCGATAGAGATGAACGTTGAGGTGGAGATTGATTGGATGTGAAACACCTAAGCTCCTGATCAGTATTGATAGCAACCTCAGTCTGTTTGGTAGACATCTCGATAGCAGGTTTATTTCGACGAGTTGATGAGCTCTGCACAAACGGTAACAAAGTTTTTAAGCTCTTGAGGTGTCTGAGGTGTGCAAGTGCATAGACGAATTCAAGATATTAAAGAGGAACAGATGTGCGATGGTTATCAGTAAAATAGACTTGTCCCTAGGTGGTACTTGAAGGTGATGGAGGGTTACTTTCCAGACTTTGAGGGTGGTAAAGAAGACAGAAGAAATGGAAGAGGAGACACTTTCTCAACATGCAAATTATTTATTCAATGAAAAAATTTCATACCTGTCGCAGTATATGATTAAAAGAAAATTTTCTCCCACGACATTTCCCTGAGGCAGCAGTTGATAGGATTTGAACAACCTCGCTCATGCTTGGTCGAGATTCGGGGTCCAGTAACAGGCATTCTTTTGCTAAATATGCCATTATGTGCATCTCTTCCACTGAGTAATTCCCTTGTAGTTTTGGATCCGGCAGCTCTAAAATTACTCTCTTGCTGTCTAGCAACCTAGGAGTAGCCTGAAATAAGGTAGAAAGTGTAGGCCACATTAGTCATATTAGAAGAAATGAGTGCTCAAAATTAAGTGGTAAAACTGAGCTCCTGTAATTTAATTTTTTTTTGGAAACTAGTTATCTAACCCACACAACATTCTACTTTGATGCGAAAGCATCAGGACACCTTCCTGTACTTTATATATCTTTAGGCCTCATGTTCTCCTCCCTGCGTGTTGCTTGCTGTCGGACCTTTACTTGATAATCATATCGAAATTACACTAAACAAGTTTCACATTATTGAAAGACTGTCAAATGTTTATGACTTCTACATGTTTAAACTGAAGACTACAGTTTGCTGTATAGCATGTGGATGAACAACCATACCCATATGACAAGGCTTTCTTCCTTTCCAGCAGACTTTTGAATAGGTTGCCTACCGCTGACTAATTCAAGAAGAACTACTCCAAAACTGAAAACATCCGACTTAAGAGAACCTCTTCCAGCAATTGCATACTCAGGTGCAAAATAGCCAAAAGTCCCTTGCATTCTAGCTGGAGAACTTGAAGAGCTTGGTACCTCATCATTTCTCAAACGCTTAGCCATGCCTAAATCACTAATCTGCATAACAGTACGAACTAGTTAACTAGACAATGCTTGGATTATGTAATCATCCTTGCTACAAATTACGCTTGGTTGTAAGCATTTCACAGATTTTCGTTACTTGTTATTTGAAATATGGGTGACTCTAAAGTTTAACAACAAATTCAATGACAAGTACTGCCTTGTCTGATTCTCCTTCAAACTGTAGTGAATGAAATATTACAAAAATTACGTCTAGCCATTTGCCTTACCTATAATCATCAAAATGTTCTTGTCTAGTTTAACTATTATCAATATAATTCTCTTCAGTAGTACATTTATTAGCATGTTATCTTTCAGAACTGGATTATGTTTATTATTTTTCAGAATCGGTTCCATGCCGCCTTACCTTAGGTCTCCAATTCTCGTCTAGTAAAACGTTTGTAGATTTGATGTCTCTGTGCATAATTTTTGGTGCAGCTGCTTCATGGAGATACTCTAAGCCTTTAGCAGATCCAAGTGCAATAGAAACCCTGGTACCCCAGTCAAGAAACTCTGCTGTAGCCTCATCCAGGCGTTCTCTCAGATTACCTTTGGGCATGTACTCGAATATTAGTAGCCTTTCTATATGATTTCCATGGTTTTCTGAGCAGAATCCAAGCAAATGTACTACATGGCAGTGATGCAGTCGCGATATAAGTTCAATCTGAGGAAATGGTTTATGAATAAGAAAGTAACAGAAACATTATCATTATCTTGTATTTTACATCACCTACAAGTTTTAAACTAGAAGCTACATGGCAATAAGCTGATTTTTCGGGATATAAAATACCTCTGTCATGAAATTATTCTCAACACCCATCTCTCGCTCAGCTTTCATCCGTTTAATTGCAACTTTACTGCCATCTTTGAGGAGGCCCATGTACACGTGGCTGCTTCCCCCTATTCCTATCAAATTAGAGCTGGAGAACTTGTTTGTTGCATTTTCCAGTTCAGAGTATGAAAATCGTACAAGTGTTCCATAGATCGTTCCTCTTCTGATCCTGGATACGATTGAAGCCTTTTTTAAGAATCCTGCATGACATATGAAACAATTGTAACCATTTGTTCCTGTTCTGATCAGGGCAAAGATACATGGTGGATGGCAATATGTAACCATTTGTTCTGCGGTTTTTTGCATGGCACAAATTGTAAAAACTAATAGCTTTATCTATTAAAACAGTCACAAACGTTAATATGATTCCTAGAACTTTTAAAACTAATGACAAGTATAGTAATAGACTGATAAATTATTATCCAACCTACGACATGCAACAAATAAATAATAAAAAAGAAAGACTCGGAAATTGCAATCATACCAGTAATAGGATTGGCGGGAGAGCTTATGTAAACTTTAAATTCCGGCAATAAAGTTGCATTATGGCTAATAAGGTTGGATGCACTGTTGTAACTTGTTCCTTTGTCCAATGAGGAATGATGTTGTGCAATAGGATATTTTTCTCTTTGATAGACATAACATACACATAAAGCAACAAAGACAAGGGCCGTTACGATAACAGAAAACAAGAGAACAAGCACAAGAAATTTGCTGGACTCTCGTTTTTCTGTTGACTCTGCCTCAACTGTTGATCCTGTTGAGAAACAACAAATAATTATATAAACTGGGAAAAGTTGCAAATTTGATGGAAAAATCATAATATTTTAGTAGAAAATACTAGTTATAACTTTAAACCTTATCAAAGACTATGTCTTCACTGAATATCTATGAAAGCTCTATTGCTAGTGCAAAGCCCACAAATATATCAGGGAGCACTTGATGATATATCAAATGGTTATACTGACTGAACTGGAGGGTGCCTGTCTTTTAATCTCAAGGGCTGAATCAAAATGGTGCTGGAGCAGTAGGCTGCAGCTAGATACCTCTAAAAAGTAGAGAAAGAGCCATCGAGTGTTTTCTGGTTTAAATAAAGTGAGGTTTCTTTAACAACAATGCAAGTAGATTTTTATCCTCTGTTGCAGCTAGGTAAACAAACAATTCGACAGCCAATAAAACAGGAACAAGATGATCCCATAAGTGAACAAAATGTCAAGTTATACAGTCTCCCCTGAAATATACATAAGCCTTTACTTGTCATAAGGTCATAGAAAAAACTAAGAAAGTATGTAACTTTGTTTTCAAAGAATAAAGTTACGCTAAATGAATATAATTCATCCAGTAAGGAGCAATACACTGATACAGGATAATGGTCATCATCGAGACAAGGACGAATAACTTTGCCTAGCATTAATTCTTATTTGAGGTAAAAGAGAAATACCTGACTTGCAATTACAGGACGTAAAGCAGAAATTGTCATGATCATCAGTAGAAATTTTAGGTAATCCATCCCCAGCACAGAGGCACACCCATTTATTTCCTTCTGATGTCTTTGTGGCTGCATGAACGTCATTTGTTAATTGAATTTACATGAAGAGAAAAACTTGTGTACAGGCACAATAAACAAACAAACATATTTGTGCTATGAATCTGTGATACATATTCCAGTTCACTTGCGAAGGAACAATACACATTCCACAAATTCAACATAGTTCACTAAACTAAATATGCAACAATAAGAAAAATGCACCCCTCATCAGTAGCTTCTTCAGATGTTTCAGTATGTAGACCAAGCACATGAATCAATTTTATCTTTCATAAGCCCAAAATTTACACTTGAATCAATTTTATCACATTCTGTTATGCAGATATTGATATATTATTAGATTTTAATAATAGGGGCTTTACTAAAGAAGGCTTGCTTCTTTGCAGGTACTTAATCTTTTATAAAATAGCGCGATGATTCTATTTCCGGTTTCGATGTCCTAGGTCCTTTCTTATATCAAAAATGATTTTTTTATATATCAGTGCTTTCAAAACCACTGTTGGCTGTCACGCTGTCCTCAATAGCATGTCAAAATGTAATGAGAAACCAAGTAAAGAGTATAATAACCATCAAATATTAATGAAATACTCTACCGGAACTGCAATTGCATGATGAAGCACAGTCTGCTATATGAGCAACACTCTGGTTCCCTCTATAGGCAGAAAAACAAGTACACGTCCACTTGTTTCCGCTTGATGCATCAGGAAGTACATCTGCCACATAGATGGTAGAGTAAGATTCTTTAACTTTTAACTGAGGAAGAGCTACTTCTCATCCCATCCATGTCAGTTTTTGTTATAAAAAAAATCAATTAATATGAAGAAGATCTTGCTTGAATATATTTACTTCTATGAACTAAGCCTTCCAGTTATAAATTTAATACTGGGAAATTTTTGGAAAGAAATTTTACTATAGTGTAGGTTGATAACTAGATTTTTTCTTATGGCATTGAAAATAGTCTGGATTTTTAAACATAGTACATGGAGGTGACACTAACCACAAAGACTGTGTCGAATCCAAATGAAGCTAATGAAACAGGTCAGAGCAACTTTCACTTGTGACTTCATTTAGAATAATAACCTGATTAGGCATGCTATCAGAAGTCGTACATAACCTGATACCACAAGCCTGCAACAGTAAGAGGACAAATTAGTTCATGAGGCAGATCATATTTATTTCTGCATCTTAGACTCTACGCGTGTTAGATTATTCAGAAAACTAGTCATTTCTCTATAATTAAACCCCCGTACGTTAAATGAATTCAATCATGAAACAGAAAATAACTTGTTACATTATACAAATTGCAAATATCTTCTATATTTCAGTGCAATGTGATCACATTTTTTCTGCCACATGAACCACTTACATAATCTAGCTTTCTTGGAATCTATCAAGTCATCGTATAGAACTCTATCTTCCTCTGATAGAAGGTCCAAAATGCTAACACCTATTCAATGTCATCTGGAACAGACGTGACCTAAATGAGAGGATACAGATGTTAAAATAATCATCATAAATTTGACAAATAGTCACAGATCATGAAATCCATTATATCCTAAAAGCAACCAATAACACATTGATATCGAACCATATTGACAAACATAAAATTTAATAAAGAATTACATACATGAGGTAACGGTGACAGAAAATGACAATTCTGTAAAAATCCAAGTATTATCATGTGGTTGTATACTTGTATCATATTTCAAAGCTGAGATGGAAAATAAATGATTTTGTAGTTACAGACTGGGATGGGTTCACCTGAAATCTGATGCCCAAGAAAGGCTCTTATGCATGAAGTACACACATTACTCCAATATTCAAGATCATGAAGAAGCATACATATAATAAGTCTTATTTGTACATGTAAGAAAAGTAGCAGAAATGGAAACACAATCAAAGATACAGTTGGTGAACAAAGAGTTGACATTATCGGATTGTATTTGTTAAGTATTGATAAAATTTAGGAGTTATGTTCTGGAAAACGCAAGTGCTCAGACTTTCCCAATATTGTAAGTCGAGGATTTAGGTTAGAAAACTTAATTTGTTAAGTATTCAACATCAAAACGTACAACAACTAATTGTTATCCATAGCAATGACTTGGTAGGCAGTTTAAAAAAAATGTTAAATAGCCAACAAGTTTAATTCAAATGTCCCAAAAACCAGAACAAAGAGGGCAAGCCTACAGAAAACGAAAACAAATAAGTATAATTACTCAAATATTAAGATAAATGGTCAGCACACACCAGAAAAAATAAATCATGTTTTGCTAATCATACACTCCTAAAACAATTTGTATCTTTAACAAAACAGCATCAGGAAACATGAAACAGAGAATCTGAGTTGATGTACTTAAATTTGGTAACATATGAAGGCTGATATTCAATACTGCAATGGACCAAATGTTGCTCCAAAACTAGACTTGGAGAACAACTTAGATTACAAGTTTATAGTTAAATGTAGATAATATACAGGCATTGAAAGTGTCGGCGAAGCAATGATCATCATCAGAATAATTTGAAGTAGTGTGCAATATTGGCATCAACCAAAAAGGCCAAAAAACATGATGACCAAAATTGTGTATGTGAATGCAATTAGTTATTTAACAAAGAACTTGTTGCTTAAGTTAGAAATTCTAAGCCCCACCGCACCACCACCCACTGTTTTTCTAACAAAATTCACTAACAATACAAACACATTCACTAGTTTATAGTTTCTAAACTAAGGGTCTGTTTGGTTTACCATACTTATGCATTATAAGCTGATAAAGAGCTTATTTGTGTACTCAGCTTATTTGATAATTTATAACTTATAAGTTGATAAGTTGAATGTTAGAAATCACCAACGTTTTACTTAACTTATCAACTTATTCTTTGATTTCTTTATTTTTCTAATATTTTATATTTTTATATTTGTGTTTTTAAATAATTTTTAAATTTAAAATACAAGTGTTGAAATCATTGTATTTAAAAATTATTTTTTCAAATTTAATTTAGCAAATTCTTTACTATAGGTCAATTTATCCAAACACCGGTATAACTTATAAGAATTCATCAACTTATCACTTATATAACACTTACTCATTTTAAGCTATAAGTTAACTTTTTTGTGATACCCAAACACGCACTAAATTAGTTTGAATTTTACTCAAACTTAAATATATAAAACTAGTGCACCGAGATAAAAGACAACAAAACCATACGAAAACTCGAAAACAGGAAGGTGAGTAAATCGGTGTTACCTCCGTAGGAAGATGTAGTGATCCGAGAACCTCCAGAAGCTCGACAACTACAAGTAGAATGAAGAGAGTGAGACACTATTTCAAAGCCAAAAAATGTTCAACATTAAAGCCTGATTACTAGAATTTTATATGTCACATTTCACGAATATCAACACACAAAAATTATATTTTTATATCTATCCTAACAGAAGATGATAATTTTTAATTTGATTGGGCAAGCAATGAAAATAAAAGAATCGTATCATAGAAGAGACATCGGGGCTGTTTGGCGACGGAAATATAAACCGACTTATGACTTATAAATCCGTAAGAACTTATCATAGATGTTATGTTAATAATGAAGTACATTTTCCTGAATTTATTGACTTATTACTTGATTTCTTTATTTTTTAATACTTTATATTTTTATCTTTGTGTTTTTAAATATTTTTTTAATTTAAAATGGAAGTATTGAAATCATTGTATTTAATAATTATTTTTCAAATTTAATTTAGCAAACTTTTAACTAACTTATAAGTAAATTTATTCAAACACCCGTATAACTTACAGGAATTCATCAAATTATCATACTTACTCATTTTAAACTATAAATCAATTTTTGTTGTGATATCCAAACACGCACGAAACAGGCACACGAATTTATCCAAATAATGTGCATATGTAACATGTTTGTTTGTAAGTGGCACGAGTGTTTTGAGGGGCATGTCTTTTGCTAAATTCGGATTAGACTCATTCATCGATCGATTATTTTTTATGTTTCGAGTTCGAGAAGCTGAACAAGTACAAAACTATTGTCAGATTCGTTTTATTAATCAAACAAATTTTTATGTTTAAGTTTGATAAGTCTAACTCTCCCTCAAAAATAAATAAATAAATAAAGTCTAACTCCATTTTTATGAACAAACAGTACAATTTATTTGTAATTCTATCTGTATTCAATGTAATCGAACACATATTTCTTGACAAAAGAATGTCCAACAAATTTGAGAAACAAGTTGAACAAAATGTTGATACTGTTGGGAATTGAAGAAAGATTTTGATGAAGAGAAGCTACTAGACATGCTTTCCGTTTGTTTGGAGTGAACTCCTTCTTTTTGGTTAATTAGGTAGGTTGGATTAGTCGATTACAATAGATCGTATTTTTTCCGTTAAGTATTAGTACAAATGATTGTTGCAACATTATTATCCGCAGAAAAGAGGAACGGCTTCTTTTATGTACATTATCTACTTTGTGTAATTTAAAAGAAAACAGTCTGTAATGGAGTAACACGCCTAAAATGATAATTTTGCCAAAGCAAAACTTTGAGAGGCATAAACCATGGAAACTGAAATATACACAACGGGCATAAGAAGAGACTTAAAACCTTGAAAACCAAAAAATATACACAAGTGCCAACATGCATAAAGCAGAGACTTATGAAAAGAATCAAGAGAAGAATATTTCCAGTATCCCCTACAATTACAAGGCATTGCACCATTTTTTTCCCAAGTAAAAAAAGAAAGGCCTTCTCTTCCCTTATACACAAACCCATGTTTTGATTGTAAACCTTAACCCCGTTTGTCCTTTATCCACCAATTATCCTCGTATCTCCTTCCCCCTAATCTTATTCATGTACACAAGGATATATACCCTTACCCATTCTTACGAAATGAAAATGCAAAACAAAGTCTTCCCTTAGTTCTCTAACTAAGTGGTTCTCAACTTTTCAGAACCGGACTTAACAGGCAAAACATATTGAGTAACACTGAAGAGGACTGAAGAAGAAAATATTTGGCCAGTTACCTAGGCTGTGGTTGTGTTGACAACGACCGAGCAGGCCTAGCTGACAATTGTGATGATGGATTGCCAAAAAACATTGTTTGGGATCGAGTGACCATCTCGACCATTGATGGGGTCTGGTAAGCATGCATGAGGCTTGTACTATCCATGGAATCGCCTCTTGCAGTTGCCCTCTGCCAGGAATGTGAGCTTAGACCTGACAGAACATAAGCTCTACCTGAGGACTCGTAGACACGACGGTTTGCCATTCTCTCTTGCATTTCTTTCAGTTCAGCACCCAGTGCAACACACAACCTGTCACCAGCTCGGGCTGACACCGTGTCTAACAAATTTTGGCGGCAATGCTCAAGGACCGTCACTGCTGCGCTTAAATCACTACGTTCAGCAGCACCTCTTGCTGCTGCCATTGCTTCTGCTGCATGAAGCCTGTTTCGCTGTCTGTCCACTTCCATGGACACTGGAAGTTGTCCAGTAGTTTCAGGCCTCTGAATTACCACATTCCTGAGTTCTTCTACAGTCACTGTTTCTTTTGTGATAGGGTCTTTGTAATGACATTTAATTTTTACCAATGTCATGTCATTAATGTCTTTCTCAACTGGAATATTGAGAATGACCAAAAAATCTCTCTCTTCTTCAGCATATAGATCCCCAAATTCTATGAAGCCCGTTCTGGCATCAGCCGTTAAATTTGTCTTATAGTTTCCAGCTTTTATTGAGTTGAGATACAACTTTGGATGAACACAATCAACTACAACCTGGAGTTCCTGCACCACAACACTCAATAGTCCTCCAATGCATTGTGCAAAAGCATCCTGAATCACACTCTCTGCTTCTATGAAAGAAAATGTCCCCCCAGAAGCTTCAGAAATTGAGTGCATTGAAACAGCATCATGATCCGCACCAAAACCAAATGAGTGAACTGGAATGTTGGCGCCTGCACCACTATCCCGACGCATGGAGGATGGGAGGAGTGACTGCTGAGCAGTCTCGGTATCAGCACGGGGGCTTGATATTGTATACGTGTCCTGCCCATCAGATAATAGAATAATACTACTGACTGGGCTCTTCCATTTGCGGTCTGTCATAACCTTGGAACCTTTTCTCAGCCCCTCGGCAATGTTTGTGCCACCATTTGAAATCAGCGCATTCACAGCCTGCAGTGCTTCCTGCCTTCCGGTGTTTGTCATCCTACGAAGAGGAAAGAGACGACGAGCTGTGGAGGAGAAAGCAATGACTGAAAGCCGATCAGAAGGTCCAAGATTTTGTATAACGAATCCCATTGCTCGTTTCAACAAAGCAAGTTTTGTACCTGCCATGCTCCCACTGACATCAAGGACAGTGACAAGATCTATTGGAGCACGAGAGTTCTGAGGTATTAAAAGCGGATTTGCCTGGTCTTCACTATAGCATTCCTGTCTACCATTAACAGGAGCTTTAAGATGTAATAATATGTTGAAGTTACTATGAGATGCTGATCTTGCAACAGCAGAAACCTCAGGATATGTCTCGATCTCTACTGCTCCAATAGAGTGGTCATCATTAGAAGTATTTTCATATGAATATTTTGCAGCATCCTCAGGTTGGGGATCCAAAAGTTCATCATCATCGAACACACTTGGCTCGTGGGATAGACGGAGTGGAGCACTATGCCGATTTGCATCCAAACGAGGATGAGGGAGCTGTGGAACAACAACGTTCATCCAGCCATCATCTTGAGGCCAAATGCCACGACTAATTCTAGACCGTCTATTATAGAGATCCGAAGCAGGACTCTGAAATGGAACTTCCTTCCATTTTGCTCGACAAATGGGGCAGATCTGGTTGCCATGTTTTACATTGGACGTAATGCACTGAAAGTGGAAGGAGTGTGAACATTCTGCAGTAAATAAGGCATGGCCTTGGCCTGGCTTCATGGTGGTCAAGCATATTGAGCAGATCCTCTGCAATAACAAAGGTGTGCATATTAGAGGCAGATAATTTTGTGCAACTTTGAAACAAAAGAGATTGAAAAAGTCATGCAAGACAAAATGATACATGAATGTAGAACCTTAATCAGTTTGATGCTAACAGTCAAGTTAAAATGTATACATACGTACTAGGGACTAAGATAGATGGCATTTAACAAGTTTGAGGACCTTGATGCTAGTAACAGATATCACAGAGCAATTTAATTTTGACACCTGCAAACTGCATTAAGTCCTAATTAACTTATTATTAAGAGATAAACAGTAAGGATGAAATCATTGTCATTAATATTGGGAAATACAAGTGCTCAAATTATAAAAATTTACAAGTATCTTTCCCAGATATTTTTCATTCATGTTAAAATCCTCTTCTACATTATCAGGAAAAAGAAAATCGGAACCACTTGAGCCAACCAACTCAAGTGGCCAAGTCCTACGAGAATAACTACTTAAGAAAAAGCAACTTTTATATAAAAGAGCATCATTCACAGGTCATGAGCTACTTAGTCATATGATTGCATCCACTAGATTGATGTTAAAGATCAAACACATTACATAACCATTGCCTGAGAACAGACCCCTGTGTCTGCAGAAAGTCATATTATTTAAACTGTTACTTGAGTGCTTCAATGGCTATCCCAGTTCCCATGTGGTGTAAAGGCCCACTTGATAGTTCAAGAAATGGTACCACCACCTTCTCAGGGATAAAATGGGTACAACACAAAGCCATCTAAAAAAAGAATCTTGGGTAAAGAAAAAAACAACTCATTGTAGATTTCACATAGTCAAAGCAAAATAGAGGAAATTGGTAGTAACAGTACAACCCAACAAGTAAACTTTTTCCAAAAGTAAAGGTTAATCAAGCAACCACTCAAAGTAGTGATGAAGCTTTTGAGGCACAAAAAAGAAGATGATCAGAGGGACATTCTCAAAAGAATCATAAATCATTAGACTCCATAAAAATTTCTACTGTTTTTCAACTCCCTTCCTTACACCATTTCCAATCCCCAATCTCTAAAAGAAGATATGATATTTTCACTTTTTCAAAAACAACTACTTTGTTGGGATAAAACAAGAAACAAATAGGACATGATCGAGGAATAAATTTGTTTTTGTTAACAAGGGCAGTATAAGAATTATGAAAGACGTCAAATTTGATGTAAAAGTTACACCAAATGTAGTTTTGACACCAAATTTAGTGTCCCGCTATTTATTTGATGTAACTTTTACACCATTATAGTGTTGCATTGGAGTGACTTTTACACTATAAATTACATTATAATAACGTTATAGTATTGGATTGCATCGGAGTTGCTCTTACTTTGATACACCATTTCATTTAACAGAAAGCTATTAATCAAAATCCCACCAAAACTTATCATCAAAAGAGGAGAGAAAGACATGAAGAGATTGATAGAAAATTAGAAATGTAGGTGAAAACACTGCAGTTGCTTGCTGACTATACAAGCCACTTCCTTTCCTTGGAGTTTTCCTTTAACAATATGGCCAAACACAATGGTCCTACTCTCACTACTTGCATGCAGTCCCTCCACAAAAACAACAGTTAGCATGTTGAAAGCTACTTGACATTACCATTACCCATCCCTTCTTCCACTCATACTTATATAGACTATATTTGCATATCCAACCCCACAATTCCACAATATAAAGTCTAACACACTTTTATTTGTAACCTTGCCACAAACAATACTTAAGAATGTAATGCTGGTAGATTACTACATAGTTTAAGACCCCCCACCCACCACCGAAAAAAATTAAAAAATCCACAGAATTAAAATCTCGAATTCTCGCAGAATACCACCGAAAGAATGTAACGTATGACAAGCTTTTACAATTTTATAATTGCCCTTGACCGGAAAGTAAAAAAAATCTCGAATTCTCGCAGACAAATGTAAGGATCACGTATAACAGATCCATATCCACACACAAACATCAAATTATATTCCAAATAAAAAATATAAAACCAACTTAGCTAGCATAAGAAAATCTATAATTAAAATGTCAACCTAATCTTCTTTTTGAACAAATAACTTATCTGAATCAAACACATATTACACACTCATAAAGTAGATCCTCAATCAATATAACTAAACAATGTATTTTTAAATTTTTTGTTATCGAATAAAATTATCCGGTCCCAAGAGTATTCATTTATCGAAAATTACAATATATAAACATACCTTGGATGATTTACTGCCATTCTTAGGTAAGCGTAGCCCAGAAGAAGACGGAGAAGGAGTCATGGGACGTTGATAATCAGGCATTCGTCCATCCACCGGAGTATTGGTCGGAGACAGTAAGGAAGCATCGGAAGCTCTAGTTCCGGCGGCCGGAGAAACATCATCAGACGTCTTAGGAACATACAAACAATTATTTAACCCTAAAGCCATCTTGGCTTTTCTCCATTTGCTTCCCATTTCTCTAATATATTTTTCTGGAGATTGAGACTATATTTTAGTTGTGTACACAAAATGCATGCATGTAACAAGTATATATATATACATGTTTTGTGGATTTAATGTGTAAGGGAACAAATGTTAACAGGAAGAACAGATCTCTAAATGAGTGTTGGATGAGATGGGCAATGCTGACACGGGAACCGATAGGTTTGTAATCAACTTATGTGCATGTATTGAGATTGTGTGGAGAGAGAGAGAGAGAGAGAGAGATGAGTTTATGTCTACGAGGAAGTGTGTGTATGTGGATGCGAAGAGAGAAGAGAAATTAAAGGAGAGGTGAGTGGGGTAAAATTGGAATTCTAGGTTTTGACTAATCTTATTTACAAAAAACAAGATAAAATTGGTTGAATAAGATGGTCTAGCCAGCCGGTTTTTATGTACATTCTGCTGTTATTTTGTGTCATCCCCATCAGCTGCCGCCCGACTGAACGTTTTCACCGTCTAGTTTTACCTAGTTCTTTTTTCTGCTTTTTTTTTGCTAAGTTAATAAGTAAGCGGGATTTCTCCCTATTTCGAAGATCACTATGACCTTCCAGAGACTAGACTACAGGCTGAATTTCATTGAATCTATTACCGACCTAGCACTCTTTGTACCTGTGAGACGAGATATCAGAGAAATCTCCTTCGGGAATATCCCTAATAAACCTTTTAACGTATTTGCTAAGGATCTTTTTTTTGCTTTTTAAACGTACAAAGAAATTATTAATTAACTTGGACATTGTTTTGCAGATATTCACCGGTAACTACTACCTTGTCATGAACTCGAAAAAGAGTTTACGCCTCATCAGTATTCACAAGAATGCCGCAATCCTGTGTGTATATGACTAATTGCGTATAAATTTTGGTCAATTAATTGTATTTTTATGATTTTCATTGGCGTGTCGTTACGAAAATACGTAAGCAAATACATAAATAAATTCCCGAAAGATACTTTTGTCTTCGTGTAGCCATATGTTATATCTTTGACTTGACATCACGACCCAACGATAATTACAATATATCATCTCAACCATATCTTCTCAAAGTTTAATGACGAACCTCACTCCCACTCAAAGCTTGTATTATAGCATCTTTGAATACAAATTTACGAGTGGTTCACCAAGCCATTAATATTTGACTTGTTATATAATATATCTCTATCACTTTAATTATAATATCTCCGTCTCTTTCAACGGGTTATTGTATTATTTGTCATTTCAAATGAGGAAGAATCGAATTTAGAATTTGAAATAACAGAAGATAAGCCCTTATTTGTCATCGTTTTGGAATTTTAATACATAAAATAAGTTAATTTTGGTTACGGTTGATTACAAACCGTAAATATTTTGAGTTAGTGAAGAGAGTTGCTAATTTCTGAAAATCATTTACGTTATGATGAATGTTGAATGTGTATGTATGATGATTAGGAGTGGTAGTAGTTGAAGTTTCCATCTCAATGTTCTATATCAAGCATAGGCATCATATGTATTCATTTGAGTTTGAATTGAAGCTTTCAAACAAGTTGAATGTAATAAATAGAAGCATAAATTAAAGCAAACAAAGTGCTTTTGTTTGTTGGAAATTTCAAAAGAAATGGAATGTGAATTTAATAATGTAGATTGTAGATACAAGGTCCTATCTTTGGTTCAAGGATCTCACATGTCTTGTTAATTACCTATACCAACTAATTTTCTCTCCGGTCAATTAGACCATCCATGGGTTCATGAAGTTACACATTACCTAATGTACTAATTATACACTACATAAAAAGGATTTGTACAGATATGTAGAGTATAAAACTCATGAAAATTCGAACATAATATATATAGGATATTTTTCCACAATCATCAATTATCTCTTGTAATGAAACATAACATCACCGTCTCAATGAAACATAGGCGGGAGTCACTATTTTAACAATCATCTCCCGCAATTAAACATAACAGCAGGTAATTGACATTCATCGATGGTTGGTGACCAAATCCTATATATATCTATACTATTATATTAAAGCCGAAACATTTAAAGTTTTATTATCTTTTTTATAGTTTAATATTTCATTTGTTTATATTTATATTTACTTTTCATGAATATGATTTTAAAATTTGAATAGTTTTACTCATATGTTGTTGAATTGACGTAGGTGTTTGTGTTTGTTCGTGATTAGTTTGTATTTTAAGAATTTTGTGTATAATAATATTATAGAGATGTACTTAAGGGTCGTTTGGTTCGTAAAGTGGTAAGGTGGCATGGGGTTGAGATATCATTTCTGATATTATGTGTTTGGTTGGATGCTGGAATAAATATATTTGATTTATGATATTTTCAATTGACTAATTTTAATTAATTTAAAATGTTAATTTAATTATTTTTTAAATATATTTTTGAGTTGTTGATTTGTTCTTATATTAAAATATATATTTAATTGCTTGTATAGATATAAAAATAGTGGAAATTGTATTGATTCCCCGTACATCTCCCTCATACCCACCTCCCCGAAGGATATCAAAAATCCATACCTTGGGGGTTTGAACTATGAGTTTTACAATTATCTTTACTGAACCAAACACTAGGTATGTGGTTGAAATGAACGAAACTCATACCCAGTACACTTCAAACCAAACGACCCAAGTTCAGGTAGTTATTACTAATTATAATATAAAGTTTATTTTTTATTAATTATTTTCTATGAATTGAAAGTTATAGAAAAAATTATAACAAAACATAAAATTTATAAGTTTAATATAATAATATTACCGTTTTATATAGAAGTTACCCGTATTATTTTTAGAGGATGAGTTGTTTTCGTTAAAAAATATAAAATAGATAATGTGTTGAAAAAGGTAATTAATTAATTATTAATAATCATATAAAATTGTATTATCTTTTAATATATATATGTTGCCCGTATTATATTTAGAAGGTCATTAGTTAGAAAATATAAAACAACTAAAGTATTTTAGTAGAAATAGGTAACTGATTATTTATTAATAATTATATATAATATATTATCGTTCTATATATGTGGTTCGTGTTATTTTTAGAAGATGAGTTATTTTAGTTAGGAAATATATAAATAAATAGTGTGTTTTAGCTGAAAAAGGCAATTTCTTATAAATATATAATAATATCACCACGTTGCCCGTGTTATTTTTAGAAGATGAGTTGTTTTTGTTAGAAAATAAGAAACATGTAATGTGCTGAAAAAGGCAGTTGGTTATTTATTAATAATTATACAAAATTATTTTATGTTTTTATGTATATATTGCCCGTATCATTTTTAGAAGATGAGTTATTTAAGTTAAAAAATATAAAATATGTACTTTGCCCGTGTTATTTTTAGAAGATAAGTCGTTTTATTTAGAAAATATAAAACATGTAATATGTTTTAACTGAAAAAGGTAATTAGATAGTTATTAGTAATTATAATATAAAATATTTAGAAGATGAGTTGTTAAAATTATAAAATATAAAAGGATATTTATCAAAAATACCATCTTTTTAAAGTTTTTTTGCGATTTTACCATCTTCTCAAAATATTTGCAAAAATACCTTTTTTTTAAAAATAATTTGCCTAAATACCATCTTTTAAAAATATTTTGCAAAAATACGTTCTGCAACTAAATGCAACCAAATGCAATCTGTTGATATAATTTAGTTGATTTTGGTGAATTGTGAAAATTTTAAAATTGAATTTGCATATGTGGCTGCGCAGCAGGTTGCATATAGTTGCATAGTTGCATATGTGGTTGCAAACAGGTTCCCTGCTGTTGCATCCGGTTGATTTGGTTGCAGAAGGTATTTTTGCAAATAAGATGGTATTTTTGCAAATTATTCTTTTTTTGAAAAGGTATTTTTGCAAAAATATTTATGGCATAGGGTATTTATGAAAAAAGCCCTATAAAATAGGTAATGTGAGTTGTTTTATTTAGAAAATATAAAACAGGTAATACGTTTTAGCTGAAAAAGGTAATTAGATAGTTATTAGTAATTATAATATAAAATATTTAGAAGATGAG
The DNA here is from genome assembly GCA_030848705.1 of Heracleum sosnowskyi. Classification (NCBI taxonomy): domain Eukaryota; kingdom Viridiplantae; phylum Streptophyta; class Magnoliopsida; order Apiales; family Apiaceae; genus Heracleum; species Heracleum sosnowskyi. The sequence goes on along the minus strand of CM061241.1, from coordinate 65,474,699 downwards.
TTGTTTAAGTTATAAAATATAAAATCGGTATGTGCCCGTGTTATTTTTAGAAAATGAGTTTTTTAGTTAGAAAATACAAAACTGGTAATGTAGTGAAAAAGGCTGTTGGTTTTTTTATTAATAATTATATAAAATTACATTATGTTTCTATATATATGTTTCCCATATTATTTATAGAAGATGAGTTGTTTAATTTAGAAAATATAAAATAAGTAATGTGTTCGTGTTATTTTTAGAAGATGAGTCATTTTATTTAAAAATTATAAATAGGTAATATATTTCAGCTGAAAAACGTAATCAAATAGTTATTCGTAATTACTAACTTAAAACCCGTGCGATGCATGGTTGAAAATTTTAATTTTTTTGTATTTTAATATTTTTAATATTTTTATTTTTTATTTGCGTTTTATGAATATGATTTTGAAATTTGAATAGTTATACTTAAATGTGGTTGTTGAACTCAATTAAAGTAGGTGTTTGTGTTTTTGTATTTCATGAATTTTGTGTTTAATAATATTTTTTATATGTGTTTAATAATTAGGTAGTTATTAGTAATTACAATATTAATTTTATTTTTTATTAATTATTTTACGTGAATTGAAAGTTATAAAAGAAGTATAACTAAAATAAATTTTATGAGTTTAATTTAATAATATTATCGTCTTATATAAATGTTCCCTGTGTTATTTTTAGAAGATGAGTTATTTTAGTTAAAAAATATAAAACAGATAATGTGTTGGAAAAGACAATTAGTTATTATTAATTATATAAAGTTATATTCTCTTTTAATATAAATGTTACCCATATTATATTTTGAAGATTAAGTTAGAAAATATAAAACAACTAATATGTTTTAGCTGAAATATGTAATTGATTATTCTATTAATAATTATGTATAATATATTATCATTTTGTATATACGTCATTTGTATTATTTTCAGAAGGTGAATTGTTTTAGTTAGAAAATATAAAATAAATAATGTGTTTTAGATGAAAAAGCTAATTGGTTATAAATATATAATAATATCACCATTATATATACGTTGCATGTGTTATTTTTGGAAGATTAATTGTTTTAGTTAAAAAAATATAAAACAGGTGTGCTCAAGAAAGATAGTCATTTATTAATAATTATATAAAATTATATTACCTTTTAATGTATATATTGATTGTCTTATTTTTAGATGATGAGTTGTTTAAATAAGATTATATAAAACACCGTGTTATTTTTAGAAGATGAGTTGTTTTAGTTAGAAAAAATAAAATAGGTAATGTGCTGAAAAGACAGTTATATAAAATTTATATTACTTTTTATATAAAGTTGCCTGTTTTATTTTTAGAAAATGAGTTGTCTTAGAGAATATAAAAGAGGTATAATGTTTTAGCTGTAAAAGGTAATTAGATAGTGTTGGTCCTCGTGTATTGCAGAAGGGGGGGATGAATGCAATACTGATAAAATTCAATCTCAGTTTCAACAACCAAAACTAAGATTTAATGTTATCAATAATATGTATGCATTCACAAACAGTATAATCGAGAAGACATGATTCACAAAATAAATGTTTTATTTATTTTGCAAAGTGTTGCTACAACCTCAAGAGAGAATTCTTGAGCTTCGGTTTTTCTTCAAGACACTTGCTTATCTTCGTTACATACCTAGAATGAATTAATAGTCTAAGTATAAAACTAATCCTATCACTGTCAACACGGGTCTATGAAGCTGCTGTCATTATCAAGTGGCAGCTTCTTACAAAGTGTCTACCCATGTGACTTTCCTAAATTGCTAACAATGTCAGATATACATTACAAAGAAAGCAACCTAGATTCATTCTATTTCTAGCTAAACCAATTTAGCAAATAGAGACTTGACCTTGCTCTTGAATTGATTCGCTTTTGTTTGCAGTGCTTGAAGCTTCTGTCGTAGTCTTGCAGACTTGATGCAGCTTTGGGATACTGCAACACGCCTGTTTCTTGAACATTGAAACTGTCACGGGATTTGACTGAGAAAGATACCTAGAACAAGGATCTTTCTCGAGACAGTTACTTTTGCCGCAAAGCTTGCTGTCACAGGAATGTGCTTTTGGTGACAGTAGGAGTTCCCCGCATAGTGTGCTGTCGAGGTTTCCAAACTTGCTGTCGAGGGCTAAAGTTGCTGTCGCGTAGTCTTCCGCCAATGTTGCTGTCAGAGTGAATATGCTGTCTTGACTTGCAACATTCTGTCTTCTTGTAATCTTACTGTCAATGCTTATGACAGTAACCTTTATTCATGCTGTCATCTAATATGCATTCTTTGAGGTTTGAACACGGAAAGTGAACTTCTTCCAAATTACACAATTAAAATAACATTACATACTGATTACAAGAACATACTTTGGCTGTGACAGTATGTTCTACTTAATTAAAAAATTAAGTATATACAAAGTTAAGTTGTTCCTATGCTATCACCCATAAATCCCAACAATCTCCCCCAATTTGTTTTTATGGATAATAACAACAAATTTACAATATATGCTGACAACTTAACTAACAAGATCAGAATGGATTTAGAATGTTTACTTAGCTTGAGATTTCCTCTTCTGTCTTGTTACTTCCTCTCTTCTGAGAGCTTCTACCAAGCTGCCTCTTAGACCTTCTACAAGAGAGATTTCAGCAGGTGTGACTGCAGCATCTTCTATTTCTTCAATGATCTTCTTGATAGTAGGAGAAATAAGAGAACTAGCATCCCTAAGATTCAACCATTTCTCTTGATCAAATGGATAGCTTCTGAAGTGGAGTTCTTCATGAATGAGCTTGAATCACCTTTGAAAGGCATATGTCTAGTCCTATTTGTAAACACCGAGGATTCTACTCAACTTTAATTAAGATGTAATAAGTAAATAATAAAAATCAATTGTCACAGGAATCTCAGAAGGTTATATCTGTCAAAGAATGAAGATTAAAGTCATCTACAGACTTGAAGTGATTCTACATTGAAAGAAGCTCAATTTATTGATCAAGCCTCAATGAAGTATTCAAGCTCAGTGGATTTATTAAAGTGACAGAGATTTCAAGTGGTGACAGAAAAAGATACTGATTACGGAGTTCTTGAATGAGAAGGAAGTGAATCACTGCTTAAAGTTAAATAGATAAAGAACAGACATTGTCGTTAGTCACTCATGAACCAGACAGTACATCGAGTGTCAACGTACTATTTTGTTTGTTATTTATCTAAGTTTTAAGTGATTCTGGATTTATTTGAGAAGTCAACTAATTCTATTTATTCTCTTATAAATAATTAATATTATTAAGTATATTATTTATTAAATTAATTCTGCAAAGAATTAATTTAATACATAATTTATTTAGTTAATTATTTAAATTAGAATATATTTGAACTAGGAAGACTTAGATTTTGTACTAGGAAGACTTAGTTTTTAAACTAGGAAGACTCTCAAGAGAGTCTTCCCGATTGTCTTCCTAGGCAAATTTAGAGTCTTCCCGAATGTCTTCTTAATACATTGATTGTCTTCCCGATTGTCTTCTAAGAGTAAAATCATTGTATTTCTTTAAGTCTTCCTAATGCAATTCAATTAATTTGTATTGCACGTGGGTTGGCTTATATAAAAAGAATGCAGTGTGTTTTGTTTATATAAGACAAGGCAGTTGACATTCATAACACAGATAAATTCACACAGAAGTAAAGACAGCAACAAATATTTCATTCTCTCTTAATTACTTCTCTCAACTGTCAAGCTACAAAATTCGCCAGAGATTTAATTCTTGATTGTTCTTCAACATTTAATTCATAAGAATTGTATCTCTTGTACTGCTTTAGCTTTCTAGCGGATCATAATCCCTAGATTTTATATCGAACTACTTTTTAGTATTCGATCCTTTTTATTACAAAAATAGATAAATTCATGTCGAATTTATTCTAGATTTGTTTTATTAAGTTCTTTGTAATCAGTGATCAAAGTTGTAACACTCCTCAAGTTTAATAGAGTTTCTATTTAACTTGAATATTGTTTCAGTTTTTATTCCGCATTAATTTGTTCTAAACAGTTAAATCATTTAAAGGACAAATTCGATAAAACGGTATAGTTTGTATTCAACCCCCCTTCTACAAACTTATCAGGACCTAACAATTGGCATCAGAGCCTTTTGATTGATATACAAATCAAAGATCCAATTGTTTTGAGATTTTTCTTTTAAACTCTGATTTTTTATCTTATTCCTAAAAATCTCAAAAGATGTCTACTACACAGAAAGTTGGTACTGTCAAAATCCCTATGTTCAGCAAGGAGCATTATCCAATGTGGAAGAAGAAAATGCTTCTATTTCTTAAGGTTGCAAATCCTAAATACATTGATGTGCTGAAGAACGGTCCCAAAGTCCCTATGATTATTGAGGGAGAACTCATTGAGAATAATGTTGTGACTAGGGCTGCCAGAATGTACCCTAAAGATCCCAAGGAGTACACTCCTGATGAGAAAGAGGATGTTACCTTGGATTCCTGTCTTCAGTTGATTCTTATTGATTGTCTTCATCCAATCATGCATAATCATGTTCTCAACTGTGATACTGCTAAACACATTTGGGCAACTATAGAGATAATCAATGAGGGGACAGAGGAAGTTAGGGAGAATATGCTGGAGATTCTCACCTCACAATATGAGCATTTCAGATCAAACCCTGGTGAAGGTATCTCTCAGGTTTTTGAGAGATATAACAAATTAATCAATGATCTGAATCTCAATGGGAAGCACTACACCAACAAGGAGATTAACAAGAAGTTCCTTCTTACACTTCCACCTCATTTGGAGCACAAAATATCTGCCATTAGAGAAGCAAGAGATATGAATGAGATTGCTTTGGAGAGATTGTATGGTGTTCTGAAGACCTATGAGCTGGAGCAAATTCAACAAAGGGAGCTGTATGGAACTGGGAAGATTGTTAGTACTTCTACTGCACTGGCTGCTGAAGTCCCACAGAAACTGGAAGTGAAGCATGTTCAACCTTCCAGTTCTAACTTGAATGTTATTGATGCTGAATATGGATTAACATCCATTGATCAATCTGGTGGTGACTTCTATTCTTTAGAAGAACTTGATCAGCTGGAGGATGCTGATTTGGCTTTGATAGTCAGAAAGTTTGGGAAGTTTAGATTCAAGAGGAATCCCAATCTTAAGTTCAGACCCAGGTTTCAGAGAGGTGGTTCTTCATCTTCAAGTGGCTCAAGGGGTGGCTACAAAACTGGAACTGTGGAAAGGAGCACAATCAGATGCTACAATTGCAATGAGTTGGGTCACTTTGCTACTGAGTGCAGAAAGCCAAAGCAAGTGACTAGAAACACATTTGATTCTAGCAAGAAGAACAAGATTGGGAAAGCTTATGTTGCTGAAGGAAAGAGTTGGGATGACACTGACAGTGATGAAGAAGCAGGTGAGATTGGGAACCTTGCTTTAGTGGCTAAAGAGGCAAGCACTTCATCTGCACACATGTCAGAGGTAATGTTTACTGATACTGAAATGATTCGTCATCTTGGTGGCACCTTAGAATGTGCTCGCACTGAAAATGATAGAATAATTCTTTTGAACACAAATCTTGAAAATGAGATAAAAGAATTAAAACTAGTGCATGTTAATCAGGATGAACTTGTTGAGAAAATAGCTTTTCTTGAGAATAGGGTTAAATGTTATATTCAACTGGAAACCATTCTTAAGAAAGAGATTAGTGAGCTCAAGACTAAAGCTAATGCCTATTTTAGCTCTTGTAAGATGGCTAAAGAGATTCTCAATAAACAAGCTATTGGTAATCATGTCAGTATAGGTTATGGTTATAATGAGGCCATTGGATTGCTTGGAATTAACTCCCCTTGTAGATACAAATCTGAAGGAAAGGTTGTTCCATATATACTTAAGGGTATTGAAACACCCTTCTGTAAGGAGTCTGAGGCAGAGCCTATGAATGAAGACTCTATCATCTTTGCAGAGGAGATTCGTGAAGAAGATATTGCTTTGGAATTTGAACAATCCAAAAAGTGTATATCTGATATTCCAGTCAAAGTTGCTACAACTAAAAAGACTAAATCAGATATCCATAAGTTGGATCAAAACAACTGTAGAACTAACATGCCTGCTGTTAATTCTTCTCATAAAGCATGTGGTGTGAGTAATTGCATGTCTTGTGCTTTTAATGTTATGTATGCTTTCTTTAATAAAAAGCATGTATCTAGTGATAAGACTGCTCCACGTCAACATGTTAATAATAAGAAGCATGTTAAAGCAAAGACTACTAGTCCTCCTCAGACTAGAGTGGATTCATTTATCCCTAAGCCTACTCAGAAATGTGTTAAGGCTGGCTATAAATGGAAACGCTCTTATGTGAAAGAGGTTGAAGTAGTTGTAGTTAAAAATGTTGTTTTGCCTGACAAAGGCCAATTCTTTAAGTATGCCGGACCCAATCAAGTGTGGGTTCCGAGGAAGGACTAATCAATCTGGTATTGCAGGGAGTTAAACAGGTAAGCCGTGTTATATGGGTTCTTGACAGTGGTTGTTCAAGGCATATGACCGGAGATAGAGCCCTGCTATCAGATATGGTTGAAAAAGCTGGCCCAGTAGTAACCTTTGGAGATAACAGCAAGGGTATTACGAAAGGATATGGCTGTTTGAAGTACGGAAATGTTATCATTGAAGATGTTTCATTTGTGGAAGGTCTGACGTTCAATCTTCTCAGCATCAGTCAGTTCTGTGACAGAGGATATTCTGTTTCCTTTGAAAGAGAGAAGTGCCAGATCCTTCACAAGAAGAATGGAAAGCCTGCTCTTCAAGGAGTGAGGAAAGGTGACTTGTTCATAGCTGATCTGAACTCGGGATTCAAAGATGAAGTTAATTGTTTTTATGTTAAAGCTTCATCAGATGATAGTTGGCTATGGCACAAGAAGATGTCTCACCTTAACTTCAAAACTATGAACTCTTTAGTCAAGAGGGAATTAGTTAGAGGTTTGCCTCAGATGGAATTTACACAGGAAGGACTGTGTGAGGCATGCCAAAAAGGAAAGTCAAAGAAGGCTTCTCACAAGGGCACTGATACATCATCAATAACTGAACCTCTTCAGCTACTGCACATGGATTTGTTTGGTCCAGTTAATGTGATGTCCATGTCAAAGAAACAATATGCACTTGTGATTGTTGATGACTATTCTAAATATACATGGGTTTTATTCCTACATTCCAAGGATGAGACCCCATTCCTGGTGATTGGCCATGTGAAGTTGATTGAGCTGGATTCTAGATTCCCTGTTAGAGCCATAAGGTCAGATAATGGTACGGAATTCAAGAATGCCATTCTAAATGACTTTTGTGCTGATAAAGGAATAACAAGACAGTATTCTGCCCCTAGAACTCCTCAACAAAATGGAGTAGTGGAAAGAAAGAATCGTACATTGATTGAAGCAGCTAGGACTATGCTAAGTGAGTCCAAACTTCCAACGTACTTTTGGGCTGAAGCAGCGAATACAGCTTGTTATACTCAAAATCGAACGTTAATCAACAAGGACTTAATGAAGACTCCGTATGAGATCATGAACAAAAAGAAACCAAATGTCAAGTACTTTCATGTATTTGGAGCAAAATGCTTTGTGCTTATAGATGACAATGTTAAACGTGGCAAGTTTGATGCAAAGGCACAAGAAGCTATTTTTGTTGGATATTCCAGAAGATCTTACAGGGTCTATGTGGTTGGCAGTCACACAGTAAAGGAAAGTGTCAATGTTACTTTTGATGACACTAAGTTCCCCAGTATCCAAAAAGAAGACTCATCTGAAAAGCTGAAGTTTGATAACTTGCCAGACTCAGAATCAGATGATGAAGCCCCACCTAAAGTTATTGCTGGTGATGATAATAACAATGATGATAATGATCATGGTGATGGTGGTGGAAACACTGGTAACAATGGAGATACCACCAGCACTGGAGAAGAATCATCAAGGCAAACAGGCAACAACTCAGGGGGAGCAAATGAAGGATCAGCTAGTCACTCACAACATCAAAGTGAATTTCAAGGTGAATCATCAAGATCAAATCTTCCAAGACAGACTGTTTGGAATAGAGCTCATCCTTTTGAGTTGATCATTGGTGATCCAGATGTTGGAGTTAAAACTAGAAGAGCTTCTCAGAATGAATGTCTTTTCTCAGCATTTCTATCTAAAATGGAGCCAAAGAAAACTGAGGAAGCACTGACTGATCCAGATTGGGTGATTGCTATGCAAGATGAACTCAATCAGTTTGAACAACAGCAAGTCTGGAAACTGGTACCCAGGCCAAAGAACAAGAAAGTAGTTGGTACAAGGTGGGTATACAGAAACAAGCTAGATGAGGATGGCATTGTTACTAGAAACAAGGCTAGACTGGTTGCACAAGGGTATTCTCAAGCTGAAGGCATTGATTATGATGAAACCTATGCACCATTGGCTAGACTTGAGGCCATCAGGATGTTCTTAGCATTTGCTGCTTATTCCAATTTTAAAGTCTATCAAATGGATGTTAAGAGTGCATTCCTGAATGGTGAACTTGATGAAGAAGTGTATGTGGAACAGCCCCCTGGCTTTGAAAATCAGGAGCTGCTGGACTTTGTGTACTTTCTCTTCAAGGCTATCTATGGTCTCAAACAAGCCCCAAGAAAATGGTATGACACTCTCTCTGGTTTTCTTTTAGAAAATGGTTTTGTTAGAGGTATCATAGACAAAACTCTTTTTTCAAAGAAACACAAAAATGATATGATATTAGTCCAAGTCTATGTGGATGACATCATATTTGGGTCTACTAATGATAATCTCTGTAAGAGATTTGCTGAGCTAATGCAGAGTAAGTTTGAAATGAGTATGATGGGTGAGCTGAAGTTCTTTCTTGGATTACAAGTAAGTCAAAGGTCAAATGGTATATTTATTTGTCAATCCAAGTATCTCAAAGAACTCCTCAAGAAGTATCACATGGAGGATTCAGCATCAGCAAGGACTCCATCTTCAACAGCAATCAAACTTGGAGCTTCTGACAAATCTATCAAGGTAGATGTTACAAGCTACAGAGGTATGATTGGCTCCTTACTCTATCTTACTGCTAGTAGACCAGATATTATGTATGCTACATGCTTGTGTGCAAGGTTCCAAGCGGACCCTAGAGATGTTCATCTCGTTGCTGTGAAAAGAATCTTGAGATATCTTAAGGGTACACCTAATCTAGGTATCTGGTACCCTAAAGATTCTGGTTTTAATCTTGTTGGATATACAGATTCTGATTATGCAGGTAGTGTTGTGGATAGAAAAAGCACCTCTGGGAGTTGTCAATTCCTAGGAGGTAGGTTGATTTCCTGGTATAGCAAGAAACAGCAAACAGTTTCCAATTCAACAGCAGAAGCTGAATATATTGCTGCTGGAAGCTGTTGTGCTCAGATCTTATGGATACGGAATCAATTAAAGGACTATGGCTTTGCCTTAGACAAAATTCCCATATTTTGTGATAATACAAGTGCCATAGCAATCTCCAACAACCCTGTGCAGCACTCGAGAACGAAGCACATTGATATCAGGTATCATTTTATCAGAGAGCATGTCATGAATGGAACTGTGGAGTTACACTTTGTACCCACAGAAGAACAGACTGCAGATATATTCACTAAATCTGTTGACGAATCCACATTTATCAAGTTAGTTGGTAAATTGGGTATGTTAAACAGTCTTAGTGATTAACAATATCTCTGTCATGTTTGTTCTTTAAAAATTCATTTTCTCTTGTCATTTAACTGATATTTTCTGCCATTTCTCATTTAATAATTGCATGCTTGTTAATTTAAATGGTTCTGGATATTTTATTTTCTTTAAAAATATTTTTCTCATATTTTTTAAGTGGAGAAATGTATTTTTATTGAAAATATATTTATTTAGAATTATTTAGATATTTTCCAGATTGTAAATACTGTTGTTTGAATTTTTCTGCAAGTTTATATTAATTTTATGCATTTCTATAATATTCTGCATATTTTTCTAGGATTTATGGAATTTTCTATGAATTTTTCTAGGCTTTTATATATTTTTCATGCATTTTTATAAGTTTTTCAGTATTTTTCTGTGAATATTCGATTTAAAATTCTGAATTTTTCCTAAGTCTTCCCAGTTTTACACTAGGAAGACTACCGGGAAAACTAAGCATTTTTTTCTGTTTTGTTTTGTTTTTTTTTCTGTTTTATTTTTAATTAATTTTTAATTAATTTTAAGTTTTTTCCTAAGTCTTCCCAGTTTTTGAACTAGGAAGACTATCGGGAAGACTTAAAAATAATTACTTTAGTTTTCTGATTTTCTTTTATTTATTTGTTTTTCCGAAGACTTCCTAATTTGAACTAGGAAGACTACCGGGAAGACTATCCTAAGTCTTCCCGATTGTCTTCCCAGTTCAAATTCAAAAAAAAAACCGTCAGTCTTCTATTCTAATCAGTTTTAGTTTTATTCTATTATATATATATAGATACACACGAAAATACACACACTTTGCCTTACCAGTTTTTGTTTGTGTTCTAATTAGTTTTCTTTCACAAAACCCTTTCGGATCCAAACAATTCTGCAGAAACTTTGATCATGGTTCTTATTGCTCAAGTTGTTACTTAGCAAAATTTGTTCTGTTCTTTTAAATTCAAGATATCAAGTCGAAGTGCTGTCCAATTTTTCAATTTTCTTGGAATCCATTCGAATTGATTCTTCTTAATTTGCTAAGTGACTGCTTGTGTTTTAGTGATCTTAGAAATTTCTAGAAGTGTGTTTAACTGTGTGTGGTTGAAGATCTATTACCCAATTTAGTTTGCATTTCAAAGTGTCTTAGTTCGAATATTTAGGATCTAAATTTGAAAATTAATTAATTTTGATAAAATTTAATTTTGTGGATTTTAGTAATTTTAATTAATTCTAAAAATCCCTAAAATTTTATTTTTATTTAAGTTAATTAAAATTTTATTGTGTTATTTAAAATGGATCCTAATAATTTTGAATTAGTTTTAAATAATTTTGTTGGGTATTTTGATCCGGCTAAGTGTAAAGTGGGACGTTTCAGACCATGGATTCAATTTTTAAATAGCAATACATGTGTTAGTTATGCTATTTGTGCCAATGCACTTCTGAAAATTGATCCACTAAGGATGTTGTGTTCAAGTGCTGTTATTGCTGAAGATTCAAACTCTTTTACTTTCTATATCTTAAACCAGCAATATACAGTTACTTTTGATTTATTTTGTGATGTGTTGCATTTTCCAAAGGATAGATTTGATCCATTACCCACTGATGATGAGTTAACACAGTTCTTTGTGAATATTCATTATCAAGGTCCCTTTCAAATGGTGAAATTGTCAAAAACTTTTGTTGTAAGGGAATGGGATCTGTTCTTTGATACTATAGCTAGGGTATTTGGTAACTGCACAAAAACAAACTTTCATTGCATTACCAGTCTTAATCAATATATTGCCTATGCTATAGTATTTGGTCGTAGATTGAACTTTGCTGAGATTCTGTGGAACCTTTTGCTCAACAGGCTTGCTCACTCTAGGAGAGATTCTGATAATGGTGTGAAAGTAAGGTGTTGGTACCCTCGCTTTCTAACTCTTATCATTAATCATCTTCTCACTGCTGAGCAGGTAGAACTGTTTCGAGAAGCTAGATTTGAAACCTCTCCAACCACAGACACCAAATTCTACACCAGAATTGACGTCTCATCCAAATTCCTCAATATACCTGTTCTTGTTTCACCATTGATGAGTCAATTCATTAATCTTCCTATCTTTGGTGAACAAGTTCCCGAACCACATCCAGTACCACTACAGGTAGTTATTCCTAACTTTGGTTCTTCTTCTGGTACTTCAAGTGAAACCCAAGTGGTTGTTAGGGCTGACCCAGAGATTGTAGAACCACAGTCTCTGACCCAGGTCATAGAGCCAAACAGAGAGTCAAACACTCCTGAAACACAATCTGAGCCTAATGTTCAAACCAGTTCAAGAAAGGTTAGTGATATACCTGAAATGAGTGTTCCCACAGCTCTGTCTCCACCCTTAAAGAAAAGAAAAACCTATAGGGAGACAACTGTAAGCCCATCTGTATCCTCTCGAAAGGATATGGACATTGATATGGCCACTACACAGACTCTGGAGACATCCTCTCAACAGGATGAATCTATTGAAATTCGCCATAGGGCCATGGCATCTTGTACTGAGTCAAGCACACTCCCATTACTCACAATGGGAGAAAATATCCATATAGATGACACTCAGGACACCATGTCAGGAGAGCACTTTACTTTTGACTTTGAAACAGTGCCTACCATAGTTACGGTAGAAGTGCCTTCACAGGCATCAGAGGGAAAATCTGATTCTTCGCCTCCAATAATAGAATCATTTTCTCCCCTCCCAGAGGGAACATCTCTGGCTCCCCTAAGGGATTTTTCACTCGCAGTTTATACTGGAGAAAGTGAAAGGCAACTTGATGAGTCTGTCCCTGAAGAAATTCAGTATACAATGTCAAATATTTTGACAGACTCATTCAGGGATCGGGAATTGCGAACTCCCATTGCACCACCACTGACCTCTCTTGAAGGGGCTAGGGTGATTTTTCCTGCAGGTACATCTACTGAGAATCTTGACAGACAGTTAGTGGTGAGAGATATGAATCAAACACCGAGTGAAACACAAGCACGTGAGTTGAGTGAAACACCACTGAGAGCAATTGAGGTGAGTGCACACACTGACACAAACACTGCTTTGTTGAACCAGCTAGCTGATCTACAAAGGAAGTTACAAGAAACCCAGGCTGAGAACAATCTTCTGAAAGCACAAGTGGTTGCACAATCTACCACCTCTGTATCAAATCAGCTGGGTACTGTGAAAGATGACCTGGAAGGATTGAAGAATAATCTACTCCCGAAGCTGAATTCAATCCAACAATCTCAGGTACTGGTGGCTTCAGACATCTCTGATCTTACAACGTCAAATGCTCAGATATCGGAGAGTGTCAAGGAGATTGCTGCTATTTCTACCAAGGTGGACTTTATTCTGCAAACAACTGATGAAAACCAGAGGTTTAATGAAGAAAGGATGTCTAAGTTAGAAGGAGGAATGGAGCATCTCAATGAAGGAATGAAGCACCTATACAATATGATCAAGAATTCACATCAACCTACTGAAGAGCAAAGAACATTCTTTGAGGGAGATGATGATGAGGATGATGATGCTGATGAATGAGGAGATGGGAGAGAAAGAGGAGAGATAAGGAGAACATCTGAGGTGAATCCTAGGGCTTCCACAGCTCAAATTGTAGAGGATTCCTCAACTAAGGGGGAGAAGGAGAAAGAAGGAGTAGACAGAGAAACTGGAGGAGCTTCTGGAAAGGATAAGGGAAAAGGTAAACTATCACTGGAGGATACTGTCTTTGATGATGCCTACTACTACCATGGTGAACAGGATGACTTCCATTATGACACATCTGGTGATCTGGAGAAGACCATACCTGAAGAAGCTTTTGGTGAGGAGGAGGTTGAGGAGGCAGCAAACTTTGAGGATTGGGAGGATGAAGCTGATCTATATACACCTGACCCTTTGTTTCAGAAGGAGTTGAAGAAACAGCAAGCAGAGCTAAGGAGAAAGGAGGATGAGCAAGCCAAGGTCTCCGACATCATATCTCAGAAGCTAAAGATTCAAAAGGTTGAACATGAAGACAAACAACGTCTTCATAGTATTCATGTCAAAGAAAGGAGATTGGATGTTAGGATGAAGCGAGGAATCAAATGGGATAAGGCAAGGGAGATGTTTGATATCCCTCAGAGAGGCACAAACAATGATGCTACTTTTCTGAAGCTGTTTGAGAAGATCAGAACGGTTAATCCAGACAACTCATTATATATGAAGGCATTGAAGGAAGATATCCTAAGGATTACGTCTGCATTTGATCAAGTGAGGCAAGAATTGTTCATCTATGTCTCAAGTGCGCTTGAAGGGTCATTCACCATTTCTCTTGACCTCCTACAAAGAAGATCTCTATCTGAATTGTGGATTCTGATGAGTAAAGTAAAGAGATCTTCTTGCTTGAATGAGCTTCTATATGACCGTCTTAGAGATTCTGCTATGAAGGCCAGCCCTCAAGTTGTACATTTTCCTTATGAAGTCAAAATCTACAGAGGTACAACTTTAGAGACTGTGAGGCTGGATCCTGATTCCATGAAGCTACAGACTGCTATGCAACTGGTGAAGTTGGAGAATCTTCTTAGAACTTCTGGGTTTGCTTCTGTAGAGAAGTCTGAAGTTGCTGATATGATTTCAGACTACTGCACGGAGAAAATTCCAAGATATGCTCAGATGAAGAATAGATTGAAGAAGATCACCAATCAACCAGTAATGCCAAGTGGCGTGGTTTCTGAAAGTGATCGTGTCCTTGACAAAGATCTTCTAGTCACCTTACAAGAAGCTGAAGAAGGTGAAATTAGAGACTAAAGGCATGATAGGTTTAGCTCATTTGTAAATATTATATGTTTAGAGCTAGGTAAATCAAGATAGGGAAATGTATTCATATGTTCAGTCTAGAGGAACATCTATCTTGTATTTATCTTTACTGTTTGAATCTGGAAATTGTTATATTTAATCCAGAACCTTTTATTATTTGCTTGGCTCTTAAAAGTCTTATCTTTTCTTGTTTTAGTTGAGTTATCCTCTAGAGGTATTTGGTTGTTATTGTCTAACAAACAAATAGGGGGAGATTGAAAGGCATATGTCTAGTCCTATTTGTAAACACCGAGGATTCTACTCAACTTTAATTAAGATGTAATAAGTAAATAATAAAAATCAATTGTCACAGGAATCTCAGAAGGTTATATCTGTCAAAGAATGAAGATTAAAGTCATCTACAGACTTGAAGTGATTCTACATTGAAAGAAGCTCAATTTATTGATCAAGCCTCAATGAAGTATTCAAGCTCAGTGGATTTATTAAAGTGACAGAGATTTCAAGTGGTGACAGAAAAAGATACTGATTACGGAGTTCTTGAATGAGAAGGAAGTGAATCACTGCTTAAAGTTAAATAGATAAAGAACAGACATTGTCGTTAGTCACTCATGAACCAGACAGTACATCGAGTGTCAACGTACTATTTTGTTTGTTATTTATCTAAGTTTTAAGTGATTCTGGATTTATTTGAGAAGTCAACTAATTCTATTTATTCTCTTATAAATAATTAATATTATTAAGTATATTATTTATTAAATTAATTCTGCAAAGAATTAATTTAATACATAATTTATTTAGTTAATTATTTAAATTAGAATATATTTGAACTAGGAAGACTTAGATTTTGTACTAGGAAGACTTAGTTTTTAAACTAGGAAGACTCTCAAGAGAGTCTTCCCGATTGTCTTCCTAGGCAAATTTAGAGTCTTCCCGAATGTCTTCTTAATACATTGATTGTCTTCCCGATTGTCTTCTAAGAGTAAAATCATTGTATTTCTTTAAGTCTTCCTAATGCAATTCAATTAATTTGTATTGCACGTGGGTTGACTTATATAAAAAGAATGCAGTGTGTTTTGTTTATATAAGACAAGGCAGTTGACATTCATAACACAGATAAATTCACACAGAAGTAAAGACAGCAACAAATATTTCATTCTCTCTTAATTACTTCTCTCAATTGTCAAGCTACAAAATTCGCCAGAGATTTAATTCTTGATTGTTCTTCAACATTTAATTCATAAGAATTGTATCTCTTGTACTGCTTTAGCTTTCTAGCGGATCATAATCCCTAGATTTTATATCGAACTACGTTTTAGTATTCGATTCTTTTTATTACAAAAATAGATAAATTCATGTCGAATTTATTCTAGATTTGTTTTATTAAGTTCTTTGTAATCAGTGATCAAAGTTGTAACACTCCTCAAGTTTAATAGAGTTTCTATTTAACTTGAATATTGTTTCAGTTTTTATTCCGCATTAATTTGTTCTAAACAGTTAAATCATTTAAAGGACAAATTTGATAAAACGGTATAGTTTGTATTCAACCCCCCTTCTACAAACTTATCAGGACCTAACATACTTCCACGATAAGCATTGAGAGACATCCTCCTTTGCTTGTCCAGCTTTGAATCTTCTCCTTTTCTCCTTTCCAATAATTCCTCTATCTTGTCAGAACAGATCTGATCCAGGGGATGAATTGATTCAGCTACCATATACTGTAAATCCTTCAGAATAGTTGTTTTTAGCTTGTGCAAGCTGCAAACATAGATTTCTTCTTTTAGATGCTTGATTCTTAAGGGATTTTACAGCATACATGTTTGATAATTTGGAGCTTCACTTTCTGCCTTGTTGGCAGTCTTGCATCTTTCCAGGAGTTCAGCTTCCTTCTTATCAAGTTCTGACTGATATTGAGCGTATTGAGAAGAGTCAGGTCTTTTGCTTGGCTTGGGTTGCCCTTCCTCTGTGGGTTGGGTTTGCCTTTCTTCCGTGGGTGAATCATCAAACTCATAGTACCAGTGATATGGTATAGGAGAAGCTGGTAAATCAGTTGAAATATCAGCATCATCAAAATCTGCAAAGTTGTAGCCAAATTTCTGATAGAATTCAGCATCCCTATCAGCTTGATATTTCAGAATATGTTCCATAACAGACTCTGGAACATTATCATAGCTCTCCAGCAACTCTACCATTCTTTCCAGGTAGAAGAAGTCAATTCTCCTTTTATCTAAGTTTGATATCCTACCACTGGTTGATGTGGAAACCAGATTGAAATCCTTATCAACCTTGGTAGATCTTGATTCTCCCCACCACAGAATGTACTCAGTGACCTCTTGATTTGCATCCATCTTAACCTCAACACTCTTGATTTCTCTAGATTGCATCTGTTGTATATTAAGACTGTTGGGAGGTATTGATTGAATTGGCTTCTTAAGATTCCTGCCAAATCCAGTGGCCTTTTCCTTTCCTGAGTACTTGTGCTTTCCTTCAGGTTTTTGTCTAGAAAACCATGCTCTTGCTTTAGCTTTCAGTCTTATGGGCTTGACAGTAGCTTTGGCTTCATCCTTGACAGAACCTTTCTTGACAGTACCTTTGTCGACAGTATCTTCCATGACAGCATCTTCTATGACAGTATCCTTGTCGACAGTACCTTTGGTGACAGCATCTTTTTCTGCATTTATGCAATCAATAGCACATCTAAGAATGCTTGCCTCCAAAGCTTCCAGTATTCTTGGCTTCTCTTCATCTGTTGCACCAGCATCTTTCTTTTCTTGACTAGGAGTTTCTTCATTGCCTTCATTCTGAGATTGAATACCAGTATTCCCAGAATTACTTCCACCAGCATTTCCAGAATTTCCAGAAGCTTCACCACCTCCAACCTCATCATCATCATCATCATCATCATCATCATGAGGAGGAATGTCATAGAGACAGCTTCCACCTTGATCATTTCTTTTGGCATTGGCTCTAGAGATTAGTTCCTTCACTCTAGCTCCCAGTGCCTTGTCTCTCAACACCAGCATTTTGTAGATCTCTTGAACATCATAAACTCTTCCTGGATTGGCATTTGAACTGAGTATTCCATCTAACACTTTCAGAATTGACTTGGTTTCCATTCTGGATGGGCTAACCAAATTCATGAAGCTGTTCCTTCTTGTGCCATCATTAGTTTTAGATCTGTAGAAAACACTTGGTGGATTTGTGTAGACTTCAGGTAGCTTTTGTGTGATCAGGTTCTGGATTTGCATATCCAATATTTCATTGAATGGTGTTTGAGTTGCCCTGATCTTTCCCTTCAAAGCACACAACACCTTTGCTGGCAGACTCTGCAATAACTGCATTGTGATGAAATAAGATATGCCAGAAGTGAAATAGATACTTACAGCCCATCTTTTCTCATCATTCACCATTACACTGACACTGGTGATTTGATCCTTTAACAGTTTTGTGGTGTTGGTTGGACGGTTGCTTGGAGCATTCATTGCTTCTTCCACCAAACTGCTAAATTCACTGTCATGATTGTGTAATGTGCTCTCCCTGTAATCCACCATTAGAGTATTGACTTCTTCTTGATCATACTCAGTACCATTGGACCAAGTATTTCCTTTATGGATGGATTCAGGCAGTTTCCCTTTACCTTTCCCAACCTTATTATGTTCCTCCATTTCTCTCCATCTTCTTTGTAGAGCAGATTCTTGAGTTGCTGAAGTTGGCTCTCTGATTGTCACAGGAGGTAGAATTGGATGTCTAGATGCATGTCTTCTTTGCATTGCATCTTGAGTTGCCTTAGACATCAACACTCTTTCTCCATCCAAGTCAACTTCAACAAGCTCTTCAGCTTTATCCTTTGGTTGTCCACTGCTTGGTTTGACTTGCTCCCCCTTAGACATTGTTTTCCCCTTAGCTCCCCCTTTGGTCTTCACAGTTACTGGCTCCCCCTGAGTTCCACCTGATCCCTGAATAGATATTGATTCTGATCTTGCTACCTTCTCCCCCTTAGTTGAGTTGGCAGCTACTAGGTCAGTGAGGAACTGGATAGAGAGCTAAGTAGTAGCAAAACCATCAACCACCAGTTGAGAGAGAGAGTCCATCTTGGAGTTCAAAGTAGCACACTGTCCTTCCAGAGCTGCAATCCTGTTACCAAAAGTAGCAGAGGGGCCACCATACCTTAACCTTCTTGGAGGGGAAGGAAAAGAAATTGGCTTGGAGGCTATGGGGGTTTTCACACTCTCAGGGTGTTTTTGAGTGATCTCATCACCCCTCACAGAATGACTCTCAAGGCCTAATGCCTGAACAGTGTGGGCTCCCTCAAAGTCTCTTTGGACATGCTCAAGTCCCTCTCCTTTTGCCAGCACATTTGGTTGCCTCTCATTTTTATGCTCACCTCTTTTTTTTTATCTCTCTTTTCTTTTGCACACCCTCACTCAACCTAGATGCATGGGTATGAGCAGTACTAACATGCATGGAAGGAGAAGATTTAGAATGTACCTTTAAGAGTTTGGCAAGAGGTAGATCATCATCAGAGGCATCCTCAATGAGTACAACATCAAAATCAGGCTGAGAGGACTGGACAGTATCTTTGGCATTAATGTTACTGTCAGTTGGAGTCTGGACAGCAGGTTCTGGCATGACATCATCTTTGGGAAGTGGAGTGACAGTAGGTTCTGTAGTGACAGTATCTTTCTCTCCACCCATGACAGCAGCTGTGTCCAGGACAGCAACATTGCCAGTGTCTTTGACAGCAACAGAGGCTGTGACAGCATCTTCCTGAAGGTAAGATGCTCCTTGGAGTTCAGACAAAGTGTTGGATGTTTCATTTTCTGACAAACTACCACTTTGCTCTGGCTCAGTGTTTGGAGGAGTGGTGTCCATTTCACTTTGAGAAATGGGTTCTTGTGGACCACTAGATGGGGGCTCATCCATGATTGGAGATGGATGATCAAAACCTGAAGGGTTGGGACTGTCCCCTTCTCTAGGTTGTGGAGAAGAAACAAAAGAATGTGTAGGGAGGAAGAAGGTGAAAGTGTAGCAGAGAGTGGGGGCTGATTCACAGGAGAAACATGTGAATCATCAAAAGGAATAGAGAAATCCTCACTGTGCCCTAACTCACTGTGTGTTTCTTCAAGTGGAGGTTTCTCAGGTTGTGAACCATGAGTTTGTGCAGACTCTGTACAGGGTGCCTTGGGAGACATGCCAATTTCAGTAGATGCACCTTGTTGAGAAGGCACATCTAGGGAGGTGTTTGAATCCCTTTCAGTAACCACAGTTTGTTGAGAAACTGCAGCTTGGATAACAGTGGTTTTAGTCCTCCTAGCTCTCTTCTTCTTAGGCTCAGGGGAACCACTGGGGGTTCTGTTTGACTAGCCTCCTTATTTGCTGCACTAGGTGCAGTGTCTCCCTCTTGACTCACAGAGCTACCACCAACATCAGCTTCTAAGGGTCGTTTTCTGGATTCTTGCAAGGCTTCTCTTTGGGCTTTGGAAAGTCTAGAGGGCCTAGGCTGAGTGTATGGTGTTGAATGTGGGTTAACTGAATTTGAGTCTAATTCAGTTTCATTCGCAAGAGTGAAAGAGTCATAACCAGATGGTAATGGTAGATCAGGGTTGGACACTTGATCAACCATGTGCTGAGTGAAACAAAGTGGAATATGTGCATTGAGATTCTGTGAGGATAACAGTGTGTGTGTGTGTTCTTTTTCAAAACTGAGCAAGCCTCTAAACGAGGGGCAACATCATTAAAATCACAGAATGAATTAATGCACATCATAAGAAAGCGAGGGTAGATTGATACCTTCTTACCTATGGCAGCCCTGAGGTGTGCCATGAGGAGAGCTCCAACATTCACCTTGTATCCATGGACAAGAGAATGTGTCAGTTTCTTGATGTAGGAGGGTATTCCATTCCAGCCTGTGGTCTTGGTAGAGAACACCTTGACCATCAAATCAAGTATCATGCTCCACTCCTTTCTCAGATGCTTCCTATCCATTTCACCAGACGGATACCATTTGGTAGTCCCCTCTTCGAGAATAGGGCCTGCATACCCAATCTTCAAGAAGAGCTTCTTAAGAGTGTCATCATTGGCAAGTTCAGCAAATTGTTGTCATGCTTCAAGTGTAATTCCAAGAGCAGTGTTGATGATCTCAGCTGTAAGAGTGTATTGTTGCCCAGAGATTGTGAATTGAATACCCGGGTTCTCACCCTCAGTTTGAGCAACAGCAGTTCGCCAAAAAGCCTCAATTCTGTCTAAGTCGAGAATGGGGGTTGAGGTGATGGCAGAACCGAGATAGGACTTGTTCTAGAACAACACGAGTCCTTTGAAACCTTCACCAGCATCATTTGGGGAAAAGATGCCAGCAGAGTTTGTTTGAGGGAGAGTCTGTTTGGGTGCCATGGAGATTTCAAGAAAAGAAGAAAGTAAGAAAGTGGCTTTTTGCTTGAAGAAAAGTATATTGCCTTGAGTTCGATGATAGTGATATGTCTGAGTGACTGGGGAATAAATAGAGGTATCTCAAACGTTGTGCACAAAAAGTGGAATTAAAGAACGTGTCTTAACCCACTCTTATAACACGTCAGTTACTGCCCGTTATTCACTGACCAACGTGGGATAAATATCCAATTTCAACGGTCCACTATTGTTGACAGTAACCTGTGCGCTAGAAACAATCTGTCAGTAATAAGAGGTGGTGACAGTAGGTTTTGCGCGACATCAACTATTGCGCAAAAGCTTGCTGTCACCGTTAAGCATATGAATGACAGTATCCTTTACAAGTCTTGACAGAAAGTCTTTCCCTGCTGTCAAGAAGGTTGCTGTCAAGAAACACACGACAGTATCCTTCTTAACGACAGTAACTTCGATTGGGAATTGGTTCTGTCATGAACTTATTAGAATGCTTTATTCATAAACTTAACTTAATATTGACAAATTATGGATTTAGCAATGTAATCTTTTGAGCACAGATATTATACAATTAACACAGACAAATCATAAACTCAATAACCACAAAAACAAGAACTTTTATTATTATTAATAAAATCATTAAAATAGAGCATTGAGTACATTATTCTATGATTTTATCAACTAGTTCTAAAAGCTCTTCCTTAATCTCTTCTTCAGTGCGACCTTCTTCCTTGAGAAGTGCCTGAAGCTCCTTCTCCTCTTCCTGCGCCTTGGCCTCCTCTTCCTTTTTCTTTTCCTCGTCTATCTCATCGATGGCATCCAACAGTATCTCGAAGAGCTCCTCAATCTCTTCACTGTCGGGTTCACTATCGCACCGTTTTAGCCCTACTTCAATTCCTACTTTGTTTTCCATTATTTACTTTAAAACTGAGAGCAGACTGGTGAAACCTAAGGTTAATTTATAGGCAAAACCGTCTAAGGATTAAAGTCTAATGGTCAACAGTTAGAGTACCCATACAACTACCACAAAAGTAATTAATGGTCGTGTCCTCCTTTAATCCTACAGATTAATGCAAAACGGTGTGAAAGTCCAATAGAACAGATTTTTATCTCTCAAACTTAACAAGTAACCACATTAATGTCATACACGGTCTAAAAGTATGAGACTGGCACAAAATACTGACATGAAAAGTCAAATCAACACATGCTGTCACATAACAGACATAGACCAAGTAGACAGTAACTTCTCTTGACAGCAGGTTTGAAGTTGCTGTCATGAGCTTCAAAAGAGAATTCGGAAATATAGAAAACTGAGTAAATCAACATACCAGATTCAGCATTCCCAATTCACTTACCAACCTGTTGAAGGTTGCTTCATCCAATGGCTTAGTGAAGATGTCAGCAAGTTGCTTGTCAGTTGGGACATAGATCAGCTTCACAGTTCCTTGTTCAACATGCTCTCTGATAAAGTGATGTCTTATATCAATGTGCTTTGTCCTAGAGTGTTGAACTGGATTATCTGAAATGGCTATGGCACTAGTGTTGTCACAGTAAATAGGAATGTCTCTTAGCACTAGACCATAATCCAGAAGTTGATTCTTCATCCATATAATTTGAGCACAGCAACTGCATGCAGCAATATACTCAGCTTCTGCAGTTGAGGTAGAAACTGAATGCTGCTTCTTGCTAAACCATGAGACCAATCTTCCACCAAGAAATTGACAGCTACCAGTAGTACTCTTTCTGTCAATCTTGCATCCAGCATAGTCTGAGTCTGAGTAACCAATTAGATCAAATCCAGTATTCTTAGGATACCAAAGGCCTAAATTAGGAGTGCCTTTTAAGTATCTAAAGATTCTCTTGATGGCTACTAAGTGTGACTCTTTTGGATCACTTTGAAACCTTGCACAGAGACATGTAGCAAACATGATGTCAGGTCTGCTAGCAATTAGATATAGGAGAGATCCTACCATGCCTCTATAGGTGCTTGAGTCAACTTTCTTTCCTTTAGAATCAAGGTCCAGACTAGTTGATGTGGACATTGGTGTCTTTGCAGGTGATGAATCTTCCAAGTTGAACTTTTTGAGAAGTTCCTTGATGTATTTAGCTTGACAAATGAAGATTCCATCAGGTTGTTGAAGAATTTGTAATCCCAGAAAGAATGACAATTCTCCCATCATACTCATCTCATATTTGTTACTCATGAGAGAGGAAAACTTCTTACACAGCTTCTCATTTGTAGAACCAAAAATGATGTCATCCACATAGATTTGTACCAGAATGATGTCCTTGCCATGGTGTTTGTAGAAAAGTGTCTTGTCCACAACTCCTCTAGTAAACTGATTTTCCAAAAGAAAAGTGGAAAGTGTGTCATACCAAGCCCTGGGTGCTTGCTTTAGTCCATACAAAGCTTTGAAGAGTTTGTATACAAAATCATACATTTCAGCATCCTCAAACCCTGGTGGCTGTTCAACATACACTTCTTCTTCCAACTCTCCATTTAGGAAGGCACTTTTGACATCCATCTGAAATACTTTGAAGTTGCAGTGTGCAGCATAGGCTAGAAAGATTCTTATAGATTCAAGTCTTGCAACAGGTGCAAATGTCTCATCATAATCTATTCCTTCCTGTTGACAGTAACCTTTAGCCACTAGCCTTGCTTTGTTTCTTGTCACTGATCCATTTTCATCAAGCTTGTTTCTGAAAACCCATTTGGTCTCAATGACTGACTTTCCCTTAGGTCTTGGAACCAGCTTCCATACATTGTTCCTTTCAAACTGATTTAGCTCTTCTTGCATGGCTATCACCCAGTCAGAATCCAACAATGCTTCATCGGTTGTCTTGGGTTCCATTTGAGACAGGAAGCATGAAAACATGCTGTCAGTAGAGACTTTGTTCCTTGTCCTCACTCCAGAAGTAGGGTCACCAATGATAAGGTCATTTGTGTGATCCTTGTTCCACTTGGTGATTCTGGGCAAGCTACTTGATTATACAGGAACAGTTGCTTCAGTTTGTTGAGTTGAATGCTCACCAATCCCATTGTCTTCACCATGTTCTTCATTGTCTCCAGAGCACCACTGTTATGAATGTTAGAGGTTATGGTCTGTGACTGAGCTAGAGTTTGGTTGACAGTAGTGGTATTGACAGTATCTTTATCAACTTCAACAATTTGAGTGAAGCTAGGTTCTTCATCAATAATTTCCTCAGCTTCTAAGTATCCTTGATTCTCAAATCTGAATGTCTGCATCTTTCCTTCTTCATGCAGTCCTGGAAACTTGGTTTCATCAAATGTGACATTTACACTCTCTTCAATAATCCTGTGTTCCATAACATAAACTCTATAGGCAGTCCTTTCTGTACTGTAACCCATGAATAGTCCTTCAAATGCCTTAGTGTCAAATTTTCCTTTCTTCTCATGGTTATCCTTCATCATAAAGCATTTGCTCCCAAACACATGAAAATATTTGACAGTAGGTTTCTTTCCAGATAGCAGACAGTAAGGTGTACTTGCATGAGTTTTGTTAATCATAGTTCTGTTTTGAGTATAACAAGCCGTGTTGATAGCTTCAGCCCAGAAATATGTTGGCAGTTTGGCATCATGCAACATAGTTCTAGCTGCTTCAATGAGAGTCCTGTTCTTTCTTTCTACAACTCCATTCTGCTGTGGAGTCCTTGCAGCAGAGAATTGTTGTACAATTCTTTCATCTTTACAGAAATTTCCATGTGTGGCATTTCTGAATTCTGTACCATTGTCACTCCTCAAGATTTGAACTTTTGAGTTTGGAGTTCTATCAAGAACTCTGACTTGATCAATAATCACTTGAGCAGCTTCATCTTTGGATTCAAGAAACTTCACCCATGTGTACCTTGAGTAATCATCCACCATTACTAAGGCATAACTCTTTTTGGCCATAGATGGTACATTGACTGGTCCAAAAAGATCCATATGAATCAACTTGAGTGCTTCTATGTTGGTGTTCATTTGCTTGGACTTGTGCACATCTCTCCTTAGTTTGCCCATTTGACAATCTTCACACAGTCCTTCTTGACAGAATTCATGTTGGGGCAAACCTCTCACTAACTCCTTCTTCATCAAAATATTCATTGTTTTGAAGTTGAGATGTGAGAGCTTCCTATGCCAAAGCATACTGTCACCAACAGTTGCTTTACTGTAGAAACAGTAAACTTTATCCTTCTTTGTTGAGTTTAAGTCAGCAACAAACAAGCTTCCTTTTCTAACCCCTTTTAGAGAGAGGCTACCATCCTTCTTATGATAGATGTTACACAACATCATATCAAAATCAACCTTGAATCCTCTGTCACTGAATTGGCTGACACTGAGTAGATTGTGCTTCAATCCATCCACAAGAGCAATATCTTCAATGACAACATTTCCAATTTCCAGACAGCCGTATCCCACTGTGTAACCCTTGCTGTTGTCTCCAAAGGTTATGATTGGGCCAGCTTTCTCTACATAGTGTGATAGCAGGGCTTTATCACCTGTCATGTGTCTTGAGCAACCACTGTCAATGATCCACATGACTTGATCTTTCTTCTTGCCCTGCAAAACAGAATGTATTTAAGATGCATATGGTACCCAATCCTTGTTGGGTCCTGCAGTTTTAGTGTCTCCTGAGTTTCTTCCAGTCATAAAATCACAAGCATCATCAATGATCTCCTGT
This sequence comes from Heracleum sosnowskyi, assembly GCA_030848705.1. Lineage (NCBI taxonomy): Eukaryota > Viridiplantae > Streptophyta > Magnoliopsida > Apiales > Apiaceae > Heracleum > Heracleum sosnowskyi. Next base: position 65,449,122 of record CM061241.1, on the reverse strand, counting down.
TTGACTTCTCTTTTCACCCACTTAGGTTTCGAATTGGACTTGATCCTTTTCTTAGTGGATGAGGCCTTTTTGCTGTTGCCAGCAGGCTCAGAAGTCTCAACAGTGTGCATGTATGAACATTTTTCAGTAGTGAGAATAGGTAAGTTAAAGCATGTACTCATGGCAGTGATCTTGCATGACATACATTCAATGTTATTACAGACACTCATAGTTCTATGCATAAGGGGGGTTCTGTGTAAATTACCATTGAGCTCAGTAGCATTGATCTTATCCTCAATTGGCTTATTACAAACATGTGTTAAATGATGTGAAGATCCACAGTTATTGCATAGTTTCCTAGAAGCACCTCCAACATTAGTGTATCCATTTCCTTTATTGGCACCTACCTTACCATTCCTATTCTTAGACTTGGGAGTTACTGGATTGACAGTGTGTTCAGAAGTTGCTGTCGAACTTTCCTTGACAGTACCTTTTATTCCAACTGTCTTGACAGAAGGTTTGGAAGCTACTGTCTTGGAACCATTCTTGACAGCATCTTTGGAAGATACTGTCTTGCCAACTGTGACAGCATCTTTTGAACTTACTGTCTGATTGCTTGGTAAGTTTACTGTCTTGGGGATTGTGACAGTATCCTTTCCATCCTTGAATGTGCTGTCAACACCTTCATCCTCATCAAGAATTTCTTGTTTGATGAGCATGGCTTCTTCATCAAACTCAATTTCTGCAGCTTTGAAAATAGGAGTTTTAACCTTCTTGAGAATGGTGGGTTTGACAGCAGCATCTCCAGAACAATCTTGAATCACAGTTTCCTTTCCAGGTCTTCTACCATATGAAAAACCTATGCCAACAGTTTGATTTTCTGTATGCTTATCATTGTAATCCTGAACTATCTTAGATGAGTTTTTATAAGCCTTAATTTTGAATTCATTTTCAGCAATCTCATTCCTCAGGAATTCCTCAACTTCTTTAGCACATTTTAATTCATTTTTAAATTTTGCATTCTCCTGAGCTAAAGAGTCTAGTGAACTGGTTTTGAGAACAAGAGATTCATTTTCAGACTTTAGTGTTTCATTTAGCTTACTCAGCCTAGTGATTTCCTCATTAGCAGCAGATAAGCTAGTATAGACATTGAACATTTCAGCACTTAAGTCTTTAATGGTTTTCTTATACTCATCAATGGACATATCAAGTAAGACAAGTGAAGGTACCTGACTTGAAGATGTTGATGTTACTTCATCAGTGCTAGCCATGAGAGCTAGGTTGACATATTCTTCTTCATCTTCATCATCAGACTCATCCCAACACTTTCCTTCAGCCACATAGGCTCTACCTTGATTCTTCTTAGAGTATCCACCAGTTCCTTTCTCAAATCTCTGAACCTGTTTGGGTATTTTGCATTCAGTAGCAAAATGACCAGGTTCACCACAGTTGTAACACTTGAATTTAGATCTATCCACAAATCCAGTCTTGTATCCTCCTTTGGATGAGCTTCCCATAGCAGCCTTTGATGAGCTTCCCTTGGTGAACTTGGATGCTTGGCCTTGGGGCCTGAATGACCTATCCTTCTTGAACCTAAAGTTCTTGAACTTTTTAGCCATGTAGGCCATAGTAGGATTGTCCATGCTTTCCAGTTCCTCCATTGTGTAGAGGTCTTCATCTTCCACATCATTGAGCTGTAGTACTACTTTCTCATCATCTTCAACAACCTCTTTTATCTTCAAGGATTGTACAGGGGTTGGTTGTGTGATTTGTAGTACTTCACTTGGTTGTGTGATCCTTGGCACATGTGCTACTAGGGCACTTGACATATTAGCCATCTTGTTCCTTGTTCCACTTTGTATGGCTCTCTTTTGAAAGAGTTCAAGTTCATAAGATTTCAGAATGCCATAAAGTGTCTCAAAGGTTATATTGTTGAGATCTCTTCCTTCTCGTATGGCTGTTGTCTTGTGTTCAAGGTGATCAGGCAGTGTGAGCAGGAACTTGACATTTAATTCTTTTCTGTCATAGTACTTGCCATGTATTTGTAGTTCAGTTAAGAGCTTACTGAACCTTTCAAACATGGAAGTTAAGTCTTCACCAGGCTTGGCCATGAAATGCCTCATATTGTGATATCAGTATTTGCCTTTGATTGCCCTTAACTTCTTCACTTCCTTCACATAGTAAAGCTAACATGATCCACATCTCCTTGGCAGATGTGCAGCTTATCACACTTCCACACATGGATTTATCCAACGTGAGAGAATCGAGCAAGATGAGTTGCAAGTCATCATCTAGCACTATTTTCTCCTTCTTAGGTTCCAAAAATTCAGAGGGATCTTTGGGAACCCAATGTGCAGGAATGACTTCACCATTTACTGTTGTGGCTTCAATTTCCTTCCTTGGAATGAAAGGACCATTCTCGAGAATACCTGGGTATAGTGGATTCGCAGCTTTGATAAACAACAAGATCTTTCTTTTCCAAATGCTGTAGTTCTCTTTATCAAAAGCTAGGATCTTGATACTGTTTGATTTCTGCATTGTCGTCGTGATCTCAGATATGTGTGTTAATCTGAACGCTCTGATACCAGTTGTTGGTCCTCGTGTATTGCAGAAGGGGGGGATGAATGCAATACTGATAAAATTCAATCTCAGTTTCAACAACCAAAACTAAGATTTAATGTTATCAATAATATGTATGCATTCACAAACAGTATAATCGAGAAGACAGGATTCACAAAATAAATATTTTATTTATTTTGCAAAGTGTTGCTACAACCTCAAGAGAGAATTCTTGAGCTTCGGTTTTTCTTCAAGACACTTGCTTATCTTCGTTACATACCTAGAATGAATTAATAGTCTAAGTATAAAACTAATCCTATCACTGTCAACACGGGTCTGTGAAGCTGCTGTCATTATCAAGTGGCAGCTTCTTACAAAGTGTCTACCCATGTGACTTTCCTAAATTGCTAACAATGTCAGATATACATTACAAAGAAAGCAACCTAGATTCATTCTATTTCTAGCTAAACCAATTTATCAAATAGAGACTTGACCTTTCTCTTGAATTGATTCGCTTTTGTTTGCAGTGCTTGAAGCTTCTGTCGTAGTCTTGCAGACTTGATGCAGCTTAGGGATACTGCAACACGCCTGTTTCTTGAACATTGAAACTGTCACGGGATTTGACTGAGAAAGATACCTAGAACAAGGATCTTTCTCGAGACAGTTACTTTTGCCGCAAAGCTTGCTGTCACAGGAATGTGCTTTTGGTGACAGTAGGAGTTCCCCGCATAGTGTGCTGTCGAGGTTTCCAAACTTGCTGTCGAGGGCTAAAGTTGCTGTCGCGTAGTCTTCCGCCAATGTTTCTGTCAGAGTGAATATGATGTCTTGACTTGCAACATTCTGTCTTCTTGTAATCTTACTGTCAATGCTTATGACAGTAACCTTTATTCATGCTGTCATCTAATATGCATTCTTTGAGGCTTGAACACGAAAAATGAACTTCTTCCAAATTACACAATTAAAATAACATTGCATACTGATTACAAGAACATACTTTGGCTGTGACAGTATGTTCTACTTAATTAAAAAATTAAGTATATACAAAGTTAAGTTGTTCCTATGCTATCACCCATAAATCCCAACAGATAGTTCTTAGTAATTATAATATAAAATGTATTATATTGAATAATTTTTAATATTTTATCCAACGGCTCTCATCAATTTGATTAAAAAGATCCGACGACTGAGAATTGAGTGACCAGACTACAAAAGTTTTGGACGACCAGACTACAAAACTTTCAATATTTCGTCTATAGATAGATACTAGCTTAAAACCCGTGCGATGCTCGGTTTGTTATTAATAATTATTATTTTTATTATTTATGTTTTAATATTTTATTAATTTGAATTTGCTAAAAAAATAAGTAGGCATGTTAAACTTTTTTAAATAATTAAAAGTAGTAAAATAAATTTTAAAATAAATTAATAATTGTTTATCCGTGATATTTTTGGAAAAGTAGGGGTCTTAGTAAAGAAAAATAGAAAAAGTAACATGTTTTATCTGAAAAGGTAAGTGCCCGTAATTAAAAGTATTTAAATAGGTTTCAAAATAAATAAGCAGGGATTTGCCCGAGATATTTTTAGAAAATGAAAGTTTTTAGTAAGGAAAAATAGAAAGAGTAACATGTTTTAGTTGAAAATGATAATTGCCGGTGATTTTTTTTTAGAAAAATAGAGGATTTTGTTAGAAAAAATAGAAAAAGTAATGTATTTTAGCTGAAAAGGTAGTTGGTTATAAAAATGTTATTATTTAATAATAATTTCTTTAGAAAATGAAAAATTGAAAAAGTAACATGTTTCAGCCGAAAAAGTGCTCATAATTAAAAGTATTAAAATAGATTTTAATACTTTTAATTATTAAAATAAAAAAAATAGATTTTTAAAATAAATAAGTAAGGGTTTGCCCGTGATATTTTTGGAAAATGAGGGATTTTAGTAAGGAAAAATAGAAAGAGTAACATGTTTTTGTTAAAAAAGATAACCGCCCGTGTTTTTTTTAGAAAAAGAGAAGATTTTTTTAGAAAAATAAAATAAAATAAAGTAATGTATTTTAGCTGAAAAGGTAATTGGTTATAAATAATTTTATTATTTAGTGATAGTTTTTTAAAAAATAAGTAAGGGCAATTAAATAAAATCACTAAGTACCGACCGTCCGTCAATCCGACTACCAAACTTTTAATGTTTCGTCTTTAATAATATAGCTTAAAACTCGTGCGATGCACGAATTGTTTTTAATAATTGTTAATTTTATTATTTATTTTTTATATTTTATTAATTGCATATGTTAAAAAAAATAAGTAGGCGTGTTAAATATTTTTAAATAATTAAAAGTATTAAAATAGATTTTAAAATAAATAAGTAAATGTTTGCCCATGATATTTTGGAAAAAGAGGGGTTTTAGTAAGAAAAATAGAAAGTAACATGTTTTCGTTGAATTTTAAAATATAAAAGTCACGATTTGCCCGTGATATTTTTGAAAAAAAGAGGGGTTTTAGTAAGAAAAATACAAAAGGTGACATGTTTTAGTTGAAAAAGATAATTGTCAATTAAAATTATTAAAATAGATTTTAAAGTAAATAAGCAAGGGTTTTCCAGTGATATAATTGGAAAAGTAGAGATTTTAGTAAGGAAAATAGAAAATATAACATGTTTTAGCTGAAAAAGGTAATTGCCCGTGATTTTTCTAGAAAAAGAGGGGAAATGTAATTGCCAATTAAAAATATTAAAATATGTTTTAAAATAAATAAGTAAGGGTTTGCTCGTGATATATTTGGGAAATGATGGATTTTAGTAAAGTAAATAGAAAAAGTAACATGTTTTAGCTGAAAAAGAAATTGCTCGTGATTTTTTTAGAAAAAAATGGTAATGCATTTTAATAAATTTTTATAATAATTTTTATAATAATTAAATAAACAATTAAATAAGGCAAGTACCGTACCAAAAAAATAGGTACCAAAACTTTCATTGTTTCGTCTTTAATAATATAGTATAGATAGATAGATAGATTTATAATATTAGTATTTTGTGCTACTAAATGGAATAGTCCGTGATATTTTTGAAGTTTTAGTTAAGAGAAATATTAGTTATGAAATATAAAAATGAATATACATTTTGGAAAAAAAAAACTAATCGGTTAGTCATTAATAATTATAATATTATTATTTTATTTTATTAAATACATCTGTTCGTGATATTTTTGGAATATGAGAGGTTTTAGTTAGGAAAAATAGAAAAGTATAAATTTTAGTTATAAAATATAAAAAAGAATATACAATTTGGCTAAAAAAGGTAATGAGTTAGTTATTAGCAATTATAACTTTATTATGTTATTTTAGTAAATAAAATTGTTTGCAATATTTTTGGAAAATGAGATGTTCTAGTTAGGAAAAATAGAAAAGATATTCTATATAATCATTTTAATATTTTATCTAACGGTTCTCATCGATTTGATCAAAAATATCTAACGGCTATGAATTGAGTGACCAAACTACAAAAACTTTCATGACCGGATTACAAAACTTTTAATGTTTGGTCTTTAATAATACTAGCTTAAAACTCGTGCGATGCACGGATTGTTAATTTTTATTTTATTATTATTTTATTAATATTTTATTAATTGTAATTGTGCAAAAAATAAGTAGACATGTTAAAATAGCTAAACACTTTTAATTAATTAAAAACATTAAAACAGATTTTAAAATAAATAAGTATGGGGTTGCCCATTATATTTTTGAAAATGAGGGGTTTTAGTTAGAAAAAATAAAAAATGTAACATATATTTAGTTTAGAAAGGTAAATGCCCGTAATATTTTTGGAAAATGAGGTTTTAAAATTTAATAATTAAAAGTATTTAAATACGTTTTAAAATAAATAAGTAAATAGTTTCTTGTGATATTTTTGGAAAAAGAATGGATTTTATTGAGAAAAATAGAAAAAGTAAATTGTAAAAGGCAATTTCCCGTGATATATTTAGAAAAGAAGGAACTTTTTAGAAAAAATATATAATGTAATTTAGCTGAAAAGGTAATTTGGTTATAAATAGGCATTTGATTATTTATATTTTAATATTGGTAGTAATTGCATTTGTTAAGAAAAATAGGTAGACATGTTAAAATAGGTAAAATTTTAAAAAATAATTATAATATTAAAATAGTTTTAAAAATAAATAACTAAACGTCAGTGATATTTTTGGAAAAGGAGGGGTTTTAGTAAAAAAAAAAGAAGAAAAACTAACATTTTTAGTTAAAAAAAGGTAATTGCCCCTAATATATTTGAAAAAGTAGAGGAATTTGTTAGAAAAAATAGAAAAAAATAATGTATTTTAGGTGAAAAAGATAATTGGTTATAAATATGTAATATTATTATTTAATAATATATTTTTATAAATAAGTAAGGTTAATTAAGTAAAAACTCAAAGTACAATTAATTAAGGGCAATTAAGTAAAATCACAACGTACCATACCGACCAACCAAAATTAAGGGCAATTAAGTAAAATCACAACGTATCATACCGACCGACCAAACTTTTAATGTTTCGTTTATTATATAATAATATAGTATTGATAATAACTCTCGTGATGGTCATATATGCATGATTTAGGGGGTCTAAATGGCATGAAAGTTGAAAACTTAGGCAAATAATTCGATCAAAATTTCCATTCATCAAAGTTGAAGGCAAACCAAGGCCCTTGACACTTATTGTAAAGATACCATCATAAAGATATGTTCCCTTGCAAAAGATTGCTTTACACTTTATATTGACTTGCCACAAAAAGTTTAGTGGATTTAGAGAGTAATAAAAAAGATGAGCCTAGTCCCACAAAAAGAACTCAAGGATTCTTTATAATGGTTTCACCGCTATATTGGCACAAGTGTAACTTAAAATCATTACATGAAGCTGCAAATTATTGTGGTCTTAAAAGATGTAAAAATTAAAAATGAAAAACATGTATGTTTTGGGGTCCCCTGTCTCCTTGTGGAATTATAAGTTCATACAGACCAACCCTAATCTTAAGGAGTACTTGCAGTAAACCCTTACACTAGTGCCCAACACAAAAACAACCCTATATTACAAACATTATTACTTTGTAGTTATCAATGTTTATTGATATAGTCCGCTTCTTAGCAACGATATGTTACAACAATCGTTTCGTATATAAAAGCGAGGCATTATTTCTTTTCGGGGATAAAAAACCCGAAAAGTGAGTTTTACAAAATACTCACCAATATGTTTGAATATAACAGAAGGACCGATACGTTAAATGCTTCCAACCACACAAAATTTAACTCAATTTAGCTGTACATGCCATTCGGGGAGAGTGGAATATGATATAATACCAGAAACACAGCCTGTCATGAACTAACAAAGTGAACTAAACAAGTAATATGGCACTTGTGTTGGCTACTTGTCTAAATCATTACTACTTTTATGCAACCATTTTGCTTTATTTCGAAGATGCGGAATTTTAAGGAAATAAAATAAGTCAATGGATTTGCTGATCACTTTGGGCAATTTACATTTTTTTTAATTGAACATACACAACGACCTTGTGTTTAACAATATTTAAACTTTAAACATTAAGTAAAAAGAGCGAAACAGATACCACTACACTAAGAGGTGTTGTCGTGTTGGGTTATCCGATTTGATTTCAACTCACCTAAAAATAAGAATAGTTAGATTAGATGTCAACTATTCATGATATTAGGAGGATACAACAGATGAAAGTGTTGAATTGCTAATTATGTTTGCTTTAGATTCACTAATACTAAAGTTTTTGCTGATTATATTAACTTCGGAATTATCATTACAAGAATACCGCATGGCATTGCAAAACTTTCATAACCTGGTGACATCTGTAAAGCCTTTTGGGCCGGGAAATTTATCTTTTTTAAAAGGTTTATATTAATAAAGAAACCAACACAGATTCTAAAAGGGCCGACTCAGTCAGTCCGTCAGTTTAGAAGCCCAAATTTTTATTCCATTTACCCAACACAAGTACTACACTACCGCGGCGCCCATGTCTAAGGTTAATTTTATTCATACTAGCTTATAGCTTATAACCCGTGTGCCAAACAGACTCATTAAAATATTAGTATTAATAAATTATTAATAAATATTATTTAAAAATGTATTTCTCGAGAATTGAATGATAAAAATATATAATAAACAAATCTATACTATTATATTAAAGACGAACATTAAAAGTTTTGTAGTCTGGTCGTCCAAAACTTTTGTAGTCTGGTCACTCAATTCTCAGCCGTCGGATCTTTTTAATCAAATTGATGAGAGCCGTTGGATAAAATATTAAAAATTATTAAATATAATACATTTTATATTATAATTACTAATAACTATCTAATTACCATTTATAACTAAAACATATTACCTGTTTTATATTCTCTACAACTCATTTTCTAAAAATAAATCAGGCAACTTTATATAAAAGGTAATATAAATTTTATGTAACTGTCTTTTCAGCACATTACCTATTTTATATTTTCTAACTAAAACAACTCATCTTCAAAAAATAACACGGAGGTATTTTATAGAATCTTACTTAAACAACTCATCATCTAAAAATAAGACGATCAATATATACATAAAAAGGTAATATAATTTTATTTCATTATTAATAAATGACTATCTTCTTTCTTGAGCACACGTGTTTTATATTTTTTTAACTAAAACAATTAATCTTCCAAAAATAACACATGCAACGCATATATAATGGTGATATTATTATATATTTATAACCAATTACTTTTTTCATCTAAATAACATTATTTATTTTATATTTTCTAACTAAAACAACTCACCTTCTAAAAATAATACAAATGACATATATATAGAATGATAATATATTATACATAATTATTAATAAAATAATCAGTTACCTATTTCAGCTAAAATATATTAGTTGTTTTATATTTTCTAACTTAATCTTCAAAATATAATACGGGTAACATTTATATTAAAAGAGAATATAACTTTATATAATTAATAAATAACTAATTGTCTTTTCCAACACATTATCTGTTTTATATTTTTTAACTAAACTAACTCATCTTCTAAAACTAATACATGGAACATTTATATAAGACGATAATATTATTAAATTAAACTCATAAAATTTATTTTAATTATACTTCTTTTATAACTTTCAATTCACGTAAAATAATTAATAAAAAATAAAATTAATATTGTAATTACTAATAACTACCTAATTATTAAACACATATAAAAAATATTATTAAACACAAAATTCATGAAATACAAAAACACAAACACATGCTTTAATTGAGTTCAACAACCACATATAAGTATAACTATTCAAATTTCAAAATCATATTCATAAAAAGCAAATACAAAAATAAAGATATATAAAATATTAAAATACAAAAAAAATAATTAAATTTCAACCGTGCATCGCACGAGTTTTAAGTTAGTAATTACTAATAACTGTTTGATTACGTTTTTCAGCTGAAATATATTACCTATTTATAATTTTTAAATAAAATGACTCATCTTCTAAAAATAACACGAGCACATTACTTATTTTATATTTTCTAACTTAAACAACTCATCTTCAAAAAATAATATATGAAACATATATATAGAAACATAATGTAATTTTATATAATTATTAATAAAAAACCAACAGCCTTTTTCACTACATTACCGGTTTTGTATTTTCTAACTAAAACAACTCATCTTCTAAAAATAACACGGGTACATTACCGATTTTATATTTTCTAACTTAAACAATTCATCTTCTAAATATTTTATATTATAATTACTAATAACTATCTAATTACCTTTTTCGGCTAAAACATATTACATGTTTAATATTTTCTAAATAAAACAACTAACATTACCTATTTTATATTTTATAACTTTAACAACTTATCTTCTAAATATTTTAATTTATAATTACTAATAACTATCTAATTACCTTTTTCAGTTAAAACATATTACATGTTTTATATTTTCTAAATAAAACGACTCATCTTCTAGAAATAACACGGGCAAAATACATATTTTATATTTTCTAACTTAAATAACCCATCTTCTAAAAATAATACGGGCAACATATATATAAAAACATATTAATAAATAACCAACTACCTTTTTCAGCACATTACATGTTTCTTATTTTCTAACAAAAACAACTCATCTTCTAAAAACAACACGGACAACATGGTGACATTATTATATATTTATAAGAAATTGCCTTTTTCAGCTAAAACACATTATTTATTTATATATTTCCTAATTAAAATAACTCATTTTCTAAAAATAACACGAACCACGTATATAGAACGATAATATATTATATATAATTATTAATAAATAATCAGTTACCTATTTCTGCTAAAACACTTTAGTTGTTTTATATTTTCTAACTAATGACCTTCTAAATATAATATGGGCAACATATATATATATATATATATATATATATATATATATACTAGCTTATATCCCGTGCGATGCACGGTCTTCTTTAATATTTTCTTATTTTTTATTTAGATTTTAGTTATTATATATAATTTGATAAAATTTTAATATATATATATATATTGGATTTATAAATATAACATTATAATATTTAAATTTAATATATTATTGACGTAATCAATAGTAGTATTTTAAAATAACATATCTAATGATTCGTATTTTTTTACTCTTAAAATTTTAAAAAGGGACTCAAGTGCAAATATCAAAATATGTGCTTGTTCAATATACCGAGTTTATTTGAATATGCTATTACTTTTATTTTAATTAATTATATCGTTTAAATTGAATGTTAAAAAAATTATAATAAACATAATTTCATAAGTTTAATATAATAATATTACCAATATATCTATCTTTTGCCCGTGTTATTTTTAATTTGAACATGAGTTGTTTCAGTTAAAAAATATAAACAGGTAATATCCTTAAAAAGACAATTAGTTACTTATTAACAATTATATAAAATTATATTAATTTTTTTATATATACGTCTGCATTACTTTTAGAAAATTAGTTGTTTAAGTTAGAAAATATAAAAGAGGTAATTTGTTTTAGCTGAAAAGAATAACTTGTTATTTATTAATATTTATATAAAACAATATTACCATTGTATATTTATTTTGCATGTATTATATTTAGAAGATAAGTTGTTTTAGTTAGAAAATATAAAACACATAATTGGTTTTAGCTGTCGGTTATAAATATATAATAATAATACCATTTTATATATATATTGTCCGTCTTATTTTTAGAAAATGATTTGTTTTAGTTAAATAGATATATGAAATAGGTAATATAATTTAGTTGAAAAAGGTAATTGGTTATCAATAACTTGGTTTCCATATATGTGTCCTATTTATAAGATGAGTTGTTTTAGGTAAAAAATATAAAAATAATTTGTTTTAGCAGAAAAAGGTAATAAGTTATAAATATATAATAATAATACCATATTATATATATGTTGCCCGTTTTATTTTTAGAAGATGAGTTGGTTTGGTTTAAAAAATAAATATAAAATAGGTAATGTAGTGAAAAAAGGTAATTGGTTATTAATAAATTGATTATAGATAGGCCCGTGAATCGGCCCAAATACCGACCGACCGACCGACCGACCAAAACTTTTAATGTTTCGTCTTTAATAATATAGTATAGATATATATATATACATATATATATATATATATATTAAAAAATAATACAATTTTATATAATTATTAATAATTAATTAATTACATATTTCAACACATTATCTATTTTATATTTTTTTAACGAAAACAACTAATTTTCTAAAAATAATACGGGCACCTTCTATATAAAACGGTAATATTATTATATTAAACTTATAAATTTTATGTTTTGTTATAATTTTTTCTATAACTTTTAATTCATAGAAAATAATTAATAAAAAATAAACTTTATATTATAATTAGTAATAACTACCTAAACTTAGGGGTCGTTTGGTTCGAAGTGTTCTGGGTATGAGTTTCGTTCATTCCAACCACCTACCTGGTGTTTGGTTCACTAAAGATAATTTTAAAACACATACCTCAAACCCCCCAAGGTATGGATTTTTGATACCCTCGGGGAGGTGGGTACGAGGGAGAGGTACGGGAAATCAATATTATTTCTACTATTTTCATATCTATACAAGCAATTAAATATATATTTTAATATAAGAACAAATCAACAACTCAAAAATATATTTAAAAAATAATTAAATAAATATTTTAAATTAATTAAAATTAGTCAATTGAAAATATCATAAATCAAATATATTTATTCCAGCATCCAACCAAACACATAATATCAGAAATGATATCTCAACCCCATACCACCTTAACCCAATTCCGATTTCAACCCATACCACTTTACGAACCAAACGACCCCTAAGTACATTTTTATTATATTATTATACACAAAACTCTTAAAATACAAACTAATCACAAACAAACACAAACACCCACGTCAATTCAACCTCGAATTCAACAACATATGAGTAGAACTATTCAAATTTTAAAATCATATTCATGGAAAGTAAATATAAATATAAAAAATGAAATATTAAACTATAAAAAAGATATTAAATTTAAATTTCAACCGTGTATCGCACGGGTTTTAAACTAGTAACTATTTAATTATGTAGTTATAGATAATCGAACTGTGCATAAAGCTAAAGAAATTAAGTAAATAAATAAATCTTGTATGATTACGTAGTTGCAAAGAATCTAACGCTCGATGAAATTATTGAATTTAAAGTAAATAAATAAATCTTGTATAATTACGTAGTTGTAAGGAATCGAACCCTGGATAAAGCTAAAGAATTTAAAGTAAATAAATCTTGTATAATTATGTAATTGCGAGTAATCGAACCCGGGTTAATTGATAACCAAATTTGGTACTTTGGTACTTTAGTACTTTGATACTTTAGTACCGCGGTATCATTTTCACATTGTTTGGCTTATTAATAAAGAGTATAGATTCTAAATTTTTAGTGGAGAAGTTTTGGTGTTAAGTATTGTTTGATTTATTATTGAAAAAAAATGCTAGATAGCTGATCAATTTTTTTGTAAATACTTATATGTTACATATTTAGTTGGTGAATTTTTTTATCAAAAAAATAAGAGTAATGTTAGATACTCTAAAACAGTTCCGGAATTTTATCCCAACATGCCAAATATCGAATTATAATTTGTAGGCACGTATATACGATCACATGAAACACCAGAACCACTTTCCCTATTATGTCCCATACCTACTTAGTTAATCATAGTTTAGAAGAAAATATATGACACAAATGTATACCTAATTGTCATAATGTTGGCCATGACAGAATATTATAATAATAAAATGGTTATCTCAATTGATCATCTTTTTTATTATTAAATTCTACCTAATTATCAAAATTCGAAATGCTCAAAGTTCTAATTATCTCAATTTGAGGTGCCATGATAACAATGTGAAGTAAAACATGAATGTCTGATTATTTAAACTTTCGCAATTTAAAAAAAAATCACCTCAAATTCTACCACTAAATTTTATCTAGTTATAATTACTAGCTAGAAAGAACTTGTAACATTGAGTGTCACTCCACTCTTTTGTATTCACTTTTGGCTGCGTTAATAATCCACTTAAATGGTGGAATTTCTCTATTTAGGTTTATTGGAGACAAACTATTTCCTTCTGCTCCATCATTTGCTTATTTTTAAAACCAATTTGATTGTGTAATATGGACATCCACTTCATTTTGCCTCAATTGTGGAGCACTCAACAACACATTTTACATCACACTAACATAATTCACATTTATACTCTTTATTAAGTGTGATTCTGAGTTCTTTGAATTTTTGGTGTTAGTCTCGTCTATTGGCGTGTGTCTGGCTTGTTACCCTTTTATTGGGATGTTAAGGTATGTTCTTTTGATGTTGGTATGTGTTTTGTTCCTCGTTACTTTGAAAATGATTTATGTGGTTTTGTGGGAGATCTGTAATTCGTGCATTGGATTTGGGCTGGTGTCGGATATTGCAAGAGCTTACTTTTCACAACTAAAATTTGTTCATCTTATGAGATCTTTCACCTGCGGCATGTCTATAGCTGGTTTTCGGCATGTAGATAGCTGGGGTGTGTCTGAACATTGGGCTACAGGTAGTGCGTACGTGAAGGTCATTTGTGATATTACTGATTCCAGGATTGGTGCAAGGTTGATAGATCGGGAAGCCATTTTAATCTTTTCTAGTTCAAAGAATTTAGAAATTCATGATGTTAAACAGTCTGAAAACATAAGCGGCTATTTGTTTAGCTCGTTTATTTGTTTCTATTCAGATTGTAGTGTCAGTTCAGGGGTTTGTCCTGGTTGTGATTCCGTTGATGCAAGTTAATAAAATCTCTTTGTTTGTCAAAAAAAAAAAAAAAGTTAAAATTTCATCTTAATGATATAGTATGCCATGTATACCATCATATACATATTATTTTTATCTTAATTATCTTAATATAAATTAAAAATCTATACTTACTCTTTATTAAAAGTGGATCTCTCTTATTGATATGGTCTTAATAGTATAGTGTATTAGCGTGCTACATCAGTAAACATATGATTATTATAGAAAATTGATAAATAAGTTTCAAGTGTTGATATTTAAGCTCCATTTTTATATGTAAATTACCTATCATATGATGGAACTTAAATAGTAAAGTAATGGACATTTAAGTGATATAAATATTAATATTGAGCTTAAATATCAATACTTGGAGCGTATTTATCAATTCTCTTATTATATTAATATAATTAACATAATTCTAAATTAATATAAATAAGATTTATTATAAAATCAAAATGACATATCCAACTTAATATTATGATATGTATACCACCATACATATATAATCTGATTGACATAAAAAGATTTTTTTATATCACCTATTATTTTATAATTTACTTTTTTGATTAGTACAATTTTTATCTCTCTTACTTCTAACAATTACAAATGGGTATTTTATGTGTCTCGTCGATTTTGTTCTGTTCTCATGCCCCATTCGGGACGGGAATTTGAGAAATTATTCGTGTGTTCAGGATACAGGAACAAAGAGGAGTATAAAAACAACTCGGGGATTGGTGGCGGGAACGGAGAGAAGTACTTAAAAATAATTCGGGATTGAGACTTGATTGATAAGGAAAACTCTTTTTCGTTGGAACACAATAGTACAAAGCCAAATTTGGGTATCTTTCTTACTTCTAACAACTACATATGGGTATTTTGTCCGTCCCGTCGATCTTGCAATGTTCTCCCCCCATTCGGGACGGGAATTTGAGAAGTTATTCGTGCTCAGGACAGGAACAGAGAGAAGTATAAAACACTAGTCACCTGACTGGCTAGCTTCACTATAAAAGGAGCACAACTCTCTCCTTGCTTCCCACCAAGTCACCAACAAAGATATATCACCTGACTGCACTGTCCATTTCTGGTAAGTTGGCATCAGATTCTGCATAGCATATATAATATTACTTCTTTCTTTTTATAGTACTGCTTAAAAAGTATGTCTTGTTAACAAGCTACTTGCTAATAAATGTACATAATTTATCTATATTTTTCCAGTGAAAACCTTTGAGCATGAGGAGGGGTCTGTATCTAGTGTTTGTTCTACCCTTGTTGATAACGATGCTGATGAGGTCTGGCATGTCAATGAACGTAAAGTCTTTGATGGCAGAAATGAATTTCAATAACATCGAGCCGCGGAAGCTATCTGTTGTTGCAGGCAGCAATTCTGAGCATCCTGGTATAAACAGTGATGTGAACAATCACCATTTTATTCCTAGGCAGGACTTCGGGAACTACGGTGGTGGAACTCCTAGCGGAGGAACCGATAATAACAATGACAAGTCACAAGAGCATGATTAGGATTTTGCAGTTTGTTCGAGTTGACAGGTTTTATGACTATATGAGCAATAAGTTGACAAGTTTTATGACTATATGAGCAATAAGTTTGGCACTTTGGCAACAAGAGAGTAATGCTCTAAAGACATAACCTTGCTTGATCCCTGTTGTTGACAACTCAATTCAGTAGTAATCTACAACACACACACAGACACACGCACAATTATACATCCGCATTCACTTAGCATTACATAGGTTAAACAAGAAAGAATATCAGGAATTATAGAAAACAGTACTGGATACATCAGCATTCGGGCAACCAGAATCAGTTATTCAAGGACAACGTAGCAACCTGAATGTAGTTTAATAGGTCTGAACCCGATTAAATCTTGTATAATGAGATTTCAAGTCATTATTAACCTATATAATCACTCTTCTTCTTAAAAAACAATCCTCTAATGCATGATTCTGACTTGTGTTGGTCCGGGAGTGAATTCCACCATCGGCAAAAGGTGGATTTATCTAAAAACACATCCTTCTCCAACACTTTAGCTTTTAACCACTCTAAAATCTTGTTCTCCAAACTTGAAATTCTGTCCTTCAAATCAGCATAGGTCTTCTTTTTACTGACAATCATTAGCTCCTTGTGCTCCATCCATCTTCGAGTGAACTTAAACACAGTAGACCTTCCTTTATCATGTAGGTTCCTGAGTCATGGTTTGATCCACGTTCAGAATAGCTAGCAATTGGTCGTGGCTCATCGAGTCGTCTGAGCTTGGTGCCTAACTCTATCCACTCTATATTTCCCTCTACTTCGTCCGGGAGTTGATTCAACTCTAACATATCAATCATTTCATTCCACATTCCTCCTAGTTGCAGCCGCACCACCCCAGCATTAAAGTCTTCCTCGTCTATTTTGAACTTGGTTGCATCATAACATCCCCCCTTATGGAGCTCACAATCCATACGATATTCTTGCAGCCAATTTAATTTTTCTTTAATCCCTTCTTTGTCTATTTTTTCCTCGTTCCTTAACTTCTGCCTCTCACAATCTTCGATCTGCTGCTAGGAGGCTAAGCTTTGCTCTTAAGCTCTGTAGTTTCAGGACAATGGTGTCAACTCATCTTCTATAATCCATTAACATTATAAACAGTTAAACTTATCTAACTGGCACAAGCATATTTTTCCAATTATAACAAGGCAATTGCATCCAAAGTTATGATATATTTGAAAAGATGGGAAAAAAAGAAGAAAGAAAATATCCCATTCCCCCGCCCGTCCCCCAACCAAGCAAAACAGCAAAAGCAAGAAGAAGAGTAAGTGTGTTCTCACCAAGCCAAGGTCATTGAGTGGCGTCATGATCTCTGTCTTGTTAAATTCAGAACATAGATTATCCAAATAAACCACACTTTGTATCTCTACATTTTGTTGCAAATAGACCAAACTTTCTTTAAAGATTTGTCCAGAACACATGGCGCCTTGATCATTAAATTTCAATTGGGAAGAATGAGATAATAACTCTAAAACAGCATCTGAATTCCTCGGCACAACAATTTTTTTTATTTCCTGTGCAAAATATATATGTTCCAAAAGGTCTATAAGGACTAATCTCCATAAAGCTAGAAAAATTGTGCACCAGCAAAATAGAACAATGTCAGATCTCATTACAAAATGAATGAAATATTAACTCCAATTTTCTGGCCTAATAGCATGAGGAAAAATACGATTACCAACTAACGGGGATCCAAAGGTCACACATCTAGAAACCAAAGTGTTGCGAAAATGGCCATTGGACCACCTGAGCTATGTTCTGCGAACACTAGTTGTTTTCCTTCTTTTACAGCTACATCCACCTGAAATTCACATTTGTCGAATAGGTGTGCGTTTAAACACAAATTAATTTAGCCTTTAACTGCTGTTTGGTGGTAAAGTGACGATGATTTTTAAATTTGTTACTCGTGGTTTGTGCTGAATTTTTTTGCAGTGGAACATGACCCTGTACGAATAGGTGATGACAATTTTTACAATCTCAAACGATTGGTTTAAAAAAATATATTAACATAACTATATTCAATGACAAGCGCGGCACATACACACAAAAGTCAGAGAATGAATAGAGCAGTCACCTCAGCTGAGAGGGAAGAGTTCTGATGAATTGCTTGAAATCTGGAAAGAAATGCTTCCTAAACAAGAACAAGTTCCAGCAAACCAATCGCTCGCTGACCAAACTCCAGCGAAGGAGAACACAGCTGTCGGAGGTGAGCTACGGTGACATTCCTCGTAAAGATACTGTCTGAATTCATGACGACACTCGTGAGCTTTGTTTGCTAATTCACAAGCTTTTTCGAAAAGCTCTTTGCTAATCCCGAATTCCATATTTTCGTCTGTAGAAGTTCGTAAAGCGAGCAGATCATAGTTTATAAGCTTCGAAGTACAACGTTTGAATTATCTCTGAGGAGGATACATTGTGGCAGTAGTGATCTTGATAAAAAGTGAAGTATATATATGTATTAACTAACACTTATTAAATACAAAAGAGTACAAGGAAACACTTATTAAGCAAGTTCAGTGAAGAAACTACACAAACATAGGAATGCAATAAAACAAGAAGCTTCCATAGAGATTAATGGAGCCAATCCAGATTTATATCTTCTTTTACCAAAATTATTTCCACATTGGTGTAATCTTCCCACAATTTAGCAGTTTCTTTATCACAGAATACAGTTACATCCTCCAACTCCTCAAAAGAATCTGGCAACTCATCCATTCCCGAGCAGCCTCTCATGTGAAGTATTCTAAGACCTTTTAAATCACCTATCTGTATCGGCATTTCACTGAGGCTTAAACAATCAGATATATCAAGCAAACTTAGTTCCTGGAGACATCCAATAGTCTCCGGTAATTTCTCTAGCTCTGTACAAGAATTGAGTCTCAGAGACTGCAAATTGATCAGCTTTTCAATCTCCTCAGGAAGACCAAAGAGCTTGTTACATCTAGTAATGCTGATCTTTTCGAGATGAACAATGTCACATATTCCCACAGGTAGTTCAACTAAATCGCGACAATATTCCATCTCAATATCTCTGAGATGTGGGAACATATTGGCACAGTTGTCCAGAGCATTGCCAATCTCACACATAGTTAATGACAGTTTCTCCAAATTTATTAATTGAAATCCAAATGAACAGCTTAATGTCGAAGAAATTGACACATGCTCGAGTCTGATTCTCCTTAGGTTGGATAGATGTCCAACAACTGGAAAGTCTTTCAAATTAGCAGGACTGAAACCGTAATTGGTAACAATCAGAACCTTAAGTTGGTTCATATGTTCCATAAACTGTGGTAAAGCGTAGTTCTTTGACCTGAAATTGAGGATTAAAACCTCGGCTTCAGGTAGTTTGATGTCGGGCCAGATTGAAGTGAATGTGTCATCTGCAGTCAATAAACTGAATAATGTAGCTACGGGAACCAAGTCTTAAAGCTGTTGAATGCAATTTTATCTCAAGGCGGGAATGTGGGATTGTATAAAGCAAAGAAGAACTAAAACTAAGCATACCTGTAGAAATTGAAACAAGGCGGGCAGTGAGAGGCTGTTTCAACATTCCTACCCAATCCTTGGGCTGACCTTTTCCTATAATCTCAGTTATCAGTCTATTCCTCAGTTCTATAGCCTCTTGGCTACTTTGGTGTATTGCCAGCTCTCTCAGCATATCATGCTGTGTAACAAAATGGCCATTGCAGTAGCGGCCATCGAGGTCACTTGGATCATCTTTTCTGTATTAATGAAGCATAAACCGGATAAGTGGATGAGTGTCTAATGACTGCCAAGGAACTAAACAGCACTTCACAATAACATTATTCAGTTATGCATCAAGATAACTAGTAACCAATACATATCTAAGCTATGTAGAAAAGAGACAAAAAGGGTTTTACAGTGCATAACTATAATCATATCTATGTTTTTCGAAATGGTTATTGAAACAAGAAATATAGTTAGAACATGAATTACTAGAATTGAACTGCACAAACGATATACAAAGCAGAAAAACAAACTAATTTAGGAACATATATTGACCACGAGTTCTTCTGGTTCTTTTATTGTATAATTTAAATCATTTACCCCACTAAACCAATTAGATTATCTACAGTTATAAGACATCACATTCTGAGAAAAATAGTAAAGGTTCCCAATAATATGAAACGTCTAGCTTCTCCGAAGGCTTTTCCAAATATATTAACTACAAATGGAAGTTCTCTTTGCATTGTGAGAAAATTGTTAAGGGTCCCAATATATGAAACGTCTAGAAAATTGTAATAACAGATGATAATAGTAATATGAGGAAGGCTTATGGATGGGCTTATTTGCATTAGGTAGCTAAATGGGCACTTTGTTGAAGAAATGTAAGAGTTACATCACAAACACCTACTTTTATTATTGAACAAAGATTGTCTATAGAGTAGCAAGACAACTTTTCAAGAATCAATATAGAGCTTCAAATCATGTCATTCAAAAAAAGTGCCAAGATTGAAGGAGAAAATAAACAAGTGGAGATAATGGAACAAGAGCCATCTCAGCAACATAAAAAGTAGAGAACTCAAATTCCATGTATGTTTGCATTATAAACCATAAAGAAGACAAAGGAGTGGGGTAATTTAGGTTGGTTGGGAATATAATTTCCCGTAAAACAATTATGTTTCTACCAGTGGATTAAAGTTTTTCCCTACACACAGTTGGAGAGAGTTCTGGTGGACTGATCCCACATTTGTATAAAAGACGGTAATCTACGAAGCCTACTTAAGTGCATGTGAACACTAAACTCACTCTATCCTTTTAATACGAACTTGATCTTGAACAGTCTATGTATCAGGTTCGATCTTGCTTGACTTTCGTCACTGTTGCCTGTTGGTCTATGAAACACCATCAGTCCCTATCTTAATATTAAGCAGCCAGCAGCACTCCAGATGATTGTAGGAAGAGTTTTCTGAGAATTAAAGTATCGTATCAAGATGAAAAATCAACTAGGAATTGTCTAGTAAGGCCAGTATAGACTATCACACAAATCACATGGTTCAATATGTAAGCCATTTTATCAAGACCGTGTTGCAAGAAAAAAGTATGCAGGACAGGCTAGTATGTCGAACAGAGTAATAGATTCTATAGAGAAGTAGATAGAATAACATAATAGTTATTACCTTGTAGGCACAACATTGAGAAGATTCCTAGTGGAGAGTTCAATGAGGTTAGTATAGGTCTCCATGCCCTGCTCATCTAAATCATATGACTCTACCCACATATCCAACAGAATAGTGGATGAAATTCTCTGATCTTCAGGAAAGGCACCCAAGTCCAGGAATCCCTCCTTCACTGTTTCCATGCCCTTCTCCTCGTCCAGAGCATCTAAACTGGTTTTTAGATTGTTCAGTAGTATACTGTTGGAATCAAATATACTAGATCGCCCTTTTGACCACTTATTTAGTGTTGTTTTCCAGGTCTCCTCAGGCTTGCCACGGAGTGAAAGCCCAACCACATTGAGGGCTAGTGGGAATCCGTTGCAAGCTTTAACTACCTGCAAGAAGTTCCACCAAATCCAAATGGGAATTTTTTTGGAATAAGTTTATTTTTAACTATCGAATACTAGTAAATGTTTAATCATTGTCATGTAAATAAGAACTACAATTTGCTCATATAAGAACCCTAGTACTATATAATTTTAAATGTAGATTTTCTGTGATCAAGAGTTAGAACGCTTCATGTAGATTTTCTGTGATCAAGAGTTAGAAAACTGTTATCTAAAACTCTAAAGTTTAATTTAGGAAACAAATATTTATGCAGGTAAATTTTTAGCCATCACATCATTGGGACAAAAGTACTGAGAAGAAGCACAGAAAAAGAGAATCATTGTAATCGGGATGTTATCATGTTCATAAAAAAAATTCAGGGCAGAAGGAAATTTCTGATTGGTTTGTAGAAAGAGAGAAATTTCTGATTCTAACCTCATTCACAGTTTTATCTGAAATTTTTAGGTGTTCGCTCCCAGAAGGAAATACGGAGTGGCAGAAAAGTTCTTTGGCATCTTTATCGTTTAATAGTTTCAGCTTATATTCCAAATGAAGCTTGGAAGCAAATCTAGATGTAACTAATATTTTGTACTCTGGGATTTCCTTGAACCTGAACTTTTGCACAAAAGCTTCGAGTCCTGGTGACCACACATCATCCAACACCAAGAGTATAGGATCTTTATCTGGCTCTCCTCCTATCTGCTTCAAAAACTGTCCCAATTGGTTGATTGCATCTTCGTCGCTTCGAAACTCGAGTAACTCATCAAGACAACCCTTTTGTTTAAATATTGTCTTAACAGCAATCTGAATGTTGACTGCTTTTGAGATGGTCACAAAGAAAATGTTCTTAAACTTTTCTACATATCAATAAAACATAAACATGAGATTGGCAAAGCTATTTTCATGTATCAAACTCTTTAAGTAGCAATAGACAAGAAAAGAACATACTTTTGATTGTAGAATCAGCACACACCATGTTTGCCAAGGTGGTCTTTCCGCATCCTGGAGGAGCTGAAAGCACGACCACTGTTGGCAAGACACTATTGTCTTTTAGCAACATTACCTTCAATTCCTCAAGTGGCAAATCTAATCCAAGAACAAGGTCTGGAATTTCACCAACATAAGCAGAGCCTAAATACTTCCTACTCGAACAGGAACTGCTACAGGTTACACTCATAGAATCAATTTTCTCAAGAACATCGTGCAAGATTTCTCCTTTAACTACATCCAACTTCACACTCACATCACTAACTCCTTTTGAAACCTGTCTTATACTCCTAACTTGGTGAGCCTGCACATTAATCTGAAAGAACCTAGTCAATTCCTGATCGAAACTCTGAAGCTTCTTTGAGTAGACATACTTTTTGTAAAGATTCCACGACTTAATCTTCCAACACAAGAGAATGAGGTCAGTCCCCCTTCTCAACTCTTCTGCAAAAAAATCAAGCTCTGTTTGCGGGCGTTCTAAGATTTGTTCCAACTTTCGGGTATCCTTGAAAATTAGATCTATGGCATCCATAGTGGCTTTCAGACGCTTGAAGGTGGACTTGAATCTAGCAATCGTCTTAATCACCTTAATAAATGCCTTCTCTAAATCCGAAAAAGCTACTCCAACAACACCCCCACCAATCAGATCCATTTTGCACTGGAAACACTTCTCAGCAATGAGTTCCACTTGTAATATACAACTAATGCGCCATTAGTTCGATTTCTACCCTTTTCTACTCTATAGTCAATACATAATCAGAATTTACCAAACACGAGTGTGATCACACACACAGACACTACTTACCAATCAAATTCAGTTCTACATTATAGTTTATACACAACTTTAAAAAAAAACACACAGCAATACACTATTACAACTTAGAAAACACAAGCACACTCACAGTTGATTGATTAAGTAATTAAGAACCAATGATGTTCCAAAGATTCAAGTCTTCTCTTGCAGTCAACCTTGGTCTGTGTGAACTTTCCTGGTGTAAAAGATGAAACAGCATTCTGCACTTTTTTCATTTGGGCGTTAAGACAGCGTAGACTTTAGCATGCTACTTTCATTTGTTCTTTTGCATTAACTAGCTTATTATAATAACTAGATTTATAATAATATTAATTAAAGATATTATTTGTAATTTAAAGATGATTTAGTCTTATTATTCAACTAAATTACTCCTTCCAAGAATCAAATGAAAGAGGAAGTTATGAATTGTTACCCTAAAATTTCTATTCAACTTACAAAATCTACTCATATTTGATTTATATAATTAAAATTCAATTTTTAGTATTTGAATATAATTCTTATAACAATTGAATACAATTTTTAATAATAAATCTAATGGTTTTTATTTATTTATTTCAAAATCAACGATCATTATTAATTTGACGGTACATGTACGAAAGTTTTAGATAAAATCTCCTGCAACGCACAACTTTTTTTTAATATGTATAAATATAATATTTTCAAATTTGAACATTTTACGACACAAACGAAACTCACAAAATAATCTTTAATTTAATGATGGTTTAATAAAAAATTTCCCAATTAAAAATATCCTAGAGAAAAAAAGTGACGATATTTTACATTAATAATTCTTATTCAACTTAGTAAATTTATTTATATATGGTTTAAATTATGAAAATACTCTTTTTAGTATTTGAATTTACTTCTTCTAACAACAAAATACAATTTTTAATATTACATTCAACAGTTTTCATCTATCCATTTTAAGATGAGAAAATGCCCAAAATACCTACCAAAACGGGGTGGACTGCCCAAAATACCCACCAGCGCACTGTTCCGCCCAAAATACCCGCCGAATACGCACATCAGACATGCGTATTCGAATTTTACAAAGGATGCGCATGTTCGACATGCGTATTCTTTGTTTTTTCAAAAAGTGAATACGCATGTTTGACATGCGTATCCCGTAAAGAATTTACAAAGAATACGCATGTCAGAGATGCGCATCCTTTGTAAAAATAGTCTGCGCATGTCTATAATGCGTATTCAACGGGTATTTTGGGCGGAACATTCCGCTGGTGGGTATTTTGGGCAAAAAAACTGATTTGGTGGGTATTTTGGGAGCTCACCCTTTTAAGATCAAGCAAAATAATTTTTTAATTTAGTGATGGATTAACAAATTTTTTACAATTAAAACTATACCAAAACTAAAGATAGAATAAATCAGTAAATTTTTACGTTGAGAATTCTATTCGATTTAGGAAATTTTCATATATTTGGTTTAAATTGTCAAGATATATTTTTTTAATATTTTTAATATAATTCAACTAACAACCAAAATACATTTTTTTCATATTCAATCCAACAATTCTCATTTATTTATTTAAAAATCTAACGATCCTTATTATTTTCATATGTAATATGAATTGAATATTAGTATTAATGGAACATGTCTTTATATTAAATTATAATTATTTTTAATCCAATTCTAATATTAATACTTCCACTTTTGATTTATATATCATTTTTTAAATAATAATTTCAATTTATATACGATATAATTTTGATCGTCTTTTTTTAAAAATATTAGATCCAACGGTTGAGATTATTTTGGCGGTATTGGGGACCAACCTAGAGTTTTGGATAAGATCCTCCTTACACTTATTATATATAAGTATTTAATTAATATGTAATTATATATTATAATATATAAAATTTTATTAAAAAATATAATTATTTTATCTAAGAATTAGTGAGTGAAAGTTTGGGCCAATTTATATTTGATTACTTGAGTCTGTTATACAACTTCTATGCAGAAAGTCTATGGATTTCCTTGTTCGTAATTGATACGAGTTATACCGGTATTTTACGTGTTTTGGGAAGCAACATGTTCCTATCACTCTCATTCTCAGTTTTGTGTATGGTTTGAAGTAATAATATAAATACTATATAAAATTTTCATTTTGCTATATAATTTTATTAATTAAGTAAGCATTTTTTTATTTAAGTTGTATTAATTTTAATTTTTGCAGTTTTAAAATCAAAACCGAATCGATTGCAACCAAATCGAGGTTTCTAAAACCGAAACTGGTGGTTCAGTTGCGGTTTTCGATTGTCAAAAATCGAAAATTTTCAATTTCGGCTTCAGTTTTATCCAAAAATCGAGTCGAGACGAACCGAACAGTGCTCTCCCCTACCAACAATGTAGGAACCTCGTTATTTCCCGAGAAATCTCTAATCGTTCCAGATTTTATTTATATTAGTTAAAAATTCATTTTTTCATGTTTTATAATTTTATTTTTTTTCTTACTTTTAAATTATTATTATTATTAGAAATGATATACAAAAATATTCTTAACTCACTACCAATCTTTATTTGTAGAGAATAAATTAAAAAAATTTAAGTATTATTATTACTATTGAATAATATGAAGTTTATTAATACTCCCTCGTCTCATATTAGATAGTTTATTTGAATATTTTATGATCAAATTAGAACTCGATTGAGAATTAGAAATACAACGCGTGGATTTGAAATGAAGTGGTTAAGAGCAAGTCCAACAATGTCCTAGATTGTTACTTATAAATATTATATAATAATGTGTCCTAGTGATTTAAGGACTTGATTTTTTGTAGGAACTCCAACAACATTACTTATATACATTCCCTATTATTATTATAAAAATATATTTGAAAAGAGTGGAAGAAAGAGAGAGAAAAGAAATGTAAAAAATGAGGGAAATGAATTTTTTATTCATGAAAATTAAATAAGTAATGACTAGTGGTTACCTATTAATAGGTAATGAGATGGATGTCCTAGTGATTTAGGTAACCACTAGGACATTGTTGGAGCACCATTTTTTGTTAAATTACTTATATTTGAGCTTAGGACATGATATAGGTAAGCTGTTGGACTTGCTCTAAATCCATGCCAAAACATTTCGGGAACCACCTACACATTTTGAAATTAAATTCAAGCTTATATTGGATCCTGATTTAAAATAGAAACTAAAGACTATTAGCTGTTTAATTTAGAAATATTGATTGACTGTAATTTTGTTTTAGTTAATTAGGTTATTCGTATGGCATTAATCATGCAAACTTGTATAATTTGAATCTATATAAAAAAAATATCATGATTAATTAAAATTTGTAAGCTTCCTTTACAAGTTCCAACTATATCTGTCTTGTATATCAAATAAATCAATAGTTTAAGCTTCCAAACAATTAATCTATCGAATTATAGAAATTTCGGTTTTGTGTTTTAAATAAATTTAAAACAGATATAAGACAGATGATATGAATTGATTTAAAGTTTAAATTTATATATCTTTAGAGAAAATATTAGGTACCCTCAATTAATTTTCAAACTATTTTCAAAATATCATGGGTCTTTTAATTGCCAATCATTCACTCCAACCATGGGTCGAACCAATCCGAAGAGACCTTTTATTCTGCGCCATTTATGCGACATTATTTGAAAAAGAAATGGAAATAAATTAAAGATATGTAACATGTTTTTTTTATTCAAGAGTTAGGATCACAAAATTATTTTTAAAATTATTTCCGAATTACACAAATTTAATTCATGAATACATATTAATACATGTGAAATTTAATTAATTATATTTGACAGACGTATTATCAACAAAACTGTTTTAACATATCTATCTATACTATTATATTAAAGACGAAACATTGAAAGTTTTGTAGTCTGGTCATGAAAGTTTTTGTAGTCTGGTCACTTCATTAATAGTCGTTAGATATTTCTGATCAAATCGATGAGAACCGTTAGATAAAATATTAAAATTATTATATAGAATATTTTTTCTATTTTTCATAACTAAAACATCTCATTTTCCAAAAATATCGCAAGCATTTTTATTTAATAAAATAATATAATAAGGTTATAATTGCTAATAAATAACTCATTACCATTTTTAGCCAAAGTTTATATTCTTTTTTATATTGTTTAACTAAAATTTCTACTTTTCTATTTTTCCTAAATAAAACCTCTCATTTTTCAAAAATATCACAAATAGTCCTATTTAATAAAATAAAATAATAATATTATAATTATTAATGACTAATCGATTAGTTTTTTTTTCCAAAATGTATATTCTTTTTTATATTTTTTAACTAATATTTCTCATAACTAAAACCTCAAAAATATCACCGGTTATTCCATTTAGTAGCATAAAATACTAATATTATAAATCTATCTATCTATCTATACTATCAATACTATTATATAATAGACGAAACATTAAAAGTTTGGTCGGTCGGTATGGTACGTTGTGATTTTACTTAATTGTCCTTTCTTAAATTCGTGTTTTTACTTAATTAACCTTACTTATTTATAGAAATATATTTTTAAATAATAATATTATCTATTTATAACCAATTAACCTTTTCACATAAAATACATTATTGTTTTTTATTTTTCTAACAAATTCCCCTACTTTTTTAAATATATCACGGACAATTACCTTTTTTAACTAAAACATGTTAGTTTTTCTATTTTTCCTTACTAAAACCCCTCATTTTCCAAAAATATCACGGACAAACATTTAGTTATTTATTTTTAAACCAAACATTATAATTATTTTTTAAAAAGTTTACTTATTTTAACATGCATACTTATTTTTCTTAACAAATACAATTACTAAAAATATTAAAATATAAATAATCAAATATCTATTTATAACCAATTACCTTTTCAGCTAAAACACATTATATATTTTTTCTAACAAAGTCCCTCATTTTCTAAATATATCACGGAAAATTGCCTTTTTCAATTTTTCTCACTAAAATACATTCTTTTTCTAAAAATATCACGGACAAACCCTTTACTTATTTATTTTAAAACATATTTAAATAATTTAAATTATTAAATTTTAAAACCTCATTTTCCAAAAATATCACGGGCATTTACCTTTTTAAACTAAATATATGTTACATTTTTTATTTTTCCATACTAAAACCCCTCTTTTTCCAAAAATATAACGAGCAAACCAATACTTATTTATTTTAAAATATGTTTTAATGTTTTTAATTAATTCAAAGTGTTTAGATATTTTTACATGCCTACTTATTTCTTTAACAAATACAATTAAAAAAATAATAATAAAATAACAATTAACAATCCTTGCATCGCACGGGTTTTAAGCTAGTATTATTAAAGACAAAATATTGAAAGTTTTGGTACCTGTTTTTTGGTGCGGTACTTGCCTTATTTAATTGTTTATTTAATTATTATAAAAATTATTATAATCAGTTACCCTTTTAGTTAAAATACATTACCATTTTTTTCTAAAAAAATCATGGGCAATTTCCTTTTCAGGTAAAACATGTTATTTTTTCTATTTCCCTTACTAAAATCCCTCATTTTTCAAATATATCACGAGCAACCCTTACTTATTTATTTAAAAACCTATTTTAATACTTTTTATTGGCAATTACCTTTTCCCTCTTTTTCTAGAAAAATCACGGGTCATTTACCTTTTTCAGCTAAAACATGTTATATTTTCTATTTTACTTAGTAAAATCTCTCATTTTCCAAATATATGCAAACCCTTACTTATTTAATTTAAAATCTATTTTAATACTTTTAATTGACAATTACCTTTTTCAACTAAAACATTTCACATTTTCTATTTTTTTTACTAAAACCCTTTTTTTTTAAAAATATCACGGGTAAATCGTTAATTTTATATTTTAAAATTCAACGAAAAATGCTACTTTCTATTTTTCATATTAAAACCCCTCTTTTTCAAAAATATCACTGGCAAACCGTTACTTATTTATTTTAAAATCTATTTTAATACTTTTAATTATTTAAAAATGTATAACACGCCTACTTATTTTTTTAAAACCTCTCATTTTCCAAAAATATCACGAATAGTTCTATTTAATAAAATAAAATAATAATATTATAATTATTAATGACTAATCGATTAGTTTTTTTTTCCAAAATGTATATTCTTTTTTATATTTTTTAAATAATATTTCTCCTAACTAAAACCTCAAAAATATCACCGGTTATTCCATTTAGTAGCATAAAATACTAATATTATAAATCTATCTATCTATCTATACTATCTATACTATATTATTAAAGACAAAATATTGAAAGTTTTGGTACCTGTTTTTTGGTGTGGTACTTGCCTTATTTAATTGTTTATTTAATTATTATAAAAATTATTATAATCAGTTACCGTTTTAGTTAAAATACATTACCATTTTTAATACTTTATTATATCACGAGCAACCCTTACTTATTTATTTAAAAACCTATTTTAATACTTTTTATTGGCAATTACCTTTCCCCCTCTTTTTCTAGAAAAATCACGGGTAATTACCTTTTTCAGCTAAAACATGTTATATTTTCTATTTTACTTAGTAAAATCCCTCATTTTCCAAATATATCACGGGCAAACCTTACTTATTTAATTTAAAATCTATTTTAATACTTTTAATTGACAATTACCTTTTTCAACTAAAACATTTCACATTTTATATTTTTCTTACTAAAACCTTTTTTTAAAAAAAAAAATATCACGGGTAAATCGTTACTTTTATATTTTAAAATTCAACGAAAACATGCTACTTTCTATTTTTCATACTAAACCCCTCTTTTTCAAAAATATCACGGGCAAACCGTTACTTATTTATTTTAAAATGTATTTTAATACTTTTAATTATTTAAAAATGTATAACACGTCTACTTATTTTTTTAATAAATGCAATTAATAAAATATAAATAATAAATAATAAAATTAACAATTATTAAAAACAATATGTGCATCGTACGGGTTTTAAGCTATATTATTAAAGACGAAATTATTTTCTATTTTTTTCATTTTCTAAAGAAATTATTATTAAATAATAACATTTTTATAACCAACTACCTTTTCAGCTAAAATACATTACCTTTTCTATTTTTCTAAAAAAATCACGGATAATTACCTTTTTCAACTAAAACATGTTACTTTTTCTATTTTTCCTTACTAAAACCCTCATTTTCCAAAAATATCATGAGCAAATCCGTACTTATTTATTTTGAAATCTATTTAAATACTTTTAATTACGGGCACTTACCTTTTCAGCTAAAACATGTTACTTTTTTTTATTCTTACTTACTAAGACCCTTCCTTTTTCAAAAATATCACCGGTAAACATTTATTAATTTATTTTAAAATCTATTTTAATGCTTTTAATTATTTAAAAAAAATTAACACGCCTACTTATTTTTTTTTAGCAAATGCAAATTAATAGAATATTAAAACATAAATAATAAAAATAATAATTATTAATAAAAATCTGTGCATCGCACGGGTTTTAAGCGAGTTATTAGTAACACGTCAAACAGTAACAACCCAATTTCCAGGCTAAGCAAAAGGTTATTTCATCATTTTGTCATATATTTTTTTTTGAACTTACTGAACACTTTTGAAAAAAATGAGTCTTGGGGTCAGTGAAGAGGTTATAAAGAAAGCTTGTGAATTGTCAATGAAAGCTCACGAGTGTTGTGATGAATCCAAGCAGTACATTTACGATGAATGTCAACTTAACTCCACCGCAGCATCCGTGTTTTCGTTTGCTGGAGCTTGGTCTGTGAGTGTTGGTTTGCGGGAACTTGTACTAGTTTTTGCAGATGGAGCTGTTAAAAGAAGGGAAACAAGTAATTTTGCAGGGCATGGCTTAGGTGGTCCAATGGCTATTTTCACAACACTTTGGTTTTTACAGACTATTTTTCTAGCTTTATGGAGCTTAGTCCTTACAGACCTTTTGGTACATATATATTTTGCATTAATGATAAAAGAATGGTTGTGGAGAGGAATTCAGATTTAGTTTTACAATTATTGTTTCATTCTTCACAATTACAATTTAGAGATGAAGGTGCCAACTTTCCAGGGCAAATCTTAGAAGAAAGTTTGGTCTACAATGACATGTTGCAAAAAAGGGTAAAGGAAGAAAGTGTTATTATTTGGATGATGCTTCTGTAAAGGTTATGAAGGCAAATTGATGACACTTGATGACCTCCCCCCTGGTGAGTGTACACTTTCTTGCAAAATGTTAGAGGAAGACACTTTCCAAAAATTTTCCTTTCGTGCCCATAATAAATTATGAGAATATTGGGGGCGGTAAATTTTTCCTTTCGTGCCCATAATAAATTATGAGAATATTGGGGGTGGCAGGGAGTCGAACCTGAGACCTCCTGCCTGCTTGTGCTATGATATTAGATAAAGACACTTTCCAGGATCATATATTGTATTATATCCTGTAAAGTGCCTTCCTCGAACATATATGTTTGCTAAATATGCTGAGAATATATGATAAGCTAACAGCATTGTCCTGAAACTGCAGAGCTTTAGATCAAAGCTTTGACTCCTAGCGACAGTAGAAGTTAAGCAATGAGAAAAAGGTAGACAAAGAAGAAATTATAGTGAAACTGAATTGGCTGCAAGAATACTGTAGGGATTGTGAGGTCCGTAAGGTGTGTCGTTATGATGCATTTAAGATCAAAGCGAATGAAGACGACTTTCATGCTGGGGTGGTAAGCCTGCAACTAGGAGGAATATGGAATGAAATAATTAAAATGTTAAGAATGAATCAACTCCCAGATGAATTTGAGGGAAATAAAGAGTGGATAGATTTGGGAACCAGGCACAGACGACTTGATGAGCCTATTGCAATTGGCAGCTACTATGTACGTGGATTGGACGATGACTCGGGACCTTTCATGATAAGGGGCAGATGTAGAGTTCACTCAAAGATGGTTGGAACACAAGGAAAAGTTGTCGGAGGAATTAATTTCAGAGTCATGTTTTTGGGCCAAGGTAGAAGAGCTAATGAATCTTGGTAAAAAGAAGTCGTCTGATGTGTTAAAGGAAAGGATTACAAGTTTGGAGAGACAGATTTTGCAGTCGCACGAGGCTGGAGTGTTGGAAGATGGAGTGTTTTTTGATAAGTCTACATTTACTGAGTGGTGGAACACTCTTCCTCAACAACATAAATACGAGTCCTGCATTCGAGGGATCTTCGGAATGCAGACATAAAAACTTCTGGTTTCTATATGAGTTAGGAATCTGAATTTGCAGCCAAACGTATCTGCAAAAGCTTATGTGATTGTAGGTGCATTATTATGATGTTTACTTGAATGATATGTTTGTTGCGAGTATTTTAACGGACATTTAAAATCAATAGAGGTACATTATTTTAGTTGTCTACCACTCTGGAAATAATCCAGCTTCATTTACGAGAACTACAATAATGGTTATTATGCAAACTTTACTTAACAATGGAAAAATTCTCATTGACAATGCAAAATGTCAATTACAATCTTATATTCACAAACAGAGCAATACAATCTTATATTCAGAAACAGAGCAAATAAACTAAGGGTGCGTTTGGTTCATGGTAAATGAGCCCGGTTGACGGGTTAACGGGAATCAGAACCTCCAACCCATGTGTTTGTATTTGGATTGACAACTTGATAGTTGGGAATGGGAACTTCATTCTCTAAGTCATACCCTTGCCCCTTTAGGATACCATATCATTCTCATTGTCACACTCCTCATTCTCATTTCCGATCCCGATTTGGTCTATCTTTATATTAAGTAGCGAGCAGCACAACCAGATAATTGTAGGGAGCGTATATTGGAAAAGAAAGTGATAACAAATAGAACAATAACAATAAAGTGATAAAATGCAGAGTCTTTTATAATATGAGAATGAGAGCTTCAGTCTTTTCAGATCTGATCTTGAATACAATAATCGCTCTGGCAACAAGGAGAGCCTCATGTGTTTTAAATAGACTTAGCTAGAAGACAAAATATAGTGCCACCTACATTATTCCTATGACCCACAGTCATAACAAAAACTAACGGTAAAATAGAAGGAAAACTACTGTTGTATTTTCCTAATACTCCCCCTCAAGCTGCTGGGGAGTCACCAGACGAGGCTGTCAGCTTGTGTAAATGCGAGTTGTGGAGGTTGACGGAGAGCTGTTTGGTGAAGATGTCGGCAACCTGGTCTTTGGAAGGAACATGAGCAGTGATGATGTTACCAACATTAACTTGATCCCGTACATAATGACAGTCCAACTCAACGTGCTTAGTGCGTTCGTGTAGCACCGGATTCGCAGCAATTGCTAAAGCAGCCTTATTATCACAGTTAAGAACAGTTGGAGGCAATTTGTTGAGTCCAAGATCCTTAAGTAAGGCTGTCAGCCATGTAACCTCGCAAGTAGTTAGTGCCATAGCACGATACTCCGCTTCAGCTGAGGAGCGAGCAACAACAGGTTGTTTTTTAGATTTCCACGACACAGGAGAATTCCCCAAGAAGACACAATAACCTGTTGTGGATCTGCGAGATACAGGACAAGAGGCCCAATCACTGTCGCAGTAAGCTGTCAACTGGGCAGCAGATTCAGATGCCAAAAGAATGCCTTGGGAGACTGATCCTGCAAGATACCGTAACACTCTGTACGCAGCTTGAAGATGGGTTGTGGTAGGTTTGTTCATATATTGGGACAATAGCTGAACACTGAAACAAAGATCAGGCCTTGAAATTGTTAAATAAATAAGTTGTCCGAGAAGTCGTTGATAAATAGTTGGGTTGGGTAGAGGATCACCCAGGTCTGGAGTCAGTTTTATATGTGTGTCTAGTGGCAGTTGTAGAGGTTTAGCTCGCAGCATATTGTGCTCACGAAGGATGTCTGTGGCATACTTTTTCTGACTAACAAAAATACCTGCTTCGCTGCTATCAATTTCAAGCCCAAGAAAATATCTGAGTTGTCCTAAGTCCTTCATATGAAAAACTTTGAGCCAACATCCCTTTCAAGGAATTGATTGCATCCATACAGTTACCAGCTAGCAACAAATCATCAACATACACTAATATCAGTGTGATGGAGTTAGAAGAATGCTTACTGAACAGGCTGTAGTCCATTTTGGACTGTTGAAAATCCATTTGCAGGAGCGTAGTTGACAGCTTAGCAAACCATGTCCTTGGAGCCTGACGTAGTCCATACAGTGATTTTTTCAACTTGCAAACTAGAGGGGAGGAAGTAGGTGGAAGCTGCATATTGACTGAAATGCGAGAGCCCACGGTACTATATCCTTTGGGAAGCTTCATGTAAACAGTTTCAGAAAGGTCTCCATGAAGAAATGCGTTGGACACATCCATTTGATGTGTGTGCCATTTTTCCATTGCTGCCACTGCAAGCAACGTTCGAACTGTGGTGAGCTTTGCCACTGGTGCAAATGTCTCGAAGTAGTCTTCCCCAGGACGTTGGTGACAACCCAATACCACCAATCGAGCTTTATGTTTATCCACCGAACCATCAGCCAAATATTTGGTTTTAAAAATCCACTTGGAGCCTATAGCATGTTTCCCTGGAGGAAGGGAGACCAATTCCCAAGTTTGATTCAACTCTAGAGCAGTAAGCTCGTCATTCATAGCTTTGACCCAATGGTCATGAGCAACAGCTTCATTGAAAGAAGTAGGATCTTGTGTGGCAGTAACAGTAGACAGAAAACAATAAAATGGTTTGTCAACTGTGGTGTATGCCAGATTTGAGATGGGTTTAGTGTGTTGGCTAACAACGAAGTCATTTAGCCAAGGTGGAGTAACATGAGCACGAGTTGATCGTCTCACTATGACAGGAGGTGAGTCAATAGTAGAGGGTGGGTCATTGTTAGGGATATGAGATGAAATATGTGTATCTATGGTGTTGTGAGAAGACTGTCCAGATACATGATCACCAGGAGAGTTACTAGAAAGAGACAAAGGATTGGATGGTGACATTTCAGACACATAAAGATCATCATCACACGGGTTTACAGGAGGAATAGGCATCAAAGGTGGAATGGGATTCATAAAGTGTGACTTATAATCTGAGTGATAAGGAAAAATA
This sequence comes from Heracleum sosnowskyi, assembly GCA_030848705.1. NCBI lineage: Eukaryota > Viridiplantae > Streptophyta > Magnoliopsida > Apiales > Apiaceae > Heracleum > Heracleum sosnowskyi. The sequence continues at coordinate 65,413,258 of CM061241.1, read as the reverse complement.
GATTCATGGAACACAACATCACGTGAAGAAAATTCTTGGTTTGTGAGCAAATTTAGTAGCCTATAGCCTTTTTGATGAGGTGGGTAGCCAAGAAAGAGACATGGGACACCCCTTTGTTCAAATTTATCAGAGGTGTTTGCTGGATTATATGCGAATGCTAGACAGCCAAAAACACGAAGATTATCATAGTGGGGAGGTGTACTAAACAGCATTTCATGAGGTGTTTTATTTTGCAGAAGTGGAGTAGGTAATTTGTTAATTAAATGCACAGCAGTTAACACACATGCACCCCACAGGTCTAAAGGTAGTCCAGCATGAAATCGAAGAGCACGAGCCACTTCCAAGAGATGACGATGTTTCCTTTCAGCCCTGGCATTTTGCTGGGGTCTGTAAGGACATGATCTTTGATGAAATATACCATTGTCTGAGAAAAAATTCTGACAAGCAGCTGAGGTGAATTCAAGGGCGTTATCCGAACGAATGTTCTTAATTTTTTTAGTGAACTTGGTGTAGACATATTGAGTAAAGGATTGGAGTTGACTCAAAGCATCAGATTTAAGTTGTAAAAGATAAACCCAAGAATAACGAGAAAAATCATCCACGAGAGTTAAGAAATATCGAAATTTAGACTTATATGGGGTTTTGTAGGGACCCCATATGTCCATATGCAGAAGTTCAAAAGCAGATGCAGCATGAGAAGTGCTTAGAGGAAAAGGTTGTCTAGTAAACTTTGACATAGGACAGGACACACACACTTGGGTAGGTTTAGAGGTGCAGTTTTTTATATGTGAGATGTGTTTTAGACTAGACACAGAGGCATGGCCCAACCTATGGTGCCATAAGCTAAAGTCACTAGCACATGAGTCATTTGCAGCAGAAAGACAAGCAGGTTTCAGTAGCAGAGAGGTATCAATATAATATAATCCATTTCTTACAGTGCCCACAGCATGAATTTCTTTAGTAATTCGATCAGCAATAACACAATGGGAAGGCAAAAATTGAACCTCACAAGCATTATCTCTAAGTAACTTTTGCACAGAAATCAAGTTGTGTTTAAATGATGGAACACATAAAACATTTTGCAAGGTCAACTTTGGAGCCAGAGATACCTGTCCTTTATGAGAAATAACCACACCCTCACCTGTAGGTAGGTTGATGCTTTGACCTCCAGAGAAAACAGACATTTGATCAAGCAAAGCAGTATTGCCAGTCATGTGGTCCGTTGCCCCTGAATCGACTATCCACTCCTTAGTACTGCCACCAGAATTGAAGCAACTAATCATGCCAGAGAAATGACAGTCTAACTCATCATCAGTATCAGGGTATTTTGGTTGCTGCATGGTCAGCTGGGGAACCAATTTAGCCAGCTGCTCGAGTTGTTGAGGTGTAAAAGCCACACTAGAATCAGTGTTTGATGTTTCAGTCTGCACATGTCCAGCAAATTTTTGAGTATTTGCCTTGGAAGTAGTGTTCCACCTAGTGTTTGCAGTAGACTGATTTCTCTTAGGACCAGGGTTAAACTTGGGGTTATGCCTTGAGTGCCATTTTGGAAACCCAACATTTTGCCAACATCTCTCAGTGCCATGCCCTTTGACACCACAAGTAGAACAAGTTATATTTCTGTCAACATTAACCTTACTATACATAGCCATTGAATCTCCACTTGATTTATTCACAGTAAGCATACTTCTCTGGGCTTCTTCTTGTTCAAGTGCAGAACAAGCCACTTCCACCGTGGGTAAGGGGATTTGCATTAACAGTTGACTACGCTGAGTGTTATATTGTTCATCCAGACCATTGAGAAACAGAAATAAACGAGATTCTTCCTGCTGCAGGGCTATAACATCTAAAAGTTTAACAACATCCTCCACAGGGTTAGCAACAGCAGGCAACATGTTCAATGTATCTAATTCCTCCCAAACAGCCTTCATTGAAGTATAATACTCCGTGATTGAAGCATTGTTCTGTTTTAATTCATATAAATCACGACACAACTTGTATTTTCTACTCCCATTTGTTAAGGAAAAACGTTTTTCAAGATTATTCCAGATATCTTTAGCACTAGTCATATACATAATCGATTTCTTGATAGTGGGTGATACATTATTAGTCAACCAGGCAATAACCATATTGTTGCAAGTATCCCACATCTCAGCTTTCATATCATCATCAGTAGGAAGTGCAGTCGTACCTGTGACGAAACCAAGCTTGCGTTTTGAGGAAAGATTAATCTCCATCGATCGACGCCAAGCTCTATAATCAGAGGAGCCTTGAAGCTTATCCACTTGAATCGAGTTGGTATTATCCGAAGGATGGAGAAACAAAGGTGTCATCATATCTTGATATGTCAATCTTGCAGCCATCGTAGATCTGCTATAACCTTGGAGATCTTACACTGTAACAAACAGATGAAATCCAAGAAAGGAACAAACTTTATGACTCTTATCACTGAGAAGGCTCTGATACCATGATAACAAATAGAACAATAACAATAAAGTGATAAAATGCAGAGTCTTTTATAATATGAGAATGAGAGCTTCAGTCTTTTCAGATCTGATTTTGAATACAATAATCGCTCTGGCAACAAGGAGAGCCTCATGTGTTTTAAATAGACTTAGCTAGAAGACAAAATATAGTGCCACCTACATTATTCCTATGACCCACAGTCATAACAAAAACTAACGGTAAAATAGAAGGAAAACTACTGTTGTATTTTCCTAATAGAAAGTATCATAACAAAATGAAAAACCATCTAGGAATTATCTAGTAAGGTCAGTATAGACCATTACCTTCAGTGTTTCCATGCCCTTCTCCTCATCCAGAGCATCTAAACTGGGTTTTCAGATTGTTTAGTGGTATACTGTTAGAGAATCAAATATACTAGATCTCCCTTTTGACCATTTATTTAGTGTCGTTTTCCAGGTCACCTCAGGCTTGCCTCGGAGTGAAAGGCCAACTACGTTCAGGGCCAGTGGGAGTCCATTGCAAGCTCTAACTACCTGCAAGAAATTTCAGAATAAGATTATCTTTAACTTTAACTATCGAATACTAGTAAAATGTTTAGTCATTGTCATGTATATAAGAAGTATGAGTTGTTCCTTTTACGAACCCAATTACTATACAATTTCAAACTTAGATGGTTTCCGATGATTTTGTGTGATTATGGAGTTAGCAAACAGTTATCTAAAATTCTAAGATTTAATTCAGGAAACAAATATATTATGCACGGATAGAGAGGATAGATATCATCTTCTTGAATACACAAACAAAAATATTCGGAGCTGATCACAAGTTTTTGATTCGAACCTGATTCACAGTTTTATCTGAAATTTTAGGGTGCTCGCTCCCAGAAGGAAACACTGAGTGGCAGAAAAGAACTTTGGCATCTTGATCGTTTAACAATTTCAGCTTATATACCACATGAAGATCGGAAGCAAATCTAGATGTAACTAAAATCTTGTACTCTGGGATTTCCTTGAATCTGAAGTTTTGCACAAAATCTTCGAGTCCTGGTGACCACACATCATCCAACACCAAGAGTATAGGATCTTTATCTGGCCCTCCACCTATCTGCTTCAGTAACTGTCCCAATTGGTTGATTGCATCTTCGTCGCTTTGAAATTTGAGCAAGTCATCGAGACATCCCTTTTGTTTAAATATTGTCTTAACAGCAATCTGAATGTTGACTGCTTTTGAGACGGTAACAAAGAAAATGTTCTTCTTGAACTTCTCTACATGTAGTAAAAGATAAGCATGAGAATCACAAAGCTAGTTTCCAATATCAAACTATAAGTAGGAATTGATAAGACTAGAACATACCTTTGATTGTAGAATCAACACACACCATGTTAGCCAAAGTGGTCTTTCCACATCCCGGAGGAGCTGAAAGCACGACAACTGTTGGCAAGACATCATTGTCTTTTTGCAACATCACCTTCAATTCTTTAAGTGGCAAATCTAATCCAAGAACAAGTTCTGGAATTTCACCAACATAAGCAGAACCTATATACCTCCTACTCGAACCTGAACTGCTACAGCTTACACTCATAGAATCAATTTTCTCAAGAATACCATGCAAGATTTCTTTTTTAACTACATCTAACTTCACACTTAGATCACTCACTCCTTTTGAAACCTGTCTTATACTCCTAACTTGGTGAGCCTGCACGCTAATCTGAAAGAACCTAGTCAATCCCTTTTCGAAACTCTGAAGCTTCTTTGAGTAACCGTACTTCTCATAGAGATTCCATGACTTAATCTTCGAACACAAGAGAATGAGGTCAGTCCCCCTTCTCAACTCTTCTGCAAAAAAATCAAGCTCTGTTTGCGGGCGTTCTAAGATTTGTTCCAACTTTCGGGTATCCATGAAAATTAGATCTATGGCATCCATAGTGGCTTTCAGACGCTTGAAGGTGGACTTGAATCTAGCAATCGTCTTAATCACCTTAATAAATGCCTTCTCTAAATCCGAAAAAGCTACTCCAACAACACCCCCACCAATCAGATCCATTTTGCACTCTATACACTCAAAACGAACTACCCCGCAATGAGAAAAAGATCAACCCTGAGCGTGGCTGCAGACACACTACTCCGCAATCAATTCTAGCCAAACACACTCATAGTTGAATAGTTGATTGATCAAGTAATAGTCAATGATATACTAAAATTGAATAGCCATTGATATACTACAATTGAAGTCCTTTCTTGCACAGTCAACCATGGCCTGTGTGAACTTTCCTGGTAGGAAAGATGAAACTGCGCCTGCTTTTTCTACTTCACTTTTGTAATAAACTAAAGACAGCGGTAAAATGTTGACGTTGGATCTCACCCACAACTATGTCACTTTCATTTGTTCTTTTAGAGTTTAGTATCATGATTAATCAATAATTGTTGGCTAATAAATATCAACTTTTGTACCAACCGAGTGGATTGAAATTAAATTCGAGTTTTAGTTTCAGATCCAACAAATTTGAAGTAAACTTAAATCGGATGACATGAATTAGGTTCGAGTTCAAATATATATTTTTCTTTTAATCTTAATATTATAAACAAGATCGAACCAACATAATGCGGTTCGGTCTTGTTAATAAAATGTGTTTCCAAACACTAGCCAATGGCCACCCACTTGTTGATAATATAGTACTACAAGTCTACAAGCCTTTGTATCTACAGATCAACCAGGCGTTGACTCCAATATTTTGTAAATCACTATACAGACAGGTTATTTTATTTTTTTTGAAAAAAATATATTACTCATTGAAATTTTTTGAAATGAGTCTTGGGATTAGTGAAGAGGTTATAAAGAAAGCTTGTGAATTGTCAATGAAAGCTCATGAGTGTTGTGATGAATCCAAGCAGTACATTTACGATGAATGTCAACTTGACTCAATGGCAACAGCCCTGTTTTCCTTTGCTGGAGCTTGGTCCGTGGGTGATTTGTTTGCGGGAGCTTGTTCTAGTTACGGAGAAACAGAGATTGATCTTGGTTTGTTTCCGTCTCTTAAAAGCATTGGAAGCCAAGAATCTGCGCTTGTTAATGCAGCATTTCTCTCTAGATTTAAAGCTTTTGAAACTTCTTCTCTCGCATTTGAGGTAACTTAATTATTATGCATTTTGTCCTTAAATTTGCAAGATTTCTGATTTGCGAGTGTGTGTGAATATGTTAGAAAATAGAAACATTTGAATATGTTGCTAAATCATGTTTTTCTGGTGATGAATTTAGTTTAAAAATTGTAATATTCAGGTAGATGGAGCTGTTGGAGAAAGGAAACAAGTAGTGTTTGCAGGACATGGCTTAGGTGGTCCAATGGCCATTTTAGCAACACTTTGGTTTCTGGAAAAATATACTAGAGTGGACTGCATTGCAACTCCTAGATGTGTGACTTTCGGATCCCCGTTAGTTGGTAATCACATTTTTCCTCATGCTATTAGGCGTGAAAACTGGAGTCAATACTTCATTCATTTTGTAATCAAGAATGACATTGTTCCTTGCATAATGTTTGCTCCTTATTTTTCTGTTGGGAAAGAGCTACAAAAAGTCCTTGACTTTCTGAATCCGAGATCCCTATTGTACAAGGATTCTTCTATATGCATGTCTAGTGAGGCATCATCTTTTGTTGAGAATGTTTTGACAAATTTATCGTCTGTAGCAAGTTATGTTGCATGTAATCTCTCGGGAGACAAAAATTTGCTGGTGGATAATTTTTCTAGCTTTATGGAACTTAGTCCTTACAGACCTTTTGGAACATATATATTTTGCACTAATAATAAAATAATGGTTGTGGAGAGGAATTCGGATGCTGTTCTACAATTATTATCTCATTCTTCAACACTGCAATCTAGAGATGAAGGTGCTAAGTTTGCAGGTCCAATCTTAGAAAAAAGCTTGGTCTACAATGACATATTCCAGCGAAGGGTAGAGGAAGAAAGCTGCATTTTTTTAAGGAATGCATCTGTTGAATTTATGAAGACAGAAAAGATGACACTTGATGACCTTGGCTTGGTCAGTACACACTTTCTTCTTGCTTTTGCTCTTTTGCTCTTCTGCTTGATTTTATATTTTGTCAATCATTTTTTCCCAAGTAAGGTCCCAACTTAATCTGTAGTTGCAAATACCTTGTTATACTGGTTTGCAAAATATGATAAGTATATGACTATATTCTGAAGTGAAAGGACCACAGATGATGAGCTAACAGCATTGTCTTAAAAGTGCAGAGCTTGAGAGCAAAGCTTTGCCTCCTAGCAGCAGTAGAGTTCGAGAAGCAAAAGTTAAGTAGTGAGACAAAAATAGATAAAGAAGAAATTATAGCAAAACTGGATTCATTGCAAGAATACTGCAGGAACTGTGAGGTTCGTAAGGTGTGTCGTTATGATGCATTCAAGATCAAAGCAAATGATGACGACTTTCATGCTGGGGTTGTAAACCTGCAACTAGGAGGAATGTGGAATGAAATAATGGAAATGTTAATAACGAATCAACTCCCAGACGAATTTGAGGGAAATAAGGAGTGGATAGAGTTGGGAACCACATACAGACGAGTTAATGAGCCTATAGCAATTGGCAGTTACTATTCACGTGGATTGAACGATGACGCCGGACCTTTCATGATAAAGGGAAGGTCTACTGTCTTTAAGTATACTCAAAGATGGTTGGAGCACAAGGAAAAGTTGCCAGTGGAATCAATTTCAGAGTCATGTTTTTGGGCCGAGGTAGAGGAGCTAATGATTCTTGGTAAAAAGAAGTCATATGATGGTTTGCAGGAAAGAATCACAAGTTTGGAGAGACAGATTTTGCATTGGCATGAGGCTGGAGTGTTGGAGGATGGAGTGTTTTTTAACAAGTCTACAGTTACCGAGTGGTGGAAAACTCTTCCTCAACAACATAAATCTGAGTCATGCATTAGAGGGTTGTTTGAAAAACAACAGTAGTTATTGCATTACAGAACTTTACTTCAAGTGGAAAATCTGGACATTTTTTCTAATTCTGATTGACAATGCAAAGTGTGAGTTATAATTTGATAACTTAAGCTTACATTTCAGCTAGGACCTATGAACCTGTTTCTTGAACTGACCCGTATGCATCATGGGAACCCTTGTTGCCAGCCTTTTCACACTACTGCTTTGCAGGTCTTCTTCATTCTAGGCATTTTCCCCTGTTCTTCTCAGATTCCTTATTCTTGTTTATGAGTCCACATCTCCAGCGTCTTTCTTTCTTATACAGCCGTCAATCGTTATCCTGTTATGATTTTATGATTCATAATATATCAAATTAGGAATTGATGTTAAATTGAATTTTATTGTATTAGCTGCTCTTATCTTTTGGAGGGGAATTCAGTTAGAATGTTTGTTAGACTCCATTCACTTGATACAGGGGTTTATACAGTGAGTGAAGTAGTAATGAACCGGCTATGGAAAAAATATATTGAATCATTTCTATATTCTCATCTTGTTCTTCTGATCTCTCTCTCTAGTTCTATATCAATAGTTGAAAAAGCATATGCACTAGCCTATTTGTAAACATTAAAACATTAAGGATTTGACTCAACTTAAACAAGAATGTAATAAGAAAATTAAAAGAATATCTTCCTTATCTTTCTCATTCCCAAAACTCCAAATATATACAACTATGTTTACAAGATATGTATACTATGTTTAACACTCCCCCGCAGTCGAAACGGGAGGTTTACCAACGCTGAGACTGTCCCGAAATTCTTCAAATAGTACTCGAGGCAACCCCTTTGTGAAAATATCGGCTATTTGATACCGAGATGGAACATGCAAAACGCGAACCTGTCCCCGTGCAACCTTCTCTCTAACAAAGTGGATATCCATCTCTATGTGTTTCGTACGTTGATGTTGAACTGGATTACCCGACAAATAAATGGCACTTACATTGTCACAATAGACCAACGTAGCTTTCTGTAATGGACAATGCAACTCGAGTAGAAGGTTTCTTAACCAGCATGTTTCTGACACTGCCTTGGCCACCCCACGATACTCGGCCTCGGCACTAGATAAAGACAATGTGGGCTGCCGTTTTGAGGACCAAGAGAGTAAGTTGTCCCCTAAAAACACACAGTAACCAGATGTAGATCTCCGTGTATCAGGGCACCCACCCCAATCTGCATCAGTGTACGAGACCAACGAAGAAATAGACGATGAGTACAAATGTAAGCCCTGGTCTATAGTACCTTGAACATACCGAAGAATCCGTTTGAGAGCAGACATATGGTCCGTCCTCGGATCATGCATATGAAGACAAATTTGTTGCACGGCATAAGAAATATCCGGCCTTGTGATAGTAAGATACTGGAGAGCCCCTGCAAGACTGCGATATAGAGTAGGATCATCAACAGGAGTACCTGATGTTGCACTAACCTTTGATTTGGTATCAACTGGAGTGGCTGAGGATTTACAAGATGTCATTCCGGCACGTTCAATTATTTCACGGGCATAGCTGCGTTGAGATAGGAACATACCACCCTTATGTCGAGTGACTGCAATACCCAAAAAATAATTCAACGGTCCAAGATCTTTCATTTCAAATTCAGAATTAAGAAGATCCATAATAGAACGTCGGAGAGCATGTGAAGAAGATGTCAGAATAATGTCATCAACATATATCAAAATATACGCCATATCTGCCCCCTGTTTGTAAATGAATAATGAGTTGTCACAACGACTCTGAGTGAAACCGAGAGACAAAACATAATCAGCAAAACGCTTATACCAAGTTCGGGAATCTTGTTTAAGCCCATATATTGATTTACGCAAGAGGCAAACATAATCTGGATGGGTACGATCTCTATACCCCAATGGTTGATGCATGTACACAGTTTCTTGAAGCTCGCCATGAAGAAAGGCGTTCTTGACATCTAACTGATGGATAGGCCATGCCTTAGAGAGAGAAATACTGAGAACTGTCCGAATAGTAGCCGGTTTAACAACTGGGCTAAAGGTTTCACCACAATCGATACCTATCCGTTGTGTTTTACCATCACCAACAAGGCGGGCTTTATGCCTCTCAAAACCACCATTAGAGTTAAATTTATGAGCAAAAATCCACATTGAACGAATTACATTCACACCAGGAGGTCTGGGTACTAAATCCCATGTTTTATTTTTCATAAGCGCATGGTATTCGTCATCCATGGCCAATTTCCAGTTTGAGTCATGAAGCGCATCAACTGGGTTACGAGGTAACGGTGACATGGAAATCTGAGTGTGTAGTGCATGGTATTTTGGGTTGGGTTTAAAAATACCACGCTGACTACGAGTAACCATACTGGGCTTAGGAAGTGGAGGATCAGGTGAAGGTGCCATGACTGTTACTGGAGGTGATTGGGTCGTGGGTGAGGTATGTGGAGTGTGGGTGATGTGTGATGCTGAAGATGGAGAAGGAGGTGGTGTATAGATTGTGCTATGAAGAGCCGGTGGAGTAGCAGACTGGTGGAGATGATCCACCACATAAGGAGAAAAACCGTCATCTAAAAATTCATATGTATGTGATGAAAGAGTATGTAGTGAGGCAAATGGAAATATGGTCTCATCAAATATGACATGACGACTTATGATAATTTGACGGAAGGACAAATCATAGCATTTATAACCCCGATGATTAGGTGGAAAACCCAAAAACACACAAGGAGTAGATCGCGCTTGTAATTTATGGATTTTAGTGGAAGGAATAAGAGGATAGCAAAGACACCCAAAAACCCGTAGATGAGAGTAGGAAGGGACCCTACGATATAAAATTTCTAATGGAGACTTATTACCCAAAAGTTTGCTTGGAAGAATATTTAGGAGATATGTTGCCATCTGTAATGCATGATGCCAAAAAGAAGGTGGAATAGATGCATGAGTGAGAAGAGTACGAATGATATTATTAATAGATCGAATTTTTCGTTCGGCCTTCCCATTTTGAGGAGAAGTGTGAGGACACGACAGACGAAAAGACATTCCACTCTTTTTACAAAAATCCCAAAAAGATTTATTGTCATATTCCCTCCCATTATCACAGTGCATGTTTTTAATATTACGTTCAAATTGGGTGACAACATGATTTTTAAAAATCTCAAACTTCTCATAGACGTCAGATTTTTGACCCAAAGGAAAGGTCCACAAGAAGTTAGAAAAATCATCCAATAATAAAACATAATACTTATGCCCTGCAGAACTCAAAATAGGTGAAGTCCAAAGATCACTATGAATAATATCAAAAGGTAAAGAGGTACTTGAAACAGATGAAACAAATGGCAATTTAACATGTTTCCCAAACACACAAGAACGAGAAACTGGAGATGTAGAAAAATTATTACAATCAATGCTTTTATTGACCCTAAGAGCTTGAAGAACCGGAGCACCTGGATGACCCAAACGATCATGCCAAAGCGAGGAAGAGATAGCTGCAAAGGCTGATGGAATAGCTTGATTGTGGATAGAATGAAAAGGATATACAGGTCACCCTGACTATCACACCTCATTAGAGGCATCCCCGTTTGAAAATCCTTCACAGAAAAACCATAAGGATCAAATTCAACCGAAACAGAATTATCAGTAGTGAATTTCCTAACAGAAATCAGATTTTTGATAATTTTGGGAGCATGTAGAACATTCTGTAAGGATAAATGGGTATTCGGAGAAGGTAAAACAGTATGACCATAGCCACTGATAGGAATTGAATGACCATTTCCAACAATAATACCAGAATTATGACTACTCAAATTAAAATAAGGTGAAAGAGTACCATTTGATGAAGTCATATGGGATGTTGCGCCAGTGTCCATATACCAAGTAGAATCCAGTTGATTTAGAGTCATTGTATGCATGGCTGACTCAATGTCTGTTGGTACATACGAACTTGTCTGACCATGAACAGAGGGAGACATAAAAGTAGTGTCAGCCTGGTACGCCTGATGCTGCGGACGGGAGCCAAGCACACCAGGTCTATTGTTGGCAGTAGGAGGACGAGCCCATCCCTGGGTAGGCATAGGACACGGTGGGGCTGCCCATTGAGGCCATCCCCAATTTGCAGATGGACCCCAACCCCAATACGGCATCTGTTGCTGCTGATGTCCTTGCGTGCCAGCCCTGTTTGAACGTCCATTGTTGCCGCCTCTGTTCGGCTTGCCAGCATTGCGACCTCCTGAATTTCTCCGGCCTTGCGAAGGCTGTTTGCGACCGGTAGGCTGCTGACCCTTCCCTTGTCCAGAATGAGATGTAACAAAAGAGGGATTCTCATCGTGGTTCAAAGCAGCAACCATGGCAGATTCAGAATTCATAGTTGCCTCCTTAGCCAAGCCTGATTCCTCCAGGGTGAGCATGGACCTGGCTTGATAGAAAGGAGGTAGGGGATTACTTTGTCGGATCATAGTACCCACACCACGGTAAGGAGCAGTAAGACCAGAGACAAGTTGTAGCACCAATCAACTTTCAGAGACCGGAGCCCCAACATTCTTCAGTTGATCAGCCAAAGATTTGAGCCGTTGACAGTATGCTGAAGCATTGGAAAAATTTTCCATCCTGGTGGTAGAGAAATCATGTTCAAGTGTCACCGCACGAGAATGTTTATTGTCCTGAAAAATGTCACGCAAACGGTTCCAAGCTTCCATTGCCGTAGCATCGGGCTCAATGATGGTGTGTAAAAGATCATTGGAAATTGTGGAATAGATCCACGATAAGACTGTGGCATCAAGAGTAGCCCACATGTCTTCATCTTCGACCGCCTGAGTCGCAGGCTGTTCCTTGGTCACAGGAGAGTCGCTGTGAGCCTTCTCCTTGGTCGTAGGAGGGAGGATATGATGGAGAACCTTGTTTGAACGTGCATGAACTTTGAACAACTCCTCCCAAGTTGAGTATTGCACGGTTTCCATCTCAAGAATTATAGGAATATGATTCTTGATGTTAGAGACAGCAAGAGCAGGATGAAAAGTTTTAGATTGAGACATTATTGTTGAAGAAGAGAAAAGACAGAGAAAGAAAGAAGAAAGAAAGGGGGGGCGGAGATCACAGCTAGGGTTCAGCGGAAAGAGATTGAGAAACCCGCTCTGATACCATAAAAGAATATCTTCCTTATCTTTCTCATTCCCAAAACTCTAAATATATACATCAGATAGTAGCCTCATCCTTGGCTATTTTACAGGAAACTAACTATATACAAAGAGAGATTTTAGGCACAGAATATGGAGACTAATTCTACGCTTATCAACTTACAACTATGTTTACAAGATATGTATACTATGTTTAACAAAAATATTAGATAAGAGATCATAGGAATCTCAGAGGGTATTATCAGTCAAGTGAAGTCATCTACTGACTTGGAGTAATTCTACACTAGAAGAAATTCAGTTATTTGATCAAGTCTCAGTAAAGTATTCAAGGAAATCTCGAGTTCGGAGAGGAGCTCGGGGACTGGAATAGGGGTGTGCAAATCTATTAGAGGTTGCGCCATCGCGAACCAGGATAAAATTGCTCGTGTAGTATTTTCTTCCCTTGCCTTTTATTTCCGCACTTATTAATTGCATAACAACTCGGTAAATTATTTAAAAAGGGATAAATATTTTTAAAACGCCATAATAATTTTTAAATTGGTAATTACGCTATTCAACCCCTCTTCTAGCTTAAATACCCCTTTTACGGGACGCAACATAAAAAATTCATTAAAATCTGGGTGTATTCAACAAACAGTCCTTTTAAAATATGATGGTATTCAATTCAGATTTCAAAAAGTTCAGGAGTATTTAATTTGGATTTCAAATAATCTTTTAAATCTAGAGGTACTTAATAAGGATTATAAACAATCTTCTAAAATCAGGTGTATTCAAATACTTATTGACTTTGAAAGATTTTAAGAATCCATAGATTTTGTTGGATTCACAGTATATTTTTTAACTTTTTGAAACGTCACCAAAATCTAAGGGATCTTATTAGATTCATGCTCAAGTCTAGTCTACGTAGACTCTACGAAATCTGCATGAACTTTACCAATTCTACATAGACTCTATGGAAAATAATAAATGCGACAATCTATTAAAATTAATGAATTATTAAGAATATGTCAAAATCTGAATCGAATATCCCCCTAAACTTCCAATTCTCCGTATTCAATTAAATTTTCTTTATATCTTACAAAGAGATTAGAAGAAAATAAATTTGTACTAAGAAATTTATTTCGGCATATCCTTGTTATATAATATTAATTATTTTAAAATTAAAATCTTAACTAGTTATCATATTTGGGTTTTTTTTTTTTGCCAGCATATTTGGTTAATTTTGAAGTTGCATAAAAGGACTTTTAGTTCAAAATATTAAATATTAAAAATATTAATTAATTATCTAGGTATCTTTTGTAGGGCGGTAAGTGATACAAATCAAATCGAACTCTTGAGTGTTAATATTTTTATCTATTTAAGATTTATCGAATTTGAACTCGCATTTTTATTTAGACAAATTTTTGTTAAGATTTGTTTCATTATGAAAGTCGTCTTGAATGAACATGTTCGCAAATAGATCATGAAGATGACTCATGAGTTATAACTCACAAACAATTTATAGACATTTTTAACAACTCGTGTTGTTCACGAACAATTCGGCTTATGAACTCATTCTCATGAAATATTACGAAACATTTTCCTGAATTTTGTTTATTTTTCAGTAAACACAAAAAAGAACACATTAAAAACTTGCAAACCAGGAAAAATAGAACATGTTTGGATCGTTAATTAGAATCGGAATCAGGAATGAGAATGAGGGGAATGGGAATGATATGGTATCCCAAGGGGGGTAGAGGGTATGATTTACCCCTTTAATGGGAGTGAAGTTCCCATTCCCAACCATCAAATTATCGATCCAAGCACCAAGTTATCAACACATGAGTTTGAGGTTCCGATTTCAGTTAATCAGACTCATTAATCATGAACCAAACGTTCCCATAATGTTCGAATATTAAGATAATGAGATAATAATAAATTTTTTCCATCTTCAATTTTAAAAAGTACAAAATTTTGGTTTTACGAACAATGCTCAAAAATCGGGTGACAAATTATACTAACAAATCTATTCATGAATGTTATAATCGAACTTATTTGTGAACCTTGGAATCAAACTATATATTGTTCAAGTTCAAATTTATTATAAATTGATCTTAAAAGCATATGCATCTTTAATTTATTTACAAATTGAACCAAATCTAAATTATAAGTTTTTCGGGTCTGAAAATTGAACTATTTGTTAACTCGTAACAAGTTACGCAATGAACAATCAATATACTTATATAAATGAGAAGACGGTGGCGGTGAGGTGGCGGCTCTCAAATAGCTCCGATCTATTTTTCTAATTTTCTCAATTTTTTGACTTATTAATATTAAAGATTCGAAAATATCTCAATTTTAAGATTCTTCCTTTAAAAATTTTACTAATGGAGGAAGCTAAATATATAATTGTAAGATTCTTGTAATATTCTTCTAAATTTTTTATTAGAAAATATCTCAGTTATCTTTTAAATTTTTACTAATAGAGAAAACTAGATATAAAATTTTAATATTCTTGCCTTTATAATATTCGATAAATTCTCAATTTCCTTCTTACTATTTTCCAACGCAGGAAACTAAATATACTATATTAATATTCTCCTAAATGTTCTCTACTAATCTAATTTATTTACTAATTTCTTTAATACTGTCTTTCAAGTAAGAAAGCTAAATATGTTATATTAATATTTTCCTAAACTTTCTCTTCAAGCCCAATTTATATACTAATTCATTACCACTATCTTCTAATGGAGGAAACTAAGTATACTGTATTAATATTCTCCTTAACTTATTCTACGAGTTCAATTTAATATACTAATTTCTTTTTTACTATCCTGTAATCGAGGAAAATAATAAAGGGGATGATTTGAGAAATTGTCTTTTAAATTTTTAGTAATGGAAATATTAATTACATTATATTCTCCCAAACTTGAGGTGTCGACTCTCAAATTGCTCCGGTCTATTTTTCTAATTTTCTCACTTTTTTATTTCATTATTTTAACATTCTATCAAATATTAGTATATCTATCACTTTATTTTTCTCAAAATTTATATTGCAACTTCTATTTTAAAATACATAATATAACATCAATATTAAATTCTATCATATAATATGTTGCTCCTAATGAATCGCTTTCTCGTTAAAGATGTTTACTCCCAATAACCCGCTTTATTGTTGTTACCAAATTTAAAATATAACAAATTAATTACTAAATGTATTACATCATTTATTAATCAATTTTCTTATAACATAACTTTTAATTTAAACATTATTCCAAATTCTAATTTTCAAGAAAAAATATGTGAGAATATTAAGATGGTAACTTTCAGTTTAAAAGAAAGTTTAAGAGAATATCAATATGATAATTTGACTTGAAGATAAGTTTTAGAAAATTCAAAAATATCTCAAGTGCCTTAAACATTTTTACAAATGGAGTAAACTAAATATATACTTTTAATATCATTGCCTATAAAATCATATAACTAAATTCCTGCTAGTGAAACATTCCTAGGAATTTACTACTTTGTCCCTAATTCCAGGGCATTCTGGTAATTTCCCTACTCTAAACGGGCTGACCCGATCCAACTCCCTTTATTTTTTTGTTAAACCCGACCCAACTCCTACCCGTACCCGATCCAAGTTCTACCCAAAGCTGTGATTTAGCGCTTGAAGTTTAAAAAAGCTATCGTTCAAAAATAAACTCCACGATTTCAAAATCACAACTATCCACAATTTCAGCCCAAAGTTATGTAACTGATTGTTTTGAATTGGCTAAAATATGTTTTACGCTCATCTTCACGATCAATTATCAATTTACATATCTTTAGTTTAAATTTCTATATTCAATATTTTCCTCTTTTGACTTTCCAGATGCAATTCTGAATTTCAAATGGTTAGTGATCTTTTTGGTTTCTTTCAATATTTAATTGTTCACTGATGTGTGTTTTTATACAGATTTTTCCATAAAGTATCTTTTCTTTTTTAATTTATCAGAATTTACGAGGTATGTTTACATTATCTGTAACCTATTCGATTTTTTGATTCTTTTTATTCTCCTTGCATATTATGTATCTCTAGTATCTAATTTTACCACTAAACTGCTCATCTTTAAATTTGATGGGATTATGTGATTTGTGCTTTTGTTATTTATCATTATTATCTTAATTATAGTCATTTTTCTATGTGCGGTCAATTGCTTGATAAAATGCTCGAACAAGTTTTCAAAAACATGATGGTAATAATTCTAACAATCATGACAATATGGTGACTATTTTAGTGAAATATGACTTTGATCCTAAAATACTATATTTGTGAATGTGGTGGGGAATTGTAGTTACCCGAAGATTATCGTAGTTGTTTATTTGCACTAATACTATATTGGTGAATGCGGTGAATATTTGCACTAATAATTAAGTGCAGCTTTTCGTAGCCCAACAATTTTGTCATGTATATCGCGTGATGACAAATTAAAGTACAGTGGATGTGGTTGAATAATGAATTAAAAGTGGTGTGGGATCATAAATCCCTGACAAGTTGACTATAAGTTTTGTCCTTGGGGATCTTAGAAGAATGGCCTAAACTTAGTCAGGAGGTAAAGTAGTTCACATGTCATATTTGTTTTATAACATATTTGCCTGTTATTTTATTCTTATAATTTGTAGGAGTAAAGTGTGTGTTTTTTTATTGGTATAGTTTCAGCTTCAGTTCTTGCAATTAAGATTACATATGTTATATGTACTATGATCATGTTTTCAAACAAACTATGATCATGTTTTCAAACAAATTCCATGTTTAACATGTCTAAGCCTTTAGACGCTATACATTCAACATATGCATATTCAAATTTTGAAACCCTCATTTTCAGCCAATGTTTTCATTAATTATTATTTTGATTAGGCTTTCGAGATGAATCAAACGAGTAGATATATGTGTCTATCCATTATTCATAATTTTGTCTCTAATAAATGTTCTCCAATTTCTTCTCGCCATTTGTTTATTATTTCTATATCCTTTAACGGCTTTTTTGAATACTAAAGTGAATGATACAGATTGTATACATGTTTATATATCATATTTTCATTGTAATTATATTGGTGACAATTGATATTTGACTTTTTATAGGAAAAAGAAGCGTTAATGAATGGGTAAACACTCTCAAGTGAGGTGCAGAGAAAAGTTACAGGTATATATTTATTCACATTCTTCATAAAATTTTAAGATCTTATGTTTTATGTTAATTTTATTCTGAACTTAAGTCCAAATGAATTTGATATATACACTTTGTAGTATGGAGATCAAAAGTTTTGCGTGGACAGCTCAATCACGCTAACCATCTATCAATAGTGTAGGATAACATGGCAAAGTGCGGTTGGTAAGTCAATAGCTGAGATCTAATTTCTGAGCCGAAAACTTTCTGTATCCTAAAAATACCTATTTGGTGTGTAGCCACGGGTTCTATAAATCTTAAATAAATATCTTTTTCCTATTTTAAATTTTTGTGGATAGATCTGGATTTTATTATTGAATTATCACCTCTAATTTATATTAGAAACAAGTTATACAGTCTACACTTTTAAAGTTTTCTCATTCCGTAATTGAATTCGTTGACAATCAAACTATCATGCACACTGATCGAGAAATTGTAAATTCAAATCACCCATGTTGATTAAGGAATTTTAATTTCAAGTTAGCATTTCAACTCCTTTCAGTTTTGAGTCTTCCATCTTTCACTCTCTTCTTCTTTCCCTTATAGAATTGCTTTTAGGCTTCTTATCCTGAATCACCAAACTTTTGATCATTTTTTTTCAGGTTGTATATGACAATTGTGAAGACATATCCAGGTTAATCGTATAAGACGACAACGAGTGCACAATTGAATCGATCAGGTACTATTTGTCATAGTTTAAACATAAAGTACCATTACTACTAAGCGTTTGTTGTGATGCCTAAATCAATTTCATGCTTATGTTATGTTAACAGGTATTATAGTCAAAGATATAAGTTTGGTAGTGACTTCTATAAATATATATTGTACATTTATTTTGTTTATATCTATTTGTTGTTAGAGACTCTTAAGTGTTAAACATTGATCTTATCATGATATATGTGATGATATCTTAAAAATGGTATATTTTTACTTGGACATGTTTAAGAAGATATGTGTTTAAAGTCAGTATAATTGTTATATAAAATTCTGATGTTTCATTATTAAGTTTCTAATTGATTTAGTTGTAACTCTATGTGCTAAATTTACAAGCAGCATTCTTCAGTTACACGAAAGAGACGGAACACTCCACTCATGTCTAATGAGAGAATCTGTTGAATTTTGCAGATTGCTCCATTGTACGATGTGAAGAGTTGTGGATTTAGTGGCCTGACTTTGAAGTAAACCATTGTAAATAGGTAAGTTTATGTTTTTTAGTTTTATTTTGTCAATTTCATTAATTTATGACTCCTTTGACATCTAATATTTCTCAGCCACAATCAGGAAGTGTTCAAGCAGATGGCATGTTAATAACTTCCCGTTAAGCTGATTCCAATTCTCCGTTGGAGCGTGTTAAAAAAGTAAATGATGGAAGTCACGGTATAGTGCATCAAGATAATGTTTTGGATGAAAACCAAAACAAAGATATAGAACCCGAGTGCTTTTCTAATCAATTTGGAATACAAAATGCAGTGTAATATGCTCAAAACACATTAGAACATAAACCACCAAAACTATCCGAGACAGGTAAGATGTTCCGCAGCTATGGGCATTAGGCACACTATTGACAGAAGAGCCTACAAATAGCTTATATAAGAATGATTGACTTCTCTATTTTTTAATTAAATTGGTCAAGTACTTTTTTTTCTCTTTGACTAAAGGGACAAACCTTTATTCACACAAACGCTTGGAGGTGCATTCCAGATGATTTTGTAAATGATGTATGAGATGTTATGCTACTTGAGCAAGTAAGTCCATAGAGTAACCACGTAGATATGTAAATATGTGTTGATTCATTTAAGTAATTTGTACATATATAGCAGAGAATTAATTGACTAGAGTAATTTGAATGTTTGTGAATATGTTTCAGGAATCTGCTGTCCAAAAAGTGATACATGGTCAAAGGTGTCTTCTGCTCTCTTCGTTAATATGTTTATATATTTTTAAAATTATTAAAGTATCATCTTGCATGACATCCGATTACCTTAATTTAGAGAGTGGAGAGAGGCAACCGAACCTGACGACCATGATGACATTATCGCTAAACGTCATGATCATAATGTTGGAAATATTAACTACTATTACAGCAACATAGAGGCAGCAGTTATATAGAATATTTAACAAGTCCAGGCCAAGACCACAATTAACAAAACAAAACATGAAGGTAAACAACATGCATATCAGTGACTGGATAAATAAGGAACAGACAAGAGAAATACCAGAAGCCATAGCCATAACAGTGTACAAAATATGGTAAAAACACAACAGCTGAGTCGCCAGGCCTTGCAAGAAGATCTGACTGCTCTTGAAGAGATAATTGCCCCCACTTACTGTGTCGGGATACTTGCAACACCTCCACCAGGATAAAACAGCTCCGAGCAATGGGTTCACAGCAACGCCGATGCTCTACTTCGACTGGTACCTCAGTCGTCGGAGAAAACCACAAGCTGAAGCAGACAGCTAAAGCTAAACAGAGGGAAAAAATGCAGAGAGTGGAGAGAAGGAGAGAATGTATGGTGTGGTGCATAGAAATCAGTGGCTTAGGTCTCTATTTATAGTAGAGGCTAAGTGTAACTGATACCTCACCATTTACTGTAGAAATCGTAACTGCAACACCTCTCATTAAATCAGAGATGAAACTGACAAATAATATTTAATAAAAAAAATCAAAACTGATGACTTTTAAATTAAATAAAATGTAACTGCAGCTACTTCATGTTTATCCACATTATCAGTTTAATATATTTCTGAATTTATTTATTTATCAAATGTCCAGGTCCAATCCAGCTCAGCCCAATCGATGTGTTACCAGGTCCATAATAAACCGACCCAGCAGCTCCGCCCAACTGGTAAGATAACCCAGCCCAATATTTGATAAATTAATAATCCAAATAAAATATTAAATCACCTAAATAAATAAAACAAAACCCTCGCCCAGGTCGCCTCGCGTACGCCGAGACATTCGCCCAAATCGCCCTTCGACCCGACCCGAGTCGAGTCGAGACGTGACGGGGCGGGCGGGGCGGCGGCGCGCGCGTGTGTGTGTGTGTGTGTGTGTGTGCGCGAGGCACATACTAACACCATGCACCATCACACACCTTAGTAGTTGTACACTACCCTTGTGTGTGATTCTATATAAAGCCAACAACCCCCTTTATTTATTTCAATGTGGGACAAACACACATTCTAATTTCAAGCTTTTCCAAGCTACTAACTTCAACTCTATTTCTCTATGGATTTCACTAAGAAAATTACTTAGATCCATACATGAAAATTTGAGTCCCCATAGCAAGGAACAATTTCCAATCGTTAAAATTTGGAATTAACGTCAAGAACATAAAATTACTTATGTTCAAAACCTCCATTTCCTAACACATAATGCCATAAAGGTATTTATCTTATTCATTCTTTTGGACCTCTTTTACCTCTCAAGCTTTAAATGCTTACATTTTTAGAGCACAAGTCAACATATTTTGTAGAATCATTCACCAGGATGTGCTTTCTCTGATACTTGCTTTCTTTGACACAATAAAATCCTTTTAGCTAAGGTTTTTTACTACGCAGAAACACACACATACACATACATGCTTCACACAGTCAAATGTATATCATGAAGATATACTTAATCTACTTTGGTTTACTTTGTTTACTTATCAGTCAATTTTTGTATAGTTTAAGAAAATTTAGATAAAGTAGGTAGAGACCGAACATGGATTTCCACACTCAGTTGAAATATGTAACTAACTATTCTCCAAAAGCTTATAATAAAGATGAAGGCATGTTGGTAATGTGCAGAATAGTTGGTAGTCAATCGTGATAATCATAATGAAAATGGAGAACGAAGATTGAAGATTTTTAGATATTGAAGGAAGAATTGGAAAAAAAAGTATAAAGTTAACTTCACTTTTAAGTTTAGGGTATTGTGTAAACTGTTAAAAACCTTGGCTTATTATTTCCAAGACTGGCCAGGATAGGATTGGAAAAGAGGAAATGCCTAATGAAGTTATTCAGTTTTTTTTAAAGATGTAGTAGGAGAAGTCCAAAGAGGAGATGCGTTGAGTCAGTATGGTTGTTTCTTTTCATAAAGTGGTGCTTTAAATGGGTTTAAGTTAGTTTTTGTCAGTATAAAGGCTAATATAGCAGAAGCAATGGCAGCTCGATATGGTGATTTGGTTTGGTTGCCCAACAGCCTAGATACACAAATGTAGAGATGGAATGTGATGCATCAAATATTGTTAAGATCATTAAACTTCAAGAGGTTGGTAGAGTTCCATTAAATATTATTTTAAAAGACACGTCAAATTTGTTCTGACTTCTTGAATTTTAGTTGTACTCATGTTAAGGCAGGTGGAAATGCTATGTCACATTTAATAACAAGATTAGATCTGACAAGGGTAAGTATATTGATTTTGGAAAAAAAGTTGGTATTGACTAATAGTTGGGTGCAGCTTTTAGAAGCCCAACAATTTTCTTAGTTTCTTCGATATCGAATCCTATGTATGTGCTTGGTAGTTGGTTTTGTAACATAGTATCTGCAGTATATTTCCAGTAGCAGCATAATTTGGGATGTAACAGTTTTTGTTATGGGTTTAATGCCCTTATTAACTAGTAATAGTAATTTCATATGTAAACATGCTGAGCTCCATGTATTTCATGTCTCTCTTCCTGGCATTTTTAAATTGTCACTCTTTAAAAGTAAAGCATTTACTCATACTTGCTTAAAACAAAAATGGTGCAGACTGACAGAGAAAAGTGGACAATGAACAAAAAAGGTGCAGACTGACAGAGAGAAGTGGACATGAGGCTTTCAACCTTCACTTCTTGTGGTGTCAAAACATGGAGAATAATATGATTTAATTTTTACAATTTTGAGACTTACTATATCCATGTGAATTATGTCTCTATTCTGCTTTATATTTAGTTAAAGCCTTTTATTCTCAAGTTTGTAACAAGATGTCAAGATCCACACATAATAGCTTAAATAGTACAAATTCAGGAGTAGTTTCTGGTGCAATCCTTATAAGAATTATGGTCCTTTATTCATTTAGTTTAACCTATATGGGGTATTCTTTTCTAAAAGAGAGAAGTCTTTCATGGTTTCTGTGTTTTTATTAAGTGTCAACTGATTTTATTTTATCATTTAGTTTCTTTTACTTTCCTAATGGAAAATCTTTTTGGATATATATACACAATTTTCACATAAGTCGCTATATGTTAATAACAAAAGAATATTTGAAGAACAATTTCAATTTTTAAATTTACAATTTTGTTGTTTTAATTTTAGAATTATTCTAAAAATTAGAGACATATAGAATAGTATGAAAACCGTACAAATAAAGTTTAAAAAGATATTAGGCATCTCTACATATAATTTTTAAATGAATTTAGATAATGTGAGACAATGGTTTTTTCTGGTAACTCAAACAATTTAAAAGATGAGCAAGTCTGCAGAGGAGACGTTATGCATATTTTGTTGTTTAACTAAAGAGGTGTTTTATGCTTTTAAAAAATAGAAAAACATTTTTGGAAAAGAAAAGTGTCGTTTTGTCATTTTTTGAAAATAGTTTTAAAAAGAGTTTTAAAAACCTGGAAAAATAGCGAAACTCTATTTTAAGAATTTTAGAAAAAACTCAGTTTAAAATCTCTCATAATAATTATTCATAACACCTTACTTTTTATTTATCATTACTAAGATTGATCTTATGAATAAAATATTGCTTTCTTTTATTGTCTAAAAACAAAATTGGACGAAAACACTTTTTATTTCAATTTTTTCAAAGTCAGTTCTGGAAAATAAAATTTAGATAACACCAACATTATCTTAATTTTGAATAAAGATTAAACAAAATCATTAAATATATAATAGTTAACTTTATTACAACATGAATATCAAAAAGAAAAAAAAAGGTAATTAGAAAAAAAAAAAGGAAACTTATAACAACAAATTATTGAAAGTTGCCTTCATATTTTGAGGGAATGTGTTTAGAGGGAGCGGGTATTGTGTTTTGAGGGTGGGTGTAACAGCCCAACTTTTCGGACTATTAATTCTAAATTAAAACTATAAACTATACAATTATTCAATGACAATTACAGACGGAAGCGTGACAAAAGTTCAATTACAAAAATATCTATTCCAAAAACGCAGCTAACGGTGATCCAAAAGCCAATCTATTTCAAATCTAAGATCCTCGAAATCCAAAGCTACCCCACTTGAGTTACATCGAACCTGAAAATTGTAAGAAATGAGCTATACAGCCCAGCAAGAAACCAATTGATCCAACTAGTCAGGCAAATAACATGTATACACATATGACAATACAATATTCGATACGATACATAACTTCGACACATATATACTTATTCTTATTCTTATTCGATACGATACGATACGACACCACATAACAATAATAACTCGAAACTCACAATTCATGCCACGACCACTACAACCCGGTGATAACGGTCCTAAATTTTCAGAAAACTGTCACTATAACCCGGTGACTCGGTCCTTATTCTTATTCGATATTTTCACAAACCATGGCACAAATCAGAATCTCAAGACTATTGTCTACACATAACACATATCAAATAATACATATCACTTCAAAATATATCATCACTAAGTCCAAGTTTATATAATCAAAATACACACACAACACATAGTTTCGAAAAACACTAGAAAGATCGATCTAAAACTTACCTCAACGCGAAAAATCAAGAATCAAATCATCCTAGAGCACGTACCCAATTCTGACCAGAACTGTATTTACTACTTTTGACCCTCTAAACGACATTTTCTTGAAAACCTTAAAGGACGAAAGTTGTAGAGAATGAAAAGACCTTTCCGAAAAGATATGACTCATCAAAATCGGACTTATAACGAATCGGGGATTCAATAAAACGTCCGCTGAATTTAAACAGAAACCGAAAAACAAGATCTGAACATGTTTTGTAATATTAAGAACTGTTTGAGGCAAAATATGGAAAAACACCATGCAATAGATGTTGTAGTAAATTCAAAGAGCTTTCTGAAAAGTCCAGAATCAACGAATTCCGACTTACGATGAATTAACTACGAATTTTACAAGACTGCTGATTTGTGAGAGACACAGACCTACGAATTTGATTAAAAAAATTAGGAAGAAGACTATGATCTTTATATAACGATACAAAACCCTAACTCCAGACCTACAACTTAACTGTATCCAAATCTGATCCATATTTTAGGCTCATTGGTCTAATTTAATTATTAAATCCTATTTTTTTCGAGTTTTAATCCTTTTTTTTCTTTTTTCTTTTATTATATTATCTTAAAAATTACGGGATATTACAGTGGGGGCCAAAGAACTTGGTGTGAGGTGTGAGTTTATTTGTGTTGTGTTTTGCAGGAGAAAGTTGATAGAAAATTAAGAGAGACAAAAACATATGTCCGAGGACCGAGAGAATTCGTGAAAATGAGATTTATACATTGATAAACTAAAATTTTGGCTTAAAATTATTCAGTCTAAAACAGTGGTTTGCTTCCTTATTTTTTTTTATTTGATTAAATTATTTTAATTATAAGTAAATATATTTTTATATTTAAATTGTATTAAAATAATTATCACGTGTGTATTTGACAATTTGTATTCTTTTACTAATTTTTATTTGAAGTTAACTTTCATAAACATTAAATAATCTTTCATATTTTTCATGTTTTTTTTGTTGAAAATGCAATTTGTGCTAAAAATATTTTTACATTTTACTCATATTTAAAAGCCGAGTCGACGAGGTGTCGCCGTGAGGTGACGCCGAGAAACCATCACACTATATAATGTAAGTTTACTAACTTATCTTATTTAACATTTCATAATGTCAAATGAACGAGTATTTAGTTGAATTTTTAGAAAAAAAAATATTGACTTTTAGTTAAAAAGATACTTTATATCTTAATTTTATTTTCTCTTATTTTAAATTATTCGGTAAAAAAATATAAGTTCTAAAACTTAAAAAATAAATTAAACAATAATATTGAATTTTTAATCAATATTCGATATATTAACAATGTGACCGTACAAAGAATGGAAATTTTATTGGGATAAATGGTCTACTATTTAATAATTTTTCTTCGTCAAAAAGTAATTGTTAAAAAATAATCATGTTATAAATTTCAGCTTTTTTTTATAAAACAACAATTGCAGTATACTATTTACAAATTTAATCATAATAGTCTTTGTAAAATATGAATATACATTAACATCAAGAATATAAATTTAATTTATTTTAATTTTAGAAAATAACGAAACTCCGTGTGCGAAGCACGGGCATATTACTAGTCTTTACTAATAGAGGAAAGAAAATATACAGTTTTAATCTTAATTTTCTTGTTTCTGTCTTTAAAAGAGAAAATTAAATATATTATGTTAATATTCACCTAAAATTTCTCTACAAGACTAATTTATTTAGTAATTAATAAACAGAAAAAGAGAATAAATAGGATAATAATCAATTTACACAAGAAAGTACGAATCATAAAGCTAATGTTTACGAGGTTATAAATGAAAGTGTTGATTCTTTTGTTTTTTTGATGGCAAATCTCTTAAATCAAAGACACGTAATAATTATATATATATATTCTTCATTCTGGTTCTTTACCATCTCATGAATTTTTTGCTTTATATTTTCTCCCCTTTATTAATTTTGTTTGAAGGATTTTTGTTTTAAAGTAACTTTTGTTGTAATATTTTGCTGCAAAGAGAATACATCAATGGAACTTTTCATCACGAAGGTTCGACTTTAATCTATTACTTTACCTTTTTCTTCTATCAATTATATATATGCGTGAAATTTATCACCGTTAACTTATTTTATGTTTATGTGAATTGCAAAAATTATACATCATGTTTTCAAATATACTGTTGAAGAGATAGGTATGTGTAAAATTTGACACGCATTGCTAGAAGTCATTTGTGTTGTAGTGTTACTACTTTGTATTTTTTTATTCATTCTTATATATTAATATTTACTTTTGACAGGTGGTTTCACTACTCCGAACATAAAGCAAAATCTTGAATATGATGGTTTGTATATGATTATTAATTTTAGTATCAACTCTAAATTTTTATTTTTTAAAGTTATTTGATTGATAGTAATTGGCCATAATTATGTTGATCGTCATTGATATGGACAGAAAAGTAATTATAGAAATATAATTAATGATTCGTTGGAAAGGCCCCGTAATTAAGACCCGACACCCTAATTATTCATTAATTTCGTAATTAATGAATAGGAAAAATATACAGCTCATCAAGAGAGGCCAAAATATGGTAAATTCATCAAAGAAGGATCCGAAATCCCAATTAAAGGCAATTAATGAGTCATAGCCTTTATCAACAAAGAAAAGAGTTATCCTGCAAGAAATACAATGTTTATCCATTATCAATAAGGAGACTTATTCGCTAAGACTCCTAAACATACCATAAATACTAGGCTCCAGACGACTATATAAGGTCCCTGATCCTACAATCAGAACTACGTCTTTGGCTTGATTCTCAATATTAATTGAGATACGTAGGCATCTTGTGAGGACCAATTTAGTCCGGAAACACGAGTGCAGCCATTAAAGCTCGAAGCTCATTAATCCTAGCATTAAATTCACAAAGCACGTTTTTTAATCCATAACATTTGGCGCCGTCTGTGGGAAGACAACATCAACCATGGCAAACACACGAAGAACAGCTCGAGATACTCAAACTCCTAAGGATCGCCCTGTCACCTCTGAGGCTGATACTCACGGAAATCAACCACCGCCGACGACTGGCACACAAGGGGCGAATATCCCCACCAACACTCAAGGACCGAAAATCCCGATTTCAGTCGAAGGGACGAATCCCCTGCAGATGGTCATTCATGGATCT
Organism: Heracleum sosnowskyi; assembly: GCA_030848705.1. NCBI lineage: Eukaryota > Viridiplantae > Streptophyta > Magnoliopsida > Apiales > Apiaceae > Heracleum > Heracleum sosnowskyi. The sequence goes on along the minus strand of CM061241.1, from coordinate 65,385,634 downwards.
AATCCACAAGAGACCATTCACCAGCAACCAATCACGACCTCCCCGCTGCTCATGAGTGCACCAAGGAGCCTTCAACTCCATACTACTGATCTCCCTCAATACGCGAATCAGACTTTGGGGATGCCAAGCTATGGCATGCCCCCTCGACCCATGGCGGGCGGTAGTGGAACTAATCCAATCTACCATGAGGCATATGTACCCCCTTATATTCAGGGTCTGGGACCCCAAACTCGCCAGACCCCTTTCGTTCAAGATTACTTTGGCCCATACACCGAAGATAAGGGTTATACAACTGGGGAGGATGTCGCCACAAGAAGGAGGCGTTCTTCCCAGACTAATCGGGAACAACCCCAAACCACCAAGGAAAAAATAGCGACCCATGAAGCAGAGACTGCAAGGCTCAAGAAGCTACTGGCCGAAGAAGAAGCCGCAAGGACACAAAACCAAGGAACGAGAGGAGTCCTGATAATCAACTTGGATCCAGCACCTAGAAGAAGCAAGAGGGCTGAGCCCCCAAGGGGTGATCCCACTGTTTTATTACCCCTAGGAGATCCTGATGATCCAACACCGCCCTTCACTCAAGACATCATGAAAGCCAACATCTTCAGGAAATTTAAGATGCCAACGATTAAGGCTTATGATGGAACGGGAGATCCCGCAAATCATGTGAGAACCTTCTCCAACGCACTGCTGTTGCAGCCAACCAATGATGCGGTTAAGTGCCGAGCGTTTCCACAAACCCTAGAGGGTATGGCACAACGTTGGTACAGCCGTTTGCCTCCCAATTCTATTGGATCCTTCAAGGAATTAAGAAAAGCTTTTATCAATCAGTTCATTAGTGGAAGGGTGCATGAGAAAAGCTCTGCATCACTCATGGGAATTCAACAAGGAAAGAATGAAGCCTTGAGGGATTGCATTAATCGATTCACTAGAGAGGCTCTAAAAGTCCCAGACTTGGAGGACAAAGTGGCTATGATAGCCCTACAACAAGGAACTACTGATGATCACTTCAAGAGATCATTGGCCAAGCACCCACCTGAGAGCATATTAAAGCTCCAAGACAGAGCCGGCAAATACATCAAGGCAGAAGAAAGCATGAGAAAGCATGAACCCACTACTGGTGGTAATGGGAACTCAAAGAAAAGGAAGGAAACCCAAGAGTACGATGTTAGGGAAAAATTTCCTAGAACGTCAAAGAGATCTGATTCTCCACCAAAAAAGAGCAACTTTGGGCCAAAATTTACAGAGTATGCAAGATTGAATACTCCGAGGAGTCAAATTCTGATGGAGATAGCAAAGGAAGAGGATCTCAAATGGCCGAAGCCAGTGAGGGCTGACTTGTCCAAACGGAACCAAAACCAATTTTGTCGGTTCCACAAAGAAGTTGGTCACGACACCGACGATTGTAGGCAATTGAAAGATGAGATTGAATTTCTGATACGAAGAGGAAAACTCAGCAAATTCACCAAGGATGGAAATCAAGGGATTCAAAGAGGAAACTATAAAAGGAAGGATTATGACAGAAGGGACAACGACCAAGATCGTAACCCTAAACCCCGAGGGCCAGTCATCAACATGATATTCGGAGGGCCAACTGCTGCTGGGTCCTCCCAAAACTCAAGAAAGGCTTATGCTCGAGAAGTAATGACCGTGGTTGGGGAAGCACCGAAGCGTGCCCGGACCGAAGTATCAATAGGTTTTGATGAATCAGACCTAGAGGGAGTGAAGTTTCCCCACGATGATCCTTTAGTCATCGTTCCTGTGATAGGAAATTCTGAAACCAAGAGAGTTTTGGTTGACAATGGAGCCTCAGTAGACATCTTGTTCCATGATGCTTTCATCAAGATGGGCTACACTGACTCTCAATTAACACCCTCGAATATGCCCATATACGGATTCAATGGGGTGGAATCAAAAGTGGAAGGCACTATCCAACTCCCAATGACCATGGGGCAAAGGATGAATACGTCTACTCAAATGCTGAACTTCATAGTTATAAAGGCAACTTCAACCTACAATGCAATCCTGGGAAGGACTGGTCTTCATGCGTTCAAGGCCGTTGCCTCATCCTATCATCTGAAAATCAAGTCCCCAACGAGGAATGAGATTGGTGAAGAACGAGGAGACCAAAAAATGGCTAGAAGCTGTTATGTAGCCGTGTTAAGGCCTGATGGAATCGGGGGGCAAGTTCTCCCAATTGAAGACATGGATACTAGTGACAATGAGGACCAAAGAGGGAAACCAGCTGAGGATTTAATCCTAATTCCCTTAGTCCCTGGTGAACCGGAGAAGGTGACTTATGTCGAGGCACTACTACCTGAGCCATTGAAAAGCAAGCTCATATCTTTTCTTCAAGAGAATAATGACGTTTTTGCTTGGACAGCGGCTGACATGCTAGGGATTGATCCCCAATTGATAACTCACAAGTTGAATGTGGATCCTGAAAGAAAGACGGTGAAACAAAAGAAGAGAAATTTTGCTCCAGAAAGGCAAGAGGTCATTAAACAAGAAGTTGAAAAACTTCTAGAGGCCGGATTCATTGAAGAGATACAATTCCCGGAATGGTTGGCTAACCCCGTAATGGTCAAAAGGCCAATGGAAAATGGAGGATGTGTGTAGACTTCACTGACTTGAATGATGCATGTCCTAAGGATTATTTTCCCTTACCAAGGATTAATGCATTAATAGATGCTACAACTGGACACGAGATGCTCAGCTTCATGGATGGCTTCAGTGGATACAACCAAATCAAAATGCACAAGGATGACATCTCCAAGGTATCATTCATCACTGACTTTGGTGTTTTCTGTTATCTAGTCATGGCATTTGGACTTAAGAATGCAGGGGCAACCTACCAAAGATTGGTGAACAAAATTTTTGGACACCTAATTGGAAAAACCATGGAGGTCTACGTAGATGACATGTTAGTCAAGAGCCTCGATAAGGCCGATCACATTGAGCACCTCCGAGAGGAATTTGAAGTGCTAAGGCACCACAAGATGATGTTGAATCCAGTTAAGTATGCCTTTGGTGTGGGCTCGGGAAAGTTTTTAGGCCTAATGGTTTCCAAGAGAGGAATCGAGGCCAATCCCAACAAAATCAAAGCTATTCTAGACATGGAACCACCAAAGACTGTCAAGGATGTCTAAAAACTAACGGGAAGAGTGGCAACATTGGGAAGATTTATCTCCTAGTCAGGAGAGAAGTGCTTATCTTTCTTCAAAGCACTCAAGAACGTGAAAAATTTTGAATGGACAACGGAGAGCCAAGAGGCCTTTGAGGCCCTGAAGAAATACATGGCCGAGGCACCACTGTTGGCAAAACCCAAGCCAGTGGAAATTCCCTATTTGTACTTGGCGGTCTCTAGCACAGCCCTTGGAGCCGTTTTGGTAAAAGAAGAATCGAAGGTTCAGAAACCCATATACTATGTTAGTAAGATTCTACATGGGGCGGAAATAAACTACTCAACGATTGAGAAGTTTGCCTTAGCCTTGATAATGGCCTCAAGAAAGCTACGCCCGTACTTCCAGGCTCACAAGATAGAGGTCTTGACTGATCAACCTCTAAGAAACATCTTGCATAACCCTCAAGTTAGTGGAAGATTGATCAAATGTGCCATTGAATTGGGCGAATTCGACATCAAGTATAAGCCTCGAACGGCCATAAAAGCTCAAGCACTCGCTGACTTCATGGTTGAATGTACCATTGACAACCAAGAAGTCGGGGGGCAAGAAGTAACAATGGAAGACAAGGAAGCTGAAGACATAATCTCCAAAGAATGTTGGGTGCTCTATTTTGATGGAGCATCAAAAACAAAATCAAGTGGAGCCGGTTTAGTGCTACAAAGTCCTGATGGATTCCTCATAGAGTATGCACTAAAACTTGACTTCCCAACGACAAACAACGAAGCTGAATATGAAGCTCTGATAGCTGGCTTAGGGCTGGCTGGAGCCTTGAGAGTCAAAACTCTGAAAGTATGTGGAGATTCGAGGCTAGTGGTTTCCCAAGTAAATGGGGAATTTGAGGCCAGAGATGAAGTCATGGCCAAGTACTTGAAACTTGTCAAGGCCATCATGACTCAGTTCGACGAATGCTATGTAGAGCACATTCCAAGGGAAGAAAACGTGAAGGCTGATGCCTTGTCTAAATTTGCTTCTTCCGAAATTGAAAACTATGCAGGGAGTGTCTACTTCCAAGTCCTGAGGACCCCAAGCATCAACGGAAAGTTGGTAGCACCCATTGATGTTGGCAGTTGTTGGATGGATCCCATCAAATCTCATCTAGAAACTGGGTGGTTACCCAACAACACTTCAGAAGCACGAAAGCTATACGTTAGAGCACTAAGGTATACCCTGATTGAGGGAATCTTATACAAGAAGTCTTTCATCATTCCATATCTGAAATGTTTAAGATCTCAAGAGGCAGAATTGGCCCTGAAGGAAGTACATGAAGGAATTTGTGGGCAACAATTGGGGGGCAGAGCCCTTGCTCATAAAATCACCCGTCTAGGTTTCTATTGGCCAAGCATACTAGCCGATGCTAAAAGCTATGTGAAGAAGTGTGAACGGTGCCAGAAACATGCACCAGTGGTTAGGCAACCACCTGAGATGTTGACATCCATAAACTCACCAATCCAATTTGCAATGTGGGAAATGGACATACTTGGACCATTTCCAATGGCAAGTGCACAAAGGAAGTTCTTGGTAGTAGCAATCGACTACTTCACCAAGTGGATTAAGGCTAAACCCTTAGCCAAGATAACCACCAAACAAGTAATGCACTTCTTCTAGGAAAGTGTAATTTACAGATATGGAATCCCACGAATCCTGTTTACGGACAATGGAACTCAGTTTAACAATGATGAGTTCAAGAAGTATTGTGAAGATAATGATATCCAATTGCGCTTCACTTCTGTTGCCCATCCTCAAGCAAATGGGCAAGCTGAAGTTGCAAATCGAATTATCCTAGATGGACTAAAGAAAAGAGTTGAACGCTCCAGAAACACTTGGGTAGACGAATTGCTCCCCATACTTTGGGCATATCGTACTACCTACAAAGTTACCACTGGAGCAACCCCCTTTCTGTTAGCATATGGGGCAGAGGCCGTGGTTCCAGTGGAGATTACTCACACATCTCCAAGAATTGAGGCCTATGAGCCAGAAACAAATGAAGAAGGCTTGAGGCTAGCCTTATATCTAATTGACGAAGTTAGAGATGAAGCAAACGCCAAGATAGTTGAGCATCAAAAGAAGGCATCTTTCTACTACAACCTAAGGGTTAAACAAAGGTTCTTTCGGTAAGGAGACTTGGTTATACGAAAGATTGAGGCATCCGGAGTTGGACAAAAAGGCAAGCTGGCCCCAAATTGGGAAGGACCATTGTTAGGCCGAATACACAATATAATCAAGTATGTATAAGAATAACAATCAAGAACACAGGTTTGTAAATCAACAAACTGTAATTATATTAACAGTTTCTCTCTTTATGATGTTAATGAATCACAAAGAGCTACTAGGTTACAAGAATAATATATTCAATGTTCGCGTCCCTTCTAGGGATAACCTATCTGTGTTTATATAGTACACAGCTACTTACAATCCATCTCTAATTGATATTCCTATACGTTAGCTATACAATTCATATCAATCAAGGATTGCTTCAGTCTTCTATTCCGTTTCCTTAGCTGTATCAATATATTCTGCTTCTTTCCATCTTCAGAATATATTGCTTCTAGAATCTTTATCTTTGCACCGACAGCTAAGTCAACTATCACCACGTCAGACTTTATCAAACTCTGACCGGCTTCTAGATAAACTCTGATATGTACCTGGTACTTAAACACTGATGAACAAACATCAGCAATTATATCTAACAATCTCCCCCAACTTGTTCATGATAAAAATGTACAAGTTAAATAGATAATTGATGATGTCAAAACATATAACAAATGCAGTGTTTAAAATATGTCAGAGTTTAATTTTAAAACAGAGTTTAAATTTAACTTAGAACAGAAAACATAAAAACTTACAGTCAGACTTTACTTGACTTCTTCAATATCAGGTACTGTCCTGAGATAATCAATCAGCAGTCTTCTTTCAGCCTTCTCTAGCTCATTCATCATAATCTCTTTTAGCTCTTTAAGTTCTGAATCACTCTCCCCCATTTGGTAGATAGCAGCTCTTAGAGAATATATGATGTTTCTTCTCATATCATTTCCTAGCTGAATAAAATAAGACTTGTCTGACTCCAAGTTAAATTCCAAAACTTTTATTCCAAGTGCAGTTCTAAATCTAGCACTGTTTCTCTTCATCTCCACTAACTTTCCAGTATAATCTCTATACTTTGGAATATAAACACTTGATACTCCTCCTCCAAGCATAGCTTTAGATCTCAGCATCTTTTCTCTCAAAACTTGAGCAACATCATGAGTATGTCTGTTTTTGACTTTTAGAAGATAAAGTACATATTCCAGTTCTTCCCATGATTTGAGATTAACATCAGATTCTCCAACTTTATAAACTCTTCCATCACTCATGAAGTATAACAAAAACTGCTTCTTCAATACTTTGTGAAAAATCAACTGAACAGATTCTAACTTATCAAGGTTTTCTTGTGTAACCCCAATACCAGGTTCTGTCAGTGAAATGTTATCTTGAGATCTGTTATTTGTTCTTCTCTCTCTGTGTGATCCCAGTCCAGATTTATCAAAAGCTTCTTTTCCCAATACAGTTCTGGTTTCTGAAAAATTCACAGCTTCAAGCTTTAATTCTTCAAGAATTTTAGGTTTTCTGAATCCTGGAAGTTGTGTAGATTTCTGTACAACTTGAGCAACGTCAGAGGTTGTCATAACTTTAGTAGAAACATCAACTTGAGCAGCGTCAGAGGTTGATTTAGCTAATCTTGTTTCAACTTGAGCAATGTCAGAGGTTGAATAAATCTTCTTAGGTAACTGTTCTTCTTCTACCAGTTTACCTTTTCCTTTGTCAACATTTTTAATCACAGGCCTCCTTGAGTACTGTAAACTCTGATCAGAGTTTACATTCTCTTTGATAACAATTCCTTTTTCTTTCTTTCTAGGAGCCTTGATTTCCTTCTTCTTGTAGATTCCAGTTTCAAGATTCTTCCTGTGTTCCTCAGCAAACATTTGCTCTTCAGCTTGGATATCTTCAATTGTAACATCTTTTCCATGTTCTGCCATAAACACCTTGGCAACAATTTCCTCATCTTTAGTAGGCTTATCAGAGATTATCAAACTTTTGAATCTTGAACCACTGGCAGAGTTTGCATGTCCCTTTCCAGAGTTTGATCTTTTATCAGAGTTTGATCTTCTTGAAAGTAGTCTGCTATCAGCATTTAATCTTAAGCTCTTTCCATCTCCCTTGTTTCCACCATCATTACCATCATCCCTCCGTCTCAGAGTTTGAGTGTCTTTGCATTTGTCACTTGGTACACTCTCCCCCTTTTTGACATCATCAGAAAGTAGTACTGATGTCAACAACTCAATTGCATTAGAAATCGAAGTCAGTTGGGCAGACATAGCAGTCTGGTTATCCTCAACTTTCCCAAGCCTCTTCTGAATGTCATCAGAGTCCTTAGCTTGCTTCTTGAACATGGAATTGTAATAAGTTCTATCATTCTTCAGAGTGAGATCTCGCAGACCAACTTCATTCCTCAAAGCAGTGACTTCCTTATGAGACTCATCAAATCTGTTGTGGAGAGATTTAATTTGAATCACAGTAGCCTTCAGACTTGTAAGAATATCAGGAGTTGAAATCGTCTTCACAGAATCACCAAGAAAATCAGCAGCCCTCTGTGCGGAAAAGATACAATCTGCAGCAGCCCATCTATTGTAGTACATATCTTGAAAATGCTCAGCCGTAGCTCGATTGACCTCTCTTAGCTCATCAGAGTTTACTTGACTACCAAATAACTCCTCTTGGGAATGATCAGAACTATCATTATCATTATCATTATCATTCTCTGCTGTATTCTCTGCAGGAATATTCTCAGCATCAGGTTCTGGAATCTCAGAGTTTGTAACAAACTCTACTTCTATGTGAACATTTTCTGTTGCATCCTTGTCAGCAACATCAGAATTTGCAGCAACAGCTTCTTTAGTAGGAACAATATTCTCAGGAGCATCAGTATTTAAGGTCTGATCAACTTCCTCACCCTTTTCAATTACCTGGTGAGTAACAGAGAGAATCTCTGTATGAGTAGCCATAGATTCTTCAAGAACAACTGTGGCATGATCAGCTTCCACACCCTCTGTTTCATCAAAATCTTTAAGATGGTCAGAGTTTACAGAGTTGTGTGCTTCAACATCCATATCAAATCCTTGTGGCTCAAAAATCTCAGCCTCAATATTTTCTGTAGCCTCCTGAACAAGAATTTCAGGAGCTTCATCTGCATCTTCATGTGCAGCTTCCTCAACTACACCATCAGCGTTTGATGTAGGAGCTTCATCTTCAGCACTTACATGTTCCTCAAAAACTCTGTCCAAATTGACAGCTTCAGCATTTACATTTGATGCACCAAAAAGATGTGCAGCCACTAATCTTCTTTTTCTCTGATGAAGAGTTTCTTCATCAGTTTCACACTCTTCATCTGCAGCATCAGACTTTGCCCTGTTGGCCCTTCTCTTCTTTATCCGTTTCTTCTGAGGCATATCATCAGTATGTGATGCCCCAGCTTCAGTTGCTTGCTTAGCAATCCTTGGAGGTTTAGTACCAACATGCTTAGTCCGACCACCTCTTGCAGGTTTAACAGAAGTTGACGAAGGCAGTTCTTGTTGTAGAGGCTCAGGTTGAGAAGAAGCTTGTGTTGGTGAATTGACTTGAGCATTTAAGAACTGTTGCACAGATGGAGGTAGCAACAAGTCTCCAACAACCCCTTTCTTAACATCTTTATTAACAAGATCAGAAAATATTCTCTTATGTAATTTAAAACAAGAAACATCTTCTTCACTTACTTCTACTCCTTCAACACAGTAAGAGAACAAAAGCTGACAGAATCTAGAGAAATAGACTACTCCTCTATTCTCTCTCATTTTCTCTCCTAAATTATTCAAAACAAGTCGTGCAAAATCAAAATGATTATCAAATAAAAGAGAATACCCGATTTGCAGACTGTCTGTGGGAATAGCATCCCAGTTTGTGCATTTCTTGCTGAATGTCCTCGTGATGCAATCAAAGAAAAAACTCCACTCCTTCCTTAAGAATGGTCGTTTGAGCTGTCCAATCTTCGACAAAGGTCCAGAATACCCAATTTCTTGCATCATTCTTATCAAATCCTCATCACCCATGCCAATTGTGTACGAAGAAAATTCAGGAAACCCCATCGCAGCGCGAATGGTTCCAGCAGTTATTACATACTCTGCTTCTTCATATTCAAAAATAATCGAAGGGTTGCCTGTCTCACCACCATCATCATACAATCCTGTTTCCCAGAACGCCTTTATCTGTGAACCAGAAAGTTTTGCAGGCTCCACCAAAGCACGCCCAATTGCTGACTGAGCAAGAAAATTTTGTATGATATGAAAAGCCTCTGGTGCATTGACAGTGTTTAATGGGGCTGAATAGTTATTAGGAACGAACTCTAGTCCAGAAGCAGTGAAAGCAGTTGAAGCCATTAGTAATATCAAGAAAGAAACAGAAAATAGCTTCAAAAACACGAGAGAGTTTAAGAAAGAAAGTGTTTGTGAATATGTGTGAGTGAGACTAGAATACAATTGGAGTAAGTCGTGAAAAACTGTAACGGTTGTGTGTATAATGTATAAATATAAAATTTAAAATTAAAAACTGAACAGTTTTTAATCATTAAAACACAACTGTCTTACCCCGTATACTGTGTAAATGAGACACGTGTCACTCAGGCAATGACTGTCAGCAGTAATTGGCAGTTTCCAATGCGCATGCGCAGTAAAAACAGCAATAATTACAGCCGATTACACTTTCCTATGTATGCAATCTCTCTCCTCTCTTTAACACTTTTCTAAACCAATCCCTAAACATACTCTTTTGAAATACCAAAACAAATGTTTTTCCTCAAAATTATAAAATGTCTGAAACAAAGAAATTATTTTAACCATCAGAGATTAAAACAAAGTTACCTCGGCGTATTTCACACAATACATCAGTGTTTATCATTTGTCCTTCTTTGTTAATAAACTCTTTTTGCAAACTGTACAGGTGTGCATAATTGTGTGTGCAATAGCAGAGTTTACCGAAATCAATATTTAAATCATCTCAAAGTGCATAAAATCCACAACCTAAAGTAGTAAAAACTGGTTGCCTAAACTCTCATGTATAATATAAAATCTGATTTTTATATCTAAACTCTGTATTCTGATATCCTTTCATTTGGATATATCTTTTATTTTTTTCACCCCCTTTATTTATATATATATTTTTTTTGTTTTTGTTTTTTTTTTGTTTTTTTTGTTTTGTTTTGTTTTTTTTTTGTTTTTATTTTTTTTTTATTTTTCCAGTAATCAGTGGTTGGCACTAGTCACCAAAAATCAAAGATTTTAGCCCTTATTTCATACAATAAGTTCCTGGATCTTCCTAGGCACAACATGATCTCAAAGGAATTTGTGCTCTTTTTGGCATCTTTTGATTTGAGGGTGAATTATTTGCAATTAATAATCAGAGTTTAGACTTTTCATCAGTTAATACAATTAATTTATGAGAGAAAATGCAAACAGCTAATACAGACTCAGTGTATAGGATCAATAAACTAAGAGATGCTATAAATATAGAGACAGTATCATGCTGTGTTAACTTACTGCACATATTTGAGATCAGAATCTATATAACTCTTAAGGATTCATAATTACTTACTGAGAATTATGCTTCATACAAATTTCTTCATTGGTCCATGTGTTTCAGACAAAAATTATAATCAAAGTTTAACATCAGGCTTTAACCGACAGAGTATGACTGACAGAGTTTACTTATCAGAGTTTATCATGCTGGTGCAAATAACAGTTAACACATGTATAAAGTTTGAATCTAACCAGTATCTCTAGTCAAAACCAGAGATCATCCCAAGTTCATTTACCAATCTTGTAAAAGTAGCTTCACTCAAAGGTTTGGTGAAGATATCTGCAAGTTGTTGGTCTGTAGACACAAAATGAAGCTCAATGTTTCCTTCTTCCACATGTTCTCTGATAAAATGATACCTTATGCTGATGTGCTTGGTCATGGAGTGTTGTACTGGATTACCTGTCATAGCAATAGCACTCTGGTTATCACAGAAAATAGGTATTTTAGAGTACCTCAGACCATAATCCAGCAACTGATTCTTCATCCACAGAATCTGTGCACAACAGCTACCAGCAGCTATATACTCTGCTTCTGCAGTGGATGTGGAAATTGATTTTTGTTTCTTGCTATACCAAGAAACCAATCTGTCACCTAAAAATTGACAGCTTCCACTTGTACTTTTTCTGTCTATCTTACAGCCTGCAAAATCTGCATTAGAGTAACCAATTAGCTTAAACTCTGATTCTCTAGGATACCACAAACCCAAGGTTATGGTTCCTTTGAGATATTTGAAAATCCTTTTTACAGCTGTTAGATGAGGCTCTCTGGGATCTGCTTGAAATCTTGCACAAAGACATGTTGCATACATGATATCAGGTCTACTTGCAGTAAGATACAGTAAAGACCCTATCATTCCTCTGTAGTTTGTCATATCTACTGAGGCTCCTGTGTCTTTGTCTAGCTTTGTTGCTGTAGCCATGGGAGTTGTAGCAGATGAACTATCAAGCATACCAAATTTCTTGAGAAGATTTCTGGTATATTTTGCTTGATTGATAAAAATACCATCATCTGTTTGCTTGACCTGTAAGCCTAGAAAATAACTAAGCTCTCCCATCATGCTCATTTGATACCTGGATTGCATAAGCTTTGCAAACTTCTTACAAAGTTTGTCATTAGTAGATCCAAAGATAATATCATCTACATAAATTTGAACTAAAAGCAAATCATCACCAGAATTGAAATAAAACAAGGTTTTATCAATTGTACCTCTTGTGAACCCACTTTCTAAAAGAAATTGAGCAAGAGTTTCATACCATGCTCTTGGTGCTTGCTTTAGTCCATATAATGCCTTGTCAAGCCTGTAGACATAATCTGGATGTTTAGGATCTACAAATCCTGGTGGTTGTTCAACAAATACTTCTTCTTCAAGTTTCCCATTGAGAAAAGCACTTTTCACATCCATCTGAAAGACTTTAAACTTCTTGTGTGCAGCATAGGCCAGAAAAATTCTTATGGCCTCCAATCTTGCAACTGGAGCAAAGGTTTCATCATAGTCAATTCCTTCCTGTTGTGAATAACCTTTAGCCACAAGTCTAGCCTTGTTTCTTGTAATCACACCTTCACTGTCAATCTTGTTTCTGAAAACCCACTTTGTACCTACTATTGATCTATTCTTTGGTCTAGGTACAAGTGTCCAGACTTCATTTCTTTCAAATTCATTTAACTCTTCTTGCATTGCTGTAATCCAATTAGCATCTTGAAGAGCTTCCTCCACCTTCTTTGGTTCTGTTTGAGACAAGAAAGCATGATACAGACACTCATTATTTGTTGCACTTCTAGTTTTCACACTAGCATCAGGATCTCCAATTATGAGATCAGGTGTGTGTGCATGTGTCCACTTTCTTGCTGTTGGTAAGTGGTTTCTTGCATCATTATTGGATCCTCCCCCTTGATCCATGCTCTCCTGATTCATATGTTGACTTTCTGCAGCATCTGAGGCTCCCCTTGAATTGGATGGCTCAGAGTTTGAACTGTCAGAGTTTGAATCAGTTTCCTCAACTGACTCACTTGCTATGTCTTGTTGAGCTTCTTCACACTCCCCCTCAACTGGTTCTCTATTTTGTTTAATTTGAGAATTTCCAGTTTCTCCAGTATTTACCAGTAGAGGTTCAGAGTATGCTTCGTCAGAGTTTAGCAGAACCGCTTCATCAGAGTTTGTCGGTACTGCTTCATCAGAGTTTGCATCATCAGAGAATAAACTTTCATTTTCAAAGCGCAGTTGATCATATCCATCTAAGTCATCAAGTCCAGTTATTTTCTTGTCATCAAATGACACATGTATGGATTCCATGATCACTTTAGTTCTCAGATTGTAGACTCTGAATGCTTTTGTTGACAATGGATAACCAACAAAGATTCCTTCATCAGCTTTTAACTCGAACTTTGTTAACTGTTCAGGATGAGTCTTCAACACAAAGCATTTACATCCAAATATATGAAAATATTTCAAATTTAGCTTCTTATTTTTCACCATCTCATATGGTGTTTTTCCATGCTTGTTGATCAGTGTAGCATTTTGAGTAAAACAAGCAGTTTGAACAGCTTCTGCCCAGAAATAAGTTGGCAACTTTGCTTCATCAAGCATAGTTCTGGCAGCTTCGATTAAAGTTCTGTTCTTTCTTTCAACTACACCATTTTGCTGTGGAGTTCCAGGTGCAGAAAATTCTGGTTTCACTCCTCTTTCTTTGCAGAAAGCTTCCATGATTGAGTTTCTGAATTCAGTTCCATTATCACTCCTTATAATTTTGACTTTGTGTTGTGATCCTTTGTCCAGTAGATTTACATGATCCATCAGAGTTTGAGCAGTTTCATCCTTCTTTGATAAGAAATACACCCATGTATATCTAGTATATTCATCAACAATTACTAGAGCATATTTCTTTCTGCCCAAAGACATCACATTCACTGGTCCAAAGAGATCAACATGTAGAAGATGATAAGGTTCCACTACTGAAGATTCAGATTTGCTCTTGAAAGATGACTTCCTTTGCTTGGCCTTTTGACAAGAATCACATAGGCCATCTAGACTGAGTATTGATTTTGGGAGTCCCCTTACAAGATCCTTTCTTATTAGCTCATTGATGTTGTTCAAATTAAGATGAGAGAGCTTCTTATGCCAATTCCAACTCTCTTCATTTGACATTCTTGCAGTCAGACACATTGTTTTTCCATCAGAGTTTGTTACCAAACTTGCTTCATAAATGTTGTTGCGCCTGTGTCCAACTAGAACAACTTTTCCAGTAGATTTACTGATAACTTCACAGTGTTCAGTATGAAAATCTACATGGTTTCCTCTGTCACAGATTTGACTCACAGATAGCAGATTATGCTTGAGTCCTGAGACTAGAGCTACATCTTTGATGATGACACTTCCAAGATTAATATTGCCATATCCCAGAGTGTGTCCTATGTTGCCATCTCCATAGGAAACCTTTGGGCCAGCCTTTTCCTTAAAGTCTGATAGCAGGGCCTTATTTCCAGTCATATGTCCTGAGCATCCACTGTCCAAGATAAGTGTGCTCTCTTTTATACCCTGCAATCACAAACAAACACTAAGTGTTAGTTTTAAGGACCCAGACTTGCTTGGATCCTTTGGCTTTCTTAACAGTGTTAGCTTTTACAGCGGAATGACTATCAACAGAGTTTAAACTAACATTGTCAGACTTTACACTTGCAGAGTTTGCTCTAACCCACTTCAGATTGGGTTTTAGCTCATAATAATTGTGATAAATAGCATGATAACTCCTACAAGTATAAATAGAATGCCAAGTGCTCCCACAATGTGTGCATAAAGTCTGTGGTTTCACCCTTACATAATCATTCTTTTCTCCTGATGTAGAAGGTAAAGAATTGATATTTTTATTCTTTGTGCAGTAATTAGCAAGATGATTAGAACTACCACAATTATAACATGTTTTCCTTGGAGCACCAGTAGTAGGCAAGCGATTATTTCTATTATTTATGCCTATCTTTCCATTCCTATTCTTCTTGGACCCTTTTGGTTTCATGGCAGATTTTACCTCTTTCAGCTTATGATTGAACTGTTTTCCTGTCATCAAACCAACATTAACCTGTTTTTCACAAGTTTTTACTGGCTTTCTAACAGCTTCTAATTCCATAAGTTTTTATGTTATAATATTTTCCTGTCTTTCACAGGTTTAATCTGATTCCATATCAGCTTCTCTTATTACAACAGATTTTAACTTATTGGTTTCTGGAACAAATTTCACAGGTTTAAGTTGTGGTTTAACCTTAACCTTGTCTTTAAACCTAAGTTCATCATTTTCACAATAGCCCAAACCTACAGAATCTGTCTGAAACACTTGATGAGTGTCTCTTCCAGAGTCTGTCCAAGTCTTGATTATTTTTCTTTCTTTTTCTAGATCAGATTCTAATTGCTTATATCTTTTGAGCAACTCATGTTCAACATAAACAGCATCATCTCTTTCTTTTTGAATCAGCTTCATATTTTCAAGTTCTCCTTCAAGAAACTTGTTTCTATCTTTAAGGCTAAGATTCTCAGATTTAATTCTCTCATTTTCTAAAGTCTGATCCCTATAACTAACATGTACGCTTTTCAGATATACTCTTAACTCAGATATATTATCAGTATCATAAGCATAAGTAGTTAGGGGTACCTTATTTTCAGATGATTCAGTCTCATCTCTGACAGTTGCCATAAGAGCATAATTTTCTCCATCATCAGAGTCTGAAGTATCTGCCCAGTCTTTGCCTTTAGAGATGAGTGCTTTCTCAGATTTGCCTTTCTTGCACTCAGGGGCATAGTGACCCATCTCCTTACACCTGTAGCACTGGATTTCAGATTTATCCTTCTTGCCAGACTTGGTCTCCCTTCCTTCAGACTTTCTAAAACTTTTCCCTTCAGAGTTTGAATCTTTCCTTGAGAATCTCTTCCCTTTCTTAAAGTTCTTGAATCCCATCTTCTTAAAGGTCTTCACCATCAGTGCAGCCATTTGCATCATCTGTTCTTCATCATCCTCAGAGTTAGAAGCTTCATCAGAGTTTGAGTCATCATCAGAGTTTGATGACTCACTTTCAGATTTAATGACTAAAGCCTTTCCCTTGGCTTTCTTCCTTGATGATTCCTTCTTGATGGGCTTCTCCTCAACTTTGAGAGCAACAGATTTTGTCTTTTTGCTTAATCTTCTATTCCTTTGTTCTATCTCCAGTTCATGAGTTTTTAACAACCCATAGATTTCATCAAGATCTGTATCAGCAAGCTCATAATTATCTCTTATTGTGGTTGTCTTTAAATCCCACTTTTCAGGTAGAGATAACAGAAACTTGAGATTAGACTCTTCAAGCTCATATTCTTTATCAACCAGAGACAGATCATTCAATAGTTTGCAAAATCTGTCATAAGTCTCAGTCAAGGTTTCATTAGGTCTTGAATCAAAGTGCTCATACTCCTGTGTGAGTATTGTCTTTCTGTTCTTCTTAATAGCACCTGTTCCCTGGCATCTGACTTCTAAAGCATCCCATATCTCTTTGGCAGTTTTGCAGCCAATTACTCTGTTAGACATAACATTATCTAAAGCACTGTGGAGAAGATGTCTAACCTTTGCATCTTTTGCAATTGATGAGATGTCCTCAGGAGTCATATCTTTCTTTTCCTTTGGAACAGTCTTTTGTTCTTGACCATCAACAACAGGGGCTAGTTTGGTTGGATTATGAGGACCATCATAAATTCTGTCAAGATATTCTGGATCTGTAGCCTCCAGAAACATGGTCATCTTCACCTTCCAAATTGGATACTCTACTGGTCTGAGAATTGGAACCCTGATTGTTTCATATCGACTCACAGAATTAGGCTTAACCTGTTCAGCCTTGGGAGCAGTTTGATTTTCTTCAGACATGATTATTACTGTGTTTGAATCGTAAAACTGTATATATTAAACAGCCTTGGCTCTGATACCAATTGTTAGGCCGAATACACAATATAATCAAGTATGTATAAGAATAACAATCAAGAACACAGGTTTGTAAATCAACAAACTGTAATTATATTAACAGTTTCTCTCTTTATGATGTTAATGAATCACAAAGAGCTACTAGGTTACAAGAATAATATATTCAATGTTCGCGTCCCTTCTAGGGATAACCTATCTGTGTTTATATAGTACACAGCTACTTACAATCCATCTCTAATTGATATTCCTATAAGTTAGCTATACAATTCATATCAATCAAGGATTGCTTCAGTCTTCTATTCTGTTTCCTTAGTTGTATCAATATATTCTGCTTCTTTCCATCTTCAGAATATATTGCTTCTAGAATCTTTATCTTTGCACCGACAGCTAAGTCAACTATCACCACGTCAGACTTTATCAAACTCTGACCGGCTTCTAGATAAACTCTGATATGTACCTGGTACTTAAACACTGATGAACAAACGTCAGCAATTATATCTAACAACCATATCGCGTTAAGAACGTATTTGGTCGAGGCTCATACAAGCTAGAAACCCTCGAAGAGCATGAGGTGCCAAGGACTTGGCATGCTACAAACTTGAATGTTTACTATGTTTAAAGCGTTTCCTGAATGGACTCACTACTAGAAATAAGGTTTGATAAAACCAAATCCAAGTTTTTAAAACTTGAGCATTATGTAAGGGTTGAAACCCCATAAACCTAAGACATTCAGCCCAAACCCCATCATTCGATATGCTCAATGAAAGGCTTGAAGCCAAAACAAGATGGTATAAGACATAAAAGGCTTATGCAAATGTCAAGTGAGCCTCGAATAAGGCAAAATCGTCGTAAATGTGTAGGTCGCTCCACACTTTACACCATGACGATACTCGTGAAACACTAGTGTATATTAAAATCCCCAAAAAAGGGTAGTAAGTCCCAGGTAAGGGATAAAAAGACCCCAAGTCTCGAAAAAGACCGGTATAATTTCTATGAAATCCTAGTGCATTATCATAGACGTTGGGAAGCGTGATCAGCCATTTTAAACCCAGAAAAAGGCCCGAAATGTTCAAATCTTCAAAGAATAACTTCAAATCTTCAAATAAAAAACCCACGGTGGTTGGAAGCCGGAAATCGCTTTGTCGCAGAGCCCTAGCAGAGCTTTTCCAAGGAAAGTTTCTGAGAAAATTTAGTAGAATGACTTTGAAGTGTGAAAAACGGAAGTTCTACTCTACTCAATTTATAGGAATTACAGCCGGTGATAACGTTCAAATGAACCGTCTATATACGATAAATGGACCATGTTGCCCAGTAATAATCTATTGTAGAAGGGGGGTTGAATACAATAGAGTAAGATAATCGACTTCTTAATGTATATATCACAAATATTAAAAGAAAGATAACAGCTTTATTAAATCTGATATAAAACTGTTACAAACTCTCTCAAGAAATTCTGATGTTCTTGAGAGCTGCTAGTTTACAAAAACTCTCTCAAGAAATTCTGTTCTTAAGAGCTTCTCTTCGATTATGTTCTCTCTCTCATGAATACATAAATCGAAACCAAGACTGTGTTTATATAGTGCACACAGCTTCTCTATCAATAACAAGATAAGTCCTAATCAATAACAAAGATAGAAACCTATCCTTAATCGATAGCTACATTCTACAAACCAGGAACAAATAGAATAAACTTCCATGTTTATCTAGACTCCAAATATAACTCGAAGTACGAATCCTGATCAGCTTCAAGTTCTGATGATCAATCCTGATCATAGTCTGAGTAGGAATCCTGATGATCAATAAGATACTGACGCTTGATCAAATACTGATGACCATGCAATACTGATGACGTCAGCAATCCTGATCAGTTGAGTCTAGCTTCTGATGATCATTGAATTCTGATCTAACAATCTCCCCCAATCTCATACTTTGTGAAATAAAGTATAGATTCCAAATATTCAATGATGTCAAAAACATGTATCAAAATGTACGAGTATCTTCAGAAACAACTTATCTGTTTAAGCTTTTTGATAGAACAGATTCATCTTCAAGAAGTTGGATAATAGACTTTCTTCTTTTTCTTCAAGAATTTGAATCAGTCTTTCCTTAAGATTTCTGAGTTCTTCATCTTCCTCATTAATCTGGTAGATAGCTGCTCTGAGATTCTGTATGGAGCTTTTCTGTAGACTGTGCTCTTCAAGCAAAAGATAAGCAATTTCCTTCCCATCAGGATTGAGAGTAAGTTGGGTCATACCAAAAGTTACTTCTTTAACAGCAGTACCTCTTTGCATTTCCACATCCTGACCTCTTTGATTTAAGTACATGGGAATATAATTACCATCGAAATTACTGTTTCCATCCAGTCTTCTTCTTATAGTTGACAAAATCATGTCAGCCCATACTTTGTACACTTGGTTCTTCCATCTTAACAGATAGTGAACATATTTCAGTTCCTGTGTAGTTTTCATCAGCAGATCTTGAATAGATAGAATCTTCACACTACCATCTTTCATGAAATACAGAAGCTTTTCTTTCTTGTCAAAACCATCATGACAATCTATAACTATATCAACAGCTAATAAATTGTTCAGGTTTTCAGAAGTTAAAGTACCTCCAATTTCTGTCAAGGAGTAAGGATCAACATATGACATATTCAGATATTCACCATCTCTGTGTCCAATACCTCCTCTTGAATTACTTGACAATTGCTTCAGATTTGAAAACATCTTTAACCAGAGTGCTTTTGATCTAACCATCTCAGATAAATCAACAACACTTGAAGCGCTTGTAATAATTCCACCAGACTGAAAATTGATAGGTGTATCACAACTTAATGTGCTAATATGTTTCCACTTCTTATCCTTTTCCTTTTCAAAAACATAGCTTCTTTCCAGTAAAGATTCTTGTCTGCTTGAATTTCTCCATTGTCTTTCATTTGAAACTTTAAGCCTTTGTAGATAGAGATTAAAATCTTCATTTGTTCTCTTTGTAATTTCTCTTCTTATGGCTTCTTCTTCTTCATCTACTTCTTTGTTGTGACAATCAACAACAGTAGATAAGATTATCAAATCAACCTCTTGCAGAATTTCAGATTCGTCAGGATCTTGAATATTGTCAGGATTAGAATCTTCAATTTGATTTGTATTGCTGAGAGTTGATTTACTTGATTTTCTTCTCAATTCAGGTTCTTCTTCAACAATTCCATCATCACCAAAAGTAGATCTGTCAGGAACTACTAGAGTTTGAATAGGTTCAGGAATTTCTTCAATTCTTAACCCTCTAGACCTTGTCTGTCTAGGTACTGTTTGAGTTGAAGAGCCTCTTTTACTTCTTCTAGCACCTCTCCTACCTCTGCTTCCTCTACCTCTAGCAGGAGCAGTATAGCTTTCCATTGTCTCTCTTTGTAGTCTCAAGAATTCTTCATGTGAGAGATCTGGATATTCTTCACTTGCTGTAGAGAGTGCTTTTCTTGCATATAATTGTTGAACTCTTTTATCAGTGTGATATAGAGTAACAATTCTGCCGTCTTTTGTAGAAAACTTCTGGAATAAATTTGATGCATCTTCAGGATTATCAATAATTACATCTTCATCACCTTCAGGAATTGTAGCAAGAATGTGTCCATGACCAGGTGTCAGGATTTGATCTTCCGTCAGGATCTGAGATTGTACCAATGTTCTTACTGTCTTAACTCCAGAATCAGAAACATGAGTTGAATGCGTTGTTTGACTTTGAGAAGTTTGGATTGTCTTCATAACAACAGCATCAGAGGTTTCTCCTTGTATCACTTTGTCACCACCATCATCTCCAGTATCATCATCATTATTTCTTAATACTAGATCAGGTGTACATTTTGTCTGAATAACCTTCTCCCCCTTTTTGACATCAGGATTTGACAATAATTGCAAAATTAAGGAAAGAGAGGCTTGAATTTCAGTTACCTTAGTATCCAGAGAATCAATTCTTTGTTTGATGGAGGTTTGTTCTGAAACAACAGATTTCACTTGGGATTCCACTACCCTCAATTGTAAAGTAGTAGGCACCTTTGTAAAATTATTAAAGATATCAGTCCTCACTTTTTCAGTTGAGCCCTTGATAGAATCAATCTCACTTTTCAGACTTTTGGATAACAGAGTTGTAGCCTTCAGATGATTCTTCAAGTCTTGATTCTCTATAGATTTCACTGCATTATAGGCATGTTCAATAGCAGAAGAAAAACTGATAGATTCATCAGATTGGTGCCATGAATTGTTCCATTCATTCTGTCTAAATGCCTCTGCAGGATCAAAGGAAGGAATAGAAAAATCTTGTCTCTGATCTTTCCCAGTGGAAGCATTGCTAGCCATATATGTACTGGATGAACCAAAATTAGTTCCAAGACTAATTTTGAGTGCTGTAGCAAGCTGTTCCTTCTCTTTTCGATTCTCATTATCATCATCACTATCATCAGAAGTATCATCAGTAGTATCATGAGTAATATCAGGATCAGGAATAGCAATACCTTTCAGTTTATCCTGTGGTTCTGAGATAGGATGATCCATTGGTCTTGAACGAAGTGGCTGTATCAAAATAGGTTCATTATCAGGAGCACCACTAGCGTCAGGATGAACATCGTCAGGATTTGATATGCGTGCATCAGTATTTGCTACCAATGGTTCTTGTGGAGCTTGAGGTTCAGAAGCTTCTTCAACACTTTGAGCTAAAGGTTCTTGTGTGCTTCCCTCATTGACAATGTTCGCGACCAATCTTTCAACAGAAGCTGTAGCTTTGCCTGCATCTTCACTTTGAGAAGATGGTTCTTGTGTAGCTGGAATGTTGACGTCTTCATTCTCCCTTTGAGAAAATGGTTCTTGTGTGACCATTCCACTAGCTAAGCCTTCACCCAAACTTTGATTGAGTGGTTCTTGTGTGGCAGGATCAACAGTAGCTGCTGAATTACTCTGAAATTCAGGTTCTTGTGGGCTTGATCCTTTCAGCTTCTTCTGTCTCTGATAGACTAACTCTTCTGCATTCCTCTTTTTCTTTGATGTAGGTGTAAGACCAACCAAGGAAGCAGTTGTAGAAACCTTCTCCCAAGAAATTTCTCTAATCTGAGATGGAGAGGCTGGAGAGTCTGATATAGAGACAACTTTTGTTGTTGCAGCAGGAATACTAACATCAGGATTTGCTAGAGCATCAGGAGTAGATGACTCATCAGGATTTGATGTCTGAATATCAGTATCCTTCATTTGCACTGTCAAAGGAATATGATACCTGTTCTTTGATAATTTCCTTGTCTTTTGTGGTTTTGATAAAGGTACCACAGCTTTAGTAGCAGTATCAGCAACTTCCTTGTTCACATTCATCACAGAGGATATAGGTAAGTCATCCTCTGAATCACTTTCATCAATCAACCTTAACTTCCTTTTCACAGGAACATTCTTAACAACCTTATCAGCTTTCTTCACCAGGACCCCTTGTACACCCCCTTGTATCTTCCTTTTAGTGAGTGGTGTAGAGGAAAAATCCTTTGAACCTGATTGCCTTCCAGACACATCAGTTCTAGCTGATTTCGTTGATTTTACAACTAAAGTCTTTTGTGAGACAGTAGAGGTGGTTGGTAACTGTTTAGACTGTTTAGGTTGCATGCTTGTGTCAGGAACAAGGTGGGTTGGACCTTGCCCCATAGCATTAGAAAGTAGTCCATAATGAGTAGGCATTTTCTGATGTAAGAAAAACCTAACCTCATCAGGAATAAAAGCATTTCCGCACAAAATATTTTGCCATATCATGATTGAAAAAAAAATATTCAATAAGATTAAAATAAAATTTTATTTAAGAAAACAAAATTTATTTTAACAATCCTGAATAGCGTTTTGGTTTAAGAAAAATAACCAAATTAATGATCATAGAATTAAAACACGCTTACCAGCAAACGAGGCAAAAATATTTATGGAAAACCGAACCGTCTCATCAAGATTGTAGAAATGACCTGCACCCTTAATACACATTCTCTATAAAAGAGAACTGTTAAGCATAACATCATTTATGTATTAAAAGCACAAACCCTTTCCAGAGAAAAACTTACGAAAACCTTTCACCTTCTTCGTTTTTCAATGGCTGCCAACAATCAAAACGATTTACCTGATGAGGAATTTGATGATCTCGCATTAATCTGGCAAGAGATGGATGAGGCTCTGGCTGAGATTGCAGAGCACGAAGAACCACAACCTGTTCCTGACCCTCAGGAGCATGAAGCATTTATCAACGCAATGGCTGAAGTCCTTCTCCATAACTTCCAGCAGGTTGATCCTGACTGGAATCCTCTTCACAACTTAATCATCGTCGATGAAGAAGAGCCAGAAGACAGTGATGATGAAGATGATGAGGAACTCGAGCGAGAGCTTGAGAGAAATAGAAAGATCCGTGATGCTTGTATGTCTTGCAAGTTGGAAGCACGGAAAAGTTCTGATGATCAAGGGGACGAGCCACCTTCAAGTGCGTCTGCTCCTCTTCTTGTCCTTTAAGGATGGAACAAGAGACCTTCCAGTTCTGAAGGACTGTGAAGCTGCTCAGGAGCATTCATGCTAATTTGCAGGGCACGTGTTCATGCTTATCTGTAAAGCACGAGTTCCTGAGTAGAAAATAGACTAGGAAAACAAATATGTAATTTCCATTTTTCATGTGTAATGAATCTTCAAGTATTAATGAAATTTGTCTATTTTCTCAATTGTTTTCTTCCTGTTCTTGCCTGCAAAATTTGTTAGTAACACTCATAGTGATATAGAGATGATAAATAATAAACTCTGATAATAATGACATTGATAATTAAGACCGAAAACTTAATCAAAGACTAAGTAATAATCTAATTGTCCAGAGTTTACCAGGAGTGTTAATGACAAGTTAGCATAGAACCTCTGGTTTTCATACCAGCTTCAATAACTGAACATCAGGATTTGACCAATTGATTTCCTGTCAGGATTGAGTCCTATCAGGATTTGATCAAAGATACATACCTTTCTGAATAACCATCAGGATTTGACAGTTATCAGGATTTCCTCTCTGTAGCTTTTCCTCAGAAATTCTCAAAATTCATCATTCCAAGTTCATTCACCAACTTATTGAAAGTAGCTTCAGGTAGTGGCTTGGTGAATATATCAACTAGTTGTTGATCAGTAGGAACAAAGTGAAGTTCAATTGTTCCTTCCAGAACCTGTTCTCTTATAAAGTGATATCTGATACTTATGTGTTTAGTAAGAGAATGCTGAACTGGATTTCCTGCATAATCTAACAACTGATTTCTCATCCACATTATCTGAGCACAACAACTTCCTGCAGCAATGTACTCAGCTTCTGCAGTTGAAGTGGAAATAGATTTCTGCTTTTTACTGAACCATGAAACTAGTCTTCCACCCAAAAACTGACAACTTCCTGAAGTACTTTTCCTGTCTATTTTGCATCCTGCAAAATCAGCATCTGAATAACCACACAACCCAAAATCTGATTCCCTTGCATACCAAAGGCCAAGTGAAGGAGTGCCTTTGAGATATCTGAAAATTCTTTTGATTGCAATCAGATGTGGTTCTCTAGGTTTTGCTTGAAATCTTGCACATAGACAGGTTGCAAACATGATATCTGGTCTACTGGCAGTAAGATACAATAAAGAGCCAATCATTCCTCTGTAGTGAGTTACATCTACCTCAGCACCTTCATCAGGATCAAGTTTGGTAGCTGTAGCTATGAGAGTTGTAGCAGGAGAACTATCTTGCATGTTAAACCTTGTCAATAAATTCCTGGTATATTTAGACTGATTGATAAAAATCCCTTCATCAGTCTGTTTAACTTGAAGACCAAGAAAGTAACTCATTTCTCCCATCATGCTCATTTGATATCTTGACTGCATAAGCTTGGAAAACTTTTCACAAAGCTTATTGTTTGTTGACCCAAAAATGATATCATCAACATAAATCTGAACTAACAACAAGTCCTTACCATGATTCAAATAAAATAGAGTTTTATC
Organism: Heracleum sosnowskyi; assembly: GCA_030848705.1. Taxonomy (NCBI): domain Eukaryota; kingdom Viridiplantae; phylum Streptophyta; class Magnoliopsida; order Apiales; family Apiaceae; genus Heracleum; species Heracleum sosnowskyi. The sequence continues at coordinate 65,360,879 of CM061241.1, read as the reverse complement.
AATAGCACCTCTTTTGAATCCACTTTCCAGTAAGAATAGAGCTAAAGTTTCATACCATGCTCTTGGAGCTTGCTTTAGTCCATAAAGTGCCTTATCCAATCTGTAGACATGATCTGGATAGTTAGGATCAATGAAACCAGGAGGTTGCTCAACATAGACTTCTTCCTCCAGTTCTCCATTTAAGAAAGCACTTTTAACATCCATCTGGAAAACCTTGAATTTCTTATGTGCTGTATAAGCAAGAAATATCCTGATGGCTTCTAGTCTTGCAACAGGAGCAAAAGTTTCATCATAGTCAATTCCCTCTTGTTGGGAATACCCCTTTGCAACTAGTCTAGCTTTATTTCTGATAATGACTCCATCAGAATCAGTCTTGTTCTTGAAAATCCACTTTGTACCAACAATTGATCTATTCTTTGGTCTTGGTACCAGTTTCCAGACTTCATTCCTTTCAAATTCATTCAGTTCTTCTTGCATTGCAGTAACCCAATCAGCATCTTTAAGTGCATCTTCAACTTTCTTAGGCTCCTCCTTGGATAGAAAGTTATTATATAAACATTCATTCTGAGTTGCACTTCTTGTTTGAACACCTGCATCAGGATCTCCAATTATCAAATCAGGAGTATGATCTTTTGTCCATTTCCTTGCTGGAGTCAAATTGTTTCTTGAAGTAGATGTTCCCCCTGGATTGGTGTTATCTTGATTGAAAGAATTTGATTGATTTGAAGCTCTCCCTGAATTATTGCTATGCCCTCCTGATGTGTTATCAGGATCTTCACTTGAATCAGTATCTGAAGAATTCTGTCCTGATGATTGAGTTGACTCTGAACTTGTAGTTGAATGCCGTTGCTCCCCCTCAACATTAGAACTACTAGTTGTATCACTGTTGTTTGCATCATCAGTATTAGCACCATCAGTACCTGGTGAGTCATCAGGATTTGGTGACCCATCAGTATCTGGTGAATTGACAGGATCTGATTCAATTTCTTCAGGTTCCTTGGAAGCTTCATTTTCAAATAACAATCTATCATGCGAGTCTTCAATGATTCCAGTTATCTTCTTATCATCAAAAGATACATGAATTGACTCCATGACAGTTCTTGTTCTCAAATTAAAAACTCTGAAGGCTCTTGATGTAGGATAACCTATGAATATTCCTTCATCAGCCTTTGTTTCAAATTTCCCTAGCTGTTCAGGATGAGTTCTGAGAACAAAACATTTACAGCCAAACACATGCAAATGCTTCAGACTTGGTTTCTTCTCCTTGAGTGACTGATAAGGAGTGACACCATGCCTGTTTATCAATGTGAGATTTTGTGTATAGCATGCTGTGTTGACTACTTCTGCCCAGAAATATGTAGGTAATTTAGCTTCTTCCAACATAGTTCTGCCAGCTTCAATAAGAGTTCTATTTTTCCTTTCTACTACTCCATTTTGCTGAGGTGTGCCAGGAGCAGAGAATTGTTGAATGATTCCTTTGTATTTGCAGAACTCTTCCATCTTTGAATTCTTAAATTCAGTACCATTATCACTTCTCAGAATCTTGACTTTGTACTTTGTGGTTGTCTCAATCATCCTCACATGATCCAACAGAACTTCAGGAGTTTCATCTTTTCTATGCAGAAAATACACCCAGGTGAATCTAGAATATTCATCAACAATTACAAGAGTGTACCTTTTCTTACTGATGGACATGATGTTGACTGGACCAAACAGATCAAGATGTAGCATGTGATATGGTTCTTCAATCGAGGATACTGATTTACTCTGGAATGATGTCCTTCTTTGTTTTGCTTTTTGGCATGCATCACAGAGTCCATCAGGTGTATATAAGACATTAGGTAATCCTCTTACTAACTCTTTCTTAACCAACTCATTGATGTTGCTGAAGTTGAGATGAGAAAGCTTCTTGTGTCAATTCCAACTATCATCTACTGAAGCTTTACTGATGAAACATGTAGGGGAGCCATCAGTATCTGAGAGAATGTTGGCTTCATATATGTTACCATGCCTGTAGCCAGTTAGTGCTATCTTCCCTGTTGCTTTACTGACTACTTCACAATGTGTGGAATAGAAATTGACATGATAACCTCTGTCAGTGATTTGACTAATACTCAACAAGTTGTGCTTTAGTCCCTTCACTAGAGCTACTTTTTCAATGATGACATTTCCAATGATTATATTGCCATATCCCAAGGTTTGTCCAATGTTGCCATCTCCATAAGACACAGTTGGGCCAGCTTTTTCCTCATATTCTGATAACAGGGCTTTGTTTCCAGTCATGTGCACAGAACATCCACTATCCATGACTAACACATTTTTCTTTTTACCCTGCATCAGAATAGAAACACACTAGTTAGAACACTTAGGAACCCATACATGTTGGGTTCCTTTCTCATGCAATTTATTAATTTTAGCAGCAGAAGACTTTCTGATTTTGGCAGTCCTGACAGGATTTACTCCATCAGGATTTTCTTTGTCAGCATCAGTATTAACAAAAGCATGCTTCACTATGACATTTTCAGTTCTATCAGACTTTGTACTACTTTCAAACTTAGGCAATGGATCATAAAAGTTATAGTACAAATCATGATACTCTTTACATGTATAAATAGAATGCCATAGACTACCACAATGAAAACAGGACTTCTGCGGTTTATAGAGTACTGATCTATTCCTCACATCAGATTTAGAAATATCAGCAATCTTCTTTTTAATCTTCTTACAATCAATAGCAAGATGATTAGAGTTACCACAGTTAAAACAACATTTTCTAGGTGCATTTGGGATATATTTATAACCATTCTCTTTATTGATCCCAACTTTACCATTCCTGTTTCTCTTAACAGTAGCTTCCTTTTTCTTATCTGTAACCTCACAGATTTTATCTTTAAGCTGATTCTGAGACAATAGACCTACATTCTTAGTGACTTTGTTCATGACAGGTTTAGACTTTATAATTTTAATACCTTGAGTAGAAGAAGATCCCTTTTCAAAAGTAGAATTGGAATCCTTACCAAAAACAAAATTAACAGGAGTAATCTTAGATTTGGTTGAGTCTATAACATGTCTATAGGTCTTTGGACTGACTGTCTTATCAATGACAATTTTCTCTGCTAATTTCTTATCTTCATCTGACTTATATCCTAGACACTCTTTCCAATTCTTAGAGGTATTAATCTCATGAAATTTCCTACCAGAGTCTGTCCAGGTTCTGATTTTCTCATTAGCATATTCAAGTTCTTTTTCAAGGGAAGTACATTTAGATGTCATCTCTAAGTGCATGTGTTTAGCATTATCACATTCTTTTTGTACTTCTTGCATACGAGAAAATTCAGCTTCTAATATCTCATTCCTCTTTCTAAGGTCAGACATCTCAGATAAGATTCTAGTATTCTCAGCAGTTTGACTTCTAAAGCTAATATGTAATGACTTTAGAAAACGTCTTAACTCAGAAGCATTATCAATATCAAAATCAAAGATAGTATTTAGTACCTTATCATCAGGAGCAGCAGTTACATCAGCATTGGCCATTAACGCATAGTTGACTACCTCAGTATCAGATTCTGAGGAAGAGTCCATCCAATCCTTGCTTGATGTGATGAGTGCCTTTGTCTTGTTGCATTCAGAAGCAAAGTGACCCATTTCATTACACTTGTAGCATCTAACCTTTGATTTGTCAAATTTGCTACCCTTGCTGTCCTTTTTGATATACTTGTCTTTGTCTGCTTTGAAGGTCTTTTTCTGAAAGTTGCCTTGTCTTCTATTCTTCCTGAATTTCATCCTTCTGAAGTTTCTGACAATCATAGCAACCATCTCTTCCATGTCTGAGTCAGAAGAATCATCGCCAGTATTGGCATCAGGATTGCCATCAGTATCTGATGAAGAGTCGTCAGGATCTGACTCAGCTACTCTTGCTTTCCTTCTAGAGACCTCCATAGCTTTTCCTTTTGATTTAGCTTCTACATTCAAAGCAATTGACTTTGCCTTGCTGCTTTTCTTGTTCTTTCTCTGTTGAACTTCAAGATCATGAGTTCTTAGCATCCCATAGATCTCATCAAGAGACACAATGTTCAGATCATACTGGTGTCTAATGATTGAGGTCTGAGTATCCCATTCTTCAGGTAAAGCTCTAAGAAATTTGGTGTTTGAATCTTCAGTTTCATATACTTTGTCAACTAAGGATAAGCTGTTCAATAGTGTCAGAAATCTATCATATAGATCAGTCAGGCTCTCTTCAGGTCTTGCATCGAATTGTTCATATTCTTGAATCAAAAGAGCCCTTCTGTTTTTCTTAACAGATGCAGATCCCTGGCACTGAGTTTCCAAAGTATCCCAGATTTCTTTTGAAGACTTGCATGCAATCACTCTGTTTGACATGACAGCATCAAGGCTATTATGCAAGATATTCTTTATCTTTGGTTCCCTGAGTACATGAGCTTTTTCTTCTGGAGTCCATTCAGCTTTAGCTTTGACCACATAATGTTCTGGTACTGTATCTGTTCGTTCTACGAACTTTGTTGGTATATATGGTCCATCACGAATCCTGTCCAAGTAGTCAGGATCCATAGCCTCCAGGTACATCAGCATCTTTACCCTCCATGTAGGATATTCTGATATCTTTAAGATGGGAATCTTCATGCTTTCATACTTGGTTGTCGACATCTTTAGATCGTCTCTGATTCAGAATTAAATCAGTTCGCTCTGATACCAATTGTTGCCCAGTAATAATCTATTGTAGAAGGGGGGTTGAATACAATAGAGTAAGATAATCGACTTCTTAATGTATATATCACAAATATTAAAAGAAAGATAACAGCTTTATTAAATCTGATATAAAACTGTTACAAACTCTCTCAAGAAATTCTGATGTTCTTGAGAGCTGCTAGTTTACAAAAACTCTCTCAAGAAATTCTGTTCTTAAGAGCTTCTCTTCGATTATGTTCTCTCTCTCATGAATACATAAATCGAAACCAAGACTGTGTTTATATAGTGCACACAGCTTCTCTATCAATAACAAGATAAGTCCTAATCAATAACAAAGATAGAAACCTATCCTTAATCGATAGCTACATTCTACAAACCAGGAACAAATAGAATAAACTTCCATGTTTATCTAGACTCCAAATATAACTCGAAGTAGGAATCCTGATCAGCTTCAAGTTCTGATGATCAATCCTGATCATAGTCTGAGTAGGAATCCTGATGATCAATAAGATACTGACGCTTGATCAAATACTGATGACCATGCAATACTGATGACGTCAGCAATCCTGATCAGTTGAGTCTAGCTTCTGATGATCATTGAATTCTGATCTAACAGACCAAGAACAGGTCATTGGGCCTCTTACAGGCGGGAAGCCCAAACGAATTCAAATTTTGAATTACAAGTTCTAGAAGAACCTGGAAAGTTGATAGGCGGGAGACATATATTGAAGGTTCTAGAAGAATCTAGAACATTCAACATATAAAAAAAAATAGATATTGGTTAAAATTTAACCGAACAAAGGCCCGACATAAGGCCCAGCTTCTATAAAGCACGCCCAGGAGACATAGTTTCTAGGCGTGGCAACCTAGAACGTCTCCTAGGCGGGGATACCAACGCCAAGAAACTAATTGAGAAAAGCTTCTATAAAGCACGCCCAGGAGACATAGTTTCTAGGCGTGGCAACCTAGAACGTCTCCTAGGCGGTGATACCAACGCCAAGAAACTAATTGAGGAAAGCTTCTATAAAGCACGCCCAGGAGACATAGTTTCTAGGCGTGGCAACCTAGAACGTCTCCTAGGCGGTCATACCAACGCCAAGAAACTAATTGAGGAAAGCTTCTATAAAGCACGCCCAGGAGACATAGTTTCTAGGCGTGGCAACCTAGGACGTCTCCTAGGCGGGGATACCCACGCCCAGAAGCTCTTTGAGCCAATCTTGCAAAGACCCACGCCCAGGAGACATAGTTTCTAGGCGTGGAAGCCTGGGACGTCTCCTAGGCGGGGCTACCCACGCCCAGAAGCTCTTTGAGCCAATCTTGCAAAGACCCACGCCCAGGAGACATAGTTTCTAGGCGTGGAAGCCTAGAACGTCTCCTAGGCGGGGGTACCCACGCCCAGAAGCTCTTTGAGCCAATCTTGCAAAGACCCACGCCCAGGAGACATAGTTTCTAGGCGTGGAAGCCTAGAACGTCTCCTAGGCGGGGGTACCCACGCCCAGAAGCTCTTTGAGCCATTCTTTCAAAGACCCACACCCAGGAGACATAGTTTCTAGGCGTGGAAGCCTAGAACGTCTCCTAGGCGGGGGTACCCACGCCCAGAAGCTCTTTGAGACAATCTTGCAAAGACCCACGCCCAGGAGACATAATTTCTAGGCGTGGAAGCCTAGAACGTCTCCTAGGCGGGGGTACCCACGCCCAGAAGCTCTTTGAGCCAATCTTGCAAAGACCCACGCCCAGGAGACATAGTTTCTAGGCGTGGCAACCTAGAACGTCTCCTAGGCGGGGGTACCCACGCCCTGAACACAATTTACCTACCTTTTTTCAGAAAAATAAAAAGAGTTCGAGGAAAAACACGCAATAACTTCTACGAAAACCCCGGAAGATTTCCCAGAAGTTGGGGGGCAAATGATATGGACAGAAAAGTAATTATAGAAATATAATTAATGATTCGTTGGAAAGGCCCCGTAATTAAGGCCCGACACCCTAATTATTCATTAATTTCGTAATTAATGAATAGGAAAAATATACAGCTCATCAAGAGAGGCCAAAATATGGTAAATTCATCAAAGAAGGATCCGGAATCCCAATTAAAGGCAATTAATGAGTCATAGCATTTATCAACAAAGAAAAGACTTATCCTGCAAGAAATACAATGTTTATCCATTATCAATAAGGAGACTTATTCACTAAGACTCCTAAACATACCATAAATACTAGGCTCCAGACGCCTATATAAGGTCCCTGATCCTACAATCAGAACTACGTCTTTGGCTTGATTCTCAACATTAATTGAGATACATAGGCATCTTGTGAGGACCAATTTAGTCCGGAAACACGAGTGCAGCCATTAAAACTCGAAGCTCATTAATCCTAGCATTAAATTCACAAAGCACGTTTTTTAATCCATAACAGTCATTATCTTTTAAATATTAACAAATAGACAAATATAAATATTTATTTTTGTATAATTTTTTTTGGAAAAATAATAATAACTTATGTTTAATGAGAGAGCGGCTCACAATACATATAAACTATCAGAAATTATGTTTCATAATTTTTTGTAAAAAAAATCGCTTTTAAATTATTTATATATTTAAAATCAAGTCTTTTGTGTTTTACCTTTTAAATTATATAGAAGATAACATAGTTATAAAAAATACAAGTTTTTTATATTAATTAAATTAATCTTTAAAAGTAATAACCTGAAGTTTACAATTTTTATAATTAATTATTTACAGGGATATTTGTTAGATTTGTAGCAATAAGAGAGCGGCTTATTGGGAGTGAACATATTTAACAAAAGAGTATTCAAATAGGAGGAGTGTATAATATTCTAGAATTTAATATTGATATTGTATTATGTATTTTAAAATAAGAAATAAATTTTGAGAAAGATAAAATTAGTGATAACTATAATAATATTCGAGATAATATCAAAAGAATGAAAATCTTAAATGATTATCTTTTTCTATATTTATTTAGAATTTCACTAAGACGAAAAAATCTCAAAGAAACCGTAGAGTTATAATGTTATATTAGAAATATAATTGTTTAATTTATTGAAAACATACAATAATTTGTAATATATTTATTTTAAAAAGTATAAAATATTATAAAGACTTCGCAGCGAATTAGTAAACTAGTTTACTCAAAGCAAGTATGTAAATATAAGTTAAGATAAAGCAGATGCTAATATATATCTTTTTTGTGAATTTCAAGTTGTAAAATTTGATCATCAAAATAAGGTATCATCTACCATTCATTTATTGTTAAGGTAATTGAAGATTCCTAATACTATCATAAAGGAACTCGAAGATTTTCGCTTACCTATTAAACAAAGATTTAGGTCCATCTCAAATTTTAAAACAAGATTAAAGACCTCAAACTTTAAAGAGAATTTAAACCAGGCATATTCCCAAATCTTAAACTTAAATAAACATTTATTACAATTATTTATGTAAGTAAATAAGAAAAGATCTGTTGGGGCAAGATATTTTATTACAATAAAATATAGTCCACCGTAGGTAGTACATAGTACATTCCCATCTTAAAAAACAATCAAATCTCATTCCTCTTCTTAATCTACTACCCCCACATTTATATATTACCATATATACATACAACCTATACTTACACACTCTCATTTTACTTCGTGACTTCCGCCTTTCACGTTTCTTGTCCCCCACCCGTGGCGCCTCGACTATATATACTTACACATATACACCCATTTTTATTGATGCTATGGTATGTGTCCTTTTTATATTTTTTTATCGATCTTGGTTATTTTTATTTGATTTTATTCATGGGTTTGATTCAATTTTGATTCTTTTTGTGTTTATTGTTTGGTTTTGGTTTGTTTGATTATGATCCTTGTTGTTTTTTATTAGTATGTGGTTTTGTTTAAGTGGGTTTTTTTTAATTTGATGGCGTGGTTGTTGTTGAGGTGATTGTGGATTGAAAGTTGAGAATTTTAATTTTGATGTGTGTGTGTGTGTGTAGTTTTTGGTAGATAATAATTAAAATTTGCTTAGTTGAGCTATGCATTATGTTTGTTAAGATAATCTAGTTCATGGTTGTAGTTTTTAAGTAATTTCCAATTGAAGAATATTTTATGTTTTAGTGATACTTGAGCATGATGGGATAATCTAGTGGTATAGGCTATTGTTTGGGTTCGATTGTCGCACGCTAGATAATTATTAGAATTGATACTACTATGTAAGCTTATGAGCTTACTGAAGAAGAAGAATAATATTAGGAGAATAATATTAGGGATACTTTGTTGTTTAGTACATTGCTTTTAAAATTGATTGAAGAGGTAGGTTATGGACTTTAAGCGTCTAGGTGATGTGAGAAATTATAGCAAGTTGTGAGATTTGTTGGTATTTAACATGATGTTGTATTTTTTTGCAACTTTTTGCTGATTTATACGCATGTGGAACATTGTAGCAAGTTGTGAGATTTGTTGGTATTTAACATGATTTTGGTTTTTTTTTGCAACTTTTTGCTGATTTGTATGCATGTAGTGGAACGAGTATTTTAATATTTTGAAAGGATTGCTACTTAGAATTGTGATTCTTTGGCAGGATAGGTGTAACTGATGCATTTGTTGGAAGAAGAAGAAGAAGAAGAAGTCACTGTGTTTATAATAAAAGTGTTCTCTTTGAGGTTGTGAATGGGCTCTTTTAAGATCTTGTAAATAGTGAAAATGATTACATATGAGCAAGATCCTGATGTTCTTCGGTGGGGACTCCAGCTTTTTGATGGCCACCCGTTACCTGATTGTGGATATTGTGACGCCAATGCACAATATAATGCAGAGGATTATTATCAGCAGCAATATTATAATGAGGACCGCTATGACATGGGATGGATCAGCTTAGCGAATAGTGAGTTAAATGAACATGATATTCAACAACTCTCCCAGCTGTCAATGGCAGGTGTACCTGGACCGTGTACTGAAGAACAGTTGCAGACTACATACTATCCGCAGGAGTGGCTTGGTCAGTCAACGGAAAACTACAGTTTTGGTACTAGAAAGCTAAAAGGAACCCGACTTGTATGATTTGTTTGTTCTTTTTGTCTTTTTACTACTTTGCTCATTTCCAGCACAACTCTCAGGTCATAACTATGGCAATGAAGAGGCAGATGATGGCAGGCATTCCAGTTCATGTTCTAGCCCTGAAAGGAGGTCATACTGTGAGGAGGAGTGGGCTTATTCTTTAGAGCCTACCGATGAGTATGTTTTAGATGGTGAAGTAGGAAAAAGATTGAATCAAATGGTTCCTATTCCGGTAAGCTAGCAACTACATAATCAATTTAAGTGTTACATGAAAAGAAACAATATATCTATTCTTTAGAGTTCTTAATTTTGGAGTTTTAGATGCTACATGTTCATAAACTGAAGATACATAAATGTCATGGTCATGTTTGTATATGTTTCTCAAGTTATCTGAATTATCAAATTGATATTTTTAGTCAGATTCTAAATTAATTTACTTTATGTGAGCATGGCAGCATATTCCAAAAATCAATGGAGAAATACCCTCGATGGATGAGGTAACTTTAGATCATCAGAGATTACTGGACAGGTATCATGTGTCCAGATGTTTGATATCATTTAGTTTCTTTAATTCTCTATTTCTATAAATTGTTACAGTGGCTATTTTATTTTAAAAGCTTTTATTTGGTATGTGGAGTTAATCCTTTTTTTTTGGTACGTGGTATATAGAGTTAATATTTTTTGTCGCCGAGAGATTTTCCAAATTTTAGATTGAAATAAATTTATTTCCTTATTATATATATTTTCCAATGAAAAACTCTTCATGTGTGCGTTTCTTTAAAGCACCAAGAAATGAGGAAACTTGATTTCAGGTTTAAGCCATTGGTGGCTTGATGCCACCTAAGCTATGAACTGTATGACATTTGACATTATCACTGTTTTGGTCTTGTAATTTTCTCCTCCACAGTTGTTTATAATGCTGAACCTATCTTTCACAGGTTGCAATTATATGAGTTGGTGGAGTTGAAAGTTCTAGGCGATGGCAACTGCCAGGTACATATCCTAATCTGAATGCTAGACAACTGTATGTAGTTTGCAACTCTAGGGATATGCAAGGTAGAACCTCTCTTCACTCTAATAATTAACTGCAGAGGGTCGGTCTCCCTTGAAACCTTCTATCCTGGTCTAGTTCTTGCCTGTCGTAGCTACTGCTCTGATAGGAGATTAGTGACGCAAACCGATCATGAAATCAAATATTAATATTTTTAAATTTTCAGCACAATATTGCATGTTGTGTGTTAAAGAATGATTACGCTTAAGTTGTGATGCAATATTTACTGTATATTATAAATTTATATTGACAAGATCTAAATTGGGTGTTTTCAACAGTTCCGAGCTCTATCAGATCAGATATATCGTACACCTGAGCACCACAAATTTGTGAGACAACAAGTTGCAAAGCAGGTTGGTTACATGTGGTAACTGTAATCCGATTCAGTATGTATTTTGTTGAACCATGGAATGGTCTCTAACATGGTTCATTTGGTATACCTTGAGAAACAGCTTTCTCGTTCTCTTGATTTTTTCTTTTTGTTATCAGCTTAAGTCTCATCCGGAGATATACGAGGCATATGTTCCAATGGCTTATGGTGATTATTTAAAGAAGATGACCAAGTAATTTTCTGCCCTATCTTATTTCTTTAATTGTTCTGTTTGATGGATGGATTGTGATATGCTTTAACAACCATAAGTTTGATTTTAGGGGTGGCGAATGGGGTGATCATGTCACTTTGCAGGCTGCTGCAGATTCGGTATGTCTTGAATTTGGGATTGTATACACACTATTATTTTTTCACACCTTATGGTGTGAAAACATAAATTTGTATGCCAAATTTATGCTTAAATTGTACTCTTATTGGATCCAATTCCAAATTATTAAAAGAAATTCATTCACACATAGCATACTTGCCAACGCCATCCTTCTGCCACAGGATAGAATGTTTCTTAAGTTTCTATATATGGACTTCTCCTTCGAATATACTGACCGGTCGCCTAACCTAGAATGTTGTTGCTAAGCATCGAGTCTTGCAGTTACATCATGGCTTCATGTCCAATGTACGGGACCCAATTACGCCTTAATCCTACTCTACATATTTTCTAAGTATTTTAGCTTAAAAGGGGGATCCTGTAATATGTGTTGCCAAGCAAAACCTATGACAATTGGGCAATACTCACTCTCCTCTTAATACCATTTTTCAGAAAGTTTCTCTAGTTCTTTGATAAATGAAGAACCTCTGTCAATAAAAACCATCTCTCATAAAATATAAGTAGTCATTCAGCCATTTCATCAACTGTCTTTTGTTTCTACTTTGAAACAATCAATTGATTTGATCACTTTGATGATTTATTGCAGTATGGTCTTAAAATATTTGTTATAACATCATTCAAGGACACCTGCTATATCGAGATTCTTCCAAAAGTTCAAAGGTCGAACCGAGGTACTGTTCACGATCTCTGTCTAGTATTTGATAGTTAAGTCAAATGGGAGAACATTTTTTTTTGCCATGTCATTTGTACCTTTTCTATTCACTTCTGGTATGGTAGGAAAGTTGAGTATCTGCCTTTCTTATTTTTACATGTTTTTTTTGTTGTCTTGTTAAGAGCGTAAGTAACTTTTAGCCTCTGTATACTTCTTTGTTATCTCTGAATCACAGTTTCCTTGAGCATTGAAAAGAAAAAGAGTAGCTTCAGAGCTCAGAGATTAAATTTTTAGGTTATATTGACCTAATGAGATTTCTTTATGTTGAGTTCTGGCGGGTTCCGCTAACCTAAGAATTTATTATCTTCTCCAAGAATAAAGTTGTATTTGTTTCTTTTTCAGCTAAAAGCAAGTGATAACCTTAGTCCATAAAGGTTATTATGATAACCTTATTCATGAAAATTGACCCAAATGCTTTTAAATTTTAAGGCAGGTTACCGATTCCTCCCCATTGTAGGAAGTTCAGATTTCCTGCATCACTTTTAATGTCATGGTTTGATTAATTGTGCACAATTCTATTGACTGTACGTTCTAAATTACATGTCCATGTGCCAAAATTTTCTTCTATCATAAGCTTGCTGTGTCCTTTGCTCACCAAAGTAGTTTCTTCTCATATTCACGTTTGTTGCTAAGAGTTCGCTGTACGGTTCTAGTGTGATTATAAATGACACGCATGCATATTGAAATATGGGATATATATGAGAAAATCAATGAAAAGAGATCTATTGGTATCTGAAGTACTTTATCTAGCTTTGTCAATCTAAGTGCAAGTTACTTCTAGTTCAATTGAAATTCAATTGCAGAAATAATGCAAAGTAATCAAATTGAAAAATTTAGAAATATGGGTCCATGCATTACCTTTATTTTCTAGTCATGTTCAAGAGTGCCATCTTGGTCCGGTAGTTTGGTGTTCATTTGTCATTATTTTAAATTAGTTTTAGCTTAAGTCTTTAATATAGCAAAGTGTAATAATATTATCCACCAAGTAAGTAAACTCTGAATTTTTTTGAAAATGCAAAATATTTTACCAAAAAAGTGCCAGAAGAAAAAAGAGCACACTGATGATTCAGTTTTCTGCATTGATGGTAAATCTGTACTCTTCAAATTTTGAATCTTTTAGATATTATATTTTGTTGCCAACATCTGACAATTGTCTTGAATTAATTCTTAAATGATCACATTTAAGATCTGATTATTTAGATCCTTTTGGTTTATTTGAATACTTATCCAATTTTTAGTTTCATTTTTATTTATTGCTGTTATGTATCTTGCAACTGCTTCGGTGGTTTTCAGTAATATATAGTTTTTTTTATCCCGTTCTTAGCAGTTCATGTTTAGGGGTTCGAACTACTTTATTCAAAATTATGGTTCAGTTCTTTCCTGTATATCTGGATAGATAACACTTGTTCAAGGACTATTCGTTATCTTTTATTTGGACAAGTGTCATCATCCATGTTGTTGATGCACTTTATGGGATTGGATTACAATATAGCCGCAAGTGATCCAAATCCTATATTTAATCCTATACACGGAATGATATATCTTACGGAGGTTTCTATATGTGCAGTTATCTCTCTGAGCTTCTGGGCAGAGGTGCACTACAACTCAATCTATCCTGAAGGAGGTAAAAGTTTTTTTTTTGTTCTGTTTTGTTTGTGTTAACAATGTTTACTATCCATGTACGAGACATAAAAAGAGAGCATTTTGTTTGTGCTAGCAATGTTTAATATCAGTAATCCATATATCTACGAGACACAAAATTATAGGGCTAATCCTTTGCACTCCATAAGATATTGTATTTGCGCATTTTGTACATGTAGCAAACCACATTGTACACAGAGAATAAAGAAGAATCTTATCAAGTATGCTGTGCATGTCAAGCAACCAATCTTAACTTGAGTTCTTTTTCAATATGAACAAGATTTGTATCCAAATAAAAACCTTCTAAAGTCATAAACTTCAATAGGCAGTGACAGCCGAGTAAAGATGTAGTTCATTTAATGTAAATGTGATTACCTTTTTGAATTGGGGAATGATATGATTGACACTTTTATTGCATCCAGTGCTTTTCATTAGTTTATTTGATGTGCAAAAAGATATATTTTGCCTGAGAATAGAGACAAACTATTAAACATTACTGGGTTTTCTTAAGTTACCTTTTACTGAGTGAAATGTAATTGTGCATTTTTGGTATTTGTTTTCATCCAGATATGCCTGCATTGGTTAGCACAAAGAAAAAGAAGAGGTGGAGTTCTCAATGCGAGCATTTGGATTTACAGGATGATGACTGCTGATGGATGACATGTACATTGCTATCTGTTCTGTGCTATTGGCGCTAGAAGATTTTACTTGCATATAATCATCTGCATGTTGGTTCCCAACTGGACCAAGGTCACTAATGCCCCTTAATGTCATGCTCAGAACTTTGTTAAGTCTGTTCAATGCCAACTTATATCCGCTCAAATTCGTTAAATAAATAAATCATGATCTAGCAACTCTTTAAGGGCACCGCACCTCATAGATACTTGGTTTTGCGTCCAATAAATTCCTAAATTTTTTGAGGATTCAGGTTTTGTACAATCATCCATTTCAACTGATATTTACGTTGACATACCAGTTACTGGTTCCCTTCATCTTTCGTTGTATAGCTGCCTACGTTATAGCTGCATTAACATTGAGGATGAGATAGTCAGATGAGGCCTAATGGAAGAGAATATTGGTTAACTTTTAATTTTTTTTTTATCTGGATTTGAAAATGTTTGATCCTTATAATTTTAAATTTTAATACCCTCGTGTTGACATACACGTGCTGTTATAGAGACCGAGTGATTCATAATTGCTTGATAAGCCAATCAATCAAATACTTGTATATATGTGAATCAATCAAATACTATATATGATATTACATGTTTTGTGATGAGGCCGAACATGTACTAAAATTTGAGGTTTGAAAAGTGTTTTAGGTGAAAAGGTTTTAATATTAAAGTATTCCCTCCTTCGTTACACTCAAACTGGCTTGACTTTTTTTGATCAAACCGACTAAATTTTGATTAATTTTTAAAAGAAAATGACATACATTTTTATAAATCTAAAATTTGTATACTATTATAGATTAGAGAAATTGTCAAAAATACTACTTTTCTAAGTTTTTTTTCAATTTTACTATCTTCTGAAATTATTTTCAAAAATACGGTCTGCAACTAAATGTAACTAGATGCAACCAAAAAATATTTTCAGAAAATACGGTCTGCAACCAAAGCAACCAGATGCAACTTTTTAAAAAAATAATTGAAAAAACAGCTAAAAATTCAAAAAAATATATTAATAAAAGGGGTAAAATTGTGGTCTTGGTTTACCCTGGGGTTCAATAGTTAACTTTTAGGGTTCAATGTTTCTATTTTGGGTTTTAAAAATATTAAAAATGACGAATAATTCGTATACGGACTTAGGGTTTACGGTTTAGGGCCCTAAACCCTAGACTCTAAACCCTAACCAAACAACCCTAAAATCAGGACGCCGGAAAAACATTATTACTAACAAGTTGCATCTGGTTGATTCTGGTTGCAAAAGTTGCAGATTCTGATTGCAAAAGTTGCACATGATTGCATCTAGTTGCAGACCGTATTTTTGAAAATAATTTCAAAAAGATAGTATTTTTGCAAAAAGTTCAAAAAACCATAGTATTTTTGAAAAAAAACATTTAGGGATGGGTATTTATGAAAAAAGCCCTATAGATTATCTATATTTTCTTATGATATATTTTTCACTTGTTATATTTAACATATGGTATAAGTAATTTAATTTACAAAATTGGTCAATTTGACTAAAAAAAGTCAAACAAACCAGTTTGAATTAGAGAAAGTATTTGTTTGGGTAATTTTTTAAAATAAAATATTAAAATAAATGAGTAAGGTAATTAAGTAAAAATACGAAGTACAAAAACTGTAGCGATCATTCAACCAAACTTTTAATATTTCGTGTATAATAATATAGTATAGATAATTTATAATTCGTATGATGCACGGGTTTCTTTTAATATAATTCAACATTTTTTATATTAGAATTATTTTTCTGTGATTTTCTTATTTAATAGTTATTTTAATTTTAATTTAATATATATTAGCCAGAAACTCATATATTGTTTATAATTAATAATATAAATTCTTAATTTTTATTTGTTGTTGACAAGATTCAACCTTAATATATAATTAGCTTAAACATAGAATGTTCCCCCTGTCACAGTTCTCATTTATTTACTGAAAATTTAATAATTATTATTGTTTTTACGGTTGAACCGTTGAACTAAACTACCGATAATCAATATACTTATATAAAGTAGAAGACGAGTGCGGTGGGGTGGCACATCTCAGATCGCTTCGATCTATTTTTTTATTTTTTTAATATTTTTGAATTATAAATATTAAAAATTCGAAAATATCTCATTTTCCTTTACAATCTTTACTAATGGAGAAAACTAAATATACAATTTTAATATTACTGCATTTAAATCTTACTATTAAAGGAAACTAAATAAACAATTTTAATATTCTTCTAACTTTTTGATTAAAAAATATCTCAATTGTCTTTTAAATCTTTGCTAATGGAGAAAATTAAAAATATACATTTTTAATATTCTTGCATTTAAAATCTGTTTATTTAGTAAATTAGTTTTGTTATCTATTTAGATTTGGTAACAAGAAAGCGGGTCATTGGAAGGAAACATGTTCAACGATAAATCGATTTATTAGGAGAAACATATTATATGCTATAATTTAGTATTAATGTTTGATTGTGCATTTTAAAATACAAGTTAGAATATTAATTTTGAGAAAAAAAAAATTGTAATAAAATATTAAAATAATGAAAAATATTAAAAAATCGACCTTTTTTATTTTTTTTCAAAATTTGGTAAATGACCAAATATGAAACGGAAAATTCAAAAACACCTTAATTTTATATAGAATTATTATTTTATCTAAAAACATTTTTTTAGAAAAATTATTATAAAGCCGCTGTGAAGTGGGCTTAGTAAACTAGTTATATCTATAGTTTACTAGCTTAGAATAAGTGTAGTGCACATACTTTTTTAGTAATGAATGATAATTTTTTTATATAATTTAAATTAAAAAATTTATAAAAGAATTTTGTTGGCTTTCGGTTTTAACCGGCGTGACAAAGGTATATATTTTAGCTGAAAAAAATAATTGGTTAGTTACTAGAATTGTTTATTGTATTTTAATAAAAGGAGAGATCAATGTTTTTAGGTGAAAAAGTTAAATGATTAGTTATTAGTGATATTTTTAGAAAATGAGTAATTTTAGTTATAAAATATAAAAAGATAATATATTTTGGATGAAAAAGGTAATCGATTAATTATTAGTAGTTATAATATTATTAACTAATAAGTTTAGGTAATTGAATAGTTATCAGCGGTATATTTAGAAAATGAGGGATTATAGTTGAGAATGATAAAAGGTACTCCCTCCGTCCCTCTCATTTCTTTACAAATGAGTTGGGTACGGAGGATAAGAAAAAATTTAAAATAGTGGAGAAAAGTAAGAAAAGTGATGGGATTCATATATATTTAATGTATAAATTAAGTGATTGTAATGGAGAAAAGTGGTGGATGTAGTTGATTTTATATTATAAAACTTTACTATTTTTGGAAATTTTTAGATTATAAAGAATTGAGAAGAACATCCATAAAAGAAAGTGTAAAAAACTGGATGAGACGGAGGGAATAATATATTTCAACTGAAGAAGGTAATTGATTAAGCATTAATAGTTATAAATTATTATATAATAATTAAGTTTTTGATATTAAATATAGTTCTCACTGACTTATATTTAATTTTAATAAATAATTGAGGGAAGAGGTACTATACCGCATGACTACCAAACTTTCAATGTTTCAGTTTTAATAATATAGTATAGATTAATAGAGATATTGTAACAGTCGACACTTTTTGGACTATTAATCTAAAGTTAAAACTAAAATTAAAATATAATTTATTAATCCAAAAGTTTGTTACAAAGAAAACTATTATAAAAGCACAACTAATAATGATCCAAAAGTTAAACAACTCCAAACCTAAACTTGTCGAACGCCAATGTTATCCTCGATCTTATACTGAACTTTAAAATTGTAACTAATGAGCTATAAAGTATAGAAAGAAATCAATAGAGCTAACTAGTTGAGTCAAGTAACATGTATGCACGTGTAAGATAATACAACATTCGATATGATAATGATATACAAAACATAACTTTGACAAGCTTTCAATTTCTTATTCAATACGATACAACACGATACGATAATCACATAAATAACAATAACTTGAAACCCACAATTCATGTCACGATCACTATAACCTGGTGATAACGCCTAAATTTTTAAAAAACTGTTACGACATCTCGGTTACTCGGTCCTTATTCTTATTTTCACAAACCATTACATAAATCACAATCCCAAATTTATCATTTACACATATCATATATATACTAATACATATCACTTCAAAATGTATCATCACTTAACCCATGTTTGTATAATTAAATATACACACACATAATACATAATTTTGAAAACATTAGAAATATCAATCGAAAACTTACCTCTACGCGAAAAATCAAAATCAAATCATCTTGGACCATGTATCCAATTCTTAAGAACCTATCAAAAATGGAAAATCTAAAACCTTGAACGTCTCCATGATTCCAATTCTAACCAGATTTATATCTAACCTTTTTGATCATCTGAACGACGTTTTATTGAAAAACTTAAACCAAGAAAGTTGTTAGAAACGAGAAAATATTTCCAAAAAGTCCAGAATCAACGAATTCCCACTTACAATGACTTTTTCTACAAATTTTACAAGATAGCTGATTTGTGTAAGAAAAATCCTACGAATTTTGAAAATAAAGACGAGGAAGGAGAACATGACGTTTATATAGCATTACAAAACCTAATTTTAAATCTACTAGTTATTCGTGTTTAAATCTAATCTATATATTAGGCCCATTAATCTAATTCAATTTTAAATTCTAATTTTATCAAATTTTAATATTCTTTTATTATTATCTTATTTTTGTTAATATAAAAATTACGGGATATTACAAATATGCAGTGAATATGTCTTCAAATGGAATGATAATGTATGTTGCAAAGTTGACCTTCAATCAATGAATTATGGAGAGATGGTAATGACTACGGTAATATGTGGATGTTTTTTGATTCTTGGATTCCAATAAACCTTTAAACTATCATAATATATTTTTTTTTGCTCAACAGAAACAAGGGTATTAAAAATGAATCAGTATTAATTTTCCTTTTCAGTTTAATTTATTTGTATGGTATTTAAACTTTTTTTGCATGAAACAGTTGGGCGTTATTAACTCTAAATTGTATGATGAATTTGAACTATTGTACCATGTATTTGAGGAATATATTAAACATATCCTCCAAATTCTGAATCTGAAAATATTGTATTATCTAAATTCAAAATATTGAACATGCTGAATCCGAATACTTTATTTATGAACACTATCCAATTATATCTGTTACAATCTCCCAACATGTATTCTAGCTTGTAATTGTTCAACATACATTTTTCTCAATGTCTAGTTTGAATCATCATTACATTGTGTGTTACAATCTTTGAAATCCTTCAATGGATATTCTGGACAACATGTCTCGAAACGAAGCATTGGAACACAGATTGATATGCCGGTATTTGGACTTTTAGTGCAAAATTAATACAATATTATTAAAAATAATTATATGTCTTTACTATATAATTACATTCACTACAACATAGATGGCCTACCGGAACATCTTTTTCATGGGTGTTGCTAGATTATGTTACATTAGGTATGCTACTTTGGACCTATTAAAATATTATGTTTTTTATGTTACCTTAGCCACAAACGTGGTGTTACTTTAGGTAGAAAGTGTTAGACATTAGCAATAAGCATGGATATGTTACCATAAATCACTAATAAACAAAAATAATATTTTTTAATGAAAAAGTGAATAATTTTTTAAAAAATAAATTTATTTTTAAATTAATTCATATTTATAAAAGTTAAGAGTTATCAAATAAACGAGTATTATTTTTAAATAGAGTAAAGTGCACTTTGTGTATCTGCAGTTTGTGTGTCAGACCACTTGGGATACTATACTTCAAAAACTACCATTTGCTATACTGAAATTCCAGTTTCGTAACATTATGTGTATTTCAGTTAAAATAATATTAAAATGAAGGGTAAAATAGTTTTTTTGTCATCATCTTCTTCATCAAACCCATTTGTACCATTGATGAAGCTTTTGAGAAATTAAAACTTTGATATCTCAATCATTTCTTAACGAAATCGAGTTATTTAAGTTGCAACATAATGCTATCTTTTTCCTCTACAAATTGATATTTATTTTGACTATGAAAGAATAATTTCAAGAAATTCATATATTTTAAATATATTTAGAATCTAAATAAGAAAATTTCTTCAAGTTAATCTTTCATAGCCAAAATCGATATCAATTTGTAGAGGAGAAAAAGATCATTCTGTTGCAACTTAAATGACTCGATTTCATTAAGAAATGAATGAAATATTCAAGTTCTAATTTCTCAAAAGATTCATCAATGGTAAAAATGAGTTTGATGAAGAAGATGATGACATAAAGACTATTTTACCCTTGCATTTTAATGTTATTTAACTGAAATACACATAATGTTACGAAACTGAAATTTCAGTATAACAAGTGATAGGTTTTGAAGTAGAGTATCCCAAGTGGGCTGACACACAAACCGTAGGTACACAAAGTGCACTTTACTCTTTTAAATATTAAGGTATTTATCTATTATTTTTTCAGGTTTTATTTATTTTATTAAATTTAAAATCAATAATATTAAACTAATAAAAAATATAATAAATATTTGTAATAATGATTAATTAGAAAAAGATCTTATTAGATTTAAACATTAGTTAAGATATTAATGTATTAAATTTAAAATGCACATTTAAAAAAATAAAAATTAAGAAATACATAAAATAAATATAATGATAATAGTATTACAAAATGGCACACGTTCCCGTAAAATGTAAGAGCGGAAAATAATACCGCCCAAACACTTTCACTCTTTCGCTCTCACTTTAACAAAATATATCTTTCCCTCTAAACCCCCCCCCCCCTTTTCTGATTCTGGCTACACACTCCCCCTCTCTCGTAGGCTCGTACCTGTCTCTCTCATGCTCTCAATCAATTTGAGCTTCTTTTTCACGAATTAGGCTCCGGCTTCTTCAATTGATGTATTGGGGTTTCTTCTCTTAAATCAACCTCGGGTTTCATTGAACTTCTTCGGTTTTTTGTATTTCAATTAGGGGTTTCTTGTGTTTCAATTAGGGTTTTCTTGTTCATTTGGTCCTTCAGTTTAAGAGTTCAATTCTCTCTTCAATTTGGTTTCTTACTTGTTTCAGGGCTGAATTAGGGATTCAATTTGGGCTTTTTTAAGGTAACCCCCCCCCCCCCCCCCCCCTCTCTCTCTCTCTCACACACACACACACACACAACATGCACTTGTAAATCTTGAATTTTAACCATGGACGCAGTATCGCAACTTGGTTACTGCGGAATTGAGCCTCTCCATCACACATTTTATTCTACTAAAACCTCCTTGCGGCTTCAGCTTTCAATTCCGAGATGCAACCGAAAGTTTTCGAGGCACGACGTTCGCGCTTTGGTCACGGAGCCTAAACGTGATGTTCTTGATATTATTGAGTAATATATCACTTTATTGAAGTAGCATGGTTTGACAATTGCACATGTTTTCTTTTGTTTGTATTTTTTGTGCCGTTAGAAGTATAAGAATGTGGCAGTAACATAAGATTGGTTATCAATATAGAAGTTAAACACATGTTTATGGTCATTTTCGGTTAATTGTCTTCGTTTCTAGGGAGAAATTAGGATGTTTTCCGATTTTGAGGATCTTCCAGTGTTTAAATACAGTCAGTTTTCCGGCTTTTCAAGGTTGGGTTCAATATCTCTTGAAGAATATAAATGTTTTTTATGCATGTTCTTCTTCTGAGTTGTGTATGAATCGCTGCGGTCTGAGTGTAGGGAAGGCAGATAAGCCAAAGATTCTTCATATAGCAGTAAAAGTGTAACTCCATCATTGAGGACACCTTCTTCTATACTTAATTGTGAATCATGTTCACACAATTATCTGTGAAATTTTGATTGAGCACGAATCTAGTTAAGGGTTAAAAGCACATAAATAAAATTTAACATGTTTTAGATGATGCAAAATGTAATCTTCTTTACTTGATGGTGCTCTTGGTGCTCCTTTAATTATTGGATTTTCATTTACATATTCTTTTTATAGTTTATCAACGATCTTCATGGAGTTATTAGTCCTCCTGTTAAAGGAACTCCTCGTCCTCTTATTTTATTTTCCTTGGGAAGGTATAAAATCGCATTCACTTTTTGTTCTTTCTTCTAATCTTGTATATTATTTGTATCTAACTCCTTGGTCCACACTTCTTTCAGTCCAAAAATGCATTACTCTATCCTTAGAGAATTGGGGCTATTTTTTTAGACAAGGAGCATTAACAGGTGATCCGCGAGTTTGCAATACATATATAATCTGGGTAAGTCCTGATACAACATTCCGGATCAGAAATTGTTCTAGTAGTGAGAAGGGTGAGTTGGATATTGATGTGGCTATGGATAAGAAATCTGTAAAGTAAACAAGAGATGCATGGAGAATAATGTTGGATTCTCGCCTTCATGTGATCCATTTAATTGACACCAGGAGATCAGTCCCTTATTCTGTGTTCGGGAATTACTTGGGATATCTTGTGCTTTTGAACAAGCCATACATGTACTAATCAGTCCTTGGTTCAAGTTCATAAGCTACGTGATAGTCATCTACCACTGCTAATAAATGTGCTCTTCTTTGATAGTAGTATATGATGACACAATATCTTATATCCTTATTCAATTGCCAGCAAATATGAAGTGAACCATTCATTTATAGGGGATGAATATGACACACAAAATGCATTGTTAATATTTGATGGTCTGGCAACTGATATATCATATATGTTTAATAACAATTAGTAATGAATACTTTTAGGGTTGCAAATCCTTACGTCCTTTGTGTTGTTTAGCAGCATGTGTGGGTTGCATCTGTTTTAGCATCGAACAATGTAACCGCTTCTATAATTGTTTCTCACATGGTCCTAATTTTATGCTATTTTGTTTTCCCCTGTTCGCCTATTAAGTTTTCTGTAGGGACACAGGTCTATGAAACTTGATGATGAATTTTTTAATATCTAATGTACTTATCTTTCACTTTGATCGTATACTTTATAGGACAGTAGATAACTATTAGGTCCTGATAAGTTTGTAGAAGGGGGGTTGAATACAAACTATACCGGTTAATCGAATTTGTTCGTTTGAAGATATAACAATTTAAGAACAAATTATTGCGGAATAAACTGAAACAATATTCAAGTTAAATATAACTTATATTAAACTTGAAAGGTGTTACAATCTGAGTACGGATTACAGAGTTCTTGATAAAACAAACCTAGAATAAATTCGACATGAATTTATCTATTTTTGTAATAAAAAAGATCGAATACTAAAAAGTAGTTCGATATAATTTCTAGGGATTATGATCCGCTAGAATGTCAAATCAGTACAAGTGATACAATTCTTATGGATTAAATGTTACAATCAATTCAAGAATTTAATCACTGATGAAATTGAGCTCGGACAGTTGATAGCAGTTAAGGCAGAAGTTTTGAATGTAATGTTTTGCTTTTGTTATGTCTTGTGTATTCTGTTTGATATATCTTTAATTGATCACACACATGCCTTTAAACAAATTGCTTCTTCTTTTCTTCACGCGTCATCTCTTTTCTTTTGATTTGTATAAAGAAAACAATCGGGAAGACAATGAAATGGCTTGGGAAGACTTTCGGGAAAACAATCTGTTGGCTTGGGAAGACATTCGGGAAGACTCTCTTTGGCTTAGGAAGACATTCAGGAAGACTCTCTTCTTAGTCTTATTAGTTAATAAACTAAGTCTTCCTAGTTCATTTCTTATTCTAATTTAAATAATTATTTAAGTAATTTATATATTAAATTAATTCTTAACAGAATTAATTTAATAAATAATTTACTAAGTAGAAATAATTATTTAGAGTAGAATAAATACAATTCCTTGTCTTCACAATTAATTCTTGAACCACTAAAACTTAGATGAAGAAATAACACTTGTAGAACGTTGACACTCAATGTACTGTCTGGTTCATGAGTGACTAATGGCTATGTCTGTTTTTCATCTGTTTGACTTTAAGCAATGATCCACTTTCTTTTCCCTTTTCCTTAAACTCTGTAACCTGCACATTTGCTGTCACATCTTGAAATCTCTGTCACTTTAATAAATCCACTGAGATTGAATACTTCACTGAGGCTTGATCAATAAATTGAACTTCTTTCAATGTAGAATTACTTCAAGTCTGTAGATGATTTTTTTTTTTTTGACTAATTAGGCTTATATGCCTTTACATGTGAGTATCTGTTCTCAGAAATCTCGGGATGAGCGAGAATCGAACCCAGGACCTGGGACGACAAGAGATAAGCTCTTTACCACTTGAGCTATCTCATCGCGCTCAGTCTGTAGATGACTTTAACCTTCATTCTTTTGACATATATTATCTTCTGAGATTCCCGTGACATATTATTTTTATTATTTACTTATTACATCTTATTTTATGTTGAGTAGAATCCTCTGTGATTACAAATAGGCCTATACATATGTCTTTCAATCTCCCCCTATTTGTTTGTTAGACAATAACAACCAAATACCTCTAGAGGATAACTCAACTAAAACAAGAAAAGATAAGACTTTTAAGAGCCAAGCAAATAATAAAAAGGTTCTGGATTAGATTTAACAATTTCCAGATTCAAACAATAAAGATAAATACAAGATAGATGTTCCTCTAGACTGAACAAATGATTACATTTTCCTATCTTGATTCACCTATGCTCTAAACATATTACATTAAAAACTGAGCTATCTCCATCATGCCTTAATCTCTAATCTCACCTTCTTCAGCATCTTGCAAGGTGTCTAGAAGATCTTTATCAAGGACACGATCACTTTCTGAAGCAACACCACTTGGCTTGACTGGTTGAGAAGTGATATTCTTCAATATGTTCTTCATTTAAGAATACCTTGGAACTTTTTCAGTGCAGTAGTCTGAAATCATATCAGCAACCTCAGACTTTTCTTCAGTGGTAAACCCAGAAGTTCTAAGAAGATTCTCCAACTTCACCAGTTGCATAACAGTTTGTAGCTTCAAAGAATCAGGATCCAACCTTACCGTCTCCAAAGTTGTACCTCTATAGATTTTGACTTCATATGGGAAGTGTACAACTTGAGGGTTGGACTTCATTGCAAAATCTCTCAGCCGGTCATAAAGAAATTCTAGAATTCATAACTTTTCATTTGGTTGCAGTAACATTGAAGAAATATGTGTAGAACTTGAGAAAAATCATTTTTATTTTCCGAACACATATTTAGAGTTATCTGTTTGATATTTATGATGACTTTAGTGATTGAAATGATACCCCATTGAGATTAGTGATGAAAATGATATCTAGTTTTCACTTCAGTGACTACTTTGAGATTTAACCCTTTTTTAAAAACCGCTAATTCACGATTTCGTTCTAATTTAATATCTAACCGAAACCAAACTAACCGCGACCCACATCCCAAACCGGTCCCACTAATAACCCTAATTTTGTACAAGACTCCGGTGTCCGGTATACCCAAACTCACAAACATTTCATTTCATGAACGAACCTTCTCGAAGGCCATCCAAATAATTTTTGAAAAACAAAAGTAAATAAAAAGTAACTGAAAACCCCTTAAAATGTAAATTTATACACAAAACCCAAACACACTACTATACTATAGGCCTAGCTCTCTCTGTTTTCTCCGCTGCTTCTCCTTATCCAAACCCAAACTAGCACACCCTTTTTTCCTCTTTACATTTCACTCAAAATGGCTTCTTCTAATGCCATTTCCACTGCTTCCATTCTCTCCTCTCCCACTCAAGTAAGTATACATTTGTGTGTCTGTTTGTATGTATATGTTGTTGTATGTTCTTGGTTTGACTTTTTTTTTGTTTCAGGGGAGGAATAAAGTGAGGCAATTACAAGGACAAAAGGTGAATTTTAGACCATCAAATGGTAGCAAAAGAAATGGAAGAAGACTAAGTGTTAAAGCTGCTGCTAAAGATATTGAGTTTGATCAAAAATCAAGAGCTGCTCTTCAGAGAGGAATTGATAAGCTTGCTGATTGTGTTGGTCTTACTCTTGGTCCTAGAGGTAGTATAAAGTTTTGAGCTTTTTTCGATTACGATAAGTGGGGTGTTTGATTTTGTTGATAATTGGGGTTTTTTAGTGGGATGTTCTTGATTTTTGGTATTTGTTTAAATGGGTTAGGAAGATTTGTGATTAAGAACTGACCCATTTGCTATGGTGGGTTGGGAAGATTTTTAATGTTGCTAGTCTTACAGGTAGTATAAAGTTTTGACCTTTTTCGATTATGTTAAGTGAGTTGTTCGATTTATCGATTATTGGGTTTTCAAAGGGGGATGTTCTTGATTTTTGTTTTTGTTATAATGGGTTGGAAAGATTTGTGATTAAGAACTGACCCATTTGCTATGGTGGGTTAGGAAGATTTTTTATGCTGCTGGTCTTACTCTTGGTCCTATAGGTACTATAAAGTTTTGACCTTTTTTTTTAATTATGATAAGTGAGTTGTTCGATTTTGTCGATTATTGGGGTTTTAAAGGGGGTTGTTCTTGATTTTTGTTGTTTGTTATAATGGGTTAGGAAGATTTGTGTTCTAAAACCTACCCGTTCGCTATCATGGGTCAGGAGAATTAGTTTACATTTTTGCTTGTGTGAGATGTGGTAATACAATTGGATGATGTGAATTTCGAAATGTATGAAAATGGACTGTGGAGGTAGTGTGAAGTTTAAAATTTTCTTTGATTGACGTTAATATCTTGTTCAATTTTTTGGATTATTGGGGATATTTTTACGGGGATGTTCTTGATTTTCGTTATTTGTTATAATGGGTTTGGAAGTTTTGTTGTTAAAAAACTCACCCATTTGCTATGATGGGTCAGGATAATAAGTTTGCACTATGGTCAACTAGTATAGTTTCATGTTACTTTACCTTAAAAAGAATTAAAGCTAACTGTAGTGATTCTTTAAGGCTCGACTCAACCATTATAAGACTAGCTGCTTGTTTTTAAAAGGGATTAAAATCGATGTGCTCTGTGAACTCATTAATTGTTATATTTTCAGTTGCTTGTTCTTATTTGAGTTGTTAAATTGCCTCTTTGATAATATTACTTTTTCTGAATTTCTTTTACCAACTTATTGTTTTTGTATCATTTATGTAGAGAAATAACTTTGTATGGCTATGGATGTGTATTAGACATGTATTCTTTATTGTTTTACTGAAAGGATTTGTACTCAAAGAAACTACTTGGATCAAGCTTGTTTCTTGTTATTAGATAATACTAGTTATCAGTAGGTAGCAGTATAATGCCTGTTCAGAGTTTCCTACTTTCTGGAATGTAAATCTTCGCTCTATCAACTTTCTCAGTACCATGTAGTCCTATTACCTGAACAATTGCTCAATATTGTTAGTTTGTTACTTACATTGCTTTGTAAGTAGGAGCTTATAATACTCTGTAGTCACTGTCAAGTGTCAACAAATCACACGATGTAGAAATGAATCAACTGATGTATTATTTTATGTCTTTAAGGAAGGAATGTTGTTTTGGATGAATTTGGGACCCCTAAAGTGGTTAATGATGGTGTTACAATTGCTCGAGCTATAGAGCTTCCTGATGCCATGGAGAATGCTGGTGCTGCTCTTATTAGGGAGGTTAGGCAATCTAAATCTGCTTCTACTATTTTTTTGAAACAAATATTTTTGTTCAAATACTTGTAATTACTCATACTCACCTCTTTCTCATTTGCCCTAAAAATTGTATTTTAATTTGATTTGTCAACTATGTGAAGGTTGCGAGTAAAACCAACGATTCAGCTGGTGATGGCACGACTACTGCATCTATTCTTGCACGTGAAATAATTAAACTTGGTCTCTTGAGTGTAACCTCTGGTGCCAATCCAGTATCAGTCAAGAAAGGGATAGATAAAACAATTCTAGCCCTGATCGAAGAGCTAGAGAATAAATCAAGGCCCGTTAAAGGTCGAGCTGAAATTAAAGGTAGGATTGACAGGTGTTACTACTGTACTAATTATGTAGACGTATTAACATAGTTCAAATCTCAGTTTAAATTGTTATGTATAATCCTTCATTGGCTACTATCTTTTATTTTTCTTTTAGCTATTGCATCTATCTCCGCTGGAAATGATGAGACTATTGGTACAATGGTTGCTGATGCAATTGACAAAGTTGGTCCCGATGGCGTTCTTTCCATTGAATCCTCATCTTCTTTTGAAACAACGGTTGAAGTTGAGGAGGGGATGGAGGTTTGTATATATCCTGGAATTTAAACTTTATTTTAATACAGATTTATGTTCTGAGGCATGTTAATTTTTCTTTTAGTATGTACTTCACCGAGCACGTATAGTTGAAAATTATTTATCACATTTTGGTGATTTGCTGAGTTGTTAGTTGTAAACTTCGTTTCACTTTCCAGATTGATAGAGGATACATCTCCCCACAATTTGTTACCAACCCTGAGAAAATGGTTGTTGAATTTGAGAATGCTAGAGTATTGGTCACTGACCAAAAGATCTCTGCAATAAAAGACATAATTCCGCTCCTAGAGAAGACCACCCAGTTGCGGGCCCCTTTGCTGATTGTTGCTGAAGATATCACGGGAGAAGCTTTGGCTACTCTTGTCGTAAACAAACTGAGGGGAATTGTCAGTGTTGCTGCTATCAAAGCACCTGGTTTTGGAGAGAGGAGAAAAGCTCTCCTTCAGGATATTGCAATTATGACAGGTGAGCTGTGTATAATTTAATAATGAACTGTTAGAATTGAAGGTATTAAATTATCAGCAAGAATTAAGGTCTAAGATAATGTTTGTCTGATTTAAATTAATGTTGAGCTGCTGTTACACGTGTGCTGATTTAGGTATTTTACTTTACAGGAGCTGAATACCAAGCCAGTGATTTGAGCTTACTTGTTGAGAATACCTCTGTTGAACAGCTTGGTGTGGCAAGAAAGATTACCATCACCAAGGATTCGACAACCATTATTGCTGATGCCGCATCAAAGGATGAGATTCAAGCTAGGATTGCACAGATAAAGAAGGAGTTGTCTGAAACAGACTCTGTTTATGACTCTGAAAAACTTGCTGAGAGAATCGCCAAATTGTCTGGTGGGGTTGCTGTTATAAAGGTAGGGGCTGCAACTGAGACCGAGCTTGAGGATCGTAAGCTTCGTATTGAGGATGCCAAGAATGCAACTTTTGCTGCCATAGAGGAAGGTATTGTGCCTGGTGGTGGTGCTGCGTTGGTTCATTTGTCAGAATATGTTCCTGCCATCAAGGCCAAGCTTGAGGACCCGGAGGAGCGTATAGGGGCTGACATTGTGCAGAAGGTAGTGAATGCACCTCCTGCTCAGTATTTCTTTGCATGTGCTATTTATGTTTTGTTCATTATATTTTGTATCTGTGAAAGAACTATTCAATCAGTGTGGCTAACCAGTACCCTTTTGGGTTATTTAATGAACATGGTCACTTTTGTTCTTATTATGTTTAATATCATTAAGTTGGTTTATAGGTGTAGTTGAAGCTATTTGCTAATGCTGTTTGTTAAATTACAAAAGCATAGTTATCTATTTTAGATGCCCAAGGGTTGTTTACAGGAACCTCCTCCTTGAAAACCTGTCACTCTGGACTAGATTTTCTTTACTGAAACTTATG
The DNA here is from genome assembly GCA_030848705.1 of Heracleum sosnowskyi. Classification (NCBI taxonomy): domain Eukaryota; kingdom Viridiplantae; phylum Streptophyta; class Magnoliopsida; order Apiales; family Apiaceae; genus Heracleum; species Heracleum sosnowskyi. Next base: position 65,330,640 of record CM061241.1, on the reverse strand, counting down.
CAGTGTATCACGATGCTCTTGAGATATGCAATGTTATTGTATCATACTGTCATGGATATTGATTATTGACATTTTTCGTTTGCAGGCACTGGTTGCACCTGCATCTCTGATAGCCCAAAATGCTGGGGTTGAAGGAGAGGTAGTTGTGGAGAAGGTGAAGGCCAGTGAATGGGAGGTTGGTTATAATGCAATGACTGACAAGTACGAGAACCTAGTTGATGCTGGTGTCATTGATCCTGCCAAGGTAACAAGGTGTGCATTGCAGAATGCAGCATCAGTTGCAGGTATGGTCCTTACTACACAAGCTATTGTCGTTGAAAAGGCAAAGCCCAAGACACCTGCCCCAGGAATGCCACAAGGCATGACTATATAATGACTAGATTCTAGTCTGTTAGTATCCTAACACGAGAGTGTCAAGGCAGTGTATCAAGCACAAGATTGTGTGGGTTATGAGGTTATTCTTGTATGGATCATTTAATCATAAAATTTTGACAGATAATTCTTGATATGTTATTGTTTAATGATCTGTATAATGATTAAAGGATATCTACATTATTGTTTCACTGGATTCTCACACTACTACAAGTCTACAACTTCCCTCCCAAGTCATAGCCCTACTAATACTAACCCAACTCACAAAAATTCAACACCGAGAACCCTAAATCCAAAGCTCCACTTCCCAGAACACGCCCGTCCCAAATCACAACCCTTATTTTCTTGACCCACTTCTAACTTTCCACAGTTTCTGCCCACCTAGGACTGTAGGACAGCTCTCATTTCCACTGTATTGACGCAGCTCAATTCCTCAATTCTTTTAAGACCTCCAACATTCTTAAAACTGTTGTCGTCCAGGATGACGATTCCGCTAGTACTATCCACGGATCTCAGCAGCAAAAGGAGTAAAAATTACTGACATCCAAGCATTATTTCAGAGGGTATCATCAACTTGCAGTGGCCTTAGTAGCTCCAAGCAAGACTGAAAATGAAACTTCTACTTCTCAGTAGGAAGTCGGGCTTTAATTATTGGGTGAAAACTCACATACCTTGAAAACGTACGTGCTAAGGAGCTTGTTATTCAAATATGTGAACAAAACAATTGATTGTTATGTTTCTTTTGTTGCAGTTAACTGTGGCTTGGATTTTATTTGAACTCACAAATTTAAGATTGCATGACCAAGGGTTTTGCTGTGCCCTATGTTTTGCTTTTTTAAAATATTTACTAATTTTCTCCGGAAAAAAATGGTTAATATTGTTTTGAAAAAATATTCTAATGTCACAACTATACTTTATACATATATGTGCATGGAGATAGATCAGTAGTATGGAGTAGAAAACCAGGTGGTGCGCTTGCAATCACCTGAGAGGGTATGGTTGGTTGCTGCATGGTTGGTTGCTGCCTTGCTGGTGAGTCGTCCCTTGAATTTGGGGATTAGTTCCATGAACAACTTGTTACCTTCTAAAACAATACTTAAACGAAAATACAGAAGATAACAAGAATATGAAGAAAACAAGGAAATTTACTCATAAAAACATAATTGTGGTTCTAGGCATAATGATTCAGAGAGTTGGTGGCATCCTATATATACAGACCATGTACAATAGTGGGTCCATAACAAGGCCGTTACTGCCAGACATAAGATTCTTGTCACTATTAGCTAAGCAAAACAAATACAATTAATGATAAAGGATAATCCGACTTTCCCTCCCCATCCAAACGACAGCGTATTACTAACTCAATTCCCGCCCCCCATTTTAATTCAAAAACAATTGGAACAATCGTAACAACTGCCTTCTTCTCAAAATCATCCTTGTCCTCAAGGATGAAAATTAGGAAACTTCTTAACTAGCTGGTCCCAGTGCTCCCATGTGGCTTCATCGGGGCTACCATTCTCCCATTGTACTAATACCATCACTGCCGGTGAGTTGCCCTTCTTAATCATTCTCCTGCTCAAAATTGCTATAGGTTGAGGGTTCAGTTCTCCATCTTCAGTAACTCCAGGTAAGCTTGTCTGAATTAGCTTCTTGTTGCCTAGTTTTTTTTTGAGTTGTGATATGTGAAACACATTATGTAGCTTACTGCCCGTAGGTAATGCCAATCTGTAAGCCACCTTGCCGATTCTCTCCGTGATCACATAAGGTCCATAAAACTTTGCAGATAGTTTTTGATTCCTTCTTGCAACCAGGGAGTGCTGCCTATATGGTTGCAACTTCAGGAATACTTCATCACCTACTTCGAATTCCCTGTCAGTCCTTCGTTTATCTGCATACCATTTCATCCTTTCCTGGGCTTTCAGCAAGTTTTCCTTCACCAGCTGTTGTGTCTCATTCCTTCTTTGCATCATTTCATTCACAGAGGCATCTTTGGTTCTTGTATAGTGGAATGTCATAGAGGGAGGTGGAGTAGAGTATAAGGCTTGATAAGGAGACATACCTAGCGCACTGTGATGGTTGGTATTATACCATCATTCGGCTAGGGGAAGCCAAGTAACCCAACAATTAGGACGATGACCAGTCATACACCTCAAGTACATTTCAATACATTGGTTTACACGCTCAGTTTGGCCGTCCGTCTGGGGGTGATAGGCAGAACTCAATCTTAACTTAGATCCCAATGCTGAAAATAGCTCCTTCCAGAGGGCACAAACAAAAATAGGATCTCTATCTGAAATAATTGCTTGAGGAGCACCATGAAGTTTGACAATATGATTCATTACCTCTTGTGCCACTGTATATGCATTGTAAGGGTGAGATAGTGCAATTAAATGACAGTACCTGGTAAGCTTGTCTACTACCACCAGAATGACATTTCTTCCTTTAGATTTAGGCAACCCTTCAATAAAATCCATAGATATCACCTCCCAAGCTTGTTCAGGTATTGCAATGGGCTGTAGTAACCCTGGAGAATGCACATGTTCAGGTTTATTTCTCTGACAGATTTCACATTCCTTGATAAAATTTGTAATATCAGCTTTCATTGTAGGCCAGAAAAAAATTCTCTCAGCTCTTTTAATTGTTGTAGCTACACCAGAGTGGCCACCTTCAGCATTGCCATGAATAGAAGCACATAGTTTTGACCTCAAGTCAGTACCATTTCCCACATAGTATTTACCATTTCTTTTTAGTTCCCTATTCTGTAAGGAATATTCAGTACTGTCAAGAGGATCAATCAACAATCTGGCCATTATTTCTTGAGCATGAACATCACTGCAGAGACTGTCTTTAAGTTCTACCTTCCATTGTGGTATGACCTGTTGATATGTAGCAAACAATTCAGTGTCTTCAAATACTCTAGAAAGTGCATCTGCTGCTTGATTCTCCCTTCCCTTCTTGTAATAGATGGTGTAGTCATAGCCAATCAGTTTGGATAACCACCTTTGTTGCAGACTTGTGGATATCTTTTGCTCCATGATATGCTTTAGAGCTTCATGATCTGTTTTCACAATAAAGGGGTGACCAAGTAGATAAGTCCTCCATTTTTGTGTGGCCATAATTATCGCCAACAGCTCCTTTTCATATGTAGATAACCCCACGTGCTTTGGACTCAGTGCCTTACTTAGATATGCTATAGGTCTTCCTTCCTGCATCATTACAGCACCAATCCCAGTTCTACAAGCATCTGTCTCAATGACTAGTGGTTTGGTAAAGTCAGGTAATGCTAGAACTGGGGTACTGGCCATAAGCTTTTTAAGTTTTACAAAAGCAACCTCTGCATCTTCATTCCATTTGAAATTGCCCTTCTTCAACAATTGGGTCAGTGGTTTGCTTATAATGCCATAATTTTTGACAAATCTTCTATAGTAACCTGTAATGCCAAGAAACCCTCTTAATCCTCTAACTGATTGTGGTCTTGGCCAATTAATCATGGCAGAAATTTTGTTATCATCAGCTGAAACCCCTTGAGAAGAGATAATGTGTCCCAAATACTCTATTTGTTTTTGAGCAATGGCACATTTACTTCTCTTCACATACAGTTTATGAGCCCTCAAGACTTCAAAGACCATCTGTAAGTGCTTTATATGATCATCTTCAGTTGCACTATAAATCAGGATGTCATCAAAAAAGACCAACACAAATTTCCTCAAAAACTCACTGAATATTTCATTCATTAATGCCTGGAAGGAAGCTGGGGCATTGGTGAGCCCAAATGGCATTACCATAAACTCATAATGGCCTTGATGAGTTTTAAAGGCTGTTTTAAATATGTCTGCTTCATTCACTCTAATTTGATGGTAACCACTCCTAAGATCCAACTTAGTATACACTTTACTGCCCTTAAGTTCAGCCAATAACTCCTCAATTATTGGAATAGGGAATTTATTTTTCACAGTAAGTGCATTAAGTGCTCTATAATCAATGACTAACCTCCATGAATTATCTTTTTTTCTGACCAATAAGACAGGTGAAGCAAAAGGAGAGGTGATGTTCCTTATAATTCCAGCAATCAACATTTCTTTGGTTATCTTTTCTATCTCTTCCTTGTGAGCCATGGGACATCTATAAGGATGTGCTGCAATTGGTTGGCTACCAGCTTTCAAGGGAATATTATGATCCTGGGCTCTCTGTGGAGGCAGTTCATGAGGTGCCACAAAGATATCAGCATATGCAGATAATAGAGTTTGAATATCTGGAGGTAGAGTATCATTCCGCTCCTGGAGTTCTTGATCAGTGTTGATAGCAGATATTTGCACCAAGAAGTATGCTTCCTCATTATGAAATTTACTCTGCTCCTTAACACCAGTAGAAAGTTGCACCATAGGTTCCTTATATTCTTGTTGTAATTTGACTTTATTTCCCTCCCAGTTAATAGTGATGTTTTGTCCTTGGTAATCAAAAGTGACTGGGCTCACTATAGCCATCCACTTAACACCTAAAATCATGTCATATCCTCCTAAGGGAATAACATTCATCTGACCATTAAACTTGTGGTTTGACATCTCCCATTTTACTTCTTCTATCATTGTAGAGCAAAGAATCTTCTCCCCATTAGCTACTGTGATGTGGAATGGGCTACAAGGGCTTACAGGTAGTTTGAGTTGCTTTGTGAGATTTTGTGAAATAAAGTTGTGGGTAGATCCACTATCCACAAGGATGGTAATCTGTTTCTCCTTAATAAGACCTTGCAATTTTAAGGTGCAACTACCAGTAGAACCATTCATGGCATTCAATGATATTTTTGCAGATTCTTCCTCTTGAGCATTCAGACATTCCATTTGTTCATCCCAAATGACAGCTAGCTCCTCATCCTGAACTGTTTGTTCCCCATTATCCTCTCCTATCATTACATAAAGCTTCTTCTTTTTACAATCATGACCAGGTGTGAACTTCTGGTCACAATGAAAACAAAGTCCTTTAGCTTTCCTGTCATTTAATTCTGTTAAGGAGAGCTTTTTAAAACCCTCATTGACCCTTGAGGGTGTTGCAATCTTATCCATGGCCTTGGTGTAGGGCACAACATGATTGTATCCTTGGGTTTTTGTTGTAGTATGGGTTTGTTTATATCTCCTATCTAACACTGATAAGTAGTGCTCTTGGCCCCTAGCTCTGTCTCAGGCTTCTTGTAGGGTTTGGGGCCTCTGATTGTACAAATGTTGTGCAATCTCTTCCTTTAATCCACTGATGAAGTTATCAATGTAATATGACTCCCTGTGAAACCCCTCCTGTTGCATAACATAATTTCGAAGCTCATCAAATTGATTGATGTAATCCTCCACTGAACCCTTCTGAACTAGTTTATTGAACTGCCCTACAATGTTTTCATACCCTCCTTTAGAAAATCTTTGACACACCAAACGAGAGAATTCAGGCCAAAGTAGGTTTGTTTTCTCTTCCTCCATTGTTCTGAACCAAATATCTGCATCTCCTTCCATGTGAAGAGCTGCACACAGTACCCTAGATCTCAAATCAGTAGCAGGCAGTAGTTGAAAATATTTTTCACATTTTGTAAGCCAGCCTCTAGGGTCCTTTCCATCAAAATGTGGGAAATCAAACTTAGGTGTTTTAAACCCCGGTTGGTGAGGAGGATTTCTTGGTTGGGTTTGCTTCTGAGTAGTCCAGATTTGTTGAGTTTGTGGAAAAATAGGTTGGGAATTAGGCATAAGGTAAGGGGAAAATTGAGCTGGTGGATTTTGGTGGTTGAAAGAGGGATAGATTGGTGGTGCGTAGGGGTTAAGGGTAGATTGATAGTACGGAGGAAACATATTGGGGTGTATGGCAGAGTGTAGAGGACCAGTACTGGTCGTGATAGTATTGTGAGGCTGAATACTAGCATTAGACATATGCATATTTCTAAAATCTGGGATATGACCAACATCAAGAATTTTAGTATTCAAAACAAAATCTTGTGACTGTGGTTGTGTGGTTTTTATGTGTTGAGCTCTCATGTCTTTAGGAGTACTGCTAATATCATGTATACGCATAGAATCACTAGCTATAGCATATTGTGAAGGATTCGAACAGTTAAAATTTACCAATTTATGATTCGGATCTGGTTGCTTATTTGAACTGCTCCCTTCCATGGTTGAACCTTTAACCAAGGTTTGAGCTTTCATCATCTCCATGAGCTCAGCAAGCCTCTGTTTGATCCCTTGATTCTCCATAGTAAATTGTTCCTTCATTTGTTGTAACTGCTCTGAATAACCCTCCATTAGATCTAGTTTGGCTTCCATGGTTGTAATAGCTTGATCGTGTTTTTGTAATGTGGTTTTCTCAGCCATGGTGTGAGAAATGGCCAAGGAAATAAAGGCTTTGATACCAGTTTGTTACCTTCTAAAACAATACTTAAACGAAAATACAGAAGATAACAAGAATATGAAGAAAACAAGGAAATTTACTCATAAAAACATAATTGTGGTTCCAGGCATAATGATTCAGAGAGTTGGTGGCATCCTATATACATACCATGTACAATAGTGGGTCCATAACAAGGCCGTTACTGCCAGACATAAGATTCTTGTCACTATTAGCTAAGCAAAACAAATACAATTAATGATAAAGGATAATCCGACTTTCCCTCCCCATCCAAACGACAACGTATTACTAACTCAATTCCCGCCCCCCATTTTAATTCAAAAACAATTGGACCAATCGTAACACAACCATGTGCAAAGAATACATCCCTTGAGTTGAGATGATGGGGATCCTTCTCTTAGTACTTGTCACAGGGATAGTCACCCCTGGGATTAGTTCTATGAACAATCATGTGCAAAGAATACATCCTTGAGTTACATCCTCGAGTTGAGATGATGGGGATCCTGCTCTTGAGTACTTGTCACAGAAATAGTCACACCTTGGACGCCGATAGTGGCGAGCGGTTGAGTTTCTGTTCCGTGAGTTGGGAGCCTTCGGTTTAGAGTAGGGTTAAGAGACTTTGAGGCCAAGTCACCTCTTGGAACGGTGATTCTAGTTCCTGGTTTTTTGGGAGGCCGACTCCATTCTTGGTTTCGGTGTCTTGGAAGTCATCCCTTATCGGAGTTTGCTTTATTTAAGACACATTAAATGAGCGGTAGAGTTAGCCATTTTATTAATAACGAAATTAATATTTAATGTAATATTAATTATGTTTTAAGGTGACCCATGTCAATCATGTATATATGTTCAAACTATGATTATGCCAAATAACTAGAAGGAACAAGCATGTAACCTAAGATATGTAGGCGAGTAAAAAATATATAATGCTTACATCAAATGTAAAATTAATAATTTTTAATAGTAAATACAAAAGAATAACAACAATGATACAGAAGAAAGATGATAATTTATAATTGGAAAATATACAAGAAATTTTGGATCAGAAGAAGTGTATTATCATTTTATTTCACTATTACAAATAATTTCTTTTCTATTATTCACTCAATTACCAAATGAAGTATTTAACTTAATTAAATTAAGATGAAAGAATTTGTTTTATGTGATGTTGAGGAACCACTTTAACGCACATATAAGCCTTGGATATTCACGAAATTGATAAAAAAATTTAGGTAAAGTGAAACTATTATAGCCAAAAATTTGACAAGTTTAGACAAAGTGCGTATAATCTAGGGAATAATCGATTTTTTTCTCTATGAGAAAACCCTAGCCTCCTCCATCCTCCTCCTCGTTTCTTCTCTAGCCGACGGGGGCTTTTACCGGTTTTTTCCGGTGGAAAGCTCCGAACCCTTTAATTTGTTTTGTTTATTTTTGTTTCATTCAATAATCTTCTTTTTGGGTAAGGACTTCTACCTATTTGATTTGTTTGGTTTGTTATTTAGATCTTAATTATCAGAGCTTTTGATTTTCTTTCTTCTTCGATTCAAGCGGAGCTTATTGGATTTGAGAGTATACTGGGATCTCCTATTGTGGTTTCGTTTTTTAGATTTAAAATTTTCTATTTCGAACTTCAGTTTGTTTCTCTCCTTTATTGTGAGTGTTGGTTTTGATTTAGTGATGGAAGTTTGTATGAAATTGCATTTATGGTCGATAGCTCAAACAAATTATGGCGAAGTGGATTGTGACGAAGCGGGTACATGTAAGTATATCATCTTCAAAATATCGTTTAATTATCTTTTTTTGAAGACATGCGATTTGATCTTTTTTATGTTTGTTCAACTCGATCATTTTTATAGATGTCGTATGACTTTTTATTATTGAATTGACTCCATTTTTCTTTTCAAAAAAAATCTAGGGAGTAAGTTATATCATCACATTAAAAACCTAATTCAAATATGATGAAATACCATGAGTCCATGACTATCCCAGAGTATATGGATTGTTCTTCCTACAGTCAGAGGCATGAATTTGTACCTCAATATGTACCTATATATAGCTAGATGGTGGCGGGTGAATAATAGTACGACGGTTACTTAAATTTTATTTATAATTATTTTGTTTATAATTATATTTTAATTACCCATGGAACACGCGATTGTTTTTTAATATTTATAATTATATTTATTTATGAATATTTTAATATTTAAAAGTTATTAGTTTACATGATTAAATTATTGTTAAAAAAGATTTAGGCAAAAAAAATTATAGTTAAAAATTTGATATTTATTATATTTTACACGCTTAATTTAATATTTGTTTATATTGAGTTATAAAAGTTAGATTTGGCGAATTTTACGGTCCACATGAAATTCACAAAATAATCTTTAATTTAGTTGTGGTTTAATAGTTCATTTTTAATTAAAAACTATTCTAAAACTAAAAAGAGAATAAAGTGACGAAATTTAATATTGAGAATTCTATTCGATTTAGGAAATCTACTTATATGTAGTTTAGATTATTAGAATACCCTTTATTAACCAAATACAGTTTTTAATGTTAAATCTAACGGTTTTCACCTATCTATTTAAGATTTAACGATTTTTATTATTTTGATATTAAATGGGTTTCCTTATTTAATTACAACTATTGTAATGTTTTAACTTTTTGGAAAATCCAATCCTAAATAATATCTTTTAACTTATAACATTTTTAGATAATAACTTCTTTTTATATGATATAATATTGATTGTTTATTTTTAAAAGTATTGGATCTAACGGTTGAGAATGTTTTGGCGGTATTTAGGACCAAACTACCAGGATAACATCATTAATTTTTTTAATATTTTTTTAAAAAATATTTATTGCTAAAATATAATATACTTTTTTTTGTAATATGTTAATGATGCGAATATAATTGTTTTTTGTAATAGTTCTTCTTTTAAAGTAGTACACCGTGACGATCAAAATTCTGTATAAAATTCATTTTTTTTATAGTATATCCTGTAAATATCTATGTTATTATATTAAAGACTAAATAACGAAAGCTTTCTTATAAGTATGGTCGCTTGATCACTCAATTCATAATCGTTGGTTCCTTCAAATTAAATAAATTAAATTGTTGAGAAAAGTTAGATATAACAGTAAAATTATCACGTAGAATGATCTAAGTTTTGAATCTATCAACAACATATTAAAATTATATGTTTTTTTTTAAAATAAGAATTTTTTTCATTTTTTTTTCTTGTAGACATGGGTTATTTGATAATATTTTTTATAAAGTACGATTTTTCAAAAAAGTACTATACTAATTGATTAACAAACTTTTAAAGTTTCGAATTTAATAATTTACAATGTATATAGGTTAAAAAAGTTAGGCCTCTTCTGTAGCTGAGTCTAAAATTTTAAAATACGATTTTTTTTAAATATGAATATAGTCCTGCTAACAATGAAATTAGATCTCTATGAGTTCTTATAAAACAAAATCACCATTTGTGTATAATTTATTATTTAATAATAAATAATATTTAATTAGTTATAATATTAAATTTAATAAAATAAGATAAAAAATATGCACAATTTTATAAAATTTTATCTTCGTATTATTATATTCTTTGTTGATTTGAATTTTTCTTAGATTGATTTGAATTTTTGAACATAGATTTCTAAATTTAAAATAGTTAGAAAAAAGTAATTAAATTGACATTAAAATAATGATGACGTAATAATTATTATTAGAATTTAAATACCCACTTTACTAATTTCGGCTTTATCTTGTATTTTAAAAATTAGATTTTGACGATTTTACACCCCACATGGAGATAACTAAATTATCTTTAATTAAAAGACGGCTTAACAATTTTTATCTAACTGGAATTGTCCATGAAAGAGAAAAGAAAGTCACGAATTTTTACACGGAGAATTCTATTCAATATAAAAAACTTATTTATATTTGGTATATTTGGTTTAAATTATCAAAATACACTTTTTAGAATTTAAATATAATCTTATTATTAATAAAATACACTTTTTAATATTTGATCTAACGATTTTCATTTATCTAGTTAAGATCTAATGGTCCTTATTAGTTTGGTTGTCCAAGACCGTACGATCAAAATTTTGGATAAGATCCCTATTATGCTTATTATATATAAGGATTTAATATAATAAGGATATCAAGTATATACTGATATAAGTATCTTACTAACTGCTTTTACTTTTAATGTTCGGTTTTATTTACTGTGTATATAAAATTTTAAAATACATTATTACTTAAAAATTATTAAATAGAATAAAAATTATGTTATGATTATATAAAATTTTATTCTCATATTATTATATTCTTTATCGATTTGAATTTGTTCTTAATTAATTTTAATACTTTATTGAAAGAAACATAAAATTTCTATATTTAAAACAATTAGTGGAAAAATAAATAAGTTGGTGCTACAAAAATAAAAAAAATTATTAAAATTTAGATATCCACTTTACTATTGGGGTTCTATTCTTAGTTTTAGAAATTGAATTTTGACGATTTTACAACCCATGCGAAACTAACGAAATTATCTTTAATTTAATGATGGTTTAATAATTATTATCTAACTTGACCTGACCTACCCATAAACCGAAAAGAAAATATGGTTAAGAATTTTTACATAAAAAATTCAATTCAATATAGAAAACCAATTTATAATTGGTTTAAATTATCAAAACACACTTCTTAGTATTTAAATATAATACTACCTTTAATCAAATACACATTTTAATATAAGTATTATATTCAAAATTATCGTTTATGAATATGAAACCCTCAATATTTTAATAATATTTTGATATTATCCTTTTATGTTTGTTATATGTAAAATAATATAATTATAATTTGGATTAATCAAATTGTTATGTTCCTTCAGAAAAAAAAAGTGTTTAAATTTATTTATGTACAGGAGTTCTCGTAAGTGTCTGTAGGTTCACGTGTATCATTGTTAGTATGATATACATCAACATTATATTGATAATTTTTAATATTGTAATCAATATGAATTGTTATCTTGATATTTGGTTTAACAATTATTATCTAATTGGAAAGAAAAGATATTTAAGAATTTTTACATAGAAAACTTTTAAATTATCAAAATACACTTTTTAGTATTTAAATATAATTCTATTATTAATCAGATACACTTTTTAATATTAGATCTAACAATTCTCATCGATCTATTTAAGATCTAACTGTAATTATTAATTTGGTCGTATAGTGATCATACACAGACCATATCGATTTTAATTTTTTCTTAAATTGATTTTAATATTTTATTGAAATAAAAATAGAATTTATAAATTTAAAAGAATTAGGAAAAAAATTAAATTGGTACTACAATAAAAAAAATATTTATTAAAATTTAGATAATCACTTTACTGTTTGGGCTTTATCTTGAGTTTTAGACAACAGATTTTAACGATTTTACAGCCCATGCGAAGCTAACAAAATTATCTTTAATTTAATGATGGTTTAATAGTTTTTATCTAACTGGAACTATCCATAAACTAAAAAGAAAAGATAATTACGAATTTTTACATAAAGATTTCTATTCAATATAGAAAACCCATTTATAATTGGTTTAAATTATCAAAATACATCTTTTAGTATTTAAATACTATCCTATTATTAATCAAATACAATTTTTAATATTATATCTAACGGTCCTCATCTATTTGAATATTTATAGTTTTATAATCCAACGGATCATATACTTTTGGTAGTACAGTGACCGACCAAAGTTTTGGATAAGATCTCCATTACGCTTATTATATATAAGGAGTTAATGTAGCTGATACTATATATTTTTTGATAGATGATAAAAAACAAAGGATTATTATAACAAATCGTATCGCAGAAAATTTCGGTCATATGTGTAAATGATGGGCCTCCATATATCCACACCTAAAACCCTGTTCTACACGTATCGCGAAAAATTTCCGCGGTACTGTTTGCTGCAACAATCGTTTGTTGTAGACCGTCCCTCATATCTTTTTTAACTATATACACAGCTCCATAGACTTTTTAACTTTTTAGCTGAATATTATTTTATTGTCAAATGTTAAGGAGATATTGTTCAGAAAAGATTTAAAAAAAATCATTAATGATTTCATATATAGCCAAATAGTATGTTTTTACTTTTTAGCCAAATGGTATACATATTATTTTTCTTGAAATAACATGACAGCTAGGCACTATTTGTTTATAATCAGATATTATGCGTGTTTGGGGTATCACACAAAAGTTGATTTATAACTTAAAATGAGTAAGTGTCATATAAGTGATAAGTTGATGAATTTTATACGGGTGTTTAGATAAATTTACTTATAAGTTAGTGAAGAATTTGCTAAATTAAATTTGAAAAAATAATTTTTAAATACAATGATTTCAACATTTGTATTTTAAATTAAAAAAATATTTAAAAACACAAATGTAAAAATATAAAATATTAGAAAAATAAAGAAATCAAAGAATAAGTTGATAAATTAAGTAAAATGTTAATGATTTCTAACATTCAACTTATCAATTTATAAGTTATAAGTTATGAAATAAGCTGAGTAAACAAACACCCCTCGTAAGCTCTTATCAACTTATAATGTATAAATCACCCTGGGCCGATCAGACCCATTGTCTAGATAATTTCTATTAAAGATTTTATATGCACCTAGATATTTTATATTTTTAGTAGATAGTATGCACATTATTTTCTTCAAATAACATGAAGACTATGTAGTATTTAAATATAGACTCTATTAACCATTCCAACATGAACAAAAACAACCACTAGATAGTAAATTCTTATAGGTGGGTAGTATATTTATTTTATAAATTTTAATAATAAGCTTCCTAACTATACAAATAAAGAGCTTTAAAACTTAAGGTTCATTTCTTTCAAATCCTTAATGTGCAAAAGAATTGAAAATGGATGTCCCAAAGTAATAAGAAAATGTCTTGTAATGAATGTAAAATCTAAAGATTACCAACTAATGGAAGATATGCAAGTGCAGACCAGTGATCTACCAAGAGGATTTAAGTTGTTCATTAACTTCAAGCATGGAGGTTATTAGTTGGATAGATGAGAGACAGTAGATAGGAGCATACCTAGTTGAGCAAATAAAAGTCTATACAAATTGTATGAAAGTGAAAACAGTTCTATGTTATTTTCAAGGGACTGAGACTTGCATTTGAAGCTCATTCTGAGAAATTCAGGTTGGAAATTCATATCCTAAACAATGTATATTTCAAGGAATAATTTGAAATATGTATCATATTGTTATAGATTTTTTTACACATACAAAATTATTATCTCTTACATTTTTAAATATACGCAATATGTTGTCACACTACACTTATAAAATATTTGTAATTTTTAAAAATTAGTAAGTATTTATTAACAATAATTAAACTTTTTGAATATATGAAATATTAACAATTTTTTGACCATTTTTAAACTTATATTTTTTTAAGTGCCTCGTATAATTTTTAACATGCAGTTCTTATTATCTAGATACTCTAATAATTTTTTCATAATTTTAAAAATGATCAAGTAATTATTTTTTATTTTTGAAAATTTTAATTTATATAATTTGACTATGGGCGGTCAAATATATTATATATATTTCACTGTTTTCGGTCAAAATTACAGTCAAATATTTTAGGGTAGTTTTGGTGGAAAATTTGCCGCCAAAACTTAAATTTGACCGCGATTAAATTTGAATGTCTCGGTCAAATTTAATACCCGCAATTTTTACCTCCTAGGCGGGAAGTTTCCTTCCTCTTTTTTCACGTGTATAAATATTAAATTTGACCGATCAAATTTGACCGAAGTTAAATTTGAATGCCGACGATCAAATTTAAGTCTGATCATTTATTAATGTATGTTGACCTTTAAATTTGACTAAATTGGATCAAATTAAGGTTGGTCTAAATTTTGTTACATAGGACCTGTTTGGGTAACCTTACTTATATATTATAAGTTAATAAGAGATTATGTGGGGTGTTAGTCAACCCATCTTATATTTCAACTTATAACTTATATGTTGATAAGTTGAATGTTAATAATGTGGTACATTTTTCTGAACTTATTGACTTATTACTTGATTTCTTTGTTTTTTAAGACTTTATATTTTTATATTTGTGTTTTTAAATATTTTTTTAATTTAAAATGGAAGCGTTGAAATCATTTTATTTAATAATTATTATTTTTAATTTAATTTAACAAACTCTTAACCAACTTATAAGTAAATTTATCCAAACACCCGTATAACTTATAAAAATTCATCAACTTATGACTTATATGACATTTACTCATTTTAAGCTATAAGTAAACTTTTTTGTCATACCCCAAACACACACATAAAGTGAATTTTTTACGATAGCCACAAATTTGGCAAGTTTTGACGAAAGTGTGTATAATCTAGGGAGTAATCATGATACATCATCACATTTAAAAAATAATATAATTATGATGATGTACCATGACTATCCCTAAATTATAAAAACTTGATAATTCAGTAATTGTTCTGCATAGTATACAAAAGGGAAAATGAATTTTTTTATCACTGAACTTTATATAATTTTAGAAACCAACCACTGAACTATAAACTTTTAGAAACCAACCACTGAACTATAAACTTATTTGTTTATATCACTAAAGTTACTCTCGAATTTCAAAATTAGCATTCCGTTAAATGATTGGCCAACAGATGTTCAGATTGGGGCTTTATACAAACTAGGGTTCAAGCACCAATCTAGAATCAATTAAGCATTCCGTCACTGATTTTTTAACGGAATGCTAATTTTGAAATTCGAGAGTAACGTTAGTGATATAAACAAATAAATTTATAGTTCAGTGGTTGGTTTTTAAAAGTTTATAATTCAATGATTGATTTCAAAAAGTATATAAAGTTCAATGATAAAAAAATTTATTTTCCCTGTACAAAATTTGTGGATAGTTCTTGGTACATAATCGCATTGAGACATGAATTTGTACCTCATTAAGTACCAAGAACACCCACAAATAATTGATACTTCTAGATCTTAGAGCTTTATTCTACTCCACCACAAACTAAACAGAGAAAGAGGAATGATGTTTTTTTGTATGAATATATGTATATACACCTATATATATAGCTAGATGGCCACGGTTTCAGTGAATAACCGTATACAACTTTTTGAATCATATATACATAATATACTATGTAGCTAGTACTATAGATCTTTTTCAACCATATATACATATTTTTAGTTGGATATTATTCTTTTGTAAAATGGATGTTGTTCAAAAAAGATTGAAAAAAATCCACTAATGATTTTATGTCGAATGTTAAGGGGATATTATTCAAAAAATTTACATTAATGATTTCATATACAGCCAAATAACATATTTTATTTCTTAGCCATATGGTATACATCTTATATTTCTTGAAATGACATGACAGATAGGCAGTATTTATATATAATCAGATATTGTCTAAATAATTTTTATTCAAGATTTTATATGCACCTAGATTGTATTTACATTATTTTTATCATCAATATCTTGATGTTCTTCAATTAAAAAAAAGGCAGCTCCTGCACTTTGTTATTTTTCCAATCCCAAAAATCTTTTTCATTGAGGGTTGTTATATAACCTGATATTAGTTGCTTCCAAACAGCTTCATCTTTGCAATAATTCTGAAATTCAGTACAAGTATATTCTCCGCCCCCGTCACTTTCGATAACTTTGATTGATTTTCCGCTGAGAGAGTCATCTTTTTCCTTTAAGTTTTGGAATTTGTTAAAATAAAAGTAAAAATTAAATTAGATTTAGGAAGTTACTAAGTCATATAGTAAATCCTCTCCTAAGATTCCTTTTTGACATTTATCGGGAATCAAGTCAAACTGGCCAAACCGAACCAAAATATTTTCTGACATTTTATTTGACATCGACTTGGGATAGAAATATCAAGATAATGATATTTACTATACTAGGTTATTTTTGTCAAAGAAAAATATGCATCGGCTAAAGGCACGAAAACCGAGGATTTTCAAACACTGCTTTTACAAGTCAAAACTGTTCGATTTATTTAAAAGAGTGTTGTTCTTAAATGTTTTAGCCTCAAATATATTTGATATATTTATCTATTATTTATAATCAAATTTCCTTGCCAAAAGCCATGCCAAAAGACCCAAAATAGATTTTATTCCAAAATACCTGTAAATCCTTATTTTTCCGGATAAAATCTTTTTAAATTCGAACTTAAATATTCCTTGGACTTCATAGTCATTATTTTACATGGAATATTATGCTTGAATAGTTATCAAGTCAAAACATTTGTTTAAATTGTTGGTAAAGACAAATAAATTTTTCGGACGTCCGGCCCGAAAGGATGTTTTAACTTTCAAAAAATTCAAAATAATACTTCCACCTATCTTTTTGACTTGAAACTTGATATTTGTCATTAGTATCTCTGTAATAATAATTGGTATTAGTTTCATGAATTTGGGATGACTTTGTTCCGAGACCCCTAAAATCGATACGTAATTGATTTAATGGTCGCTCTAAAGTCATAGATGGGAATTGAATTTGAAGGTGATATTTTTACCATCATCCTCTGAGAACATTTCAAGAGGCTAGCCGAAATTTCATAATTTTTAGAGCATTTTTCGATTTATTACAAAAATCACATGCACTCATTTCCATGCAAATTTAAAGCATCACAGCTGTGTTTAGATGATGTAAGCTATATTACATCAGTTAACTTTCCCCTAATTTAAGGAAGCTTGTCTCCTTTTAAAATAAACCAAAATGCTTATTTTTGGCCTTTAAAAAGACCCCCCACCCCACTCTTTTTCCAAGCCCTTGAGAGCCAAACACATGCTGAAGAAATATCTTTAGAAACTCTCTCCCTACTGCCCCAAAGTTGCAAAAATGTTTCTATAGCTCAAGCCATTTTTATTTCATAGTTTTACACCATTTTGGCTTGTTTTTCTTCACCATTCTTGTTCCACCACACACACCTTTGGTCACCCTTGCTTAGGCCACCCTAAGACCCTTCTTAGGCAGCCTCCAAGTGACCTTAGTATCCCATAAAAGCCAGTTTTTAAAGCCCCCTTTCCGGCGACCCTTTTTGTGTGTTTTAGGCTTCAACTAGCTCATATCTCTTGTAGTTTCCTCTTTTAATCAAAGAGGAGCTTGAGCCTTTTTAAGGTCAAGAGTCATAATCTAGTTTAGTGGTGCTTGTGTTGGTTTGGTTCGAATATTTGTTTTATATTGCTTTTATTGTTTAGATCTACACTTATATTCAAGCATTCTTCGATTTTGTTATTATACACACTTGTTCTTGAAGTTTATTCGTTTAGTGTGTATTTGACAAGATTGTAAGGTGGCTTGAACGAGGAACACGTAAAAGATATTCAAGTTCCTCCGAAAAAGTCCTTAAAACCTACTTGCTCTTTTCGGGTTTAAAGGCCTCGAAACGATCTTTTGATTCGCGGATAAAAAGAAAGTAATCTTGTTTATACCTCGAGGGGTTAAACTTGATTCATATTAGAATCAATTGAAATTTTCATTTTTAGTCTTGTTCAACTGAGTACTTGATTTATTTCGAGCTCAAAAATCATTTACAAGGACTTAACGAAACAAGACTCACTTGAACTTGTTTTTAATGAAACAAAGTTCACTATATTCGGCCTTTGCATATATTTGGACGAATATTTATATATAATATATTTTCTTGTCATTTATTTACTTGTTCGTGTGTGTATTCAAGGCTTGCCTTGTCCGTGTGTAGTATAAATTTACTTACTTGCACGGTATATATTTTCAGCACTACGTTATCGCATAATAGCGATTTTTCACGGTCCTCACACTTGTGAGTTGAATAATAATTAATCACACTTTGCACACACCACTAAAGCATTGTAGTATTTTCGATTGGCATCGTGAATTACTCGGCTTTAACTAATAACGAATAAATTACTTTAACGCGTAATAGCATCCCTCGTGGCTAGTACCGTAACATACTAGTTTTTACACGAGCTTATTATATATCTCTTATATATTGATTGTTCGTAGCTTGTATTCTAATCTTTGCAGTGAGGTGAAGTGAGGTGATCCTTGTTCTAAGACCCGGGTCTTAGGCTTACTAACGGGGAGTTAGTAGCCTTTGCACCGTGAGGAAAAGGAAAGACCCGAGATCTAAGACCTAAGATCCATGACCGACAAATTTGTAGAAGTACATAGTCTACACAAAGGTTACTATAAAGTCTTTAAGGAGGTGACTAGGTGTTACGCTCCAAGACAAGTCTTGTAGTTTGTATTATGCTATTTTATTTTCAGGAGGTTACGCTTGTGTTTCGCTCCAAGATAAATAAGTAGTTGTAAAGGCTTCTCCGCCTACTATAAGGAGTTTCTTATAGTAGTGAAAATCTCGAGTCCTGGGAGGAGCTCGGGGACTGGAGTAGGGGTGAGCGAATCCATTAAGGGTTGCGCCATCGCGAACCAGAATAAAATCGATTGTGTCACTCTGTTAGGTCCTGATAAGTTTGTAGAAGGGGGGTTGAATACAAACTATACCGTTTTATCGAATTTGTTCTTTATAGAATAAAACAATTTAAGAACAAATTATGGTGGAATTAAATGAAACATAATTCAAGTTAAATATAACTTATATTAAACTTGAAAGGTGTTACAAATGAGGTACTGATTACAAGATTGAATCTCAAACTAATTAAAACAAATCTAGAATAAATTCGACATGAATTTATCTATTTTTGTAATAAAAAGATATAACAATAATTGATAATTTGAGATACGTTCTAGGGATAAAAATCATTTAGATAGTCAAAGCAGTACAAGTGAATGAATTCTATTGGTTTAGATTTAACACAATGATCCTTAGAATTAATTCACACAAAGAAAAGATTCGGCAGTGTTCTTGAAAATTCTTTTCAGAAGCTTTTATTGAAAGATGAAATGTTAAGTCCTTTTATGTCTGTCTTGATCTTTTGCTTTAGTAGTAATCACTTTACAAAAGTAATCTGCACGTTCTGTTTACCTTTTTCTTTCTGGAATGACTATCCAAAAATGCCTTGGATGACTATCAAAATGGCCTTGTATGACTGTGATAATTTAGGAGAATTATATTAGAATTAATTAAAATAACCTTGGATGACTACCAGGATGACTACCGGTATGACTACCGATATGACTATCCTGGGTAGTCATTCCAGTTCATTTTAACTAATTAATTCTAATTTAATTCAAATTCTAATTCTAAATTAATTCTAA
This sequence comes from Heracleum sosnowskyi, assembly GCA_030848705.1. Classification (NCBI taxonomy): domain Eukaryota; kingdom Viridiplantae; phylum Streptophyta; class Magnoliopsida; order Apiales; family Apiaceae; genus Heracleum; species Heracleum sosnowskyi. The sequence goes on along the minus strand of CM061241.1, from coordinate 65,310,589 downwards.
TAATTAATTTATTTATTCAATAAATTAATTACTTAATTTATTTGCTAAATTAATTCTGATAAATTAATTTAATAAATAAATTAATAACTTATTTAAAATAGAATTTAAATTCTCATAGAATAGCAAAACCAATTCTTGAACCACTTTAACTGCTGAAGAATATCCATTGTCCGAGGTTGTCATTTGATGCACTGTCTGGTTCATAAATGACTAACTTCAATGTATGTTCTTCATCTTGACTTTAAGTTGTGGTCCATTGTCTATTTTTGACTGTTGTTCAACCTTTGTAACCTGTACATTTGCTGTCACAAATCTGAAACCTCTGTCACTTTAATAAATCCACTTCTTTGAAGACTTCACTGAGGCTTGATCAAATAAATGAACTTCTTTCAATGTAGTATTTCTTCAAGTCTGTAGGATGACTTTAATATGTATTCTTCTGACATATATGATCTTCTGAGATTCCTGTGACTGTGACAATTGAATTATTACTTACTTATTACAAACTTGTTTAAGTTGAGTTGAATACTCGATGTAAACAAATAGGCCTAAACATATGCCTTTCAATCTCCCCCTATTTGTTTATTAGAGAATAACAAGCAAATACCTAGAGGATAACTCAACTAACTAAACAAGTAAAAATAAGACTTTAAAAGTTAAGTAAATAATAACACAAAGTTCTGGATTTCATTAAACATTTTCCAGATTCAAATAGTAAAGATAAATACAAGATAGATGTTCCTCTAGACTGAACATGTGTTTACATTGATCCTATCTTGATTTACCTATGCTCTATACATTTAACATTTACAGAACAGAGCTTCTTCAAATTTCTTCATCCATCATCTCTCCTTCTTCAAGAGCTTCAAACAAATCCTTGTCCAGAACACGATCAGAATCAGAAGTAATGCCACTTGGTCTGACAGGTTGAGTTGTAACTTTCTTCAGCATATTCTTCATTTGATCATATCTCTTGATATTGGCAATGCAATAGTCTTGAATCAAATCAGTAACTTATGTCTTTTCTTGTGTAGCAAACCCTGTTGTCCTCAACATGTTTTCCAGATAGACAAGATGCTTGGCAGGATAATCTTTCAAAGAGATGGGATCCACACTACAAGTTTGAAGTGCCCTTCCTTTATAAAATTTGACTTCATATGGCACATCCACAACTTGAGGACTAGCTTTCATGGCAAACTCTCTAAGCTGATCATGCAACAGCTCACATAGAGGTGAAGACCTTTTAATCTTTGTCATGAAAACCCAAAGCTCAGAGAGAGTTCTACTTTCCAAAAGATTGAGAGAAACTATGAAAGTTCCCTCATTATGAGTGTAGATGTAGATCTTCAACTCCTCTATGACTCTGTCATATCCAGTAGTAATTCTTAAAATCTCCGCATGAAGATCTTTCATATAGATTGAGTTGTATGGATTGACCTTTCTGTACCTTTCCAACATGCTAAAGAATTTTCCATCAATTGTCTGGCCCTGTCGGATGTGAGAACATCTCTCTAGCTCTATCCCATTCTTCTCCAAGCTTCAGCCTCACATATAACTTCATGTCCTTGACCTTTGAGATGATGTCAGACACTTTAGCATTCTCCTCCTCTCTTCTCTTCAGATCAGCTTTATGTCTTAACAGCTCAGCTTCAAAGGCAGGATCCACTTCAGGTTCATCTTCCCAGTCAGCAAAGTCAGCCTCTCCTTCAACCTCCACTTCACCAAAGATATCTTCAGGGGTTTCTTCAGATTCAATATTGTCAAACTCTCCATGTTCATCTTGATAGTAGACATCACAAGAAAAAGTTAACTTTTGCTTCCCTTTGTCCTTTCCAGAACCTTGAGCTTCTCCTCCTTGATCTCTCACTTCTTCTCCTCTTCTTTGTATCTCCTTCTCCTTCTCCTTATTCTCCCCCTTAGTTGAGGAATCCTCTATAGATTTAACTTTATCAGTCTTAGGATCCTCCTTCCTACTTCTTCCTTCTCCTTCTCCATCCTTGCCATCATTGTCCTCTTCATCATCATCACCCTCAAAGAATTTCTTCTGTTCAGCATTGGGTTGATGTGAGTTCTTGATCATGTTGTAAAGATGCTTCACGCCTTCATTCAGATGTTGCATCCCTCCTTCAATCCGTGCAAACCTCTCATCAATGAACCACTGATTTTCATCAACAGTCTCCTGAATGCAGTCCACCCGAGTTGAAATGGAAGCAATCTGCTTGACACTCTCTGTTATCTCAGCATTTGAAGTTATAATCTCAGAGATGTCTGAAGCCACTAACACCTGGGACTCCTGAATAGCATTCATCTTGGGGAGTAGAGTAGTCTTCAATCCTTCAATTTCATCCTTGATAGTACCCAGCTGATTAGTTACAGAGGTGGAAGAAGAAGACCGTTCAACCACTTGTGCCTTGAGAATATCTTTTTCAGCCTGGGTTTCTTGAAGTTGTTTCTGTAGACCAGCTATTTGAGCCAATAAAGAAGCAGTGTATGTGTCATTGTGTGCACTCATCTCAATTTCTCTCGATGGTGTTTCACTCTGCTCACGTGCTTGTGTATCGCTCTGTGTTTGTCTCTCAGATCTTACCACTAGTTGTCTATCCATATTTGGAGTTGATGTACCTGCAGGAAAAATCACCCTAGCCCCTTCTAGAGAGGTCAGTGGTGGTGCAACGGGAGTTCGCAATTCCCAATCCCTAATGAAATCCAAATTTGATTGAATTTGAAACTGAATTGCTTCAGTGTTGGATTCACTAGGTTGCCTTCCACTTTCTCCAGTATAAACTGCGAGTGGAAAAATCCCTTAAGGGAGCCAGAGATGTTCCCTCTGGGAGGGGAGAAAATGATTCTATTTGAGTTGGCGAAGAATCAGATTTTCCCTCAGATGCTTGTGAAGGCACTTCTACCGTTACAATGGTAGACACTGTCTCATATCCTAAGTGCTCTCCTAGCAAAGTGTCCTGAGTTGCATCTAAAGTTATGTTTTCTCCCATTGCGAGTAACAAGAGTGTGCTTGACTCGGTACAAGATGCCATGGCCCTATGGCGAACTGCAATAGATTCACCCTGTTGAGAGGATGTCTCCAGAGACTGTGTATTGGCCATTTCAAAATCCATATCCTATTGGGAGGATACAGACGGGCTTACATATATCTCCCTATATGTTCTTCTTTTCTTTGGAGGTGGAGATAGAGCTGCGGGAACACTCATTGTTTCTTCATCACTACTATTTCTGTTTCTGGTATTTAGATTTGGTTCAGGTTGATTTGGATATGACTCAGTGTTTGGCTCTATGACCGGGGATAGAGTTTGTGGTTCTACAAACTCTTGGTCAGCCCTATCAACCTCTTGGGTTTCAAAAACAATACCAGAAGAACCAGGGATATAAGTCCTTACCTGTGGTTGTATGACTTCTTCAGTTCCAGCTAATGTAACTATCCTTTGCTCGGGAACTGGTGGTTCAAACGATGGTAGGTTGATGAAGTTTGTCATGTAGTTGGATATGAGAACTGGAACATTGCTATACCTGAAGGATGTTTGCAATCTTTGATAGAACTTTCTGTCAGTGGTCGGAGAAATGAAAAAGCGACCATTCCTGAACAGTTCTTGATGCTCATTAGAAAGTAAAGAATTAAGGACAAGTGATAGAAAACGAGGATAATAACATTTAATCTTTCTACCACTGTCAAATTCCTTTCTAGCATTAAACACCCTCCTAACAACAATTTCCCACAGAAGGTGGCCATAATTGAGTCTTTTGTTGAAGACAATTGCATAACCAATAACTTGTAACAGATAAGGAATATTCTAAAAGTTATTTTTCGTGCAATTGCCAAAGACCTTAGCCAAAGTATCAAAAAATAGATCACATTCACACACAAGATTCCCCTTGATCAATTTAGCCATATTTAGGGGACCTTGATAGTGAATACTGATGAAAAACCTAGTTAATTCTTCTTCAGTGGGGAGTCTGTCAAAATTATCCCGAGGAAACTGCAAGGCATTACAAAATGTTTCCTCAGTAATAATGTATTGTGTGTCCTGAATATTGAATGAGATAGTTGAGAAATCATCAGAGACAACAGCAGTAGAACAAAGTAAATATAAATGATCAACTTTCAAGTCAACATTTGAACATATAGCATAATTAACACATGAATGTTGATTAAGAAAGGAGATCCAATGCCTAAAACGTTCAAGTGAACATTTCAGGGGATCAAAATAGCCATGGTAATTAGTAAGAACAATCTCAAATTGCTGGGCCATTTTAACACAAATTAATAGAGTTAATTTTAGATTAATTCTAATTTAGGGAATAAATTCCAAGAATTAAGAATTATATCAGAAATTAATTAAATCAATTTATGTCGATCCAAAATAAATAAAATAAAAACTTGGACAACAGTTCTTTACTTTAGAGAATAAAGAACCAAACTAGAGAGAAAAGAAACTTTGTAAAAACAAAAGTTTGTGAGGAATGAGAAGAAATGACAATCTGTTTAGTATTTATAGGCAAACCTCAGAATAGCCTAGGATGACTATCGGGATGACTACCGGGTAGTCATACCGATAGTCATTCCAGTATTAAACTGAGAATGACTAAGAATATTAACAGAAAATCAGAAAAATTAATCAAAAAAATACATACTATTGGAATGACTATCGGGATGACTATGGGATAGTCATACCGATAGTCATTCCAGTACAAAAATCAAAGTACTGAAATAAAAACTGAAAAAATATTCTAAGTTTAAATTAAAATTTAATAACCCTAAAATGACTACTGGAATGACTATGTTAGATAGTCATTCCGATAGTCATGCTAGTACAAAAGCATAAAATCACAGTAAACTAAGTCGAAATGCACAAACTGTTAACAGAAATTAGCAGAAAAACATAAAAAAATAACAGAATTATCTAGAAAATACACAACTGTTCTGAAAATTGCAAATGAAATGAAATAAAAATAAAAATAAAATAACACAGCCTAATATTCATAGATCGAACATTAAATTGCAGAATAAAGGATTAAGCAATATAACATTTTCAGAAAATGCAATAATTAAGCAGAAAATTATGCACACACATAAAAAATTGCAGAATATTATAGAAATTCAACAAAAATATATAAACCTGCAGAAAAATTCAAACAACAATATTTACAATCTGAAAATAACTTAAATGATTCTAAATAAATAAATTTTCAATAAAAATACATTTCTCCACTAAAAAAATATGAGAAAAATATTTTTAAAGAAAATAAATTATTCAGAATATTTAAATTAACAAGCTTTACACAATAAACATGGATTGACAATATTTAACATCTAATATCAACAAGAGAAAATGATTTAGATAAGAACAAACCTACCAGAGACATTGTCAATCACTAAGACTGTTCAACATACCCAATTTACCAACTAACCTAGTAAATGTGGATTCGTCAACAGATTTAGTGAATATATCTGCAGTCTGTTCTTCTATGGGTACAAAGTGTAACTCCACAGTTCCATTCATAACATGCTCTCTGATAAAGTGATACCTGATATCAATGTGCTTCGTTCTCGAGTGCTGAACAGGGTTGTTGGAGATTGCTATGGCACTTGTATTATCACATAAGATAGGAATTTTGTCTAATGCAAAGCCATAGTCCTTCAATTGATTCCTTATCCATAGGATCTGAGCACAACAGCTTCCAGCAGCAATATATTCAGCTTCTGTTGTTGAATTGGAAACTGTTTGTTGTTTCTTGCTATACCAGGAAATCAATCTACCTCCTAGGAATTGACAACTCCCAGAGGTACTCTTTCTATCCACAACACTACCTACATAATCAGAATCTGTATATCCAACAAGGTTAAAACCAGAATCTTTAGGGTACCAGATACCTAAATTAGGTGTACCCTTAAGATATCTCAAGATTCTTTTAACAGTAACGAGATGTAAATCTCTAGGGTCCGCTTGGAACCTTGCACACAAGCATGTAGCATACATAATATCTGGTCTACTTGCAGTAAGATAGAGTAAGGAGCCAATCATACCTCTGTAGCTTGTAACATCTACCTTGATAGAATTGTCAGAAGCTCCAAGTTTGATTGTTGTTGAAGATGGAGTCCTTGCTGATGTTGAATCCTCCATGTGATACTTCTTGAGGAGTTCTTTGAGATACTTGGATTGACAAATAAATATACCATTTGACCTTTGACTTACTTGCAATCCAAGAAAGAACTTCAGTTCACCCATTATACTCATTTCAAACTTACTCTGCATTAGCTTAGCAAATCTCTTACAGAGATCATCATTAGTAGACCCAAATATGATGTCATCCACAGACTTGGACTAATATCATATCACTTTTGTGTTTCTTTGAAAAAAGAGTTTTGTCTATGATACCTCTAACAAAACCATTTTCTAAAAGAAAACTAGAAAGAGTGTCATACCATTTTCTTGGGGCTTGTTTGAGACCATAGATTGCCTTGAAGAGAAAGTACTCAAAGTCCAGCAACTCCTGATTTTCAAAGCCAGGGGGCTGTTCCACATACACTTCTTCATCAAGCTCACCATTTAGGAATGCACTCTTAACATCCATTTGATAGACTTTAAAATTGGAGTAAGCTGCAAATGCTAAGAACATCCTGATGGCCTCAAGTCTAGCCACTGGTGCATAGGTTTCATCATAATCAATGCCTTCAGCTTGTGAATACCCTTGAGCAACCAGTCTTGCCTTGTTCCTTGTAACAATGACATCCCCATCCAGCTTGTTTCTGTATACCCATCTAGTACCAACTACTTTCTTGTTCTTTGGTCTGGGTACCAGCTTCCAGACTTGCTGTTGTTCAAATTGATTGAGTTCATCTTGCATAGCAATCACCCAATCTGGATCAGTCAGTGCTTCCTCAGTCTTCTTTGGCTCCATTTCAGATAAAAAAACCCTGAATAATGACATTCATTCTGAGTAACACTTCTAGTTCTAACTCCAACACCTGGATCACCAATGATCAGCTCAAAGGGATGAGCTCTATTCCATACAATCTGTCTTGGAAGATTTGATCTTGATGATTCGCCTTGAAATTCATTGTGGTGTTGTGACTGACTAGTAGATCCTTCATTTCCTCCCCCTGAGTTGTTGCTTGATTGCCTTGGTGATTTTTCTCCAATGTTGGTGGTATCTCCATTGTTACCAATGTTTCCACCACCACCACCAGGATTATTATCATCATTGTTATTGTCATTACCAGCAACATTCTCAGGTGGGGCTTCATCATCTGAATCTGAGTCTGGCAAGTTATCAAACTTCAGTTTCTCAGATGAGTCTTCTGTTTGGATACTAGAGAGCTTAGTGTCATCAAATGTTACATTGACACTTTCTTTCACATGGTGACCATCAATCAAGTACACCCTGTAAGATCTTCTGGAATAACCAATAAAAATAGCTTCTTGTGCCTTAGCCTCAAACTTGCCAAGTTTCACATTGTCATCCTTAAGCACAAAACATTTTGCTCCAAATACATGAAAGTCTTTGAGAGTTGGTTTCTTGTTGTTCATGATCTCATACGGAGTCTTCATTAAATCCTTGTTGATTAAAGTTCGATTCTGAGTATAACAAGCAGTGTTCACAGCTTCAACCCAAAAGTACATTGGAAGTCTTGATTCACTTAACATAGTCCTAGCAGCTTCAATCAATGTACGATTCTTCATTTCCACCACTCCATTCTGTTGAGGAGTTCTAGGGGCAGAATAATGTCTTGTTATTCCTTTATCTGAACCAAAGTCATTTAGGACTGCATTCTTGAATTCAGTTCCATTATCTGACCTTATAGCTCTAACAGGGAATCTCGAATCCAGCTCAATCAACTTTATATGATCAATCACCATCTGTGGGGTCTCATCCTTGGAATGTAGGAATAAAACCCAAGTATATTTGGAATAGTCATCAACAATCACATGTGCATACTGTTTCTTTGACATGGACATCACACTAACTGGACCAAACAAATCCATGTGTAGTAGCTGAAGTGGTTCAGTTATTGATGATGTGTCAGTGCCCTTGTGAGAAGCTTTCTTTGACTTTCCTTTCTGACAAGCCTCACACAGTCCTTCCTGTGTAAATTCCATCTGAGGCAAACCTCTAACCAATTCCCTCTTGACTAAAGAGTTCATGGTTTTGAAGTTAAGGTGAGACATCTTCTTGTGCCATAGCCAACTCTCATCTGATGAAGCTTTAGCATAAAAACAAGTAACTTCATCTTTTGAAAGGCATATGTTTAGGCCTATTAATATTCCGAGGAAACAACTTAATTTAAACAAGTATGTAATAAGTAAATAATAAGTTTATATGTCACAGAAATCTCAGATAGTTTTATCTGTCAAGAGAATGGAGAATTAAAAGTCATCTACAGACTTGAAGTTATTCTACATTGAAAGAAGTTCAATTTATTGATCAAGCCTCAGTGAAGTATTCAAGTTAGTGGATTTACTACAGTGACAGAGATTTCCAGTGGTGACGGAAGAAGTACAGGATACAGAATTTTGTCAAGCTAAAGAAAGAAAGCCACAGCTTTAAATGTTTTAAACATGAGGAATTATCATTGAAGTCAGTTATTCATGAAACCAGACAGTGCATCGAATGACGACATCATCAGTGGAATTAAATCATATCTATTCAGTGGTTTTCAGAAGAGAGAGAGATGCAAGGCTTTAAAGATATCTTATTTTAATTTACTAAGTTAATTTAATTAATAAATTAATTCTATCAGAATTAATTTATTTATTAAATTAATTAGGTTAGTAGTTTAAATTATTTATTAACTTAATTCTATTTAAGAAGAATTAATTTAATCTCTAATTTAATCTATCTAATTAAATTAAAAGGATTTTCTAAAATAAAACAGTATGACCTGTTTTATTAGATTTAAAGAACTCGGTATGACCTATTACTTTGTATGACCTTGTATTATTATTGGCAGGTCATACCGAATTATAATAAGGTCATACTAAGTACTTTTCAGGTCATACAGTTTCCTTTTACAGGTTCTACCGAGTATTGGTGAGTGGGTCTCAGGTCATACAAGTCTTCTATGCAGGTTCTATTTGGTTTGCAAGGTCATACCGAATTCATTCCTGAGGTCATACAAGGCAATTCAAAAGTATATTACCCGAGGCATTTTTATTAGAGAAGGCAGCAGACAGAAAAGACATCAAGAACAAAAGAAGCATTTACTCAAGAACTACCAGAGCTTTAAATCTCATTTCTTCTCAAGCAATTAATTCTAGTTTGTATTGTTAAATCCAAACCACTAGAATTTGATTACTTGTATTGCTTTGACTATCTAGCGGATTTTTATCCCTAGAACGAATCTTAAATTATCAAATATTGTTAAATCATTTTATTACAAATATAGATAAATTCATGTCGAATTTATTCTAGATTTGTTTTAATTTATTTAAGATTCAATCTTGTACTAAGTATCATTTGTAACACCCTTCAAGTTTAATATAAGTTATATTTAACTTGAATCTTGTTTCATTTTTATTCCGCATCAATTTGTTCCTAAACAGTTAAATCATTTAAAGAACAAATTCGAGAAAACGGTATAGTTTGTATTCAACCCCCCTTCTACAAACTTATCAGGACCTAACAATTGGTATCAGAGCCTTTTGATTGATATACAAATCAAAGATCCAATTGTTTTGAGATTTTTCTTTTAAACTCTGATTTTTTATTTAAATTCTAAAAATCTCAAAAGATGTCTACTACACAGAAAGTGGGGACAGTTAAAATCCCAATATTCAGCAAGGAGCATTATTCAATGTGGAAGAAGAAAATGCTCCTATTTCTTAAGGTTGCAAATCCTAAATATATTGATGTGTTGAAGAAAGGTCCCAAACTCCCTATGATTATTGAGGAAGAGATAACAGTGGATAACGTTGTTACTAGGCCTGCTAGTATGTACCCTAAAGATCCCAAGGAGTACACTCCTGATGAGAAAGAGGATGTTACCTTGGATTCCTGTCTACAGTTGATCCTTATTGAAAGTCTTGATCCTGTCATGCATAATCATGTTCTAAATTGTGAAACTGCCAAACACATTTGGGGAACAATAGAGATAATCAATGAGGGGACAGAGGAAGTTAGGGAGAATATGCTGGAAATTCTCACTTCACAATATGAGCATTTCAGATCAAATCCAGGTGAAGGTATCTCTCAGGTGTTTGAGAGATACAAAAAATTAATCAATGATCTAAATCTCAATGGGAAGCACTACACCAACAAAGAGATTAACAAGAAGTTCCTTCTTACCCTTCCACCTCATTTGGAGCACAAGATATCTGCTATTAGAGAAGCAAGAGACATGAATGAGCTTGCTTTGGAAAGATTGTATGGTGTCTTGAAGACCTATGAGCTGGAGCAGATTCAACAGAAGGAGCTGTATGGAACTGGAAGGATTGTTGGTACCTCCACTGCATTGGCTGCTGAAGTCCCACAGAAACTGGAAGTGAAGGCTGTTCAACCTTCCAGTTCTCACATGAATGTTATTGATGCTGAATATGGATTAACATCCATTGATCAATCTGGTGGTGACTTCTATTCTATGGAAGAACTTGATCAGCTGGAGGATGGTGATTTGGCTTTGATAGTCAGAAAGTTTGGGAAGTTTAGATTCAAGAGGAATCCCAATCTTAAGTTCAGACCCAGATTTCAGAGAGGTGGATCTTCATCTTCAAGTGGCACAAGGGGTGGCTACAAAACTGGAACTGTGGAAAGGAGTATAATCAGATGCTACAATTGCAATGAGTTGGGTCACTTTGCTACTGAGTGCAGAAAGCCAAAGCAAGTGACTAGAAACACATTTGATTCTAGCAAGAAGAACAAGATTGGGAAGGCCTATGTTGCTGAAGGAAAGAGTTGGGATGACACTGACAGTGATGAAGAAGCAGGTGAGATTGGGAACCTTGCTTTAATGGCTAAAGAGGAAAGCACTTCATCCAGATACATGTCAGAGGTAACCTTTACTGACGCTGAAATGATTTATCATCTTGGTGGCACCATAAGTTGTGCACGCACTGAAAATGATAGAATAAATCTTTTAAACACAAATCTTGAAAAGGAATTAAAAGATTTGAAACTTGTGCATGTTAATCAGGATGAACTTAATGAGAAAATTGCTTTTCTGGAGAATAGGGTTAAATGTTATATTCAACTGGAAACCATTCTCAAAGAGCAGATTAGTGAGCTCAAAACCAAAGCTAATGCCTATTACAACTCTTGTAAGACGGCTAAAGAAATTTTCAATAAACAAGCTATTGGTAATCATGTCAGTATAGGTTATGATTATAATGAGGCTATAGGATTGCTTGGTATTAATACACCTTGTAGGGTCAGAGAAGAAGGAAAGGCTGTTCCTTATATTCTTAAGGGTATTAAAACACCCTTCTGTAAGGAGTCTGAGGCAGAGCCTCTGAATGAATCTTCTATCATTATTGCTGAGGAGATTCATGAAGAAGATGTTGCCTTAGAAGCTGAGAAATCCAAAAAGTGTGTATCTGATATTCCAGTCAAAGTTGCTACAACTAAAAAGACTAAATCAGATATCCATAAATTGGATCAAAACAACTGTAGAACTAACATGCCTGCTATTAATTCTTCTCATAAAGCATGTGGTGTGGGTAATTGCATGTCTTGTGCTTTTAATGTTATGTATGCTTTCTTTAATAAAAAGCATGTATCTAGTGATAAGACTGCTCCACGTCAACATGTTAATAATAAGAAGCATGTTAAAACAAAGACTACTAGTCCTCCTCAGACTAGAGTGGATTCATTTATCCCTAAGCCTACTCAGAAATGTGTTAAGGCTGGTTATAAATGGAAACGCTCTTATGTGAAAGAGGATGAAGTAGTTTTAGTTAGAAATGTTGTTTTGCCTGACAAAGGCCAGTTCTTTAAGTATGCCGGACCCAATCAATTTTGGGCTCCGAAGAAGGACTAATCAATCTGATATTGCAGGGAGTTAAACAGGTAAACCGAGTTATGTGGATTCTGGACAGTGGCTGTTCAAGGCATATGACCGGAGATAGAGCCCTGCTATCAGATGTGATTGTGAAAGCTGGCCCAGTAGTTACCTTTGGAGATAACAGCAAGGGTATTACGAAAGGATATGGCTGTTTGAAGTACGGAAATGTTATCATTGAAGATGTTTCATTTGTGGAAGGTCTGACGTTCAATCTTCTCAGCATCAGTCAGTTCTGTGACAGAGGATATGTTGTTTCCTTTGAAAGAGAGAAGTGTCAGATCACTCACAAGAAGAATGGAAAGCCTGCTCTTCAAGGAGTAAGGAAAGGTGACTTGTTCATAGCTGATCTGAACTCGGGATTCAAAGATGAAGTGAATTGTTTTTATGCTAAAGCTTCATCAGATGATAGTTGGCTATGGCACAAGAAGATGTCTCACCTTAACTTCAAAACTATGAACTCTTTGGTCAAGAGGGAATTAGTTAGAGGTTTGCCTCAGATGGAATTTACACAGGAAGGACTGTGTGAGGCATGTGAGAAGGGAAAGTCAAAGAAAGCTTCTCATAAGGGCACTGACACATCATCAATAACTGAACCTCTTCAGCTACTGCACATGGATTTGTTTGGTCCAGTTAATGTGATGTCCATGTCAAAGAAACAATATGCACTTGTGATTGTTGATGACTATTCAAAATATACATGGGTTTTATTCCTACATTCCAAGGATGAGACCCCATTCCTGGTGATTGGCCATGTAAAGTTGATTGAGCTGGATTCTAGATTCCCTGTTAGAGCCATAAGGTCAGATAATGGTACGGAATTCAAGAATGCCATTCTGAATGACTTTTGTGCTGATAAAGGAATAACAAGACAGTATTCTGCCCCTAGAACTCCTCAACAAAATGGAGTAGTGGAAAGAAAGAATCGTACATTGATTGAAGCTGCTAGGACTATGTTAAGTGAGTCTAAACTTCCAATGTACTTTTGGGCTGAAGCAGCGAATACAGCTTGTTATACTCAGAATCGAACGTTAATCAACAAAGACCTAATGAAGACTCCGTATGAGATCATGAACAACAAGAAACCAACTGTCAAGTACTTTCATGTATTTGGAGCAAAATGCTTTGTGCTTTTAGATGAAAATGTTAAACGTGGCAAGTTTGAGGCAAAGGCACAAGAAGCTATTTTTGTTGGTTATTCCAGAAGATCTTACAGGGTTTATGTGGTTGGCAGTCACACAGTAAAGGAAAGTGTCAATGTTACTTTTGATGACACTAAGTTCCCCAATATCCAAAAAGAAGATTCATCTGAAGAGCTGAAGTTTGATAACTTGCCAGACTCAGAATCAGATGATGAAGCCCCACCTGAAGTTATTGCTGGTGATGATAATAACAATGATGATAATGATCATGGTGATGGTGGTGGAAACACTGGTAACAATGGAGATACCACCAACACTGGAGAAGAATCATCAAGGCAAACAAGCAACAACTCAGGGGGAGCAAATGAAGGATCAGCTAGTCACTCACAACATCAAAGTGAATTTCAAGGCGAATCATCAAGATCAAATCTTCCAAGACAGACTGTTTGGAATAGGGCTCATCCTTTTGAGCTGATCATTGGTGATCCAGATGTTGGAGTTAAAACTAGAAGTGCTTCTCAGAATGAATGTCTCTTCTCAGCATTTCTATCTAAAATGGAGCCAAAGAAAACTGAGGAAGCACTGACTGATCCAGATTGGGTGATTGCTATGCAAGAGGAACTCAATCAGTTTGAACAACAGCAAGTCTGGAAGCTGGTACCCAGGCCAAAGAACAAGAAAGTTGTTGGTACAAGATGGGTATACAGGAACAAGCTAGATGAGGATGGCATTGTCACAAGAAACAAGGCAAGACTGGTTGCACAAGGGTATTCACAAGCTGAAGGCATTGATTATGATGAAACCTATGCACCAGTGGCTAGACTTGAGGCCATCAGGATGTTCTTAGCATTTGCTGCTTATTCCAATTTTAAAGTCTATCAAATGGATGTTAAGAGTGCATTCCTGAATGGTGAACTTGATGAAGAAGTGTATGTGGAACAGCCCCCTGGCTTTGAAAATCAGGAGCTGCTGGACTTTGTGTACGTTCTCTTCAAGGCTATCTATGGTCTCAAGCAAGCCCCAAGAAAATGGTATGACACTCTCTCTGGTTTTCTTTTAGAAAATGGTTTTGTTAGAGGTATCATAGACAAAACTCTTTTTTCAAAGAAACACAAAAGTGATATGATATTAGTCCAAGTCTATGTGGATGACATCATATTTGGGTCTACTAATGATAATCTCTGTAAGAGATTTGCTGAGCTAATGCAGAGTAAGTTTGAAATGAGTATGATGGGTGAGCTGAAGTTCTTTCTTGGATTGCAAGTAAGTCAAAGGTCAAATGGTATATTTATTTGTCAATCCAAGTATCTCAAAGAACTCCTCAAGAAGTATCACATGGAGGACTCAGCATCAGCAAGGACTCCATCTGCAACAGCCGTCAAACTTGGAGCTTCTGACAAATCTATCAAGGTAGATGTTACAAGCTACAGAGGTATGATTGGCTCCTTACTCTATCTTACTGCTAGTAGACCAGATATTATGTATGCTACATGCTTGTGTGCAAGGTTCCAAGCTGAACCTAGAGATGTACATCTCATTGCTGTGAAAAGAATCTTCAGGTATCTTAAGGGTACACCTAATCTAGGTATCTGGTACCCTAAAGATTCTGGTTTTAATCTTGTTGGATATACAGATTCTGATTATGCAGGTAGTGTTGTGGATAGAAAGAGTACCTCTGGGAGTTGTCAATTCCTTGGAGGTAGGTTGATTTCCTGGTATAGCAAGAAACAGCAAACAGTTTCCAATTCAACAGCAGAAGCTGAATATATTGCTGCTGGAAGCTGTTGTGCTCAGATCTTATGGATAAGGAATCAATTAAAGGACTACGGCTTTGCATTAGACAAAATTCCCATATTTTGTGATAATACAAGTGCCATAGCAATCTCCAACAACCCTGTGCAGCACTCGAGAACAAAGCACATTGATATCAGGTATCATTTTATCAGAGAGCATGTTATGAATGGAACAGTGGAGTTGCACTTTGTACCCACTGAAGAACAGACTGCAGATATTTTCACTAAATCTGTTGACGAATCCACATTTATTAAGTTAGTTGGTAAATTGGGTATGTTGAACAGTCTTAGTGATTGATAATATCTCCAGGTTTGTTCTTAACTAAATCATTTTCTCTTGTTGATTTTGAGATGTTAAATATTGCCAATCCATGTTTATTGTATAAAGCTTGTTAATTTAAATGTTCTGAATAATTTAATTTCTTTAAAAATATTTTTCTCATTTTCCATGGAGAAATGTATTTTTATTGAAAGTTTACTTATTTAGACTCATTTAAGTTATTTTCAGATTATAAAATTTTTTGTTCAGATTTTTATGCAGGTTTAGTGTAATTTTGTGTTTTTGTTAATTTTTATGCAGAAGGTTTTAATACTGTTAGCATTTTTTTTGAAATTTCTGATGTTTTGCTGCTATTTGTGTACATTTCTCACTCGGTATGACCCTCCTCAGGTCATATTGGGTTATTTTCTCTAATATTATTAGTTTTATAAATAATAAAACTCGGTATGACCCTTGAAACAGGTCATATTGGTTTTATTTTTGTTTTAATATTTTCAAAAACTCGGTATGACCCTTGAAACATGTCATATTGGTTTTATTTTTGTTTTAATATTTTCAAAAACTCGGTATGACCCTCTGTTTTGGTCATACTGATTTTTATTCTTGTTTAATTATTCTCAAAACTCGGTATGACCTCCCTTTTAGGTCATACCGAGCTCAGCAGAACCTGTGCCTATAAATACTCTTATTTTGCAGGTTCTTTTGCTTCTCATCCCTCTCTAACTCAAGTTTTTACTTAGTTAACTTTGCTCTGGTTTGTGTTTTATTCTTAGAACAACGAACTATTGCAAATTTTTCTTGTGAATTTCTTGGGATTTTATTTCTTTTCTGATAATTATTATTATTAATTGCTGTGTTATTCTAATAATATTTTTAATTTTATTATTTATTTTCAAATGGCTGCGGAGTTTGTTGTTGAACGTTTTAATAATTACGTTGGCTATTTTGATCCCCTTAAGTGTTCTGTTGAACGTTTTAGGCCGTGGATTCGTTTTTTAAATGAACAATCAATTGCTAGCTATGCTATCACTGCTTCTGTTGATTTAAAGATTGAACCCCTTCGTCTATTATGCTTAACTGCTGTTGTTGCTGAAGATATGCGATCTTTCACATTCACTATTTATGATCGTCAGTACACAGTAACTAAGGAGATCTTTTGTCAAGTGCTTCATTTTCCACTTGATAACTTTGTTAGATTCCCTACTGATCCTGAGTTAGTTCAATTTTTCTCTAGTATTGATTATCAAGGGAATATTGTTCTTCCTCGGTTGAATAAAGGTAATTTAGCATGTGAGTGGGATTTGTTCTTTGACTGTCTAGCTAAAGTGTTTAGTAATTCTACCAAAAACAACTTTACAGTCATCACTTCTCTACTACAAAACATTGCCTATGCTGCTGTTTATAACCTGAGGTTGGACATAGGAACTCTTGTGTGGGATCTCTTGATAAGGAGGATTTTCAATTACACTAGAGATATTGAAACTGGAAGGAAAGTTAAATGCTTTTATTCTCGTTTCCTTTCTCTGGTGTTGGACCATGTTCTTTCTGATGAACATAAAACACTGTTTTTAAACACTCCTTCTCAAGTTCCCGCACACACTAATCCTCTCATTTACTCAACCTTGTCCACAAGCTCAAAGTCTGGAAGGAGACCTCTAGTTCCACAATCTTATCTACGAGAGATTTTGCAACCACAGTTACCTTTACTCTTTATTGAACATCCAGTGGTTGCATCCTCGTCAGCAGGAACTTCAGTGGCACCTCCTAACACTATGGCACTTCAGGTAATATATCCTCTCTCAACTGCTCCACTAACCCAAGAGGTTCTTAGGATTGACCAAGGGATTGTAGAACCACAATCTCTGTCCACGGTCATAGAGCCACACACAGAGTCAACTCCATTGACCGCTCCCCTAGAACAATCAGCTACAACAAGAGCAAGTGAGCAACTTGAAGTAGAGTTTAATATGAGTGATCCCACAGCTCTGCCTCCACCACTAAAGAAGAGAAGAACACTACTCGAGGCATCTGTTAGCCAGTCTGTATCCTCCCAAAAGGATATAGATTCTCAAAAGGCCAATGAACAGTTACTAGAGACATCCTCTCTACAGGATGAATCTATTGAAATTCGCCATCAGGCCATGGCATTCTGTACAGAGTCAAGCACACTCCCATTACTCACAATGGGAGAAAACATTTCTGAAACATTAATAGAGACTCTTGCACAGGACACTCTGAGAGGAGAGCACATAGGAATGATTGATGAAACAGTGCCTACCATTGTCACGGTAGAAGGGCCTTCACAGGCTTCAGAGGGAAAATCTGATTCTTTGCCCACAATAATAGAATCATTTTCTCCCCTCCCAGAGGGAACATCTCTGGCTCCCCTAAGGGATTCTTCACTCGCAGTTTTAACTGGAGAAAGTGAAGGGCAACATGGTAAGTCTATATCTGAAGCAATTCAGTTTTCAATTTCTGATGAATTTTTGGACCTTACCATGGATTGGGATTCGCGAACTCCCATTGCACCACCAGTGACCTCTCAAGAAGGGGCTATGGTGATTTTTTCTGCAGGTACTTCAACTCCAACAATGGATAAACAGCTAGTGGTTAGTTCTGAGAGACAAACACAGAGCGATACACAAGCACGTGAGGTGAGTGAAACACCATCGAGAGAAATTGAGATGAGTGCACACAATGAAACATACACTGCTTCATTATTGGCTCAAATAGCTGGTTTACAGAAACAACTTCAAGAGACCCAGGCTGAAAAGGAAATTCTCAAAGCACAAGTGGTTGAACGATCTACTTCTTCCACCTCTGTAACTAATCAGCTGGGTTCAATTAGAGATGAATTGGAAGGAGTGAAGGTCACATTGGTCCCAAAGATGAATGCTATTCAAGAATCACAAGTGTTAATGGCCTCGGATATGTCAGAGCTTTTGGTTTCTAATGCTGAGATCAGGGAGGCTATCAAACAGATTCCTATTATTTCAACCAAAGTAGACGCCTGTCAAGATACTATTGATGAAAATCAGTACTTCAATGATGAGAGGTTTACCAAGATTGAAGGAGGGATGCATCATCTGAACGAGGGCATGAAACATCTATATGCTATGATCAAGGTCTCACATCAACCCAATACTGAACAGAAGAAATTCTTTGAGGGTGATGATGATGAAGGGGGCGATGGAGACAGAGATGGTGAAGGAGAAAGAGAAGGTAAAAAGGAGGATCCTAAGGCTGATAAAGTCAAATCTGTAGAGGATGCCTCAACTAAGGGGGAGAATAAGGAGAAGGAGATACAAGGAGGAGAAGAAGTGAGAGATCAAGGAAGAGAAACTGAAGGTTCTGGTTCTGGAAAGGACAAAGGGAAGCAGAAGTTAACCTTTTCTGATGCTGACTACTATCAAGGTGAACAGGGAGATTTTGATAGTATTGAATCTGGAGAAACCCCTGAAGATATCTTTGGTGAAGTGGAGGTTGAAGGAGAGGCTGATTTTGCTGACTGGGAAGATGAACCTGAAGTGGATCCTGCCTTTGAAGCTGAGCTGTTAAGACAGAAAGCTGATCTAAAGAGAAGAGAAAATGAGAATGCTAAGGTGTCTGACATAATCACAAAGCATCTAGTTATCCAAAAAGCTGAACATCAAGAAAAGCAAAGGCTTCATGATTTAAAAGTCAAAGACAGAAAGTTATATGTGAGGCTGAAGCTTGGAGAAGAATGGGATAAAGCTAGAGAAATGTTCTCACATCCAACAGGGTCAGACAATGATGGAAGGTTCTTTAGCATGTTGGAAAGGTACAGACAGGTCAATCCAGACAACACAATATATATGAAAGCTCTTCATGCGGAGATTTCAAGAATTTCTACTGGATTTGACAGAGTCAGAGAGGAGTTGAAGATCTACATCTACACTCATAATGAGGGAACTTTCATAGTTTCTCTTAATCTTCTGGAAGGTAGAACTCTCTCTGAGCTTTGGGTATTCATGTGCAAAGTAAAAAGAACTTCTCCATTAGCTGAGCTGCTGCATGATCAGCTAAGAGACTTTGCAATGAAAGCTAGCCCTCAAGTTGTGGATGTGCCATATGAAGTTAAATTTTATAAAGGAAGGGCACTTCAAACTTGTGGTGTGGATCCAATATCTCTGAAAGATTATCCTGCCAAGCATCTTGTCTATATGGAGAACATGTTGAGGACAACAGGGTTTGCTACACAGGAAAAGACAGAAGTTGCTGATTTGATTCAAGACTATTGCATTGCCAATATCAAGAGATATCATCAAATGAAGAATAGGCTGAAGAAAGTCACAGCTCAACCTGTCAGACCTAGTGGCATTACTTCTGAATCTGATCGTATTTTGGACAAGGATTTGCTTGAGGCACTTGAAGAAGGAGAGATGATGGAATCTGAAATTTGAAGAAGCTCTAGTCTGTAAATGTTATATGTATAGAGCTTAGGTATTTCAAGATAGGATCAATGTAAACACATGTTCAGTCAAGAGGAACATCTATCTTGTATTTATCTTTAATGTTTGAATCTGGAAATGTTATATATAAACCAGAACTTTTCTTGTTATTTACTTGGCTCTTAAAAGTCATTTCTATTTCTTGTTTAAGTTAGTTGAGTTATCCTCTAGGTATTTGATTGTTATTCTCTAACAAACAAATAGGGGGAGATTGAAAGGCATATGTTTAGGCCTATTAATATTCCGAGGAAACAACTTAATTTAAACAAGTATGTAATAAGTAAATAATAAGTTTATATGTCACAGAAATCTCAGATAGTTTTATCTGTCAAGAGAATGGAGAATTAAAAGTCATCTACAGACTTGAAGTTATTCTACATTGAAAGAAGTTCAATTTATTGATCAAGCCTCAGTGAAGTATTCAAGTTAGTGGATTTACTACAGTGACAGAGATTTCCAGTGGTGACGGAAGAAGTACAGGATACAGAATTTTGTCAAGCTAAAGAAAGAAAGCCACAGCTTTAAATGTTTTAAACATGAGGAATTATCATTGAAGTCAGTTATTCATGAAACCAGACAGTGCATCGAATGACGACATCATCAGTGGAATTAAATCATATCTATTCAGTGGTTTTCAGAAGAGAGAGAGATGCAAGGCTTTAAAGATATCTTATTTTAATTTACTAAGTTAATTTAATTAATAAATTAATTCTATCAGAATTAATTTATTTATTAAATTAATTAGGTTAGTAGTTTAAATTATTTATTAACTTAATTCTATTTAAGAAGAATTAATTTAATCTCTAATTTAATCTATCTAATTAAATTAAAAGGATTTTCTAAAATAAAACAGTATGACCTGTTTTATTAGATTTAAAGAACTCGGTATGACCTATTACTTTGTATGACCTTGTATTATTATTGGCAGGTCATACCGAATTATAATAAGGTCATACTAAGTACTTTTCAGGTCATACAGTTTCCTTTTACAGGTTCTACCGAGTATTGGTGAGTGGGTCTCAGGTCATACAAGTCTTCTATGCAGGTTCTATTTGGTTTGCAAGGTCATACCGAATTCATTCCTGAGGTCATACAAGGCAATTCAAAAGTATATTACCCGAGGCATTTTTATTAGAGAAGGCAGCAGACAGAAAAGACATCAAGAACAAAAGAAGCATTTACTCAAGAACTACCAGAGCTTTAAATCTCATTTCTTCTCAAGCAATTAATTCTAGTTTGTATTGTTAAATCCAAACCACTAGAATTTGATTACTTGTATTGCTTTGACTATCTAGCGGATTTTTATCCCTAGAACGAATCTTAAATTATCAAATATTGTTAAATCATTTTATTACAAATATAGATAAATTCATGTCGAATTTATTCTAGATTTGTTTTAATTTATTTAAGATTAAATCTTGTACTAAGTATCATTTGTAACACCCTTCAAGTTTAATATAAGTTATATTTAACTTGAATCTTGTTTCATTTTTATTCCGCATCAATTTGTTCCTAAACAGTTAAATCATTTAAAGAACAAATTCGAGAAAACGGTATAGTTTGTATTCAACCCCCCTTCTACAAACTTATCAGGACCTAACATCTTTGGATCCAGAGTGCAGATCAGCTATGAACAAATAACCTTTCCTTACTCCTTGAAGAGCAGACTTTCCATTCTTCTTGTGAAGGATCTGACATCTATCTTTCTCAAAGGAAACAGCATATCCTCTGTCACAGAAATGCTGATGTTGAGAAGATTGAACTTCAGACCTTCCACAATAGATACATCTTGAATGATAACATTTGCAAACTTCAAAAAGCCATATCCTCTGGTAATACCCTTGCTGTTATCTCCAAAGGTAACTCCTGGGCCGGCTTTCTCAACCACATTTGATAGCAGGGCTCTATCTCCGGTCATATGCCTTGAACAACCACTGTCAAGAACCCACATAACATGGTTTACCTGTTCCACACCCTGCAGTATCAAATTGATTAGACCTTCTTCGGAGCCCAAACTTGATTGGGTCCGGCATACTTAATGAACTGGCCTTTGTCAGGCAAAACAACATCTTTAACCTTAACTACATAAACCTCTTTCAGAAAAGAGTGTTTCCATTTATAGTCAGCCTTAACAAATTTATGAGTAGGCTTAGGGATAAATGGATCCACTCTAGTCTTTGGAGGACTAGTAGTATTAGATCTAACATGCTTCTTATTATTAACATGTTGACGTGGAGCAGTCTTATTATCAGATACATGCTTACTATTAAAATAAGCATACATAACATTGAAAGCACAAGACATACAATTAACCACACCACATGCTTTATGAGAAAGATTAATAGCATGCATGTCAGTTTTGCAATTGTTTTGATCCACTTTATGAATGTCTGACTTAGTCTTCGTTGCAAAAACAACTTTGACTGGTTTGTCAGACTTACATTTTTTGGACTGTTCAAGATCAAAAGCACGATCCTCCATAAGTATCCCCTCTTCAATAATGATAGAGTATTCATTCAGAGGATCTGCTTGGGACTCTCTAAAGAAAGGTTTATCAATACCCTTAAGAACATCTGGTATACCCCTTTCTTCAGCACTAACTCGATTAGTGGTATTTATGCTTAACTCACCAATAGACTCATTATAGTCATACCCTATTCCTACAGTTTGACCAATACTTTGTTTATTGATGATTTCTCTAGCAGTCTTACAAGAGTTATAGTAAGCATTAGCCTTGACTTTAAGTTCACTTATCTGACCCTTAAGAATGGTTTCCAGTTGAATATAACATTTAACCCTATTATCAAGAAATGCTATTTTCTCAGTTAGTTCATCCTGATTAACATGCACAAGTTTTAATTCTTTTATCTCATTTTCAAGGGTTGTGTTCAAAAGAAGTATTCTATCATTTTCTCTACGTGCACATGAAACAGTAGTACTAAGATGATAGATCATTTCAGTATCAGTAAACTTTACCTCTGACATGTATGTTGATGAAGTGCTTGCCTCATTAGCCATTAAAGCAAGGTTTCCAATTTCACCTGCTTCTTCATCACTATCAGTATCATCCCAACTCTTTCCTTCAGCAACATAAGCTTTCCCAATCTTATTCTTCTTGCTAGAATCAAATGAGTTCCTTCTCACTTGCTTTGGCTTTTTACATTCTGTAGCAAAGTGACCCAACTCATTGCAATTGTAGCACCTGATTGTGCTTCTTTCCACAGTTCCAGTTTTGTAGCCACCCCTTGTGCTACTTGAAGAGGAAGATCCACCTCTCTGAAATCTGGGGTTGAACTTAAGATTGGGATTCCTTCTGAATCTGAACTTCCCAAACTTCCTGACTATCATGGCCAAATCACCATCCTCCAGGTGATCAAGTTCTTCCAAAGAGTAGAAGTCACCACCAGATTGATCAATGGATGTTAAACCAAATTCAGCATCAATAACATCCAAGTTAGAACTGGAAGGTTGAACAACCTTCACTTCTAGTTTCTGTGGAACTACTGTTGTCAATGCAGTAGAAGTACCAACTATCTTTCCAGTTCCATATATCTCCTTCTGTTGAATCTGCTCCAGCTCATAGGTCTTCAGAACACCATACAGTCTTTCCAAAGAAATATCTCCAAGATCTCTTGCTTCTCTAATAGTAGATATTCCGTGCTCCAAATGAATTGGAAGTGTCAGAAGGAACTTCTTATTAATTTCCTTGATAGTATAGTGCTTCCCATTGAGATTCAGATCATTGATCAATTTATTGTATCTCTCAAAAACCTCAGAGATACCTTCACCAGGGTTTGATCTGAAATGCTCATAAGAAGAGGTGAGAATTTCCAGCTTATTCTCTCTAACTTCCTCTGTCCCCTCATTGATTATCTCTATTGTGTCCCAAATGTGTTTGGCAGTAGCACAGTTTAGGACATGATTATGCATGATAGGATCCAGACAATCAGCCAGTATCAACTGTAGACAGGCATCCAGTGTAGAATCCTCTTTCTCATCAGGAGTGTAGTCCTTGGGGTCCTTGGGGTACATCCTAGCAGCTCTAGTAACCACACCATTCTCTATTTGCTCTCCCTCGACAATCATAGGGATTTTAGGACCATTCTTCAGCACTCCTAGATATTTGACATTAGCAACTTGAAGAAACATGAGCATTTTCTTCTTCCACATAGGATAATGCTCCTTGCTGAACATGGGGATTTTGACTGTACCAACTTTTTGTGTAGTAGACATTTTTGAGATTTTTAATGAATAATGAAAATTTCAGAGTTTAAGAAAAAATCTCAAAACAATTGGATCTTTGATTAGTATATCAATCAAAAGGCTCGGATGCCAATTGATAGGTCCTGATAAGTTTGTAGAAGGGGGGTTGAATACAAACTATACCGTTTTATCGAATTTGTTCTTTATAGAATAAAACAATTTAAGAACAAATTATGGCGGAATTAAACGAAACAGAATTCAAGTTAAATATAACTTATATTAAACTTGAAAGGTGTTACAAATGAGGTACTAATTACAAGATTGAATCTCAAACTAATTAAAACAAATCTAGAATAAATTTGACATGAATTTATCTATTTTTGTAATAAAAAGATATAACAATAATTGATAATTTGAGATACGTTCTAGGGATAAAAATCCGCTAGATAGTCAAAGCAGTATAAGTGAATGAATTCTATTGGTTTATATTTAACACAATGATCCTGAGAATTAATTCACACAAAGAAAAGATTCGGTAGTGTTCTTGAAAATTCTTTTCAGAAGCTTTTATTGAAAGATGAAATGTTAAGTCCTTTTCTGTCTGTCTTGATCTTTTGCTTTAGTAGTAATCGCTTTACAAAAGTAATCTGCACGTCCTGTTTACCTTTTTCTTTCTGGAATGACTATCCAAATATATTGGAATGACTATCCAAAAATGCCTTGGATGACTATCAAAATGGCCTTGTATGACTATGATAATTTAGGAGAATTATATTAGAATTAATTAAAATAACCTTGGATGACTACCGGTATGACTACCGGTATGACTATCCTGGGTAGTCATTCCAGTTCATTTTAACTAATTAATTCTAATTTAATTCTAAATTAACTCTAATAATTAATTTATTTGCTAAATTAATTCTGATAAATTAATTTAATAAATTAATTAATAACTAATTTAAAATAGAATTTAAATTCTCATAGAATAGCAAAACCAATTCTTGAACCACTTTAACTGCTGAATAATATCCATTGTCTGAGGTTGTCATTTGATGCACTGTCTGGTTCATAAATGACTAACTTCAATGTATGTTCTTCATCTTGACTTTAAGTTGTGGTCCATTGTCTGCTTTTGACTATTGTTCAACCTTTGTAACCTGTACATTTGCTGTCACAAATCTGAAACCTCTGTCACTTTAATAAATCCACTTCTTTGAAGACTTCATTGAAGCTTGATCAAATAAATGAACTTCTTTCAATGTAGTATTTCTTCAAGTCTGTAGGATGACTTTAATCTGTATTCTTCTGACAGATATGATCTTCTGAGATTCCTGTGACTGTGACAATTGAATTATTACTTACTTTTTACAAACTTGTTTAAGTTGAGTTGAATCCTCGATGTAAACAAATAGGCCTAAACATATGTCTTTCATACTCTCTCATTCTTAGCTTAAACAAATAGGCCTAAACAAATAGGCCTAAACATATGACTGTGACAAAAGGTGATAAGATATTTAACCCCCCCCCCCCTTCTAGCTTATCTTAATCCCTTTGTGGACCTATCATCCACTTTGATTTTCCACGAAAGCTTTGAATTTTTTAAAGATTGTAAAAGTTTCTTATTTTTCTTACATGAAATAAACTCACGTCATCCTTGGAAAATCATCAATAAATATAAGAAAATATATGTTTTGATTAATCAAGGGAGTTTGAATGGGGCCACATAAGTTAGTATGAATTAATTCCAGAATAGCTTTCGCCCTCCATGAGCTATATTTTGGAAAAGATTCTCTATGTTATTTCCCCATTGCACATCATTCACAAATTCCAGCCTCGCCTGTAAATCTTAGTAGCCCTTGTACCATATTTAATTTTTACAACACCTTTAAATCATTAAAATTTAAATAGCAAAATCTTTAATGCCATATCAGAATATCTTCTTCGACTTCGCCTCGTAAAGCAAGTTCCCTTGAATCTTAAGTTCAACAACTCTTGCAATTGGATCTTAAGTTCGGCTAACTCTGTTGGTGTCATCCTATATGGTGCTCTTGATACTGGTTGGGCTTCTGGAATCAACTCAATACCAAACTCAACTTCTCTTTCTTACTCATTTTAAATTTCTTATCTTCTTTCTTGTATCCTGACTTAGAACTCGATTCCGTCTCTGTTCCCCTCTTCTTATTGGTAAAGAACTGAGTGCAAGCTTCATACTCCCTCTTGAAACCCTAGTTATTCCAACCAACTTGTCAAATTGCTCCAGCTCCAAGAAATAAACTCTTTTTCTGATTTGAGGCTTCAGTCCCTCTTGAAACATCTGAAATTTCCTAGCTTCAGTATCAACCTGATGAGGAGCAAATCTTGAAAGTTCCAAAAAATTTGACAGATACTCTGACACAGACATTCCTTCCTGCTTGAGTCCTAAAAACTTCATCTCCATCTCATTTTTCATACAGGTAGGAAAATATTTATCAAATAACAACTCCTTAAACTTGTCCAAGTCATTTTAGAACAATCCTCGGTTTGTTTAACCGTATCCCACCAAAATACAGCTTCCCCCTTAAACCGTGTGTTGCGAATTTTACCTTTTTTTCATCCAGGCATTCAGAAATCTCTATTACCTTCTCCATTTCTTTAATCCATGTGTTCATGACATGTGGATCCAAATCTCCTTTAAATACAGGGAGATCAACATCATTTAAAGCCTTGTATGTACATCTTCGTTTATTCTCACCTTCTCGTTCTAGACTTTCTACACGTTTCGGATCCTCCACACATTCAATATTCCTTGTAGGAATATTCATAGGCGTTCACTCTTCAGTTAAGCTCTTAAACATATTTCTCATTTCTCCCAAAACCAACAGCATTTCAGGATTAATTTGTTCACTAGATCCACTTCCATTAGGATTCTCGTCAACCATTTTCACCTACAAAGCAACACATAATATTAATACTACTTTATTTAGGATCTATATCATGAATCATGAATACATATCACCAGAATGATTATCGAACACTACATATGTAATACATCTTATACTCCTCACGTTCAACAGAAATGTCTACACATCTCCTAGACGTACTTGAGACCCCCAATTATATTAACTCGGGATTCTAAATTCCATTTTTTCTTCATTTCCTATCCTTAGCTCTAATACCACCAGTGACGCCCCTGACCTCGGGATGACCTCAGAAACCCGACTCGGGGAACTCCAATCAACCCGATCACCTCAATATATACTTACATAACTTAAACTTTAATTAATAAAACAAAAGAACTTACGGCGTGATCAAGTCTTATGACAAAAGGTTACAACATATAACAAGTTCCTTAACAACTTCAAAACATAAGTATATTACAAATGTGTCTTCCTTAAAGTTCTACGCGCTTCCATCCAATATCGATAGTTTAGTTCATCACATTCTTATTTTTTCATGAACATCTTTCTCCAAAGTTCTTCCCTGTGGAAGTTAGTGATATAAAAGAGGGAGCTCCTAGAGCCCAATAAGAATATATTATAACATTTAACCGAGGTTTGCAAAACAAGTAGTTTCAACAACGAAATCCTCAGAAATTCCATCAAGAGTTCATCACCACAAAAAAAACACATAAGTTAAAAATGAGTATTCAAACACGATAGATTCACAAGTTCTACTAGTGGGGATCCCGGCCAGCTAAACAATTGGTTTAGCTTTACTTCCAAAAAGGAAGTATCACAGTTCACAATATCAATGTAAGAATACTCAATTTTCATCAAATCATCGATATTTTAAAATCACATTTTCAACAATAAAACAGTACAGTATATACTTATCGTATGTTGCTTATAATCTTAATTTCTTTTTCGATAAGTCCCAATATTATCAACTTCCTTCCCTAAAAATATTATCAAAAATTCACACCGGCATTATCAACACATTTTCATATTTGTTATATGCAGTCTCTAACTAAATTAAATGTTAAGCAATTAAACTTAACTAAAATAAATAAATAAAGAATAATAAATAGAAAGGTTTGAGTACTTACCAAACTATAGGTAGTTTGTAAGCTTCCTTCTTCCTATTTACTAAGTTAGGGACACAACATATATTTATATCTCAAAGGAGGGACACTTTCCATTTCCTTGGCAATGTGGTTTAACCAACCGAGTTGATAGGAAAAATAAAATGCCTAACTATTGTTCAGTACAACAATATTCCTCGACATATTTTACAACAATCATCAGGTTTCTTTCTATTTAAATTTGCATGTTTCCCTTTCTGTTTTCAATGTGGTACAAAGAATTGATAACGGAAAAAAAAACAGAAGCCATGTCTCATGTACTCGAACACCCTCCTCTGAGGCATTCATAGGAAGGATATAAACTGCTAGCTTCGTTCTTCCAATTTCTACTTACTGAAATTTCAATGTCAAATTTGAGTACACATACACTCTTGTCTCCACTTAGATTATCAATGTGGGAGTGTTTTTTTTTTTTGCATAGGTGACCATTTATCCCACATCGAAAGGTTTATTGGAGTAAAAATCCTCCACACTCTATATATGTAAGCTTGACTTGGTTAGAAGACTCTAAGACATATTTAATATCCTATTTTCCCACATCAAAATGATGAGAGTGCAAGTTTTCTCCCACTCTTATATATTTATTTGACTCGTCTAATGACAAGTCTTGATCTTAATCGGCCTAATTAATGGTAGTTTAAAATTTACCCCCTTCCCTTTGAGCCTTGATGCATTGGATCAGCCCATATCCTTGAGTCAAATTCACATTTGGCTTTGAAAACAGTTCAAATTTTCATCATTTCCTCATTGGGTGCCCATCCATTTCTGCGTTTTTTTCTTTCTTTCTTTTCCACACGCCTTGATTAAGTTCGGCCCATTTTCACATGGGAGCTTCGATATGTCGAAGCAAACCAACATTCCAACAAATAATTTACTTACTATGTAGATTAACAATTATGGATTAAAACAACTACGTAATACTTGTAACAAAAGCACATAAGTTATAAATTATAATATTGAAGTAAAACCGAGTCGAGATATGTTAGGTCCCGATATGTTTGTAGAATGAGGGGTTGAATACAAACTGTACCGTTTAATCGAATTTTTATTGTTCTTGATTTAACAATTTCAATAACAAATTATTGCAAAATAAAATGAAACAAGATTCAAGTTAAATATAACTTATATGAAACTTGAAGGGTGTTACAATTCTGAGTACAAATTACAGAGTTCTTGATAAAACAAATCTAGAATAAATTCGACATGAATTTATCTATTTTTGTAATAAAAGGATCGAATACTAAAAAGTAGTTCGATATAAATTCCAGGGATTATGATCCGCTAGATTGTCAAAGCAATACAAGAGAGTAAATTCTAGTGGTTTGGATTATACAATAAGTGCTAGAATTTATGCCAATCAGAGAATTAAAAGCTTGGTTGGTTTTGACAGTTAATGGTCGTGAGCTTTATATTATTTCAATTGTATTGCCTTTTCTTTTCTTCTATCTCTTTTTTGTAATGTCAAGACTGCTGTCCATTTTTCTTTTTAAGTACACTTCCACTTTTCTTAAGAAGACTTAAGCAAATAAGCTTAAGAAGACTGTCGGGAAGACTTCCAATACAAATGGAAGACTTTCGGGAAGATTAAGATAAATAACTGGCAAGACTGAGAAAAGACCTAGGAAGACTCTCAGGAAGATTACCCAATGACAGTCTTCCTAATGTTTTTCTCAGTCTTCCTAGTTATGTATTAATTCTAATTTAAATAACCTTTTAAATAATTTAAGTAATAAATTAATTCTAAATAGAATCAATTTAATAAATAAATTACTTAACTGATTTAATTATTTAAAAGAGAATAAATATAATTCCTTGAGTGTAGAAGAAATCCTTGAACCACTCAAATTAGAAGAAGAGCTAACACTATAGAATGTTGACACTCGATGTACTGTCTGGTTCATGAGTGACTAACTGCAATGTCTGTTCTTTATCTGTTTGATTTTAAGTTGTAGTCCATTTTCTTTTCCCTTTTTCAAACACTGTAACCTGTACATTTGCTGTCACACTCTTGAAATCTCTGCCACTTTAATAAATCCACTTAACTTGAATACTTCACTGAGGCTTGATCAATAAATTGAACTTCTTTCAATGTAGAATTACTTCAAGACTATAGATGACATTAACATTCATTCTCTTGACAAATATTATCTTCTGATATTCATGTGACATATGAATATATTATTTACTTATTACATTCTTGTTTAAGTTGAGTAGAATCCTCGGTGTTTACAAATAGGCCTATACATATGCCTTTCAGGATATTATAGGATTTTTAAGGAATAAAATTATTATACAAGATAAATATTCACAATATATGTTAAGATTGGGATTTTAGTCTGAATGAGAGAGCGGTTCATTAGGAAGATAAACGTGTTCAACAATAGGGCGATTCAAGGATCGTGTTCAACAATAGGGCGATTCAAAGGAACGTGTTCATGTTAGAATTTTATATAATAGTATATATATATACTATTATATAATAGTCGAAACATTGAAAGTTTTGTTTTTCGGTTTTCGGTCATTTATTCTATTTAATAAATTATAAAATAATATATAATATAGTAACTAGCTGATTATCTTTTATAATTAAAACACATTACCTTTTAATGAAAATATATTACCTTTTATAAACACTCCTAAAAATAAAAATTAGTATAATATATCTTTCAATCATTAATATTGTCTTTTTTAATTATATATCTTCTTAATATTATATATATTTCAATTATTAATACATTCCAAAAAATATCAAGATCTATATCTTATTAATAAAAATGTCAATTATACTATATTATATATATTTCTATTATTAATACTAGCTTATAGCTCGTGCAATACACGAATATTTTTAAATATTTTTATTATATTAATTTAAAATTTTATTCTTAGTATTCATAATTGTTTTTAATTTTTAATTTTATTAATATTTATAATTCTAAAATACAATTTTTTAAATATATTGTTGACAAATTTCGAACGTTACACATTTGAAAAAATAATTTACCTATTAAAATATAAGAATTACTTGATATTATATTCAACGGTTCTCATCTATTTATTTTAAGATGATTCTTATTTTTTGTAGTACTATCGTCCCTTAACGACCAAAACTCTAGATTTTTTTAATGTATTTCGTGATAAAAATATTAATTTTTATATTTGATACGTTGTTGATGGAGTTCGAACATCTCATTATTCTCCTCTATTTATTTTAAAATTTAACGATTTTTCTTTTTATGGTATTGTACAGTGATGACCAAAATTATGGATACAATATATAAAGATACATTTTTGGATAAATTATTTCATGTTGCGTTTCCTATACAAAACACATATATTTTATGTATATTTATTCAAGTTTATATGATTCAAAATTTAAATTCCTTGTTAATTTTTGAAATAGTTAGTATTAATATCTTATTGAGGTGATTCGAAACTTAAATTTTTGCTAGTATGTTATGAGTATGAGAATAAAGATCCTGACTTCTAAGATAATAATTGATCATTTGAGTGTATTACATTAACTATCTAATTACTCATATGGTAATTAAAATATTTAACAATATATGGTAAGTAATATTTAGAAGCAAATCAAAATATATGGTAAGTAATATTTAACAATAGATTATTAGATTTATTTTTTAACATGTATTAGTTGTAATCTTAGGAAAAATATGCTGAAATTAGTCTTATAATCCTTATTCTCTATAAGTATTATATTCAAAATTATCGTTAACGAATATGAAATTCTCAATTTTTAATAATATTTTGATATTATCCTTTTATGTTTGTTATACCTGAAAAAATATAATAGAATTTGGATGAATGAAAGTGTTATATCCCTTAAAAAAGTGTTATGTTAATACTAATTAACTTAGTCGTTTTATTTGTATTTTGTACAGTAAATTTGTAACATAAATTCAGGTAGAGGACTTCTCCTACGTCTCCTATAACATATGGTCCACATGCATTATTATTATCCATGATATACATGAACATTATATGAATGGTTCTTTAATATTGTAAATCGATATCTAGATTTTTGGTTTAACAATTATTATCTATTGGAAGTACCCATGAATTAAAGAGAAAAGAGTGTTACGAATA
The DNA here is from genome assembly GCA_030848705.1 of Heracleum sosnowskyi. Classification (NCBI taxonomy): domain Eukaryota; kingdom Viridiplantae; phylum Streptophyta; class Magnoliopsida; order Apiales; family Apiaceae; genus Heracleum; species Heracleum sosnowskyi. Next base: position 65,278,525 of record CM061241.1, on the reverse strand, counting down.
TTTACATAGAGAATTTTATTCAATATAGAAAACCCAATTATATTTGGTTTAAATTATCGAAATACACTTTTTAGTATTTAAATATAATCATACTATTAATCAAAGATATTTTTTAATATTAGATTTAATGGTTCTTATCTATCTATTTAATATCTAACGGTCCTTATTAATTTGGTCATACAAGGATCGGACTACCAAAGTTTTGGATAAGAAACCACTTATGCTTATTATATATAAGGATTTAATGATAGAATTACTTCTAATCCAATTATAATACTAATACTTCCACTTTTAACTTATATCCTTCTTAAGATAATAATTTATATTTTATATGATATAATCTTGATCATCTATTTTAAAAAAATATTAAATTCAATGGTTGAGATTGTTTTGGCGGTACTGAGGACCAGGCCAGAGTTTTGAATAAGATCTCTCTTACGCTTATTATTTATAAGGAGTTAGTAAAACAATAATGTATATTTTTTTATATTCTATTAATAAAAGCTCGTGCTTCGCACGGGTTATAAGCGAGCATATATATATATATATATATATATATTATATATTATAAATATAATATAACAACGTCGCAGATGTAATTTAATCAACTAGTTATTACTCCATATGCTTGGTAGTATTTGATGTTTGACTTTTTTGCATGCATTTTAAAGTGCTACGACTACATAGTTATAAGGGTATTTGTCTTATATATGGTTGTTTACCAAAATACGTTACCCCAAACTTTATTCCATACTAGCATAATAACCCGTGCGAGGCACGGGGCTTTTTCTATCAATGTGCGGAAGTGCTAATTTTTTAGAATTTGAAAATTATGATTGTACACTGACTTTATTTGAAATAAAATATAAGAACTCATAAGCATTGTATTTTAAATGTATGAGCCAACTAAAATGCAACCGGAAGCACCCATTTCTTAGTAAATGTTTAGACACTCGGGTGACGATAGATCATGTCATGTTTGCCTTTTTGTTGACGGTTTGAGACTCCGATGATGCTGGTGATCACATATATTTTGGTTGTAAGTGATCCGTAACTGCGTTCTCGTGTACCTCGAATAAAACTTTAGTTTTTTTGATAGCACACAAATTTGTTCTGAACTCGGTATGCCATATCATTCTGAGGCTGCACCCTATGTGAACTTGGGATGGTATAAAGTTAGACCCGCTATGTATATATGTGTGCATGCATCCATGCGTTGATATCAGATGGGATTTTACGGTAACACATGATGTCCTTTTTTTGTTTGTCAGCAGCGGTATGGAAAACTCTGAATAACTGTGCTAGTTCCTTTGTCTGACTCAAAGATTTAGCAGGCTCCGGTTTATGAGGGGAGCCTGTTGCATCTTCTAGTGTCATTATTCTCAATCCGGTAAAGCATATTCCCAGTCACGTGTTATTTTCTATCGATTCTCGCAATGTCCCTAATTTAATTTATAGATAATTTGATTTATTCAAAATTATCCGTGTACTAAAAATAGGATATTTCTTAACTTATAAACATGTTGTATAAGTCATATTTAGACTGATTCACTGAACGTGTACGAATTTATTACAGGTCTTGCGACAACTTTGAATCTTAAATTTCTAGTCGAAAAAAAAAACTGAAGTTAAGATAACATAAAGTTTAATAAATATACCTGTTTTTCTTTTTATTCTCAGTAAATCTATGGAAATTAAATTTTGAAGTTAATTGTTTAATAATTTAATCTAATTGGTTTGCCTTTCTTGTATTAAAAAATTCAATAAACACAGGTTAAATAAATTTCTCTCTTTCCTTTCTTTTCAAAAGTATAATCGACTCTCAGTTGGTCATGTGACATACTTATTTGCATCAGTCGTGTTCTTTAAATTTTTGGCATTGTAGGAAATTTAATATTTATTTACGAAACGATGAGAATCGATAAAGGTATTGTCCAATCAATGTACAAAAAATAATTTATATAACTTTTTTTTATCTTTTAGATCTATAATTTTAAATAACTCCGAGTGTATAATGTAATTGATCGATCATAATATTTTTCTTACTTGTATGATATGAAATATCATATTTTCTAAAATTTGTTCACTTGACTATATATTTTAATCTATTTAATTTATTATACAATTTTCAAATTGACCTATTATATATTTATTAATTTAATTCAAAATAAGCAATTATTAACTTCCATAAAATTAATATAAAATTTTATATTAAAATTAATTACAAATGTGTTACATACATAATTCATCCAACATAGTTCTAAATCTAGTCACTTCTATTATATTTATACTATATTCTTAAAATCAAAATATTAAAACTTTGATAGTTGGTCAGTACGATACTCATATTTTGGGATTTACACTTTAGTTCTTTTATTTTTATAATTGTACCGTAATTTTTTAAAGTAATAATTTTATTCAAAACATATATCTAAAAAATTGTTCAACACAAAACTCTTAAAGCACAATTTATTACGATCAAACACCTATGTCAATTCGACGCCGAGTTCAACAACCATATATAAGTATTCATATTTAAAATCATTTTCTTAAGAAACAAATATAAATATTAAAAGAAAATATTAAACTCGTGCATGACACATGTTACGAGCTTGTATTTATATATGTAATAAAAATACTCATGAATATCGTGTACACATGTTATGCTATATACCCGTGATTGTTGTCTAATTTTTAAATATTGAACACTACTTTTTATTAATTTAAAAATAAATAATTAAATAATATATAAAGAAACTACTTGTAATATATTACTTATGTTATAATCAATGTTTAGTATTATGCTTTATAGATTAAATATATGAATAATTCAAATAAATTGCGTAGTGCAATAATGATAGACCGTTGTGCAAAAATATATATCATTTTATAGTTTACATTACATATACAAAATATTTGTATGACTAAAACAAATGTAGATATACATCACACGCAACATTGTTTTTAAAATTTAATATTAAAATTATATAAGATTGGTTGTTTAAATAATTATGTACAACATTTTGAAAACTGAAACAACATAGATTCATATATATTATAAAATCACCTTTGTTTTTTGCTCAAAGTTAATATAATAATAAATATAGGATTAAGAATGATGTGAGGTTTATGTAATGTGATTTTTCAATCAAAATCAAAAGAAGTCATGTGACTCAATGGTTATAAGAATGATTTTCTTAGGGAAGGACAAGGGTTCGATTCTGCACAAAAACATTATTTACTCATTTTTTTTCTTTAGATAAGAGAGTAATGGCATGCCATGTAATTTCAAAATATATAAGGGTAAAATTGTCATTTTACAGGGGGTTTTTTGCTCAAAATTATCCCCTTGTTGTCCTATTATATATAGAAGAGGATTTACGATCTTTCCTACTTTTCTCTTTTTAAGACTATTGACTATCTCTCAAGTTCTCGTTATTAGCCTTTTTATTCTTATCTTCTAATCTTTTGTTCATCTTCTGTTAGCTCCCTCTTTGTCCTAGTTTTTTTTCTTTGTATTTCACCATATTTACCCACAAATACATATTCACGAACAATGAATTTTGGGTATACTAGCTTATAGCCCCTGCGATGCACGGTTACTTAAATTTTATTTATAATTATTTTGTTTATAATTATATTTTAATTACCCATGCAACACACGATTGTTTTTTTAATATTTATAATTATATTTATTTATGAATATTTTAATATTTAAAAGTTATTAGTTTACATGATTAAATTATTGTTAAAAAAGATTTAGCCAAAAAAATTATAGTTAAAAATTTGATATTTATTATATTTTACACGCTCAATTTAATATTTGTTTATATTGAGTTATAAAAATTAGATTTTGCCAATTTTATGGTCCACGTGAAATTCACAAAATAATCTTTAATTTAATTGTGGTTTAATATTTCTTTTTCAATTAAAAACTATTCTAAAATTAAAAAGAGAATAAAGTGACGAAATTTAATGTCGAGAATTCTATTCGATTTAGGAAATCTACTTATATGTAGTTTAGATTATTAGAATACCCTTTATTAACCAAATACAGTTTTTAATGTTAAATCTAACGGTTTTCACCTATCTATTTAACATTAAAAGATTTTTATTATTTTGGTATTAAATGAATTTCCTTATTTAATTACAACTATTTTTATGTTTTGACTTTTTAGAAAATCCAATCCTAATATAATATCTTTTAACTTATATCATTTTTAGATAATAACTTCTTTTTATATGATATAATCTTGATCATGTATTTTTAAAAGTATTGTATGTAACGGTTGAGAATGTTTTGGCGGTATTTAGGACCAAACTACCATGATAACATCATTAATTTTTCTTAATATTTATAATTTTTTTAATTTATAATTTTTTTAAATATTTATTGCTAAAATATAAGATACTCTTTTTTGTAATATGTTAAAGATGCGGGAACTTTGAAATTTTGAGAAAATAAATTATCAATTAAAATATAATTTTTTTGTAAAAATTCTTCTTTTAATATGTACACCGTGATCCAAATTTTGTATAAATTTCATTTTTTTATAGTATATCCGGTAAATATCTATGTTATTATATTAAAGACTAAATAATGAAAGTTTCCTTAAGTTTGGTCGCTTTGTTTGATCACTCAATCCATAATCGTTGAATCGTTCAAATTAAATTGTTGAAAACGTTAGATATAACAGTAAAATTATCATGTAGAATGATCTAAGTTTTGAATCTACCAACAACATATTAAAATATATAGGTTTTTTTTGAAAAATAAGAATTTTTTCATTTTTTCTTGCAGACATATGTTATTTGATAATATTTTTTGTAAAGTACGATTTTTCAGAAAAGTACTATACTAATTGATTAACAAACTTTTAAAGTTTCGAATTTAATAATTTACAATGTATATAGGTTTAAAAAGTTTGGCCTCTTCTGTAGGGTTTTTTTTTAATATGAATATAGTTCTGCTAACAATGAAATTAGGTCTTTATGAGTTCTTATAAAACAAAATCACCATTTACGTATAATTTATTATTTAATAATAAATAATATTTGATTAGTTATGATATAAAACTTAATAAAATAGGATTAAAAATATGCACAATTTTATAAAATTTTATCCTCGTATTATTATATTCTTTGTTGATTTGAATTTTTCTTAGATTGATTTTAATTTTTGAACATAGATTTCTAAATTTAAAATAGTTAGAAAAAAGTAATTAAATCGGTGTTAAAATAATGATGACATAATAATTATTATTAGGATTTAAATATTCAATTTATTAATTTGGGCTTTATCTTGTGTTTTAAAAATCAGATTTTGACGATTTTACACCCCACATGAAGATAACTAAATTATCTTTAATTAAAAGATGGTTTAACAATTTTTATCTACGTGGAATTGTCCATGGAAGAGAAATGAAAGTCACGAATTTTTTACATAGAGAATTCTATTCAATATAGAAAACTTATTTATATTTGGTATATTTGATTTAAATTATCAACATACACCTTTTAGAATTTAAATATAATCCTATTATTAATAAAATAAACTTTTTTAATATTTGATCTAACGATTTTCATTTATCTAGTTTAGATCTAATTGTCCTTATTAATTTGGTTGTCTACGACCAAAATTTGGGATAAAATCTCTATTATGATTATTATATATAAGGATTTAATATAATACGGATATCAAGTATATACTGATATAAGTATCTTACTAACTGCTTTTACTTTTAATTTTCGGTTTTATTTACGGTGTAAATAAAATTTTAAAATACATTATTACTTAAAAATTATTAAATAGAATAAAAATTATGTTATGATTATATAAAATTTTATTCTCATATTATTATATTCTTAATCAATTTGAATTTGTTCTTAATTAATTTTGATACTTTATTGAAAGAAACATAAAATTTCTATATTTAAAAGAATTAGTGGAAAAATAAATAAATTGGTGCTACAATAATAAAAAAAATATTTATTAAAATTTAGATACTCACTTTAATATTTGGGTTCTATCATGAGTTTTAGAAATTGAATTTTGACGATTTTACAACTCATGTGAAACTAACGAAATTATCTTTAATTTAATGATAGTTTAATAATTATTATCTAACTTGACCAGTTGACCTACCCATAAAATAAACCGAAAAGAAAAGATGGTTAAGAAGTTTTAAACAAAGAATTCAATTCAACATAGAAAACCAATTTATAATTGGTTTAAATTATCAAAGCACACTTTTTAGTATTTAAATATAATCCTACATTTAATCAAATACACATTTTAATATAAGTATTATATTCAAAATTATCGTTTATGAATATGAAACCCTCAACATTTTAATAATATTTTGATATTATCCTTTTATGTTTGTTATATGTAAAATACTATAATTATAATTTGGATTAATCGAATTGTTATGTTCTTTCAGAAAAAAAGTGTTTAAATTTATTCTTCTCCTAAGTCTTTTATAACGTAGGGTTTCATTCTAATCAATATGAATTGTTATCTTGATATTTGGTTTAACAATTATTATCTAACTGGAACTATACATAAATTCAAGAGAAAAGATATTTAAGAATTTTTACATAGAAAAATTTTAAATTATCAAAATACACTTTTTAGTATTTAAATATAATTCTATTATTAATCAGATATACTTTTTAATATTAGATCTAACAATTCTGATCGATCTATTTAAGATCTAACTATAATTATTAATTTGGTCGTATACTGATCGTACACGAACCAGATCGATTTTAATTTTTTCTTAAATTGATTATAATATTTTATTGAAATAAACAAAGAATTTATAAATTTAAAAGAATTAGGAAAAAAAAATTAAATTGGTGCTACAATTATAAAAAAATATTTATTAAAATTTAGATAATAACTTTATTGTTTGGGTTCTTGTGCTCTATCTTGAGTTTTAGACAACAGATTTTAACGATTTTACAGCCCACGCGAAACTTAAAAAATTATCTTTAATTTAATGATGGTTTAATAATTATTATCTAACTGGAACTATCCATAAAATAAAGAGAAAAGATAATTACGAATTTTTACATAAAGATTTCTATTCAATATAGAAAACCCATTTATAATAGGTTTAAATTATCAAAATACAACTTTTAGTATTTAAATACTATCATATTATTAATCAAATACAATTTTTAATATTATATCTGACGGTCTTCATCGATTTGAATATTTATAATTTTATAATCCAACGGATCGTATACTTTTGGTAGTACAGTGACCGACCAAAGTTTTGGATAAGATCTCTCTTACGCTTATGATATAAAATTTAATAAAATATGATAAAAAATATGCACAAATTTATAAAATTTTATCCTCGTATTATTATATTCTTTGTTGATTTGAATTTTTCTTAGATTGATTTGAATTTTTGAACATAGATTTCTAAATTTAAAATAGTTATAAAAAAAGTAATTAAATTGGCATTAAAATAATGATGACGTAATAATTATTATTAGAATTTAAATACCTACTTTACTAATTTGGGATTTATCTTGTGTTTTAGAAATTAGATTTTAACGATTTTACACCCCACATGAAGATAACTAAACTATCTTTAATTAAAAGATGGTTTAACAATTTTTATCTAACTGGAATTGTCCATGAAAGAGAAAAGAAAGTCACGAATTTTTTACATGGAGAATTCTATTCAGTATAGAAAACTTATTTATATTTGGTATATTTGGTTTAAATTATCAAAATACACTTTTTAGAATTTAAATATAATCCTATTATTAATAAAAATACATTTTTTTAATATTTGATTTAACGATTTTCATTTATCTAGTTAAGATCTAATGGCCCTTATTAGTTTGGTTGTCCAAGACCGTACGATCAAAATTTTGGATAAGATCCCTATTATGTTTATTATATGGGTTGAGCGGAGACTAACAAAAAGGTGGAGACCTGGAGACCAATTCTACACCCTTAAATTAACTTGAATTCAATGATCATCATTTTTTATTATACTTCATAAAATTAAACATAACAAAATTATATTATTATACACAATTACACATGTTTTTCTTTTTAACCATCCACGTTCTTAAAACCTACAACATCCGACATTTTATTTAGCAAGTTGGGAGGATTTGGGAGGACCTATATCACTAAACATCGTACTGCAAATATTATAAACAAAAAGTTCTGCATATAAAATATGTTTTACAAATTAAAAAAACCAATGCTTACTGCATAACAATGAAAAAAATGTGTAAAAAAATTAAATTATGCAAAAATAAAGAATAAAATAGTAAAATAATAATGTTTTGCAACTAAAGTAATGCACTGAATTAAAATAATAATATATTGCACTAAAAAATTATGAATACAATAATTGAAAGTAAAAAGTTTTGCAAACAAAATAACATAGAATATTAAAATTGTGCAAATTTTTTGAATAAAAAAATGGAAGACGTGAGAATGAATGTAATGCATATTGTAGTTAACGTTGTTGGTAACGTATAAGTTGTATATGCCTACATACAACCAATTTATAAGTGTGTAAAACAAAATAATATGTACCATTGGATTAGATAGAAACGAATGGTGTAAGATGTGGTCTCCACGGTCTTCAGTTCAGTTTAGGTCTCCATAGAACTTTTCTCTAACGATTTAATATAATAAGGATATCAAGTATATACTAATATCTTACTAACTGCTTTTACTTTTAATGTTTCGGTTTTATTTACAGTGTATATAAAATTTTAAAATACATTATTACTTAAAAATTATTAAACAGAATAAAAATTATGTTATGATTATATAAAATTTTATTCTCATATTATTATATTTTTATCGATTTGAATTTGTTCTTAATTAATTTTAATACTTTATTGAAAGAAACATAAAATTTCTATATTTAAAACAATGAGTGGAAAAATAAATAAATTGGTGCTACAAAAATAAAAAAAAATATTTATTAAAATTTAGATACTCACTTTACTATTTAGGTTATATCCTGAATTTTATAAATTGAATTTTGACGATTTTACAACTCATACGAAACTAACGAAATTATCTTTAATTTAATGATGGTTTAATAATTATTATCTAACTTGACGAATTTTTACATAAAGAATTCAATTCAATATAGAAAACCAATTTATAATTGGTTTAAATTATCAAAACACACTTCTTAGTATTTAAATATAATCCTACATTTAATCAAATACACATTTTAATATAAGTATTATATTCAAAATTATCGTTTATGAATATGAAACCCTCAATATTTTAATAATATTTTGATATTATCCTTTTTTGTTTGTTATATGTAAAATAATATAATTATAATTTGGATTAATCAAATTGTTATGTTCCTTCAGAAAAAAAAAAGTGTTTAAATTTATTTATGTACAGAAGTTCTCGTAAGTCTCTGTAGGTTCACGTGTATCATTGTTAGTGTTAGGCTCAAGACATGTCTGAATACCACTATTAACAAGCCTACACTATGTGACTATGTCACATTACATGACCTAGTGAGTTCTATCACTGGGATATAGTATAGGTCTCTAAATGTACTTGTCTTGTTCTCATGAACAATAGCTTTATCATGTATGCTCAGATTTATAATGAGCTTAGTAAAGTTTCTTGCATCTAGATTGTATATAGGCCATTGAATAATTATCCTGGTAGAAGTTCAGAAGTGTTCATGCAGCAGGATAGAGATGAATAAGGCTATAAAGAAATAAGTTGCAGGAATTTGTCTAAGGCATTATATAGCAAAGTCAAAAGAAAGCTATGTCGTGAAGTCACCAATATCCATGTCGTGAAGTACTATATCGCATAGTCCATTTTGTACTATGTCGAGAAGTCCTCAAGACACATGTCGTGAAGTGTTGAAGTCAGCAAAGTCAAAGGAGCCTAGATCGTGAAGTCCTCAGAAGCACTATGTCGCATAGTCATCAAATGACCTATGTCGCATAGTCATCAAATGACCTATGTCGCATAGTCGTCAAATGACCTATGTCGCAAAGTCTTCAAAGGCTATATCGCGTAGTCCTCACAAGGGAGATCGCGAAGTCAGGAATAAAGTGGAGTTCACGATATCAACACTTAGCCGTTTACAACAAGACAAATCAAGGTACAGAATCAAGAATCAAAAGAGACAAATACTGAAGCATTTGTTTTGGCAAGGTGGTCCAAAGAACAGATGGCAAATCTACAGCTAAACTTGGAGAGAAAGATAAGAGACAAGCAGCTACAGAAACGGGAAAGACTCCGAAAAGCAGGTGGTCCTTCCTGTCACAGTTAACGTCTTATGGCAGGACAAGTTGGACTTTCAGCAAGGGGTAACTGTGTAAAAATAGGTGTGTGCACTAGTTTGTATAGGGCTTATATATATCATGCACATCCTATTGTTAGCTGTAAGAGAGATACACATAGTTTTTATCTTAAGCTCTTTTCTCTGTAAGCAAGCAAGTTCAAACTGTTCTTGTTTAGAAGCCAGAAATTCGATTGTGAATTTCTTGGAAAGCTGTAGTATTTAATTTGCTTATACAAAGTAGATTAAAGTGATTGTGTGTGTTATTTACTTTCTGCATATTACATATCATAATCATATACAGTCTGTTACTTAGTTTTCAAGAATCGAAAAATATATCAAACTATCCATTCACCCCCCCTATGTCTAGTTTCTAGTAGTATTCATTTCTAACAAGTGGTATCAAAGCCTAGGCTGTTAACGTACAAACAGGAAAAGATCAAGAATGAGTTCACAGAAACTAAGCAGTATCAAGATCCCCCCCTTTAACAAGGAGCACTACAGTTTATGGAAAAAGAAGATGTTGCTTTTCATCAAAGCTTCTAACCCCATGTATTTAGATATTCTAAAGCATGGTCCCTTCATTCCAATGATCGAGATTGGTGAAACAACCAATGGCACTGAGATTGTACCAGCTAAACATGTGCCCAAAGATCCCTCAAAATACACTGATCCTGAAAAGGAAAAAGTAGCACTGGATGGACATCTTCAACTTATCATTTGTGAATCTATGGACTTCAACATGTATGGCACTGTTGCTCATTGTACTAGTGCCAAGAAGATGTGGGATCTTATAGAAGTGCTCTGTAAAGGAACTACTGAAGTAAGAAAGAACAAGAAGCAGATTCTTGTTTCACAATATGAAGCCTTCATGGCTCAGCCAAAAGAGGGAATCACAGAAGTGTTTGAGAGATTCAACAAGCTGATAAACGAGCTCAAACTCTATGACAAACACTATGAAACAGAAGAGCTCAATATGAAGTTTCTACTAACTCTTCCAGATCACTTGGAACCAAGAATCTCTTCCCTTAAAGAAAGAGATCTAACAAAGATTGGTTTTGATGTGTTATATGGTGTTTTGAAGACATATGAGTTAAAGCTGTTTCAAAAGAGATCTATTCAAGCAAAGCAAGGATTAGTGGCTAATACCTCCTGTGCACTTATTGCTGACAACCTAAGTCAAAGAATGGACTCTCTTAAAATCAGTCAGGTCAAGATTGAGGAACTGGATGTTGAAGACACTGGTGATGAGGCCCAAGTTGTCTATGATTTGCCTGAGGATGATGAGTTTTACAGCATGGAAGAACTGGACAAAATGGAAAACAAATCTTTTGCTTATATGGCTAGGAGGTATCCTAACATAAGGTTTAAAAGAAAGCAGCCATTCAGGTCCAAGTTCAATACTGGAAACACTGGTGGATCTAGTGGCTCAAACACCTTCAATAAAGGAAAAGGGATTGCTGGTGCTGCTAAGGGTGGATACAAGACAGGAAGTGTGGATAGGACCAAAATAAGATGCTATAACTGCAATGAACTTGGGCATTTTGCCACTGAGTGCAAAAAGCCTAAACAAGTCAAGAAGGACAAAGCATACTTAGAGCTTGAAGCTAAGTATGAGGCTCTACTCAAGAAACAACAGGGCAAAGCTTTTACTGCTGAGGGAAAATGCTGGGATGACTCTGATGAAGAAGAAGAACAAGAGTACTCAAATTATGCCTTGATGGCATTTTCTGATGATGGTGATTCAAGTCAGGTACCCATTCTTACTTCTCTTGATATGACTCCCCTTCAATATAAGCAAACTGTTGAAGATATGAGCACTGAGATGTTTAATATTCATACTAGCATGTTAGTAGCTAATGAAGAAATTGATAGACTAACTGCTAAGAATGTTGAGCTTACAGAAAAGAATGAGAAACTTGAGTTAATGGTTGTGAACCTGGATGGTTTGAAAAAGGAGGTTGAGTATCTTAAAAACAAAGTGATTTGTGCTGAGCAGATAGAGAAAGCCCTTAGAGAACAAATTGCTGAAACTGAACTGAAACTCCTCTGAACTTATTCAAACCTACCACAAGGAACACACTGAAGACTGCAAGGTTGGAGTTGGTTTTGACTATGATAATGACAAGGGAAGGAAGAAGGTCAAGGGCAAAGGAAAGGAAAGAGTGCTGTTGAGTTTGATGAGGAACTACTGATCATCAAGCAACAACTACTTGAAGAAGATGAGGCTGCTAAGAACACTTCTTCCTTTCCTGAACTTGTCAATCAGAAAGAGACCAAAGACAATCTTGTCAAGAGTCCTAAGGCTAAGAAAGAAGTTGTTAAGAAAAGGAAACAAAACAGAAATGGTAAAGTTGGTGTTAACAAGGGAAACAACTATGCTTATGTGCCAAATGCTCCCAGGAAACAATGTCAAAAATGCCTATCTGTTAATCATTTGACTCATAAGTGTAGTAAGCCTAAAATTGTTGAAGTTGACAACCTAAGTAACCTTTCTGCAAGCATAAATTCTAGTCATGATTCTTTCTGTGGTAAGCCAAACTGCATGACATGCTATGTGACTGTGATTGCTAACTGTTTATCTCTTAAACATAAACTTGACTCTGCACAATCTGGTGAATCACACACACACATGCATTCTCATAGGACAGGGTCCCCAATCAGGGTTGAGAGGGTGAAAACTTCATGTGAGCCTAAGAGTGTAAACTCCAAAGCCACAGAAAAAGTGAAGTCTCCTACTATGAGAAATGCAATTTATGACAGAAGAATTGTTAATAAAAATGCTTCTAAATCAACTGGACCCTACCAAGTGTGGGTACCAAAAACAACTTAGTCACTTTGTGAATGCAGGGCAACAGGAATAAAAGAGCCATATGGATCTTGGACAGTGGATGCTCAAGTCACATGACTGGTGATATAGCCCTGCTATCACATTTTGAGGAAAAGGCTGGCCCATCAGTAACCTTTGGAAATGACAATGTTAGATATAATTGCTGACGTTTGTTTATCAGTGTTTAAGCAACAGGTACTAACCAGAGTTTATCAGAAGCCGGTCAGAGTTTATTTAAAGTCTGACAGGGTGAAGAGTTTAAAGGAAGCCGGTCAGAGTTTATTTAAAGTCTGACAGGATGATAGTTGAATTAGCTGTCGGTGCTGAATTGAAAGATTCTAGAAGCAATATATTCTGAAGATGGAAAGAAGCAGAATATATTGATACAACTAAGGAAACAGAATAGAAGATAAGAAGCAATTCTTAATTGATATAATTTGTATAGCTAATTTGTAGGAATATCAATTAGATAAGGATTGTGTAACTGTGTACTATATAAACACAGATAGGTTATCCCTAGAAGGGACGCGATTATTGAATTATTATTCTTGTAACCTAGAAGCTCTTTGTGATTCATTAACATCATAAAGAGAGAAGCTGTTAATATGATTACAGTTTTATTGATTCATAAACAGTGTTCTTGATTATTGTTATTCTCATATATACTTGATTATATTGTGTATTCGGCCTAACAATTGGTATCAGAGCCAAGGCTGTTTAATATATACAGTTTTACGATTCAAACACAGTAATAATCATGTCTGAAGAAAATCAAACTGCTCCCAAGGCTGAACAGGTTAAGCCTAATTCTGTGAGTCGATATGAAACAATCAGGGTTCCAATTCTCAGGCCTGTAGAGTATCCAATTTGGAAGGTAAAGATGACCATGTTTCTGGAGGCAACAGATCCAGAATATCTTGACAGAATTTATGATGGTCCTCACAATCCAACCAAACTAGCCCCTGTTGTTGATGGTCAAGAACAAAAGACTGTTCCAAAGGAAAAGAAAGATATGACTCCTGAAGACATCTCATCAATTGCAAAGGATGCAAAGGTTAGACATCTTCTCCACAGTGCTTTAGATAATGTTATGTCTAACAGAGTAATTGGCTGCAAGACTGCCAAAGAGATTTGGGATGCTTTAGAAGTCAGATGCCAGGGAACAGGTGCTATTAAGAAAAACAGAAAGACAATACTCACACAGGAGTATGAGCACTTTGATTCAAGACCTAATGAAACCTTGACTGAGACTTATGACAGATTTTGCAAACTATTGAATGATTTGTCTCTGGTTGATAAAGAATATGAGCTTGAAGAATCTAATCTCAAGTTTCTGTTATCTCTACCTGAAAAGTGGGATCTAAAGACAACAACAATAAGAGATAATTATGAACTTGCTGATACAGAACTTGATGAAATCTATGGGTTGTTGAAAACTCATGAACTGGAGATAGAACAAAGGAATAGAAGATTGAGTAAAAAGACAAAATCTGTTGCTCTCAAAGTTGAGGAGAAGCCCATTGAAAAGAAAATCTCAAGGAAGAAAGCCAAAGGAAAAGCATTGGTTGTAAACTCTGAAAGTGAGTCATCAAACTCTGATGATGACTCAAACTCTGATGAAGCTTCTGACTCTGAGGATGATGAAGAGGAGTTGATGCAAATGGCTGCCTTGATGGTTAAGACATTTAAAAAGATGGGATTCAAGAACTTCAAGAAGGGTAAAAGATTCTCAAGGAGAGATTCAAATTCTGAGAAGAAGAATTTCAGAAAGTCTGATGGAAGGGATACCAAGTCTGGAAAGAAGGACAAATCTGAGATCTAGTGCTACAAGTGCAAAGAGATGGGTCACTATGCTCCAGAGTGTAAGAAAGGAAGAACTGAGAAAGCACTCATCTCTAAAGGCAAAGACTGGGCAGATACTTCAGATTCTGATGATGGAGTAAATTATGCTCTTATGGCAACTGTCAAAGATGAGAATGAATCATCAGAAAATAAGGTACCCCTAACTACTTATGCTTATGATACTGATAATATTTCTGAATTAAGAATTTATCTTAAGAACATACATGTTAGTTATAGGGATCGGACTTTAGAGAATGAAAGGATTAAATCTGAGAATCTTAGTCTTAAAGATAGAAGCAAGTTTCTTGAAAGAGAACTTGAGAATATGAAGCAGATTCAAAAAGAAAGAGATGATGCTGTTTATGTTGAACAGGAGTTGCTTAAAAGGTATAGGCAACTAGAATCTGATTTAGAGAAGGAAAGAAAAATAATTAAAACTTGGACTAATTCTGGTAGAGATACACATCAAGTGTTTCAGACAGATTCTGTAGGTTTAGGGTACAGTGAGGAAGATGAACTTAGATTTCAGGACAAAATCAAGTTAAGAGCATTCACAAGTTCATATTCATCTCCTGTAACATTTGTTCCTGAATCTAGCAAGCTAAAATCTGTAGTTGTGAAAGAAGCAGTTATGGAGTCAGTTGAAGCTTGTGTTGAACAAGTGGATATTGAATCTAAAACAGAGAAGCCTGTTGAGCCAGAAGCTGTTAAAGAACCAATTAGAGTCTGTGAGAAACAGGTTAATGTTGGTTTAATGACAGGAAAACAGTTCAAACATAAGCTCAAAGAGGTAAAGTCTGCCATGAAACCTAAAGGGTCCAAGAAAAATAGGAATGGAAAAATAGGCATAAATAATAGAAATAATCATTTGCCTAATGCTGGTGCTTCAAGGAAAACATGTTACAATTGTGGTAGTTCTAATCATCTTGCTAGATTTTGCAATAAGAACAAACATATTAATTCTTTACCTTCTACTTCAGAAGTAAAAAATGATTGTGTCAGAATAAGACCACAGACTTTATGCACACATTGTGGGAGCACTTGGCATTCCATTTATACTTGCAAGAGTTATCATGCTATTTATCACAACTATTATGAGCTAAAACCCAACTTGAAATGGGTTAGAGCAAACTCTGCTAGTATAAAGTCTGACAATGTTAGTTTAAACTCTGTTGATAATGATTCCGCTGCAAAAGCTAACACTGTTAAGAAAGGCAAAGGATCCAAGCAAGTCTGGATCCTTAAAACTAACACTTAGTATTTGTTTGTGATTGCAGGGTATAATAGAGAGCACACTTATCTTGGACAGTGGATGCTCAGGACATATGACTGGAAATAAAGCCCTGCTATCAGACTTTGAGGAGAAGGCTGGCCCAAAAGTTTCCTATGGAGATGGCAACATAGGACACACTCTGGGATATGGCAATATTAATCTTGGAAGTGTCATCATTACAAATGTAGCTCTAGTCTCAGGACTCAAGCATAATCTGTTATCTGTGAGTCAAATCTGTGACAGAGGAAACCATGTAGATTTTCATAGTGAATACTGTGAAGTCATCAGTAAATCTACTAGAAAAGTTGTTCTAGTTGGACATAGGCGCAACAACATTTATGAAGCAAGTTTGGTAACAAACTCTGATGGAAAAATAGTGTGTCTGACTGCAAGAATGTCAAATGAAGAGAGTTGGAATTGGCACAAGAAGCTCTCTCATCTCAATTTGAACAACATAAATGAGCTAATAAGAAAGGATCTTGTAAGGGGACTTCCAAAATCTATACTCAGTCTAGATGGCTTATGTGATTCTTGTCAAAAAGCCAAGCAAAGGAAGTCATCTTTCAAGAGCAAATCTGAATCTTCAGTAGTGGAACCTTATCATCTTCTACATGTTGATCTCTTTGGACCAGTGAATGTGATGTCCATGGGCAGAAAGAAATATGCTCTAGTAATTGTTGATGAATATACTAGATATACATGGGTGTATTTCTTGTCAAAGAAGGATGAAACTGCTCAAACTCTGATGGATCATGTAAATCTACTGGACAAAGGATCACAGCACAAAGTCAAAATTATAAGGAGTGATAATGGAACTGAATTCAGAAACTCAATCTTGGAAGCTTTCTGCAAGGAAAGAGGAGTGAAACAAGAATTTTCTGCACCTGGAACTCCACAGCAAAATGGTGTAGTTGAAAGGAAGAACAGAACTTTAATTGAAGCAGCCAGAACTATGCTTGATGAAGCAAAATTACCAACATACTTCTGGGCAGAAGCTGTTCAAACTGCTTGTTTTACTCAAAATGCAACATTGATCAACAAGCATGGGAAAACACCATATGAGATGGTGAAAAATAAGAAGCCAAATTTGAAATATTTTCATATATTTGGATGCAAATGCTTTGTGTTGAAGACTCATCCTGAACAGTTGACAAAGTTCGAGTTAAAAGCTGATGAAGGAATCTTTGTTGGCTATCCATTGTCAACAAAAGCATTCAGAGTTTACAATCTAAGAACTAAGGTGATCATGGAATCCATACATGTGTCATTTGATGACAAGAAAATAATTGGACTTGAAGACAAGGATGGATATGATCAACTACGTTTTAAAAATGAAGATCTATTCTCTGATGATATAAACTCTGATGAAGCGGTTCTGACAAACTCTGACGAAGCATACTCTGAACCTCTACTGGTAAATACTGGAGAAACTAGAAATTCTCAAATTGAACAAAATAGAGAACCAGTTGAGGGGGAGCGTGAAGAAGCTCAACAAGACACAACAAGTGAGTCAGTTGAGGAAACTGATTCAAACTCTGACAGTTCAAACTCTGAACCATCCAATTCAGGGGGAGCCTCAGATAATGCAGAAAATCAACATATGAATCAGGAGAGCATGGATCAAGGGGGAGGATCCAATAATGATGCAAGAAACCACTTACCAACAGCAAGAAAGTGGACACAGGCACACACACCTGATCTCATAATTGGAGATCCTGATGCTAGTGTGAGAACTAGAAGTGCAACAAATAATGAGTGTCTGTATCATGCTTTCTTGTCTCAAACAGAACCAAAGAAAGTGGAGGAAGCTCTTCAAGATGCAAACTGGATTACAGCAATGCAAGAAGAGTTAAATGAATTTGAAAGAAATGAAGTCTGGACACTGGTACCTAGACCAAAGAATAGATCAATTGTAGGTACAAAGTGGGTTTTCAGAAACAAGACTGACAGTGAAGGTGTGATTACAAGAAACAAGGCTAGACTTGTGGCTAAATGATATTCACAACAGGAAGGAATTGACTATGATGAAACCTTTGCTCCAGTTGCAAGATTGGAGGCCATAAGAATCTTTCTGGCCTATGCTGCACACAAGAAGTTTAAAGTCTTTCAGATGGATGTAAAAAGTGCTTTTCTCAATGGGAAGCTTGAAGAAGAAGTATTTGTTGAACAACCACCAGGATTTGTAGATCCCAAGCATCCAGATTATGTCTACAGGCTTGACAAGGCATTATATGGACTAAAGCAAGCACCAAGAGCATGGTATGAAACTCTTGCTCAATTTCTTTTAGAAAGTGGGTTCACAAGAGGTACAATTGATAAAACCTTGTTTTATTTCAATTCTGGTGATGATTTGCTTTTAGTTCAAATTTATGTAGATGATATTATTTTTGGATCTACTAATGACAAACTTTGTAAGAAGTTTGCAAAGCTTATGCAGTCCAGGTACCAAATGAGCATGATGGGAGAGCTTAGTTATTTTCTAGGCTTACAGGTCAAGCAAACAGATGATGGTATTTTTATCAATCAAGCAAAATATACCAGAAATCTTCTCAAGAAATTTGGTATGCTTGATAGCTCATCTGCTACAACTCCCATGGCTACAGCAATAAAGCTAGACAAAGACACAGGAGCCTCAGTAGATATGACAAACTACAGAGGAATGATAGGGTCCTTACTGTATCTTACTGCAAGTAGACCTGATATCATGTATGCAACATGTCTTTGTGCAAGATTTCAAGCAGATCCCAGGGAGCCTCATCTCACAGCTGTAAAGAGGATCTTCAAATATCTCAAAGGAACCATAACCTTGGGTTTGTGGTATCCTAGAGAATCAGAGTTTAAGTTAATTGGTTACTCTGATGCAGATTTTGCAGGCTGTAAGATAGACAGAAAAAGTACAAGTGGAAGCTGTCAATTTTTAGGTGACAGATTAGTTTCTTGGTACAGCAAGAAACAGAAGTCGATTTCCACATCCACAGCTGAAGCAGAGTATATAGCAGCTGGTAGCTGTTGTGCACAGATTTTATGGATGAAGAATCAATTGCTGGATTATGGGTTAAGGTACTCTAAAATACCTATTTTCTGTGATAACCAAAGTGCTATTGCTATGACAGGAAATCCAGTACATCACTCCATGACCAAGCACATCAGCATAAGGTATCATTTTATCAGAGAACATGTGGAAGAAGGGAACATTGAGCTTCATTTTGTGTCTACAGACCAACAACTTGCAGATATCTTCACCAAACCTTTGAGTGAAGCTACTTTTACAAGATTGGTAAATGAACTTGGGATGATCTCTGGTTCTGACTAGAGATACGGGTTAGACTCAAAATCTATACATGTTTGATTTTTAATGCTCATGATTCCTTGCATGTATTAACTGTTATGAGTACCAGTGTCATAAACTATGTCGGTTAAACTCTGATGCTAAACTCTGTTAGTCATAAAATATTGGTCATACTCTGATTGTTACAGTTTAATGCTATACTCTGATTGTAATTTTGTCTGAAACATATGGACCAATGAAGAAATTTGTATGAAGCATAATTCTCAGTAAGTAATTGTGAATCCTTAAGAGTTGTATAAATTCTGATCTCAAATATGTGCAGTAAGCTAACACAGCATGATACTGTCTCTGTATTTATACCATCTCTTAGTTTATTGATCCTATACACTGAGTCTGTATTAGCTGTTTGCATTTTCTCTCATAAACTAATTGTATTAACTGATGAAAAGTCTAAACTCTGATTATTAATTGCAAATAATTCACCCTCAAATCAAAAGATGCCAAAAAGAGCACAAATTCCTTTGAGATCATGTTGTGCCTAGGAAGATCCAGGAACTTATTGTATGAAATAATGGCTAAAATCTTTGATTTTTGGTGACTAGTGCCAACCACTGATTACTGGAAAAATATTAAAAAAAAAAAAAATATATATATATATATATAAAGGGGGTGAAAAATAAAAGACATATCCAAATGAAAGGATATCAGTAATACAGAGTTTAGATATAAAAATCAGATTCTATGTTATACATGAGAGTTTAGGCAACCAGTTTTTACTAATTTAGTTTGTGGATTTTATGCACTTTGAGATGATCTAAATATTGATTTCGGTAAACTCTGCTATTGCACACACATATTTTCACACCTGTACAGTTTGAGAAAAGAGTTTATTGACAAAGAAGGACAAATGGTAAACACTGATGTATTGTGTGACATATGCCGAGGTAACTTTGTTTTAATCTCTGATGGTTAAAATAATTTCTTTGTTTCAGACATTTTATAATTTTGAGATTAGACATTTGTTTTTCGAAAAAGTATGATTGGTAACGGATCTATTTTGCATTAAACAGAGGAGAGAGGTTAATTGCATAGAAAAGTGTAACAGGCGGTAATTATTGCTGTTTTTACTGCGCATGCGTATTGGAAACTGCCAATTATTTGCTGTCAGTAACTGCACGTTTGACATGTGTCCCATTCACATGATTACAGGAGTAAGACAGTTGTGTATTGATGATTAAAAACTCTTCAGTTTTTAATCTTTAATTTTCTTTTAAATACAATACACACATCTTCAGTTAAACTTTTCACATCTTACTCATACACATCTATTATCACACACACATAGTCACAAACACCTTTCTACACATAAACTCTGTTAAGCTTTTGCATCAATTACTTGTTCTTTCTTCAAAATCTTCTAATGGCAACCACAGCTTTCGTTTCGTCTGGGTTAGAGTTCGTTCCAAACAACTATACCGCACCACTAAACACTGCAAACGCACCAGAAGCATTTCATATGATTCAAAAGTTTCTTGCTCAGTCAGCGATTGGGCGTGTTTTAGTTGAACCAGCCAAACTTTCTGGTTTACAAATCAAGGCGTTCTGGGAGTCAGGGGTTTATGATGATGGTGGTGAAACTGGGAACCCATCCATAATCTTTGAGTTTGAAGAAACAGAGTATGTTATTACTGCTGGTACTGTTCGAGCTGCAATGGGGTTTCCTGAGTATCCTTCTTATACCATTGGAATGGGTGACTCTGATTTGCTAAGGATGATGAGAGAGATTGGGTATTCTGGTCCCTTGAATAAAATTGGACAACTGAAGCGACCGTTCTTAAGGAAGGAGTGGAGCTTCTTCTTTGATTGCATCACGAGAACGTTCGGAAAGAAATGCACAAACTGGGATGCTATTCCCACAGACAGTCTGCAAATCGGGTATTCTCTTTTATTCGATAATCATTTTGATTTTGCACGACTTGTCTTGAATAATTTAGGAGAGAAAATGACAGAGAATAGAGGAGTAGTATACTTTTCTAGATTTTGTCAGACTTTATTCTCTTACTGTGTTGAAGGGGTAGATGTTGTTAATGAAGATGTTTCTTGTTTTAAATTACACAAGAGAGTATTTTCTAATCTCATTAACAAAGATGTTAAGAAAGGAATTGTTGGAGACCTTTTGTTACCTGCTTCTGTGCAACAGTTTGTGGATGCTCAAGTACATCCACAAACACAAGCTGAATCTCAACCAGAACCTTTAAACACAGAGTTACCTCCATCAACTTCTGTTAAACCTGTAAGGGGAGGTAGGACCAAACATATTGGTACTAAACCTGCGAGGAGACCATCTACTGAAGCTGGGGTATCAAGACCTGAAGAGATGCCTCAGAAGACAAGGCTAAAGAAAAGAAGAGCCAATAGGGCAAAGTCTGTTGTTGAAGCCTCAGAGACTGAAACTGATGAAGAAACTCTTCATCAGAGAAAAAGAAGACTAGTGGTTGCACATCTTTTTGGTGCTATAAATGTCAATATGGACAGAGTTTCTGAGGAAACTGAAGCTCCTGCATCAGAGAATGAGGAGATTGTGACTGAAATTGTTCCTCAAGATACTCCTGCAATTGTTGTTGAGGAGGAAATTCTAAATGCTAATGAGGACAGAGTGTTTGTAAACACTGAAGCTCCTGAAGTGTTTGTTCAGGAGGATGCTGCAAATACTGAAGCTGTCAATCTAGACAGGATAAATACTGATGCTAATATGATGGATTTGGATATAGAAACTCCTACATCAATGGCTAATGATGTAGTTGAGGAAGCTGCTACTCATTTTGATAGCAGAGTTTTTGATTTTGAAGCACACACCTCTATACATTCTGATCACTATACAGAGGGTGTGGAAAGCTGATCAAGTAACTGATCAGGTAGAAGAATCTCTGGCCACTCACACTGAAATTATTTCTTGTGATCTTGACAAAGGTGAGGAGGTTAATCAGATGATAAAAGTCACAGAGCCAATTCTTGATGAAGCTGTGATGGAAAAGGAACAAGAGGCTGCTGATGAGCTAAACTCTGAGAATGTTATTCTTGAAGCTTTGCAACAATTTGTTGTTGAGATTGTTCAAAGAGAAGCAGAGGTTTTTGCTCAGGTTCACTCTGATATTCCTGAAGCTGTAGAAGAGGAGAAAATTGATGAAGCTGCATAGTTTACTGCTGAAAATATTCTTCCTAAAAATGAAGAAGCTGGAAATGATGCTGAGGGTTCTCATTCACACCCTAGTATTCAAGTTTCATTGGCTGATGATGTCAATAGTGCTGAAGCAAGGGAAGTCAATAGACAGACAAATGAACATTTTCAGAATATGTACTTCAACAAATGGGCTGATGCAGATTGTGTCTTCCCAGCACAAAGGGCTGCAGATTTTCTATCTGATTCTGTCAAGAAGATCTCAAATACTGATGTACTTACAAGCTTACAGGCAACTGTTGTTCAAGTCAAATCTCTTAATAATAGATTTGATGAGAATCAACAAATGCTTACAAATCTAAGGAATGAAGCCAGTATGAAGGATCTTACTTTCAAGTCTGACAGAACTTATTATTATACTATGCTCAAGCAGCAAGCCAAGGATTCTGAGGAAATTAAGAAGAGGCTTGTAAAAGTTGAGGAGAATCAGGCTGAAATGTCTACTCAATTGAATTCTATTTCTAATGCTCTAGAATTGCTGACATCAGTATTACTTTCTGATGATGTCAAAAAGGGGGAGAGTGTACCTAAAGACAAATGCAAAGACACTCAAGCTCTGAGACGGAGGGATGATTCTACTGATGGGGGAAGCAAAGAAAATAAAAGAAAGATTTTTGCTCAAAGGCAAAGCAGGACAAGAGTAAACTCTGATAGACAAGTAAACTCTGACAAGATAAACTCTGGTGGCCAATCTACTTCAAAACTCAAGAGTTTAGTTGTTTCAACTAATCCATCTACTGATGAAGAGATTGCTGCTAAAATATTCATGAAAGAGCATGGAAAGAATGTCACTATTGAATATATCCAGGCTGAAGAGCAAATGCTTGCTGAGGAACACAAGAAAAATCTTGAAGCTGGAATCTACAAGAAAAAGGAAATCAAGGCTCCTAGAAAGAAAGAAGTTGGTATTTCTATCAAAGAGAATACACAACAGAGTATACAATATACAAGGAGACCTGTGATTGGAAACACTGATAAGGGTAAAGGCATAATGATTGAAGAGCCTAACCTGAAAAAGAAGATTTATTCAACCTCTGACATTGCTCAAGTTGAAACAAGATTAGCAAAATCAACCTCTGACGTTGCTCAAGTTGTACAGAAATCTACACAACTTCCAGGATTCTGCAAACCAAAAATTCTTGAAGATTTAAAGCTTGAAGCTGTGAATTTCTCTGAAACCAGAACAGTATTGGGTAAGGAAAGAAAAGACAAATCTGGTTTAGGGTCACACAGAGAGAGAAGGATAAATACAAGTCCAATGGATCAATCGTCACTAGCTGTATCTGGTATCATTACTCAAGAAAATCTTGATATGCTAGACTCTGTTCAAATGATCTTTCATAAGGTGTTGAAGAAGGAATTTTTGTTGTACTTTATGAATGATGGAAGAGTTTATAAGGTTGCAGAGTCTGATATAAATCTCAAATCTTATCAAGAATTAGAGTATGTTCTGTACTTGTTAAAAGTCAAAAATAGAAATACTCACAATGCTGCTTCAGTTATCAGAGAAAAGATGCTAAGATCGAAGATAATGCTTGGAGGAGGAGTATCAAGTGCATACATTCCCAAATACAGAAATGCACATGGGAAGATTGTTGAGATGAAAAGAAACAGTGCTAAGTTCAGAACAGCACTGGGTACAAAAGTTCTTGAATTTAATTTAGAATATGATAAAGCTTATTATATTAAGCTAGGGAATGAGATGAGGAAGAATTCCATCTATTCTCTAAGAGCTGCAATTTATCAGACTGGAGAATTTGATCCAGAGTTGAAAGAAGTGAAGAAGATCATGGTGGAAGAGCTAGAAAGAGCTGAAAAGAAATTGCTATCAGACTATATCAGGACAGTGCCTGATATTCAAGAAATCAAGTAAAGTCTGACTGTAAGTTTTTAATATATTTTCTATTCTAAGTCAAATTTAAACTCTGTTTTAAATTAAACTCTGTTATATGTTAAACACTGCATTTGTTAAATGTTTTTGACATCATCAATTATATGTTTAACTTGTACATTTTATTATGAACAAGTTGGGGGAGATTGTTAGATATAATTGCTGACGTTTGTTTATCAGTGTTTAAGCAACAGGTACTAACCAGAGTTTATCAGAAGCCGGTCAGAGTTTATTTAAAGTCTGACAGGGTGAAGAGTTTAAAGGAAGCCGGTCAGAGTTTATTTAAAGTCTGACAGGATGATAGTTGAATTAGCTGTCGGTGCTGAATTGAAAGATTCTAGAAGCAATATATTCTGAAGATGGAAAGAAGCAGAATATATTGATACAGCTAAGGAAACAGAATAGAAGATAAGAAGCAATTCTTAATTGATATAATTTGTATAGCTAATTTGTAGGAATATCAATTAGATAAGGATTGTGTAATTGTGTACTATATAAACACAGATAGGTTATCCCTAGAAGGGACGCGATTATTGAATTATTATTCTTGTAACCTAGAAGCTCTTTGTGATTCATTAACATCATAAAGAGAGAAGCTGTTAATACGATTACAGTTTTATTGATTCATAAACAGTGTTCTTGATTATTGTTATTCTCATATATACTTGATTATATTGTGTATTCGGCCTAACAGACAACATTGGTTATACAATGGGATATGGCAGTGTTAAATCTGGAAATGTCATTATTGAAGATGTAGCATTTGTTGAAGGACTGAAGCATAATCTCTTGAGTATTGGACAATTTACCAACAGAGGTTTCAAAGTGGAATTTGAAGAAGACCTTTGTTCAATCTCAAAAAGGGAAAGTGGTGAAGTTGTTCTAACTGGTGTGAAGAAAGGAAGCTTGTTTGTAGCTAATCTCAAGGCTGCAGATAAGGGAGAAATCTGTTGTTTCTACACTAAAGCCACAAATGAGGAATTCTGGCTATGGCACAAGAAGCTGTCTCACTTGAATGTTCAGGCAATGAACTCTCTAACCAAGAGAGAACTTATCAGGGATTTGCCTGCCTTGGAGTTTGTGCAAGATGGAGCATGTGAAGCTTGTCAGAAAGGGAAAATTAAAAGATCCAGTCACAAGAACAAGTTGCTCAATACAAACTCAAAACCTCTGCAGCTAATTCACATGGACTTATTTGGCCCTGTGAATGTAATGTCCCTCTCCAAAAAGAAATATGCTCTAGTGATGGTAGATGACTATTCAAGATATACTTGGGTGGAATTCCTATTCTCCAAGGATGAAGCACCCCAAGTCATAATAGAGCATATCAAGAGAGTTGACAAAGAAGCACAAAGCACTGGTTCCTCTGTAGTTGCTTTGAGAAGTGATAATGGGACTGAGTTCAGAAATTCGACATTGTATGAGTTTTACAAAGATAAAGGAATTTCTCAACAATTCTCAGCTCCTAGAACACCTCAACAAAATGGAGTAGTTGAGAGAAAGAATAGAACTCTCATTGAAGCTGCAAGGACAATGCTGCTGGATGCAAAGCTACCCACTAGCTTTTGGGCTGATGCTGTTAACACAGCATGCTATGTGCAAAATAGAACATTAATCAATAAGAAGTCTGGCAAAACTCCTTACTCATTAATGACTGGAAAAAGAGCATCCTTCAAGCACCTGCATGTGTTTGGAAGCAAGTGTTTTGTGATGAAAGATACCTCTGAGCATGTTGGAAAATTTGATGCAAAAGCATTTGAAGGTATCTTCATTGGATACTCTCTGGAAAGGACAGCATACAGAGTATTTGTACCTGAGCAACACAAAGTCATGGAAAGCATGGATGTTACCTTTGATGACAAGAAAACTCTTGGATTGAAAACAAGTGATCAAGACAGTGTGCCATTGAGATTTGAGAATCAAGGTTATCTTGAGGATTCTGAAAGTGAAGATGAACCCCCTGTTCAAACTGTTCTAGAGAATGAAATCCTTGAAGTTGACAATCTTCTTCAAACACCTGTGCAAGGGTTCACAAACACAGGGGGAGAAGAAGAGAATGCACCTTTCAACCAAAATGAGCTTGGAACAGATCAAGGAAATGAACAGGGGCACACAAGGAAATGGGACGGAGCCCACACTAGGGATCAAATCATTGGAGATCCTAGTGAGGGAGTTAGAACAAGAAGGGCAACATTAAATACATGTCTGTATAGCTGCTTTCTGTCACAAGAGGAACCTAAATTAATTGAAGAAGCTTTGAAGAATTCTGATTGGATTGTTGCCATGCAAGAAGAGTTGAATCAATTTGAGAAAAACAAAGTATGGGAACTAGTACCTCCTCCAAAAGGAAAGAATGTTATTGACACCAAATGGGTGTTCAGAAATAAGATGGATGAAGAAGGAGTGGTAATAAGAAACAAAGCAAGGCTGGTTGCCAAAGGATATTGTCAGCAAGAAGGCATTGACTATGATGAGACATTTGCACCTGTAGCTAGACTGGAAGCCATCAGAATCTTCCTGGCTTTTGCAGCTCACTCGGATTTTAAGGTGTATCAAATGGATGTGAAAAGTGCATTTCTCAATGGTGATCTTGCTGAAGAAGTTTATGTGTCTCAACCACCTGGCTTTGAGAGTGAAGACTTCCCAAACTTTGTGTATAGACTGCTCAAGGCACTCTATGGACTCAAACAGGCACCAAGAGCCTGGTATGAAACTCTATCTCAATTCCTTCTTGAGCATCAATTTACCAGGGGTACAATTGACAAAACCCTATTCTTCAAGAAGCATGGAAATGATATCATTCTTGTTCAAATCTATGTGGATGATATCATCTTTGGCTCTTCAAATGAAAAACTCTGTGAAAGGTTCTCTAAGTTGATGCAAAGCAAATATGAGATGAGTATGATGGGAGAGTTAACCTACTTTCTAGGCCTGCAAGTACATCAAATGGAGGATGGCATCTTTATAAACCAATCTAAGTATGTTAAGGATCTTTTAAAGAAATATGGTTTAGAAGAGTCATCCCCAGCTAAAACTCCTATGTCTACTGCAATCAAGCTGGATGAAGACAAGAAAGGCAAGAGAGTTGATATCAAGGTCTATAGAGGAATGGTTGGATCCTTACTCTATCTCACAGCTAGCAGGCCAGACATCATGTTTGCCACATGCCTTTGTGCAAGGTTCCAGTCTGATCCCAAGGAATCTCACATGATGGCTATCAAAAGAATCTTCAAGTATCTGAAGGGGACTCCTAATCTTGGGCTATGGTATCCAAAGGGCACTGGGTTCAACCTGGTTGGTTACACAGATTCTGATTATGCTGGATGCAGAATTGACAGGAAAAGCACCTCTGGAAGCTGTCAATTCCTAGGTCAAAGGTTAGTGTCCTGGTTTAGTAAGAAACAACAGTCCACAACAACATCCACAGCTGAGGCTGAATACATTGCTGCTGGAAGTTGCTGTGCTCAATTGCTTTGGATTAGAAATCAACTCATGGATTATGGGCTAGTGCTAGAACACATTCCACTAATGTGTGATAATACTAGTGCAATATCCATAGTTGCCAATCCAGTTAATCACTCTACTACAAAGCACATTGAGATCAGGTACCATTTCATTAGGGAACATGCTGCAAATGGTACCATAGAAGTCTCTTATGTTCCCACTGAGAAACAATTAGCTGACATATTTACTAAACCTCTGAATGAAGCAGTCTTCAACAGACTTGTGAGTGAAATTGGAATGCTCAATCCTTCATTTAGTTTCTCTAAGTAAGTATGCCAGTAAATTGTTGCAGCAGTAAATTTTCACTGTATTTAAATGCTCTATTTGTTTGGAGTGAAAATTAGCTGAGATATGATTTATAAATATTTCAGTATTTTACTGCATATTTTTCAAAATCACATTTATTGGTAAAGTTGTGAGCTTTTGAGACATCTCGATATAGATGATTTTCAGAGTTCACGACACAGTTCAAATCAAACAGACTTATATCGCAAACTGTTGAGATTGTGAGACTTCGCGACATAGTTCATTTCATGAGTTTGCGACATAGTTCATTTTATGACTTCGCGACTTAGAATAACTATATCGACAAGTCTCCACATTTGACAGAATTTTGATTTAAATTTATTTTATTTCAAAATTTGATAAAAGTCTGACAATTTGCTTAAAATTCCTAAAAGAGAGCTTTAGACAGGGTATTTCTACTATATCGCAAAGTCTCCCCGATCCTTTCATCTTGAGGACTTTGCGACATAGTTCATTTCTGAGACTATGCGATATACTGTGCAAGACTTTGCGGTACAGGCCATTTTTGACTTCGCGACATACAAATAGACTGTACACATTCATAACTCCATATCGCAGTGTCTCTATCATATAAATACCTTTTCTAACCGTTCACAACTTTTCATCTTGTCTATTGCTCTCAAACTCTGAAACCTAAGCACAAATTCTCTACTCTCTTTTTCACTCTCTCTCTCGAAATGGCACCCAAATCTCAAACAGTATCATCCTCAATCCCTTTAACCATTCCCAAAGAAACCAATCTTCTCACCATTCCCTCTGAGGCTGAGGCTAACCCAAGGTACAAGTGTTTTGTACGGTTCTTGAACACTTCCTACCTACGCCAAGCCCTAACCCTGAACCCTACCTTGTATGTCGATGTGTTGGAAGGATTCTGGAGAACGGCGTTGGTATCAACAATGGCTAGGGAAGATGGAACCTCATTCTAGGAGGTTAGTTGTTCAATTGGAGGCAAACACTTTCAGTTTGGTGAAAGGGAAATCAATGAAGCTTTGGGGTTCAAGGTGGAGGGTCATGAGCAAGAAGCTACAGATGCTCAAATCGTAGATTTCATGACCTTCATTCGGTATGCTGATGAGATAGATACTGGAAAGCTGAATAAGAAGTTTGTGAGAAGGGAGTGGTCATTTCTGTTTGACGCACTCCAGAAGGTGTTTCTCTGCAGGAAGACAGGATGGGACCATATCAGTCACATTGCTGTGAAGCTAGCCTACTCCTTGGCCAACAACCAGGAGATCAATGTGGGAGCCATAATTCTCAAAGAATTGGCTCAGAGGCTAGGCAGGACCGTTCGTGGTAGAGGTAATGACATCTTTTACCCTCGTTTCCTTCAAGTAATTTTAAATTTTCTTGATGCAAATGTCCATGAATTGGAGGGTATAGATAACACTAAAATGGCTTATTCCAAGTCCATGTCCAAAGTACTATTTGGCTCATTGGACACAAGGAATCAAGTGGATGTGATTCTAAGTGTGACCAAGCATATGCAGGACACATTTGAGTCTTATCCACTTGATAAGCCCATATACCATGCTCTTTCCTGGACAGGGGAGGCTGAGACTGAAGGAGCTACACAGTCTAACCCCAGCCTTCCCATCCCATCCAGCAACCCCACTGCAAACAGTACCATAGAAGTTAGGCAGCCAAGTGCATCAATCTCTCAAAAGATTGGTGTTACTAAAAAGAAGTCAAAGAAGAGAGCCCTAGAAGTAATAAATGAATCTGTAGAGATAGCTAGTGAGAATCATGAGTCACCTCTCACCAGACAAAAGAAGAAATCCAAATCCAAACCTACCACTGGATCCTCCCAACAGGATTCAGATGTGGAAAAAGGGGTACACCTGTTACTGTCCATGGCCTCTCAACAGGTCATTGGCATTGAAAAGAGCAGCCTCCCCATTGCACCTTGTACAGAGTCTGCACAGGGTCAAGACCTCACTCTTGACCCTAGGAGTGATAAGGCTGATAATACACAGAGTGGAGAGCACATCACTGTTGAAACTCCTCCTATTTCTCAGGGGGAGTTGCCACAATCTAATCTAAACCCCACTTCTCTCTCAGATTCTTCCATAAAAATTTCTTCTGAACAAGAGAGTCATTCAAATGACAATCTTGCCTTTGATCAATCACAATTCTCTCCTGTGATTGAGCCAATTTCAAGTGACATGGTGCATGACACTATGCTCACCACCCAGGAACCACATCTAGTTGGTCAGGGAATGCATGCTGGGGCATATCCTAATTACACCAACACAAACATGGAGGATTCACTAGTTTTCACTGGAGACTCTATGCCAAATTCTCCCATCCTTAGGGATATGGAACTGTCTTCACAGACAAATAGGGCTGATGTTGTAACACATCCCATTTCAATGGCGACAACATCAGACCCTACAGCCATTCCAAGGCTGGGGGAGACTCAAAATCTTACATCTCATGAAGTGCCTAGCACTAGCTCTCACTTGGCTCAGGCCACTATGTCAGAATGGCTGAAGCCTGTGCACCATGACAGGCCTTCAGGATCATCATCTGTGCCTTCCAAAATGACAGAAGAAGCCATACAAGATCTCCATGTGGCACAGATTGATGAGTTCTCAAAGATAGCTCAACATCTCCTCACCTCCAATCTCTAAAATGCTGATTATGAAGCCATTTTACTCTGCCACAAGGAGGATGTTGAAGCCCAGCAGGAGAAGATAGTGGATGCAGCTGAACCAGAGGGAAATGTGGATGCCTGGTTGGATGCTAAGAGGACTCTCAAGCTCAAGGATGCCCTAGCTTTTCTAAGAGAAGAATACCTAACTTTTCTGGGCTCCAATGCAAAGGATCTCTCTCCTGCTGCCATCTATGATGCTGTTAATGATGTCTACATGAATCAATTAAAGGCTCTGCACTATCTTGGGAAAGGGCTTCAATCAGAGATTTCTTCAATCCAGGAGGTGACAGACAGATCCCTCACTCAGCTCAGAAACTCATATCTCTCTGATTTTCCCAAGGTGGATGGCATCCTTAAAGAAATCCAGAAGACAAACTCTACTGTCAACATGATGGACCTCTCTCTGGCCATGGTCACAGACAACATCAGAAAGCTGGCTACAACCCTGGAAAATCAAGTCAAGGCCAATATCAACTCAAATGCAATTCTGAATGTAATTTGGAAGAATCAGTATGGTGACAAATTGGTGGATGAGGTCCCTGTGTCAAACATCTCCAAATTTGACTTTGCCAAGCTCAAGGAGCAATCTCTCAATTCTTTCAAGTCTCAACAGCTCTTCTCCAAGGTGGATGGTCTTGACAGAGAAGTGGCCTCTCTGAAAGATGAAAACAAGGAGCTTGCCAACTCTCTAAAACAGCTCAATGACAAACTGGATGACCAAGGCAACAACACCTCCAATATCCTGCTGGTGCAACAACAGATGCTGACTTCAATGATGAAACAAATGAACCTGCCTATCCCTGGGGAAGCTCAAGACTTCTTGTCTGATCCCAAGCCTAAGGGGGAGAAACAAAAGGAGGTCATTCTGAAACAGAAAGGGGGAGTACCTGCCAAGCAGCCAAAGCATAAGGGCAAGGGCAAACTCATTGAAGAAACCTTAAAGCCAATCATTCTTCCCCCTGTAGAGGTCATAAGTGCAGAAGGTCAGAAGAGTACAATCTCAACCACCTACTATCCATCAACCATGCCTAAAGATATCTCAACTCCTCAACCTCAACCTACTCCCAATGCTAAACCTGTCAAAGCTGCAATTATCACAGAGGCCAAGCTACAGGAAGTTGCCAATTCAAACATCTATCATGATGAGGCCTTCCTGGAGTTTCTGAAAGCCATCTACAGTAGTGCTCAAGGAGATGCAAGGATGTACAGACAGAAGATCAAGGAAAGCATCAAGTATTTCACAGTGGCAGTAAGGAAAATCAAGGATGTCCATCTAAGAGAGATAATCATGGTGTGCAAGGACAACTGCTTGTGGCACCTAGCTTTTCAAACTCTAGAGAAACTGAGATTTACTGAGCTGTCAATCATTCTGGATTTAATTGAAAAGCATGGGATGAACAATGAAAGTCTTTACAATGACTTGAAGATGGATCAGAATAAAAGATTGTCTGAGGTTATATCCAAGCCAAGGACAATAATTTACCAAAGCCTATCTCAAGACAGTAGTATTGACCAACTAGTAATTCCCTCAGACCTTTTAATGAAGAACAATGCAAAGATCAACCAGGTGCTGCAAATGCTGAGAGCTAAGAGAGGAGCTAGGACAGCTGAGGAACTAGAGGTGATTCGAACTCTATAATCTTTTCTGATCCATGGAGCCATTCCTGAATCTGTCAAAGAAAAGAGCAAAAAGAAGGATGGGGAGGATGATGATGAGGAGAAAACCTATGAAAGGAGATCTCAGACAAGAAGAAATAAGGATGGATCTAGTGAGAGCAGCAGGAGCAAATATCCTAAGAAATCAAAAGATGCTGGTGATGACAAGAGGGAATCCAAAGGGACAAAGGAAACAACCAGGAAAACAAGAAGTGGAATTCAGCAAGTCAAGGACATTGCTAGCAGCACTTTAACCACAACACAAGACTCTAAGTCTATGGTGGGTACTGTTAGCAATGATCCTCCAAAATCATTATCCATGACTTCTGAACCTGAATTGCCACAGAAGAAAGATGAAGCCACTAAAGTAATTTCAAGAAAACACTTCCACAAAGTTACAGCTAGTGGAGTGTTACAGTGGATGAAGGGGAAAGGAATGAAGCTACTTCCAAGTGATGTGGCACTGAAGACTAAATCTCCCTGTTCCAGAAAGGTATCTCTTGTGAAGCATTTGAAGATCAAGAGTGTACCCAGAAGGATAAGGATAACAAAGAAGACTGGAAAACTCACTAATGTTATTGGCATCAATGTGCTTCCACTAGATGAGGACTATGATGAAGATGCCCTAGCATTTTTGAGGGCTCAAAGGATCTTTGAAGTCAAAGTGAAGTTGGATCATCTAGAGATCAAGTACACTGATGAAAGAGAAAGAATAATGAAACAAGGGGGATGGCAACATTTTGACACCTATGAGCAAGAAAGAATCAATGCCTTGTTAAATTTTGAAGAAAAGGAAGAAAGGGTGTGGAAAATAGAGATTGCCAGATTCATGAAGATGCACTCTGACTATAAAGAAAATCTAAAGAAGCTGAATGAAGAAAGGAGGCATGAGAAAGAAAAGGAGATGGCTGAGATGGAAGAAAGAGCAAAGGAGCTAAGGGAGAAAGGGCTGTGCAGGGTAAAGCAAAATCCTTATACTGTTGAGTACAAAAATCATTATGGAGGAATAAGCAAGATAAGGATGGAGTTCATACATTCATATGTGGAAAGTGCCCTCAGAACAGCAGCTGAAGATCTAAAAGATTCTCCTCTCTTTGAAGAACTGATTGCAAGGGATGAAATCTTACTGGCCATCTCTGAAATAAAGAAGAATGAAGAAATAAGGAAGAAGAAAGTCTATGATGATTTCTTAGAGAAACAATTGGAAACTGAAGCTATGTAGCTCAAGGAGAATTTCTGTAAGACTAAATTTCCAAGTTGTTATCAAATTCTGTTCTTAACTTTATCTTCTTTATACTTGTTCTTTTTTATGTTAGTTAGGCTTGTTATCAGACATGAAATTGTGCCTAAGGGTCTTACTCACAATTTGGGGGAGATTGTTAGGCTCAAGACATGTCTGAATACCACTATTAACAAGCCTACACTATGTGACTATGTCACATTACATGACCTAGTGAGTTCTATCACTGGGATATAGTATAGGTCTCTAAATGTACTTGTCTTGTTCTCATGAACAATAGCTTTATCATGTATGCTCAGATTTATAATGAGCTTAGTAAAGTTTCTTGCATCTAGATTGTATATAGGCCATTGAATAATTATCCTGGTAGAAGTTCAGAAGTGTTCATGCAGCAGGATAGAGATGAATAAGGCTATAAAGAAATAAGTTGCAGGAATTTGTCTAAGGCATTATATAGCAAATTCAAAAGAAAGCTATGTCGTGAAGTCACCAATATCCATGTCGTGAAGTACTATATCGCATAGTCCATTTTGTACTATGTCGAGAAGTCCTCAAGACACATGTCGTGAAGTGTTGAAGTCAGCAAAGTCAAAGGAGCCTAGATCGTGAAGTCCTCAGAAGCACTATGTCGCATAGTCATCAAATGACCTATGTCGCATAGTCATCAAATGACCTATGTCGCATAGTCATCAAATGACCTATGTCGCATAGTCGTCAAATGACCTATGTCGCAAAGTCTTCAAAGGCTATATCGCGTAGTCCTCACAAGGGAGATCGCGAAGTCAGGAATAAAGTGGAGTTCACGATATCAACACTTAGCCGTTTACAACAAGACAAATCAAGGTACAGAATCAAGAATCAAAAGAGACAAATACTGAAGCATTTGTTCTGGCAAGGTGGTCCAAAGAACAGATGGCAAATCTACAGCTAAACTTGGAGAGAAAGATAAGAGACAAGCAGCTACAGAAACGGGAAAGACTCCGAAAAGCAGGTGGTCCTTCCTGTCACAGTTAATGTCTTATGGCAGGACAAGTTGGACTTTCAGCAAGGGGTAACTGTGTAAAAATAGGTGTGTGCACTAGTTTGTATAGGGCTTATATATATCATGCACATCCTATTGTTAGCTGTAAGAGAGATACACATAGTTTTTATCTTAAGCTCTTTTCTCTGTAAGCAAGCAAGTTCAAACTGTTCTTGTTTAGAAGCCAGAAATTCGATTGTGAATTTCTTGGAAAGCTGTAGTATTTAATTTGCTTATACAAAGTAGATTAAAGTGATTGTGTGTGTTATTTACTTTCTGCATATTACATATCATAATCATATACAGTCTGTTACTTAGTTTTCAAGAATCGAAAAATATATCAAACTATCCATTCACCCCCCCCTCTGTCTAGTTTCTAGTAGTATTCATTTCTAACAGTTAGTATGATATACATGAGCATTATATTGATATTTTTTAATATTGTAATCAATATGAATTGTTATCTTGATATTTGGTTTAACAATTATTATCTAATTGGAACTATACATAAATTCAAGAAAAAAGATATTTAAGAATTTTTACATAGAAAACTTTTAAATTATCAAAATACACTTTTTAGTTTTTAAATATAATTCTATTATTAATCAGATACACGTTTTAATATTAGATCTAACAATTCTCATCGATTTATTTAAGATCTAACTGTAATTATTAATTTGGTCGTATAGTGATCGTACACGGACAATGTCGATTTTAATTTTTTCTTAAATTGATTTTAATATTTTATTGAAATAAAAATAGAATTTATAAATTTAAAAGAATTAGGAAACAAATTAAATTGGTGCTATAATAAAAAAAATATTTATTAAAATTTACATAATCACTTTATTGTTTGGGCTCTATCTTGAGTTTTAGACAATAGATTTTAACGATTTTACAGCCCAAGCGAAGCTAACAAAATTATCTTTAATTTAATGATAGTTTAATAATTTTTATCTAACTGGAACTATCCATAAACTAAAGAGAAAAGATAATTACGAATTTTTACATAAAGATATCTATTCAATATAGAAAACCCATTTATAATTGGTTTAAATTATCAAAATATACCTTTTAGTATTTAAATACTATCCTATTATTAATCAAA
This sequence comes from Heracleum sosnowskyi, assembly GCA_030848705.1. Taxonomy (NCBI): domain Eukaryota; kingdom Viridiplantae; phylum Streptophyta; class Magnoliopsida; order Apiales; family Apiaceae; genus Heracleum; species Heracleum sosnowskyi. The sequence goes on along the minus strand of CM061241.1, from coordinate 65,242,358 downwards.
TACAATTTTTAATATTATATCTAACGATCCTCATCTATTTGAATATTTATAGTTTTATAATCCAACGGATCATATACTTTTGGTAGTACAGTGACCGACCAAAGTTTTGGATAAGATCTTCCTTACGTTTATTATATATAAGGAGTTAATGTATATTTAAGTATATTCGAGGTAAACTGTTTTGTCGTAACGGTGGCACCGTCGCATAGTTTTGATTCATGCTTTCTATATCGATCACTTAACAACGACAAAATGAATCCATTAATTTAGAGTTGAATCTGTGAGTTATTTGTGGATTTTGGTTGATTTTAATTGCTTATGAATTCATTTTTGGTTGATTTTATTAATGGTTGATTATCGGTTTAGAGCGTGGTGTCAGTTTGGGTTTTTCGGGAGGTTTCAATCATACATACCAACTGTTTGATGAAATGTCATACAAAAATAAAATAATATGAGTTAAAGTGCGAAGTTGCATTTGATTAATTAAGGTTGCATTGTGCAACTCGAATTTATTTTAAAAATAATAACTGATGCAACCTCGATCAACTTCAAATTCAACTTTTAAAAAAAATGAATTTGAAGTTGCAAAGTTGTAAGTCATACTTTTGAAAATCTATATATTATAAATTTCTGCATAACTCATTCCTTAGGTTTGGTATCCATATTTAGGTTCGGATGAAATTTTTAACTTAATTTTAACCCATTGGATAATCCATATTTTGGTTTAGTATCCATATTTGGTTTGGATATGATCCACATCTATTATTTGACTCATTGATAATTATAGAAAGTTCGTATACAAATGTAAACATCATTAATATAATTTTTAATATTTATGGTAAGTTTTATTAATAAAAATTTGAATTCATCTTTTGATTTTGGTAATCCCATTAATGCATATTATCACATAAAATATAGCATAACACAATACCTGATTACTAATTTTACTTTTACATGTATTTGTTATATTATATAAAAATAGCATTGTATTTATATTTTTTTATTTCAAAATCATATTATTTAATTTTAAATATAAAATATTTTATTTATTAATAGTAGTATTATTATATATATTATTATTAAATAAAATTTTAAAAATACCGTATGCGTAGCACAGGCTATAACCTAGTAATACTTAAAAGATCATATTTTTGCAATTTATTTTAAATAAAATTATGTTTTTAAAATAGTCAATTATAATTAGGGTATTTTTAAAAAACCCTAGTTATAATTATTATTTTTAATCTTTTTGTTGTTAGTAAAAATATATAATTGATATTTTAATTCGAAAAAAAATTGTAAAAACAATAATATTAACTATACGGTCAAAGCACATTTACATAAAAATCAATCGACAAATATTACCAAAATAAGAGAAGTATATATAAAGAATAATAATTTGTTCCCAAAACAGATCCCAAATGCAAAACCATTGTTCTAGAGAGAACCATCTTATATAGAGAATCGGAGATAACCGTTGGTTCTATCATGGAATTTCTCAAATAATTTAAAAAATTTATTTCACAAAATATTAAATTTGATTCTAATATAGAATATTAATTACATATAAATTTTATAAAAAATTAAACATTCAAAATTTGAACAGAAAATGATTTTAAATTTGATTCTACCATAGAATCATTTTGGCCTCGTTTGTTTCGTCAATTTTGTAATTACGTAGGTAACTTGAACTTCCCCGTAACTAAGTTATAACTATAAATCCGAGGTAATTGAAATATTTGTGTTTGGTTTATTACTATGTAACTACATACTACATAATTAATTTTGGTAAGTAGTTAATGAATATATACTAGAAAGCTATGTAACTTGTGGTGACCGTGATGGACCTTGGTAACTAAGTTTCTATTTTTTGTTAGTAACCACAAAAACCTTGTAACTTGGAGTTCCTCTGTCCAATTTAAAATACAACGAACCAAACAGTGTAACTCATTCATAATCCAAGGAATTTCGAGTTACATAGTTGGGTTACATCGAAACAAACGAGGCCTTTGAATAAGTGTGATTCTACTATAGAATTACTTTGAACTATTTCATTAATTTTTAATTATTTTTAATTAAAAAAAGTTGTTTAATTTGTTTTTTGATTTACTAATTGAAATTTGTAAGTATATATAATGAAAAATAGAATAAATATATGTTTTATATATACTAGCTTATAGCCCGTGCGATGCACGGTTACTTAAAATTTATTTATAATTATTTTGTTTATAATTATATTTTTATTACGACGCAACACACGATTGTTTTTTTAATATTTATAATTATATTTCATTTATGAATATTTTAATATTTAAAAGTTATTAGTTTACATTATTAAATTATTGTTAAAAAAGATTTAGCCAAAAAATATTATAGTTAAAAATTCGATATTTATTATATTTTACACGCTTAATTTAATATTTGTTTATATTGAGTTATAAAATTTAGATTTGGTCAATTTTACGGTTCACATGAAATTCACAAAATAATCTTTAATTTAGTTGTGGTTTAATAGTTCTTTTTCAATTAAAAACTATTCTAAAACTAAAAAGAGAATAAAGTGACGAAATTTAATGTTGAGAATTATATTTGATTTAGGAAATCTACCTAACTTATATGTAGTTTAGATTATTAGAATAACATTTATTAACCAAATACAGGTTTTAATGTTAAATCTAACGGTTTTCACTTATCTATTTAAGATTAAACGATTTTTATTATTTTGGTTATAAATGGGTTTCCTTATTTAATTACAACTATTTTTATGTTTTAACTTTTTGGAAAATCCAATCCTAATATAATATCTTTTAACTTATATCATTTTTAGATAATAATTTCTTTTCATATAATATAATCTTGATCATCTATTTTTAAAAGTATTGGATCTAACGGTTGAGAATGTTTTGGCGGTATTTAGGACCAAACTACCAGGATAACATCATTAATTTTTCTTAATATTTATAATTTTTTCATTTTTTTTATTTTTTTTAAATATTTATTGCTAAAATATAATATACTCTTTTTTGTAATATGTTAATGATGCGGGAACTTTGAACTTTTGAGAAAATAAATTATCAATTAAAATATATTTTTTTGTAATAGTTCTTCTTTTAAAGTAGTACACCGTGACGATCAAAATTCTGTATAAAATTCATTTTTTTATAGTATATCTCGTAAATATCTATGTTATTATATTAAAGACTAAATAATGAAGTGTGGTCTCTTTGTTTGATCACTCAATCCATAATCGTTGGATCTTTCAAATTAAATTGTTGAGAAACGTTACATATAACAGTAAAATTATCATGTAGAATGATCTAAGATTTGAATCTACCAACAACATATTAAAATTTACAGGTTTTTTTTTTAAAAAAACAGAATTTTTTTCATTTTTTTTCTTTCAAACATAGGTTATTTGATAATATTTTTTGTAAAGTACGATTTTTCAGAAAATTACTATACTAATTGATTAACAAACTTTTAAAGTTTCGAATTTAATAATTTACAATGTATGTAGGTTAAAAAAGTTAGGTTTGTTCCGTAGCCGAGTCTACAATTTCAAAATACGGTTTTTTTAATATGAATATAGTCCTGCTAACAATAAAATTAGGTCTCTATGAGTGCTTATAAAACAAAATCACCATTTGCGTATAATTTATTATTTAATAATAAATTATATTTAATTAGTTATGATAAAATAGGATAAACAATATGCACAATTTTATAAATTTTATCCTCGTATTATTATATTCTTTGTTGATTTGAATTTTCTTAGATTGATTTTAATTTTTGAACATAGATTCCTAAATTTAAAATAGTTAGAAAAAAGTAATTAAATTGGCATTAAAATATTGATAACAAAATAATCATTATTAGAATTTAAATACTCACTTTACTGATTTGGGCTTTATCTTATGTTTTAAAAATCAGATTTTGACGATTTTACACCCCACGTGAAGGTAATTAAATTATTTTTAATTAAAAGATGGTTTAACAATTTTTATCTAACTGAAATTGTCCACGGAAGAGAAAAGAAAGTCACGAATGTTTTACATGAAGAATTCTATTCAATATAGAAAACTTATTTATATTTGGTATATTTGGTTTAAATTATCAAAATACACTTTTTAGAATTTAAATATAATCCTATTATAAATAAAATACACTTTTTAAATATTTGATCAAACGATATTCATTTATCTAGTTAAGATCTAATAGTCCTTATTAATTTGGCTGTCACGATCAAAATTTTGGATAAATCCCTATTATGCTTATTATATAAAAGAGTTTAATATAATAAGGATATTAAGTACATATTGTGATATAAGTATCTTACTAACTGCTTTTAATTTTAATGTTTCGGTTTTATTTATATTGTATATAAAATTTTAAAATACATTATTACTTTAAAATTATTAAACAGAATAAAAATTATGTTATGATTATATAAAATTTTATTCTCATATTATTACAGTCTTTATCGATTTGAATTTGTTCTTAATTTATTTTAATACTTTATTGAAAGAAAGATAAAATTTCTATATTTAAAAGAATTAGTGGAAAAATAAATAAATTGGTGCTACAATTATAAAAAAATATTTATTAAAATTTAGATACTCACTTTACTATTTGGGTTCTATCTTGAGTTTTAGAAATTGAATTTTGACGATTTTACAACCCACGTGAAACTAACGAAATTATCTTTAATTTAATGATGATTTAATAATTATTATCTAACTTGACCAGTTGACCTACCCATAAACCGAAAAGAAAAGATGGTTAAGTATTATATTCAAAATTATTGTTTATGAATATGAAACCCTCAATATTTTAATAATATTTTGATATTATCATTTTATGTTTGTTATATGTAAAATAATATAATTATAATTTGGATTAATCAAATTGTTATGTTCCTTCAGAAAAAAAAATGTTTAAATTTATTCATGTACATGAGTTCTCCAAAGTCTCTTATAACGCAGGGTCCACATGTATCATTGTTATATGATATACATGAGCATTATATTGATAATTTTTAATATTGTAATCGATATGAATTGTTATCTGATATTTGGTTTAACAATTATTATCTAACTCGAACTATACATAAATTAAAGAGAAAAGACATTTAAGAATTTTTACATAGAAAAATTTTAAATTATCAAAATACACTTTTTAGTATTTAAATATAATTATATTATTAATCAAATACACTTTTTAATATTAGATATAACAATTCTCATCGATCTATTTAAGATCTAACTGTAATAATTAATTTGGTCGTATAATGGCCGTACACGGACCAGATTGATTTTAATTTTTTCTTAAATTGATTTTAATATTTTATTGAACTAAACATAGAATTTATAAATTTAATAGAATTAGGAAAAAAATTAAATTGGTGCTACAATAATAAAAACAATTATTAAAATTTAGATAATCACTTTACTGGGCTTTATCTTAAGTTTTAGACAACAAATTTTAACAATTTTACGGCCCACGCGAAGCTAACAAAATTATCTTTAATTTAATGATGGTTTAATAATTATTATCTAATTGGAACTATCCATAAACCAAAGAGAAAAGATAATTATAATTTTTTATATAAAAATTTGTATTCAATATAGAAAACCTATTTGTAATTGGTTTAAATTAAAAAAAATATTAAAATTTAGATAATCACTTTACTGTTTGGGCTCTATTTCTAGTTTTAGACAACAGATTTTAACAATTTTACAGCCCACGCGAAGCTAACAAAATTATCTTTAATTTAATGATGGTTTAATAATTATTATCTAACTGGAACTATCCATAAACTAAAGAGAAAAGATAATTACGATTTTTTACATAAAGATTTCTATTCAATATAGAAAACCTATTTATAATTGGTTTAAATTATCAAAATACACCTTTTAGTATTTAAATACTATCCTATTATTAATCAAATACAATTTTTAATATTATATCTAACGGTCCTCAACTATTTGAATATTTATAGTTTTATAATCCAACGGATCATATACTTTTGGTAGTACAGTGACCGAACAAAGTTTTGGATAGGATCTCCCTTACACTTATTATATATAAGGAGTTAATTTATGTAATGGTTTTCTCTCGGACTCTATATAAGAAATTCTCTCTAGAATGTTACTCTATTTATGTAATGTTCTCTCTCGGTCTCTATATAGGAATATTTATCTGGAATGTTACTCCCAGATGCAAAATATTATGTTCTCATGGACTACCACTCAACGAATAATAATGAAACTCTTACATTCACGTAAATTTCACGAGTAAAATATTTTAAATTATCGCATTATCAATATCACATCATTTGCGAACAAATTTGCCCCTGTCTCTATGCTCCAATTCCAAAATCCAAAGCCCATCATTTACCCCTTACACATTGACATAACGGGCTTGATAACACATTGACCATTCTAGTCAATATCCAAAGCCCAATAATACTAAAGCCCAAAGGGTATCTTTTCCTTCATAATTTATAAACAAATTAATAAGGAGAATTTAGAGGAATACTTTCAAGATTCTTGCGTGTTTCTGCAAGAAAACTAGTCTGATTTTATTAAGGTAAGTGATTTTGTAAGGAGAAATAATATATGGGTTTTTAATTTTATTGCATTTTATAATAGATACATAATTACATACATATATTTTTTGTTTTCGATTGTATTGACGGGTGTTTCTATGAAAATTTGTCTCTTTCGTTTTTTTTGTTCTATATGTTTTATGAATTTGTAGCTCTTTTTCTCCTTCAGGGTATGTTTTTTTTCTTAAATCTTGCATGGGTTTTTATTAGCTTAGCTTAGTTTAATTTAATTTTGTGAATTTGAATTATGTTTTTTGGTTTGTTTTTGGGTTCTTTTTTGATTTTGGTATGAAAAAGTTTGAATTTTTAGAGTTGGGTTTGTGTTGTTTGTGATTTTTTGTAAAGGGTTTGTGATGATTTTGATTTTAATGGTGGTTGGTGTTAATTGTGCAGGTAAAGCTTCTGGCCTTGTGGATAATTTTGTTTGATTGTTAGTGTTATGTTAGTCTATTCTTGAAGGGCCAGAGCTTCAGTGAATCAGGTTTTTTACTGTCTTTTAGGTTTCTCTGGCATTAATGGTTTGTTTCGGTTTTCGGTTTTTTTCTTAATTGAGAAATTGCAATGAATTATGTGAACTGTTTGAATTGTTATACTTAAAGGTTTGGAAGTCTTAGGTAGCAAATGATTTGCAAATAAATTTCATTGATTCTATGGTTATTGTGAACTTATTGTTTACAAGTAATTTATAAGTGTGAGCAACCAATGTGTTTGAAAGTATTTAGATTCTTTAGTGAATGTATTTCTTTTTTGTGTTGTGGCATTAATAGTCTTTGCAGTAATGTGCTTTCTACATTAGGTATAGTCATTCGTTGATAAATATTCTGTTCTTTCATTGTCTCTGCGTGTAAAAAGTTGAATGAATTTTTCTTCTAGTTATCATGATGCTTTATTTACAGTAAAATTGTCAGTGTACTGGTCATAGAGCCAGTAAAGAATTGACTTGATTAGGAGATATTGTATTATTATTTACGTATAGGTAATGACATGATATTCATTTACTTATGAGTTATGACCTATGAACAAAATGTATATGATGGTTTATGCCTCCACACATATAAATGTTTGTAGCGTTCCTGGAGTGATGGCGCCTTCAGAGTAACACCATCACTAGAACTGAGCATTGGTATTCTTGTACTGAACACGATACAGTGTCTAAAGAGTTCTAACTCTAGCATACAGTAAAAACCTCGATAAATTAATACTCGGTAAATTAATAACCTCTCTAAGTTAATAATTTCCTCCGGTCCCGACTTGGGCCGGTTCAAAAAATGACCTATTTCTATAAGATAATAAGATAATAATTATTTTGGAAACCCCTATATAAATATATGGTCTCAATAATATTATAAATTAATAATTCACTTGTAATCGTAAAAATATATCTGTTACACTTTTGCAAAATATGATTCTAGTATTTTTCTTGAAATTCAAATCTACATGAAACTCATTCCTAACCTTCCTTATTGCATCCAAAAGCTCGTATGTGGAGTTTTTGTATTGCATCAAAAAGTTATTAAGCATTTTTGATGTCTTGAGCATTTTTTTCGATGCAACAGATTTCAAAGGTGTTGCATCGTCTTCTATGTCATCGGCATTATTTTTAAGGATGCTGTATTTTGAATCTTGCCAATATACATTGAATTTGTAAATAATTATACATTGAATAAATTGAATTAAGTAAAAAATATAAATTATACAATTGATTTTATTTAAGTTTATATAACTAACAGTCAATTTTTTATCAAAAACTCTTTATTAATTAATAATTATTAATTTATCGATTAATTAATACCTCTCTAAATTAATAGAATTCTCAAGTCCCAACTATATTAATTTATAGAGGTTTTACTGTACTGAAATATTTATAGGTTTCCTTTAACGTCATAGTTTTCAATTTCCATACACCTCCACAGACCACAAGTGGAAGAGAACTGGTAGGAATAAATCCTCCGTTCTATAATGAGAAATGACTGATTACCACCCTTCAAGATATGTTCCTCTACAAGATAAATATTTAAAGTTGGTTACGGACTGCCAAGTCGCAAATGGTGGAGTTATGCCAATATTAGATATGGAAGAAATCTAGTACGTCATTAGTTCCTATAAATTATAATCTATCAAGATTAAGATCTTGTCTATTATATCTATTAACTTCGTTTTAGGTTCTTCATTATGCAAAGTGCGGATCTTATATAGGAAAGTTGTTTAGTACTAGTTATCTGGAAGGTTTGGAGAAGGCGTAGTTTCCGGAAAATATGATTATCACTGGGGCAATCTTGTTCTTGTGGATACTGATGCCAGTTAGTGGTTATGGCTGTTATCTTTTTTCTTGTTCTTTTTCTTTTTGTCTTAATGGAATCTAACTATGTCATTCTTAGTGCGTCACTGTCTCTAGTAGGAATTAGCACATACTTCGAGTTTACTAGACTATAATTGTCCCTCATCTTTCCTACTCGAAGAATTTCTTTTCATAAGCTTACATGTGTATCTGATATGACGGTAGGGGATAAAAGACACATAAGGTCAGTGGGCGAGTTTGATAGATTTTATGATTATCTTGCAACGCCTATGAGTATTTACATTTCCCCGACTAAAATGTTTATCATAGTAGTTTTATATGAAACATACCAACTGCAAAGTGTGAATAGCTACCAATCAGTCTGGATCTTAGCCGTGTTGTTAGAAAATGTATCTTTCTGTGAACATTGATCTTGACCTTTAAAATCGTTTTTGGACAAATTAAGAAAGATTTGAAGTACCTAAATTTTTTTCCTTGGAATAAGAATTTAGATCGAACAATTTGTAAGAATGTAGAACGAGTAATGTAATGAACAAAAGTGATGAAAATGTTATCAAACAAACAAAACAACTTGGATGATAGAATCGCAACTCAACCGCTACTCGGAAAACTGAGCTCAATATGCTTACATATGTATATAAATGTATTCAATATTATCAAATATTAAGCTAACTCTGACAATATCCCAACAGAGGAACAATAACCTTAATTAACCAGGGCCCAAAAACAAGTGACCTAGAATATAAAAACCACAAGTCCCAATATTATAAAGAGTCTAAAAAAGGGTTGATCTGGATATATGAAGGACTGATTTATCAATACAACTATAAATAGTACATTTAAACCTCGATATAGTAATATTCGATAAGTTAATGATCTCGATTATATTATAGATTTTATCTGGTCCTAACTTGACCAATGGACTAAAGTAATAATCTTGCTAAATGCTTACTCAGTTTTTTTGTTGTATCCTCGGGGTCCAATAAAAGTATGAATTATTAATTCGCTACATTGGATTGAGAAATGTATATACCAAAATCTCATATGATATATATTGAAATATTTTAGTCGTTTACTTTTTAGGCTTATATTTGAATTTTATTTCAACTCAGATAAATTAATTAACCTACTTTCTTTCTATCTAACGTTTAGCTTACTAAATTTCGAATGGTTGCATAATCTGATGCCTGTTAAAAAAAACTGTTCATCACATCTCAGGGAACTTCAGTTTGTACCCCTAAGATTTGTTATTTACTTTTACCCATGGATTTTTTGAAGCTTACAAAACTCGTAAATTTGCAAATTTTCCCAGAGTTTTAGAAGTTTTCACTAGCCTTGATTTATTCTGTCATTACATACAGCCTGCAGGAGTTTCTTATTTTCATAATCAACCCCAATAGCACACTAAAACTTATTCAACCCTAATTATCAAAGTGCCATTTCTAAAAGTTTCTTATAAGAAGTAGTTTCCTTATTGAGAAATTTACTTTTTGGTTCTCCTTGCCTCCTATATAACGAGATTTAATATTTTTTTATTTTCAAAGTTTAATATTATGAATCAATTGAGTAATACTGAAATATATATATATATATATATATATATATATATATTCTGCAAATTTATCGTATTTCTACCGATTCTCTACGGAGATAGGTGTTTATCCGCTCTATCTTAACTCAATTCTATAGCAACAGGAAATTCCAAGTTATTACCATGTCTGAGCTGGTCACTTGACAGAAAAATTTGTAGTAAATCCATATGAATTGTGAACATGTAGAAGAATATATATTAAAGGCTTGCATGGTTTAGTGTAGAGTAAGATTGATACTTAGCAAAGTGAGAAAAAAATAAAAATAAAGAAAAGAGAAGAGGTTTGGTAACTGTTGACATACTAGTTTAGACAGTATTTATTTAAACTATGAATGATCATTGTATCTTTAGAGTTTCTAGTCATCTGTGCGAGAGAAGCTTCCTGTCTCCACTTTTTTCTTTTACATGCTGGAAACCTGAAGGTCATTAAAGTAGTTACAAGATTGTGGGTGCTGCAGATAGAATATAAGATGGGGCCAATGTCACTTCGCAAACTAAATTTAATGCAGAATTGGATACCTTGTGAGTTGGCTTGGAAAGTAATACGGTACATTACACCTCTTCATTATGGAGGAGGTAGGATTGTCTGCCTTGACGTAAATAAGAAAATTTAAGATTGGTATTGTTTTAAAAGCCTACCGTGCCATTAAGGAAGAGATCTAGGCGCCAACAATTTTTCTATATTGCACTTCTTCCTGATTTTCTGTTAAAACCTTCCTTATCAATAATCATTCCACTCTTTAAATTGTTCTTTAAATAGAAATATAACGTCTACATAGAAGAAAGAAGGTACGTAGTCGGGAATACTGAAAGTTGGTATGAACAAGTGGTATACCAAGTAAACACACCAACACCTTAATAAAAGAACAGTGGAGTGCCTTGCACTGGATGGAAGAAAAAAATTATAATGCTAAATGGTAACTACTTGGCCATGAAAAAACTGACATTCCCTGTTGCTCAAATTAAAAGAACAAAATGTAAAAGTTGCACTCTTTTGCAGCTGCACAATATTATATTACTACAGCTTAAGCGTAGACAAAAATTCTACTAATTGTGCAAACCTGAGCCAGATACTAAAAATTGAGTTCATGTACGAAATTCATAGCTTTTTCCATCAGATTACCTTGAGCTCAACACATTCACTAATATAGAGTGATCCCGCTAGACAGGCTGAACCACCTTCTGACTTGCTAATGAATTTACCAGAGGATCATAATTTCATTTCAAACAATAATACCTGATGGTATTTTGAGATTTCAATATCAGTTATTTGTATGTTGGTTACCAGCAGTCAGACTTAATTGAACATTCTTAGTGCGAACAAAGGATATGAAAGTTTGTTAATGCTCATATTTGACCATACATTTGACTACATGAGAAGTTAAATTGATCATCCTCGGTGAAAGCAATTTAAATAAAGCCATGGTTCGTGGATCTTTATTAGTAACAAAGTACACTGCTAGTGTGAGATTGTTGTGGAAATAGTTATCCTATATAAGCTTAAAAGTTATAGGGCCTTACACAAATTGCCTAGAAATTGGTGACAACAATCATTGGAGTTGGGCACTCGCCAGCACTCCTCTTCTGCTTGGGCTTAACTGTACTAGGTGCAGTCAGATGATCCATTAGCTTTTTATAACAGGATGGTACTTGGTGGTTGGAGAGTAGGAAGTAGGAACCACTGAATTTTTTTTAGTTTTCCTCTAAAAGAAACAAATTATTTGCCAAGTGGGGGAGAGATACTGTACGAAGGGTTTGTTTTGAAAAGGTTTACACGATCTATTAATTTTGACTTTTGAGATTATTATCATTATTATTTGCTAATTCATTTGTGAAATCTTTTTCTTGGTTGATAAGTTACATCATTTTAAGTCTAGTGAATCTTTAAATCTCTTAAACAAGTAAATTAAAAATATTTTAAAATAAACTTCCCATTATTTTGTTTTCCTCAAATGTATATGGACGAGACCGCTACCTCTTTCCTTTTTGGGATGTATAGCTGGTTTGCAGGATTGCCTGTAAAATGTCTGTCCCTTCAATTTTGTCCAGCTTATCAATTAGTATATGCCTTTTAAAAAAATTTCACAATTTTCTATTAATTTCGCATTGCTTCATTGGCAACTATTATATATGGAGTGTGACGGAGCAGTGTTACACTGAACACGGATCTTCGGTATGAGTACAGTGTCTCGAACTTCTTCCATGAATCGGATGTGAGGACCCATGAACAGTGACTAAGATATTCTATGTAATTTAGATGAAGATTTTTTAGCATGTGCTCTCGAGACAAGACAACTCTATATTATATACGTAAAGAATATTATTTAGTAAATGACCTGCTCGTTACGTGTGCTATTCAGTGTGTCGTCGTGCCTGATAATTTTACACCAACAACTGAAAAAGATCAATCATGCACGTTACAGAAAATTTGCTTAAAGTTTTGTGGCTTACATGGACAAAAGATGTGTGAATTTTTTTTAAATACCTGAAGCTGGTTGGTTACTATCACTATATCAATAGAGGAATGAATAGTCTCCTGCATTGTTAGATTCTCCTGTTTCTATACAAATAATGTATGAGCACTTTATCGCCATAGTATTTAATCCGCAAAAAGTATTGCATTTAATCATGATCACTGATGAAATTATTTTCTTTTTCCTCTTAAAATCACAGGTACAATTACCCATCGATTTTGATGGTTTTGCTTTGATAGCTAGGTGTTGCTTATTCAAAAATGAACAACAATTACGGAGGAAATCAAGTAAGATGCAAAGAATTGTTTATATTAGTTATAGTACCATTAAAATAATTGTTAACCATAAAACAATTTTACAGGAAGAACCAACTGTAGCGGGATTTGAAGTTCCAAGATCACCTGATGCTAGTTACAATAATGTATACCCTGGCAATGCAGAGGAAGGACCAGAACCTCCTGTGGTCCCCCCGCACCTGCAGCACACCTTGCTAAACCATCCACCTGGTAGAGGAGGAGATGCTCCTACTTCTGTTCCATTGCCACAGAACGTTGTCCTCAATCATCTCTACCTTGAAAACAGAGAAGCTCCGCGATCAGTTGTGGCACTCGGAATCACCCATCGCTTTCGCGCAAAGTATGTTACGGTTGTGCTTTACAAACCAGTTCAGAGAAATGGCACTACCAGTACTTGAACTATGACTCATGTGTTTATGTGTCTGCATTCATTTAAATATTTATGATAATTAGTGTTGTCAAATGTAGAATGGTTGGTTTCTAACTTGCTATGGACTTGAATCATGAATTATTAGAGTTTCATGGATGACTGTCCCGTTTATTTTCCTTTTTAAATTTTTAGTATGCTGATGTTGTGGCAAAGTGATTTATGTAATTGTATTATGATTTAAGTTGGGTAGTGATTTATGCACACTTAGTGGTCGCTTGGTTCAGGGTTTCGTTCATTTCAAACCCATACCAGTTGTTTGGTTGAGTATTTTTAAATTTTGATACCCATACCTGAAACTCTTCTGGAATCAAATTTGATACCGGTGGGTTTGAGAGAGGGGTATGAGGTATCAAATTTCATTTTTATAATGAAATTAAATATATACCCAATACACATATTTTAAACATGATATTGTTTAATCTTGAATATATTACACTTAGGTTTTGAAAAAATTGATTTTTTTTTTTTAAATTTCATACTAATAAATAATATCTTATAAAAATATTATATAATTATTTAGTTGGTTAATTTAAAATTCATAAATTACATATTTTTTTATATCATTGTATAATATATACTTACACATTATAGAAAAATGAGTTATTAATTATATTTTAAATTAAAAAGATTAATCACAATACTGAACTAAACACATGGTATCAAGAATGATACTCATACCATTTTTTAAAGTTATTAATGCATGCCCTCTATCATTAATTTGACAAATATATCCTCACTACGTTTCATATTAACCATTTTACTGAGTAACTTCTTAAAGAAATTGGTTATGTATTCTACGGATTGTAATTATTTACATTTAACATAAATTTATTTATAACATAAAATAGAATTATATATTAAAGACTTTTCAAAGATAGATTTAAAATGACTCGTGTTTGTAATAATTTAGTTTCATAAGATTGTAATTATATCATATTCATATTATTAGTTTTAAAACATGCACCTCGCTGGACTCAATTTTTTATAAATATTTTTGTTCTTGATTAATATATTTTTAATATTTAAATAATGTCAAAGTTCATATTTAGATAACATGTTTACAGTATTTATGGTATAATTAATTGAGTAAATTTATAAACGCATAGAAATATAGAAGAACAAAACAAATAAGAATTTTATAATTAAAAATATCTCAATATTTTATATTTTTAAAATAATAAAAAATAAAAATAAAAAATTGTACTTATCTTTAATTAAATTTTATATTATATTTTCTCACAACAAATTGAAGTACAATTAACTAATATATTATAAAATGATGAAATTAAATATTTGTTATTTATTTTTATAATTAAATTTCTATTTAATTATCTTATATTATTTAAGGAAATGCAAGACCGGTCATTCCAATTTTTACATACTAAATACATTTTGAGTGTGCATATATCACCACCCTTATCCTTTAGATTTTAACAAATTTGAAATAATTCTCTTAAACGACACCGGAGATTCTTTAATATTATTCAAAATATTTATATAATTAATTAATTATTTTTTGTTACTCACATTGATAAACTTTAATAAAATGTTCCCTGGATAATTATTGCACATTAACTTTTCATTTCCAGAAAATATAACTCAACAACCAATTTATTCGCTTATTAGCTTTAAAACAATTGTGTTTTACACGAATGATTGCTTTTTAAATTTCATCATAAATTTTTATTTAATTGATTAAGAAAAATTGTCATTGTAAATGTAAATGATTTATAACATAACATAATTAAATATTTTAGAGATTATGTAAAAGGACATTACTGTTAGTCAAAATTATAGTTAATCTGTTCATGTTAGACTATATTTGTCAAACCTAAACTTCACATCATTTATTACCGTATTAAAATAATTTTTTTTTAACAACTTAAAATAATAATAACATAACACTTTTAAAATACAACCAGTTCCATTAAAGTAAAATACCTTATAAATTCAACAAATTTTACATAATCATTATTTAACCATTCATTTTAACCAACACAAGTGAAAATGCTCTTATCGGCAAATTACATGCACCTTGTAAAACGGGATTTGCGAAAATGCTCTTATCGGCAAATTACATGCACCTTGTAAAACGGGATTTGCGACTTATGGGTCATTTGGCAAATGTGAATTAAAATTATCTGAATCATTCAAATTTTTGAATGATCTGAATTATTAAGTTATCTGAATTCAGAATGAGTAAGAGTGTTTGGTAATAAATTTCAGAAAAAATTTGAATAATTTCAATTTAATATAATACCTTTTTAAATTAAAATTATTTTCTAACAAATTATTATGTACTATGTCTAATCAATATCATATTACTATTTTTGCTAAGCTGTTGGGATTTATGGGTGATAACATAGAAACAACTTAACTTTGAATGTACTTAATTTTTAATTAAGTAGAACATACTGTCACAGCCAAAGTATGTTCTTGTAATCAGTATGTAATGTTATTCTAGTTGTATAATTTGAAATAAGTTCACTTGCTGTGTTCAAGCCTCAAAGGATGCATAATTAGATGACAACATGAATAAAGGTTACTGTCCTAAAGCTTCGACAGTAAGATTACAAGAAGACAGAATGTTGCAAGTCAAGACAGCATATTCACTCTGACAGCAACATTGGCGGAAGACTACGCGACAGCAACTTTAGCCCTCGACAGCAAGTTTGGAAACCTCGACAGCACACTATGCGGGGAACTCCTACTGTCACCAAAAGCACATTCCTGTGACAGCAAGCTTTGTGGCAAAAGTAACTGTCTCGAGAAAGACCCTTTGTTCTAAGTATCTTTCTCAGTCAAATCCCGTGACAGTTTCAATGTTCAAGAAACAGGCGTGTTGCAGTATCCCTAAGCTGCACCAAGTCTGCAAGACTACGACAGAAGCTTCAAGCACTGCAAAACAAAAGCGAATCAATTCAAGAGCAATGTCAAGTCTTTATTTGCTGAATTGCTTAAGCTGGAAATAGAATGAATCTAGGTTGCTTTCTTTATAATGTATATCTGACATGTTAGCAATTTAGGAAAGTCACATGGGTAAGACAATCTGTAAGAAGCTGCCACTTGACAGTGACAGCAGCTTCACAAACCCGTGACTGATAGTGATAGGATTAGTCTTATACCTACTGTCAATTCATTCTAGATATGTAACGAAGACAAGCAAGTGTCTTGAAGAAAAACTGAAGCTCAAGAATTCTCTCTTGAGGTTGTAGCAACACTTTGCAAAATAAATAAAACATTTATTTTGTGAATTCTGTCTTCTCGATTACACTGTTTGTGAATGCATACATATTATTGATAACATTAAATCTTAGTTTTGGTTGTTGAAACTGAGATTGAATTTTATCAGTATTGCATTCATCCCCCCCCCCCCTTCTGCAATACACAAGGACCAACAACTGGTATCAGAGCAATCAGATTAACATACATATCTGAGATCCCGACGACAATGCAGAAATCAAACAGTATCAAGATCCCAGCTTTTGATAAAGAAAACTACAACATTTGGAAAAGAAAAATCTTGTTGTTTATCAAAGTTGCGAATCCACTATACCCAGGTATACTCGAGAATGGTCCTTTCATACCAAGGAAGGAAATTGAAGCCACAACTGTAAATGGTGAAATCATTCCTGCACATTGGGTTCCCAAAGATCCCTCGGAAATTTTAGAACCTGAGAAGGAGAAAATGGTGCTAGATGATCACTTGCAACTCATCTTGCTCGATTCTCTCACGTTGGATAAAGCCATGTGTGGAAGTGTGATAAGCTGCACATCAGCCAAGGAGATGTGGATCAGGTTAGCCTTACTCTGTGAAGGAAGTGAAGAAGTTAAGGGCAACCAAAGGCAAATACTTATATCTCAATATGAGGCATTCATGGCCAAGCCTAGTGAAGACTTAACTTCCATGTTTGAAAGGTTCAGTAAGCTCTTAACTGAACTGCAGATACATGGCAAGTACTATGACAGAAAAGAATTGAATGTCAAGTTCTTGCTTACACTGCCTGATCATCTTGAACACAAGACAACAGCCATACGAGAAGGAAGAGATCTCAACAATATAACCTTTGAGACACTTTATGGCATTCTGAAATCTTATGAACTTGAACTCTTTCAAAAGAGAGCCATACAAAGTGGAACAAGGAACAAGATGGCTAACATGTCAAGTGCCCTAGTAGCACAAGTGCCAAGGATCACACAACCTAGTGAAGCACTACAAATCACACAACCAACCCCTGTACAATCCTTGAAGATAGAAGAGGTTGTTGAAGATGATGAGAAAGTAGTACTACAACTCAAGGATGTGAAAGATGAAGACTTCTACACAATGGAGGAACTGGAAAGCATGGACAATCCTACTATGGCTTACATGGCCAAAAAGTTCAAGAACTTTAGGTTTAAGAAGGATAGGTCATTCAGGCCCCAAGGCCAAGCATCCAAGTTCACCAAGGGAAGCTCATCAAAGGCTGCTGTGGGAAGTTCATTCAAAGGAGGATACAAGACTGGATTTGTGGATAGATCTAAATTCAAGTGTTACAACTGTGGTGAACCTGGTCATTTTGCTATTGAGTGCAAAAGACCCAAACAGGTTCAGAGATTTGAGAAAGGAACTGGTGGATACTCTAAGAAGAATCAAGGTAGAGCCTATGTGGCTGAAGGAAAGTGTTGGGATGAGTCTGATGATGAAGATGAAGAAGAATATGTCAACCTAGCTCTCATGGCTAGCACTGATGAAGTAACATCAACATCTTCAAGTCAGGTACCTTCACTTGTCTTACTTGATATGTCCATTGATGAGTATAAGAAAACCATTAAAGACTTAAGTGCTGAAATGTTCAATGTCTATACTAGCTTATCTGCTGCCAATGAGGAGATCACTAGGCTGAGTAAGCTAAATGAAACACTAAAGTCTGAAAATGAATCTCTTGTTCTTAAAACCAGTTCACTAGACTCTTTAGCTCAGGAGAATGTTAAACTTAAAAATGAATTGAAATGTGCTAAAGAGGTTGAGGAATTCCTGAGAAATGAGATTGCTGAAAATGTATTTAAAATCAAGGCTTATAAAAACTCATCAAAGATAGTTCAGGATTACAATGATAAGCATACAGAAAATCAGTCAGTTGGTATAGGTTTTTCATATGGTAGAAGACCTGGAAAGGAAACTGTGATTCAAGATTGTCCTGGAAATGCTGCTGTCAAACCCACCATTCTCAAGAAAGTTAAAACTCCCATTTTCAAAGCTGCAGAAATTGAGTTTGATGAAGAAGCCATGCTCATCAAACAAGAAATTCTTGATGAGGATGAAGGTGTTGACAGCACATTCAAGGATGGAAAGGATACTGTCACAATCCCCAAGACAGTAAACTTACCAAGCAATCAGATAGTAAGTTCAAAAGATGCTATCACAGTTGGCAAGACAGAATCTTCCAAAGATACTGTCAAGAATGGTTCCAAGACAGTAACTTTAAAACCTTCTGTCAAGACAGTAGGAATAAAAGATACTGTCAAGGAAAGTTCGACAGCAACTTCTGAACATACTGTCAATCCAGTAACTCCCAAGTCTAAGAATAGGAATGGAAAGGTAGGAGTCAACAAAGGAAATGAATACACTAATGTTGGAGGTGCTTCTAGGAAACTATGCAATAACTGTGGATCTACTCATCACTTAACACATGTTTGTAAGAAACCAATTGAGGATAAGATCAATGCAACTGAACCCAATGGTAACTTACACAGAACCCCCCTTATGCATAGAACTATGAGTGTCTGTAATAACATTGAATGTATGCCATGCAAAATCACTGCCATGAGTACATGCTTTAACTTACCTATTCTCCCTACTGAAAAATGTTCATACATAAACACTGCTGAGACTTATGAGCCTGCTGGCAACGGCAAAAAGGCTCCATCCACTAAGAAAAGGACCAAGTCCAATTCTAAACCTAAGTGGGTGAAAAGAGAAGTCAAACATGAGATTACTGATAATGCTTGTGATTTTATGACTGAAAGAAACTCAGGAGACACTGAAACTGCAGGACCCAACAAGGATTGGGTACCATATGCATCTTAGACACATTCTGTTTTACAGGGCAAGAAGAGAGATCAAGTCATGTGGATCATTGACAGTGGTTGCTCAAGACACATGACAGGTGATAAAGCCCTGCTATCACATTATGTTGAGAAAGCTGGCCCAATCATAACATTTGGAGACAACAGCAAGGGTTACACAGTGGGATATGGCTGTCTGGAAATTGGAAATGTTGTCATTGAAGATATTGCTCTTGTGGATGGATTGAAGCACAATCTACTCAGTGTCAGCCAATTCAGTGACAGGGGATTCAAGGTTGATTTTGACATGATGTTGTGTAACATCTATCACAAGAAGAATAGTAGCCTCTCTCTAAAAGGGGTTAGAAAAGGAAGCTTGTTTGTTGCTGACTTAAATTCAACAAAGAAGGATAAGGTTTACTGTTTTTACAGTAAAGCTACTGTTGGTGACAGTATGCTTTGGCACAGGAAGCTCTCACATCTCAACTTCAAGACAATGAATGTTCTGATGAAGAAGGAGTTAGTGAGAGGTTTGCCCCAACAGGAATTCTGTCAAGAAGGACTGTGTGAAGATTGTCAAATGGGCAAACTAAGAAGAGCTGTGCACAAATCCAAGCAATTGAACACCAACATAGAAGCACTCAAGTTGATTCACATGGATCTCTTTGGACCAGTCAATGTACCATCAATGGCCAAGAAGAGATATGCCTTAGTTATGGTGGATGATTACTCAAGGTACACTTGGGTGAAGTTTCTTGAATCCAAAGATGAAGCTGCTCAAGTGATCATTGATCAAGTCAGAGTTCTTGATAGAACTCCAAACTCAAAAGTTCAAATCTTGAGGAGTGACAATGGTACAGAATTCAGAAATGCCACTCTTGGAAATTTCTGTAAATATGAAGGAATTGTACAACAATTCTCTGCTGCAAGAACTCCACAACAGAATGGAGTTGTAGAGAGAAAGAACAGGACTCTCATTGAAGCAGTTAGAACTATGTTGCATGATGCCAAAGTGCCAACATATTTCTGGGCTGAAGCTATCAACACAGCCTGTTATACTCAGAACAGAACCATGATCAACAAAACTCATGCAAGTACACCTTACTGTCTGTTAACTGGAAAGAAACCTACTGTCAAATATTTTCATGTGTTTGGGAGCAAATGCTTTATGATGAAGGATAACCATGAGAAGAAAGGAAAATTTGACACCAAGGCTTTTGAAGGACTATTCATGGGTTACAGCACAGAAAGGACTGCCTACAGAGTTTATGTTATGGAACACAGGATTATTGAAGAAAGTTTTAATGTCACATTTGATGAAACCAAGTTTCCAGGACTGCATGAAGAAGGAAAGATGTAGACATTCAGATTTGAGAATCAAGGATACTTGGAAGCTGAGGAAATTGTGGATGAAGAACCTAGCTTCACTCAAATTGTTGAAGTTGATAAAGATACTGTCAATACCACTACTGTCAACCAAACTCCAGCTCAGTCACAGACCATAACCTCTAACATTCATAACAGTGGTGACTCTGGAGACAATGAAGAACATGGTGAAGACAATGGGATTGGTGATCATTCAACTCAACAAACTGAAGCAAATGTTCCTGTTCAGTCAAGTAGCTTGCCCAGAATCACCAAGTGGAACAAGGATCACTCGAGTGACCTCATCATTGGTGACCCTAATTCTGGAGTGAGGACAAGGAACAAAGTCTCTGCTGACAGCATGTTTTCATGCTTCCTATCTCAAATGGAACCCAAGACAACTGATGAAGCATTGTTGGATTCTGACTGGGTGATAGCCATGCAAGAAGAGCTAAATCAGTTTGAAAGGAACAATGTATGGAAGCTGGTTCCAAGACCTAAGGGAAAGTCAGTCATTGAGACCAAATGGGTTTTCAGAAACAAGCTTGATGAAAATGGATCAGTGACAAGAAACAAAGCAAGGCTAGTAGCTAAGGGTTACTGTCAACATGAGGGAATAGATTATGATGAGACATTTGCACTTGTTGCAAGACTTGAAGCTATAAGAATCTTTCTAGCCTATGTTGCACACTGCAACTTCAAAGTATTTCAGATGGATGTCAAAAGTGCCTTCCTAAGTGGAGAATTGGAAGAAGAAGTGTATGTTGAACAGCCACCAGGGTTTGAGGATGCTGAAGTGTATGATTTTTTATACAAACTCTTCAAAGCTTTGTATGGACTAAAGCAAGCACCCAGGGCTTGGTATGACACACTTTCCACTTTTCTCTTGGACAATCAGTTTACTAGAGGAGTTGTGGACAAGACACTTTTCTACAAACACCATGGCAAGGACATCATTCTGGTACAAATATATGTGGATGATATCATTTTTGGTTCAACAAATGAGAGGCTGTGTGAGAAGTTTTCCTCTCTCATGAGTAACAAATATGAGATGAGTATGATGGGAGAATTGTCATTCTTTCTGGGATTACAAATTCTTCAACAATCTGATGGAATCTTCATTTGTTAAGCTAAATACATCAAGGAACTTCTCAGAAAGTTCAACTTGGAAGATTCATCACCTGCAAAGACACCAATGTCCACCTCAACTAGTCTGGATCTTGATCCTAAATGGAAGAAAGTTGACTCAAGCACCTATAGAGGCATGGTAGGATCTCTCCTATGCCTAACTGCTAGCAGACCTGACATCATGTTTGTTACATGTCTCTGTGCAAGGTTCCAAAGTGATCCAAATGAGTCTCACTTAGTAGACATCAAGAGAATCTTTAGATACCTAAAAGGCACTCCTAACCTAGGTCTTTGGTATCCCAAGAACACTGGATTTGATCTAATTGGCTACTCAGACTCAGACTATGCTGGATGCAAGATTGACAGAAAGAGTACTACTGGTAGCTGTCAATTTCTTGGTGGAAGATTGGTCTCATGGTTTAGCAAGAAGCAGCATTCAGTTTCTACCTCAACTGCAGAAGCTGAGTATATTGCTGCAGGCAGTTGCTGTGCACAAATTCTATGGATGAAGAATCAACTTCTGGATTATGGTCTAGTGTTAAGTGAAATTCCTATCTACTGTGACAACACTAGTGCCATAGCCATTTCAGACAATCCAGTTCAACACTCTAGGACAAAGCACATTGATATAAGACATCACTTTATCAGAGAGCATGTTGAACAAGGAACTGTGAAGCTGATCTATGTCCCAACTGACAAGCAACTTGCTGACATCTTCACTAAGCCATTGGATGAAGCAACCTTCAACATGTTGGTAAGTGAATTGGGAATGTTGAACCTCGTATGTTGATTTACTCAGTTTTCTATAATCCCAAATTCTCTATTGAAGCTCATGACAGCAACTTCAAACCTGCTGTCAAGAGAAGTTACTGTCTACTTGGTCTATGTCTGTTATGTGACAACATGTGTTGATTTGACTTTTCATGTCAGTATTTTGTGCCAGTCTCATACTTTTAAACCGTGTATGACATTAATGTGGTTACTTGTTAAGTTTGAGAGATAAAAATCTGTTCCATTGGACTTTCACACCTTTTTGCATTAATCTGTAGGATTAAAGGAGGACACGACCATTAATTACTTTTGTGGTAGTTGTATGGGTACTCTAACTGTTGACCATTAGACTTTAATCCTTAGACGGTTTTGCCTATAAATTAACCTTAGGTTTCACCAGCCTGCTCTCAGTTTTAAAGTAAATAATGGAAAACAAAGTAGGAATTGAAGTTGGGCTAAAGAAGTGTGATAGTGAACCCTACAATGAAGAGATTGAGGAGCTCTTCGAGGTGCTGTTGGATTCCCTCGATGAGATAGATGAAGAAAAGAAACAGGAAGAGGATGCCAAGGCTCAGGAAGAAGAGAAAGAGCTTCAGGCACTTCTCAAGGAAGAAGGTCGCTCTGAAGAAGAGATTAAGGCAGAGACTTTAGAACTAGTTGATAAAATCATAGAATAATGTACTCAATGTTCTATTTTAATGATTTTATTAATAATAATATGTTAGATATAATTGCTGACGTTTGTTCATCAGTGTTTAAGTACCATGTACTCATCAGAGTTTACTGGAAGCCAGTCAGAGTTTGTTAAAGTCTGACGGGGTGAGAGTTTGCCTTAGCTGTCGGTGCTAATATAAAGATTCTAGAAGCAATATATCTTGAAGATGAAAGAAGCAAGATATATTGAGACAGTTAAGGAAACGGAACAGAAGACAGAAGCAATCCTAATTTGATATGATTTGTATAGCTAATTTATAGGAATATCAATTAGAGATTGATTATGTAACTGTGTATTATATAAACACAGATAGGTTAACCCTAAAAGAGATGCGAATACAATATACATTATTCTTGTAACCTTGCAGCTCTCTGTGATATTTTACATCACAAAGAGAAGAGTTATATATATAATTCAGTTGTTGATTCATAAACAGTGTTCTCCATTGTTATTATCATATTTATATTGATTATATATTCTGTAATTCGGTCTAACAATTGGTATCAGAGCCAAGGCTGATTAGTATATACAGTTTATCGATCCAAACACAAGTATAATCATGACTGACAACTCTCAGGAAGGTTCTAATACAGGTTCTAATGCTCAAAAGGTTCAACCTACTTCTGTAAGTCGATATGAGACTATAAGGGTTCCAATTCTCAGACCAGTTGAATATCCAATATGGAAGGTGAAGATGACCATGTTTCTGGAAGCCACAGATCCAGAATACCTTGATAGAATCAATGATGGTCCTCATATGCCAACTAAATTGTCTCTTGTTATTACTGGGCAAGAACAAAAGATTGTTCCAAAAGAGAAGAAAGATTTGACTCCTGAAGACATCTCATCAATTGCAAAGGATGCAAAGGTTAGACATCTACTACACAGTGCCTTAGATAATGTCATGTCTAACAGAGTGATTGGCTGCAAGACTGCCAAAGAGATTTGGGATGCTTTGGAAGTCAGGTGTCAAGGAACAAGTGCTATAAAGAAAAATAGGAAGACTATTCTAACACAGGAGTATGAACACTTTGACTCAAGATCTGATGAAAGTTTGACAGATACATATGACAGATTTTGTAAATTGTTGAATGATGTGTCCCTGGTTGATAAAGAATATGAACTTGAAGAGTCAAATCTCAAGTTTCTTCTATCCCTACCTGAAAGATGGGATTTAAAGGCAACAACAATCAGAGACAATTATGATCTTGCAGATACAGATCTTGATGAAATCTATGGGTTGCTTAAAACTCATGAACTTGAAATAGAACAAAGAAACAAAAGATCTGGAAAGAAGACAAAATATGTTGCTCTTAAAGTTGAAGAAAAGCCTGTCAAGAAGGAATCATCAAGAAAGAAAGCCAAAGGAAAGGCTTTAGTCATTAAATCTGAAAGTGAGTCATCAAACTCTGATGATGGCTCAAACACTGATGATGAAGCTTCTGATTCTGAGGATGATGAAGAAGAGATGATGAAAATGGCAGCTTTAATGGTGAAGACCTTCAAGAAGATGGGATTCAAGAACTTCAAGAAAGGAAAGAGATTCTCAAGGGAAGATTCAAATTCTTATAAAAGAAAATTCAGAAAGTCTGATGAAAGAGATACCAAGTCTGGAAAGAAAGACAAGTCTAAGATCCAGTGCTACAAGTGTAAAGAGATGGGTCATTATGCTCCAGAGTGCAAGAAAGGAAAATCTGAGAAAGCACTCATCACTAAAGGCAAGGACTGGGCAGACACTTCAGACTCAGATGAGGGAATCAATTATGCTCTCATGGCAACTGTTAAAGATGAAGCTGAGTCATCTGAAAACAAGGTACCCCTAACAACTTATGCTTATGATACTGATAACATATCTGAATTAAGAATTTATCTTAAAAGCATACATGTTAGTTATAGGGATCAGACTTTAAAGAATGAAAGAATCAAATCTGAAAATCTAGGTCTTAAAGAAAGGAATAAATTTCTTGAAGAGAAACTTGTCAACATGCAACAAGTTCAAAAGGAGAGAGATGATGTTGTTTATGTTGAACATGAATTGCTTAAAAGATATAGGCAAATAGAATCTGAGTTGGAAAAAGAGAGAAAAGTGATTAAAACCTGGACCAATTCTGGAAAAGACACACATCAGGTTTTTCAGACAGATACTGTAGGCTTAGGTTACTGTGAGGGAGATGAACTTAGGTTTAAAGATAAAGTTAAAGTGAAACCACAAATTAAACCTGTGCAATTTGTTCCTGAATATAGTAAGCTAAAGTCTGTTGTTGTAAAAGAAGCTGTTATGAAGCCAATTGAAACTTGTGAAAAACAGGTTAATATTGGTTCAATAACAGAAAATAAGATTGAGATAGAAGGTGTTAAAGAACCAGTAAAAATCTGTGATAGACAGGTTAATGTTGGTTTAATGACAGAAAAACAATTCAAACATAAGCTCAAAGAGGTAAAGTCTGTCAATAAACAGAAAATGTTTAAGAAGAATAGGAATGGAAAAGTAGGCATTAATAAAAGAAATAATTATCTGCCTAATTCTGCTGCTCCTAGAAAAACATGTCATATTTGTGGTAGTACTAACCATCTTGCCAGGTTTTGCAAGAAGAACAAAGAAATTAACTCTTTACCCTCCACATCTGGAGTAAAGAATGATTATGTTAGGGTTAGACCACAGACTTTATGCACACACTGTGGGAGCACTTGGCATTCCATTTATACTTGCAAGAGTTATCATGCTATTTATCACAACTATTATGAGCTAAAACCCAACTTGAAATGGGTTAGAGCAAACTCTGCAAGTGTAAAGTCTGGTAATGTTAGTTTAAACTCTGTTGATAATGATTCCGCTGCAAAAGCTAACAATGTTATGAAAGCCAAAGGATCCAAGCAAGTCTGGATCCTTAAACCGAACACTTAGTGATTGTTTGTGATTGCAGGGCATAAAAGAGAGCACTCTTATCTTGGACAGTGGATGCTCAAGACATATGACTGGAAATAAAGCCCTGCTATCAGACTATGAAGAGAAGGCTGGCCCAAAAGTTTCCTATGGAGATGGCAACATAGGATGTACTCTAGGATATGGTAATATCAATCTTGGAAGTGTCATCATCAAAGATGTAGCTCTTGTCTCAGGACTCAAGCATGATCTGCTTTATGTGAGTCAAATATGTGACAGAGGATACCATTTAGATTTTCATACTGAACATTGTGAAGTTATCAGCAAATCTACAGGGAAAGTTGTTCTAGTTGGACAGAGGCACAATAACATCTATGAAGCAAGTTTGGTAACAAACTCTGAAGGAAAAACTGTGTGTCTATCAGCAAGAATGTCTAGTGAAGAGAGTTGGAAATGGCATAAGAAGCTCTCTCATCTAAACTTGAACAACATCAATGAGCTGATTCGAAAAGATCTTGTAAGGGGACTTCCAAAGTCAATACTCAGCTTAGATGGTCTGTGTGATTCTTGTCAAAAGGCCAAGCAAAGGAAGTCATCTTTCAAGAGTAAATCTGAATCTTCAGTTGTGGATCCTTATCATCTTCTACATGTTGATCTTTTTGGTCCAGTAAATATAATGTCATTGGGCAGAAAGAAATATGCTCTAGTCATTGTTGATGAGTACACTAGGTACACATGGGTGTACTTCTTAGCAAAGAAGGATGAAACTGCCTCAATTCTAATGGATCATGTAAAACTACTGGACAAAGGATCACAGTACAAAGTGAAAATTCTAAGGAGTGATAATGGTACTGAATTCAGAAATTCTGAAATGGAAGCTTTCTGCAAGGAAAGAGGAGTGAAGCAAGAATTTTCTGCACCTGGAACTCCACAGCAAAATGGTGTAGTTGAAAGAAAGAACAGAACCCTAATTGAAGCTGCCAGAACGATGCTTGATGAAGCAAAATTGCCAACTTATTTCTGGGCAGAAGCTGTTCAAACTGCTTGTTTTACTCAAAATGCTACACTGATCAACAAACATGGGAAAACACCATATGAGATGGTGAAGAATAAGAAGCCAAATTTGAAGTATTTTCACATTTTTGGATGTAAGTGCTTTGTGTTGAAAACTCATCCTGAACAGTTGACCAAGTTTGACTTAAAAGCTGATGAAGGAATTTTTGTTGGATACCCACTATCAACTAAAGCATTCAGAGTCTACAATCTAAGAACTAAAGTGATCATGGAATCTATACATGTGTCATTTGATGACAAGAAAATAACTGGAATAGAAGATGAAGAATATCATGATCAACTTCGATTTGATAATGAAGAGTTAAATTCTGATGATGTAAACTCTGATGAAACAAATCCAACAAACTCTGACGAAGCATACTCTGATCCTCTACTGGTAAACAATGAAGAATTTTCTCTGACAGAACAAAATAGAGAACCAGTTGAGGGGGAGCGTGAAGAAACTTCAAAAACTTCTCAAAGTGATGACTCAAATTCTGAAAGAGGGTCAAATGAAGAATCAAACAGAAACTCTGAGTCAAACTCTGAAAGTTCAAATTCTGAACAGTCCAATTCAGGGGAAGCCTCAGAGAATGCAAATGGTCAAGAAGAAAATCAGGAGAGCATGGATCAAGGGGGAGGATCTAATAATGATAATAGAAGCCAATTACCAACAGCAAGAAGGTGGACACAAGCCCATACACCTGACTTGATAATTGGAGATCCAGAAGCTAGTGTGAGAACTAGAAGTGCTACAAATAATGAATGTCTGTTTCATGCATTCTTATCTCAAACAGAGCCCAAGAAAGTGGAAGAAGCTCTTCAAGATGCTAACTGGATAACAGCAATGCAAGAGGAGTTAAATGAATTTGAGAGGAATGAAGTCTGGACACTTGTACCAAGACCAAAGAACATATCTATTGTTGGTACAAAGTGGGTTTTCAGAAACAAAATAGACAGTGATGGAGTGATAACAAGGAATAAGGCTAGACTTGTGGCAAAAGGCTATTCACAGCAGGAAGGAATTGACTATGATGAAACCTTTGCTCCAGTTGCAAGATTGGAGGCAATAAGGATTTTTCTGGCCTATGCTGCTTACAAAAAGTTTAAAGTCTTTCAGATGGATGTGAAAAGTGCTTTTCTCAATGGGAAACTTGAAGAAGAAGTGTTTGTTGAACAACCACCAGGGTTTGTAGATTCCAAACATCCAGATTATGTCTACAGGCTTGATAAGGCATTATATGGACTAAAGCAAGCACCTAGAGCATGGTATGAAACTCTGGCTCAATTTCTTTTAGAAAGTGGGTTCACTATAGGTACAATTGACAAAACCTTGTTCTATTTTAATTCTGGTGATGATTTGCTGTTAGTTCAAATCTATGTGGATGACATAATTTTTGGGTCTACTAATGACAAACTCTGTAAGAAATTTGCCAAGCTTATGCAGTCAAGATATCAAATGAGTATGATGGGAGAGCTTAGTTATTTTCTAGGCTTATAAGTCAAGCAAACAGATGATGGGATTTTTATCAATCAAGCAAAATATACCAGAAATCTTCTCAAAAAATTTGGTATGCTTGATAGTTCATCTGCTACAACACTCATGGCAACTGCAATAAAGCTAGACAAAGACACATGAGCCTCAATAGATATGACAAACTACAGAGGGATGATAGGGTCTCTTCTTTATCTGACAATAAGTAGACCTGATATCATGTATGCAACATGTCTTTGTGCGAGATTTCAAGCAGACCCCAGAGAGCCACATCTAACAGCTGTAAAAAGGATTTTCAAATATCTCAAAGGAACCATAACTCTTGGTTTGTGGTACCCTAGAGAATCAGAGTTTAAGTTAATTGGTTACTCTGATGCAGATTTTGCAGGCTGTAAGATAGACAGAAAAAGCACAAGTGGAAGCTGTCAATTTCTTGGTGACAGATTAGTTTCTTGGTACAGCAAGAAACATAAATCAATTTCCACATCCACAACAGAAGCAGAGTAAATAGCTGCTGGTAGCTGTTGTGCACAGATTTTATGGATGAAGAATCAATTGCTGGACTATGGATTAAGGTACTCTAAAATACCTATTTACTGTGATAATCAAAGTGCTATTGCTATGACAGGTAATCCAGTACAGCATTCCATGACCAAGCACATCAGCATAAGGTATCATTTTATCAGGGAACATGTGGAAGAAGGAGATATTGAGCTTCATTTTGTATCTACAGACCAACAGCTTGCAGATATCTTCACCAAACCTTTGAGTGAAGCTACCTTTACAAGGCTGGTAAACGAACTTGGAATGATCTCTGGTTTTGACTAGAGATACTGGTTAGATTTAAAATCTATAATTGATTGCTTTTATGCTCATGGTTCTTTGCATGTGTTAACTGTTATGTGTACCAGTATGTTAAACTCTGATAGTAAACTCTGTTAGTCATAAAGTATCAATCATACTCTATCGGTTAAAGTCTGAAGTTAAACTCTGATGTTATACTCTGATTGTGATATTGTCTGAAACATATGGACCGATGAAGAAACCTGTATGAAGCATGATTCTCAGTAAGTAATCATGAATCTTTCTGAATAATATATGATCTAATCTCATAATGTGCAGTAAATTAACACAGCATGATATTGTCTCTATATTCATAGCATCTCTTAGTTTATTGATCCTATACACTGAGTCTGTATTAGCTGTTTGCACTTTCTCTCATAAATTAATTGTATTATCTGATGAAAAGTCTAAACTCTGATAATTAGTTGCAAATATTTCACCCTCCAATCAAAAGATGCCAAAAAGTGCACAAATTCCTTTGAGATCATGTTGTGCCTAGGAAGACCCAGGAACTTATTGTATGAAATAAGGGCTAAAATCCTTGATTTTTGGTGACTAGTGCCAACCACTGATTACTGGAAAAAAAATATTAAAAAAATAATAAAAATTCAAAGGGGGTGAAAATAATAAATTTAATAGTACAGAGTTTAGATAAAATCAGATTTTATTTTATAAATGAGAGTTTGGACAACCAGTTTTTACTGATTTATTGTGTGGATTTTATGCACTTTAAGATGCTCTAAATATTTATATTCAGTAAACTCTGCTATTCACACACAATTTTTCACAACTGTGCATTGAGAGAAAAGAGATTATGAATAAAGAAGGAGGATTGGTAAACACTGATGGACTGTGTACTCTACACTGAGGTAATTTTATTTTAATCTCTGGTGATTAAAATTAATTATTTGTTTCAGACAGTTAACAATTTTTGAGAAAACATTCTTGAAAATAAAAGAGTTTGATTGGTAACTGTTCCAATTTGTATTAAACAGAGGAGAGAGGTTAATTGTCTAGGAAAGTGTAAAAGGCGGTAATTATTGTTGTTTTTACTGCGCATGCGCATTGGAAACTGTCAATTACTGCTGTCTGTCATTGCATGTGTGCCACGTGTCCCACTCACACAGTTAACGGAGTAAGACAGTTGTGTATTAATGATTAAAAACTGTTCAGTTTTTAATTTTGAATTACATATTTAAACAATACACACACTTACGTCTAAACCTTTCACATCTTACTCCAATTCACATCTATTGTCACACACACATATTCACAAACACTTTTCTACTTTCAAACTCTTTCAAGCTTTTGCATCTGATTATTTGTTAATCCTTCATATCTTACTAATGGCGACTACAACGTTTGTTTCTTCTGGGTTAGAGTTTGTCTCTAACAACTATGCAGCACCACTAAATACTGTCAATGCACCAGAGGCGTTTCATATGATACAAGAATTTCTTGCTCAGTCAGCGATTGGGCGTGCTCTAGTCGAACCAACAAAACTTTCTGGTTCGCAAATCAAGGCCTTCTGGGAGACATGTATGTATGATGATGGTGGTGAATCTGGCAACCCATCAATAATCTTTGAATTTGAAGAAGCAGAGTATGTAATTACTTCTGGTACCATTCAGGCGGCAATGGGGTTTCCTGAGTTTTCTTCATATACAACTGGAATGGGTGACATTGATTTGTTGAGGATGATGCGAGAGATTGGGTATTCTGGACCTTTGACAAAGATTGGACAATTGAAACGGCCGTTCTTGCGGAAGGAGTGGAGCTTCTTCTTTGATTGCATCACAAGAACGTTCGGAAAGAAATGCACGAACTGGGATGCTATTCCCACGGACAGTCTGCAAATCGGGTATTCTCTGTTATATGATAATCATTTTGATTTTGCACGACTTGTCTTAAATAATTTAGGGGAGAAAATGACAGAGAATATAGGGGTAGTATACTTTTCTAGATTTTGTCAGATTTTATTCTCTTACTGTGTTGAAGGGGTAGATGTAGTTGATGAAGATGTCATTTCTTGTTTTAAATTACACAAGAGGATATTCTCTGATCTTATCAACAAAGATGTTAAGAAAGGGGTTGTTGGAGATTTGTTACTGCCTGCATCTGTGCAGCAGTTTGTAAATGATCAAGTTAATTCACCAACACAAGCTCCTTCTCAGCCAGAACCTCAACCAGAACCTCTACAAACAGAGCTTCATCCATCCACATCTGTCAAACCTAAATCCAGTGGTAGGACTAAGCATGTTGGTACTAAACCTGCAAGGTCTGTTAGACCAGCTACTGCAGTGGTGATGTCCAAGTCTACTGATGAGCCCAAGGGTCATTATAAGAAGAGGAGAGCCAATAGATCAAATGCTAATGATGAGGATGATGTTGACAATGAAACTCTTCATAAGAGAAAAAGAAGATTAGTAGCCAATTATCTTTTTGATAATGTGGATGAGTCTACACCAAACACTGAAGCTGTTCAGCATGAAGCTCCAGAAGATTTTGTTGAGGAGCCTGTTGTAAATAATGTTAATGAGGACAGGGTTTTTGTGGATAATGAAGCTCCTGAAGTTTTTATTCAGGAGGCTACTGCAGATTTTGAAGCAGCCACTGTGCCTGACATGGCAAATGCTGATATAGAGGCTGAAATTTTTGAGCAAGATACTTTATTTGCTGATCTTGCTATGGATACTATTCTTGAAGCACATCCTAGTATCAGTGTTTGTGATACTGAGGATGTGGCAGCTGATCAACCCACCCAAATTTTAGATGAGTCAATTGCAACTCACACAGAGCTCCTCTCTGTAAATAATCAAATTCCTGAATTGGGTGAGGAGGTTGATCAGGTAGTTGAAGCTGCTGTCGAGAACTTGGTTGAAGCTGCAGCAGAAGAAGTTCGAACAGAAGAAGTTGTTGCAGAGTCAGTTCCTGTGGAAACAGAGGTTTTTATAAATACAAACTCTGAGATAAATGCTGAGGCTACTGCAGACAATGTTCATGAAGAAATTGCAGAGCAGATAGAAGAAAATGCTAATAATGCTGATCACACATCTGTGCACTCTGATCATGCAAACTCTGAGGTTAATCCTGCACTTTCAAACTCTGATAGTCACGAGTCACTACCTTTTCTAAGGGATCCTACTACAGAGTCTATCAAGGAAAACCAAAATGCAACTGAAGCTCACTTCAGAGAAATGCATTATGCTAATTGGTCTGGAGTAGATTGCATTTTCTCTACTCAAAGGGCTGCTGATTTTGTACAAAAGTCTGCTGCAGAGATTTCTAATCCTGAGCTGTTAGCTCATTTTAAGGCGACCATTGTTCAAGTCAAGTCATTGCACAATCGCTTTGATGAGACAAACAAAGTTGTTCTTGGGTTGAGTAATGATATTGCTCTTAAGGATTTAGCAATGAAGCACAACAGAGCTAGATTTTCATCTTTGGTCAAGGATCAAGACGATATCAAGCTGAGGCTAACCAGGGTTGAAAGCAATCAGGCTGAAATATCTACTAAGATTGACTCTATTGCTGCCTCACTTGAGTTGCTGACATCAGTTTTTGTTCCTGATGATGTCAAAAAGGGGGAGAAAGTACCTAAAGACAAATGCAAAAGGACTCCAACCTTTAGACTGAGGGATGATTCAAATGATGGTGGAAGCCGAGGAACAGAGAAAAGGTCAAAGTCTTCTCAAGAGCAAGGGAGACTTCGGTCAAACTCTGCTAGACAGACATACTCTGAGAGAAAGCATTCTGGTGGTCAATCTTCTTCAAGACTTAAGAGTCTAGTGATTTCATCAAATCCAACTACTGATGAAGAGATTGCTGCTAAGCTTTTCATGGAAGAACATGGTGGTGAAGCCACAATGGAAGATTTGGATACTGAGATGAAGCTTCTTGCTGAAGAACACCAGAAAAAGATTGAAGCTGGTACTTATAAGAAGAAATCTGTAAAGGCTCCTAGATTAAAGGAAAAAGGAATTATCATCAAGAAAAATACTCAACAGAGTATACAATACACAAGGAGGCCTACAATAAATGTTTCTGGAAAAGGAAAAGGTATACTGGTAGAAGAAGGGCAGTTACCAAAGAAGAATTATTCAACCTCTGACGTTGCTCAAGTTGAATCAAGGATAAATAAATCAACCTCTGACGTTGCTCATGTTGATATTTCTACTAAAGTTGTGACAACCTTTGACAAGGCTCAAGTTGTACAAACTCAGCTAGCTCCACAACTCCAAGGTTTCTTAAGACCTGTACTTTCTGAAATTCTGACGCTAGAAGCTGTGGACTTTTCACAAACCAGAACAGTACTTGGAAAAGAATCTTATGATAAGTCTGGTTTGGGTTCACACAGGGAGAAAAGAATAAATAACAGACTTTTTGATCATTCATCACTGGCAGAACCTGGTGTTGGGGTATCTCAAGAGAGCCTTGATAAACTAGAATCTGTTCAGATGGTCTATCATAGAGGGTTGAAGAAAGAGGTGCTGTTATATTTTATGTCTGACGGAAGAGTATACAAAATAGGAGAAGCTGATGTTCATTTGAAACTATGGGAAGAGCTTGAGTATGTTCTATATCTTCTCAAAATAAAAAATAGAAGTACTCATGATGCTGCTCTAGTTCTAAAAGACAGAATGATGAAGTCCAAAGTTCTTCTTGGAGGAGGTGTTTCCAGTGCATATATTCCTAAGTACAGAGATGCTTATGGAAAGATTGTTGAAATGAAGAGAAACAGTGCCAAGTTCAATACTGCACTGGGTATAAAGGTGTTGGAGTTCAACTTAGAGTCTGACAAATCTTACTTTATCCGGCTATGGAATGGAATGAGGAAGAACAACATTTATTCTCTGAGAGCTGCTATCTACCAGACTGGAGAAAGTGATCCAGAGCTTAAGGAATTGAAAGAAATCATGATGAAAGAGCTGGAAAAAGCTGAAAGGAGGCTTCTCATCGATTATCTCAGGACAGTACCTGATATTGAAGAGATTAAGTAAAGTCTGACTGTAAGTTTTTAAAGTTGTTTTCTGTTCTAAGTTAAAGTTAAACTCTGTTATATTTTAAACACTGCATTTGTTATATGTTTTGACATCATCAATTATCTATTTAACTTGTACATCTTCATTATGCACAAGTTGGGGGAGATTGTTAGATATAATTGCTGATGTTTGTTCATCAGTGTTTAAGTACCAGGTACTCATCAGCGTTTACTGGAAGCCAGTCAGAGTTTGTTAAAGTCTGACGGGGTGAGAGTTTGCCTTAACTGTCGGTGCTAATATAAAGATTCTAGAAGCAATATTTCTTGAAGATGAAAGAAGCAAGATATATTGAGACAGTTAAGGAAACGGAACAGAAGACAGAAGCAATCCTAATTTGATATGATTTGTATAGCTAATTTATAGGAATATCAATTAGAGATTGATTATGTAACTGTGTATTATATAAACACAGATAGGTTAACCCTAAAAGAGATGCGAATACAATATACATTATTCTTGTAACCTTGCAGCTCTCTGTGATATTTTACATCACAAAGAGAAGAGTTATATATATAATTAAGTTGTTGATTCATAAACAGTGTTCTCAATTGTTATTATCATATTTATATTGATTATATATTGTGTAATTCGGTCTAACATAATAAAAGTTCTTGTTTTTCTTTGTTACTGAGTTTATGACTTGTTTGTGTAATTTGCTTAATATATGTGTTCAAACGATTACATTGCTAAATCCATAATTTGTCCATATTAAGTTAAGTGTATGAATAAAGCATTCTAATAAGTTCATGACAGAACCAATTTCCAATCGAAGTTACTGTCGTTAAGAAGGGTACTGTCGTGTGTTTCTTGACATCAACCTTCTTGACAGCAGGAAAAGACTTTCTGTCCAGACTTGTAAAGGATACTGTCATTCATATGCTTAACGGTGACAGCAAGTTTTTCGCAATAGTTGCTGTCGCGCAAAACCTACTGTCACCACCCCTTATTACTGACAGATTGTTTCTAGCGCATAGGTTACTGTCAACAATAGTGGACCGTTGAAATTGGATATTTATCCCACGTTGGTCAGTGAATAACGGGCAGTAACTCACGTGTTTAAGAGTGGGTTAAGACACGTTCCTGAAATCCACTTTTTATGCACATAACGTTTGAGATACCCCTATTTATTCCACAGTTACTCAGACATATCTTTCTCTTTCTCATCAAACTCAAGGCAAAATACCTTTCTTCCAGCAAAAAGCAACTTTCGTACTTTCTTCTTTTCTTGAAATCTCCATGGCCCCCAAACAGACTCTCTCTCAAACAAACTTTGCTGGCATCTTTTCCCCAAATGATGCTGGTGAAGGCTTCAAAGGACTCGTGTTTTTCTTGAACAAGTCCTATCTCGGTTATGCCATCACCTCAACCCCCCTTCTCGACTTAGACAGACTTGAGGCGTTTTGGCAAACTGCTGTTGCTCAAACTGAGGGTGTGAACCCGGGTATTCAATTCACAATATCTGGGCAACAATACACTCTTACAGCTGAGGTCATCAACACTGCTCTTGGAATTACCCTTGAAGCAAGACAACAATTTACTGAACTTGCCAATGATGACACTCTCAAGAAGCTCTTCTTGAAGATTGGGTATGCAGGCCCTATTCTCGAAGAGGGTACTACCAAATGGTATCCAACTGGTGAAATGGATAGGAAGCATTTGAGAAAGGAGTGGAGCATGATATTTGATGTGAT
Source organism: Heracleum sosnowskyi (assembly GCA_030848705.1). Classification (NCBI taxonomy): domain Eukaryota; kingdom Viridiplantae; phylum Streptophyta; class Magnoliopsida; order Apiales; family Apiaceae; genus Heracleum; species Heracleum sosnowskyi. The sequence goes on along the minus strand of CM061241.1, from coordinate 65,205,626 downwards.
GGTCAAGGTGTTCTCTACCAAGTCCACAGGCTGGAATGGAATACCCTCCTACATCAAGAAACTGACACATTCTCTTGTCCATGAATACAAGGTGAATGTTGGAGCTCTCCTCATGGCACACCTCAAAGCTGCCATAGGTAAGAAGGTATCAATCTACCCTCGCTTTCTTATGATGTGCATTAATTCATTCTGTGATTTTAATGATGTTGCCCCTCGTTTAGAGGCTTGCTCAGTTTTGAAAAAGAACACACACACACACACTGTTATCATCACAGGATCTCAATGCACACATTCCACTCTGTTTCACTCAGCACATGGTTGATCAAGTGTCCAACCTTGATTATCCATTCCCTTCTGGTTATGATTCCTTTACTCTTGTGAATGAAACTGAATTAGACCCAAATTCAGTTAACCCACATTCAACACCATACACTCAGCCTAGGCCCTCTAGACTTCCCAAAGCCCAAAGAGAAGCCTTTCCAGAATCCAGAAAAAGGCCCTTAGCAGCTGATGTTGGTGGTAGCTCTGTTAATCAAGAGGGAGACACTGCACCTAGTGCAGCAAATATGGAAGGTAGTCAAACAGAACCCCCAGTGGTTCCCCCTGAACCTAAGAAGAAGAGAGTTAGGAGGACCAAAACCACTGTTAGCCAAGCTGCAGTTTCTCAACAGACTATAGTTACTGAAAGGGATTCAAACACCTCCCTAGATGTGCCTTCTCAACAAGGTGCATCTATTGAAATTGGCATGTCTCCCAAGGCACCCCGTACAGAGTCTGCACAAACTCATGGTTCACAACCTGAGATACTCCCACTTGAAGAAACACACAGTGAGTTAGGGCACAGTGAGGATTTCTCTACTCCTATTGATGGTTCACACGTTTCATCTGTGAATCAGCCCCCACTCTCTGCTACACTTTCACCTTCTTCCTTCCATACACATTCTTTTGTTTCTTCTCAACAACCTAGAGAAGGGGACAGTCCCAACCCTTCAGGTTTTGATCATCCATCTCCAATCATGGATGAGCCCCCATCTAGTGGTCCACAAGAACCCATTTCTCAAAGTGAGATGTACACCATTCCTCCAAACACTGAGCTAGGGAAAAGTGGTATTTTGTCAGAAAATGAAACAGCCAACACTTTGTCTGAACTCCAAGGAGCATCTTACCTTCAGGAAGATGTTGTCACAGCCTCTGTTGCTGTCAAAGACACTGGCAATGTTGTTGTCCTGGACACAGCTGCTGTCATGGGTGGAGAGAAAGATACTGTCACTACAGAACCTACTGTCACTCCACCTCCCAAAGTTGATGTCATGCCAGAACCTGCTGTCCAGACTCCAACTGACAGTAACATTCCTGCCAAAGATGCTGTCCAGTCCTCTCAGCCTGATTTTGATGCTGTAATCATTGAGGATGCCTCTGATGATGATCTACCTCTTGCCAAACTTTTAAAGGTACATTCTAAATCTACTCCTTCCATGCATGTTAGTACTGCTCATACCCATGCATCTAGGTTGAGTGAGGGTGTGCAAAAGAAAAGAGAGATAAAAGAAAAGAGAGGTGAGCATAAAAATGAGAGGCAGCCAAATGAGCTGGCAAAAGGAGAGGGACTTGAGCATGTCCAGAGAGATATTGAGGGAGCCCACACTATTCAGGCATTAGGCCTTGAGAGTCAATCTGTGAGGGGTGATGAGATCACTCAAAAACACCCAGAGAGTGTGAGAACCCCCATAGCCTCCAAGCCCCTTTCTTTTCCTTCCCCTCCAAGAAGGTTAAGGTATGGTGGCCCCTCTGCTACTTATGGTAACAGGATTGCAGCTCTGGAAGGACAGTGTGCTACCCTCAACTCCAAGATGGACTCTCTCTCTCAACTGGTGGTTGATGGTTTTGCTGCTACTCAGCTCTCCATCCAGTTCCTTACTGACCTAGTAGCTGCCAACTCAACTAATGGGGAGAAGGTAGCAAGATCAGAATCATTGCCTATTCAGGAATCAGGTGGAACTCAGGGGGAGCCAGTATCTGTGAAGACCAGAGGGGGAGCTAAAGGGAAAGCAATGTTTAAGGGGGAGCAAGTCAAATCAAGCAGTGGACAACCAAAGGATAAAGCTGAAGAGCTTGTTGAAGTGGACATGGATGGTGAAAGGGTGTTAATGTCCAAGGCAACTCAAGATGCACTGCAAAGAAGACCTGCATCTAAACACCCAATCTTGCCTCCTGTGGTAATTAGAGAGCCAACTCCAGAAACTCAAGAAACTACTCTACAGAAGAAATGGAGAGAAATGGAGGAACAAAACAAGCTTGGGAAAGGTAAAGGGAAACTGCCTGAATCCATCCAAAAGGGAATTATTTGGTCAAATGGCACTGAATTTGATCAAGAAGAAGCCAATGTTTTGATGGTGGATTACAGGGAGAGCACATTACTCAACCATGACAGTGAATTTAGCAGTTTGGTGGAAGAAGCAATGAATGCTCCAAGCAACCGTCCAACCAACACCACAAAACTGTTAAAGGATCAAATCACTAGTGTCAGTGTAATGGTGAATGATGAGAAAAGATGGGCTGTAAGTATCTATTTCACTTCTGGCATATCTTACTTCATCACAATGCAGTTATTGCAGAGTCTGCCAGCAAAGGTGTTGTGTGCTTTGAAGGGAAAGATCAGGGCAACTCAAACACCATTCAATGAAATATTGGATATGAAAATCCAGAACCTGCTCACACAAAAGCTACCTAAAGTCTACACAAATCCACCAAGTGTTTTCTACAGATCTATAACTAAGGATGGCACAAGAAGGAACAACTTCATGAATTTGGTTGGCACATCCAGAATGGAAACCAAGTCAATTCTGAAAGTGTTAGATGGAATACTCAATTCAAATGCCAATCCAGGAAGAGTTTATGTTGTTCAAGAGATCTACAAAATGCTGGTGTTGAGAGACAAGGCACTGGGAGCTAGAGTGAAGGAACTAATCTCTAGAGCCAATGCCAAAAGAAATGATCAAGGTGGAAGCTGTCTCTATAACCTTCCTCCTCGGGATGATGATGATGATGATGATGATGAGGTTGGAGGTGGTGAAGCTTCTGGAAATGCTGGAAATACTGGTGGAAGTAATTCTGGGAATACTGGTATTCAATCTCAGAATGAAGGTAATGAAGAAACTCCTAGTCAGGAAAAGAAAGATGTTGGTGCAACAGATGAAGAGGAGTCAAGAATACTGGAAGCTTTGGAGGCAAGCATTCTTAGATGTGCTATTGACTGCATAAATGCAGAAAAAGATGCTGTCACCAAAGGTACTGTCGACAGAGAAACTGTCAAAGAAGATGCTGTCATAGAAGATACTGTCGACAAAGGTACTGTCAAGGAAGGTTCTGTTAAGGATGAAGCCAAAGATGCTGTCAAGCCCAAGAGACTGAAAGCTAAAGCTAAGGCATGGTTTTCTAGACAGAAACCTACAGGAAAGCACATGTGCTCAGGAAAGGAAAAGGCCACTGGATTAGGCAGAAATCTGAAGATGCCAATTCAATCAATACCTCCCAACAGTCTTAAGGTACAACAAATGCAATCAAAAGAAATCAAGAGTGTTGAGATTAAGCTGGATGCTAATCAAGAGGTTGCTGAGTACATTCTGTGGTGGCCAGAATCAAGATCTATCAGGATGAACAAGGACTTTGATCTTGTAGCCACATCACTCAATGGTAACATGATGGAAATAGATAAAAGAAGAATTGATTTCTTCTACTTGGAAAGGATGGTAGAGTTGATGGAAAGCTATGATGATGTTCCAGAGCCTGTCATGGAACATATTCTGAAATATTAGGCTGATAGGGATGCTGAATTCTATCAGAAATTTGGCTACAATTTTGCAGATTTTGATGATGCTGATATTCTCACTGATCTACCACCTTCTCATATACCATACCACTGGTACTATGAGTTTGAGGATTTACCCACAGAAGAAGGGCAAACCCAACCAACTCAGGAAAGGGAACCCAAGCCAAGCAAAAGACCTGAATCTTCTCAATATTCTCAAACTAAGTCAGAACTTGATAAGAAGGAAGCCGAACTACTGGAAAGATGCAAGGTCTCCAACAAGGCAGAAAGTGAAGCTCCAAATTATCAATCATGTATGCTGGAAAATCCCCTAAGAATGAAGTATCTAAAAGAAGAAATCTATGTTTGCAGCTTTCACAAGCTAAAAACAACTATTCTGAAGGATTTACAGTATATGGTAGCTGGATCAATTCATCCCTTGGAGCAGATTTGTTCTGATGAAATAGAGAAATTATTGGAAGGGAGAAAAGGAGAAGACTCAAAGTTGGACAAGCAAAGGAGAAGGACTCTCAATGCTTATCCTGGAAGTAGATTCAAGCTCATTCTTGAAGAACTTCACTTCAGAACCTATCCATATGATATAGAGCAATGGCTGAATCTCAGGGATGCTAGTTCTCTCCTCTCTCCTACCATAAAGAAGATCATTGAAGAAGTAGAGGATGCTGCAGTTTCTGCTGCTGAAATTTCTCTTATAGAAGGTCTAAGATGCTGCTTGGTAGAAGCTCTCAAAAGAGAGGATGTAGCAAGGCAGGAGAGGAAATCTCAAGCTAAGTAAAAATTCTTAATCCATTCTGATCTTGTTAGTTAAGTTGTCAGCACATATTGTAAATTTGTTGTTATTTTCCATAAAAACAAATTGGGGGAGATTGTTGGGATTTATGGGTGATAACATAGAAACAACTTAACTTTGAATGTACTTAATTTTTAATTAAGTAGAACATACTGTCACAACCAAAGTATGTTCTTGTAATCAGTATGTAATGTTATTCTAGTTGTTTAATTTGAAAGAAGTTCACTTGCTGTGTTCAAGCCTCAAAGGATGCATAATTAGATGACAACATGAATAAAGGTTACTGTCCTAAAGCTTCGACAGTAAGATTACAAGAAGACAGAGTGTTGCAAGTCAAGACAGCATATTCACTCTGACAGCAACATTGGCGGAAGACTACGCGACATCAACTTTAGCCCTCGACAGCAAGTTTGGAAACCTCGATATCACACTATGCGGGGAACTCCTACTGTCACCAAAAGCACATTCCTGTGACAGCAAGCTTTGTGGAAAAAGTAACTGTCTCGAGAAAGACCCTTGTTCTAAGTATCTTTCTCATTCAAATCCCGTGACAGTTTCAATGTTCAAGAAACAGGTGTGTTGCAGTATCCCTAAGCTGCACCAAGTCTGCAAGACTACGACAGAAGCTTCAAGCACTGCAAAACAAAAGCGAATCAATTCAAGAGCAAGGTCAAGTCTTTATTTGCTGAATTGCTTAAGCTGGAAATAGAATGAATCTAGGTTGCTTTCTTTATAATGTATATCTGACATGTTAGCAATTTAGGAAAGTCACATGGGTAAGACAATCTGTAAGAAGCTGCCACTTGACAGTGACAGCAGTTTCACAAACCCGTGACTGATAGTGATAGGATTAGTCTTATACCTACTGTCAATTCATTCTAGATATGTAACGAAGACAAGCAAGTGTCTTGAAGAAAAACTGAAGCTCAAGAATTCTCTCTTGAGGTTGTAGCAACACTTTGCAAAATAAATAAAACATTTATTTTGTGAATCCTGTCTTCTCGATTACACTGTTTGTGAATGCATACATATTATTGATAACATTAAATCTTAGTTTTTGTTGTTGAAACTGAGATTGAATTTTATCAGTATTGCATTCATCTCCCCCCTTCTGCAATACACAAGGACCAACATAAGCACAATATCATACTTAAATATAATAATATAACTAATGTCATCATAAATGTTAAAAAAAATTAAAATTAATAATAAAAAAGACGAATGCTTAAATGTACTTTTAAGCAACCTAGCAACATACCGTAATATTCACTACGATATCATGATATTATAAAGATTATAAATTTTGAATAAGTATATAAAATTAACAAGTATTTTATTATATATACATTTAAATGTATTTCTAGCAGATGTCACGTGGCAAAATATGATTCATTCAACTAGTTAAATTTTCATGTACAAACAAAATGAATGGCAGAATCGATCAGGGGACTGCTCATTCAGAAGCTCATTTGTTAAGGGGTAAACAAATGGGCTCTTAGTCTCTTACATTTCTCATTTTATTTATTAAAACAGAATATCTCGATTTGTTTGCTTTTGGGGAATATATAGATTGTGTTGAAACTTCTATAGTCACCCGGTAAAAAAATAATCAATTTTTTTCTTAAATAGAATAGTTTTATCTAGGTCACAATTCCCTAAAATACATTCAAAATAACACTATCAAATCAATTATCTCAAAATAACACTGTCAAATCAATTATCTCAATCTATAGCATATATTTTTTAAAGTAAAAAAAGAACTTAGAAATAAATATTAATAATTAGCAACTATTTTGCCCTTCTTTCTAATATATCTTTCAGGGTTATTTTGATCTTTTAATATTAATATATTTATTACATTATATTAAATGCTGCACAATTAATATGCATATACATACATACATACATACATACATATGACGACATCCAGAGAGGAGAAAACCATTACATAAATATTCATAATACATATTTCTATCACATATTTTTATCAGATATGATTATAAATTTCAATTATTAAATCAAAAAACGAAATTAATTTTTTTTTTTTTAAAATGATTGAAAATTAGTCAAATAGTCCAAAGTGATTCTACAGCAGAATCAAATGTATCCAAAATGATTCTGTAGTAGAATCAAATTTAAAATCAATGTTTTTATTCAAATTTTAAATGTTAATTTTTTTTAAAGTTTGTATATGTTAATATTATACGTTAGAATCAGATTATATATTTTATGTAAAAAAATTAAAATTATTTATGAAATTATATAATAGAGTATATGGTTCTTCCCGATTCTCTATATAAGATGGTTTTTTCTGGAACAATGGTCCACAAACAAATATACATACATACATACATACATATATACGTACGTACATATATACGTTTATACATACAACGATTTTAATTTTTTGATTACCCATACATACATACGTATGTATATATATACATACACATAACATACATGACAATATATGAGCATATACACTAATATATACCATATTTCATTATATTATTATCAAATGAATGTGCATTGTAAATATTTTTATACCTCTAATAAATTAAATTAAACATAATCTTTAACATATTTTAAGTATTAGATTTGTATGACACAAAAATGTTTAAATAAACACAAGATAACAAAAAAAACAAAGAACTTTTATGTATACAAGTGTAATACAAAATTGTCCTAAATCTATTGTCGCATAAGTCATAAGTTGATATTCTAATATATAAACGTACAAAAATCCCGAATAAATCAATTTACATATGTATGCATTACGCGAACTAAATAGCTAGTTTTAGGTAATCTGAGAAAACATATTCTGTTTCTTAAAACATTACTAAATTGATATAATTTCCCACAAATCAATGTAAAATTTGGTAACGGCGGGTTTCAAAATTTCAAACTCCATTTCCCCCAAATGCAATCCGTGAAAACGATTCATATATCCCGCCGTGTCACATCACAAGTCACAACACACATTTCCTGTGTATATAAACACACACAAACATCAACGCACATTTCATTACATTACATAGGTTCTGTAAGAACAGCCAACGCCATTTTCTTAACTCGACCTCCTCGTATTTAATTCAATGGCTAAAACTAAAAGTTCCACCGCTGCCTCAGACAAGAACACATCGAAACCCGAAACAAGACAGAGAACAACTAACCCAGGATTAAGGCTCATCGGTTGCAGGATTTATGATTCCGAAAGTGGCAAAACTTGTCACCAGGTATTATTATTATTATTATTATTATTATTATCATATTAATTTTCTCCGAAAATTTATTTTTTGGTTTGTGCCCTAACTTTTTGGTAAATGTTTGTTACTATGTTTTACTTGGTTTGTGCCCTAACATTTATGTGAACATTTATAGAATTTTATTTGATGTTTTGGGATTGATTGAAATGATTTGATCGGACAAACTTGTTTTCTTTTTGTTGGATTGGTTGTTGTAGGAATTTAAATACTTACAAATATTTGCTTTCATTGAGATTCAGACCCTTTCATAACTTCCATCAGGTTACAATGTTAGGAGTATGGTTTTTTTCGTAAAAAGAACACTTTTAGACTTGATGGGTTTATGGGGTACAACGATCTAAACTTGAAGGACGAAAATGTCATAAAGTCTAATTATTATGTCAAACATATAGATGGTGTCGTGGTATAATGAATCAGGGATGTTATGTATTTTACTGTGATTGTTGAATAAGCTGATAATAATTATGATAGGATTCGATATCAAATGAATATAACTAGTGTGTTCCGATTTAGGGAGTTTTTGATGTTGAGGCTTATCTGATTATTTTTGAATTTCATTATGGGAGAACTGGCCTTTTTTCTTTGTAAGTTTCAGAATGTGTGCATAAAGTATATATGTACTTTATTTTAACATTTTCATATTGTTGGTTCCTAAGATGGTTTATTTCAATGTTTGAAGTGTCGTCAAAAAACTAGGAGCTTTTCTGCTGGCTGCAAAAATCAGAGGGACGACAAGCCTTGCACATTGGTGTTTTGTCATAAGTGTCTCTTGAATAGGTTGGATATTACAAAACTATATTAAGTTTCAAATGCTGATTTCTTAGTCTAAGTTCGTATAAAGATTTTGAAAGCACTTAGTCTAATGCTAATCATTTACTTGACCTGAACAGATACAGTGAGAATGCAGAAGAAGTTGAACTGTTGGAAGAATGGAGTTGTCCGAAGTGCCGAGGCATTTGCAACTGCAGTTTCTGCAGGTCTGTTTTCTTAGTTTTTGTAATCTGGTTTTGTAAGTCATCCATGTCTATTCCGACAATTATTCTTTTTTTCCCATAGGAAAAAACAAGGTCAAAAACCTACAGGTATATTGTGCCATAGAGCCAAGGCGGCTGGGTATTCCTCGGTTTCTGAACTTCTGGATGCCGATGGTCCTGAAAACGGTACTGGGGCTTCTCCAAAAAAGCAGAGGGCTTTAGAAAAGGTATGATGGTGCAGATATTATAATAGAAAGAATGTAATTATATATCTGAATTATTAATTTGGTGAAATGTATGATGCACAAACGTTTATTCCATGTATATTTCTTGACAGGAGGTTGCTTCACCAAGAAAAAAAGAAAAAGAAAATTTATTTGATGGAAGGGTAGATGTCAATTTGGAATCTCTGACTAATCCCTCTGCGAGTGCATCCAGGATTACTAAGTTAAAAGAGTCAGAAAAGATGCAAGATGGAACTCTAGAAATTGATAGCTTGTCAAACTGTTGTCCTTGTCCTGATAAAAAACATAAGACAACAAAGAAGGGAACATCGAAGATGTTGTATGCTGATCAGAAGGATGCTCCTGCTTTAAAAGGTTGTAGTTTGGGTGCGTCACTTGAAAACAGTCCTAGTAAACCTAGAGTTTCAGATGTAAGCAAACATAATGAAGTAAAACCAGATGGAATGGTTGATGTTCTTGAAGTGGGAGATAATTCGACAAAAGTTTCTACAGACTTCCCTGCTGATTCTTGTGGAAACAGAAAGAGAAGTGTGGATAATCACTCTGCAAAACCAGATAATAAAAAAGCTAAAATGGAATTAAAAGATGATATATGTGTGCTTTCTCTGAGGGACAATATAAATGGGTTGCAGTCCCAAAGCCAAGATCTAAGTGCTGATATTCCATTGCCGCCTGGAAATGAATTAACAACTATCGGTGTTGTTAAATTGCCACTGAAAGATGTTGGTAATGCCCTGCAATTCTTAGAATTCTCTGCAGCATTTGGAGAGGTACCAAAAGTCTTATTCTTTGTAAATATTTCTTTTTTGTTTGATAACCTTTTTTAGATTATACTTTTCCAACTTTGAGCACTTGAGTCTGAACCTTTTCCAGCTGTCAGTTGTCTTAGCTTAGCTAATTAATTTGTTGCTATTTTTTTAATTATTCTTTTAATCAATTTGCATTTGGTTTCAATCATTTTCTATTGACATTGCTTTATTTAAACCTAATTCAGTTTATTTTTGTCATTCTTTGGATTCCCAAAGGTGTTCTGAGTCGATTTACATGTGATTTGACATTTTTGTTTGCACTTTGAATTAAATCTATTTCTGCTATTTTTCCATATGTTTTTATTAGATTCTGAATATGAAGAAAGGACAATCAAGTAGCATTCTTCAAGAGTTAATGAATGGACAGAGCAAGACACTTCGGAAATCAGAGCATCCTTCCTCTGTTGTCCACTTCCATATTCAACTGTTGGTTTTGTTGCAGGAGGAGTCCGGATCAAGGTACAACTATACATTTTAGTGTGCCTGTTTGCATCAGTAACTGTTTTGTTTCATGACATATATTGCCTTTCAAATATCTTTTTTTGCAGGCCTAAAAGACTAAGTCCATCCCAGGGGAAAAATTCATGGTTGCTTGCTTTGAAGAATTTCTTATCTGAATCTCCACATGCTATAGAATTGCTTCCTATTGATTGTCTAGATAGAGAAGATGGTGGATACTATGCTCTAGATTCCTCCACAAAGCTTAAAATATTAATTTTTTTATGTGATGAAGTCCTTGAAACTGCGTAAGCATAGTTTTTGATGCCTCTGATTATGTTATGACTTTACCTTTTTCCTTGCCTTTATTTAGATCTTTTATGTTACTTTCTTTCAGAAAAATGAGGGACTGGATTAATGACCAGGAATCAAAGTTTGCTAAAACAGAAAAGCAACCGAAGGAGAAAGTTATTGCTGCAAAAGATAAGGTAACTATTGCTTGTCTTTTGGTCCCGTGGACTTTTGGACTAGATATGACTTTAAATATCTTTGTACTTGCAGGAGAAGAGCTTGAAGCAGAAAGTTATGAATGAACTTGCCAATGCAATCATTGCAAAAGACGGTGCTCCACTTTCAATCTCTGAGCATGATGAGATTGTCCGTCGAATTAAATCCGAAGCAGCTCAAGCTCACAAGAAAATGCTAAAGTCGACGAGCATGGTACCTAAAAGTATGTTTATTATTTCAACAAACTATCGGAACTAAAATATTACTTTTAACTGAGTTTATATGGGAAGATGATGCCATTAACTTGGTTTCTAAAGTATATGTTCAGTTATTCATGAAGTTGAGTAGTTAGAACTCTTGCCCGAGGATCTTAAATCCTATAGAGCCTATTTTATGCTTATAAGGCCTATCCATTTCCTAACCCAGCAACCCTTACTTATTTGCCATGGCTTAGAATTTAAACACTGGTTTTTGTTCCATTTATCCTGTTGTATGCAAAAGCTACAATACTACCTCTGATACCTAATTGTTATAATTATAATTTAGCTATAACCTGACTGTAGGAAATTTGAGACAGAAAGTGGTCCATTAATAATTAAGTTACCAACTATCCTAAAACCCTAAGGTGTTAGGAGGAGGTTTAAATGGAGGATTGGATTAAATCTTTGTCTCTCCCCCTTAAACAAAATCCATGATACCATGTTAGATAGTCAACTCTCGCAAAACCTCAAAGGGTTAGGAGAAGTGTTTTATTGGATTATAACATACCTCTAACACAATGACTTGAAAGACTAAAAGAAACTAAAGTTGATGAACGGTCTCTCTCCCCCAGTCTTCTTTACCTACAAAATGCCTCTGAAATTAGAGTTATAAAAAAAATTTAAAAATTTAAATGAGGGAACACTACATTGTGAAAGGGGTACTAAAATGTAGGATCACTGCTTAGAAATGTATTACCCATGCGGATTTAAGATCAAGTTGGCAACAAGTCTTCTTTCTTTTTGAGGTTTACATTTTTGTTGTGCTACATGTCATATTGTCTCTGACGTTTTTGTGTAGCCAAAGAAAGAGCGAGAGCTGTTAGAACAGAGCCAATTTTTCTGGACGTTGATGGTCGTGCATTTTGGAGGTTAGATGGTTATTCTGAAGAGTCTAATATCCTTGTTCAAGGTAATATTTTATTAACAATATCTCTAATGTGTTGATATAAAATTTTAGACTGTACTATAAAATCTCTTAAAATGGACAGATATAGGAAATGGAGATGATTCAGTTGTTTTTGTTGAGAAATGGACTACCTTTGATGCTGAACAGGAGAAGATGGTTGAAAAGCACATTTCTTTCAGGTGAGTACACAATTAGTTGATCAATTGGTAGTCTACAATTTTCATGCTAGTCTTGGATGACAACTTATAGTTTTAATGTAAAGAACTTATTATTATAATTTTTCCGTTTGAAGGAAGGGAATTTTAAGAGTTCAACCAATTGCTGAGGCACTTCCATCTCAGACTAATGTTTAGTGCTTACCCTTTGTATGCAATGCCACCACTTTCACTAAAGTAAGGTACTATATAACCTGATTTATATGACATATATGTTACTGCTAATATCTGATGCGTATATAGGAACGGTTGTGAGCTCATAATAATAAATACTACTCCCTCCGTCCTAATGGTTTCTTTACGTTTGCTTTTTGCACGGAGACCAAGGAATATTCTTAAAATAAGTGAGGTAGTGGATGTAATAGTGTATTTTATTGTTAAAATAAATGAAGTAGTGGGTGTAATAATAATTTATTGTTAAGATAAGTGAGATAGTGGGTGTAATAGTATAAAGTATTGAAAAAGTGGAGTGAAGTAGTGGATGTAATAATGTATTATATTATTAAAAGTTACTATTTTTAGTAATGTAAAGAATTGGTGGGACGTCCCAAAAAGGAAAGTGTAAAGAATTGATTGGGACGGAGGGAGTATGACTTATTTGTTTTTGGCAAGGGAGACTTAAGATAAAGTTCCCTGTTTTTTATTTTTGCAGAGAGGGGCGAAAAGTTTTTGTGGATCTCTGACAACTTCAGAAGGCTAATGGTGATTTTATCTTCCCTCCTTTTGAGGCTAATATATACAAGTGTAATCTAACTTATTTGCAGCCGTTTTGTGTTTTCTATTTCCCTTTATTTATTTTGAATATGGTAGGGTTTTGAGCGGAAATTAGCTGCTGCTATAATTATATGTAACATGTATGAACTCAAAGCAGTTATGTTTTAATGAGAAACTGAGCTCTTTTAATGGTGTAAACATTCATGTCTGAGGCATATCGTGAATTGTGGGAGAATCTCTTTTGGTTACAAAACTTTCTTAGTTGAATGATTACTAAGCATCACATCTTTTCCCAGTTGAAAGCCATGGTTACACTTAAGATCAAGAGATTGTGCTTATTATTAGAGTTCACAATGCAAGGAACACATGAATTTCATGAATAAAAAAGAAAAAGATTGAATGATTGGTTTTAGTACACAAACTCCATTCAAGAGTCTAAACCAACCTAGGGAGATTTGGTTGATTAGGTATTTTAATTTTTAATAAAAATTAAATTGTCTGGCAAGTCTGCTGCTGTTTTTAGCATATTATTGGTTCTGTTTTTAATTTTTATATTATTGTAGAAACTAACTAGGTAAAGCAGGTATCTGCTTCTTCTCCTTTCTTGTTATATTTTTATATTCTTTCCACCGTTTTCTTTTCCACAAAAAAATTTTCATTGGCAAGCTCCCAATGGTGTTCTCTTCTTCGCAATCTTTTCATCTGCCTCTATGTTTGTTTCCTTTTTCCGGTCTCACTGTTTGTTTCACTTAAACGGGTACGAGTCACATGCTTATTGATAACTTTAGAATTCGATCCAATCTTTTCTCGTTGTTCCCATGCCTGGTTGTGGTGCAGCTGTCGGTGGATATCTGCAAAACAACATCAGAGGGAGGTTTTGGCGTGAGAGTAAGGCTAGGTTTTGGGGAAGAATAGATAAGACAATAGAGAGATCTAATGTGGAGGGGTGTGTATAGTGGAGTGTGAGTGAGTAACCCCTAAAACTTTTCTCATTGGGCTATTTATAGGTCAAAGATTAGGACCCGTGTCTCAAAGTTAACAATTAAATTTAAAATTTAGGAAAAGTTTCACATAAATCACATGGTAGGATAGAAGCATGACTACCGTTGGTATAATGAACTTCTACTAATGTCACTATGGGCTAAGCTCTTGGCATTATGAGTGTTTAAATAGTAGTACTTGAGAGGTCAGAGATTGATTGAAATGCAATACAACAATCGTCGAGAAGGAATACAAATAGATAATTACTTATTTACAATTTTTTACAAGAATATTTATGTATCTATTGCAGAATTAAAAGAATTAGTAATAAAATTTAGAATTAATAAATATATTCATATAGAGCAAATAAATTATTAGAAAAATAAAATGTATATTAAAGTAAATTTTTTATTAAATATCAACACGTTTTTAAAGATTTCAAAATGTTAATAGACTACCAACATAATATTGCAAAATATTGATCTTAGAAAATTCAAAATTTTCACGACTAAAATCACACTCTCTAATTGTAAAATAGATATGTATAAATTGTATATTTAAAATAATTAATGATTTAATTTTATTAAAAATATTATGTTTACTTTTATTTGAAAAAAATAAGATAACAAGAACAATATAACTATACAGGTTACAATAAGATAACAAGAACAATATAACTATACATATCATTGTATAATGAAAATTTGTATAATAAAAATGAGTGAATTGTATATCTTTTTTGTAAATGGAACATATTTGGCCAATGATCAAAAAATTGCCTTGTACAAGTTGTTGGCAACCATTTGCTAATACTAACACATTTACCATAAAGTGGTTTCAAGACAAATCAACAAAATCAAATGTCATTTGCCTTTTATTATTAAATAATTATATTCTTTAACAATTATAAATACTATATTAATATACTTAAAAATATTAAAAGAATAAAATTGCCTAAATGGTTACAAATTACGAGTATGTTCCAGACTGTTCCAGCTAATAATGTCATCACTTACATTTTACGCGTGTATTCTAGCATATTCCAGGCATATTCTAGTAACGTACGTGTATGTCAGTTTCATACATAAAACCGTTCACTCCTAATCTATAAAATGAACATCTTAGTCATTCATTTTCATGCAATTCAACTCTCTGTCTTTTTTATAGTCATAACTTTCATATCGATTTTTTCTTCTTCTTATCTTTCTTCTTATCTTGTATAATTCTCTGGAGGATGATAATAGTTTTCATACAATAATGATTCTTGTGAGGATAATCAGTTCTACCATGATTGTACCACTTATAAAAAGAAGAACATGTTACATCCATCATTCAAGGTATCAAATTAATTGTATTTCATGTATATCATAACACTTTATATAGCTCATTGTTTTATGCATTGCAATTATATATATATTTAACATTGTTCATCTCTAAAATGTAGATGGTGGAGTAACGAGAGCTGACAAGAAAAGGCAGACCACTTGAGGCGAATGGATTTATCAGGAACAAGGTACAAGGAAACAAAGTTGTATAATTCATGTGATCCTCTAATAAAATAGGTGTCTAACTTATTAATATGTGTGTGTAAGTTATCATGCATATTTACTGTTCCTTCCCTCCTTTTACGTAGTGGTATGAAACCCATGGGAGAAAACAGCAACAGCATTTGCAGATTCTGCCAATGAAGAATACAAGAGGATGGTATGTGTGGACAGAGCTGCAATTGAGAGACCTGCAACTTTGAAGCCTGGAGAAGAATGGACCGGCTGTTTGGAGCTTGACATGACTGCAGTAGCAAGCAAAGTCCCCTTATGCTCTCCCTTGTATGTGTTGTTCCTTTTTTCTTCCTTATATGTAGTTTTAACAAACTCGATGTACCTCATATACTGTATATACTGAAAAGATCAGATGACTAGAATTTAGTTTGTAATTTGTTGCTCGTTATCTGGTTTTAACCAACGAGATTTACCTCATGTACTATATATTTAAGAACATTAGTATGTATAAAATATATTTTGTGTTTTATTAGTTTATTAGCATGCTCTTAACCATTCTTACTTTCCGGTTTATAATTCACATTTGAAATTCATTAAGCAACAAAACATATATTTTCAGGTGTATAAAAGGAGAAACATTAATTCGTTTGATTCTTTAACATTAATTTATCAAAGTAAAATTTCAAAAATAAACTTTGAAGTATAATACCTGCAGAAAAAGTTGAAAACAATCAAAAGAAGGAAAAATGCATGTTCAAAGTTAAGAGTCCATTTAGATGTATCTGCCCCGGCTGAAGCAAAGTGGGGCCCTGTGCCAACTTCAAAATACTCTCCTAATAATAGAATAAATCTATTACTATATATTATATGTTAACACAAGGAGAAAAAGTGCCAAAAAAATGCTTGTGAAATTTCCAATATATCCTTATTTTTCGCATAATTACAAAAAAGTCATTATAATGTTATTTTTTAAAAAAATAGGCGTGGAAAGTTGAACCCATAACCTTTGAATTAAAAGTGACAATCTTAACCACTACGCTAAAAACTCATTTTGATAAATTTATAAAATTCATTATCTATAAGTGCGCATGCCCAAGATGTTAAATCGTTGTTACTTGATTTTTTTTTCTTGTAATTACTTGGCTAGGAGATTGATCTACACAAGGGCTTTAAATAGATATTTTTAATAATTTTTTGCAAATCAAACCATACTAAAAGCAAAGATCTCATAAAAATAACCAACTATAAAAAATATCATAAATTCGATATGTAAAAAATAAGACTATTTTAATATTGTAAAGTATACTTATTTACATTAAATATATAATGGCTCAGACTTCATATCGTATTAGATTACGAATTGCATTGTTTATTATACAAATGTTTCCATAAATTAATATAGTCGATAATTTTTAAGTCATCTTTTCATCTATATATGGTTGTATTTACGATTTTATTTAAAAATAATGTGAATTTAAAGACGTTTGGGTCGAAAAAAATATATAATCCAATGTTTTTATTTTTTTAAACATTTTTATAAACACTAAAACCAATGTTTTCATCTATATCATGTTTGTAACATATTTTTTGCAAATGTAACCATACTTCATAAAAGATCGCGTAAAAATTAGGTATACGAAATATTTTAAAATTGACCGATTACAAATATGATTATTTTAATATTATAAATTATATATATTTGCATCAAACATATTAGTGGTTCAAATTTTATGTACTATAAATTACAAATTACATTATCTACCCGTCATAATTTGTATATAACTTGATACATTTAACAATTTTTATTCAACTTTTTTTCATTTGTATGAATGAATCTATGATTGTAGAAAAAAAAATCAATGTGAATTTAAGCGAGTTTGGATCGAAAAAACAATTAATTAAAATTAACTGATATGAGATTTAAATTTTGGACTGCATATCAGTTATCGTGAATAATAACATATAAAAATAGGTATTTTAAAAATAAAAATAAGTAGGTACACAAAATGTTATAAAATTGACCTGAAAATAATAGAATTACTCTAATACTGTAAATTATATCTATTTGTATCAAGTAGATAATGACTCAGACTTTGTATCATATAAATTACAAATTATATAGTATCATTTACCGTACCAATTTGTACGTAAGTTAATATACTTAAAAAAATATTATTTAATTTTTTTTAATTATACGGTTAGATCTACAACTGCAAAAAAAATTATAATATGAATTTAAGAGCGTTTGGGTCACCAATATATATAATCAAATTAATCGATATGAGATTTGAATTTTGGACTCGATATCAGTTATTGCGTAAATAATTGCATAAAATACGTACACATAGTCAAGTTAAAATACATTATTATAAGTAAAGATTATCATATGTAAAAATAAATTGGATTAAAATTTGTAACTACAAACGATATTCGAAATACATTATTGAAGCATTTACTAAGTTTTTTCATATAATTTAATATACCTACGGACACATGAGAGGAGTGCGGAATCAGTTCTCAAGTAAAAAAGAGAGCAAATAAGTGACATGTATCCTCCACACATATGTGTTCATCCCCCATCCCCCAAAATGATTATCACAAACTCGGGTCTTGTGAGGGCGTGCAAAGATGCGCCGACCTTCATGCGTGTTCGATTATATTACAACAACATTGTGTGCATTTGACGATTCAAATCTAGAATGCAAAAAAAAAAAAAAAACCCCAATCAATCATTGAAATAGACAACAACCGCTTTTTAAGTCAAAATACCTATCAACAAACTGTACTTTCTCTAACACAAAATACTCTTGTCAACCTTCTTATAATCACATGGAAAATAGTAGTCTACCCGTGTTTCAAATTCTACATTGTTTCAATATCAATAATACTCACTATGACACTACAAGAAAATGGTCAATAGACATCACACATTAGACATCGGTTACTAATACCACTGATGTTAAAAGATATAATAACATCACCCCGCGTTAATCTGATGTCTTTGTTGTTTGAAGACATCACTTATTTTAGAACCGATGTCTAAAGTTAGACTAAAAAAATACTTTATACCAATTATTCCCCCCCCCTTACACCAATTATTTCCCCCCTCTTGCCAAATACTTTTCCACCCACTAAAAACTAAATACTTTCCCCCCTCTTCACAAATATCCCCCGACTCTCTCTCCCTCTCGTCTCTCACCTCATTGAATCTCTCTCTCTCTCGTCTCCACCACCACTCACCTCCACCACCATTCACCTCCGTCCTGCTCTACTCACCTCCAAATTTGGTAAGCCCTAATTATCATGAACAAGTCTCAAAGCTTTGGCATAGTTGCGTTCGTGATTCAAATAAGTACTTTACTCTCCATTATGCACAAACCATACTTCTAATATTACATTCTCAAACTTAAGACTACATAATCCTCAAGTTAATAACTCGATCTCGACCATCTTACTCGCAACAAAATAATTGACGTTTCTATGCAGGACGCTAGTTAGAATATTATACATTAACATTTCTGAAGAGAAATTAAGTCTATACAAAATGAAGAGCTTTGATACTCAAATCAGTATTAAAGTTACATTTTTAAAATTGATTAATCTATCATTTATTATTCAATATATAGCTTATAAATTTTAAAATTTAAAACAAAGTTCCAATATTACATTAATTTAAACCAATTAATCCTTTCATTGATTTTTAAAAAAACCACTAAAAAATAACCCGTACTCTGAAAAAATCACATAATGGTGGAACACAAAAGTAGAGTGAAAAATTACTGAACTACTTACAAATTTAAGAGTTACTCCTACGTAACTTAATTAAAAGTTAAAACATTAAAAATGATTTTGGGTCAAAGAGAGACACACATGCAGTTTGGAACTTTGGATACAATGCTTTTCAATTGTGGATGTCCTCAAGCTTTTTATTTACATCACACAAGTAGGGCTGAGTATTCGGTTATACGGTAACCGAACCGAATTATATTTCGGTTACCGAATACCGAATAAGAGCAAAATCTATAACCGAATTAAGAACCGAAATGATTTTGGTTATTTACCGAACCGAATTAATTATTTTGGTTAAAACCGAATACCGAATTAAAAAACTGAATTAGAAACAAAAGTCTGAATTAAAATCAATTGTTAATAGAAAATGTTAATAATATATAAAGTTTGGGAAATGATGTTTTTAAACAAAGTAAAGTGCGTCCTAGTCTCCTAGAGATTTGATAACAAACTACAACATACAAAATACCAACAACAACTCAACAACAATATACTACGTGAATCAATAATGGAGCTAAAAAGAAAGAAACTAGGGTTAGTAGCATAAATGACACATCATATATAAATAATATATATATATATAATATTTTATATTTTATATTTTCGGTTATTTCAGTTATTCGGTAATTCGGTAAAAAAACCGAAATACCGAATAACATATATTTTGAAAACCGAATTATTTCGGTTCGGTTAACCGAACCGAATTATTTCGGTTATTTCGGTTAACCGAACCAAATGCTCAGCCCTACACACAAGGACCTGACTCTCAAGTTTTCAAAATTGGAGGCCCTCCAATTTTTGGGCCGTGTTATTGGACTGTTATTGTGATGCATGATCCCTATAAATGTCATCAGTGAACATTTCAATACTCTTATAATATGTACGATTATTAATTATTTAAATTAATAAAATGGATCCTGAGAACCTACCATTACAAGTATTATGATGAACTAGCTTTACATGCGCTAGCCTCACCTATGACCTATTAATGAATTGTATTCAGGCATGTGAAATTCAATAACGGTTGTGTTGCAACCTCTGCTACAATTGTTATCCCCGGTAAGGATGCAGGTTATGGGTACTGATCACATGTATTTTTGGTGTGCCTGTATGCTTGTATGCTTGAAATCGAAGAGGAAGACCCATTAAAGATGTATATACGTAGAGCTCTTATAACTGAGTGGGATTTAATCTGCTGCATTGTTTGGCAATAGACTTGGTCTTGGGGGCTGCAGTCGAGACCACAATAATTATGTCCTACTTTGCATCCATTGAATCCCAATGCATCCATTGAATCCCAATGCAATGTATCTATCATATTTCAATAATTTTATAAACATTGGTTGATCGGAATTGGCCAATCATGTTTTGGAATCTAAAAGCGTGAGTGAATAATGGTAACAACATGAATAACAGAGGTTGCTACCTTGGAGCTTGGTCAACAGATGTGGTATAAACCTCTACTGATTTTATTCAGTCCATTTTTCTTAGTAGACCCACTACAAGGCTGCCCTATTGGATATGAAGAAACAGATATGGGGCTGATGGTTAGCTCCGAAAAACTTCTTGATCAACATGTTTTAGGCTAGGTGCCAAAAGTTGATGTCTTGGTTGTGCATTATGATAAGCAGCATAAAGACCATGGCCAACCAAATGCATTATAGCCTACACATGAATGAGATGCCTTTAGTAACAAATAAAAATAAAAAATCATTTCTTGAATAAAAACAGATATACCCAACATCTGAAACACACACACACACACATACACTTTATGGAAACATCTGCAAGGTTCAGACTAGCACGAGCAAATTGTTTTAAAGAGAGAGTTGTTAATGGATAGCAAAATCCTTGGTTCATGCCCACGAATGCCTTCGCATCATGGGGAGGAAGACCCGACGGGTGTGCATTTTGTTGAATGTGGTAATTTGTCATTGAAAAAGAAGTCCCACCTTCCCTATTTGGATTGGAGGCTCTCTTAAAGGTAAAATGACATCAGAGATGACACGAAATAAATATTAGTCATCACACATTAATTTTCCACATAAGAATAGAGAAAATGGCATTGATTAGAGAGGTGCACTAAGTGAAATTACACACATATGTGCATCTATCAAAGCATCGAATTTCCTCCACAGAAAGCACATGAGCTAACATTAATACCTCTTGTATGATTAGAAAAATTACAGTTGAATAAGCCCCCGCATTAGATAACAGGATTAGACCTGGTTTTTACCAGATTGGAAGCTGTTGAGTTGAATGCATCAGTATGCCCCGATAAAATTAGACAGAATCACTGTGTCGAAATCTGATACTGCACTATGTTAAGATTTTTAAAGGAAAGAAACATGTCTTACTCGTTAACAGCCACTGAAGTTGCAGACTTCTAAAGAATACTACAAAATTCAAGATGAACAACAATGTCAGTGATATAGTATAGAAAATTTGGGGAAAAAAAGAACCAAGCCCTTCTAACAACTTGATATTTTTTTTAACAATGTAATAGTTTAATAATTTTAGGTTATTCGACCAAAGATTCTTCCGTAACACAGCATCAAATATTCAATATTTAACGAGATCTAGTCAAGTGTGACAACTCCGCCATAAAAAGCTCACAAAGTAAGGGAGTAGTTCTGGAAGCTTGGAAAGCGTGCCCGTTCTTTTTTTTTTTTCGCTGGAGTGAAAAAAAAAGACTCTGTTGCAGAATACTCATTGTGTTACACTATCGAGATAGTGTTGCATTTGATTTTAATTAAAAAATAAATAAAAAATAATTAACTTTTTATTAAAAAATAATTAAAAACGTGGGTCCCACAAGTGGACCCCTCTATTTTTTAATTTTTAATTAAAAAATAAATAATAATTAATTTTTAATTAAAATAATAATAATAATAATAAAAGTGGGCCCACTAATATTTTTTAATTTTTAATTCAAAAAATTTAAAATATAATTAATAATTAATTTTCTATTAAAAATAATAATAAAAGTGGGCCCCACGAAAAAAGTGGACCCCACTTACCTTTTTTAATTTTTAATTTAAAAATATTTAAAAAATAATTAATAATAAAATTTTAATTAAAAAATAATAATAATAAAGTGGGCCTCACTAATTTTTTTAATTTTTAATTAAAAAATAACTATTTTTTAATTAAAAAGTAATAATAATAAAATGGGAACCACAGAAAAAAGTTGGCCCCACAAAAAAGTGGGCCCCACTAATTTTTTAAAATTTGATTTAAAAAATAATTAAATAATAATTAATTTGTAATTTTTAATTAAAAAAAAGTGGGCCCACTAGAAAAGGGTGGGGCCCACAAATAGGCTACATAAAAAAAGTGAGCCCCACTAATTTTTTTTTAATTTTTAAATAAAATAATAATAAAACTAGCGGGCCCCACAAAAAAATTGTCCCTGCAATTTTTATTATTTTTAATAAAAAATAATTAATAATTAATTTTTAGTTAAAAACAATAATAATAAAGTGGGCCCCTAGAAAAAAAGTGGACCCCAATTTTTAAATTTTTAATTTAAAATAAATTTAAAATAATTAATTTTTAATTAAAAAATACTAAACACTAAACCCGAATAATTTGTTAATTTATTTCTTCGACGATCCAACCGTCCGGATATTAATCGATATTCATTCTAGTGTTGGGAAAAAATAATCAAAAAATCTAAAGTTCTGGTTGTGCCGTATCTTTCCAGAAATGTTGGAATAGTACTGCTTTTGGGAATGGGACACGTGTCAGATTCACTAAAAAAAATATAAATTGATTTCTTCGACGATCCAACCATACGGATGTTAATTGGTACTCATTGTAGTGTTGGGAAAAAATAATCAAAAATATAAAGATCCGGTTGTGCCACATCTTTCCACAAACGATGGAACAATAGTGTTTCTCGGATTGGGACACGTGTTAGATTCACTGAATAATATTTTTAATTGATTTATTCGACGATCCAACCGTATAGATGTTGATCGGTACTCATTCTAGTGTAGGGAAAAAATAATCAAGAAATAAAAAGGCCCGGTTGTGCCGCATCTTTTCAGAAATGTTAGAATAGTACGACTTCCGAGAACGGGACGCGTGTGAGATTCACTGAATAATTTTTTTAATCGATTTATTTGACGATCCAACCGTACGAATATTAATCGGTACTGATTCTAGCGTTCGGAAAAAATAATCAAAAAATAAAATAATTGTTATGTTTTTCACTTTTCTTGAGTTAATTACTCCGATTAATTGGTATGGTACTCATTTTTATGTATATTGATTTTTAATTAGGATTTCAATTGGGGCTTTTTGTTCAGGATTTCAATTAGGGCTTGGATTGGGGCTTTTAGTTCAATGTAAAATTGGGTTCTTCTATATGTTTTGTAATATATGTTGGGGTTTGTCAAGGTTCCCACAATCTTGACAAGTGTTGCTGATATTTTTGGGCTTTTCTTTTCCATTTATTCTTCATCTGCTGCTGTAATTCGTAAGGTAATTCTTCCAACTACCTTTTTTTGTTTAAGGTACATAATTAATTGTAACCAATACTCCAATTGATAAAATAACAGGAAAGTAATTGCAAGTAATTAAAAGGAAAACTAGTAAATTAAATTACTGGTGGAAATAAAGTACTGAAATTACAAGGAAGAAAACAATAATGCAGAAAGGAAAATACAGATAATGAAAACAATATCTCCAAGTCTGCCTATCTCTCTCCACCAGGTTTCTATATATACTCCCTTGCATCCAAGTGGCACTCACATAGTGGTTGACTTCTTATACCGTTATGGCACACGATCCCAACATGATATTGGCAATCACTCCCCTAAACGACAGCGTTTTACTCCTCCACTTATAATTATTTAGAAATAACTGAATACATTATATTGGAATATTTTGAATAAAATATTAATTGCATTTTATTTTCTTTGATTTTGTAACTCATGGGTATTGATTTTGTAACTCCTACAATAATGAGTGAATATTTTATTTGATCATTATAGTGTAGGTTACAAAGTTAATGCACTTGTAAGCTACATATTTCTATATAAGGAGCCTGATGCATTATTGTTTGACACACAAAATCATATAAGATTTTCATAGCATTTTCTTGCATTCCTCTTAGAGCTATAGGTTCTATTTCTGAGAGATAGAAGGCGTGTTTGTTCGGTTTGTAGAAGGCGGGTTTTTAAGTGCTTAAAATCACATTTGTTCGTTGTATCCTGGGAGACGGAAGCCAACACACTTTCAAGCACCACATGGAAGGGGCTTATCTGTTTTAAGGATAACGTGGTTTTCACGTGCCTCAAACATTTTTCGGTATTTTATTGTCACATCATTTCCTGGTGATATTCCAATCAAACCCGGAGGATTTCCATTTGAGTCCTTCATTCTCCACAACTCATTCTTCACAACAGCTTGAAGGATCCCTTTAGTTGTGAAATCAAATGCAGTGACACCACCACTAGCTTGAACCCATTTAGATATATCATTGCGATGCTTGTCTTGATTTTTGTCTAGTGTTCTAACTTTCCAATAGGCAAGATCATCCCAGTACTCGCCAACAGCCAAATCTGGGGATGTATTTTGCATATAGACCTTGGTAATACTCGGAGAAAAACCCCTGGCGTAATCAAATCTCCAGCCAACAAATCCAATTTCAGATTTAAGCCAATTCGTCCAATCTGATAACTCTCATTGTACCCTCGGATTGAGATGGTCTATATCCGGAGCTAGATCAAAGGGTGTGCCATGTTAGAATTTCAAACTCTCCCATTAATTAATATTAACAGCTATCTTTCTATAGCAGATGTGAAGACTTGCAAGTAAAACAATAAACTTAACATGCACAACCATGCAACTCCAGAAAACTATGTGCTAAAGAAAATGTTCAAACTGTTCATATTGTCCAGAAGCTTGTATGATCAATATACTAGAATAATTGCAGCAGCTGGTCATATGTTGAATCTAGGAAATATGGTAGGCTGTGTTGAAAAGTTAATATGAAAGACCTGGATGCTTTGGAGTTTATGCTATAATAAAAGGTAGGCTGGTAGAGTATCATGCAACAGCTGAGTTTGAAAAAGAAGACACGAAAGTTTGAAGTCTGCATGTAACTAATAAATAATACTGATGCAAGGAATTAGGTCAGCATATATTCTGTACCCTATAAATACAGGTGCATGCATACATGTTAGATTATCACGCTGTAATTGTAAGTGTTAAATAGAGAGAAAAGAGCTGAAGCTCTCGGGTGTAATCAAAAAGCTGTAGCTTCCATATCAATAAATACAAGGCGTGTGTTTTATACTAAATACATCTTATATATATATATATAGGCTAGTGATCAAATACAAACCTTTTTTAAAATACAAACTAAGAACCAATTTAAGCCCTTAGATTAATATAATCTAATGGCCCCCTGTATACACAACACACAACTAAAATAGACCCTCCTACACTCAATCACACCTATTCCCCTTCGTTTTTAATTTGACTTTTCCCGTCAATCGGAGAGTTTTTTTTGAAATCCGACTTCACCGTATTTTTCTCCATCTCCCAACGATCGATTTGCATACCATATGTGCTATGTTTCGACGCGATTTGAAAAACAATTATTTAGTTTGTAGGTTTGTAGTCTAAGAGTGATTTGTAGTAGAATAGCCCCCCCCCCTATATATATATATATATATATATATATATATATATATATATATATATATATATATATATAAGTTGTTGTGAAAGTTTTCAAAATATATTTGGTCTTGTAAGTTGTATATCGGTATAAAGTCCATCCACGTTTACAACACATATATATGTTATATGTCTCTGATATGTGTTATGTGTAACATTTGCTGGATTTATTAAGGGATTCAACTGGGCGTCAAGTAGCAATGAAGGAAGGTGGTACAATTCATTAATCAACTCCGTCTCTGATCTTGTTAGTGCCGGAGTTACCCATGTTTGGCTACCACCACCTTCTCAGTCTGTAGCACCCCAAGGTTGATCGATCTATATTTTTTGTTTACAATTTGTTGATGCAAAAATTTAAAGTATATTTGTATCAAGACCACATGACCATCTAATAAACCCTGAATCCTTGTCATCAAAAGAAGAATAAGAAAAACTAGACTAAAGGATTCTATCCCTCTAAATAAATTTTTTAAAACACAATTTTGGATTATATTGAAATAGGTAGAATGACTTCTTATACAGTTATGGCACACGATCCCAACATGATATTGGCAATCACTCCCCTAAACGACAGCGTTTCACTCCTCCACTTATAATTATTTAGAAATAACTGAATAAATTATATTGGAATATTTTGAATAAAATATTAATTGCATTTTATTTTCTTTGATTTTGTAACTCATGGGTATTGATTTTGTAACTCCTACAATAATGAGTGAATATTTTATTTGATCGTTATGGTCTAGGTTACAAAGTTAGTGCACTTGTAAGTTACATATTTCTATATAAGAAGTGTGATGCATCATAGTTTGACACACAAAATCATATAAGATTTTCATAGCATTTTCTTGCATTCCTCTTACAGCTATAGGTTCTGTTTCTGAGAGATAGAAGGCGTGTTTGTTCGGTTCGTAGAAGGCGTGTTTGTTCGGTTCGTAGAAGGCGGGTCTTTAAGTGCTTAAGATCACCTTTGTTCGTTGTATCCTGGGAGACGGAAGCCAACACACCTTCAAGCACCACACGGAAGGGGCTTATATGTTTTAAGGATAACGTGGTTTTCACGTGCCTCAGACATTTTTCGGTATTTTATTGTTGTTAGTTTGCTTTCAGATACAATCTTTCACTATACTTCCTACATTATATTTATCATGCAACTCTTTTAGGCTAGTTCATCAACCAAAGTTTTGAACTCCAAACTGATGAAGTGAATCATGGTGATTACATATCAACATTTTGATTTTGATTTTATGTGTATTTTCTTTTATCCTTCAGTTACTTGTTTATAATTGTTTTTATTTTGAATTTTCATGTAATGAAGTTTTTTTAATCAAATTCAGTAAACTTTTAATTGGTAGTAATTTTATTGTAACAACTTTCTTATTTCTTTATTGGTATAGAGCAGATGCCTCTTCCAATACTCTCTAGAAGTCTTGTTTTTTTCTTTTAGGTTTAAATATTAAATGACTACTTTTAATCTTAGGCTATAACTTTTACTTGTTAGTTGTAGATTGTGAGTTTGATATAATGTGAATTATGTGACTAGATGTTTAATTAGTTTGTGTCTGTCTTATTAGATGTTTAGTTTGATATGGTTGTATTGATCATGTTAAAGCTTAAAATTGTAAGACATTTACAATAACAAAATGACGTATAACATAGGATGAGGAATCATTTTGTCTACCTAATATTGATATTTTAATCTCAACAATAGGTAATTTGGTATTCACCCTTGATTTTATAGGTTTAAAGCACTTCTACTCTTATAATTTGCTTTCAACATTTTAAGATTTCAATAATTTAATTTTATAGAAGTCTAAACAATTTGGAATTATGTGATTTGGTAGACTTTTAGGTTTTTTCTTAGAAGTGTGTACGGTCATGTTAAGACTTAAAGATGAGATGGTACACTTCTGCATTCAATCTTTGTTCAAGGAATTTGTTATTCCTTTATGATTTTATTTGATTTCTTTTCTGAAGAACTATGGAGCAGCTCTAACAGTGAAAAATCAAGAAAACACGGTACTAGATGACTAAACCATTGAACCATCCGGCTATAAACCATTTTCCCAAAAAATTATTCAACCTCTATCGTTATTTGATATGAGAGTATCGAATCTTCATTTTTCTCCCAAACACAATAGTCATCTCCAGAGGTAGACACTTTATAATTTGGTGGAACAAGGTCTCCAACATCATGCTTTGATCCAATCTTAACATATATTTTATCATCAATTTTTGCTACATAGAGATCAGCATTAGAAGCCACGATCTGCAAACGGCTTGTTGCACTGATTCCATTCCTTATTCTGATTGCTGTTATTTTCGAGATTTCCTCCTTTATTCCCCATTCAAAGAAGTGGTCATAAAACTGCAGATAGTGTTAAGCAACTCTTGTCAGTTAATATACAACAGCAAACCGAAACGTTGTGAAGTAATTATTATTTTGTACAACTTACTATTGATGGAATCCCAGGATGAGTGAGGATTTATGCATATCCTAGCATTACTTTGTCAGATGGAAATGGCCAAACCTGCTGAGACCAAGTATCATGATTATCGATGAAGGTCACAACATTTCTTGGTGATATTCCAATCAAACCCGAAGGATTTCAATTTGAGTCCTTCATTCTCCACAACTCATTCTTCACAGCAGCTTGAAGGATCCTTTTAGTTGTGAAATCAAATGCAGTGGC
The DNA here is from genome assembly GCA_030848705.1 of Heracleum sosnowskyi. Lineage (NCBI taxonomy): Eukaryota > Viridiplantae > Streptophyta > Magnoliopsida > Apiales > Apiaceae > Heracleum > Heracleum sosnowskyi. Next base: position 65,177,017 of record CM061241.1, on the reverse strand, counting down.
ACCACCACCACTAGCTTGAACCCATGTAGATATATCATTGCGATGCTTGTCTTGATTTTTGTCTAGTGTTCTATCTTTCCAATAGGCAAGATCATCCCACTACTCGCCAACAGCCAAATCTGGGGATGTATTTTGCATATAGACCTTGGTAATACTCGGAGAAAAACCCCTGGCGTAATCAAATCTCCAGCCAACAAATCCAATTTCAGATTTAAGCCAATTCATCCAATCCGATAACTCTCTTTGTACCCTCGGATTGAGATGGTCTATATCCGGAGCTGGATCAAAGGGCGTGCCATGTTAGAATTTCAAACTCTCCCATTAATTAATATTAACAGCTAGCTTTCTATAGCAGATGTGAATACTTGCAAGTAAAACAAGAAACTTAACATGCATAACCATGCAACTCTAGAAAAGTATGTGCTAAAGAAAATATTCAAACTGTTCAGATTGTCCAGAGGCTTGTATGATCAATATACAAGAATAATTGCAGCATCTAGTCATATGTTGAATCCAGGAAATATGGTAGGCTGTGTTGAAAAGTTAATATGAAAGAAAGAAATAAAGCAGTAGCAGCTTGTGAGAAGATCTGGATGCTTTGGAGCTTATGTTATAATAAAAGGTAGGCTGGTAGAATATCATGCAACAGCTGAGTTTGAAAAAGAAGACACGGGAGTTTGAAGTCTGCATGTAACTAATAAATAGTAGTGATGCAAGGAAGTAGGTCACCATATATTCTGTACCCTATAAATACAGGTGCCTGCATACATATTAGATTATCACGCTGAAATTGTAAGTGTTAAATAGAGAGAAAAGAGCTGAAGCTCTCGGGTGTAATCAAAAAGCTGTAGCTTCCATATTAATAAATACAAGGCGTGTATTTTATACTAAATACATCTCATATATATTGTTACAAATTCTAGTCAAATTGCAGAGAATTAGGGTCCACGGATTCCGCAACCAATTATGGTTTATACGAGGCATCCCATAAAAGATTGGAAGAGTGTTGATGGGTAAACAAGATCAATGATATGTGATCTTGTATTAAGCAAAGAATATTTATAAATAAATGAGGATATGCTGAAGTTAAGACAGAAGAAAATAAGATATGGAGATGAGATCAAATCCCATAAATCATGGAATATGATGATCTGATCAAATCCCATATGTCAGGGAAGATGATCTTTATTTTCATTAGTAGTTTACTGGTTTGTTCTATTTAAGTAGAAGTTGTATTAGCCTTGAGGGCATTCAGAAAATTATCAATAAACCTTTGGGACAAGAGGAGTTCTCTCTTATTTATGTGTTTCGTTCTGTCTTTACTCTAACAAATTTGGTCTGACCTGCCGGATCTGAATAGACACCACGCCAATGACGCTGACGCGTGGAACAACAGAATCTCGCCTTGAGGAGTTATTAGAGAAGAAAGTGGCGACCCTTCAAGAACGTGTTGAAATTATTCCCACCATACAAAAGGATATTAAATTGACCCAAGCATCCATATCAGAGTTATGTGTCATGGTCAAAGAACTACATGCCAATAAAGCTATAGTTAACCGCATAGAAGAAGGATCTAGCATCAGAAAACAACATACATCAACAGATGAGGTCAAAGTCACCCCATCAGCCACTCATTCAACCTTACCCCGAAGCCTTGAATTACCGATTTTTAATGGATTGGATCCAATAGGATGGTTGGCCCGTACAGAACAATACTTTGAGCTTCAGCAAATTAAGGAATCACAGAAGATTCGGATGGCCTTGATTGGCATGGAAGGGTCTGCTCTTCACTGGATAAGATGGTTACGACAGAAATAACCAGATATGAATTGGGAGAGTCTTGCTTCTGAACTAATTAAAAGATATGATGGGCGACATGCAGGTAATGAATTCGAGAGACTATGCTCAGTAAGTAACACAACTTCTATTGATAACTACATTGATGAATTTATTGAAATGGTGACTCATGTACCTGGACTAACCAACGACCACTACCTGGGGTATTTTATGCATGGTCTTCAACCAAGGATTCGGGCCCGTCTTCGTACCCTTGCACCCTCCACACTTACAGAGGCTTTGGACATGTCACGCTGTGTTGAGGAAGAGATTTCATTAATTGCGCCAGTTCGCACTGAATTTAAAGCTCAAGCGCCCGCCGGAAACAAATCAATAATCCTCTCACGGCTTGCATATATCTCTCAGGATCGTTGGACTTCAAAAATACCTCATTCAGATGATAGGACTGCTGCAGATCGTTCTAAACCAGCCCCCGCAAAGTATGTACCTCCAGCATTAAGGTAAAATAACCAAACAAAAATGAGTACACAACCAGCATCTCGGGCTCGACCTATTCGCCGCCTGTCAGACCAAGAATTTCAGGATTTAAGAAGCAGAGGCTTGTATTTTCGCTGCAAGAAACCATATCATCCATTGCATGAATGTCCACAAAAAGAGTTGCGAACGATTATTGGTGGCGATGAAGAAGAGATTGGTATGGAAGATTTTGATGCCCTTGAGGAAGACTTTGATGCTTTACCTTCAGAAACACCGGTGGATGGTAACTTGACACAACTAGAACTGCCATTATATTCCATTAGCGGAATTACATCACCTCAAACTATGAAACTCCGAGGCAAGCTTGAAGATGAGAGCATAGTGATTTTGATTGACAACGGGGCATCACATAATTTTCTGTCAAGCAAGTTAGTGCAGCGAATGGGTCTACAGGCCTCACAAAGCCATAATTTTCAAGTGCGTTTGGGAGATGACAGCAAGTCACCGACCTTGGGTATGTGCAAAGGGGTTTATATGGTGGCAGGCACATGTAAAATACTCTCTGATTTCTATGTTTTTCCCTTGGGAGGTGTGGACGCAATCTTAGGAGTGGCATGGTTACGGACTCTAGGGGAAGTTCAAGTCAACTGGTCGATATTAAGGATGTCATTCAAACTTCATGGCCACAAGCACACACTTCATGGCCACAAGCACACCCTTCATGGCGACATTTCATTGCATCGGACACCAGTAAGTCTACGTTCATTATTTCGCACCACTAATGTCAATTATTATGCATTATTGTTTGAAGGGGAAATAGTAGAAAGGCAGCAGGAAGAACCCTCCTTAACACGCGAAATGGCACATGACATTGAGGCTCTCCGACAAAAGTTTCTGTCAGTTTTTTTTGAGTCTACAGGTTTGCCCCCTTCGCGAATTTCAGATCACCATATTCCTTTACAGCCTAACACTCTGGCCCAATTTTTGTACGACCATATCTTTATGGGCATGTTCAAAACCGAAACCGAACTGAAAAACCTAAAAACAAATCGAAAAAAACTGAAATCGTTTATATAATATATATATATATATATATATATATATATATATATATTTTTTTTATCGTAGGGAACCCGCAGCCGCTACCCTTCGGGTGCGCACTGGGTAAACCCCACGGGCTCACGTAATAGCCTGCAAACTACGTGAACCAAGGTAAACCGCAATTAAGCGACAGGCTCTGCCCCAGGATGATACGAAAGTACTACTAAAATTTAGGATTCAATACTTCTAAGTAACAATAATTATATCTTAAATTAATTATATTTTATGTATAATATTCTACTTATATTTTAGTTTATTTGATTTATATTTGGCTGAATCTCATCACTGAAATCAAACATGATCATTCCCAGTTATGATATACTCCTGTGTCAAGTTGATAACCTATCAGTAAACATATACTAGTAATACATAGATTTTGGTCGATTTATTTTCACAATATAAGGATAATTTTTAGGTTTATTTTTAGATAATAAGTGTATCTTTTTTTTATAAATATATCATATTCTATAAATCAAATATAATTGTAAAAAATTTTATTTAATATTTTTTGGATAGTAGAGACTTTGTCATTATAAATTCTTATTTTATTCTCTTTTATTTTATAATATTTTCAAATTTATTATTAATATGACATTTGAATAATAATTTTATAAATTCTTATTTTATTCTCTTTTGATTATTATTAATAATTTATTATTAATAATTTATTATTAATAATTTAATTTTTAATATTTTTGAATAATAATAATTTTTTATTTGAATAATTTTCAAATTTTTGACTACCATTGGTATATTGGGCTTCTACTAAGGTCCCTATTTATGGACTAAGATCTTGGCATTATGAGTGTTTAAATAGTGAGAGGTCGGAGATTGATTAAAATGCAACCTGATTATGAATACAACAATCGAGAATGGATACAAATAGATAATTATTTATTTACAAATTTTTACAAGAATATTTATGTATGTACTGCAAAATTAAAAGAATTAGTAATAAAATTTAGAATTAGTAAATCTATTCATATAGATCAAATAAATTATTAGAAAAATAAAATGTATATTATAGTAAAAAATTAATTAAATATCAACACATTTTTAAAGATTTCAAAATGTTAATAGTCTACCAACATAATATTGCAAAATATTGATCTTAGAAAATTCAAAATTTTCCCAACTAAAATCACAGTTTCTAATTGTAAAATATATATGTATAAATTGTATATTTAAAATAATTAATGATTTAATTTTATTAAAAATATTATGTTTATTTTTATTTGGAAAAAATAAGATAATAAGAACAATATAACTATACACGTTACAATAAGATAACAAGAACAATATAACTATACATATCACTGTATAATGAAGATTTGTATAATAAAAATGAGTGAATTGTATATTTTTTTGTAAATGGAACATATTTGGCCAATGATAAAAAAATTGCCTTTAAAGTACACGTTGTTGGCACCCATTTGCTAATACAAACACATTTAAGATAAATTGGTTTCAAGACCAATCAACAAATCAAATGTCTTTTGCCTTTTATTATTAAATAACTATATTATTTAACAATTATAAATACTATATTAATATACTTAAAAATATTAAAAGAATAAAATTGCCTAAATTTGAAATGAAGAACTAGGTCGGTTACAAATTACTAGTATGTTCCCGACTGTTCCAGCTAATAATGTCATCATTTACTAGTGCATTTTAAGTGTGTATTCTAACATATTCCAGACTCTTCTAATAACGTGTACGTCAGTTTCATACATAAAATCATGTCATCACTTACGTAGTGCATTTTAGGTGTGTATTCTAGCATATTCCAGACTCTTCTAATAACGTACGTGTATGTCAGTTTCATATATAAAACCGTTCACTCCTAATCTATAAAATGAACATCTTAGTCATTCATTTTCATGCAATTCAACCCTCTGTCTTTTTAATAGTCATAACTTTCATATCGATTTCTTTTTCTTCTTATCTTTCAAATATCTTGTACAATTTTCTAGAGGATGATAATAGTTTCCATACAATAATGATTCTTGTGATGATAATCAGTTCTACCATGATTGTACCACTTATAAAAAGAAGAACATGTTCCATCCATCATTCAAGGTATCAAATTAGTTGTATTTCGTGCAAATCACAACACTTTATATAGCTCATTTTTTTATGCATTGCAATTATATATTTTTAACATTTGTTCATCTCTAAAATGTAGATGGTGGACTAACGAGAGCTGGCAAGAAAAGGCGGACCACTTGAGGCGAATGGATTTATCAGGAACAAGGTACAAGGAAACAAAGTTGTATAATTCATGTGATCCTCTAATAAAATAGGTGTCTAACTTATTAATATGTCTAAAAGCAATTGCAGATTCTGCCAATGAAGAATACAAGAGGATGGTATGTGTGGACAGAGCTGCAATTGAGAGACCTGCAACTTTGAAGCCTGGAGAAGAATGGACCGGCTGTTTGGAGCTTGACATTACTGCAGTAGCAAGCAAAGTCCCCTTATGCTCTCCCTTGTATGTGTTTGTATTGATATGTAGTTTTAACAAACTCGATGTACCTCATATACTGTATATTTAAGAAAAAGATCATATGACTAGAATTTAGTTTGTAATTTGTTGCTCGTTATCTGGTTTTAACCAACGAGATTTACCTCATGTACTATATATTTAAGAACATTAGTATGTATAAAATATATTTTGTGTTTTATTAGTTTATTAGCATGCTCTTAACCATTCTTACTTTCCGGTTTATAATTCACATTTGAAATTCATTAAGTAACAAAACATATATTTTAAGGTTTATAAAAGGAGAAACATTATTTCGTTTGATTCTTTAACATTAATTTATCAAAGTAAAATTTCAAAAATAAACTTTGAAGTATAATACCTGCAGAAAAAGTTGAAAATAATCAAAATTAAGGAGGAAAAATGCATGTTCAAAGTTAAGAGTCCATTTAGATGTATCAGCCCAGGCTGAAGCAAAGTAGGGGCCCTGTGCCAACTTCAAAATACTCTCCTAATAATAGAATAAATGAAGAGAAATTAAGTCTATACAAGTGAAGCAGTAAAACTCAAATATTGTCAAACAAAAACAAGAGCTTTGGTACTCAAATCAGTATTAAAGTTACATTTTTAAAAATGATTAATCTATCATTTATTATTCAATATATAGCTTATAAATTTTAAAATTTAAAACAAAGTTCCAATATTACATTAATTTAAACCAATTAATCCTTTCATTGATTTTAAAAAAAACCACTAAAAAAGAACCCGTACTCTGAAAAAATCACAAAAAGGTTGAACGCAAAAGTAGAGTGCAAATTTATGGAACTACTTACAAATTTAAGAGTTACTCCTACGTAACTTAATTAAAAGTTAAAACATTAAAAATGATTTTGGTCAAAGAGAGACACACAGGTGCAGTTTGGAACTTTGGATACAATGCTTTTCAATTGTGGATGTGCTCAATCTTTTTATTTACATCACACAAGGGCCAGACTCTCAAGTTTTTCAAATTGGAGGCCCTATTTGCACAAGCCATTATCCGGGCTTGTGATGCATGATCCCTATAAATGTCTTCGGTGAACATTTGAATACTATACTCTTAGGGTTATAATATGTATGATTATTAATTATTTAAATTAATAAAAGGGATCCTCAGAACCTATCATTACAAGTATTAGGATGAACTAACTTTATAACCCGCCCTAGGCATGGACTTGCGCTAGCCTCATCTATGACCTATTAATGAATTGTATTGAGGCATGTGAAATTCAATAGCGGTTGTGTTGCGACCTCTGCTGCAATTGTTATGGGGACTGATCACATGTATTTTTGGTGTGCCTGTATACTTGATATTGAAGAGGAAGACCCATTAAAGATGTATATGTTGAGTATACAACAACGAAAGCAAAACCCAAATCAAATAAACAAGAACAAGAAAATAAACGACAATCACACAAGATAAAGATTTACGTGATTCGGAAATTCCTACTGCACAAGCCGCACTAATTTTGTATTGATCTCTCACAACTATGTTGTGTTCTGTTGTGTTGGTATTTTACAATTACATGAGACTATTTATAAGTGAAAAAACTGGGCCTAAACTAATCAGAGTGTAATTCTGAAATTACTAACTCTAATTAGAATTCAGATCTGGAAATTCTAACTCAAATCAGAAACCAATTATGAAACCTGTTAGACTCCATAAACCCAACAATCTCCCACTTGGAGTCTGACCACATCTTCTCTTCACTCTTGTAAATCTAGTAACACCCAATACTTCGATCAATAACTCTAACTAGTGCAGCGTCTTCTCATCAATCAATTCTGAAGGCCAGTTGAAGCTATGCAAAGCTTCAACTTTTCATTGGTAACCACCTTAGTCAACATATCTGCAGGATTCTTTGAACCAAGGATTTTCTTCAAGGACAAAGTACCATTGCTAATCAACTCCCTCGTAAAGTGATATCACAGCCGAATATGCTTCGTCCTAGCATGAAACACAGGATTCTTCACAAGATGAATGGCACTCTGACTGTCGCTATACAAAGCACTGTCGCCTGTTTCTTGCCCAATTCTTTAAGAAAATTCTTCAACCAAATCATCTCCTTGCTAACTTCAGAGATAGCCATATATTCTGCTTCTGTGGTTGTAAGAGCAACACTCTTTTGAAGTCGAGACATCCAACTAACTGTTGTGCCATCTAAAGTGAAAATATATCCCGTAGTACTTTTTCTTGTATCCAAGCATCCACCCAAATCTGCATCAGAGAACCCTTCCAAGATAACATCTTTCTTGCTAAAACATAATGCAAACTTAGATGTGCCTTTCAAGTAGCGTAACAACCACTTGACTACTTCCCAATGCTCTTTTCCTGGATTAGACATGAACATGTTAACAACTCTCACTGCATGAGCAATGTATGGCCTTGTACACACCATATCATACATCAAACTGCCAACTACAGATGCATACGGAACTTTAGCCATATCCTTCTTGCCTTCATCGGTTTTAGGTGACTGCTTCTTTGTGAGATTAAAGTGAGTTGCCAATGGTGTACTTCTGGTCTTCGCATCCCGGACACTAAATTTCTGCAATAATTTCTCAATATACTTCTCTTGAGATAATTTCAAAGTACCTTCAGATATATCCCTTATGATGCTCATACCAAGTATCTGTTTTGCTGCACCCATATCCTTCATCTCAAACTCTCCAGACATCTGTCTCTTTAGCCTGTTGATTTCCCTCATGTTTGATCCTGCTATCAACATGTCATCAACATACAACAACAATATGATATACGATGAATCAAACTGTTTAAAGTAACAACAATGATCCATATCACTCCTCGTGTACCCATTCTTCATCATAAAGCTGTCAAACTTCAAGTACCATTGTCTTGGTGCTTGCTTCAAACCATACAAGCTTTTTATAAGCTTGCAAACCAAGTTTTCTTTCCCAGCTACCTGAAATCCCTCTGGCTGAACCATGTAGATAGCTTCCTCAAGATCACCATGTAAGAACGCGGTCTTAACATCTAGTTTCTCTAGATGTAACTCCTCTGCAGCCACAATGCTTAGCATAAGTCTAACTGTAGTCATCTTAACAACCGAAGAAAATATATCAGTATAGTCAATACCCTTTTTCTTTTGATATCCCTTGACTACTAACCTTGCCTTGTACCTTTTGCTACCATTAGGTTCTTCTTTGATCCTGAACACCCACTTATTCTGTAAAGCCTTCATTCCTGCTGGTAATTCCGTTAAAGACCAAGTCTCATTCTTCTCAAGAGAACTCATTTCTTCTTCCATGGCTAATTTCCACTTAACTGAATCATCCACCTGAACTGCTTCTGAGTAACATTGAGGCTCTCCGTCCTCGATCAATAACATGTAATATGCTGAAGGTGAAAATCTTTGTGGCGGCTTCATAGTTTTGCTAGATCTTCTTACCTCAGCCTGTGGAGTAACTGAATCTGTCTGATCAGCATTCCCGGAACTCCCACTATTTCCTGCAAGATCTTCTTCAGTAATATCTTCAAGCACTGCTTTCTCTTTTTTAGATTGTTCCTTTGTAAACTCAGAATCGACTACAAGCTTATCCTTGTACACTGCATTTTCATTAAAAGTAACATCTCTACTTCTAACGACCTTCTTCGTCAGTTCATCCCAGAAACGGTAACTCATATCATCTGAGCCATAACCAATGAAGATACACTTCTTTGCTTTCGGATCAAGCTTGTCTCTGTCTGAATCTTTAACACACACATAAGAAACACAACCAAAAACTCGCAAGTGTGAAAGATTTACCTCTTTTTTCTGCCACTCTTCTTCAAGAATCTTGAACCCCAAAGGAACTGAAGGTCCTCTGTTTATGAGATACGTTGTTGTGCTAACTGCATCTGCCCAAAAAGTCTTCGGTAACCCTTTATGTAACCTCATACTCTTGGCCCTCTCATTCAAGGTTTTATTCATGCGCTCTGCAACACCATTCTGCTGCGGTGTCTCTGGAATAGTTTTAATCATTCTAATCTCGTATTCTGCGCAATAGCTTTTAAACTCATCACTACTATACTCACCACCATTATCTGACATCAAACTCTTAACCTTCAAACCGGCCTGGTTTTCAACTTTAGTCTTCCACTTCTTGAAAGTATCAAACACATCTAATTTTTTCTTCAAAAATTAAATCCATATCTTTCTAGGGGAATCATCAATGAAAGTAACATAGTAGCGAGATCCTCCGAACGATGCAACTGTAGAAATTGGGTCCTGTATTGAAATTTATGAGGAAATTTATACTTGTGACGAAAATCTGAACTTAAGTCGAAATTTTATACATGTGACGAAAATCCGAACTTAAGACGAAATTTATACTTGTGACGAAAATCCGAACTTAAGACTTGAGCAAAAATGACAAAAAATTTCCGTCGTAATTGGACCAATTACGACGATTTTAGTGTAAAATTTCTGTCGTAAATGACCTGATTTGTTGTAGTGTTTATCATCATTTTTTGCTACATAGAGATCAGCATCAGAAGCCACGATCTGCACACAGCTTGTTGCACTGATTCCATTCCTTATTCTGATTACTGTTATTTTCGAGATTTCCTCCTTTATTCCCCATTCAAAGAAGTGGTCATAAAACTGCAGATAGTGTTAAGAAACAATTGTCAGTTAATATACAACAGCAAACCGAAACGTTGTGAAGTAATTATTATTTTATACAACTTACTATTGATGGAATCCCAGGATGAGTGAGGATTTATGCATATCCTAGCATTACTTTGTCAGATGGAAATGGCCAAACCTGCTCTGACCAAGTATCATGATTTTCGATGCAGGTCATAGCATTTCCTGGTGATATTCCAATCAAACCCGGAGTATTTCCATTTGAGTCCTTCATTCTCCACAACTCATTCTTCACAACAGCTTGAAGGATCCCTTTAGTTGTGAAATCAAATGCAGTGACACCACCACCACTAGCTTGAACCCATTTAGATATATCATTGCGATTCTTGTCTTGATTTTTGTCTAGTGTTCTAACTTTCCAATAGGCAAGATCATCCCAGTACTCGCCAACAGCCAAATATGGGGATGTATTTTGCATATAGACCTTGGTAATACTTGGAGAAAAACCCCTGGCATAATCAAATCTCCAGTCAACAAATCCAATTTCAGATTTAAGCCAATTCGTCCAATCTGATAACTCTCTTTGTACCCTCGGATTAAGATGATCTATATCCGGAGCTAGATCAAAGGGTGTGCCATGTTAGAATTTCAAACTCTCCCATTAATTAATATTAACAGCTAGCTTTTTGTAGCAGATGTGAAGACTTGCAAGTAAAACAAGAAACTTAACATGCACGGCCATGCAACTCCAGAAAACAATATGCTAAAGAAAATATTCAAACTGTTCATATTGTCCAAAAGCTTGTATGATCAATATACTAGAATAATTGCAGTAGCTGGTCATATGTTGAATCCAGGAAATATGGTAGGCTGTGTTGAAAAGTTGATATGAAAAAAAGAAATAAAGCAATAGCAGCTTGTGAGAAGACCTGGATGCTTTGGAGTTTATGCTATAATAAAAGGTAGGCTGGTAGAGTATCATGCAACAGCTGAGTTTGAAAAAGAAGACACGAAAGTTTGAAGTCTGCATGTAACTAATAAATAATACTGATGCAAGGAATTAGGCCAGCATATATTCTGTACCCTATAAATACAGGTGCATGCATACATGTTAGATTATCACGCTGAAATTGTAAGTGTTAAATAGAGAGAAAAGAGCTGAAGCTCTCGGGTGTAATCAAAAAGTTGTAGCTTCCATATCAATAAATACAAGGCGTGTGTTTTATACTAAATACATCTCATATATATATATATATATCAGTTGTTGTGAAAGTTTTCAAAATATATTTGGTCTTGTAAGTTGAATATCGGTATAAAGTCCATCCACGTTTACAACACATATATATGTTATATGTCTCTGATATGTGTTATGTGTAACATTTGCTGGATTTATTAAGGGATTCAATTGGGCGTCAAGTAGCAATGAAGGAGGGTGGTACAATTTATTAATGAACTCCGTCTCTGATCTTGCTAGTGCCGGAGTTACCCATGTTTGGCTACCACCACCTTCTCAGTCTGCAGCACCCCAAGGTTGATCGATCTATATTTTTCGTTTACAATTTGTTGATGCAAAAATTTAAAGTATATTTGTATCAAGACCACATGACCATCTAATAAACCCTGAATCTTTGTCATCAAAAGAAGAATAAGAATAACTAGACTAAAGGATTCTATCCCTCTAAATAAATCTTTTAAAGCACAATTTTGGATTATATTGAAATAGGTAGAATGACTTCTTATACCGTTATGGCACACGATCCCAAAATGATATTGGCAATCACTCCCCTAAACGACGGTGTTTCACTCCTCCACTTATAATTATTTAGAAATAATTGAATAAATTATATTAGAATATTTTGAATAAAGTATTAATTGCATTTTATTTTCTTTGATTTTGTAACTCATGGGTATTGATTTTGTAACTCCTACAATAATGAGTGAATATTTTATTTGATCATTATGGTCTAGGTTACAAAGTTAGTGCACTTGTAAGTTACATATTTCTATATAAGGAGTGTGATGCATCATAGTTTGACACACAAAATCATATAAGATTTTCATAGCATTTTCTTGCATTCCTCTTACAGCTATAGGTTCTGTTTCTGAGAGATAGAAGGCGTGTTTGTTCGGTTCGTAGAAGGCGAGTCTTTAAGTGCTTAAGATCACCTTTGTTCGTTGTATCCTGGGAGACGGAAGTCAACACACCTTCAAGCACCACACGGAAGGGGCTTATCTGTTTTAAGGATAACGTGGTTTTCACGTGCCTCGGACATTTTTCGGTATTTTATTGTTGTTAGTTTGCTTTCAGGTACAATCTTTCACTATACTTCCTATATTATATTTATCCTGCAACTCTTTTAGGCCAGTTCATCAACCAAAGTTTTGAACTCCAAACTGATGATGTGAATCAAGGTGATTACATATCAACATTTTGATTTTGATTTTATGTGTATTTTCTTTTATACTCCAGTTACTTGTTTATAATTGTTTTCATTTTGAATTTTCATGTAATGAAGTTTTTTAATCGAATTCAGTAAACTTTTAATTGGTAGTAATTTTATTGTAACAGCTTTCTTATTTCTTTATTGGTATAGAGCATATGCCTCTTCTAATACTCTCTAGAAGTCTTGTTCTTTTCTTTTAGGTTTAAATATTAAATGACTACTTTTAATCTTAGGCTTTAACTTTTACTTGTTAGTTGTAGATTGTGAGTTTGATATAATGTGAATTATGTGACTAGATGTTTAATTAGTTTGTGCCTGTCTTATTAGATGTTTAGTTTGATATGGTTGTATTGAGCATGCTAAAGTTTAAAATTGTAAGACATTTAGAATAACAAAATGACGTATCACATAGGATGAGGAATCATTTTGTCTACCTAATATTGATATTTTAATCTCAACAATAGGTAATTTGGTATTCACCCTTGATTTTATAGGTTTAAAGCACTTCTACTCTTATAATTTGCTTTCAACATTTTAAGATTTCAATAATTTAATTTTATAGAAGTCTAAACAATTTGGAATTATGTGATTTGGTAGACTTGTAGGTTTTTTCTTAGAAGTGTGTACGGGCATGTTAAGACTTAAAGATGAGATGGTACACTTCTGCATTCAATCTTTGTTCAAGGCATTTGTTATTCCTTTATGATTTTATTTGATTTCTTTTCTGAAGAACTATAGAGCAGCTCTAACAGTGAAAAATCAAGAAAACACGGTACTAGATGACTAAACCATTGAACCATCTAGCTACAAACCATTTTCCCAACAAATTATTCAACCTCTATTGTTATTTGATATGAGAGTATCGAATCTTCATTTTTCTCCCATACACAATAGTCATCTCCAGAGGTAAACACTTTATAATTTGGTGGAACAAGGTCTCCAACATCATACTTTGATCCAATCTTAACATATATTTTATCATCAATTTTTGCTACATAGAGATCAGCATCAGAAGCCACGATCTGGACACGGCTTGTTGCACTGATTCCATTCATTATTCTGATTGTTGTTATTTCCGAGATTTCCTCCTTTATTCCCCATTCAAAGAAGTGGTCATAAAACTGCAGATAGTGTTAAGCAACTCTTGTCAGTTAATATACAACAGCAAACCGAAACGTTGTGAAGTAATTATTATTTTGTACAACTTACTATTGATGGAATCCCAGGATGAGTGAGGATTTATGCATATCCTAGCATTACTTTGTCATATGGAAATGGCCAAACCTGCTGAGACCAAGTATCATGATTATCGATGAAGGTCACAGCATATCTTGGTGATATTCCAATCAAACCCGGAGGATTTCCATTTGAGTCCTTCATTCTCCACAACTCATTCTTCACAGCAGCTTGAAGGATCCTTTTAGTTGTGAAATCAAATGTAGTGGCACCACCACCACTAGCTTGAACCCATTTAGATATATCATTGCGATGCTTGTCTTGATTTTTGTCTAGTGTTCTATCTTTCCAATAGGCAAGATCATCCCAGTACTCACCAACAGCCACATCTGGGGATGTATTTTGCATATAGACCTTGGTAATACTCGGAGAAAAACCCATGGCGTAATCAAATCTCCAGCCAACAAATCCAATTTCAGATTTAAGCCAATTCATCCAATCCGATAACTCTCTTTGTACCCTCGAATTGAGATGGTCTATATCCGGAGCTGGATCAAAGGGCGTGCCATGTTAGAATTTCAAACTCTCTCATTAATTAATATTAACTGCTAGCTTTCTATAGCAGATGTGAAGACTTGCAAGTAAAACAAGAAACTTAACATGCACAACCATGCAACTCCAGAAAAGTATGTGCTAAAGAAAATATTCAAACTGTTCAGATTGTCCAGAAGCTTGTATGATCAATATACTAGAATAATTGCAGCAGCTGGTAATATGTTGAATTCAGGAAATATGGTAGGCTGTGTTGAAAAGTTAATATGAAAGAAAGAAATAAAGAAGTAGCAACTTGTGAGAAGACCTGGATGCTTTGGAGTTTATGCTATAATAAAAGGTAGGCTGGTAGAATATCATGCAACAACTGAGTTTGAAAAAGAAGACACTGGAGTTTGAAGTCTGCATGTAACTAATAAATAGTAGTGATGCATGGAATTAGGTCACCATATATTCTGTACCCTATAAATACAGGTGCCTGCATACATATTAGATTATCACGCTGAAATTGTAAGTGTTAAATAGAGAGAAAAGAGCTGAAGCTCTCGGGTGTAATAAAAAAGCTGTAGCTTCCATATCAATAAATAAAAGGCGTGTATTTTATACTAAATACGTCTCATATATATTGTTACAAATTTTGGTCAAATTGCAGAGAATTAGGGTCCACGGATTCCGCAACCAATTATGGTTTATACGAGGCATCCCATAAAAGATTGGAAGAGTGTTGAAGGGTAAACAAGATCAATGATATATGATCTTGTATTAAGTAAAGAATATTTATAAATAAATGAGGATATGCTGAAGTTAAGACAGAAGAAAATAAGAAATGGAGATGAGATCAAATCCCATAAATCATGGAATACGATGATCTGATCAAATCCCATATGTCAGGGAAGATGATCTTTATTTTTATTAGTAGTTTACTGGTTTGTTCTATTTAAGTAGAAGTTGTATTAGCCTTGAGGGCATTCAGAAAATTATCAATAAACCTTTGGGATAAGAGGAGTTCTCTCTTGTTTATGTGTTTCGTTCTATCTTTACTCTAACAAATTTGGTTCGACCTGCCGGATCTGAATAGACACCACGCCAATGACGCTGACGCGTGGAACAACAGAATCTCGCCTTGAGGAGTTAGAGAAGACAGTGGTGACCCTTCAAGAACGTGTTGAAATTATTCCCACCATACAGAAGGATATTAAATTGACCCAAACATCCATATCAGAAGGATCTAGCATCAGAAAACAACATACATCAACAGATGAGGTCAAAGTCACCCCATCAGCCACTCATTCAACCTTACCCCGACGCCTTGAATTACCGGTTTTTAATGGATCGGATCCAATAGGATGGTTGGCCCGTGCAGAACAATACTTTGAACTTTAGCAAATTAAGGAATCACAGAAGATTCTGATGGCCTTGATTGGCATGGAAGGGTCTGCTCTTCACTAGATAAGATGGTTACGACAAAAATCACCAGATATGAATTGGGAGAGTCTTGCTTCTGAACTAATTAAAATATATGATAGGCGACATGCAGGTAATGAATTCAAGAGACTATGCTCAGTAAGTAACACAACTTCTATTGATAACTACATTGATGAATTTATTGAAATGGTGACTCATGTACCTGAACTAACCAACGACCACTACCTGGGGTATTTTATGCATGGTCTTCAACCAAGGATTCAGGCCAGTCTTCGTACCCTTGCACACTCCACACTTACAGAGGCTTTGGACATGTCACGTTGTGTTGAGGAAGAGATTTCATTAATTGCGCCAGTTCGCACTGAATTTAAAGCTCAAGCCCCCTCCGGAAACAAATCAATAATCCTCTCATAGCCTGCATATATCTCTCAGGATCGTTGGACTTCAAAAATACCTCATTCAGATAATAGGACTGCTTCAGATCATTCTAAACCAGCCC
Organism: Heracleum sosnowskyi; assembly: GCA_030848705.1. Taxonomy (NCBI): domain Eukaryota; kingdom Viridiplantae; phylum Streptophyta; class Magnoliopsida; order Apiales; family Apiaceae; genus Heracleum; species Heracleum sosnowskyi. The sequence continues at coordinate 65,160,433 of CM061241.1, read as the reverse complement.
CCGCAAAGTATGTACCTCCAGCATTAAGGCAAAACAACCAAACAAAAATGACCACACAACCAGCATCTCGGGCTCGACCTATTCGCCGCCTGTCAGACCAAGAATTTCAGGATTTAAGAAGCAGAGGCTTGTGTTTTCGCTACAAGAAACCATATCATCCATTGCATGAATGTCCACAAAAAGTGTTGCGAACGATTATTGGTGGCGATGAAGAAGAGATTGGTATGGAAGATTTTTGATGCCCTTGAGGAAGACTTTGATGTTTTACCTTCAGAAACACCGGTGGATGGTAACTTGACACAACTAGAACTGCCCTTATATTCCATTGGCGGAATTACATCACCTCAAACTATGAAACTCCGAGGCAAGCTTGAAGATGAGATCATAGTGATTTTGATTGACAACGGGGCATCACATAATTTTCTGTCAAGCAAGTTAGTGCAGCGAATAGGTCTACAGGTCTAACAAAGCCATAATTTTCAAGTGCGTTTGGGAGATGATAGCAAGTCACCGACCTTGGGCATGTGCAAAGGGGTTTCTATGGTGGAAGGCACATGTAAAATACTCTCTGATTTCTATGTTTTTCCCTTGGGAGGTGTGGACGCAATCTTAGGAGTGACATGGTTACGGACTCTACGGGAAGTTCAAGTCCAATGGTCGATATTAAGGATGTCATTCACACTTCATGGCCACAAGCACACCCTTCATGGTGCCATTTCATTGCACCGGACACCAGTAAGTCTACGTTCATTATTTCGCACCACTAATGTCTATTATTATGCATTATTGTTTGAAGGGGAAATAGTAGAAAGGCAGCAGGAAGAACCCTCCTTAACACGCGAAATGGCACATGACATCGAGGCTCTTCGACAAAAGTTTCCGTCAGTTTTTTTTAGTCTACAGGTTTCCCCTTTCACGAACTTCAGATCACCATATTCCTTTACACCCTAACACTGGCTCAATTTCTGTACGACCATATCGTTATGGGCATGTTCAAAACCGAAACCGAAACGAAAAACCTAAAAACCAAATCGAAAAAAACTGAAACCGTTTATATAATATTATAATATATAATTAGAATATTATAAATATAATTATATGATACATATTTCACTATACAAAACCTAATATATTTAATTTTGATTATATTCTCTTATATGATAGGAGTATGATAGATGATACGAAAGTACTACTAAAATTTAGGATTCAATACTTCTAAGTAACAATAATTATATCTTAAATTAATTATATTTTATGTATAATATTCTACTTATATTTTAGTTTATTTGATTTATATTTGGCTGAATCTCATCACTCAAATCAAACATGATCATTCCCAGTTATGATATACTCCTGTGTTAAGTTGATAACCTATCGAGTAAACATATACTAGTAATACATAGATTTTGGTCGATTTATTTTCACATGATAATATTTAGGTTTATTTTTAGACAATAAGTGTATCTTTTTTTATAAATATATCATATTCTATGAATCAAATATAATTATAAAATTTTTTATGTAATATTTTTTGGATAGTAGAGACTTTGTCATTATAAATTCTTATTTTATTCTCTTTTATTTTATAATATTTTCAAATTTATTATTAATATTACATTTGAATAATAATTTTATAAATTCTAATTTTATTCTCTTTTGATTATTATTAATAATTTAATTTTTAATATTTTTGAATAATAATAATTTTTATTTGAATAATTTTCAAATTTTTGACTACCATTGATATAATGGGCTTATACTAAGGTCATTATTTATGGGCTAAGATCTTGGCATTATGAGTGTTTAAATAGTGAGAGGTCGGAGATTGATTAAAATGCAACCTGATTATGAATACAACAATTGAGAATGGATACAAATAGATAATTATTTATTTACAAATTTTTACAAGAATATTTATGTATCTACTTCAAAATTAAAAGAATTAGTAATAAAATTTAGAATTAGTAAATCTATTCATATAGAGCAAATAAATTATTAGAAAAATAAAATGTATATTATAGTAAAAAATTAATTAAATATCAACACATTTTTAAAGATTTCAAAATGCTAATAGACTACCAACATAATATTGCAAAATATTGATCTTAGAAAATTCAAAATTTTCCCAACTAAAATCACAGTCTCTAATTGTAAAATAGATATGTATAAATTGTATATTTAAAATAATTAATGATTTAATTTTATTAAAAATATTATGTTTATTTTTATTTGGAAAAAATAAGATAACAAGAACAATATAACTATACACGTTACAATAAGATAACAAGAACAATATAACTATACATATCACTGTATAATGAAGATTTGTATAATAAAAATGAGTGAATTGTATATTTTTTTGTAAATGGAACATATTTGGCCAATGATAAAAAAATTGCCTTTAAAGTACACGTTGTTGGCACCCATTTGCTAATACAAACACATTTAAGATAAATTGGTTTCAAGACCAATCAACAAATCAAATGTCTTTTGCCTTTTATTATTAAATAACTATATTATTTAACAATTATAAATACTATATTAATATACTTAAAAATATTAAAAGAATAAAATTGCCTAAATTTGAAATGAAGAACTAGGTCGGTTACAAATTACTAGTATGTTCCAGACTGTTCCAGCTGATAATGTCATCACTTACGTAGTGCATTTTACGTGTGTATTCTAGCATATTCCAGACTCTTCTAATAACGTGTATGTCAGCTTCATACATAAAACCATGTCATCACTTACGTAGTGCATTTTACGTGTGTATTCTAGCATATTCCAGACTCTTCTAATAACGTACGTGTATGTCAGTTTCATATATAAAACCATGTCATCACTTACGTAGTGCATTTTAGGTGTGTATTCTAGCATATTGCAGACTCTTCTAATAACGTACGTGTATGTCAGTTTCATATATAAAACCGTTCACTCCTAATCTATAAAATGAACATCTTAGTCATTCATTTTCATGCAATTCAACCCTCTGTCTTTTTAATAGTCATAACTTTCATATCGATTTCTTTTTCTTCTTATCTTTCAAATATCTTGTACAATTTTCTAGAGGATGATAATAGTTTCCATACAATAATGATTCTTGTGATGATAATCAGTTCTACCATGATTGTACCACTTATAAAAAGAAGAACATGTTCCATCCATCATTCAAGGTATCAAATTAGTTGTATTTCGTGCAAATCACAACACTTTATATAGCTCATTTTTTTATGCATTGCAATTATATATTTTTAACATTTGTTCATCTCTAAAATGTAGATGGTGGACTAACGAGAGCTGGCAAGAAAAGGCGGACCACTTGAGGCGAATGGATTTATCAGGAACAAGGTACAAGGAAACAAAGTTGTATAATTCATGTGATCCTCTAATAAAATAGGTGTCTAACTTATTAATATGTCTAAAAGCAATTGCAGATTCTGCCAATGAAGAATACAAGAGGATGGTATGTGTGGACAGAGCTGCAATTGAGAGACCTGCAACTTTGAAGCCTGGAGAAGAATGGACCGGCTGTTTGGAGCTTGACATTACTGCAGTAGCAAGCAAAGTCCCCTTATGCTCTCCCTTGTATGTGTTTGTATTGATATGTAGTTTTAACAAACTCGATGTACCTCATATACTGTATATTTAAGAAAAAGATCATATGACTAGAATTTAGTTTGTAATTTGTTGCTCGTTATCTGGTTTTAACCAACGAGATTTACCTCATGTACTATATATTTAAGAACATTAGTATGTATAAAATATATTTTGTGTTTTATTAGTTTATTAGCATGCTCTTAACCATTCTTACTTTCCGGTTTATAATTCACATTTGAAATTCATTAAGTAACAAAACATATATTTTAAGGTTTATAAAAGGAGAAACATTATTTCGTTTGATTCTTTAACATTAATTTATCAAAGTAAAATTTCAAAAATAAACTTTGAAGTATAATACCTGCAGAAAAAGTTGAAAATAATCAAAATTAAGGAGGAAAAATGCATGTTCAAAGTTAAGAGTCCATTTAGATGTATCAGCCCAGGCTGAAGCAAAGTAGGGGCCCTGTGCCAACTTCAAAATACTCTCCTAATAATAGAATAAATGAAGAGAAATTAAGTCTATACAAGTGAAGCAGTAAAACTCAAATATTGTCAAACAAAAACAAGAGCTTTGGTACTCAAATCAGTATTAAAGTTACATTTTTAAAAATGATTAATCTATCATTTATTATTCAATATATAGCTTATAAATTTTAAAATTTAAAACAAAGTTCCAATATTACATTAATTTAAACCAATTAATCCTTTCATTGATTTTTAAAAAAACCACTAAAAAAGAACCCGTACTCTGAAAAAATCACAAAAAGGTTGAACGCAAAAGTAGAGTGCAAATTTATGGAACTACTTACAAATTTAAGAGTTACTCCTACGTAACTTAATTAAAAGTTAAAACATTAAAAATGATTTTGGTCAAAGAGAGACACACAGGTGCAGTTTGGAACTTTGGATACAATGCTTTTCAATTGTGGATGTGCTCAATCTTTTTATTTACATCACACAAGGGCCAGACTCTCAAGTTTTTCAAATTGGAGGCCCTATTTGCACAAGCCATTATCCGGGCTTGTGATGCATGGTCCCTATAAATGTCTTCGGTGAACATTTGAATACTATACTCTTAGGGTTATAATATGTATGATTATTAATTATTTAAATTAATAAAAGGGATCCTCAGAACCTATCATTACAAGTATTAGGATGAACTAACTTTATAACCCGCCCTAGGCATGGACTTGCGCTAGCCTCATCTATGACCTATTAATGAATTGTATTGAGGCATGTGAAATTCAATAGCGGTTGTGTTGCGACCTCTGCTGCAATTGTTATGGGGACTGATCACATGTATTTTTGGTGTGCCTGTATACTTGATATTGAAGAGGAAGACCCATTAAAGATGTATATGTTGAGTATACAATAACGAAAGCAAAACCCAAATCAAATAAACAAGAACAAGAAAATAAACGACAATCACACAAGACAAAGATTTACGTGATTCGGAAATTCCTACTCCACAAGCCGCACTAATTTTGTATTGATCTCTCACAACTATGTTGTGTTCTGTTGTGTTGGTATTTTACAATTACATGAGACTATTTATAAGTGAAAAAACTGGGCCTAAACTAATCAGAGTGTAATTCTGAAATTACTAACTCTAATTAGAATTCAGATCTGGAAATTCTAACTCAAATCAGAAACCAATTATGAAACCTGTTAGACTCCATAAACCCAACAATCTCCCACTTGGAGTCTGACCACATCTTCTCTTCACTCTTGTAAATCTAGTAACACCCAATACTTCGATCAATAACTCTAACTAGTGCAGCGTCTTCTCATCAATCAATTCTGAAGGCCAGTTGAAGCTATGCAAAGCTTCAACTTTTCATTGGTAACCACCTTAGTCAACATATCTGCAGGATTCTTTGAACCAAGGATTTTCTTCAAGGACAAAGTACCATTGCTAATCAACTCCCTCGTAAAGTGATATCACAGCCGAATATGCTTCGTCCTAGCATGAAACACAGGATTCTTCACAAGATGAATGGCACTCTGACTGTCGCTATACAAAGCACTGTCGCCTGTTTCTTGCCCAATTCTTTAAGAAAATTCTTCAACCAAATCATCTCCTTGCTAACTTCAGAGATAGCCATATATTCTGCTTCTGTGGTTGTAAGAGCAACACTCTTTTGAAGTCGAGACATCCAACTAACTGTTGTGCCATCTAAAGTGAAAATATATCCCGTAGTACTTTTTCTTGTATCCAAGCATCCACCCAAATCTGCATCAGAGAACCCTTCCAAGATAACATCTTTCTTGCTAGAACATAATGCAAACTTAGATGTGCCTTTCAAGTAGCGTAACAACCACTTGACTACTTCCCAATGCTCTTTTCCTGGATTAGACATGAACATGTTAACAACTCTCACTGCATGAGCAATGTATGGCCTTGTACACACCATATCATACATCAAACTGCCAACTACAGATGCATACGGAACTTTAGCCATATCCTTCTTGCCTTCATCGGTTTTAGGTGACTGCTTCTTTGTGAGATTAAAGTGAGTTGCCAATGGTGTACTTCTGGTCTTCGCATCCTGGACACTAAATTTCTGCAATAATTTCTCAATATACTTCTCTTGAGATAATTTCAAAGTACCTTCAGATATATCCCTTATGATGCTCATACCAAGTATCTGTTTTGCTGCACCCATATCCTTCATCTCAAACTCTTCAGACATCTGTCTCTTTAGCCTGTTGATTTCCCTCATGTTTGATCCTGCTATCAACATGTCATCAACATACAACAACAATATGATATACGATGAATCAAACTGTTTAAAGTAACAACAATGATCCATATCACTCCTCGTGTACCCATTCTTCATCATAAAGCTGTCAAACTTCAAGTACCATTGTCTTGGTGCTTGCTTCAAACCATACAAGCTTTTTATAAGCTTGCAAACCAAGTTTTCTTTCCCAGCTACCTGAAATCCCTCTGGCTGAACCATGTAGATAGCTTCCTCAAGATCACCATGTAAGAACGCGGTCTTAACATCTAGTTTCTCTAGATGTAACTCCTCTGCAGCCACAATGCTTAGCATAAGTCTAACTGTAGTCATCTTAACAACCGAAGAAAATATATCAGTATAGTAAATACCCTTTTTCTTTTGATATCCCTTGACTACTAACCTTGCCTTGTACCTTTTGCTACCATTAGGTTCTTCTTTGATCCTGAACACCCACTTATTCTGTAAAGCCTTCATTCCTGCTGGTAATTCCGTTAAAGACCAAGTCTCATTCTTCTCAAGAGAACTCATTTCTTCTTCCATAGCTAATTTCCACTTAACTGAATCATCCACCTGAACTGCTTCTGAGTAACATTGAGGCTCTCTGTCCTCGATCAATAACATGTAATATGGTGAAGGTGAAAATCTTTGTGGCGGCTTCATAGTTTTGCTAGATCTTCTTACCTCAGCCTGTGGAGTAACTGAATCTGTCTGATCAGCATTCCCGGAACTCCCACTATTTCCTGCAAGATCTTCTTCAGTAATATCTTCAAGCACTGCTTTCTCTTTTTTAGATTGTTCCTTTGTAAACTCAGAATCGACTACAAGCTTATCCTTGTACACTGCATTTTCATTAAAAGTAACATCTCTACTTCTAACGACCTTCTTCGTCAGTTCATCCCAGAAACGGTAACTCATATCATCTGAGCCATAACCAATGAAGATACACTTCTTTGCTTTCGGATCAAGCTTGTCTCTGTCTGAATCTTTAACACACACATAAGAAACACAACCAAAAACTCGCAAGTGTGAAAGATTTACCTCTTTTTTCTGCCACTCTTCTTCAAGAATCTTGAACCCCAAAGGAACTGAAGGTCCTCTGTTTATGAGATACGTTGTTGTGCTAACTGCATCTGCCCAAAAAGTCTTCGGTAACCCTTTATGTAACCTCATACTCTTGGCCCTCTCATTCAAGGTTTTATTCATGCGCTCTGCAACACCATTCTGCTGCGGTGTCTCTGGAATAGTTTTAATCATTCTAATCTCGTATTCTGCGCAATAGCTTTTAAACTCATCACTACTATACTCACCACCATTATCTGACATCAAACTCTTAACCTTCAAACCGGCCTGGTTTTCAACTTTAGTCTTCCACTTCTTGAAAGTATCAAACACATCTAATTTTTTCTTCAAAAATTAAATCCATATCTTTCTAGGGGAATCATCAATGAAAGTAACATAGTAGCGAGATCCTCCGAACGATGCAACTGTAGAAATTGGGTCCTGTATTGAAATTTATGAGGAAATTTATACTTGTGACGAAAATCTGAACTTAAGTCGAAATTTTATACATGTGACGAAAATCCGAACTTAAGACGAAATTTATACTTGTGACGAAAATCCGAACTTAAGACTTGAGCAAAAATGACAAAAAATTTCCGTCGTAATTGGACCAATTACGACGATTTTAGTGTAAAATTTCTGTCGTAAATGACCTGATTTGTTGTAGTGTTTATCATCATTTTTTGCTACATAGAGATCAGCATCAGAAGCCACGATCTGCACACAGCTTGTTGCACTGATTCCATTCCTTATTCTGATTACTGTTATTTTCGAGATTTCCTCCTTTATTCCCCATTCAAAGAAGTGGTCATAAAACTGCAGATAGTGTTAAGAAACAATTGTCAGTTAATATACAACAGCAAACCGAAACGTTGTGAAGTAATTATTATTTTATACAACTTACTATTGATGGAATCCCAGGATGAGTGAGGATTTATGCATATCCTAGCATTACTTTGTCAGATGGAAATGGCCAAACCTGCTCTGACCAAGTATCATGATTTTCGATGCAGGTCATAGCATTTCCTGGTGATATTCCAATCAAACCCGGAGTATTTCCATTTGAGTCCTTCATTCTCCACAACTCATTCTTCACAACAGCTTGAAGGATCCCTTTAGTTGTGAAATCAAATGCAGTGACACCACCACCACTAGCTTGAACCCATTTAGATATATCATTGCGATTCTTGTCTTGATTTTTGTCTAGTGTTCTAACTTTCCAATAGGCAAGATCATCCCAGTACTCGCCAACAGCCAAATATGGGGATGTATTTTGCATATAGACCTTGGTAATACTTGGAGAAAAACCCCTGGCATAATCAAATCTCCAGTCAACAAATCCAATTTCAGATTTAAGCCAATTCGTCCAATCTGATAACTCTCTTTGTACCCTCGGATTAAGATGATCTATATCCGGAGCTAGATCAAAGGGTGTGCCATGTTAGAATTTCAAACTCTCCCATTAATTAATATTAACAGCTAGCTTTTTGTAGCAGATGTGAAGACTTGCAAGTAAAACAAGAAACTTAACATGCACGGCCATGCAACTCCAGAAAACAATATGCTAAAGAAAATATTCAAACTGTTCATATTGTCCAAAAGCTTGTATGATCAATATACTAGAATAATTGCAGTAGCTGGTCATATGTTGAATCCAGGAAATATGGTAGGCTGTGTTGAAAAGTTGATATGAAAAAAAGAAATAAAGCAATAGCAGCTTGTGAGAAGACCTGGATGCTTTGGAGTTTATGCTATAATAAAAGGTAGGCTGGTAGAGTATCATGCAACAGCTGAGTTTGAAAAAGAAGACACGAAAGTTTGAAGTCTGCATGTAACTAATAAATAATACTGATGCAAGGAATTAGGCCAGCATATATTCTGTACCCTATAAATACAGGTGCATGCATACATGTTAGATTATCACGCTGAAATTGTAAGTGTTAAATAGAGAGAAAAGAGCTGAAGCTCTCGGGTGTAATCAAAAAGTTGTAGCTTCCATATCAATAAATACAAGGCGTGTGTTTTATACTAAATACATCTCATATATATATATATATCAGTTGTTGTGAAAGTTTTCAAAATATATTTGGTCTTGTAAGTTGAATATCGGTATAAAGTCCATCCACGTTTACAACACATATATATGTTATATGTCTCTGATATGTGTTATGTGTAACATTTGCTGGATTTATTAAGGGATTCAATTGGGCGTCAAGTAGCAATGAAGGAGGGTGGTACAATTTATTAATGAACTCCGTCTCTGATCTTGCTAGTGCCGGAGTTACCCATGTTTGGCTACCACCACCTTCTCAGTCTGCAGCACCCCAAGGTTGATCGATCTATATTTTTCGTTTACAATTTGTTGATGCAAAAATTTAAAGTATATTTGTATCAAGACCACATGACCATCTAATAAACCCTGAATCTTTGTCATCAAAAGAAGAATAAGAATAACTAGACTAAAGGATTCTATCCCTCTAAATAAATCTTTTAAAGCACAATTTTGGATTATATTGAAATAGGTAGAATGACTTCTTATACCGTTATGGCACACGATCCCAACATGATATTGGCAATCACTCCCCTAAACGACGGTGTTTCACTCCTCCACTTATAATTATTTAGAAATAATTGAATAAATTATATTAGAATATTTTGAATAAAGTATTAATTGCATTTTATTTTCTTTGATTTTGTAACTCATGGGTATTGATTTTGTAACTCCTACAATAATGAGTGAATATTTTATTTGATCATTATGGTCTAGGTTACAAAGTTAGTGCACTTGTAAGTTACATATTTCTATATAAGGAGTGTGATGCATCATAGTTTGACACACAAAATCATATAAGATTTTCATAGCATTTTCTTGCATTCCTCTTACAGCTATAGGTTCTGTTTCTGAGAGATAGAAGGCGTGTTTGTTCGGTTCGTAGAAGGCGAGTCTTTAAGTGCTTAAGATCACCTTTGTTCGTTGTATCCTGGGAGACGGAAGTCAACACACCTTCAAGCACCACACGGAAGGGGCTTATCTGTTTTAAGGATAACGTGGTTTTCACGTGCCTCGGACATTTTTCGGTATTTTATTGTTGTTAGTTTGCTTTCAGGTACAATCTTTCACTATACTTCCTATATTATATTTATCCTGCAACTCTTTTAGGCCAGTTCATCAACCAAAGTTTTGAACTCCAAACTGATGATGTGAATCAAGGTGATTACATATCAACATTTTGATTTTGATTTTATGTGTATTTTCTTTTATACTCCAGTTACTTGTTTATAATTGTTTTCATTTTGAATTTTCATGTAATGAAGTTTTTTAATCGAATTCAGTAAACTTTTAATTGGTAGTAATTTTATTGTAACAGCTTTCTTATTTCTTTATTGGTATAGAGCATATGCCTCTTCTAATACTCTCTAGAAGTCTTGTTCTTTTCTTTTAGGTTTAAATATTAAATGACTACTTTTAATCTTAGGCTTTAACTTTTACTTGTTAGTTGTAGATTGTGAGTTTGATATAATGTGAATTATGTGACTAGATGTTTAATTAGTTTGTGCCTGTCTTATTAGATGTTTAGTTTGATATGGTTGTATTGAGCATGCTAAAGTTTAAAATTGTAAGACATTTAGAATAACAAAATGACGTATCACATAGGATGAGGAATCATTTTGTCTACCTAATATTGATATTTTAATCTCAACAATAGGTAATTTGGTATTCACCCTTGATTTTATAGGTTTAAAGCACTTCTACTCTTATAATTTGCTTTCAACATTTTAAGATTTCAATAATTTAATTTTATAGAAGTCTAAACAATTTGGAATTATGTGATTTGGTAGACTTGTAGGTTTTTTCTTAGAAGTGTGTACGGGCATGTTAAGACTTAAAGATGAGATGGTACACTTCTGCATTCAATCTTTGTTCAAGGCATTTGTTATTCCTTTATGATTTTATTTGATTTCTTTTCTGAAGAACTATAGAGCAGCTCTAACAGTGAAAAATCAAGAAAACACGGTACTAGATGACTAAACCATTGAACCATCTAGCTACAAACCATTTTCCCAACAAATTATTCAACCTCTATTGTTATTTGATATGAGAGTATCGAATCTTCATTTTTCTCCCATACACAATAGTCATCTCCAGAGGTAAACACTTTATAATTTGGTGGAACAAGGTCTCCAACATCATACTTTGATCCAATCTTAACATATATTTTATCATCAATTTTTGCTACATAGAGATCAGCATCAGAAGCCACGATCTGGACACGGCTTGTTGCACTGATTCCATTCATTATTCTGATTGTTGTTATTTCCGAGATTTCCTCCTTTATTCCCCATTCAAAGAAGTGGTCATAAAACTGCAGATAGTGTTAAGCAACTCTTGTCAGTTAATATACAACAGCAAACCGAAACGTTGTGAAGTAATTATTATTTTGTACAACTTACTATTGATGGAATCCCAGGATGAGTGAGGATTTATGCATATCCTAGCATTACTTTGTCATATGGAAATGGCCAAACCTGCTGAGACCAAGTATCATGATTATCGATGAAGGTCACAGCATATCCTGGTGATATTCCAATCAAACCCGGAGGATTTCCATTTGAGTCCTTCATTCTCCACAACTCATTCTTCACAGCAGCTTGAAGGATCCTTTTAGTTGTGAAATCAAATGTAGTGGCACCACCACCACTAGCTTGAACCCATTTAGATATATCATTGCGATGCTTGTCTTGATTTTTGTCTAGTGTTCTATCTTTCCAATAGGCAAGATCATCCCAGTACTCACCAACAGCCACATCTGGGGATGTATTTTGCATATAGACCTTGGTAATACTCGGAGAAAAACCCATGGCGTAATCAAATCTCCAGCCAACAAATCCAATTTCAGATTTAAGCCAATTCATCCAATCCGATAACTCTCTTTGTACCCTCGAATTGAGATGGTCTATATCCGGAGCTGGATCAAAGGGCGTGCCATGTTAGAATTTCAAACTCTCTCATTAATTAATATTAACTGCTAGCTTTCTATAGCAGATGTGAAGACTTGCAAGTAAAACAAGAAACTTAACATGCACAACCATGCAACTCCAGAAAAGTATGTGCTAAAGAAAATATTCAAACTGTTCAGATTGTCCAGAAGCTTGTATGATCAATATACTAGAATAATTGCAGCAGCTGGTAATATGTTGAATTCAGGAAATATGGTAGGCTGTGTTGAAAAGTTAATATGAAAGAAAGAAATAAAGAAGTAGCAACTTGTGAGAAGACCTGGATGCTTTGGAGTTTATGCTATAATAAAAGGTAGGCTGGTAGAATATCATTCAACAACTGAGTTTGAAAAAGAAGACACTGGAGTTTGAAGTCTGCATGTAACTAATAAATAGTAGTGATGCATGGAATTAGGTCACCATATATTCTGTACCCTATAAATACAGGTGCCTGCATACATATTAGATTATCACGCTGAAATTGTAAGTGTTAAATAGAGAGAAAAGAGCTGAAGCTCTCGGGTGTAATAAAAAAGCTGTAGCTTCCATATCAATAAATAAAAGGCGTGTATTTTATACTAAATACGTCTCATATATATTGTTACAAATTTTGGTCAAATTGCAAAGAATCAGGGTCCACGGATTCCGCAACCAATTATGGTTTATACGAGGCATCCCATAAAAGATTGGAAGAGTGTTGAAGGGTAAACAAGATCAATGATATGTGATCTTGTATTAAGTAAAGAATATTTATAAATAAATGAGGATATGCTGAAGTTAAGACAGAAGAAAATAAGATATGGAGATGAGATCAAATCCCATAAATCATGGAATACGATGATCTGATCAAATCCCATATGTCAGGGAAGATGATCTTTATTTTTATTAGTAGTTTACTGGTTTGTTCTATTTAAGTAGAAGTTGTATTAGCCTTGAGGGCATTCAGAAAATTATCAATAAACCTTTGGGATAAGAGGAGTTCTCTCTTGTTTATGTGTTTCGTTCTATCTTTACTCTAACAAATTTGGTTCGACCTGCCGGATCTGAATAGACACCACGCCAATGACGCTGACGCGTGGAACAACAGAATCTCGCCTTGAGGAGTTAGAGAAGACAGTGGTGACCCTTCAAGAACGTGTTGAAATTATTCCCACCATACAGAAGGATATTAAATTGACCCAAACATCCATATCAGAAGGATCTAGCATCAGAAAACAACATACATCAACAGATGAGGTCAAAGTCACCCCATCAGCCACTCATTCAACCTTACCCCGACGCCTTGAATTACCGGTTTTTAATGGATCGGATCCAATAGGATGGTTGGCCCGTGCAGAACAATACTTTGAACTTTAGCAAATTAAGGAATCACAGAAGATTCTGATGGCCTTGATTGGCATGGAAGGGTCTGCTCTTCACTAGATAAGATGGTTACGACAAAAATCACCAGATATGAATTGGGAGAGTCTTGCTTCTGAACTAATTAAAATATATGATAGGCGACATGCAGGTAATGAATTCAAGAGACTATGCTCAGTAAGTAACACAACTTCTATTGATAACTACATTGATGAATTTATTGAAATGGTGACTCATGTACCTGAACTAACCAACGACCACTACCTGGGGTATTTTATGCATGGTCTTCAACCAAGGATTCAGGCCAGTCTTCGTACCCTTGCACACTCCACACTTACAGAGGCTTTGGACATGTCACGTTGTGTTGAGGAAGAGATTTCATTAATTGCGCCAGTTCGCACTGAATTTAAAGCTCAAGCCCCCTCCGGAAACAAATCAATAATCCTCTCATAGCCTGCATATATCTCTCAGGATCGTTGGACTTCAAAAATACCTCATTCAGATAATAGGACTGCTTCAGATCATTCTAAACCAGCCCCCGCAAAGTATGTACCTCCAGCATTAAGGCAAAACAACCAAAAAAAAATGACCACACAACCAGCATCTCGGGCTCGACCTATTCGCCGCCTGTCAGACCAAGAATTTCAGGATTTAAGAAGCAGAGGCTTGTGTTTTCGCTACAAGAAACCATATCATCCATTGCATGAATGTCCACAAAAAGTGTTGCGAACGATTATTGGTGGCGATGAAGAAGAGATTGGTATGGAAGATTTTGATGCCCTTGAGGAAGACTTTGATGTTTTACCTTCAGAAACACCGGTGGATGGTAACTTGACACAACTAGAACTGCCCTTATATTCCATTGGCGGAATTACATCACCTCAAACTATGAAACTCCGAGGCAAGCTTGAAGATGAGATCATAGTGATTTTGATTGACAACGGGGCATCACATAATTTTCTGTCAAGCAAGTTAGTGCAGCGAATAGGTCTACAGGTCTAACAAAGCCATAATTTTCAAGTGCGTTTGGGAGATGATAGCAAGTCACCGACCTTGGGCATGTGCAAAGGGGTTTCTATGGTGGAAGGCACATGTAAAATACTCTCTGATTTCTATGTTTTTCCCTTGGGAGGTGTGGACGCAATCTTAGGAGTGACATGGTTACGGACTCTACGGGAAGTTCAAGTCCAATGGTCGATATTAAGGATGTCATTCACACTTCATGGCCACAAGCACACCCTTCATGGTGCCATTTCATTGCACCGGACACCAGTAAGTCTACGTTCATTATTTCGCACCACTAATGTCTATTATTATGCATTATTGTTTGAAGGGGAAATAGTATAAAGGCAGCAGGAAGAACCCTCCTTAACACGCGAAATGGCACATGACATCGAGGCTCTCCGACAAAAGTTTCCGTCAGTTTTTTTTAGTCTACAGGTTTCCCCTTTCACGAACTTCAGATCACCATATTCCTTTACACCCTAACACTGGCTCAATTTCTGTACGACCATATCGTTATGGGCATGTTCAAAACCGAAACCGAAACGAAAAACCTAAAAACCAAATCGAAAAAAATTGAAACCGTTTATATAATATTATAATATATAATTAGAATATTATAAATATAATTATATGATACATATTTCACTATACAAAACCTAATATATTTAATTTTGATTATATTCTCTTATATGATAGGAGTATGATAGATGATACGAAAGTACTACTAAAATTTAGGATTCAATACTTCTAAGTAACAATAATTATATCTTAAATTAATTATATTTTATGTATAATATTCTACTTATATTTTAGTTTATTTGATTTATATTTGGCTGAATCTCATCACTCAAATCAAACATGATCATTCCCAGTTATGATATACTCCTGTGTTAAGTTGATAACCTATCGAGTAAACATATACTAGTAATACATAGATTTTGGTCGATTTATTTTCACATGATAATATTTAGGTTTATTTTTAGACAATAAGTGTATCTTTTTTTATAAATATATCATATTCTATGAATCAAATATAATTATAAAATTTTTTATGTAATATTTTTTGGATAGTAGAGACTTTGTCATTATAAATTCTTATTTTATTCTCTTTTATTTTATAATATTTTCAAATTTATTATTAATATGACATTTGAATAATAATTTTATAAATTCTAATTTTATTCTCTTTTGATTATTATTAATAATTTAATTTTTAATATTTTTGAATAATAATAATTTTTATTTGAATAATTTTCAAATTTTTGACTACCATTGATATAATGGGCTTATACTAAGGTCATTATTTATGGGCTAAGATCTTGGCATTATGAGTGTTTAAATAGTGAGAGGTCGGAGATTGATTAAAATGCAACCTGATTATGAATACAACAATTGAGAATGGATACAAATAGATAATTATTTATTTACAAATTTTTACAAGAATATTTATGTATCTACTACAAAATTAAAAGAATTAGTAATAAAATTTAGAATTAGTAAATCTATTCATATAGAGCAAATAAATTATTAGAAAAATAAAATGTATATTATAGTAAAAAATTAATTAAATATCAACACATTTTTAAAGATTTCAAAATGCTAATAGACTACCAACATAATATTGCAAAATATTGATCTTAGAAAATTCAAAATTTTCCCAACTAAAATCACAGTCTCTAATTGTAAAATAGATATGTATAAATTGTATATTTAAAATAATTAATGATTTAATTTTATTAAAAATATTATGTTTATTTTTATTTGGAAAAAATAAGATAACAAGAACAATATAACTATACACGTTACAATAAGATAACAAGAACAATATAACTATACATATCACTGTATAATGAAGATTTGTATAATAAAAATGAGTGAATTGTATATTTTTTTGTAAATGGAACATATTTGGCCAATGATAAAAAAATTGCCTTTAAAGTACACGTTGTTGGCACCCATTTGCTAATACAAACACATTTAAGATAAATTGGTTTCAAGACCAATCAACAAATCAAATGTCTTTTGCCTTTTATTATTAAATAACTATATTATTTAACAATTATAAATACTATATTAATATACTTAAAAATATTAAAAGAATAAAATTGCCTAAATTTGAAATGAAGAACTAGGTCGGTTACAAATTACTAGTATGTTCCAGACTGTTCCAGCTGATAATGTCATCACTTACGTAGTGCATTTTACGTGTGTATTCTAGCATATTCCAGACTCTTCTAATAAGGTGTATGTCAGCTTCATACATAAAACCATGTCATCACTTACGTAGTGCATTTTACGTGTGTATTCTAGCATATTCCAGACTCTTCTAATAACGTACGTGTATGTCAGTTTCATATATAAAACCATGTCATCACTTACGTAGTGCATTTTAGGTGTGTATTCTAGCATATTGCAGACTCTTCTAATAACGTACGTGTATGTCAGTTTCATATATAAAACCGTTCACTCCTAATCTATAAAATGAACATCTTAGTCATTCATTTTCATGCAATTCAACCCTCTGTCTTTTTAATAGTCATAACTTTCATATCGATTTCTTTTTCTTCTTATCTTTCAAATATCTTGTACAATTTTCTAGAGGATGATAATAGTTTCCATACAATAATGATTCTTGTGATGATAATCAGTTCTACCATGATTGTACCACTTATAAAAAGAAGAACATGTTCCATCCATCATTCAAGGTATCAAATTAGTTGTATTTCGTGCAAATCACAACAGTTTATATAGCTCATTTTTTTATGCATTGCAATTATATATTTTTAACATTTGTTCATCTCTAAAATGTAGATGGTGGACTAACGAGAGCTGGCAAGAAAAGGCGGACCACTTGAGGCGAATGGATTTATCAGGAACAAGGTACAAGGAAACAAAGTTGTATAATTCATGTGATCCTCTAATAAAATAGGTGTCTAACTTATTAATATGTCTAAAAGCAATTGCAGATTCTGCCAATGAAGAATACAAGAGGATGGTATGTGTGGACAGAGCTGCAATTGAGAGACCTGCAACTTTGAAGCCTGGAGAAGAATGGACCGGCTGTTTGGAGCTTGACATTACTGCAGTAGCAAGCAAAGTCCCCTTATGCTCTCCCTTGTATGTGTTTGTATTGATATGTAGTTTTAACAAACTCGATGTACCTCATATACTGTATATTTAAGAAAAAGATCATATGACTAGAATTTAGTTTGTAATTTGTTGCTCGTTATCTGGTTTTAACCAACGAGATTTACCTCATGTACTATATATTTAAGAACATTAGTATGTATAAAATATATTTTGTGTTTTATTAGTTTATTAGCATGCTCTTAACCATTCTTACTTTCCGGTTTATAATTCACATTTGAAATTCATTAAGTAACAAAACATATATTTTAAGGTTTATAAAAGGAGAAACATTATTTCGTTTGATTCTTTAACATTAATTTATCAAAGTAAAATTTCAAAAATAAACTTTGAAGTATAATACCTGCAGAAAAAGTTGAAAATAATCAAAATTAAGGAGGAAAAATGCATGTTCAAAGTTAAGAGTCCATTTAGATGTATCAGCCCAGGCTGAAGCAAAGTAGGGGCCCTGTGCCAACTTCAAAATACTCTCCTAATAATAGAATAAATGAAGAGAAATTAAGTCTATACAAGTGAAGCAGTAAAACTCAAATATTGTCAAACAAAAACAAGAGCTTTGGTACTCAAATCAGTATTAAAGTTACATTTTTAAAAATGATTAATCTATCATTTATTATTCAATATATAGCTTATAAATTTTAAAATTTAAAACAAAGTTCCAATATTACATTAATTTAAACCAATTAATCCTTTCATTGATTTTTAAAAAAACCACTAAAAAAGAACCCGTACTCTGAAAAAATCACAAAAAGGTTGAACGCAAAAGTAGAGTGAAAATTTATGGAACTACTTACAAATTTAAGAGTTACTCCTACGTAACTTAATTAAAAGTTAAAACATTAAAAATGATTTTGGTCAAAGAGAGACGCACAGGTGCAGTTTGGAACTTTGGATACAATGCTTTTCAATTGTGGATGTGCTCAGTCTTTTTATTTACATCACACAAGGACCAGACTCTCAAGTTTTTCAAATTGGAGGCCCTATTTGCACAAACCATTAGCCGGGCTTGTGATGCATGATCCCTATAAATGTCTTCGGTGAACATTTGAATACTATACTCTTAGGGTTATAATATGTATGATTATTAATTATTTAAATTAATAAAAGGATCCTCATAACCTATCATTACAAGTATTAGGATGAACTAGCTTTATAACCCGCCCTAGGCATGGACATGCGCTAGCCTCATCTATGACCTATTAATGAATTGTATTGAGGCATGTGAAATTCAATAGCGGTTGTGTTGCGACCTCTGCTGCAATTGTTATGGGGACTGATCACAAGTATTTTTGGTGTGTCTGTATACTTGATATTGAAGAGGAAGACCCATTAAAGATGTATATGTTGAGTATACAACAACGAAAGCAAAACCCAAATCAAATAAACAAGAACAAGAAAATAAACGACAATCACACAAGACAAAGATTTACGTGGTTCGGAAATTCCTACTCCACAAGCCGCACTAATTTTGTATTGATCTCTCACAACTATGTTGTGTTCTGTTGTGTTGGTATTTTACAATTACATGAGACTATTTATAAGTGAAAAAACTGGGCCTAAACTAATCAGAGTCTAATTCTGAAATTCTGAAATTACTAACTCTAATTAGAATTCAGATCTGGAAATTCTAACTCAAATCAGAAACCAATTCTGAAACCTGTTAGACTCCATAAACCCAACAATCTCCCACTTGGAGTCTGACCACATCTTCTCTTCACTCTTGTAAATCTAGTAACACCCAATACTTCGATCAATAACTCTAACTAGTGCAGCGCCTTCTCATCAATCAATTCTGAAGGCCAGTTGAAGTTATGCAAAGCTTCAACTTTTCATTGGTAACCACCTTAGTCAACATATCTGCAGGATTCTTTGAACCGAGGATTTTCTTCAAGGACAAAGTACTATTGCTAATCAACTCCCTCGTAAAGTGATATCACAGCCGAATATGCTTCGTCCTAGCATGAAACACAGGATTCTTCACAAGATGAATGGCACTCTAACTATCGCTATACAAAGCACTGTCGCCTGTTTCTTGCCCAATTCTTCAAGAAAATTCTTCAACCCAATCATCTCCTTGCTAGCTTCAGATATAACCATATATTCTGCTTCCGTGGTTGAAAGAGCAACACTCTTTTGAAGTCGAGACATCCAACTAACTGCTGTGCCATCCAAAGTGAAAATATATCGCATAGTACGTTTTCTTGTATCCAAGCATCCACCCAAATCTGCATCAGAGAACCCTTCCAAGATAACATCTTTCTCGCTAAAACATAATGCAAACTTAGATGTGCCTTTCAAGTAGCGTAACAACCACTTGACTGCTTCCCAATGCTCTTTTCCTGGATTAGACATGAACATGCTAACAACTCTCACTGCATGAGCAATGTCTGGCCTTGTACACACCATAGCATATATCAAACTGCCAACTGCAGATGCATACGGAACTTTAGCCATATCTTTCTTGCCTTCATCCGTTTTAGGTGACTGTTTCTTCGTGAGATTAAAGTGAGTTGCCAATGGTGTACTTCTGGTCTTCGCATCCTGGACACTAAATTTCTGCAATAATTTCTCAATATACTTCTCTTGAGATAATTTCAAAGTACCTTTAGATATATCCCTTATGATGCTCATACCAAGTATCTGTTTTGCTGCACCCATATCCTTCATCTCAAACTCTTCACACATCTGTCTCTTTAGCCTGTTGATTTCCCTCATGTTTGATCCTGCTATCAACATGTCATCAACATACAACAACAATATGATATACGATGAATCAAACAGTTTAAAGTAACAACAATGATCCATATCACTCCTCGTGTACCCATTCTTCATCATAAAGCTGTCAAACTTCAAGTACCATTGTCTTGGTGCTTGCTTCCAACCATACA
This sequence comes from Heracleum sosnowskyi, assembly GCA_030848705.1. Classification (NCBI taxonomy): domain Eukaryota; kingdom Viridiplantae; phylum Streptophyta; class Magnoliopsida; order Apiales; family Apiaceae; genus Heracleum; species Heracleum sosnowskyi. Next base: position 65,139,633 of record CM061241.1, on the reverse strand, counting down.
AGCTTTTTATAAACTTGCAAACCAAGTTTTCTTTCCCAGCTACCTGAAATCCCTCTGGCTGAACCATGTAGATAGCTTCCTCAAGATCACCATGTAAGAATGCGGTCTTAACATCTAGTTTCTCTAGATGTAACTCATCTGCAGCCACAATGCTTAGCACAAGTCTAACGGTAGTCATCTTAACAACCGGAGAAAATATATCAGTATAGTCAATACCCTTTTTCTTTTGATATCCCTTGACTACTAACCTTGCCTTGTACCTTTTGCTGCCATCAGGTTCTTCTTTGATCCTGAACACCCACTGTTAGATCAGAATTCAATGATCGTCAGGAGCTAGACTCAACTGATCAGGATTGCTGACGTCATCAGGATTGCATGGTCGTCAGGATCAGAATACATATCAGGACTGGGATCAGGTTTGATCATCAGGACTGGAAGCTGATCAGGATTCCTACTTCGAGTTATATTTGGAGTCTAGTTAAACATGGAAGTTTATTCTGTCGGTTCCTGGTTTGTAGAATGTAGCTATCAATTATGGATAGGTTTCAATCTTTGTAATTGATTAGGACTTATCATTAATAGAGAAGCTGTGTAGTATATAAACACAGTTTTGGTTTTGGTTCGGTGTGAATTAAGATAGAAGCTCTCAAGAACATAGAATTTCTTGAGAGAGTTTTTGTAAGCTAGCAGCTCTCAAGAACATCAGAATTTCTTGAGAGAGTTTGTAACAGTTTTATATCAGATTTAATAAAGCTGTTATCTTTCTTTCATATGTGTGATATATACATTAAGAAGTCGATTATCTTATACTATTGTATTCAACCCCCTTCTACAATAGATTATTACTGGGCAACAATTGGTATCAGAGCAAACTGATTTAATTCTGAATCAGATACGATCTAAAGATGTCGACAACCAAGTATGAAAGCATGAAGATTCCCATCTTAAAGAAATCAGAATATCCAACATGGAGGGTAAAGATGCTGATGTACCTGGAGGCTATGGATCCTGACTATTTGGACAGGATTCATGATGGACCATATATTCCTACAAGGATTGTAGAACGAACAGATACAGTACCTGAACATTATGTGGTCAAGGCTAAAAGTGAATGGACTCCAGAAGAAAAAGCTCATGTACTCAGGGAACCAAAGATAAAGAATATCTTGCACAGTAGTCTTGATGCTGTCATGTCAAATAGAGTGATTGCATGCAAGTCTTCAAAAGAAATCTGGGATACTTTGGAAACTCAGTGCCAGGGATCTGCATCTGTCAAGAAAAACAGAAGGGCTCTTTTGATTCAAGAATATGAACAATTTGATGCAAGACCTGATGAGAGCCTAACTGATCTATATGATAGATTTCTGACACTATTGAACAGTTTATCTTTAGTTGACAAGGAATATGAAATTGAAGATTCAAACACCAAGTTTCTAAGAGCTTTACCTGAAGAATGGGACACTCAGACCTCGATCATTAGACATCAGTATGATCTTAACACTATGTCTCTTGATGAAGTCTATGGGATGCTAAGAACTCATGATCTTGAAGTTCAACAGAGAAAGAACAAGAAGAGCAGCAAGGCAAAATCAATTGCTTTGAAAGCAGAGGCTAAATCAAAAGGAAAAGCTATGGAGGTCTCTAGAAGTAAAACAAGAATTGTTGAGTCAGATCCTGATGACTCTTCATCAGATACTGATGGCAATCCTGATGCCAATACTGATGATGATTCTTCTGACTCAGACATGGAAGAGATGGTTGCTATGATTGTAAGAAACTTCAGAAGGATGAAGTTCAGGAAGAATAGAAGACAAGGTAACTTTCAGAAAAAGGCTTTCAACCCAAACAAAGATAGGTATAACAAAAAGGACAGCAAGGGTAGCAAATTTGACAAGTCAAAGGTTAGATGCTACAAGTGCAATGGTATGGGTCACTTTGCTTCTGAGTGCAAGAAGACAAAGGCACTTATCACATCAAGCAAGGATTGGATGGACTCTTCCTCAGAATCTGATACTGAGGTGGTCAACTATGCTCTAATGGCCAATGCTGATGTAACTGCTGCTCCTGATGATAAGGTACTAAATACTATCTTTGATTTTGATACTGATAATGCTTCTGAGTTAAGACGTTTTCTAAAGTCATTACATATTAGCTTTAGAAGTCAAACTGGTGAAAATACTAGGATCTTATCTGAGATGTCTGAACTTAGAAAAAGGAATGACATATTAGAAGCTGAATTTTCTCGTATGCAAGAAGTACAAAAAGAATGTGATAATGCTAAACATATGTACATAGAGATTAAATCTAAATGTACTTCTCTTGAAAAGGAACTTGAATTTGCTAATGAGAAAATCAGAACCTGGACAGACTCTGGTAGGAAATTTCATGAGATTAATACCTCTAAGAATTGGAAAGAGTGTCTAGGATATAAGTCTAGGATATAAGTCAGATGAGGATAAGAAATTGAAAGAGAAAATTGTCATTGATGAGACAGTCAGTCCAAAGACCTATAGACATGTTATAGACGCAACCAAATCTAAGATTACTCCTGTTAATTTTGTTTTTGGTAAGGATTCCAATTCTACTTTTGAAAAGGGATCTACTTCTACTCAAGGAATTAAAATTATAAAGTCTAAACCTGTCATCAATAAAGTCATTAAGAATGTAGGTCTATTGTCTCAGAAACAGCTTAAGGATAAAATCTGTGAGGTGACAGATAAGAAAGAGGAAGCTACTGTTAGATCAGAATTCAATGATCGTCAGGAGCTATACTCAACTGATCAGGATTGCTGACGTCATCAGGATTACATGGTCGTCAGGATTGAGATACATATCAGGACTGGGATCAGGATTGATCATCAGGACTGGAAGCTGATCAGGATTCCTACTTCGAGTTATATTTGGAGTCTAGTTAAACATGGAAGTTTATTCTGTCGGTTCCTGGTTTGTAGAACGTAGCTATCAATTATGGATAGGTTTCAATCTTTGTAATTGATTAGGACTTATCATTGATAGAGAAGTTGTGTAGTATATAAACACAGTTTTGGTTTCGATTTATGTACAACACAACACAGACGTGAACATAATCGAATAGAAGCTCTTAAGAACATAGAATTTCTTGAGAGAGTTTTTGTAAGCTAGCAGCTCTCAAGAACATCAGAATTTCTTGAGAGAGTTTGTAACAGTTTTATATCAGATTTAATAAAGCTGTTATCTTTCTTTCATATTTGTGATATATACATTAAGAAGTCGATTAGCTTATACTATTGTATTCAACCCCCTTCTACAATAGATTATTACTGGGCAACAATTGGTATCAGAGCAAACTGATTTAATTCTGAATCAGATACGATCTAAAGATGTCGACAACCAAGTATGAAAGTATGAAGATTCCCATCTTGAAGAAATCAGAATATCCAACATGGAGGGTAAAGATGCTGATGTACCTGGAGGCTATGGATCCTGACTATTTGGACAGGATTCGTGATGGACCATATATTCCTACACGAATTGTAGAACGAACAGATACAGTACCTGAACATTATGTGGTCAAGGCTAAAAGTGAATGGACTCCAGAAGAAAAAGCTCATGTACTCAGGGAACCAAAGATAAAGAATATCTTACACAGTAGTCTTGATGCTGTCATGTCAAACAGAGTGATTGCATGCAAGTCTTCAAAAGAAATCTGGGATACTTTGGAAACTCAGTGCCAGGGATCTGCATCTGTTAAGAAAAACAGAAGGGCTCTTTTGATTCAAGAATATGAACAATTTGATGCAAGACCCGATGAGAGCCTAACTGATCTATATGATAGATTTCTGACACTATTGAACAGTTTATCTTTAGTTGATAAGGAATATGAAACTGAAGATTCAAACACCAAGTTTCTAAGAGCTTTACCTGAAGAATGGGACACTCAGACATCGATCATTAGACATCAGTATGATCTTAACACTGTGTCTCTTGATGAAGTCTATGGGATGCTAAGAACTCATGATCTTGAAGTTCAACAGAGAAAGAACAAGAAAAGCAGCAAGGCAAAATCAATTGCTTTGAAAGCAGAGGCTAAATGAAAAGGAAAAGCTATAGAGGTCTCTAGAAGTAAAACAAGAATAGTTGAGTCAGATCCTGATGACTCTTCAACAGATACTAATGGCAATGCTGATGCCAATACTGATGATGATTCTTCTGACTCGGACATGGAAGAGATGGTTGCTATGATTGTCAGAAACTTCAGAAGGATGAAGTTCAGGAAGAATAGAAGACAAGGCAACTTTCAGAAAAAGGCTTTCAATCCAAACAAAGATGAGTATATCAAAAAGGATAGCAAGGGTAGCAATTTTGACAAGTCAAAGGTTAGATGCTACAAGTGCAATGGTATGGGTCACTTTGCTTCTGAGTGCAAGAAGACAAAGGCACTTATCACATCAAGCAAGGATTGGATGGACTCTTCCTCAGAATCTGATACTGAGGTGGTCAACTATGCTCTAATGGCCAATGCTGATGTAACTGCTGCTCCTGATGATAAGGTACTAAATACTATCTTTGATTTTGATACTGATAATGCTTCTGAGTTAAGACGTTTTCTAAAGTCATTACATATTAGCTTTAGAAGTCAAACTGCTGAAAATACTAGGATCTTATCTGAGATGTCTGAACTTAGAAAAAGGAATGACATATTAGAAGCTGAATTTTCTCGTATGCAAGAAGTACAAAAAGAATGTGATAATGCTAAACATATGTACATAGAGATTAAATCTAAATGTACTTCTCTTGAAAAGGAACTTGAATTTGCTAATGAGAAAATCAGAACCTGGACAGACTCTGGTAGGAAATTTCATGAGATTAATACCTCTAAGAATTGGAAAGAGTGTCTAGGATATAAGTCAGATGAGGATAAGAAATTGAAAGAGAAAATTGTCATTGATGAGACAGTCAGTCCAAAGACCTATAGACATGTTATAGACGCAACCAAATCTAAGATTACTCCTGTTAATTTTGTTTTTGGTAAGGATTCCAATTCTACTTTTGAAAAGGGATCTACTTCTACTCAAGGAATTAAAATTATAAAGTCTAAACCTGTCATGAATAAAGTCATTAAGAATGTAGGTCTATTGTCTCAGAAACATCTTAAGGATAAAATCTGTGAGGTGATAGATAAGAAAGAGGAAGCTACTGTTAGATCAGAATTCAATGATCGTCAGGAGCTATACTCAACTGATCAGGATTGCTGACGTCATCAGGATTACATGGTCGTCAGGATTGAGATACATATCAGGACTGGGATCAGGATTGATCATCAGGACTGGAAGCTGATCAGGATTCCTACTTCGAGTTATATTTGGAGTCTAGTTAAACATGGAAGTTTATTCTGTCGGTTCCTGGTTTGTAGAACGTAGCTATCAATTATGGATAGGTTTCAATCTTTGTAATTGATTAGGACTTATCATTGATAGAGAAGCTGTGTAGTATATAAACACAGTTTTGGTTTCGATTTATGTACAACACAACACAGACGTGAACATAATCGAATAGAAGCTCTTAAGAACATAGAATTTCTTGAGAGAGTTTTTGTAAGCTAGCAGCTCTCAAGAACATCAGAATTTCTTGAGAGAGTTTGTAACAGTTTTATATCAGATTTAATAAAGCTGTTATCTTTCTTTCATATTTGTGATATATACATTAAGAAGTCGATTATCTTATACTATTGTATTCAACCCCCTTCTACAATAGATTATTACTGGGCAACAATTGGTATCAGAGCAAACTGATTTAATTCTGAATCAGATACGATCTAAAGATGTCGACAACCAAGTATGAAAGTATGAAGATTCCCATCTTGAAGAAATCAGAATATCCAACATGGAGGGTAAAGATGCTGATGTACCTGGAGGCTATGGATCCTGACTATTTGGACAGGATTCGTGATGGACCATATATTCCTACACGAATTGTAGAACGAACAGATACAGTACCTGAACATTATGTGGTCAAGGCTAAAAGTGAATGGACTCCAGAAGAAAAAGCTCATGTACTCAGGGAACCAAAGATAAAGAATATCTTACACAGTAGTCTTGATGCTGTCATGTCAAACAGAGTGATTGCATGCAAGTCTTCAAAAGAAATCTGGGATACTTTGGAAACTCAGTGCCAGGGATCTGCATCTGTTAAGAAAAACAGAAGGGCTCTTTTGATTCAAGAATATGAACAATTTGATGCAAGACCCATGAGAGCCTAACTGATCTATATGATAGATTTCTGACACTATTGAACAGTTTATCTTTAGTTGACAAGGAATATGAAACTGAAGATTCAAACACCAAGTTTCTAAGAGCTTTACCTGAAGAATGGGACACTCAGACATCGATCATTAGACATCAGTATGATCTTAACACTGTGTCTCTTGATGAAGTCTATGGGATGCTAAGAACTCATGATCTTGAAGTTCAACAGAGAAAGAACAAGAAAAGCAGCAAGGCAAAATCAATTGCTTTGAAAGCAGAGGCTAAATGAAAAGGAAAAGCTATAGAGGTCTCTAGAAGTAAAACAAGAATAGTTGAGTCAGATCCTGATGACTCTTCAACAGATACTGATGGCAATGCTGATGCCAATACTGATGATGATTCTTCTGACTCGGACATGGAAGAGATGGTTGCTATGATTGTCAGAAACTTCAGAAGGATGAAGTTCAGGAGGAATAGAAGACAAGGCAACTTTCAGAAAAAGGCTTTCAATCCAAACAAAGATGAGTATATCAAAAAGGACAACAAGGGTAGCAATTTTGACAAGTCAAAGGTTAGATGCTACAAGTGCAATGGTATGGGTCACTTTGCTTCTGAGTGCAAGAAGACAAAGGCACTTATCACATCAAGCAAGGATTGGATGGACTCTTCCTCAGAATCTGATATTGAGGTGGTCAACTATGCTCTAATGGTCAATGCTGATGTAACTGCTGCTCCTGATGATAAGGTACTAAATACTATCTTTGATTTTGATACTGATAATGCTTCTGAGTTAAGACGTTTTCTAAAGTCATTACATATTAGCTTTAGAAGTCAAACTGCTGAAAATACTAGGATCTTATCTGAGATGTCTGAACTTAGAAAAAGGAATGACATATTAGAAGCTGAATTTTCTCGTATGCAAGAAGTACAAAAAGAATGTGATAATGCTAAACATATGTACATAGAGATTAAATCTAAATGTACTTCTCTTGAAAAGGAACTTGAATTTGCTAATGAGAAAATCAGAACCTGGACAGACTCTGGTAGGAAATTTCATGAGATTAATACCTCTAAGAATTGGAAAGAGTGTCTAGGATATAAGTCAGATGAGGATAAGAAATTGAAAGAGAAAATTGTCATTGATGAGACAATCAGTCCAAAGACCTATAGACATGTTATAGATGCAACCAAATCTAAGATTACTCCTGTTAATTTTGTTTTTGGTAAGGATTCCAATTCTATTTTTGAAAAGGGATCTACTTCTACACAAGGAATTAAAATCATAAAGTCTAAACCTGTCTTGAATAAAGTCATTAAGAATGTAGGTTTATTGTCTCAGAAACAGCTTGAGGATAAAATCTGTGAGGTGACAGATAAGAAAAAGGAAGCTACTGTTAAGAGAAACAGGAATGGTAAAGTTGGGATCAACAAAGAGAATGGTTATAAATATATCCCAAATGCACCTAGAAAGTGTTGTTTTAACTTTGGTAACTCTAATCATCTTGCTATTGATTGTAAGAAGAGTAAGAAGAAGATTACTGATATTCCTAAGTCTGATGTTAGGAATATATCTGTATTTTATAAACCACAGAAGTCCTGTTTTCATTGTGGTAGTATATGGCATTCTATTTATACTTGTAAAGATTATCATGAGTTGTACTATAACTTTTATGATCCATTGCCTAAAGTTGATAAAAATAGTGCAAACTCTGGTAGCATTAAGAATGTCAAGTTGGAACATGCTTTTGTTAATACTGATACTGACAAAGCAAATCCTGATGGAGTAAATCCTGTCAGGACTACTAAAGTCAGAAAGTCTTCTGCTGTGAAATTTAATAAATTGCATGGAAAAGGAACCTAACAAGTATGGGTTCCTAAATGTTCTAACTAGTGTGTTTCTATTCTGATTGCAGGGTAAAAAGAAAAATGTGTTAGTCATGGATAGTGGATGTTCTGTGCACATGACTGGAAACAAAGCCATGTTATCAGAATATGAGGAAAAAGCTGGCCCAACTGTGTCTTATGGAGATGGCAACATTGGACAAACCTTGGGATATGACAATATAATCATTGGAAATGTCATCATTGAAAAAATAGCTCTAGTGAAGGGACTAAAACACAACCTATTGAGTATTAGTCAAATCACTGACAGAGGTTATCATGTCAACTTCTATTCCACTCATTGTGAAGTAGTCAGTAAGGCAACAAGCAAGATAGCACTGACTGGCTACAGGCATGGTAACATATATGAAGCCAACATTCAATCAAATACTGATGACTCCCCTACCTGTCTGATCAGTAAAGCTTCAGTAGATGAAAGTTGGAATTGGCACAAGAAGCTTTCTCATCTCAACTTCAGCAATATCAATGAGTTGGTTAAGAAAGATTTAGTGAGAGGATTACCAAAAGTGTTATATACTCCTGATGGACTCTGTGATGCATGTCAGAAAGCAAAACAAAGAAGGACATCATTCCAGAGTAAATCAGAATCCTCTATTGGAGAACCATATCATATGCTACATCTTGATCTATTTGGTCCAGTCAACATCATGACCATCAGTAAGAAAAGATACACTCTTGTAATTGTTGATGAATATTCTAGATTCACCTGGGTGTATTTTCTGCACAGAAAAGATGAGACCCCTGAAGTTCTGTTGGATCATGTGAGAATGATTGAGACAACCACAAAGTACAAAGTCAAGATACTGAGAAGTGATAATGGTACTGAATTTAAGAATTCAAAGATGGAAGAGTTCTGCAAATACAAAGGAATCATTCAACAATTCTCTGCTCCTGGCACACCTCAGCAAAATGGAGTAGTTGAAAGGAAAAATAGAACTCTTATTGAAGCTGGCAGAACTATGTTGGAAGAAGCAAAATTACCTACATATTTCTGGGCAGAAGCAGTCAACACAGCATGCTATACTCAAAATCTCACATTAATAAACATGCATGGTGTTACTCCTTATCAGTCACTCAAGGAAAAGAAACCAAGTCTGAAGCATCTGCATGTGTTTGGCTGTAAATGTTTTGTTCTCAGAACTCATCCTGAACAGCTAGGGAAAATTGAAACAAAGGCTGATGAAGGAATTTTCATAGGCTATCCTGCATCAAAAGTCTTCAGAGTTTTTAATTTGAGGACAAGGACTGTCATGGAGTCAATACATGTATCTTTTGATGACAAGAAGATAGCTGGAATCAATGAAGACTCTCATGATAGATTGATTTTTGAAAATGAAGCTACCAAGGAACCTGAATAAAGTGAATCAGATCATGTCCATACATCAGATCCTGATGGGTCACCAAATCCTGATGACACACCAGATGCTGATGGTGCAAATACTGATGATGCAATCAATAGTAATACTTCTAGTAGTGCTAATGTTGAGGGGGAGCAACATCATTCTACTACAAGTTCAGAGTCAACACAATCATCAGGACAGAATTCTTCTGATACTGATTCAAATGATGATCCTGATAACTTATCAGGAGGAAAAAGCAATTATTCAGGGGGAGCTTCAAGACAAGCAAGTTCTTCAAATCAAGATAACACCAATCCAGGGAGAGCATCTACTTCAAGAAACAATTTAACACCAGCAAGGAAATGGACTGCAAGTCATACTCCTGATTTGATCATTGGGGATCCTGATGCAGGTGTTCAAACAAGAAGTGCAACTCAGAATGAATGTCTATACAATAACTTTCTATCCAAGGAGGAGCCTAAGAAAGTTGAAGATGCACTTAAAGATGCTGATTGGGTTACTGCAATTCAAGAAGAACTGAATGAATTTGAAAGAAATGAAGTCTGAACTGGTACCAAGACCAAAGAATAGATCAATTATTGGTACACAGTGGATTTTCAAGAATAAGACTGATTCCGATGGAGTAATAATCAGAAACAAAGCAAGACTAGTTGCAAATGGGTATTCTCAACAAGAGGGAATTGATTATGATGAAACTTTTGCTCCTGTTGCAAGACTAGAAGCCATCAGGATATTTCTTGCTTATGCAGCACATAAGAAATTCAAGGTTTTCCAGATGGATGTTAAAAGTGCTTTCTTAAATGGAGAACTGGAGGAAGAAGTCTATGTTGAGCAACCTCCTGGTTTCATTGATCCTAAATATCCAGATCATGTCTACAGATTGGATAAGGCACTTTATGGACTAAAGCAAGCTCCAAGAGCATGGTATGAAACTTTAGCTCTATTCTTACTGGAAAGTGGATTCAAAAGAGGTGCTATTGATAAAACTCTATTTTATTTGAATCATGGTAAGGACTTGTTGTTAGTTCAGATTTATGTTGATGATATCATTTTTGGGTCAACAAACAATAAGCTTTGTGAAAAGTTTTCCAAGCTTATGCAGTCAAGATATCAAATGAGCATGATGGGAGAAATGAGTTACTTTCTTGGTCTTCAAGTTAAACAGACTGATGAAGGGATTTTTATCAATCAGTCTAAATATACAAGGAATTTATTGACAAGGTTTAACATGCAAGATAGTTCTCCTGCTACAACTCCCATAGCTACAGCTACCAAACTTGATCCTGATCAAGGTGCTGAGGTAGATGTAACTCACTACAGAGGATTGATTGGCTCTTTATTGTATCTCACTGCAAGTAGACCAGATATCATGTTTGCAACCTGTCTGTGTGCAAGATTTCAAGCAAAACCTAGAGAACCCCATCTGATTGCAGTCAAAAGAATTTTCAGATATCTCAAAGGCATTTCTTCACTTGGCCTTTGGTATGCAAGGGAATCAGATTTTGGGTTGTGTGGTTATTCAGATGCTGATTTTGCAGGATGCAAAATAGACAGGAAAAGTACTTCAGGAAGCTGTCAGTTTTTGGGTGGAAGACTAGTTTCATGGTTCAGTAAAAAGCAAAAATCCATTTCCACTTCAACTGCAGAAGCTGAGTACATTGCTGCAGGAAGTTGTTGTGCTCAGATAATGTGGATGAGAAATCAGTTGTTAGATTATGGCCTGTCATACTCAAAAATCCCTATTTATTGTGATAACCAAAGTGCTATTGCAATGACAGGAAATCCAGTTCAACATTCTCTTACTAAACACATCAGTATTCGATATCACTTCATAAGAGAACAAGTTCTGGAAGGAACAATTGAACTTCACTTTGTTCCTACTGATCAACAACTAGCTGATATATTCACCAAGCCACTACCTGAAGCTACTTTCAATAAATTGGTGAATGAACTTGGAATGATGAACTTTGAGATTTCTGAGGAAAGCTACAGAGAGGAAATCCTGATAACTGTCAAATCCTGATGGTTATTCAGAAAGGTATGTTTTCTTTGATCAAATCCTGATAGGATGAAATCCTGACAGGAAGTCAACTGGTCAAATCCTGATGCTCAGATATTGAAGCTGGTATGAAAACCAGAAGTTCTAAGACAATTTGTCAACAACACTCCTGGTAAACTCTGGAAAATAAGATTTTTACTTAGTCTTTGATTAAGTGTTCAGTCTTAATTCTCAATTTCAATTATATTTTTCTCAGAGTTTTCTATTCGTCATGTCAAATATCAGTGTTACTAACAAATTATGCAGGAAAAGTAAGAAGGACAAGAACAATTGAGCAAATTGATAGTTTTCATTAAATCTTGAAGATTCTTTACAAATGAAAATGGAAATTACATATTCTTTTCCTAGTCTACTTTTCTACTCAGGAACACGTGCCCTGGAAATAAGCATGAACACTCCTGATGGATCATAACCAGGCTTTGATCCATCTAGGGCTTCTCTTGTTCCATCCTTAAGAGACAAGAAGAGGAGCTGATTTACTTGAAGGCGGATCGTCACCGTGACCACCGGGACGCTTCCGTGCCTCCAACTTGCATGACATACAAGCATCACGGATTCTCTTCTTTCTTTTCTCAAGCTCTCGGACGAGCTCTTCATCATCTTCATCCTCATCCTCTTCATCATCCTCATCCTCTTCATAGATGAGGTTTTCAAGCGAAAGGTTTTCGTAAGTTTTTCTCTGGAGAGGGTTTGTGTTTTAATAGATAAATGATGATTATGCTTAACAGTTCTATTTTATAGAGAATGTGTGTTAAGGATGCAGGTCATTTTTGTTTATCGAGGCGACTGTTCAGTTTCTCATAATTACTTTGCCTCGGTAATTGGTAAGAATGGTTACATGGGTATTATGCTATTTGTTCTATAATCATTTTTTAAAAAAATAAAAACAACATTTATCAGGATTGTCAAAATAAATTTTGTTTTCATAAATAACATTTTATTTTACTTCATATTAAAATTTTTGCGTTTTTCAATCCTGATAAAGCAAATGGTTTTATAGGAAAATGCCTACTCGTTATGGTTTAATTTCTAATGCTATGGGGCAAGGCCAATCACACCTTGTTCCTAACCCAAGCATTCCTCCTAAACAGTCTAAACAGTCATCTGCCACCTCTAATGTCTCTCAAAAGACTTTAGTTGTAAAAACAAAGAAGTCAGCTAGAACTGATGTGTCAGGAAGGCAATCAGGTTCAAAGGACTTTTCCTCTACACCTATCACTAAAAAGAAGTTACAAGGGGGTGTACAAGGGGTCCTGGTGAAGAAAGCTGCAAAGGGAGGTGAGGCTATTTCTGTTAAAAGAAAATTAGTTCTCAGGGATGAGACTGATTCAGAGGATGATTTACCTATATCCTCAGTGATGAATGTGAATAAGGCAGTTGCTGATACTGCTACTGCAGTTGTGGTTCCATTGTCTACACCACAGAAGAAAAGGAAGTTATCAAAAAGCAGGTATCATATTCCTTTAGAAAAGAAGCATGATACTGATGTACAGGACACTTCTATTCTGAATGAGCAATCAGTTTCTACTGCTCAAGCAAATCCTGATGTTAGTATTCCTGATACTGCACCAAGTCAAGTGGTTAATATTTCAGACTCTCTAGCACAGGACTCTCCAACAAAAAGACATGTTGATATTTCATGGGAGAAGTATGGTGCTGCTGCTTCCAATCTTGGGATAAAACATCCAATGGAAAAGCTAAGGAAGGCAGAAGAGTTAGTCTATCAGAGACAGAAGAAACTGAAAGGATCAAGCCCACAAGAACCTGAACCTCAAAGTGGTTCAGCAGCTCTTTCTGATGATCCAGCCACACAAGAACCACTCAATCAAAGTTTGAGTGAAGGCTTAGCTCGTGGAATGGTCCTACAAGAACCATTTTCTCACAAGGAGAATGAAGACATCGACATTCCAGCTACACAAGAACCATCTTCTCAAAGTGAAGATGCAGGCCAAGCTACAGTTTCTGAGAAATTTCCTGACAATGCTCAAGGGATTTCTGGTGCAGATGAAGTTCAAAAATTGGTCGAGGACACTGTCAATGAGGGAAGCACACAAGAACCTTTGACTCAAAGTGTTGAAGCAGCTTCTGAACCTCAAGCTCCACAAGAACCATTGGTAGCAAATACTGATGCAAGCATATCAAATCCTGACGGTGTTCATCCTGACGCTAGTGGTGCTCCTGATGGTGAACTTATCCTGATACAGCCACTTCGTTCAAGACCAATGGATCATCCTATCACAGATTCACAGGATAAAATGAAAGGTATAGCTATTCCTGATCCTGATGATACTCATAGTACTGATGATGATGACTCTGATGATAGTGATGATGATGAGAATCAAAAAGAGAAGGAACAGCTTGCTACAGCACTCAAAATTAGTCTTGGAACTAATTTTGGTTCATCAAGTACATATATGGCTGGCAAAGCTTCCACTGGGAAAGATCAGAGACAAGATTTTTCTATTCCTTCCTTTAATCCTGCTGATGCACTTAGACAGAATGAATGGAACAATTCATGGCACAGATCTGCTGAATCTGTAAGTTATTCTTCTGCTTTGGAACATGCCTATGATATAGTGAAATCGATAGAGAATCAAGACTTGAAGAATCATCTGAAGGCTACAACTCTGTTATCCAAAAGCCTAAAAAGTGAGATTGATTTTATCAAGAACTCAACTGAGTTGGTGAGGAATGATATTTCTCAAAATTTTACAAAGGTGTCTACTGCTTTTCAGCTAAGGGTAGTAGAATCCCAAGTGAAATATGTCATTTCTGAACAAACCTCTATCAACAGAAGGATTGATTCTCTGGATACCAAGGTAACTGACATTCAAGCCTATCTTTCCTTAATTTTGAATTTATTGTCAAATCCTGATGTCAAAAAGGGGGAGAAGGTTAGTCGGACAAAATGCACACCTGATCTAGTATTAAGGAATAATGATGATGATACTGGAGATGATGGTAGTGACAAAGTGATACAAGGAGAAACCTCTGATGCTGCTGTTATGAAGTCTACAATTCAAACTTCACAAAGTCAAACAACGCAGTCAACTCATGTTTCTGATTCTGGAGTTAAGACAGTAAGAACGTTGGTGCAATCTCAGATCCTGACGGAAGAACAAATCCTGACACCTGGTCATGGACATACTCTTGCTACAATTCCTGAAGGTGATGAAGATATTTTTATTGATAATCCTGAAGATGCATCAAATTTATTCCAGAAGTTTTCTACAAAAGATGACAGAATTGTTACTCTATATCACACTGATAAAAGAGTTCAACAATTATATGCAAGAAAAGCACTCTCTACAGCAAGTGAAGAATATCCTGATCTCTCACATGAAGAATTCTTAAGAAAACAGAGAGAAATGATGGAAAGCTTTAATAACCCTGCTCCTGCTAGAGGTAGAGGAGACAGAGGTAGGAGAGGAGCTAGAAGAAGTAGAAGAGGTTCTTCAACTCAAACAATACCTAGACAGACAAGGTCTCGAGGGTTAAGAATTGAAGAAATTCCTGAACCTATTCAAACTCTAGTAGTTCCTGACAGATCTACTTTTGGTGATGATGGAAATATTGAAAAAGAACCTGAATTGAGAAGAAAATCAAGAAAATCAACTCTCTGCAATACAAATCAAATTGAAGAATCTAATCCTGATGTTGTTCCTGATAATATTCAAGATCCTGATGATTCTGAAATTCTGCAAGAGATTGACTTGATAGTTTTATCTACTGTGGTTGATTCTCACAACAAGGAAGTAGATGAAGAAGAAGAAGCCAGAAGAAGAGAAATTACAAGATCAACAAATAGAGATTTCAATCTCTATATACAAAGGCTTAAACTCTCAAACAGAAGAGTGTGGAGGAACCCAAGCAGACAAGAATTTTCACTGGAAAGAAGCTATGCCTTTGAAAAGGAAAAGGATAAGAAGTGGAAACATATTAGCACATTAAGTTGTGATACACTTATCAATTTTCAGTCTGGAGGAATTATTACAAGCGCTTCAAGTGTTGTTGATTTATCTGGGATGGTTAGATCAAAAGCACTCTGGTTAAAGATGTTTTCAAATCTGAAGCAATTGACAAGTAATTCAAGAGGAGGTATTGGACACAGGGATGCTGAATATCTGAATATGTCATATGTTGATCCTTACTCCTTAACTGAAATTGGAGGTACCTTAACTTCTGAAAACCTGAACAATTTACTAGCTGTTGATATAGTTATAGATTGTCATGATGGTTTTGACAAGAAAGAAAAGCTTCTGTACTTCATGAAAGATGGTAGTGTGAAGATTTTATCTATTCAAGATCTGCTGATGAAAACTACACAGGAACTGAAATATGTTCATTATCTTTTGAGATCGAAGAATCAAATATGCAAAGAATGGAGTGACATGATTTTGTCAACAATAAGAAGAAGACTAGATGGAAACAGTAATTTCAATGGTAATTATACTCCCATGTACTTAAATCAAAGAGGTCAGGATGTGGAAATGCAAAGGGGTACTGCTGTTAAAGAAGTAAATTTTGGCATTACTCATCTTACTCTCAATCCTGATGGGAAGGAAATTACTTATCTTTTGCTTGAAGAGCATAGTCTTCAGAGAAACTCCATATTGAATCTCAGAGCAACTATTTACCAGATTAATGAGGAAGATGAAGAACTCAGAAATCTTAAGGAAAGACTGATTCAAATTCTTGAAGAAAAAGAAGAAAATTTGTTATCCAACTTCTTGAAGATGAATTTGTTCTATCAAAGAATTTAAACAGATAAGTTGTTGCTGCAGATTCTGTACATTTTGTATATATGTTTTTGACATCATTGAATCTTAGGAATCTATACTTTATTTCACAAAGTATGAGATTGGGGGAGATTGTTAGATCAGAATTCAATGATCGTCAGGAGCTAGACTCAACTGATCAGGATTGCTGACGTCATCAGGATTACATGGTCGTCAGGATTGAGATACATATCAAGACTGGGATCAGGATTGATCATCAGGACTGGAAGCTGATCAGGATTCCTACTTCGAGTTATATTTGGAGTCTAGTTAAACATGGAAGTTTATTCTGTCGGTTCCTGGTTTGTAGAATGTAGCTATCAATTATGGATAGGTTTCAATCTTTGTAATTGATTAGGACTTATCATTGATAGAGAAGCTGTGTAGTATATAAACACAGTTTTAGTTTCGATTTATGTACAACACAACACAGACGTGAACATAATCGAATAGAAGCTCTTAAGAACATAGAATTTCTTGAGAGAGTTTTTGTAAGCTAGCAGCTCTCAAGAACATCAGAATTTCTTGAGAGAGTTTGTAACAGTTTTATATCAGATTTAATAAAGCTGTTATCTTTCTTTCATATTTGTGATATATGCATTAAGAAGTCGATTATCTTATACTATTGTATTCAACCCCCTTCTACAATAGATTATTACTGGGCAACAACTACTGTTAAGAGAAACATGAATGGTAAAGTTGGGATCAATAAAGAGAATGGTTATAAATATATCCCAAATGCACCTAGAAAGTGTTGTTTTAATTGTGGTAACTCTAATCATCTTGCTATTGATTGTAAGAAGAGTAAGAAGAAGATTGCTGATATTTCTAAGTCTGATGTTAGGAATAGATCAGTATTTTATAAACCGCAGAAGTCCTGTTTTCATTGTGGTAGTATATGGCATTCTATTTATACTTGTAAAGATTATCATGATTTGTACTATAACTTTTATGATCCACTGCCTAAGATTGATAATAGTACAAAGTCTGATAGAGTTGATAATGTCATTGTGAAGCATGCTTTTGTTAATACTGATACTGACAAAGCAAATCCTGATGGAGTAAATCCTGTCAGGACTACTAAAGTCAGAAAGTCTTCTGCTGTGAAATTTAATAAATTGCATGGAAAAGGAACCCAACAAGTATGGGTTCCTAAATGTTCTAACTAGTGTGTTTCTATTCTGATTGCAGGGTAAAAAGAAAAATGTGTTAGTCATGGATAGTGGATGTTCTGTGCACATGACTGGAAACAAAGCCCTGTTATCAGAATATGAGGAAAAAGCTGGCCCAACTGTGTCTTATGGAGATGGCAACATTGGACAAACCTTGGGATATGGCAATATAATCATTGGAAATGTCATCATTGAAAAAGTAGCTCTTGTGAAAGGACTAAAACACAACTTGTTGAGTATTAGTCAAATCACTGACAGAGGTTATCATGTCAACTTCTATTCCACACATTGTGAAGTAGTCAGTAAAGCAACAGGAAAGATAACACTGACTGGCTACAGGAATGGTAACATATATGAAGCCAACATTCAATCAAATACTGATAACTCCCCTACCTGTCAACTCAACTTCAGCAATATCAATGAGTTGGTTAAGAAAGATTTAGTGAGAGGATTACCAAAAGTGTTATATACTCCTGATGGACTCTGTGATGCATGTCAGAAAGCAAAACAAAGAATGACATCATTCCAGAGTAAATCAGAATCCTCTATTGAAGAACCATATCACATGCTACATCTTGATCTATTTGGTCCAATCAACATCATGTCCATCAGTAAGAAAAGGTACACTCTTGTAATTGTTGATGAATATTCTAGATTCACCTGGGTGTATTTTTTGCACAGAAAAGATGAGACTCCTGAAGTTCTGTTGTATCGTGTGAGAATGATTGAGACAACCACAAAGTACAAAGTCAAGATTTTGAGAAGTGATAATGGTACTGAATTTAAGAATTCAAAGATGGAACAGTTCTGCAAATACAAAGGAATTATTCAACAAATCTCTGCTCCTGGCACACCCCAGCAAAATGGAGTAGTTGAAAGGAAAAATAGTACTCTTATTGAAGCTGGCAGAACTATGTTGGAAGAAGCAAAATTACCTACATATTTCTGGGCAGAAGTAGTCAACACAGCATGCTATACTCAAAATCTCAAATTAATAAACAGGCATGGTGTTACTCATTATCAGTCACTCAAGGAGAAGAAACCAAGTCTGAAGCATCTGCATGTGTTTGGCTGTAAATGTTTTGTTCTCAGAACTCATCCGGAACAGCTAGGGAAATTTGAAACAAAGGCTGATGAAGGAATTTTCATAGGCTATCCTGCATCAAGAGCCTTCAGAGTTTTTAATTTGAGGACAAGGACTGTCATGGAGTCAATACATGTATCTTTTGATGACAAGAAGATAACTGGAATCAATGAAGACTCTCATGATAGATTGATTTTTGAAAATGAAGCTACCAAGGAACCTGAAGAAAGTGAATCAGATCCTGTCAATACATCAGATCCTAATGGGTCACCAGATCCTGATGTCACACCAGATGCTGATGGTGCAAATGCTGATGATGCAATCAATAGTGATACTTCTAGTAGTACTAATGTTGAGGGGGAACAACAGCATTCTACTACAAGTTCAGAGACAACTCAATCATCAGGACAGAATTCTTCAGATACTGATTCAAGTGATGATCCTGATAGCTTATCAGGAGAACATAACAATAATTCAGGGAGAGCTTCAAATCAAGCAAGTTCTTTAAGTCAAGATAACACCAATCCAGGGGGAGCATCTACTTCAAGAAACAATTTAACACCAGCAAGGAAATGGACTGCAAGTCATACTCCTAATTTGATCATTGGGGATCCTGATGCAGGTGTTCAAACAAGAAGTGCAACTCAAAATGAATGTCTATACAATAACTTTCTATCCAAAGAGTAGCCAAAGAAAGTTGAAGATGCACTTAGAGATGCTGATTGGGTTACTGCAATGCAAGAGGAACTGAATGAATTTGAAAGAAATGAAGTCTGGAAACTAGTACCAAGACCGAAGAATAGATCAATTGTTGGTACAAAGTGGATTTTCAAGAACAAGACTGATTCTGATGGAGTAATAATCAGAAACAAAGCAAGACTAGTTGCAAAGGGGTATTCTCAACAAGAGGGAATTGACTATGATGAAACTTTTGCTCCTGTTGCAAGACTACAAGCCATCAGGATATTTCTTGCTTATGCAGCACATAAGAAATTCAAGGTTTTCCAGATGGATGTTAAAAGTGCTTTCTTAAATGGAGAACTATTGGTTCAGGATAATATGGTTCATGCTCCTCTTGAATAGGTTGCTCTTGCATGAATTCAAATTCCTCTTCACTCTTCTCTTCCTCCACAAGTTCTTCTATCCAGTACTGCCTGATAGGAATAGCTTCAACTGTTTCCCAAACTCTCCATCCATCCTTAGTTTGCTCCTTCTCACCTTCTCCAACTTTCTCCCCCTTAGTTGAGGAATCCTCGATAAAAGCATCCTCAGCATAAAAGACATTAGAAGGATCAGGTTGTTGATAGGAGGGACCAGGTTGTCCAGATTGTTGGTTTTTCAGCATACTCCATATAGACTGTACTCCATCGCCTTGATTCTCCAAGAAATCCATAAGCTGCTTATTAAAGTCATTTATAGAAGCTAACGACAGGTCAATGTTTTCCAATCTTGAGTTGGTAGTCTTTTCCATATGATCCAGCCTCCTGTTGAGTCTAGACTCCACTCTTGAAAGGTTGTCCATTGCATCCTTTACCCGCGCTTGACCATCCCGGATAACCAGAACGTCCTCTTTCAAAGCTTCATGTCCCTGGGATAGTGCAGTTACTTCATTCATGAATCCATCTTTAAGCTCCCTTACGTCCATCCTCAAATCGACTAGCTCTTCCATAGCTTCCTTCTTTAAGGAGTCCACTGCCTGCTTCGTACCTGTTATAGTGCCAGATGCACTGCCAATGACCCTGAATGTTCTTCTGGAATCAGCTGCAGCCAAGTCAACTTTCTCTTGAATAGACTTTTAAGAAACATTGTCTTGACTGGAGGTGATCCCTTGGTCAAAGGAAGGTCGCAGTGGAACCTTGAATAATGGATTTCCTTCTTTATCATGAACTGTCATCTCCTTGAGGGAAGATTGAACTTGTAGCTCTCTTTCTGTTGGTAACAGCAGATCATCAATATGAGTTAGGGTTTGGGTGTCACTCCTCACGTTTGGCTCTGGGTGTTCACTCACAGTTTCTGTTAGTGTTTCACTCATTTTTCCTTTCCCACTCAGGCCAGGTGTAAGTGTTTGTGTTTCACTCAAATCCATTGTGCTGGTTGTACCTGCAGAAGAAAACACCGTAGCCGTCCTTAAGGAGGTCACCGGTGGTGCAATGGGGCTTCGCAAGTCCCCGTCCTTGGTTAAACCAAGTTGCTGATCATCCTTAGATGATATATCCTTTGTAGGATCTAGAGTTTGAATTTCTAGGGGGTTAGAAACAGGCTCTTTTAACAGCAGAGATCCCGAATCTTCCCCGTGAGTCTGTAAAGACTTCACCTCAGTTGACTCCTCAATAGTAATTGATTCACTGTCAACGAGTTGCCGATCTGCACCTACGTCAGACCCTTTACCCGCAGGATCCAGATATGTTCCATCTGGGGAGGTAGACAATGACATTTTAGATTGTGCATTTAGGTCAAAGCCTTCTCTCGACGTCTGTGAAGACCCTTGGTTCAGAGAACCTTCAACCAGTGAACCTGACCGTAATATGGTCGGAACACCAGTTGCTTCCGTCAATTCCTCCTTACTTGATTGAGCTATTGGTTCAGATATTGCTTTCGTTAGCGTAGCCCAATCAGCATCAGAAAAATCAGTAAAGGGCTCTTTGAATGAGAGAAATGAAGTATCAGCAGTTGCCTCAGTTTCTGTTCTTCTCCTTTTAGAGGAAGGCAGAGCTGCTGTTGAGGGGTGTATCTCCTTATGTGGTGCTGCTTTGGCACTATCTCCCTCTATACTCAGGGATGTTTCCTTACTAGGTATAGGAGAGGAAGGAGCATCATTTATGTTTTCATTTGGCTCGTTCAAAGGCTCTTCGACCGTGGTTAGAGGTTGTGGGTTTGCAACCTCCTGGTCTGGAATGGCCACTGAGGGCTCTGGATCAACATCCATTGGTTGAGGTTCAGGTGCCAGTTCAAGTTCAGGAATGTTACCTTGAATTACCTGTTCCCCTGGGGGTAGAAGAGGTAGGGGCACCGTTCTTAGATATTCAGTGAGAACAGTGGGTACCCCTGGAAGATAGTTGTTCTTCCTTATCAGAGCGGTTATGGCATTGCTCTTCATCTTCGTACACTCCATTGTGTCTTCAGCTTCAAATGTCTCACGTTCATCATCTGTTAAGACATCATTGAGAATTAGCTGTAGGAACCTAGGATAGAAACAGAGCACATCTTCATTTATGCCTGTTCTTTCATCCAGTGGTCCCATGCACATAACTACTTGATCAATCACTATCCGTCCTATGTTAATATGCCTGTTGTTCGCAATGGCAAACCCTATCTTTTGAAGGAATAAGGGAATGCCATGCAGATTAGTAAGCTTGGCAGTAAAAACATGGATCAGCGTATGAAAGAAAAAGTTCCATGGCTTAGGCAGGTAATGCTTTAGGAACTCCCCCACCAAGAAGTTAGGTTGTTGACTTCTGATAAGAGTGAAAAAAGCATGTATTTCCTCAGTTGAGGGATCCGGAACAAGGTTTTCTGTAGGGAAATGAAGTATTCTATTGAAGTCATGTTCCGTAACCCTAATTGTTCTGCCCCCTGGCACAACAAAACTGAAGGACCGTACATTGTTCTCACTTGTGTCCGTGGCGGTTGTGTACAACGCAGTCAATTGATCGAGACAAAGGACCACTGGAGTACTTACAGCGTATGCCACTAACGAACGTGTATTCAAAAACTCTGCCCATGCACGAATTTGAGGATTCGTTATGGATTGCAGATTTTGAAACGAGACATGATTAGTTTTGGTAACAATAAATTCTCCAGCCATTTTTAAAAATTTCCAGAAAATTCAAATAAACCAAAACTAATTTTCCTTTAAATTTAATTAATTATTTCTAATTAATTAACCTCTTGACAAAAATTACCCCCTTTTCCTTTAATACAGAAACTCGAAAACTATCAAATCAAGAACCCTAATTGTTAAAACCAACTATCCAACAAAATCAAAAGAAGTCAATTGTTTAAGTAATTGATTTCTAAAGAGTGTTCTTTTAACAATCGACTTGTGGTTCAAAGTTTGGTTCGATGGTTTCTTCTCCACTATCTTTCAAAACTCAAAAAAAAATAAACAACTATTCACTGTCAAAAGAGAATCAACAGTGAACACCAGTAACAATTTTAAGTTTTACTCGGTTTCAAATTGAAGAAACTATCGAAGCTTGTTCTTGAAACTGTAAAAATTTTTGTAAGTATATATATAAACGGCAGCTTTTTACTTCTCAGATCTGTGAAGAATGAGAAAGAAAAAGGTTCAAGGCACGCTTTTATACTATTTTACACTGACAGGGGTATTTTAGTCTTTTCAGGTTTCGATAGTTTTTAAAGTACTCTCGATATTTTTCTGAAAGGGGTAAACTTGTCAACGTAATTCGATGGTTTTTGAAAAACTATCGAATATTTGAAATGTTTAGAATTTAAAAAGTTTTACAGAAAAACTATCGAGAATGGTTTAATTTGAAATTTTGAAAAACTATCGAGCTGTGACATTTGGAAAAACTATCGAGAATAGTTTGTTTGAAAAACTATCGAGGAGTTTAATTATTGAAAAATTAAATCCTCCCGATAGATTTTCACTTGGATTTCTAAAAACTATCGAGAATTAAATATTGAATTATAT
The DNA here is from genome assembly GCA_030848705.1 of Heracleum sosnowskyi. NCBI lineage: Eukaryota > Viridiplantae > Streptophyta > Magnoliopsida > Apiales > Apiaceae > Heracleum > Heracleum sosnowskyi. The sequence continues at coordinate 65,116,399 of CM061241.1, read as the reverse complement.
TAATTCACTTCGATATATTTTTAAAATTATTCTGAAAAACTATCGAGAAATTTTTCGATAGATTTTCTTTTTCCCTTTCAAAAACCATCGAAATTAATTTCGATGAATTTATCATTGTACTTTGAAAAACTATCGAATTTCCTTAAATTCGATATTTTTGCTTCTGTCTTCCTTTTAAAACCTGTTCTTGTTTTAAAAATCAGACTTTTTGTATCTCCTGTCAAATTTTAATTCTAATAAATTATTTCAAATTTACCAAAATCAATTCTTAACAGAAAATTCACAATTTTCTTAGAATAAAATCAATTAAATATCATTGAGTGATATTAACCAATTAACAACTAATCAATTGTGCTGCATTAATCTACAATGTTAAAAACAAAGTAAATTAATTCCAATTAAATAAATGCTTGAATATTTAGAACAAATATTAGCACTTAAATAATTTTAGAATTAATAACTAATTAAATGCCAGAAGATATATCATCCATAATCGTGACATGAAATTAGTACAGTAATCCTAACTACGAGAATTGCTCCAGAAAATAAATTCACGAGTCCTAAGGATATAGAAATTCTTAAACTCATGTATTCACCAGGACTCTCTGCAGTTACTGACTTCTAATCAAAATCAATTAATCAGAAAGATTTAACATCCCAAGTTCACCAACCAGCTTATTGAAAGTGGATTCATCAAGCGGTTTAGTAAAGATGTCTGCAATTTGATCCTCTGTGGGTACAAAGTGTAACTCCACAGTTCCATTCATGACATGCTCTCGGATAAAATGATACCTGATGTCGATGTGCTTCGTCCTCGAGTGTTGCACTGGGTTGTTTGAGATTGCTATGGCACTTGTGTTGTCGCAAAATATAGGAATCTTTGTCAACAGAAGTCCATAGTCACGGAGTTGGTTTCTCATCCATAATATCTGAGCACAACAGCTACCAGCAGCAATGTATTCAGCCTCAGCTGTTGATGTGGACACTGAATGCTGCTTCTTGCTATGCCAGGAAACCAATCTTCTTCCAAGAAACTGACAGCTTCCTGAAGTACTCTTCCGATCAATCTTACAACCTGCAAAATCAGAGTCTGTGTATCCAATAAGATCAAATCCTGTATCTTTAGGGTACCAAATTCCAAGATTTGGGGTCCCCTTAAGATATCTAAATATTCGCTTAACAGCTATTAGATGAGATTCTTTAGGATCAGACTGAAATCTAGCACACAAGCATGTTGCAAACATTATATCTGGTCTACTTGCAGTGAGATAAAGTAATGAGCCTATCATACCTCTGTAGCCTGTGATGTCAACCTTCTTACCAGTTTCATCCTTATCAAGCTTAGTGGCAGTTGGCATAGGAGTCTTTGTTGTAGATGAGTCTTCCATTTGATACTTCTTAAGAAGATCCTTGATGTACTTGGACTGACAAATGAATATACCATCTTGTTTCTGGTATACTTGCAATCCAAGAAAGAATGACAATTCACCCATCATGCTCATTTCATAACGACTCTGCATTAACTTAGCAAATCTCTTGCATAGATCATCATTAGTAGAACCAAATATTATGTCATCAACATATACTTGCACCAATATCAAATCATTTTTATGCTTTTTGACAAAGAGAGTTTTGTCTACAACACCTCTTGTAAAATCATTTTCAAGTAAGAATTCAGAGAGAGTGTCATACCATGTCCTTGGAGCTTGTTTGAGTCCATAGAGAGCTTTGAATAGAAAGTACACAAAGTCTGCCAGTTTTGAATCCTCAAAACCTGGTGGTTGTTCCACATACACTTCTTCTTCTAACTCCCCGTTCAGAAAAGCACTCTTCACATCCATTTGATATACCTTGTAATTGGAATGTGCAGCAAATGCCAGAAACATTCTGATGGCCTCAAGTCTTGCTACTGGTGCATAGGTTTCATCATAATCTATACCCTCTTCTTGAGAGTAACCTTTAGCAACCAGTCTGGCTTTGTTTCTCGTTACAATGCCATCTTCGTCCAACTTATTTCTGAATACCCACCTTGTTCCAATAACAGATTTTCCCTTAGGCCTGGGTACCAGCTTCCAAACTTTCTGCCTTTCAAACTGATTGAGTTCTTCTTGCATAGCAATTACCCAATCTGGATCATCTAGAGCATCTTCAACTTTCTTAGGTTCTGTTTCTGAGAGAAACCCAGAATAGTGACATTCATTTTGTGATGTTCTCCTAGTTCTCACTCCTGTGTCCGGATCACCAATGATCAAGTGAAAGGGATGATCTCTATTCCATACCCTTTGTCTTGGCAGATGCGATCTTGATGATTCTCCTTGTTCTAGATGTTGTGGAGTGTGACTAGTTGATCCTTCTCCTGCTCCCCCTGAGTTGTTGACAGTTTGATCTGTTGATTCTGAAGACTGACTAGTGGATCCTGTATGTTGAGGATTTCCACTTTTGTCACCACTTGGTCCAGAATCATTATCATTATGATTATTATTAATGACTGTAACAACTTCAGGTACTTCTTCATTGTCAGAGAGATCTCCTGATATATTTTCAAATACCAAGGATTCAGAGTTCTCTCCAGTTTGCAGGCCTGGTCTTTTACTCTGAGCAGAAATCATTTAGAACTGCATTCTTGAATTCAGTTCCATTGTCTGATCTGATTGTCCGCACAGGTAGCTTAGCTTCCACTTCTATCTTCTTGATGTGATCAATGATTAGTTGTGTTGCTTCATCCTTTGTTTGTATGAACAACACCCACGTGTACTTGGAGTAGTCGTCCACCATCACCAATGCATATCTGTTTCTTGAAAGTGACATAACATTAACTGGACCAAATAAATCCATATGAATCAGCTGTAATGGTTCAGTAATACTTGTCATTCCTTTGCTTCCATGTGATGCTTTCTTCGACTTCCCCTTTTCACATGCTTCACATAGTCCCTCCTGATTGAATTCCATCAGGGGCAACCCTCTCACTAACTCTCTCTTTACCAAAGAGTTCATAGTTTTGAAGTTCAAATGTGAGAGCTTCTTGTGCCATAGCCAACTTTGTTCTGAAGATGCCTTTGCATAGAAACATGTAACTTCTCCTTCACTGGTAGAACTTAAGTCAGCTATAAACAAATTTCCTTTTCTCACTCCCAGTAGAGTAAGCTTCTCATCCTTCCTGTTGGTGATCAAGCACTTGTCCTTTCTGAAATCTACATTGTAGCCTTTATCACAGAACTGACTGATGCTTAGAAGATTGTGCTTTAATCCTTCAACAAGAGAGATGTTTTCAATGATGACATTTCCAGCTTTCAATTTACCATATCCCGTAGTGAATCCTTTGATGTCATCTCCAAAGGTTACAATCGGGCCGGTCTTCTTAACCACCTCTGTAAGCAGGGACTCTTCACCTGTCATGTGTCTAGAACAGCCACTATCCAGAATCCACACAACCTTTGAGCTTTTAACCTTTCCCTGCAATCACAGATTGATTAAGCGGACTTTGGTACCCAAAATTGTTTGGGTCCTGAAGGTTTAGATGATTTAACAGGAGTAACATTTAATTTAGTCTTACCCTGTTTGATATTCATAGTATCTGTGGATTTAACATTATCAGTGCTATTGCTATTATCAGACATCAACTTAAAATAAGCATGCATGATGTTGTACTTACATAGCAAACACTCTTTCTTTCCACAGGGTTCATGATTATCAGGCATGTCAGACATGTTATGCATTTCAGAAGTATTAGCAGTTTCTACTTTAACCTTTTTACATGCATGTGTAAGGTGTCCAGCAGAATTACAAATAGAACACAACTTCCTAGATGCAATGGGAGAAGATAGAACCAATTCCTGATTAACAATCTTTTTCCTCCCATTCCTGTTCTTTTTAACATTACTAACTAAGGAACCTACTTCAGTTTTAGGTAAATCAGGTTTAGGGAATGCATTCTTTACTGATTTCCTAGGTAACTTAGTCTTTACCTCTTTTTCCTTCACTAAATCCTCCTCAAGCAATTCTTGAGCTATGAAAAGATCATCCTCATAAAAGAGAGGTGGAAACGGCTTAACAAAAACTGGACAATCAACATTCTTAAGAACATGTGAAGTATTCCTTTTGACAACTGAAGGTGTCACAGGGAATTCCAAAATCTTCTTACCAGCTTTCTTGTTATAGTCAAATCCTATAGCAGTTTTATTCTCTACGGCCTGAGTATCAATGATTTCCTTAGCCACTAGAGCGGAATTCTTAAAAGCATTCAGCTTCAAATCTAGATCTGAAATCTGCTTCCTGAGGATAGTCTCTATCTCATCATTACACTTGACCTTGTTCTCTAAGTACGCATTCTTTTGCTTAAGATCTTCTAATGTTACAGCTACAAGCTCTAGTTCTTCATTTTTAGATTCTAGCTTTTTAATCTTAAGAACTAGTTTAGCATTTTCCATTTCAGATGCTAGCATGCTTGTGTGTACATTAAACAATTCTACACTAAGAAGTCTATGTTGAGCAACCTCCTGGTTTCATTGATCCTAAATATCCAGATCATGTCTACAGATTGGATAAAGCACTTTATGGACTAAAGCAAGCTCCAAGAGCATGGTATGAAACCTTAGCTCTATTCTTACTGGAAAGTGGATTCAAAAGAGGTGCTATTGATAAAACTCTATTTTATTTGAATCATGGTAAGGACTTGTTGTTAGTTCAGATTTATGTTGATGATATCATTTTTGGGTCAACAAACAATAAGCTATGTGAAAAGTTTTCCAAGCTTATGCAGTCAAGATATCAAATGAGCATGATGGGAGAAATGAGTTACTTTCTTGGTCTTCAAGTTAAACAGACTGATGAAGGAATTTTATCAATCAGTCTAAATATACAAGGAATTTATTGACAAGGTTTAACATGCAAGATAGTTCTCCTGCTACGACTCCCATAGCTACAGCTACCAAACTTGATCCTGATCAAGGTGCTGAGGTAGATGTAACTCACTACAGAGGAATGATTGGCTCTTTATTGTATCTCACTGCAAGTAGACCAGATATCATGTTTGCAACCTGTCTGTGTGCAAGATTTCAAGCAAAACCTAGAGAACCCATCTGATTGCAGTCAAAAGAATTTTCAGATATCTCAAAGGCACTTCTTCACTTGGCCTTTGGTATTCGAGGGAATCAGATTTTGGGTTGTGTGGTTATTCAGATGCTGATTTTGAAGGATGCAAAATAGACAGGAAAAGTACTTCAGGAAGCTGTCAGTTTTTGGGTGGAAGGCTAGTTTCATGGTTCAGTAAAAAGCAAAAATCCATTTCCACTTCAACTGCAGAAGCTGAGTACATTGCTGCAGGAAGTTGTTGTGCTCAGATAATGTGGATGAGAAATCAGTTGTTAGATTATGGCCTGTCATACTCAAAAATCCCTATTTATTGTGATAACCAAAGTGCTATTGCAATGACAGGAAATCCAGTTCAACATTCTCTTACTAAACACATCAGTATTCGATATCACTTCATAATAGAACAAGTTCTGGAAGGAACAATTGAACTTCACTTTGTTCCTACTGATCAACAACTAGCTGATATATTCACCAAGCCACTACCTGAAGCTACTTTCAATAAATTGGTGAATGAACTTGGAATGATGAACTTTGAGAATTTCTGAGGAAAGCTACAGAGAGGAAATCCTGATAACTGTCAAATCCTGATGGTTATTCAGAAAGGTATGTTTTCTTTGATCAAATCCTGATAGGATGTTATCCTGACAGGAAGTCAACTGGTCAATCCTGATGTTCAGGTCAGTATTTCATTGCTTAATTTGTGCCTAATTTTTCGTCAATATCTGCAGATGGACGATTGAGTTTTAGTAGGACAACTGTATGCGCGCGTGTGTTGCACTGTTATAGATATACATATACATACACATAAAAAGCGATGCAGTTTCATTTAAATTACACACGTAATCTGTCCACTAATTATTTGTGCACAAATCATATTTTGCCACCTGTTATTGAGAGTAAAGTTTTGTTCTAACAAAATATTTTTACTTATTCTACATCATTAATTACTCTCTCATCATCAGTTTTTCGATTTTCTATCTCTCTCTGTGCTCACGAACCCTAACTATTTTCAAACATCAATTCTCAAGATTTTTAAGAATTAAACTGGCGTCTTCATCATTCATGAACAAACAAACAGTGATTAGTGGTGTTACTTTTGCCACTAACAATTTTGTGGCTATTCTAAATCATCAAGATTTACCTAATGAGTTTCATATAATTCAAGATTTTCTAGCTTCAAGCCCATTGAAGTTTGCTTTAACAGAACCTGCAAGTGTTTCTTTTAAGTCTGTAATGTAGGTGTGGAACTCAGTTACTTTTGACAAAGGGTATTCTGACACCATCTTGATGAGTTTTGAACATAATGGAATTACTCACTATGTGACTCCTGCAATTGTGGAGGAAGCCCTGCATTTACCTGTTCTTGGTGATGTTATTCCTGCTAATGTTTCGGACTCTACTCTTTTTGAGTTTGTTACAAAGTTGGGCTACAATGGTGAAGTAAAGAGATATGGCAATCTCTTTAGGACAGAGCTTAAGAAGGAATGGAATTTCTTCTTTGATACGATCAGCCGCTGTTTCCTGAACAAGACATCAAATTTTGATGCTCTTCCATCAAGATCTCTCAAAATTGGGTACTCTCTTATCCACTCTACAGTGTTTGATTATGGGTCGTTTATCTTAAAAGCTTTAAGTGATAGGAAATCAGATAAGTTAGGTTCTGTCTGTTTTCTTAGATTTTTACAGTTGATATTTAATCACTTGTGTCCTAATGTTGTTTTTGAGAATGATGTAGTTCTACCTATCTGTAGAATTACTGAGAATAATATTAAGTCCTTAGTCAACAGTGATAAGGCAAATGGTTTCATAGGAAATCCTTTTATTCCTAATGAGGTTAGGTTTTTCTTACATAGGAAAATGCCTACTCGTTATGGTTTAATTTCTAATGCTATGGGGCAAGGCCAATCACACCTTGTTCCTAACCCAAGAATTCATCCTAAACAGTCTAAACAGTCAACTGCCACCTCTAATGTCTCTCAAAAGACTTTAGTTGTAAAAGCAAAGAAGTCAGCTAGAACTGATGTGTCAGGAAGGCAATCAGGTTCAAAGGACTTTTCCTCTACACCTATCACTAAAAAGAAGTTACAAGGGGTTGTACAAGGGGTCCTGGTGAAGAAAGCTGCAAAGGGAGGTGAGGCTGTTTCTGTTAAAAGAAAATTAGTTCTCAGGGATGAGACTGATTCAGAGGATGATTTACCTATATCCTTAGTGATGAATGTGAATAAGGCAGTTGTTGATACTGCTACTGCAGCTGTGGTTCCATTGTCTACACCACAGAAGAAAAGGAAGTTATCAAAAAGCAGGTATCATATTCCTTTAGAAAAGAAGCAGGATACTGATGTACAGGACACTTCTATTCTGAATGAGCAATCAGTTTCAACTGCTCAAGCAAATCCTGATGTTAGTATTCCTGATACTGCACCAAGTCAAGTGGTTAATATTTCAGACTCTCCAGCACAGGACTCTCCAACAAAAAGACATGTTGATATTTCATGGGAGAAGTATGGTGCTGCTGCTTCCAATCTTGGGATAAAACATCCAATGGAAAAGCTAAGGAAGGCAGAAGAGTTAGTCTATCAGAGACAGAAGAAACTGAAAGGATCAAGCCCACAAGAACCTGAACCTCAAAGTGGTTCAGCAGCTCTTTCTGATGATCCAGCCACACAAGAACCACTCAATCAAAGTTTGGGTGAAGGCTTAGCTAGTGGAATGGTCCCACAAGAACCATTTTCTCAAAGGGAGAATGCAGACATCGACATTCCAGCTACACAAGAACCATCTTCTCAAAGTGAAGATGCAAGCCAAGCTACAGTTTCTGAGAAATTTCCAGACAATGCTCAAGGGATTTCTGGTGCAGATGAAGTTGAAAGATTGGTCGAGGACACTGTCAATGAGGGAAGCACACAAGAACCTTTGACTCAAAGTGTTGAAGAAGCTTCTGAACCTCAAGCTCCACAAGAACCATTGGTAGCAAATACTGATGCAAGCATATCAAATCCTGACGGTGTTCATCCTGACGCTAGTGGTGATCCTGATGCTGAACCTATCCTGATACAACCACTTCGTTCAAGACCAATGGATCATCCTATCACAGATTCACAGGATAAAATGAAAGGTATAGCTATTCCTGATCCTGATGATACTCATAGTACTGATGATGATGACTCTGATGATAGTGATGATGATGAGAATCGAAAAGAGAAGGAACAGTTTGCTACAGCACTCAAAATTAGTCTTGGAACTAATTTTGGTTCATCAAGTACATATATGGCTGGCAAAGCTTCCACTGGGAAAGATCAGAGACAAGATTTTTCTATTCCTTCCTTTAATCCTGCTGAGGCACTTAGACGGAATGAATGGAATAATTCATGGCACAGATCTACTGAATCTGTAAGTTATTCTTCTGCTTTGGAACATGCCTATGATATAGTGAAATCGATAGAGAATCAAGACTTGAAGAATCATCTGAAGGCTACAACTCTGTTATCCAAAAGCCTAAAAAGTGAGATTGATTTTATCAAGAACTCAACTGAGTTGGTGAGGAATGATATTTCTCAAAATTTTACAAAGGTGTCTACTGCTTTTCAGCTAAGGGTAGTAGAATCCCAAGTGAAATATGTCATTTCTGAACAAACCTCTATCAACAGAAGGATTGATTCTCTGGATACCAAGGTAACTGACATTCAAGCCTATCTTTCCTTAATTTTGAATTTATTGTCAAATCCTGATGTCAAAAAGGGGGAGAAGGTTAGTCGGACAAAATGCACACCTGATCTAGTATTAAGGAATAATGATGATGATACTGGAGATGATGGTAGTGACAAAGTGATACAAGGAGAAACCTCTGATGCTGCTATTATGAAGTCTACAATTCAAACTTCACAAAGTCAAACAACGCAGTCAACTCATGTTTCTGATTCTGGAGTTAAGACAATAAGAACTTTGGTACAATCTCAGATCCTGACGGAAGAACAAATCTTGACACCTGGTCATGGACATACTCTTGCTACAATTCCTGAAGGTGATGAAGATATTTTTATTGATAATCCTGAAGATGCATCAAATTTATTCCAGAAGTTTTCTACAAAAGATGGCAGAATTGTTACTCTATATCACACTGATAAAAGAGTTCAACAATTATTTGCAAGAAAAGCACTCTCTACAGCAAGTGAAGAATATCCTGATCTCTCACATGAAGAATTCTTAAGACAACAGAGAGAAATGATGGAAAGCTTTAATAACCCTGTTCCTGCTAGAGGTAGAGGAAGCAGAGGTAGGATAGGAGCTAGAAGAAGTAGAAGAGGTTCTTCAACTCAAACAATACCTAGACAGACAAGGTCTAGAGGGTTAAGAATTGAAGACATTCATGAACCTATTCAAACTCTAGTAGTTCCTGACAGATCTACTTTTGGTGATGATGGAAATATTGAAGAAGAACCTGAATTGAGAAGAAAATCAAGAAAATCAACTCTCTGCAATACAAATCAAATTGAAGAATCTAATCCTGATGTTGTTCCTGATAATATTCAAGATCCTGATGATTCTGAAATTATGCAAGAGATTGATTTGATAATTTTATCTATTGTGGTTGATTCTCACAACAAGGAAGTAGATGAAGAAGAAGAAGCCAGAAGAAGAGAAATTACAAGATCAACAAATAGAGATTTAAATCTCTATGTACAAAGGCTTAAACTCTCAAACAGAAGAAAGTGGAGGAACCCAAGCAGACAAGAATCTTCACTGGAAAGAAGCTATGCCTTTGAAAAGGAAAAGGATAAGAAGTGGAATCATATTAGTACACTGAGGTGTGATACACTTATCAATTTTCAGTCTGGAGGAATTATTACAAGCGCTTCAAGTGTTGTTGATTTATCTGAGATGGTTAGATCAAAAGCACTCTGGTTAAAGATGTTTTCAAATCTGAAGCAATTGACAAGTAATTCAAGAGGAGGTATTGGACACAGGGATGCTGAATATCTAAATATGTCATATGTTGATCCTTACTCCTTAACTGAAATTGGAAGTACTTTAACTTCTGAAAACCTGAACAATTTACTAGCTGTTGATATAGTTATAGATTGTCATGATGGTTTTGACAAGAAAGAAAAGCTTCTGTACTTTATGAAAGATGGTAGTGTGAAGATTCTATCTATTCAAGATCTGCTGATGAAAACAACACAGGAACTGAAATATGTTCATTATCTTTTGAGATCGAAGAATCAAATGTGCAAGGAATGGAGTGACATGATTTTGTCAACAATAAGAAGAAGACTGGATAGAAACAGTAATTTCAATGGTAATTATACTCCCATGTACTTAAATCAAAGAGGTCAGGATGTGGAAATGCAAAGGGGTACTGCTGTTAAAGAAGTAACTTTTGGCATGACACAACTTTCTCTCAATCCTGATGGGAAGGAAATTGCTTATCTTTTGCTTGAAGAGCATAGTCTTCAGAAAAGCTCCATATTGAATCTCAGAGCAGCTATCTACCAGATTAATGAGGAAGATGAAGAACTCAGAAATCTTAAGGAAAGACTGATTCAAATTCTTAAAGAAAAAGAAGAAAATTTGTTATCCAACTTCTTGAAGATGAATCTGTTCTATCAAAGAATTTAAACAGATAAGTTGTTGCTGCAGATTCTGTACATTTTGTATATATGTTTTTGACATCATTGAATCTTAGAAATCTATACTTTATTTCACAAAGTATGAAATTGGGGGAGATTGTTAGATCAGAATTCAATGATCGTCAGGAGCTAGACTCAACTGATCAGGATTGCTGACGTCATCAGGATTGCATGGTCGTCAGGATTAGAATACATATCAGGACTGGGATCAGGTTTGATCATCAGGACTGGAAGCTGATCAGGATTCCTACTTCGATTTATATTTGGAGTCTAGTTAAACATGGAAGTTTATTCTGTCGGTTCCTGGTTTGTAGAATGTAGCTATCAATTATGGATAGGTTTCAATCTTTGTAATTGATTAGGACTTATCATTGATAGAGAAGCTGTGTAGTATATAAACACAGTTTTGGTTTTGGTTCGGTGTGAATTAAGATAGAAGCTCTCAAGAACATACAATTTCTTGAGAGAGTTTTTGTAAGCTAGCAGCTCTCAAGAACATCAGAATTTCTTGAGAGAGTTTGTAACAGTTTTATATCAGATTTAATAAAGTTGTTATCTTTCTTTCATATGTGTGATATATACATTAAGAAGTCGATTATCTTATACTATTGTATTCAACCCCCCTTCTACAATAGATTATTACTGGGCAACACCCACTTATTCTGTAAAGCCTTATTTCCTGCTGGTAATTCCGTTAAAGACCAAGTCTCATTCTTCTCAAGAGAACTCATCTCTTCCTAATTTCCACTTAACTGAATCATCCACTTGAACTGCTTCTGATTAACATTGAGGCTCTCCGTCCTCGGTCAATAACATGTAATATGCTGAAGGTGAAAATCTTTGTGGCGGCTTCACAGTTTTGCTAGATCTTCTTACCTCGGCCTATGGAGTAACTGAACATGTCTCATCAGCATTCCCGGAACTCCCACTATTTCCTGCAAGATCTTCTTTAGTAATATCTTCAAGCACTGCTTGAGCACTGCTTTCTCTTTTTTAGATTGTTCCTTTGTAAACTCAGAATCGACTACAAGTTTATCCTTGTACACTGCATTTTCATTAAAAGTAACATCTCTACTTATAACGACCTTCTTCGTCAGTTCATCCCAGAAACGGTAACTCATATCATCTGAGCCATAACCAATGAAGATACACTTCTTTGCTTTCGGATCAAGCTTGTCTTTGTCTGAATCTTTAACACGCACATAAGAAACAGAACCAAAAACTCGCAAGTGTGAAAGATTTACCTCTTTTTTCTGCCACTCTTCTTCAGGAATCTTGAACCCCAAACGAACTGAAGGTCCTCTGTTTATGAGATACGCTGTTGTGTTAACTATATCTGCCCAAAAAGTCTTCGGTAACCCTACATGTAACCTCATACTCTTAGCCCTCTCATTCAAGGTTTTATTCATGCGCTCTGCAACACCATTCTGCTGCGATGTCTCTGGAATAGTTTTAATCATTCTAATCTTGTATTCAGCGCAATAGCTTTTAAACTCATCACTACTATACTCACCACCATTATCTGACATCAAACTCTTAATCTTCAAACCGTCCTGGTTTTCAACTTCAGTCTTCCACTTCTTGAAAGTATCAAACACATCTGATTTTTTCTTCAAAAATTAAATCCATACCTTTCTAGTGGAATCATCAATGAAAGTAACATAGTAGCGAGATCCTCCCAACGATGCAACTGTTGTTGGACCATATACATCTGTATGAACTAGCTCTAACTTCTTAGCCTTCGGGGTCCTCCCTGATTTTGAAAAATTAACTTGTTTCTGCTTTCCAAGAACATATGGCTCACAGAACCCAACTTCCACATTCTTCAGCTTTGGAATCTTCCTATTTGAAGTTAATAGCTTCATACCCTTTTCACTCATATGACCAAGTCTTTGGTGCCACAAAGTTGAAGACCCAATCTCATCAGCAACTGCATTTGCTTCATATCTAGATTGTTCAACTATGTACAAAGTCCCATTCTTCTCTTCACGAGCAACAACTAGATTCCCCTTTATATCCTTCCACTGTCTATTTTCGAAAGAAACTCGATACCCTTCATTATCTAACTGACCCACATATATCAACATCTTCTTAAGTCCAGGAATGTACCTTACATCTTTCAACGTCCAGCTAGTCCCCAAAGAGGTCTTAAGATTAATATCTCTCATACCCGCTATATCCAAAGTCTCATCATCAGCAAGACGGACTTTACCAAAATTTCCAAGTCTGAAATTTAACATCAAATCCTTGCAAGGGGTCGCATGGAATGATGCACCAGAATCCATAACCCATGATTCAACTGAACATTCAACACAACAAATCAAAGCATCGTCGCTCACCACTTCTTCAACTACATTAGCTGAATTATCCTCTTTCTTCTTTCCTTTAGGAGCTGCAGGAGCCGTACACTGATTTCTGAAGTGACCCTTCTTCTGAAAATTCCAACAAACAATCTCCTTGCAATCTTTGGATTGTCCTCTTTTTTGTGACCTTCTCGTCTAGCGGTTGGTGTAGTTTTTTCTGATACAAAAAAATCTTCAATTTGCATCTTCCAATATCCAAAATTTTTGCCATCAAATTTGTCGATCTTTACTTTTCCTTCTTCTTCCATCGCTCCCACTCGCCTGAAAACCTAGGCTCTTGATACTAGTTGTTGAGTATACAACAACGAAAGCAAAACCCAAAGCGAATAAACAAGAACAAGAAAATAAACGACAATCACACAAGACAAAGATTTACGTGGTTCAGAAATTCCTACTCCACAAGGCGCACTAATTTTGTATTGATCTATCACAACTATGTTGTGTTCTGTTGTGTTGGTGTTTTACAATTACATGAGACTATTTATAAGAGAAAAAACTGGGCCTAAACTAATCAGAGTCTAATTCTGAAATTACTAACTCTAATTAGAATTCAGATCTAAAAATTCTAACTCAAATCAGAAACCAATTCTGAAACCTGTTAGACTCCACAAACCCAACAGTATATATGCAGAGCTCTTATAACTGAGTAGGATTTAATCTGATGCATTGTTTGGCAATAGGTTTGGTCTTGGGGGCTGCAGTCGAGACCATAGTAATTATGTCCTACTTTGCTTCCATTGAATCCCAATACAATGTATCTATCATATTTCAATAATTTTATAAACATTGGTTGATCGTAATTGGCCAATTCATGTTTTGGAATCTAAAAGCCTGAGTGAATAATGGAAACAAGATGAATAACTGAGGTTACTACCTTGGAGCTTGGTCAACAGATGTGGTATAAACCTCTACTGATTTTATTCAGTCCATTTTTCTTAGTAGACCCACTACAAGGCTGCCCTATTGGATGTGAGAAAACAGACATGGGGCTGATGGTTAGCTCCGAAAAACTTCTTGATCAACATGGTTTAGGCTAGGTGCCAAAAGTTGATGTCTTGGTTGTGCATTATGATAAGCAGCAGAAAGACCATGGCCAGCCAAATGCATTATAGCCTGCACATGAATGAGATGCCTATAGTAACAAATAAAAATAAAAAATCATTTCTTGAATAAAAATAGATATACCCAACATCTGAAACACACACACACTTTATGAAGCATCTACAAGGTTCAGACCAGCACACGAGCAAATTTTTTTAAAGAGAGAGTTAATGGATAGCAAAATCCTTGGTTCATGCCCACGAATGCTTTCGCATCATGGGAGGAAGACCCAACGGGTGTGCATTCTGTTGAATGTGGTAATTTATCATTGAAAAAGAAGTTTCGCCTTCCCTATTCGGATTGGAGGCTCTCTTAAAGGTAAAATGACATCAGAGATGACACGAAATAAATATTAGTCATCACACATTAATTTTCCACATAAGAATAGAGGAAATGGCATTGATTAGAGAGGTGCACTAAGTGAAATTACACACATATGTACATCTATCAAAGCATCGAATTTCCTCTATAGAAAGCACATGAGCTAACATTTATACCTCTTACATGATTAGAAAAATTACAGTTGAATAATCCCCCGCATTAGATAACAGGATTAGACCTGGTTTTTACCCGATTGGAAGCTGTTGAGTTGAATGCATCTGTATGCCCTGATAAAATTAGACACAATCACTGTGTCGAAATCTAATACTGCACAGTGTTAAGATTTTTAAAGGAAAGAAGCATGTCTTACTCGTTAACAGCCATTGAAGTTGCAGACTTCTAAAGAATACTACAAAATTCAAGATGAACAACAACGTCAGTGATATAGTATAGAAAATTTGGGGAAAAAAATAACCAAGCTCTTCTAAGAACTTGATATTTTTTCTAACAATGTAATGGTTTAATAACCTTAGATTATTCGACCAAAGATTCTTCGGTAACACAACATCAGATATTCAATATTTAACGAGATCTAGTCAAGTGTGACAACTCGGCCATACAGAGCTCACAAAGTAAGGGAGTAGTTCTGGAAGCTTACAACTGATAATTCATATAATTTATTGTAGATGAATGATGTTTGGGTTTGCCTATATATTTTCTTATTTCTCGGGGCCTATGTACAAGATTGCCAGGATTACATTTAGTGTCGGCCCTGGACCAGGCAGTGCGACCACACTAGGCCCACCGGATCCAGGAGCCCAAAAACAATTTTAGCCTTTATATCTATTAGTATAAGTCTACACCTTTGTATAATTTTATAGATTTTTGGCGTTCTTTTACTATCAAAATATAAATACCGGTGGACAATTGATTTTATGACTATTGATACCATAGCATATAAGTGATTTTTGTGAATCAATGATATTGCGACCATAAGCATGTTGGCTCCAATTCCACAATATTATGTCCCATGTAAAAATTAGCTGGATAATGTTAGATACAAAAACTAATTAAAGTTTCTTCTTATGATAGTTTTCAAGCCTATGATATTTGTTGTTAGATCAGAATTCAATGATCGTCAGAAGCTAGACTCAACTGATCAGGATTGCTGACGTCATCAGTATTGCATGGTCATCAGTATTTGATCAAGCGTCAGTATCTTATTGATCATCAGGATTCCTACTCAGACTATGATCAGGATTGATCATCAGAACTTGAAGCTGATCAGGATTCCTACTTCGAGTTATATTTGGAGTCTAGATAAACATGGAAGTTTATTCTATTTGTTCCTGGTTTGTAGAATGCATCTATCGATTAAAGATATGTTTCTATCTTTGTTATTGATTAGGACTTATCTTGTTATTGATAGAGAAGCTGTGTGTATTATATAAACACAGTCTTGGTTTCGATTTATGAATTCATGAGAGAGGGAACATAATCGAAGAGAAGCTCTTAAGAACAGAATTTCTTGAGAGAGTTTTTGTAAACTAGCAGCTCTCAAGAACATCAGAATTTCTTGAGAGAGTTTGTAACAGTTTTATATCAGATTTAATAAAGCTGTTATCTTTCTTTTCATATTTGTGATATATACATTAAGAAGTCGATTATCTTACTCTATTGTATTCAACCCCCCTTCTACAATAGATTATTACTGGGCAACAATTGGTATCAGAGCAAACTGATTTAATTCTGAATCAGATACGATCTAAAGATGTCGACAACCAAGTATGAAAGCATGAAGATTCCCATCTTAAAGATATCAGAATATCCTACATGGAGGGTAAAGATGTTGATGTACCTGGAGGCTATGGATCCTGACTACTTGGACAGGATTCGTGATGGACCATATATACCAACAAAGTTCGTAGAACGAATAGATACAGTACCAGAACATTATGTGGTCAAAGCTAAAGCTGAATGGACTCCAGAAGAAAAAGCTCATGTACTCAGGGAACCAAAGATAAAGAATATCTTGCATAATAGCCTTGATGCTGTCATGTCAAACAGAGTGATTGCATGCAAGTCTTCAAAAGAAATCTGGGATACTTTGGAAACTCAGTGCCAGGGATCTGCATCTGTTAAGAAAAACAGAAGGGCTCTTTTGATTCAAGAATATGAACAATTCGATGCAAGACCTGAAGAGAGCCTGACTGATCTATATGATAGATTTCTGACACTATTGAACAACTTATCCTTAGTTGACAAAGTATATGAAACTGAAGATTCAAACACCAAATTTCTTAGAGCTTTACCTGAAGAATGGGATACTCAGACCTCAATCATTAGACACCAGTATGATCTGAACATTGTGTCTCTTGATGAGATCTATGGGATGCTAAGAACTCATGATCTTGAAGTTCAACAGAGAAAGAACAAGAAAAGCAGCAAGGCAAAGTCAATTGCTTTGAATGTAGAAGCTAAATCAAAAGGAAAAGCTATGGAGGTCTCTAGAAGGAAAGCAAGAGTAGCTGAGTCAGATCCTGACGACTCTTCATCAGATACTGATGGCAATTCTGATGCCAATACTGGTGATGAATCTTCTGATTCAGACATGGAAGAGATGGTTGCTATGATTGTCAGAAACTTCAGAAGGATGAAGTTCAGGAAGAATAGAAGACAAGGCAACTTTCATAAAAAGACCTTCAAAGCAGACAAAGACAAGTATATCAAAAAGGACAGCAAGGGTAGCAAATTTGACAAATCAAAGGTTAGATGCTACAAGTGTAATGGTATGGGTCACTTTGCTTCTGAATGCAACAAGACAAAGGCACTCATCACATCAAGCAAGGATTGGATGGACTCTTCCTCAGAATCTGATACTGAGGTAGTCAACTATGCGTTAATGGCCAATGCTGATGTAACTGCTGCTCCTGATGATAAGGTACTAAATACTATCTTTGATTTTGATACTGATAATGCTTCTGAGTTAAGACGTTTTCTAAAGTCATTACATATTAGCTTTAGAAGTCAAACTGCTGAGAATACTAGAATCTTATCTGAGATGTCTGACCTTAGAAAGAGGAATGAGATATTAGAAGCTGAATTTTCTCGTATGCAAGAAGTACAAAAAGAATGTGATAATGCTAAACACATGCACTTAGAGATGACATCTAAATGTACTTCCCTTGAAAAAGAACTTGAATATGCTAATGAGAAAATCAGAACCTGGACAGACTCTGGTAGGAAATTTCATGAGATTAATACCTCTAAGAATTGGAAAGAGTGTCTAGGATATAAGTCAGATGAAGATAAGAAATTAGCAGAGAAAATTGTCATTGATGAGACAGTCAGTCCAAAGACCTATAGACGTGTTATAGACTCAACCAAATCTAAGATTACTCCTGTTAATTTTGTTTTTGGTAAGGATTCCAATTCTACTTTTGAAAAGGGATCTTCTTCTACTCAAGGAATTAAAATTATAAAGTCTAAACCTGTCATGAACAAAGTCACTAAGAATGTAGGTCTATTGTCTCAGAAACAGCTTAAAGATAAAATCTGTGAGGTTACAGATAAGAAAAAGGGAGCTACTGTTAAGAGAAACAGGAATGGTAAAATTGGGATCAATAAAGAAAATGGTTATAAGTATATCCCAAATGCACCTAGAAAGAGTTGTTTTAACTGTGGTAACTCTAATCATCTTGCTATTGACTGTAAAAAGAGTAAGAAGAAAATTGTTGAAATTCCTAAGTCTGATGTTAGGAATAGATCAGTATTTTACAAACCACAGAATTCCTGTTTTCATTGTGGTAGTCTATGGCATTCTATTTATACATGTAAAGAGTATCATGATTTGTACTATAACTTTTATGATCCATTGCCTAAGTTTGAAAGTAGTACAAAGTCTGATAGAACTGAAAATGTCATAGTGAAGCATGCTTTTGTTAATACTGATACTGACAAAGCAAATCCTGATGGAGTAAATCCTGTCAGGACTGCTAAAGTCAAAAAGTCTTCTGCTGTTAAATTTAATAAAATGCATGAACAAGGAATCCAACAAGTGTGGGTTCCTAAACATTCTGACTAGTGTTTTACTATTCTGATGCAGGGTAAAAGGAAAAATGTGTTAGTCATGGATAGTGGATGTTCTGTGCACATGACTGGAAACAAAGCCCTGTTATCAGAATATGAGGAAAAAGCTGGCCCAACTGTGTCTTATGGAGATGGCAACATTGGACAAACCTTGGGATATGGCAATATAATCATTGGAAATGTCATCATTGAAAAAGTAGCTCTAGTGAAGGGACTAAAATACAACTTGTTGAGTATTAGTCAAATCACTGACAGAGGTTATCATGTCAATTTCTATTCCACACATTGTGAAGTAGTCAGTAAAGCAACAGGGAAGATAGCACTAACTGGCTACAGGCATGGTAACATATATGAAGCCAACATTCTCTCAGATACTGATGGCTCCCCTACATGTTTCATCAGTAAAGCTTCAGTAGATGAAAGTTGGAATTGGCACAAGAAGCTTTCTCATCTCAACTTCAGCAACATCAATGAGTTGGTTAAGAAAGAGTTAGTAAGAGGATTACCTAATGTCTTATATACACCTGATGGACTCTGTGATGCATGCCAAAAAGCAAAACAAAGAAGGACATCATTCCAGAGTAAATCAGTATCCTCGATTGAAGAACCATATCACATGCTACATCTTGATCTGTTTGGTCCAGTCAACATCATGTCCATCAGTAAGAAAAGGTACACTCTTGTAATTGTTGATGAATATTCTAGATTCACCTGGGTGTATTTTCTGCATAGAAAAGATGAAACTCCTGAAGTTCTGTTGGATCATGTGAGGATGATTGAGACAACCACAAAGTACAAAGTCAAGATTCTGAGAAGTGATAATGGTACTGAATTTAAGAATTCAAAGATGGAAGAGTTCTGCAAATACAAAGGAATCATTCAACAATTCTCTGCTCCTGGCACACCTCAGCAAAATGGAGTAGTAGAAAGGAAGAATAGAACTCTTATTGAAGCTGGCAGAACTATGTTGGAAGAAGCTAAATTACCTACATATTTCTGGGCAGAAGCAGTCAACACAACATGCTATACACAAAATCTCACATTGATAAACAGGCATGGTGTCACTCCTTATCAGTCACTCAAGGAGAAGAAACCAAGTCTGAAGCATTTGCATGTGTTTGGCTGTAAATGTTTTGTTCTCAGAACTCATCCTGAACAACTAGGGAAATTTGAAACAAAGGCTGATGAAGGAATATTCATAGGTTATCCTACATCAAGAGCCTTCAGAGTTTTTAATTTGAGAACAAGAACTGTCATGGAGTCAATTCATGTATCTTTTGATGATAAGAAGATAACTGGAATCATTGAAGACTCGCATGATAGATTGTTATTTGAAAATGAAGCTTCCAAGGAACCTGAAGAAATTGAATCAGATCCTGTCAATTCATCAGATACTGATGGGTCACCAAATCCTGATGACTCACCAGGTACTGATGGTGCTAATACTGATGATGCAAACAACAGTGATACAACTAGTAGTGCTAATGTTGAGGGGGAGCAACGGCATTCAACTACAAGTTCAGAGTCAAGCTCTTCATCAGGTATGTTGTTTTGATTGTTGGCAGCCATTGAAAAATGAAAAAGGTGAAAAGTTTTTGGTAAGTTTTTATTCTTTGGAGAGGGTTTTTGTTAGATGCTGTTATGATTAACAGTTCTCTTTTATAGAGAATGTGTTTTAAGAATGCAGGTCAGTTTTACAATCTCAAGGAGACGGTTCAGTTTTCCATAAATATTTTTGCCTCGTTTGCTGGTAAGCGTGTTTTAATTCTATGACCATTAATTTGGTTATTTTTCTTAAACCAAAACGCTATTCAGGATTGTTAAAATAAATTTTGTTTTCTTAAATAAAATTTTATTTTAATCTTATTGAATATTTTTTTTCAACCCTGATATGGCAAAATATTTTGTGCGGAAATGCTTTTATTCCTGATGAGGTTAGGTTTTTCTTACATCAGAAAATGCCTACTCGTTATGGACTACTTTCTAATGCTATGGGGCAAGGCCCAACCCACCTTGTTCCTGACACAAGCATGCAACCTAAACAGTCTAAACAGTTAACAACCACCTCTACTGTCTCTCAAAAGACTTTAGTTGTAAAATCAAAGAAATCAGCTAGAACTGATGTGTCTGGAAGGCAATCAGGTTCAAAGGATTTTTCCTCTACACCACTCACTAAAAAGAAGATACAAGGGGGTGTACAAGGGGTCCTGGTGAAGAAAGCTGATAAGGTTGTTAAGAATGTTCCTGTGAAAAGGAAGTTAAGGTTGATTGATGAAAGTGATTCAGAGGATGACTTACCTATATCCTCTGTGATGAATGTGAACAAGGAAGTTGCTGATACTGCTACTAAAGCTGTGGTACCTTTATCAAAACCACAAAAGACAAGGAAATTATCAAAGAGCAGGTATCATATTCCTTTGACAGTGCAAATGAAGGATACTGATAGTCAGACATCAAATCCTGATGAGTCATCTACACCTGATGCTCTAGCAAATCCTGATGTTAGTATTCCTGATGCAACAACAAAAGTTGTCTCTATATCAGACTCTCCAGCCTCTCCATCTCAGATTAGAGAAATTTCTTGGGAGAAGGTTTCTACAACTGCTTCCTTGGTTGGTCTTACACCTACATCAAAGAAAAAGAGGAATGCAGAAGAGTTAGTCTATCAGAGACAGAAGAAGCTGAAAGGATCAAGCTCACAAGAACCTGAATTTCAGAGTAATTCAGCAGCTACTGTTGATCCTGCCACACAAGAACCACTCAATCAAAGTTTGGGTGAAGGCTTAGCTAGTGGAATGGTCACACAAGAACCATTTTCTCAAAGGGAGAATGAAGACATCAACATTCCAGATACACAAGAACCATCTTCTCAAAGTGAAGATGCAGGCAAAGCTACAGCTTCTGTTGAAAGATTGGTCGCGAACATTGTCAATGAGGGAAGCACACAAGAACCTTTAACTCAAAGTGTTGAAGAAGCTTCTGAACCTCAAGCTCCACAAGAACCATTGGTAGCAAATACTGATGCACGCATATCAAATCCTGACGATGTTCATCCTGACGCTAGTGGTGTTCCTGATAATGAACCTATTTTGATACAGCCACTTCGTTCAAGACCAATGGATCATCCTATCTCAGAACCACAGGATAAACTGAAAGGTATTGCTATTCCTGATCCTGATATTACTCATGGTACTGATGATGATACTTCTGATGATAGTGATGATGATAATGAGAATCGAAAAGAGAAGGAACAGCTTGCTACAGCACTCAAAATTAGTCTTGGAACTAATTTTGGTTCATCAAGTACATATATGGCTAGCAATGCTTTCACTGGGAAAGATCAGAGACAAGATTTTTCTACTCCTTCCTTTGATCCTGCAGAGGCATTTAGACAGAATGAATGGAACAATTCATGGCACCAATCTGATGAATCTATCAGTTTTTCTTCTGCTATTGAACATGCCTATAATGCAGTGAAATCTATTGAGAATCAAGACTTGAAGAATCATCTGAAGGCTACTACTCTGTTATCCAAAAGCCTGAAAAGTGAGATTAATTCTATCAAGGGCTCAACTGAAAAAGTGAGGACTGATATCTTTAATAATTTTACAAAGGTGCCTACTACTTTACAACTGAGGGTAGTGGAATCCCAAGTGAAATCTGTTGTTTCAGAACAAACCTCAATCAATCAAAGAATTGATTCTCTGGATACTAAGGTAACTGAAATTCAAGCCTCTCTTTCCTTAATTTTGCAATTATTGTCAAATCCTGATGTCAAAAAGGGGGAGAAGGTTATTCAGACAAAATGTACACCTGATCTAGTATTAAGAAATAATGATGATGATACTGGAGATGATGGTGGTGACAAAGCGATACAAGGAGAAACCTCTGATGCTGTTGTTATGAAGACAATCCAAACTTCTCAAAGTCAAACAACGCAGTCAACTCATGTTTCTGATTCTGGAGTTAAGACAGTAAGAACATTGGTGCAATCTCAGATTCTGACGGAAGATCAAATCCTGACACCTGGTCATGGACACATTCTTGCTACAATTCCTGAAGGTGATGAAGATGTAATTATTGATAATCCTGAAGATGCATCAAATTTATTCCAGAAGTTTTCTACAAAAGACGGTAGAATTGTTACTCTTTATCACACTGATAAAAGAGTTCAACAATTATTTGCCAGAAAAGCACTCTCTACAGCAAGTGAAGAATATCCAGATCTCTCACATGAAGAATTCTTGAGACTACAAAGAGAGACAATGGAAAGCTATACTGCTCCTGCTAGAGGTAGAGGAAGCAGAGGTAGGAGAGGTGCTAGAAGAAATAGAAGAGGTTCTTCAACTCAAACAGTACCTAGACAGACAAGGTCTAGAGGGTTAAGAATTGAAGAAATTCCTGAACCAATTCAAACTCTAGTAGTTCTTGACAGATCTACTTTTGGTGATGATGGAATTGTTGAAGAAGAACCTGAATTGAGAAGAAAATCAAGTAAATCAACTCTCAGCAATACAAATCAAATTGAAGATTCTAATCCTGACATCATTCAAGATCCTGACGAATCTGAAATTCTGCAAGAAGTTGATTTGATAATCTTATCTACTGTTGTTGATTGTCACAACAAAGAAGTAGATGAAGAAGAAGAAGCCAGAAGAAGAGATATTACAAAAAGAACCAAGTGTACAAAGTATGGGCTGACATGATTTTGTCAACTATAAGAAGAAGACTGGATGGAAACAGTAATTTCGATGGTAATTATATTCCCATGTACTTAAATCAAAGAGGTCAGGATGTGGAAATGCAAAGAGGTACTGCTGTTAAAGAAGTAACTTTTGGTATGACCCAACTTACTCTCAATCCTGATGGGAAGGAAATTGCTTATCTTTTGCTTGAAGAGCACAGTCTACAGAAAAGCTCCATACAGAATCTCAGAGCAGCTATCTACCAGATTAATGAGGAAGATGAAGAACTCAGAAATCTTAAGGAAAGACTGATTCAAATTCTTGAAGAAAAAGAAGAAAGTTTATTATCCAACTTCTTGAAGATGAATCTGTTCTATCACAAATCTTAAACAGATAAGTTGTTTCTGAAGATACTCGTACATTTTGATACATGTTTTTGACATCATTGAATATTTGGAATCTATACTTTATTTCACAAAGTATGAGATTGGGGGAGATTGTTAGATCAGAATTCAATGATCGTCAGAAGCTAGACTCAACTGATCAGGATTGCTGACGTCATCAGTATTGCATGGTCATCAGTATTTGATCAAGCGTCAGTATCTTATTGATCATCAGGATTCCTACTCAGACTATGATCAGGATTGATCATCAGAACTTGAAGCTGATCAGGATTCCTACTTCGAGTTATATTTGGAGTCTAGATAAACATGGAAGTTTATTCTATTTGTTCCTGGTTTGTAGAATGCAGCTATCGATTAAAGATATGTTTCTATCTTTGTTATTGATTAGGACTTATCTTGTTATTGATAGAGAAGCTGTGTGTATTATATAAACACAGTCTTGGTTTCGATTTATGAATTCATGAGAGAGGGAACATAATCGAAGAGAAGCTCTTAAGAACAGAATTTCTTGAGAGAGTTTTTGTAAACTAGCAGCTCTCAAGAACATCAGAATTTCTTGAGAGAGTTTGTAACAGTTTTATATCAGATTTAATAAAGCTGTTATCTTTCTTTTCATATTTGTGATATATACATTAAGAAGTCGATTATCTTACTCTATTGTATTCAACCCCCCTTCTACAATAGATTATTACTGGGCAACATTTGTAATACTTTGTGTAGGGAGAAAACGACCAACAGGCCATCCAAATAGCCATTTCACAGCCAAAAAAATTAATTATAAAGACATAGTTAGCCCAAATAGCTAACATCAAACAACTAATCATGTTACTCTCAGTGAACTTATATTAACAAACCGGGGAATCTCACCTAAATAATTTTTAAAAAAAAGTATTTTAGCAATTTCATGTAAAAGGGTCCCAAATTTTTTTTCACACTAGGCCAACAAAACCTCATGGCAGCCCTGATTACATTAAACATGTTAGGTCCCAAGTATCGTAGAAGTGGAGGAATACGATACTCACAAATAATTTAATTTCGTTCGCGGATTAATCATTCAGTTCTATAACGAAATCAAACACACCAAACCAAATCAAGTTTGGGGAATATATCTTTTTATAAATATAAACCTCGAGGGGTGCTACAATTTCTAATCCGTAGATTAGCTTCAATGAGTTCTAAGTTATACACAATCAAAACTTTGATAGAATTCAAGCAGAATTAATTTCTCTGGTATTTTCTCTCTGGCTTGATCTCTCTCAGTTATTGCTACTGTGAAATAACTCGACTGAGGAAGACACTGCCTCTCTCTTAGTAATTGTAGACTTGTTTTTAGAAAAACCATCGAACCAAAAAGAATTGGATTATTCTTGGCCGTTGGATCTTCATCAACTTGACAAACAAAACAAACTTTTCACCTGCTCCCACATTTGAAAACTATCGAATGAATAAATGAATTTACCATTCGATAGTTTTTAAATAAAAACTATCGAAAAGTAAATTACTTTACTTTAGTTTTCAAATGGTTTTCTTAAATCCCATTCGATAGTTTTCTAAAAAGAAAAACTATCGAATCCTTTTCTTGTCTTTGATCTCTTAGAAAAGCTTCTGAGCTTCAGGGTGTTTCAGTTTTAGACTGTATCAATTTCTTCTGAGACGATAAAACACCTTGATCTTTTAAGTGTCGTCACCTAGTGCAACTGGTATGGTTCACAGATGAATAATCACTTGATCAATTCTTCTTCTATGTCTTCAATTCAATGCTGCTGATAAGTCCCTTGTCGTTCTGGTTGCTTCAATTAAATCACTGGAATCCCGTGGTACTTAACCCTAAATCATTCACATACTTCTGTCGTCTTGAAAGTCTTGTTCCTTTTGCTGTCACTGAGGCTTGAACATTTTCATGAACTTCTTTCCGTGACCTGTTTACGGACTTCAAGAATACATAACGTATTTTGATTTTTTGAGTTTACCTTTTCTTCTTTGATTCTGGATTCTTGTGCTTCTGTTAATATTATTGTATGTCTTGTCCTTTGTTGAGTTGTAGTTATCTCTTTTACATCTTATGTTACATTATGCTTTACAAAACATGGTAGTACATTTCAAAGGTGGTGGAATGAACAGAGGATATGGTTAGCTAGGGCAATAACTTTGTATTTATTTGGAATGATCGAGTACATTTTTAAATGTTTAAACATTGCAATACAAGGATTCGAATTGACAAGCAAAATAAAAGATATTGAAAAAGCAAGCGATATGCTAAAGGGAAGTTTGAATATGAAGTCTCATCGCCCATGTTTGTGCCACTAGCATCAGTAGCTTTAGTCAACCTCATACCCAGTGACGGAGGTAGGGGGTCAGAGGGGCCCGTGCCCCCCTCAAATTCCTAATATAGGTGTTGTGGTATACATGTAGTTGAAAATGTATTGGTAGCTCAGCTGGTAGTGGGTGTGATTTCTTCCGTGGAAATGAGGGTTCAATTCTTGTACTGTCATTCTACATCAATTTTTTCTTTGTTTTCCAACTTTTTCCATTGCCTCTTTGTTTTTGATTTTTTTTTTATATAATGTAAAATTGGTCCTCCCTAAATATTCTTCATGGCTCTGTCACTGCTTATAACAATAGTTAAAGGAAGTATATTTTGTTACAGAAGTGGAAATGTGGCTGAATTGCTAGTGCAAATGTTCATATCTTGTTTTGGGGTGTTGAACTGTTTGCCAAGATATAAAGCTATGCTTCTGAGAAGAAGTGATAATGGAAGGATGCCTACCAAAATCACCATTATTTCAGCTTTTGTGGCAGCAGCTCTTTATGCAACAGCGATTTCTATTTGATTATTTTTAAATGTTGTACTCTATATTCTTATTTCATTTGTCAAGTAAAAAAATATTGTATTATGTGGTTTGATCGTAGTAACTTGGTAAATAGCCGTCTGAAATGAGCTATGCACTCTGAATGTTCTGTGTGTTTAAATTACTATAAGAATACTAGATTTACCTAAGCCAGTACACACTTAAATTTAGCTCTTCTACCCCCAGAAGGAGCCCAGATGTAGAGGCGTGAATTTGTAGAAATAGTGGTGGAACAAGAATTCTGAAACTGTCCTTGTTCAGGGGGAATCCTTCATCATCACCTACATCCTTTGAAGCCCCAAATCTTCCTTCATGCGAGATCCTCACATGTCCCTTAGTCCTCCCTTGTGTAACAGTGCCTGGCACCCAACTACTTTCATGTGTTTATTAATTGTCCGTATTGTATTTCTAATTTAAATAGTACAGATTCATTTGAAAAAGAACTAATATACCTCATCCTGGGGTTCAAAGACCCAAGATATTATTTTTAGACAACATGAACATAAATACCGATAAGATACATATATGATAAATACGCATGTTATACATGTCATGAATCTAAAATAATTTTCATTTAACTTCAATGATATTATTCAGTAGAATCATGAAACAACTAAAGAAGAAGATCATTAGGAACAAGAACATATTGGCTAGAAGGTGGAAAGTACAGAGATAGCCCACTTATATGCCTTTCATTTCTTCTCCGTTATCTTTATCTGTAGCCTAAACTTATTGTGTTCTTGATGTTTATTGTACCAAACATGGTGTATTTAATCAAGCATGGTTAGGGGTGCCAAAGGTGGACTAAATGGCACTGATGCAATAGTCTTTTTTGCCTCGTTCTGATCGACTATTTTCTGCAACCATTGTGAAAATCCTTCTCCTTTTCATCCTCAGTCCACTTAGATCTGTAGTAGTGTTCTTCGGAATGTTCATTGTTTTTAGAAGCAGGCAAGAACATGCTTCCCCATTGTGGAAAGTGCACTAGTGCCATAGGAAGTGCGAGTACTACGGCCATAACTCCCATTCAAGTGAGACCCATTGCAGTAGAAAATGTTGTACCCGTAAAGAAAAGTAATTGAGTCAAACCACCTTCAAAGTTTCCACCTGCTCCAGTTAGTCCGTTAAGCAAACCAAAAGATCGTCGTGAAACAAAAGGACTGATGCCATACGTTGCACCACAAGCTGCTTAGACACCAACTGAGAAAAGGATCATGGCTAATATAGTAATAGGCAATGAATTAGCGCGACCAAGCCATATGCAAAAGATTCTTCCTGTCGTTTGAAGTATCCGTAGGATCCATAGTCTCCCTCTCATCCCAAATTTTCTTGCTGCTAAATCTGAAGCATATCCTCCAAATGGCCGAGAAGCAAAGTTGGCTATGCCAAAAGTTGCAGCAACTATACCAGCTGTGTGTGGAGCTTTAGGTTAAACCTGTCACAAAAATATTCCGAGATAACATTGTTTATGCACAGCTCCACACCCACGGAAAAGCCGTAGAAGAGGAAAAAGATCCAAGTCATGTAGTTTGTTACTGCATATACCATGATACCAGGACACATGACCAAGAAAACATAAATCTTAGGAGTAGCTATTAGATATTAAATAAATAATATAGAGTTAGTTAAAAGTTAGACTTACATATTCATGCACGGTATATTACTGTGATACATCTGTAAGACTATAAAGTCACCATCTCTGTAACTAATTCAGTTAAGCAATGTAGATTTACATTTCATCTCTCTATACACTATCTCTTTCTTTTTATCTCTCTAGCTTAATCAATCTCTCTCTCTCTCTGCAACTATCAAGATTATCTCTTTGACATGGTATCAGAGCGATCACAACACGTATCATTGCTCCTATGGTTGTGTAATCTCTCGAGGTTAAGTGTTTCTTAATCTCTCTCCGCTGCATCTCTGTACGCGATATCTCTCTCTACACTATATCTCTCTGTGTGTATCCATATTTGTGTATCGGTGTGTTACACATCTGAGATAGTTGTTTCGTCGTGTTCATATCTCAATTGTGATAATTGTCAATTGAAATTGTCAATTGTGCTACCTGTTAGCTTTGCCTCAATTTTATTTGACCTAGTTTGTTAATTGTTGCACTATTCTTCAATTGAATACAGTTGAAATGTGTTCATTGCTTGTAATTACAATTACTTGTTAGATTGTAATCTCTTTCCTGAATCAACATTTGTGAAGAATCTCTCAATCAAGCATTTTCTCTTCTACTGCAAGAAGAATCTCAGAGAGAGTTTGCTTCTAATGTTTACTCTCCTATCTCAGAAAACATGGCAATGAATGTGAAGTTTAATCCTACTTTTTGAGCTAAAGGTGCTAATCAATCTAGTCAACGAAAATCTGCTGATATCTCTATTGTGTGTGACTACTGTCAAATGACAGGACATTCAAGAGACAAATGTTTGTGTCTTCATGGCTATCCTGAATGGCACAAGTTACATGGAAAGCCAAAACCAAAGCCAAGAAAGCAATTGAATACTACTCACAAATCTGTTGCTGCTCATGTCACCAGTGAGATTAAAACTACAGATTCTCCTAAAGATGTCACTGTAAATGCTTTTTTCTGATTCTCAATGTCAGAAACTAGCAAAAATGATTCAGGAATTTACTAAGCAATCTTGGGCTTCATCCTCTTCCAATGTTCAACTATCTGGTATGCATCTTCCTGCTTCATTTGCTGTATTTTCTACTGCTGTTAGTGCTCACTCTGCTGGCATAGTTAGTCCTCTAAGCACTTATGATTGGATAATAGATACAGGAGCTACCAATCATATTACATTTGATCACACAATTCTTATGTTGTGTTTGGTTGGGGTGAATGGAATGGAATGGATGAAATTAAAGGAAAGTAATGGGAGTTGGAGAGAAGATTTGAAAAAAAATGAGATAGTGCAAAATTGTTATGATAAGAATTGTCAAGAAAATGAATGAGTTAGGGAATGAAGCATTCCATCTCATAGTGGGGTTTTTGAATTATAATGTAGGTGATTAAGAATGGAATGAGCTTGAGAATGAAAGTTGGGAGTATTTAACTATTTTATATTTTAAATCTCATTCCATTCCATTCCATTTCAATCGCCCCAACCAAACACATCATAAGTGACTCAAAGTTAGTAAACTCATTCCTTCATCTACCAAACAATACCACTGTTCCTATTACTCATATAAGAAATGTCAAACTATCATCTTCTCTCACTCTATTGGAGGTCTTATGTGTTCCTTCTTTTCACTGTAATCTAGTGTCTATTTCTCAACTCACCAAACAATACTCCTGGGCCATGTTTGTTTCATGATATTAAGTATGGGATAGGATAATAATCCTTTAAATTTTCCTATCTCATGTTTGTTGTTCAAAAACTTATTTAGGATAAGTCCAAGAATTATAATCCTTTAAATTTTTCTTTCCCATGTTTGTTTTGTTGGAGTAGAGGATAGGAATATAATCCCCTCTAATACTTGGTTGGAGGAGGTATTATTTAATCCCCTCTAACAAGTCATTTTTATAAAAGATTATAATCCCCTCACTATAATCATATGCAAAACAAACATAGGATTGGAAAATTTAAAGGATAGTAGTCCAATCCCATGATTATCCCTCAAAAAAAACAAGGGATAAAATTTTAAAGGATTTTATTCCAATCCTAAACTTAATACTTCAAAACAAACATGGGATATCATAATTTAAAGGATTATAATCCCTACCACTTTAATTGATGGAATTATTTATCCCCGGATGATAATCCCGGGATTATAATCCCTCCAAACAAAAATGGCCCTATCATGCAAGCTTTACTGAACAAACTTGCTTTCTGCAGGACCCTACCTTGAAGAGGGAGAAAGAGATTGGTAGATTAACTGATGGTCTCTACAAATTACAAATCTTTGATTCCTCTTCCTATATCAGTACTCCTACTGCAGATACTTGCATTTTTCCTTCTTCTTGTAATGTGTCTTGTAATGCCAGTAAAATTTCTGATAATGCTGTATTGTGGCATAATAGAATGGGGCATCTATCTGTGGATGTCCTAAACAAATTACCTGATGTTAGTGTCAAACACTCTGAATTTTCAAATTGTGATGTATGTCATTTCTCTAAGCAACACAGATTATCCTTTGATCTCAGTGATTCTCATAGTACTCTATTGTTTGAGATTATTCATGTTGATGTGTGGGTGCCCTATAAACAGGTCACCCATAACAAGTGCTCTTATTTCTTAACAATAGTTGATGATTACTCTAGAGCTACTTGGATATTTTTATTTCAGCATAAAACTCAAGTTCCTAATCTACTTAAGACATTTCTTCTTTATGTCAAAAATCAATTCAAATCCTCTGTTAAAACTCTGAGATCTGATAATGGCTCAGAGTTCACTAATCATGAAGTTTTTGATTTACTTCATATTCATGGAATTATCCATCAAACAAGTTGTGCAAAGACCCCACAATAAAATGGGAGGGCCGAAAGAAAACATCAGCGCCTTCTCAACATTGCCAGAGCACTGAAATTTCAATCTCACTTACCTAATTCTTTTTGGGGTGATTTTATCCTTACTGTTGCACACCTTGTTAACCTCCTACCTGTAAAACACCTAAACTATAAAACACCTTTTGAGCTATTGTATAACAAATCTCCTGATTATAAGCACCTAAAAGCATTTGGATGCTTATGTTATGCCACAAATGTTACTGCTATTCCTGACAAGTTTGGTTCAAGAGCCATCAAGGGCATATTTCTAGGTTACCCTTATGCAAAAAAAGATATAGAGTCCTTGATCTCATCACAAGAAAATGTTTTATTTCAAGAGATGTACAATTTCTGGAAAATATCTTCCCATTTCTCACTGAATCTAGTTCCTTTACACCTTTATTTCCTGCATATGATTCACCTTGTGATGATATTCTTCTAACTTATGACTCATCATCTCTTTAGAATGCTTTTACACCTTTGTCATCATCTCATATGTCTCCTCCTCCCTCTCCATTGCATGATGCTCCTCAACTATTATTGACTCAAAGACTTGTTAGAACTAAAACTATGCCAGCTAAATACAAAGACTTTGTTGGTTTGCCATATGTTTCAGCCACAGCATCCCCAATACAGAGTTGTCTGTATCCTATTCAAAATCATGTGTCTTATTAGCATCTGACACCTAAATACAGAGCTTATGTAGTTTCTACATCCAAAATTTCAGTACCTTATACCTTTAACCAGACAGTTAAAGATCCACACTGGTGTGAAGCAATGAAAACTGAAATCAAAGCTTTGGAATCCAATGATACATGGGATTTAGTCCCCTTACCACCTAATCAACATGTTATTGATTGCAAATGGCTATTTAAGGTCAAGTACAATCTAGATGGTACTGTAGAATGGTATAAAGCTCATCTAGTGGCCAAAGGATTTACTCAAGAATTTGGAATTGACTATTTTGATATCTTTGCCCCAGTGGAAAAGATGGTTACTTTTAGAATTTTTCTAAGTGTTGTTGCTCATAATGTGTGGAATGTTACTCAAATGGATGTGACCAATGCATTCTTGCATGGTAACTTGCATGAAACTGTTTACATGAAACTTCCACCTGGCTACAGAGTACTCTCCACAGTGACAGTAGTTTATTTGTCTTCTCAAAGGATTCTATCTCCATGGATGTTCTTGTTTATGTTGATGATATACTGGTCACAGGTTCCTCCAATTCACACATTGCTGCTATGAAGACTTATTTGAATACCAAGTTTAAAATCAAAGACTTAGGACCACTAAAATACTTCTGAGGTATTGAAGTGGCCAGGTCAACTGCTGGGTTCTACATTAATCAACGTAAATATGCCTTGGACTTACCTAAGGAAACTGGTATGTCTGCAGTTAAGCCTTTGGTTGTTCCCATTAAGCAAAATCACAAGCTTATAGACAATTCTTCTTGTCTGCTTTCTGAATCTGAGGCATCTATGTACAGAAGATTGGTTGGTAGATTAATATATCTCACAATTACCCGACCTGACATGTACTATCTCAATTTTTTTCAAATCCTCGTACTGATCATTTGCAAGCTGTTTATCGAGTTCTCAGGTGTGTTAAACAGGTACCTGGTCAAGGATTACTTATATCAGCCACAGGATCTCTAAAGCTCACAGCTTTCTCTGACTCTGACTGGGCAGGTTATCCTGAATCTCGGCAATCTCTTACTGGCTTTTGTATCTTGTTTGGCCCGTCTTTCGTGTCTTGGCGCACAGTCTCTCGTTCATCTGCAGAAGCAGAATATCGTTCAATGGCTGATACCTGCTGCGAAATTACATGGCTAATTGTTTTGCTCAAAGATTTTCAAATTGATCATAAGGAAGTTGTGTTTCTTTTTTGTGACAACAAATAAGCTTTATACATTGCATCCAATCTGGTTTTTCACAAGCGTACCAAACACATTGAAATAGACTATCATCTTGTTCGTGAAAAGCTTCTCAAAGGCATCATTCAAACTCATCATCTTTCCACCTCTCAACAACCAGCAGACATGTTTACAAAGGCTATTGGAGCTACTGTCATTAAGCATCTTATCTCCAAGTTGAATGTTTGTAATATGTTTAACACTCATTCAACTTGCGGGGATGTTAGATATTAAATAAATAATGTAGAGTTAGTTAAAATTTAGACTTACATATTCATGTACGGTATATTACTGTGTGATACTGTAAGACTATAAAGTCACCATCTCTGTAACACTAATTAATTCAGTTAAGCAATGTAGATTTACATTTCATCTCTCCGTACACTATCTCTTTCTCTTTATCTCTCTAGCTTAATCAATTTCTCTCTCTCTCTGCAATTATCAAGATTATCTCTTTGACAATAGCACCTGCTAGTTTTATAGCCTAATAGATAAAAGGCATTAGTAGTTGAGTGACTCCACCACCCATGTCTCCCCAGCCGCTGGTAGTTCCATTAACAAGCCCAATAATCTTGCTATTAAACATTGTACTCATCCAAAACTGGCATGACACAAATGTGTCAAGTGAAAATCCAATAAGAAATCGAATCGCTATGTATCCTTTTGTGCTGATGACACAAATGCCATAGAAAACACGATAGGTGCTGCTAAAATGTTTATAACAGCACATCCATGTCGTGGACCAATAAGATCACAAACTACTCCCATAACAAGCCTAGAGAATATGCTTCCTGAAACAGGAGCAACACCATCATTTCTAATGTCACTTCTGGTGAGATTAATATTGTCGCGGATAATAGGCACAGGAGGGGCTGCAGCGAAGGTGGATACAAAACAAGTAAAGAAAGAAATCCATGAGAGATGGAAAGCTCTCATATGAGGTTGTGCGAAGGAGAAGATTTTTAAGGTGGTGGCCTTATGTTCCGAATCACGGGTAAATAAAATTTAACTGTTTTGTCAGTACGGACTTCAGGGGAAGTGACAGACAAGGCAAAACTTTGTTCCCTTCCACTAGCCCCATGCATTGAGGTTCCAAAGGAACCTTCAGATGCTGCCATTTCTCTTTTAGAAGTAAAGGATGATACGGAAATTAATGTCGAAGATACTATAGTAGAAACAAGAAAGAAAGGAGTAAGCGTCGGTATTTTATAATGGTTTTTCATTGACATTGTACAAACTCACAATATTTGATAGGCTATGTATAGCCCGGACCCGTCCTGGACCCCGGATCACTACCAAAGAACCCGGACTCATATCTCAATCATGGTCCACCAACTAGTCTGGATTCATATTTTGTCATGACTCACCTACAAGTCCTAACCCATATTGGAGTCATGGCTCATCTATAATCCTAGCCCATATTGGAGTCATGGCTCGTCCATAAGTCCGAACTCATATGGGAGTTATGGCTCATCTAGTAATCCGAACTCATCTCGGAGTCCTGGATCGTCAGAAAATCCAAACTCATATTAGAGTCCCGGCTCGTCTACTAGTCCGAACTCGTATCGGAATCCTGGTCCATCAATAAGTCCGAACTGATATTGTAGTCCAGGCTCACCTACAAAACTCGAGTTCGCAGATGTGGCTTAAGTTCAAAGTTTAACTCATTCCTGGCGACAAAGGCAATAATCTACGTGAGAAAGACTACACATTGTTACGTGACGTGTTTAGGTCATCACTGAGGGCCACACCTGGAGAGGACACGTAAGAAT
Organism: Heracleum sosnowskyi; assembly: GCA_030848705.1. Classification (NCBI taxonomy): domain Eukaryota; kingdom Viridiplantae; phylum Streptophyta; class Magnoliopsida; order Apiales; family Apiaceae; genus Heracleum; species Heracleum sosnowskyi. The sequence continues at coordinate 65,081,687 of CM061241.1, read as the reverse complement.
CCCTAATGATTGGCACAATCGTGTCCTATTCAAGCCACACGCCGGCAGGAGCCTGGCACACGACACCACAATTCTACACCTGAACACGTGGAATCCATCAACATCACCCAGGTGTCCTACCTACCTAGGATTCGACGCTCATGATTGCAGGTACAACCCCTAAACCCTAATTCTTGGCCTATAAATAGACCAAGGAAAAGAGGTCTAGGGGTTACATTCTCTTTTACACACTCACACTATACATACACCCTCCATATTTAGATTTCTCTACAGCCCTATCTTCCTTTCCAAAGCCATTACTTATTCTCACGCTGGAGGCGCCGCCAGGGTCCAAACCCCCCTCCGGTGTTGTTTTGCAGAGTCCCAACCGCAGCGACACCGCTTCCAGGCGTGTGATCGGCCGGGAAGGACTAGATCGGAATTTGGAGTTATCATTTGGCGCTAGAAGGAGGGGCAACCCTGTCTTGTGGTCACGGTGCCGCTAGACTCACCATCATCAACAAGCTCCTTCATCTTTGAAGGAGTCCTAGTTAAATCCAGTAAGATCTAAGCAAACTCCTTCGTTTTAACAACCAAACATGAACTCTTTAGCCCATTTCTCCAATGTATGCATGTTTTTAACCTTATTTAGCCCAGATCTGTTTATTTTTAGCCTTGTTTAGCATTATCTAGCTTTCTTGCTCCAGTTGTTGCTTAGATCTACATTGCTCTCTTATAGATCTGTCTTGAAAACCAATTTTCTTGCTTCGAAAAACACCAAACCCAGAAAGTACATGCATAAATTGTCTCCTTCTCATTGATAAACCAAGATCTAGCCGAAATTTACTTTGATTTTGAAAAATTGTATTACCCCAAAAGGCTGTGTACATTGGTTGTTCTTGAATCATGGCTCGAGGAAGTAAATCTGTGTTAAGACCCACAACCAGTACCCCAAGACAAGAACCACCCACAAACCTGAACCTGAATGTTGGTGAAGTACCCCCAGTCCTGACTCTGGCATCTAAGATAATCCGGCCTGATGATGCCCGGGTTGAAATTGAAGTTAACAAATTCAAGTATACGGATGTCAACATGGAACCCGGTCTCATGGAAAACCTGACCGGGGACCAGCTTGCTGACGCAATTCGGATGTATAAAGAAGCTCGGCTAAATGAAGTTGATCAGGTTGAGAACTCACATGACTCCGGAGACTCCCACCGATCCCGTGCCTCAGTTTTCGACAGAATCGGAGGCAAGGACAAGGAAACCCGAAAAAGAACCCACCACAGGACCAACAATCAAAACCAAGATACCGAAGCTGAAAAGCTCAGAAAGCTAGCTGACTTGAGGGAAAGGATCCGGAATGAAGAGCAAGCTAAACTTGACCTCAAAATCCAAAGAAGAATTCAAGAGGAGGAGGCCCGGATTATGGGCAGAACTCATGAAAAGAGGAGAACCCGGGCCCCTAGCCTTGACATAGTCTCAGATGATGAACCCCAAGAAGACTTGATGGACATGATCCATGAGCTCCAGAAAAAGTTTGGCCAGGACTCGGGGATTGACATTGGGGATACATTGACACCCTTCAGCTACTCGCTCGAGGCGACACCAAGGCAGAGAAATCTCAAACATTACAACTTTGATTCCTTTAATGGTTTGGGTGACCCTGAGGAACATATAAACTATTTTGAACAAATTTCAATGATATATTATTACAATGATCTAACCAAGTGCAGGTTATTTGCCTCAACCCTCAATTCCGGAGCCCAAAGATGGTTCAGCCGAATCCCTTCTCGAAGCATCCACAATTGGAAGCAGTTTCGGGAATCCTTCTTGAGACGCTTTCGAGCCAATAAGACCCATGAAATGCACATGTGCCACCTAGAGACAGTCCGGCAAGTCCGGGGAGAGGCATTGGCCACTTATATGAAACGCTTCCAGGAAGCCATCAACAATGTGAGCAACCTGGACGAGCGTGAAGCCCTTACAATCTTCCGAAGAAACCTGGATCCTGACAACAATGAAAGATATGTCCTTGACCTCATCCATAAAGAACCACAGAGCCTGGCGGCGGCCTATTCCATGGCAGCCCGGTTCATCAAAGAAACAGATGTCCTTCAAGCTATGCGGATGACCAGGCAAGGACTCTCCCCACCCCGGACCGAAGACCGCCAAAAGAGCAATTTCCACCAAGACAAAAAGTTCAAACCTAACAGACAGAGCAACTACATCCAAAGCTCTCATCTTGCATTGACAGCACCATCCCCGGGCTCCACTCAGAGAAACGAACCCGGACAGCCCAAACCCAAGCGCGAGCCCAGACCTGAGCCTAATTGGACTCCTCTTAACCGGGCTCGTGAAGATATTCTCAAAGAGGTACGAGATAAACCATTCTATTACCCTCCCAAACCAATGCTCACAACCCCAGAAAACCGGTCAGTTCACAAACATTGTGATTACCATGAAACCCATGGGCATACAACCGAAAATTGCCTCTCTCTGAAATTTTTTGTGGAAGACAAAATCAAAAAAGGCAACATGGGGCAGTATATAGCTCGGCGAGTTGCTGACCGAGGAGAGGGATCAGGAAAAGAAAAGAATGTCGTGAATGTGGTTATGGGCGGATCCAACTCACCTCCAAGAAGCCCGGACTCAGGAGACGAAGTAATGATGGTGCAGGCCTGTCCGGAACAAGTAATAACCTTCAGCAAGGATGACTTTGAAGGAATAAACCCCAACCACAACGAAGCCTTGGTCGTGAGTCTTGATATAGCAGAAAATGAGGTCAGAAGAGTCCTAGTTGATAATGGATCTTCTGTCAACATCCTGTTCAAACATACTATGGACCGGATGCAGCTGGGCAGCATAAGAATGAATGATTGCAGGGAAGATCCCCTCTACGAATTCGGGAACAATTTGGTCCCCATTCAAGGAACCCTTTATCTCCCAGTCCTGTTCGGGACCTTCCCGAAGCAGGTAACCAACACGGTAAAATTCTATATCATCAACACTCCATCATCTTATAATGTCATTCTGGGGAGACCAGCCCTTACCAAACTCCAAGCTATAACCTCAACACCCCACCTCAAATTCAAGTTTCCCACTCCCGGGGGTATTGGAGAAGTCCCGGGCGACTATGAAATGGCTAGCCGTTGCTATGGGCAGGCTTTGGTAATGGCAGAGACCGACCCCGAGAATAAAAGGAAAGCAAACTCCTACCAAAAAAATCTGAGCAGGAAGAAACACAGATACAACAAAAAGACAGAGCCCGGAAAGGAGGTCCATAACATTGAAAACCCATCAGCCCAGACCTACCTTGACCAGATTGTACAAGCCCGGGTCCAGCAGTATGTCTCTAAGGCGGAAATGGCAAAAGTGGAGGCTGCTGTTGAACTCGAATCCATCGAACTAGTAGAAGGGAACCCGGATAGACAAGTTAAAATTGGAACCGGGTTAGACACAGTGTTCAAGAAGGAGTTAACTGAGTTGCTCCGAGAATATGCTGATGTATTTGCTTGGAGCCCGGATGACATGCCTGGGCTCTAGGAGTCTGTTGCTATGCATAGCCTGGATGTTGATCCGAGAAAGAATCCAGTAAAGCAGAAACGAAGGAACTTTGCTCCAGAGAGACAGAAAGCAATCGATGAGGAGGTTGAAAAGCTACTCAAGGCCGATATCAACTGCGAAATAAAGTATCCGGAGTGGCTGGCCAATGTTGTCTTAGTCAAGAAACCAAATGGAAAGTGGCGAATGTGTGTGGACTACACTGACTTAAATGCTGCATGTCCCAAAGACCCTTACCCCCTTCCCAGCATTGACCAACTCATCGATGCGACAGCCGGGCATGTCATGTTGAGTTTCATGGATGCCTTCTCCGGTTATAATCAAATAAAGATGAACCCAGCTGATATAGCCAAGACAGCATTTATAACACACCGGGCGGTCTACGCCTATAAACTTATGCCTTTTGGATTAAGGAATGCTGGATCTACTTACCAAAGGGCGATGGTGGAAATCTTCAAAAGTCAGTTGGGGAGAAATCTGGAATCATATGTCGATGACATGATAGCAAAGTCAACAACTGTCCAGACCCACATTTCTGATCTGAAAGAATGTTTTGAAAACTTAAGGAAGCAAGAGATGAAACTGAACCCGGACAAATGCACTTTCGGGGTTGGAGCGGGAAAATTCTTAGGTTTCATGATTAGCCAGAGAGGAATTGAAGCCAACCCAGAAAAAATCAAAGTGATTACTGAGATGCAAGCACCCCGGACTCAGAGAGACATACAGAAACTTGCAGGATCGTTAGCAGCATTGCGAAGGTTTATTCCTAAGCTCGCAGATCGTTGCTTGCATTTCTTCAACTTGTTGAAGGGAGCTCAGAAGAAGAAAGATATTGTCTGGGGCCCGGATTGCCAACAAGCTTTCGACTCACTCAAAGAATACCTAGCCGCACCGCCAATCTTAACCAAACCCGAGCCCGGGGAGCCTTTAAGCATTTACTTGTCTGCAGGTACCTTGGCTGTGGGAGCAGCACTAATCCGGGATCATGACGGTGAGCAGAAACCGGTTTATTATGTGATCCAAGTGCTCAAAGATGCTGAAACCCGTTACCCAAACCTCGAAAAGTTTGCTTTCGCTCTCGTCACTGCATCCCGGAAGCTGAGGCATTATTTCCAAGGGAGGGAAATCAAAGTCATAACTGATCAACCACTCAGGAAAATTATTCACAAACCTGATATCTCGGGGAGATTGGTTAACTGGGTTGTTGAGCTAAGCCAATTCTCCCTCACTTTTATCCCAAGAACATCTATCAAATCCCAAGCTCTAGCCGATTTCATTGTGGAATGTTCTTTCCCCGAACCTGTTCACATTTCAATGGAGACAGAACCCGGGGAGGAGTCCACACTTGATCATGAAACCTGGATGTTGTATGTAGATGGCTCATCAACCAATGAGAGATCTGGAGCCGGGCTCATACTCAAGAGTCCGGATGGATTCAAGATAAAGCAAGCGATTGGATTTCAGTTCCAAGCAACGAATAATCAAGCAGAATACGAAGCTCTTCTAGCCGGACTCCGTCTAGCCCGAAGTTTAAGGGTGAAAAAGCTAAGGATTTTCAGCGATTCTCAGATAGTGGTCAAGCAAACGACCGGAGAGTATGTGGCAAAGGACCCAACACTGGGAAGGTATCAAGCCCTGGTTCAAGGTTTCCTAGCCATGATACCCAAATTTGAAATTTTTCAAGTAAATCGAGAAGATAACACAGAAGCTGGCATCCTATCTAAACTAGTCCAGAACTCGGCTGATTTGGATAGCTCAGTTTACTTTGAGGAACTGAATAAACCAACAATGGATCAAGAGGAAGTCATGGAAATTGATGATCAACCCAGCTGGATGACACCCATAATTTTGTACTTGGAGAAGGGAGAACTGCCTTCTGAGAAGAGTCAAGCTCAAAGACTCAAGAATAAAGCAGCAAAGTTCTTTCTGGAAGAAGGGATACTCTATCACCGGACTTACTCGGCACCAATTTTAAAGTGCGTGGGACCGGTTGAAGCTACCTATTGTCTGCAAGAAGTTCATGAGGGAATTTGTGGAGACCACCTATCTGCAAAGGCCCTGGCTCACAAGATTATAAGGCAGGGTTATTAATGGCCTACAATTCATAATGATGCTGTGGAGTTTGTGAAGAAGTGCAAGAACTGCCAACTCTTCAGCAATGTCCCACGACAGAGCCCGGTCTTACCCTCCTCAGTCCTGTCTCCTATTCCTTTCGCTGTTTGGGGCATTGATATCATGGGTCCTTTTCCCAGGGCAAAAGGAGATTTGAGATACTTATTGGTTGCAATCGATTATATGACTAAGTGGGCAGAGGCTAAGGCAATGAGAACAATAAATCAGCAGGATTGCATTCGGTTTATGGAAAATATACTAATGAGGTTCGGGCTACCAATGGTTCTAGTTTCTGATAACGGCCCACAATTTGTGGGGTCCGAGTTCGAAGGCTACCTGAAAGAAAGAGGAATCAAGCATAAAAAGTCATATGTTGCATACCCAAGAGGAAACGGCCAAGTTGAAGTTACAAACCGGATTTTGATTAGAGGAATTGAGAAGAGGTTACAAGAAAGTAAGAATAAGTGGCCTGAAGAACTACCAAACGTGTTATGGGCATACAGGACTAGTCCCCGGACTAGCACTGGTGAAACCCCATTCAAACTCGCCTACGGCACTGAAGCTTTACTACCCATCGAGGTTGGAAATCCCTCCCATAGAGCAATAAATTTTGAAGAGGTGGCTAATGAAGAAGGGTTGCAGACTAACTTGATTTTAATCGACGAGGTCCGGGATCAAGCTGTTGACAGGATGGAAAAATACAAGGAAAAAACTAGAGAGTACTTTGGGAAGAAGGCCCGGGTTAAAAACTTTCAAGTTGGAGACCTGGTCCTTCGTGATACGGAGGCTTCTGATCCTACCAATACCGGAAAGCTCATGCCAAAGTGGGAAGGACCCTACAAGATAATGGAAGTACTCCGGCCCGGAACATATAAGTTGGTTCATATGGATGGTTCTGAGGTCCCCAATACTTGGCATGGACTTAGACTCCGAAAATTCTATCAGTAAGAAGATTGCAGCGACCGGATAAAGAATAAGGAGCTCCCGAAAGCCCAAATTAGAATAAGAACTTTGTATTCCTGATCTTTCTATAAATAAAACCGGTTACGTTCTTTTGTTTTCCCTTCATATTTGTTTAACTTTCAGCAAATTTCAATTTCTTGTAATAGCCCGGGTCCCCAGCAATACGCAAACTACAAACCCTGGCTCAGAGCCATAGGCAAATATTGTAGCCAGGGTCCCCAGCAATACGCACCAAAACCAAAAAAGAGTCCGGCTCAGAACCAAGCTATGAGACCGGACTCACGAGCAATATGCATCAAATGAAAATCTTAGATTCTATTCTAAGTATAAAATAAAGAGTCCGGTTCAGAACCAAGCTATGAGACCGGACTCACGAGCAATATGCATCAAATGAAAATCTTAGATTCTATTCTAAGTATAAAATAAAGAGTCCGGCTCAGAACCAAGCTATGAGACCGGACTCACGAGCAATATGCATCAAATGAAAATCTTAGATTCTATTCTAAGTATAAAATAAAGAGTTTGGCTCAGAGACAAGCTATGAGACCGGACTCACGAGCAATATGCATCAAATGAAAATCTTAGATTCTATTCTAAGTATAAAATAAAGAGTCCGGCTCAGAACCAAGCTATGAGACCGGACTCACGAGCAATATGCATCAAATGAAAATCTTAGATTCTATTCTAAGTATAAAATAAAGAGTCCGGCTCAGAACCAAGCTATGAGACCGGACTCATGAGCAATATGCATCAAATGAAAATATTAGATTCTATTCTAAGTATAAAATAAAGAGTCCGGCTCAGAACCAAGCTATGAGATCGGACTCACGAGCAATATGCATCAAATGAAAATCTTAGATTCTATTCTAAGTGTAAAATAAAGAGTCTGGTTCAGAACCAAGCTATGAGACCGGACTCACGAGCAATATGCATCAAATGAAAATCTTAGATTCTATTCTAAATATAAAATAAAGAGTCCGGCTCAGAACCAAGCTATGAGATCGGACTCATGAGCAACATGCAACACAATGACCCTGGTTCGGAGCAATAGGCAAATAACGCAGCCAGGATCCCCAGCAAAATACAATCCTAAATCCGGGCCCGGACCAAACTAAGCTATAAAGCCGGACCCGGACTAAGCAATCATAAATTAGGAAATATTCCTAAGTACAAAATATATATATGCCCGGCCTGGACCAAACTATGAGGCCGAGCCCCCAGAAATGTGCAAACTAATAACCCTGGCTCGGATCCATAAGCAAATAATGCAGCCAGGGTCCCAAGCAATATGCAATCATAAACTATATGCCCGGACCGCACTAAGATATGTGACCGGGCTCCTAGCACATGCAAATTCAAAATATATACGCAAACATGTAATTTCTAAGAGAGCAAGGAAAGAAAAAGCAAAATACATTACCAAGGTCATAATAAAGATAGAAGCCCGGGTTGTCCATACAACCCGGAAACACTTCCAATGTTAAGAGAGACAAGTCAAACGAAAAAGTAACATTTACATGGGAATTCAACCCCAAAAGGCAAACGCAGTTGCATTAGTTCATTCCGGAATGTGATTAGTTCATTTGGATGGCTGAGGAGAATCCGGCCCAGCTGGAATGATAAATGGATTCGGGCCATCATAAGGCATGGGCTCTCCAAGGCCATCTTCAACGTCTTTCTTGGCTGCAACAAAATGGTCTATGAAGGATTCCCAGCAAGCACTCGGATCGGTCTTGAGATACTTTTCAGCAACAACAAACGTCCGGTAAATCTCAGGAGCACCGGCGTCAGCAATAGCTTGGTCATAAGCAGCAGATTTCTGAAACTCGGCGATAATCTCCTCCTTTGACTTTCTAAGCTCAGCCTGCAAATCATCATATTTATCTTTCATAGCCCCGGACTCCTCTGTAGCGCTCGTGACTTGGGCTTTCAGTTCAGCAACCTCAGAGCTTAGATCGGAAACCTTATTGTCATAAGTCGTCTTGAAAGAGGACAACTCATTTTCCAGGCTTTGATTCCGGTCCTCTTTCTCCTTCAACTCTTGATTCAAGCTTTCCAACTCATGAACAAAAACTGTGGCAGCTCCACTGATCAACGCCCCGGACTGCGAATAAACATGTTAGTAGCACGAGCATTAAGAACTCAAATTAACAAGGAAAAACCATACTTACATGACCCCAGTGTCCAATGGCACGTTTCAGAACAGCTATAACCCCGGACCGTTTCATTTCGTCAACATCTTCATCCGTGGGAATTTCAGATGCCAAACTGGCAAGCTTCTTCAAATCACATGATCCAACCATGACCGGTTGTCCATCAGCACCTTTACCTTTGTCATCAGCGGTGATTTTCTCCACAACAACTCGGGGCCTAGAGGGTGGTTTCCGACCAACATTAATTCTCCTTTTCTTAGTGGTCCGGTCATCAGGAGTACCAATGTTCTCCGCATCAATAGCTTCAACATCAGGGGCGGGGTGGTTTAAGACCGGAGCAGCAGACTCAGCACCGCCCTCTTTCAAAACACTGGAACCGGATCCCTCACCAGCCTTCTTCACCTTGTCATTGTGCACCCCGGAAATTTTCCTTAGAGCCAAGGAATAAGTGTTGTAAGACATGATATCCTCCAATCCCTGATTGTAGTGGGGGAAACCTGAAATAACACAAAAGTTAACAAGAGGCTCAGGCTATAAAACAGTAGAAATACAGGTGTGAATCAAAAACAAACAACTTACATCCTAATTCAAAGAGTTTCTTATGATCCATAAAGGTATCCCGGGTACATTGAAACCCAAGACTCCCACAAAACTTACGAATCCTTCGCAAAGCTGAACCTGTTAGCTTAACTGTTTCAAATGCCTTGGCTTCCTTATCTAAAACAATATGGGGCATGCCACCAAGATCCCAGCCCCTCAACATCAAAACCTCCCCAGACCAACCTTTCAAGGTACTTTGTTGAATCACAGGCTGGGCAGATCCTGACGGAAATCCACATTCCTTAGCACGGAACCGGAGCTCGTAAAGAGGTTTCTTGTTAGACCGGACTAATTGGAAGAGCTGATGGAAAAGTCTGAAGGTGGGGATATATTCGGATTTCTCGCAGCAAGCCAAGAACCAAATAACCCATTTAATCCCGTTAGGAGTCACTTGCATAATTGAGATCTCATATTCATATTTGAAAAGGTGTTTTACAAAATTGTGACATTGGGGATTCCAGCCGGACCGAAGATGTTCCAACCAAACCCCAATATACCCATCATCACCCCGGTCATATATGTGCTCGTTAGATTCGGGCCATCTCCATTCAATTTCTGGCCCGAGTTGGAAAGCAGCCCAGATGGCAACATCCATTTCCTCTTTGGGAAGATCCACAAAAGGCGTTTTAAGTGGGTTAGGAGTTCGGCCAACAACAAGCTGCGCGCAAGCCAGGTCCATAATCTCTTTATTAACAGGCCCGGGAATTCCTTTAGCACCGTGATTATTGTTATAGTGATGATGGAGGTTTTGGTAATATAGATTATGGTCATAGTCAGAAGGCTTCTTGACAAACATATAATCGGTATCATGGTAAAAACCTAAGGGAGTTATAAGACCTCGGCCCGGGGCTAGCACTCTCTCGTTCAATTGAGTTACTACTGGGGGATCCGAGCTAGTAGACATTATGCACCAATCTAGATCTACGAGTTCAAGGTACTGATTTTGGCTAGAGGAGGACGAAGAAGAACAAGAGAAAAATGAATTACTACTACGGATTTCAGAAAGTGGAACAAGCACCCTATTCGCACGCTTCTCTTTCCGAACCATACACCTATTAAGAATCCGGATTAACTATGGTTAGTTATTCAGTTCTATCCTTCAAACACTACATTATTTCATATATGTTAATGTTTGTTACAAAACAATAAGCCTAATGTATGATGATAGCCCGGATGATCCTAAACAAACAAAGTCAAAGTCATGGATAACCCGAACTAGGACCTAAACAATATAAAACATATAACCCAAGCCCGGACTAACACCAAAGCCACAATCACAGAAACATCACAACACAGCACCACAAGCATCACGCAAGATCAAAACCAAAACACTTCCAATTTATAAAACGCCCAAACCAAGAACATCAAGAATGCGATACAAAAACCCAGAAAACCAAAACCAAAAAAAATTAGAACACTTTTAATATATACAACCAAGCCACGACTAAACACTCCTAAACAGGTTACTATAACAATAGACTATTAAAACTATTCAAGAAGCTTCTCAAAACCCCCAATTGAAATGGGAATAGTGCATGCAAAAGAGGAAAATACGGACATGGATTAACAGAAGAAAAAAAAAGAAAAAAAAAGTAGAGCGAGACCAGGTACTTACAGAGAGCGGGAGGATGCAATAGCGTCACAACACAAGACCAAAGATCGCCTGAGAGAGAAAAATCGGTAGAAATGAAGGAGAAGGATGGACAGATAAAAGGTAAAAAGAAGATGAAAGAGAGTCTTTTATAAGCAAAGGGAAGATAGCTCAACAAAGACAGGCGGTACATCGTGATTGGTCACCAAAATCGAAAAAGGAAAAAGTAGAAAAACAAAAGGACGAAGTAATTAATGTTGACAGCGGTTTCACACGGTTACCTAGAAAAAATGGGACAAAACCTTTTCGAAATAAAAGGGGGGAAATGAGAAAAATCGGTTCAAATTCTAGAATTAAAATATTCAAGAGGAGCCCAGATTGTCATCCCTGGGCTTGAGAGAATAAAAGACTCACTCTCAACCCCGGATTGCCACCCTTGATAACAATCCGGGTTGGGGGGCAACAATCAAGCCAGAAATTTTTTCTAAGTTACCCAAAGCCCCACAGCTTTGGACTTGAGAAAGAATCAAGGCTCACTCTCAACCCCGGATTGCTATCTTTGATAACAATCCGGGTTGGGGGCAACAATCAAGCCAGAAATTTTTTCTAAGTCACCCAAAGCCCCGCGGCTTTGGACTTAAGAGAGAATCAAGGCTCACTCTCAACCTCGGATTGCTATCTTTGATAACAATCCGGGTTGGGGGCAACAATCAAGCCAGAAATTTTTCTAAGTCACCCAAAGCCCCAAAGCTTTGGACTTGAGAGAATAAAAGACTCACTCTCCACCCCGGATTGCTATCTTTGATAACAATCCGGGTTGGGGGGGCAACAATCAAGCCAGAAATTTTTTCTAAGTCACCCAAAGCCCCGCAGCTTTGGACTTAAGAGAGAATCACGGCTCACTCTCAACCCCGGATTGCTATCTTTGATAACAATCCGGGTTGGGGGCAACAATCAAGCCAGAAATTTTTCTAAGTCACCCAAAGCCCCACAGCTTTGGACTTGAGAAAGAATCAAGGTTCACTCTCAACCCCGGATTGCCATCCTTGATAACAATCCGGGTTGGTGGGCAACAATCAAGCCAGAAATTTTTTCCACGTTACCTATTCAAGAGCTTCTACTCCCCCATCCAGAAAATCTGCATAAGGGAGTGGGGGGCAAATGATAGGCTATGTATAGCCCGGACCCGTCCTGGACCCCGGATCACTACCAAAGAACCCGGACTCATATCTCAATCATGGTCCACCAACTAGTCTGGATTCATATTTTGTCATGACTCACCTACAAGTCCTAACCCATATTGGAGTCATGGCTCATCTATAATCCTAGCCCATATTGGAGTCATGGCTCGTCCATAAGTCCGAACTCATATGGGAGTTATGGCTCATCTAGTAATCCGAACTCATCTCGGAGTCCTGGATCGTCAGCAAATCCAAACTCATATTAGAGTCCCGGCTCGTCTACTAGTCCGAACTCGTATCGGAATCCTGGTCCATCAATAAGTCCGAACTCATATTGTAGTCCAGGCTCACCTACAAAACTCGAGTTCGCAGATGTGGCTTAAGTTCAAAGTTTAACTCATTCCTGGCGACAAAGGCAATAATCTACGTGAGAAAGACTACACATTGTTACGTGACGTGTTTAGGTCATCACTGAGGGCCACACCTGGAGAGGACACGTAAGAATCCCTAATGATTGGCACAATCGTGTCCTATTCAAGCCACACGCCGGCAGGAGCCTGGCACACGACACCACAATTCTACACCTGAACACGTGGAATCCATCAACATCACCCAGGTGTCCTACCTACCTAGGATTCGACGCTCATGATTGCAGGTACAACCCCTAAACCCTAATTCTTGGCCTATAAATAGACCAAGGAAAAGAGATCTAGGGGTTACATTCTCTTTTACACACTCACACTATACATACACCCTCCATATTTAGATTTCTCTACAGCCCTATCTTCCTTTCCAAAGCCATTACTTATTCTCACGCCGGAGGCGCCGCCAGGGTCCAAACCCCCCTCCGGTGTTGTTTTGCAGAGTCCCAACCGCAGCGACACCGCTTCCAGGCGTGGGATCGGCCGGGAAGGACTAGATCGGGATTTGGAGTTATCAATATTCATATCAACGTCTGCGATTTACTGTTTCCAAAAAAGAGAGTGCAGGGATTCTGATAGATTTCTTACTTTAGGGTCCGTTTGAAAACCTTAACATAAGTTACTTTTATCTTATTTGTGATAAGTAAATTTTATTTATAAGTTTAGTGGAAGTGTTTGGTAAATTTTACTTATAAAATACTTAAATATCAAAATTATAAATAATTTAAGTATTATTAAGTAAAATTTTGGTTATACATGCTTTTTAAGTTATAAAGAAAATATAAAGAATAATATAACAAATATTAGTAAACCAAAGTACTTTTAAATATTATTATATTTGATTTGTTGATTAATGTAGTTAAACAAAACGTAATTAATAGTGCATCTTAAATAACAAAAAATGATGTAAAACAGAATCAATGAAAAAATGGAAAATGATAAGTTGAAAAGTACGCCTCCTCTAAATTCTTGTTTTTGGATATATTTATTTATCTATCTATACTATATTATTATAAGCATTGGTAGTTGTTCCTCTAAATAATAATTGTTATATGTAAATATAGATAAATGAGAATCGTTTAATGTAATATTAAAAGAATATTCTTTTCTTGATATCTAAAATGCTCCCTCGGTTCAAGATTCGAATCCCGTCAACAACATATTATTATTAAATATTTATATTATCTATTTTTCTAAGCTGCATTCAAAAGTTCAAGATATTATTCCGTCGATAACATATTAAGAATTTTTAAGATCAAAATACAAATAAATGCTAATAAAATAAGATAAAAAATAATAATAAATCATATAAAAAATACTAAAATCAAAAATCAAAAATACTAAAATTTATTTTATAGGCTAGTAAGTAGTAAAGTACGTTTGTTAAGTAAAGCATCCAAACGGGTCATCAAAAGTTAGTGTGAACTTACTGCTCTATTAAGTGGCTTAACTGATCTCCCAAACAGGCACTAGTTTGTGTTGTATGCGGATAGAAACTGAAAATATTAGGTTCATATTTGAAAGTTAGTAATTTGAATCTATTTATCTATTTATATATATATTAAATGACGTTTAGGGGTAATTTGAGCCATTTTAATACCTGTGAAAATACGATTTTACCCTTATTTGTTAAAAAATTTCAAAATTGTCATCCTTCTATTATCTATATATTCTTAAAGTGTAATGAGGAATTTACCCAATGGGTAAATTTTTTTACCCATGGATCCTATTTGTACTATATTTTTATTATATTTGGCAAGATCCATGGACTATCCATACAGTTACCCATATTCTATGATAAAGTCAGCACAATCAATCCAATTTGCTGTCATAATTTTGAATTTCAAAATACTTATTTATAGTTACATATCTTCCTGATTATCTTGCTTGATTTTCTCTTTTATTTTCAAATTTTAAATGCATAATTAATTATGTATCTAATCTTCTTTGATTATATCACACGATTTCAGTTTCTTTTCTCATTGTGTCTCTCATCTTTTTTTCTTCATCTTCGTCTTTTATTTTCTCTCCTTCTCCATAGCTTTTCATTATATGTGTGTGTATAATATATTTTGTGACTAATGTCTATTTGTTTGAATTTACAGGATATGAAACACGGAAATACAGAATGATTTTGTGATGGAGACAATTTACAAGATACAAATTCAACTAAAAATATGATTAATTAGGCGTATATTCCTCTTTTACTTAACCTTGATTCGAATGAATATTTTATGTTTTTGTTGATTTTGTGTTTGCGTGTTTGTATATGTGTATGTGTATTTATAATTATAATATATTTTTTGCTTACGTTTATCTGTTTGAATTTGCAGGATATGTACCAAAGAATCATAATAGAGTTGCTTCAGAAGTAGATTTTTGTATGTATGATTTTGGTCAACATCTTAATCAAGTGTTAATGCATGAATATTTCATTCTTTTTCTTTATATTGATTTGTTATAGTTTACAGGCTATGTATGCATCAATTATAGTTTATTAATTTTTGTTTGATTTGTGCAGAATAAGTATTGATGAAAGGTTTATACAGTTATGAAGTGCCACTGAGCAAACAAAATCATGTTTATTTGGTAATATGTTTATTTGGTTTTGAGGTACCACATATTTTAGCCGATGTATGATACTTCCATTCTCTTTTTGTAGATAGTACGAGATCACAAGATTCAGATACGAATTATGTGTCAGAGTACCAAGATTCAGAGTTTGACCACAAATTTGGCTAGAAATTCTACTTAAGAAGGATTTACATCTATTCGTATATTTGTATTTTCAGTGGTACTTGGATGTGATTAAAAGTACACATATTAGTATTACTCTCATGTTTCACTTTTATTTTTGTTTCCTGGGTTATTCGAAGTATGTTAAAATAATGAAATTGAGTACTATCTAATAGTTTTCATGTTGTACAATTATATATTAGTTTCTTTGATTTAAAGTTGATGACAATTGAGTTATGGAGTGTTTATGCATTTGGTGTCTTTGTTGTCCAGGTACAAATTTTGGTGATTTAAAGTACAGAGATTTCCGACTACCTTCAATTTTGTATGTTAAATTTGGATTATATAATGATATATTTGAGCTCATGTGTTCCTTGGAGAGACTATCACTTTGTATTTTATTATTGATTTGTTAAATTCTTATAATCGGTCTATCTCTTTTTCATTGATCATAATTTTGTTTTAATGTTTAATGAACATGATACTAATAGACAATTATGTTTTTTAAGTGATTGCAGTGCCTGGTCCTAAAATTTGTGCCTCTCAATATTTACGACGGATATCATACTTGGTAATCTTCTTTATTCTCTTCCACACTAACAAAATTTAAAGTTTTATTATTTGGGCTTTTTCTCTATTGATTTAAATACTGATTATAAGTTGATGAGATTCACATGATATTGCTACCTATTTTTTTGCTGATGAGAAGCTATGCTCTTAAACTGAAGGCTCTTGGCCTCTTGAGATCAGAAGCTATTTTATTGACATTGATGTATTAAAAAAGAAGTTTGAATCACCAAGTCTAGAAACCCTACTGAAAAATCATATCTTCCTGGTGTAGACATATCTATTAATTTCTCCTGCTAATCCGTCAAAAGAACCACCATTCTTTGGATTTTGGCTGTTATGTTCCCGATTATGGTGAGTCTCTTTTAACCTTTGAAGCCATGTCAAAAATCGCAGATTTTGCCGATTTATGGATTTCTGAATGTGATTTGAATAATGAATTCAAAATAGATAAAGTTTTGGAATTAAGGGAATCCTTGGTGAGAACTTAATTACAGTATCCTGATATTATGTTTCGTTTTCGGCATTGATCATATGTTTAACGGCTCGCCTATATAGGAAAATAAGTAAAAATTTCAACTTAAATAATAAACATGTATCATTGTGGATATGACGCATTTAACTTGCATTTTGCTGACACATGGTGTGGGGAAGTACATTGCACAGGTGATGACTTTTTTACATTTATTTTACAAATAAATTTGCCTTAAATCCTTCAGGTAACTTTTTTTTTGTTTTTGATAATTCCAAATGCAATTACGGCCGAACTTAAAAGTTTACACACAAATATACTTATCTTTTTCATGTGCAAATATGTAGGAGGAACGGGACAAGAGGATTGCCATTGGTGCTCCCTAAACATCAAATTCATAACTTTCAGATGAGTTGTTTAGTCAATGATACATGTCTTGATAATTGTGCATCAATGTCGTAACACAAAAAAAATTTGATGGTGCTGATCCAGTACCAGGTGTGCATGATCTCTTTGGAATTTTTATGTCTTAATAATTTATGTGTGCTTTTTGTTTATAATGTCTATAACCTGATCAAAGAAAGTTGTGGACCAGTAAACTAGCATTTGTATTGGAGATGTAGAAGATTGATGTTGCTGTGTTTTTTTTTTTTGGTCTCAAAGAGGTCACGAAAACAAAAAGTGATAAAAGAGAAGATCCAAAGGTATTTACCTCAAGTGTTTTAGTGAACTTATATTGATATTATTGAATTACAATTTGTTGAACAAGATCAAAGTAATAAAAATTAAATTTCAAGCAATTATGTGAAACAAGAGATAATTTCAAGGTTCTGGAAATTCATAAGTTCTACCAAATCAAGTTGCATCCCTCTCTCAAGTTCTAATTAGAAGTGTGTCAGCTATTCAGTAGACCCATTGAGTCACTCTTTTGTAGATAGATTTTCAGTTACGATTACAATGACAAGTAAGTCAATAAGATGTGCTTAAGTTACATACATTTTCTATAGCACCATAACCATGCTAAGCTTCTAAAAAGGTTGTAGTTTCATCCATGATTATAGTCATTATTCATTCATTTGTGCTTACACGATTTGTATAAAAATCACTACAACGTTAAACTATGTATATGATGCAAGAATTGCTATATACTTTATCCATGTTGCTGGTAATAATTCAGATGGTAATCTCATGGTAACTCCTTTATATACAGTGAAATTAACATTTTCGCATTCGTAAAAAGCAAATTGATATGAACACCTCTTAGATTAGGTTATGTATGGTGATTGTTTATATATGTAGGAACAATAAATTTGCTTTACTCAATAAATGAGAATTTGTGTATAGGGTGATAGCCTGACGAGAAATAAGAGAGCATGCACCTCATTAATGGCAAGCTGCAGGCACAGGACTGGCAGAGGACTTTCTGAATATGCACCTCATTAATGATCCGCAGGCTTGACATAATATATAGGTTGTTGAATGCGTGCATAAGCTCTTCTTTAATCTGACAAGATTAATCATGCATTCATGGAACTAATTGATTGTGATGAAGTTACATAGTAGGGTGCCAGAAAGAAGTCTTCAGGAATGCATGACAGATTTTTCAAATGAAGCTGAGTGGCATAATTGATGAAGTGTTATTCCTTCTATCTCTACTTTGCATCATTTGTGTCATAGACTTCTGTCCTCTCTTTTTTTAACATGAAAGTACAAGAAAGTTTAAATTTGGCATATGTATCTGGCACATAAAACTTTAAAAGGTTTTGAGATTGTAAATTTGTCATTTAATTTTATCGTGGACCAAATGAAGGAAATTTTATATTATATTGATTTCATTTAATTTATGTGTGTATATATATATATATATATATATATATATATATATATTGTAAAGGAAAAATACAAAATTTTAGTTTTTGATAAATGCTAATATATTTTTGAAAAAGTAAAATATCTATTATTAAATTTAAAAACTACTAATATTTTTCAATAAACACTGCTAATTTGTAATTATCGGGTGAATAATAATATTAGGATGTTTCCACATTTTATGTCCAAAGAATTTATCATGTGTTTTTATTTTGTTTTAAAGTCACTCACATTTAATAATTTTATGGCATTAAAAAGAAATCAAGATTCCCTTCTTAATTTATAAATTTAGGTAGGTTGATAAATAAATACTTCACTTTAATTCACAATTTATTTAATATTATAATATTTCAATAAATATTCTAAAAAGTGTCCCACACAAAAAAATTGTAAAATTGTGATAGTAAGTAAGCCTGTGATATTTGAAAACAACAATGAATTAAAATGGGAGCATAAACTACATAAGATCTATATTCTTGGGACTGTTCCATTTTGGGACAAAAAGTTAAAACATAACAATATTAATTATTGTCATTATTTCAATAATAATGATATTAGTAATTATTATTATTAAAATTTTATTTTTTAGTTTAATTGCGCATATAATAAAAAATATTATTTGATCAAATATATTTATTTGTTACTATAAAAACCCATGCATATTGGTAACAAAATTTGAAAGTATACTATACAATTCACATTATTTGTCATAACTTTTTTTTTGCTATTAGATAAAATTTAACTTTAAAAAAATTTAAATATTTGAGTTTCGAATGTCAAATTTTGCTACTTAGTTAATAGTTAAGTAGTCCATACATAAGCATCTTTTATCTAAACTATATGCAAAATAATATATACATTTACCAAGATATTTGATATTCAAAATAAAATAGAATTCTCTAACAATCACATTTCAACATGAAAACTAAGAGCTTAAAAGCAAATAATATGAGTTACAAAAAAAATTCTTCTATAGGTTGATTTTGTGTGAATTTCATAATAAAATAATAATTTAAATTTGAGTGGTTTAATTTTTAAGATAATAGTGTTTACAAAACCAATTCCGTCATATATTATATAGGATGTGAAGTTTTGTATGATATATTAATGTTTATCTCATTTTTTTAAATATAAAATATTTAAACATTGAAAATTTTCAAAATTTAATGTGTTTTTCTCATGTTTACTCATTGTTGATGTTTTTAATAAATTTAATGTATTTTTATTAAGATTTTTGTGGGACGAAAAGTTAGACCTTTGTTTGTGTTAATACATGTTTGTAATTCTGAATGGTATTCTTTATATGGCATGGCTATGTGAACTTTGAGTTTTTTTGACAAAAATCTTTTAGTTTAATTATATATATACAAACTCTTAATTAAAATTCCTTTTATGTTTTTATAATTATGAAAGATAAGATATAAAAATTGAATTACAAAAATATTTTACTAAATATTTTAAAATTTAACGTATTCTTAAAATATGTTTTTGTTTTAAATATAAAATCAAATGGAATAATAGCAAATTTTTTATATAAATAAGTGATTGTTATAAATCAAATTTGTATTTTCTCTTATAAATCACTATTTGTTCATATTATATTATTAGATGTATATAACTTTAATACAAATAAAAAAATATTACTCATTTCAGTAAAATCTTACATTACAAAATTTAAGATATTAGCACGTCAACTCACATTTATTTTATATAAGTTTTAGATTCTAGGATATAAGTTAATTAATATAAAAAATAAAACATAATTATAAAAATACTGATTTTGTATATTTCTTTTTCTTAGGTAAGATATGCATAATTTCTCTTTTCTAATTCTAAAAAAATTACATACTTTTTAGGGAGGGTGATAAGTCATCATATGATATTAAGAAATTTTTTGAAGTAAGTATTAGGTCAAAGATAAATTAACACATCAATTTTGTGTGCACAAAGTTATGTGTATTTTTTAGGTTTTAGTGGGAGTTATTACAATGTTATAAAATTAATATTTCATAACAATTTTCTGAATCTAATTTAAAAAGGATGAAAATTGATATGTTATTTTAGATTTTATACTTGACAAAACAATTAGTTATAATTTTAAAAATTCTATCTCAAAATTCTATCTTAAAAATTCTACTTTTTTCATTTTATAGTTCCTCTCTAATATTTATAATATTTTTAAATATATAATCAATTGTAAGATTATGTGATCAACGAGTTAATATATTTTTAAATAGGGTAAACAAAGTAAAATTTTGCATATTCTAAATATGATCATTTATTAGGACTTTTTAGTTCACATTTCATTCAAAATTTAAATAACAAAATCAAGTACACATAATTTTATATGTAATGTATTTCATTAAAATTATTTTAATTATTTTAAGGATTTATTCTAGGATATGGTCATAATATTTGTTTTTAAGAAAAAAAGGTCTTAACGCTAAAAGGATTTTCAGTAGTAATGATAATTTTTTGTAATACCAAAACATAATAGAAGAAATATCTCCTAGAATTGTAACTTAGAATGATCTCAACTCAAAATTTTCTTTATATGTTTATCATAGAATACTATGTATTTTAGTTTCATTGAAAGCTGAAATCCAGCTAAAAGAGTGTGTTTGATATCAGTGTTACTTAATTGGGAGTTAATTAGGATAGATACACCGTCTCCAAATTTTACTAATTTTCAATTTTTTAAATTATGAAAATTATTTTAATTATTTAAAAAACCTTTTTACCAAATAAGTATATTTAGATTTTGATTGTAAATAATAATTTAATTATGTTTATTAAGTAATTGTAGTTTATCTCTTCCAGAATACTAATAATGACAAAAGAAATTTAAAAATACTAATAAAACTTATGAAATTACGTTACAATTCGCAATTTTTTAATTAATATTTACAAGTAAATCACATTTTACCTTTGTATTATTAGAAATTTAAATAAATATTTCAAAGTACAAATTAATTTTATTAAGTTCATAATAAAAAGACATATGTGTTGACAATTATCATAAAAATAATTATTTTAAATATCGTTAACTCTATTGTTAAAAGTGCAATATTTTATGTGCACCGACTTTTTATAAATAAAAACTTTCCTTTAGTAAAAAAAATATCCGCTTTGACAATTTTCGAAAATATAGCCAAACTCATTGTCAAAAGCACGAAAACTTATAAACACAATTCTTAACATTTATAAATAAAATCTTTTTACTAAAAAAATTTTTTTAAAGTAACTGTAAAAAAATTTAAAAAAAAATCTTAGAGCGCGCGTAGCGCGGGCAAAAATTCCCTAGTTTATGTAAAAAATGATGAATTTTGGTTGGTTTTAGGAATCGAACCCCCAACATGCTCTTAGGAAATAAACGTCATAACCATTGCACTACAATGCTTTGTTGAGTTAAGTTTAAAAATCTTATTAGATAAACCGCATGTTCTCTTATTATCCTATTGTCTCTTTTTAGTTTTAACTTTTGAGTAGATAAATTGTTTGTTAATATAATTTACAAAAATAAACTTCTAAATTATACACCTATGTAATTGAATTCGGATAAAAAATCTATCATCTATTCCTATATATTAAACCTCAACACAAGGTCAAAGATTGTCATTTTAATGACGGTAAAATTACGATTTTATCCTTAATTTTTTTAAATTGCAAAAATGGCATCTTTGAAATTATGTTAGTGTTGGGAATCAAACCACTAACTTTTACCTATCAAACTTGTGCCATAACCAACTCTGATATACTTTGTGTTAAATTTAGTATCAAACTCTTATTAGATAAACCACCTCTCCACTCATCTATTTTTTTTATTTTTTTTTATTTTTAGTTTCGAGTAAATAAACATTGATTTATAATATTTCTAGAATATTGCATAGTATATGGTTACAGTAAATATTTCTAGCGATCGAGCATAATCTATAATTCTCTTTTGTCAATTTAAATTAATGATATATGCCATTTTAATATATGTGGATTTTTTATTTTTCCCCTACATGTCAAAAGTTACAAAAACACCACTCTTTTTATAATTATGCAAAGAGTAGATGAAATTATATTAGTGTTGGCCGTTGGGAATCGAATTACTAACCTTCTCTAATCAAGCTCATACATAAGAAACGTACTACATTTTATTTTAAGTTTTCTTTAAAACTTTATTAGATAAACCACATTTTCTCCGTTTCTCCCATTTTTTTTTGAAATTTTTAAGTAAATAAAATGTTGGTTTCTAATATTTATAAAATATTTTATAGTAAATAATTTTTAAGCGATTTAGAGATATGATTGGTCTAAAGACATAAAATAAAATAAAATAAAATAAAAATTGAATTTATGTTAAAAATATGACAAATCTAAAAATAGGATTTATGTTATATAGAAAATAACGTAATTAATATTCAATATAAAATGAAAAAAATATATGATTTTTTGAATTATAGATATTACAAAACTGCAATAGTTATTAATAATGACCGGTTAGACTATAACTCGAATAAAGTAGTGTAATATGAATTTTTATATAATATAGTAAATTGATCAATACAATATGTTTTGACTAAGTTATAACATATGCTTAAATCAATCTATGATGAAATCAAAAAAATTGATCTTAGATATCTTGAAGATGCACATGTCATTAAGGTCATTTAATCATAATTTACATGACCATAATATTTGTGAAAATTTAAAATTGAGTAAAAAGATAATTCAAAATTATAAGATAAAAGATATTTCAGTTTATCAAAATTTTAAAATAGAACTTCAATACTATGTAATAAACATCAGACTAAAATTAATTATATGAGTTTAGAAGTGTCTGAATATTTACAAAAATATATTAAAAAATGAGTCAGACACCGCATGGATGAATTTACATAATATTAAAAAAATTCGTAATATATCTTAGTCTTATGCATATATCGATTTTTTACAAATATACTCTAACAATGTTAAAATCACATCGTTTATGTTATATATCGACAATTTTGATGAAAAAAATAATTTATTTTTATACTCAAATTATTAATTTGATAAAGTTCATGTCACGTCATTGAAAATCATATTAATTTTTTAGCAGTAAACATGTGATTATTATCGTATGTATATTTATTCAAATTTTATGAAATCTAATCAAGTTATAAAATTATATATTGATTTAATTGACATGCCATATTAAAAAACTACCATAAAATATGAGATAAAATCAAAATCTTATCCTTTTTCGAATTTCTAATTACAAAATTATCTCAATATATAAACGATTTCGGAAGAGAAATTATTTCAGTGCCCGTGCCTCGCACGGGCTTTTACGCTAGTTAAAATTTGAGATTTGAGTTAAATTAGAGGTTTGATGGGATGAAATCATTAATGTGAGTGTTTGTTAGTTAGCATATTGAAATAATGGTTTGTACTCGATAAGCTAATTTTAAGAAAGCTACTTGGAGGAATTTTATCGGTTAGAGAATTGTAGATGTGTATAGTTAAAATACAAAAAATTAATTCAAATAAATTAATTCAATCTGCTAGTCAAAACAACTCAAATCCGCTAGTAAAACAACCAACTCAATCAGCTACCGCTAAGAACATCTCCAATGGAGAGTGCCAAGAGAAGTGTCAACGTCATATGGTATTACGTGACATGATATTCTTATTAGCACTCTATTGGAGTTGTGGAATGACATTGGGGTGTCAAGTGATGTGACATGGGGTGTGGTGCCAAAAATTGGGTGTCGACTTCATTTGTGGACCAATCAGTGAATAAAATAGTATTTCTCTAATATTTTTATATTATTCATTTTTTTTTTTGAATTTGACATCTATGAGTGTCAATCATTGAAGTAATTTTTAAAATGAAGGTGTCAAATATGATGTGGAAGAAACAAAATATTAAAAATAATAGTTTTGATTATGTGGCAAAATTGGCCTCCTTTGAGAATGTCAACCATCGAAGATGCTTTAACAGCTAACTCTTAATTGCCCAGCAGGTCAAGAATTTCTATGTGCTACCGAAAATGTACTATGGACATACTCGGTTTTTCCTCTTAGATCAGCGGGCTTAGACTCATTTTATAACATTCCGACCATTCAAGTTTACGTGAAAATAAGTCTTCATCTCAAGTGGGCTATTTGGGCTGCGGGTTAAATGGTTAATGAATCACTATAGTCAGTAATAACTTGCTAGTGAGTCATCAAGTTAAAAAAGTTTTCAAATACATCATAAAGTTACAATTAACTTGCAATCACAATACTAAGCTATAAAATATTTTCACCACCGTTAAAATGCATTGACTTTTAACGGTTCTCGGTTAAAAGTCAAAATATATACGATTAGGTCACTGAACTATGTGCTAATTTTTAATTAGGTCACTGACTGAAAAAAAAATTTAAAATATAGGAAATTAAATTATTTTTTTACTTAAGATTTTGTGAATTTAAATTTTAATCATTCAAAAAAAAAAAATTACGCTTTCCATATCACTTTTTAATATCGAAAAACATGATATTTTTGTAAATATTTGTTTGCTTTTACCAATTTACTAACATATGAAATAAATGGATATGTTCAATTCCAAATTTAATTAAATTATAATCACCTGAAAATCATTATTATTGAAAAAATGTGATAGGTACATATTTGTTCACTTGTATCGACTTATAAGCATATGAGTTAAAGAGGTATATTCAAATTTAAATTTAATTAAAGCGTAATTCGGAAAAAATTTAAAATTCAAAAAAATATAATTTTGGTACGATTTATCAATATTGAAAAAAAATTTAATTTAAAAATCTGGTATTTTTGCTAAGTATATGAATTAAATGGGTATATTCAATTTCAAATTTTATTTAATTTTAAAATTAAAATTAGCTAATGACCTAAATGAAAATTGTTACAAAGTTGAGTGATGAATTAGTAACTACGCTTAATTTCATTGTGTCATGTCAACATCCACATCATTTTTCCGTTAGAGTTTTTAACGGAACTGACGGCAATGATCAATTTGAAAATTTTTAAGTACTTCATGAGTTGACTGAAAGCTTTTTTAACTAGGTGACTTACTTGCAAGTTATTATCAACTACAGTGATAAATTAGCCGTTTAACCCTTTGGGCTGCTGCATTTGCTGGTGGAGAAGCATATGCTACTGAGCTTGATGCAATTCTTTGACTTATTTGTTGCATTTGCATAACAGTGGTGCCTTGCATTCCGTAACCTGAAGTCAATTAAAAGCAAAACTGGAAATTCGATAGACTGGAGATGCTCAAGGACCAGCCAAAAGCCTTTTCCTACAAATCTTGGGATGCTTAAGGACCGATATTTTAAGGGATAAAGAAAGCTGATCTATAAGATTGAGCAGAGATAAATGCAGACTGAAGTAATTGAACCTTACCAGAATAAGAGAGGAACTCGGACATCCAAGAAGAAATTGTTAGAGTGCTTCTAGTATTTGGAAGAATACACTTACCATCCGTCAACTCGGAAGCAAGAAAAATTTCACTGGAGTTTTCTGTTTATATTGTCATAAGCCTTGATTTTAACACTATAGAGTATAGACGGGAAATTAAGACAGTTGCTTTATGCAGAATCGACTACAACTAATAATGCACCCAAGTCGATAAATTGAATGATAAGTGTCGGGCAAACAAGAGAAGGATATCAAAACTCAAAAGTGTGTGCATGTCTTATAAAGAAAGTGTAAACATTTATAATCACATTCTCAAAGAAAAATTATTCTAAATGGCATCCCCCACACATTAAAATGAGTAAAACAACAAGTTTCAATATTACCATAAGCAAATCAAACCTTAGCATCATCCAGATAATATTTCAAGTTTCTATTCAGCATCACCCATGCAGTTTGAAAAACATCACCGTACCCCATAGTCTGGAAAACATCACACGTACAGTCGAAAAACTTTTATTTTTCTGATCCTATTCACTCTGGGATAATTTATTGAGTCCTACAACTAATGTATACTTCTTTGCTCATTCTGCTGAGAACTCAAACAACATGCTGTGCTGGTACTTCTCACCAGGTTTAACAACTACAGATGGAAAGTTTGGTTGATTAATAGCATTTGGAAATCCTTGAGTCTCCATACAAACGCCCGCATGTTTCCCATACACCGCTCCACCTTTCCCAACAACTCCATCTACATAATTTCCTGTGTAAAACTGCATACCAGGAGCATTAGTCCATAGGTTGAGAACCCGTGCACTTGACGGATCTTTCAACTTTGCAGCATGTTTCAAGCCCAACTTTTCATCCCCACAATCAAGGACGTAGTTGTGATCATATCCCAAGCCAGGGACTTCGCTGATGGAGCTTCCGATCTTCTTCTCTGCAGAAAAGTCAAATGCAGTGCCCTTAACTGGCATAATTTCTCCAGTTGGGATTGTGTTCTGATCTACAGGAGTAATGTGCATTGCCCATATCTGAGCTGAATGATCAAGAATGTTGCCTGAGTTGTGGCCAGCCAGATTCCAATAGGTATGCTGAGCTAAACTTATTGGAGTTGGCTTATTTTCAGGAATTGCATCCATGTCAAGCCTCATACTAGTGCTTGCAGTTAGAGTGTACGTTGCTGTCACGGAAACATCTCCTGGGTATCCTGTTTAGTCACAGCAATGTAAAGTTTGAAGTAACCTTTACATACAGTGCAAAAAAGAAAGATTGAGATAAGAAAGACAGTACCTTCCTCGCCATCACGGCAATGGTATTTGAAGGTAATGGATGGATTTTCACCCTTCTTATGGTCAACAACTTCCCAGATCACCTTGTCAAATCCTTTATGCCCACCTTTAAGAGAATGCAATGCAAAGTAATTAAAAAACTTAATAAAAAAAGCAAAAGAACTAGGGAAACTATTTGGCTAGCAACAAGAACCAATAAAGTTACTAGTTTAATCAAAGCTTTGTGTCTCCGGCAACCAGATCATAGCAACAGCCAAACACAGCAAAAAGGTAACCACATCATAGGTACATATCCCCGGAATTAAGAATTTGTAGACAGAAGTAGCACTATTTTGATTCAGAATTTAGCAAGCCAACTAATACTAATATCACAGATACAAATACAAACTATAATTCCACAGTGGGCTTTAATTTTAAGAAACCAGAAAAGGACTTCAAGATTCGCAAGAACAAGGACAGCATGTGTGTTTGACCCGTAGCAGTTCGTTACTGGACTTTTCTCTACATAAGCCACCCTTTTTTTACTGCTTCAAAATGAAATCACATACTTTGTATCTGCCATCCAGCAAACTCTTGCTTTCATTACTTGTGCATAGCTTTGAACAACAAAACTTCGTAAACGGAAAGATTCAATGGCAACCATGAAAAACATAGGACTGAGACAAACAACTTGGTGAAGAGAAAGTCAATGGCCAAGAAGTGCAACATGGTAGGATCTTATCTGAAGAACAGTGGTATAAAACAGAACATTCGTTTTCCTCACCATTTTGCCCTCTTAAAAACTAGGGAAATGGTGATGGAGCACAATCCTTCAAGGACCTAGAGATGCAAATAAAAGAACTCAAAGAACAAATAGAAAGGGACTGGAATTGGATAGTTGGGCTATTATGACATAGGCAAGAAGCTTTTAAGTTATGCACAAAAATAACTAATGATAACAAAAAAAAAAAAACCAAAACTGCACAATCCACAAATCATAAATCAGCCCGAGACTTGATGAAGGATGACATGCATCATATCAATATACACCAAGAAGAATAACAAGGGAATATATCTATCGTGTTGGTATAATAGAATGATTGCAAATTACAAGGGCTTTAGGCTTACAGGTTAGGGAATTAAAATATAATCCTAAAAGAAATTTTGTGTAGTTCAAGTTAGAGTTCTAAAGGCATATGGATATTATATGGAACTTATAAAAGTATATACTTTGTAAGAGCCCATAAGGAGTAAAACATCGGTACATACAGTCCACCAGTTTCCACTTTCCTCAAGATCTTTAAGGTGAGTAAGAAGGTCCGTTATGATGGCAAAGAGCCACTCATAGGTTTCCTTAAGCTATGTCGATATTTGTCGATGTCACTTCAACCAAGTGAAACAGTTATATTTAACCACTATATTCACAGCTATTTTGCATTTGTAAAGCAGGTTCCATGACCACCAGCACTGCCTGTTCTTTGTACTACCACACATAACACTATCCAATTTATTAGTCAGCCAGAGTAATCACTCCATCCTACGCTCACCAACTTCGAAAAGCATATTTTGGGTCATGATCGCATGGTCAGCACTCAGCACTGCGAAAGAGTTTTCTAGCAGAAAAACTGTGTCTCTATTCTACGAGTTGGGGGATCAGACAGTGCAATAGGATGCAAAGTTATAACAGAGACTGGAAACGAAGGAAACCAAATGGCAATTTTTGTTACGGCAGAGAAATAACGGATTGGGCACAGAACTTGGGGGAGTGCCCGAATAAGCAGAGCTGGCCCAAAATCTCAGAGCAAAAAAATCATTATAAAACAAGTGTTGCCCCTATATACTATAATATGCATCATAGTACATTTAGTTCATATATCAGACAAAATTCCGCCTTGCCACATATATATTTATACACTGGTTTCTCCTATTTAGAACTGAAAACAAGATATGGAGAAAGTAATACCATGGAGACTGTTTGGTGGCTTGTTGACAGAGAGAGAGTAATCAACCCCATCGAGTGTAAACTTTCCATCTTTGATCCTATTTGCAACCCGGCCCACAATGCAGCCAAAATAAGGTGCATCACCATTCTGATCAAAACAATTATAAACCAAACAATAAGTTACAAAATAAATATTCAACAACAACAACAAACTCATCCAACATTCACATCAAATCGAAGAACTGAACAATCATAAAAGAGCAAAATAAAGCTCAAATCTTGGGCAAACCCTGAAATCAACATCACCTGAACCTAAATATGATCAGAACACACTCATTATCTAAAATTCCAGTCTTTCAAATCATATAACAATCTTGATTAAATTTCAGTAAAGAACTTCAGAAGGCTACAAGGTCGACATGTCTAATGCAACACCAATGCCACCAATTAAAAACATGATTCCTTAAACAAAACCCGAAATAGCCTGTTTATCAAACAACCTATTTTCTTTCAATTACACAATCAATCTGATCAATTTAGCAGATTCAATTTAATAAAGGCACCAAATTGACTCGTTTACGACCCGAAAATCCCACCTTTAAAAACATCACAAACAAAAAACACATAGCAAAATCAAAAGTAATGACAAGGGCTAATCAGCAACTAACCAAGTAAGGCTCCAAAGAGTCAAATCCAAGAACAACATCAGCTAAGTTCCCTACAAATAACCCAAAAAAACAATAATAACATCAATAAACAACACAAGATTAAAAGGGTCATTGCAAAATCACATTATTATACAAAAAATAAATAAAGGGTTGGTGTTTAATACGAGTACCATGTTTGTCAGGAACAAATAACGAAGTGATAGTGCAACCAAAGTTGGAGATGAAAGCTTTCATGGTACCATTGTTGAGTTCAAATATCTGTGGTTTAACCTCTGCCATTGTATGTATTATGTAATTATGTTGGGCACAAAAGAAGTTAGATTGACTTTGAGTTCGAGAAAGTGAAGGGGTTATATATGCAGTGATTAACGATGTTGTTTGTGTGCTTTTATCGTATCTTTTTCGGAATGCAATTTTTGAAATTAATATTTTGACTTTTTCGAGATATTATCGGTCAAGACATAGAGATTTATAATACTTTTTCTTTAAATATTTATACTTATCTATGTCTTGCAATTGCAAACGAGTATATATGTTTATGGATATTTTCGGATTTTTGGATGAGTGAATTCAGATCATGTGACGATAAGATATAAGTTCTTTTATTATTTGTATTATCTCAAAAATAAATCAAAATTTTAAATATTAAAATTTATATAATGTTTTAAAAGAGTTTTAACGGTGGATGACTAAGTTATTTTAATATTAAAAATTTGATTTAATAGCAATTTATATTACAACATGGAACCTTATCCACAAACTAAACCTTACGAACTACGGAGACAGATTTCAACCAGAACAAAGGAAGAGATAAGTTCGAAGGATGTCACATATGCATGTTTGTTTACTAAAATCGTAAAGGGATAAAATAGTGAGAACCGATTGAGATATGGATGAGGAAGAGTCGAAGAGTATGATTTTGCTTCATATTTGTTCCGAAAAAGAAAAAAAAATCTTGATAGAAAAGTATTTTTGGAAATCGGAAAAACAATCTTGTAAAAAACGTAAATCAATGGCTATGGGTTTTTACCGAGTACTCGTTTTCGACAAGTAATTTTAATTTCTTAATAATCATTTACTCGACACCGACACCGGTAATAATAAAAAGTCCAAACAACAAATAACAAGTCGACCAACAAGAAAGAAAAAGCAGTGAACACAGAAGCAATCGAAGTGACACCCCTCCAAGCCTCCCAACATGAGTAGGATGCAACCACCGCAGGTATACCTGAACAACATAAACTATAGTCGGAGATGGTGTTGGACTTTTGGGTTACCCACGTCACCCTGCCCTCGGCCTCCCAACATGAGTAGGAAGGAGATGGCGTTGGACTTTTGAGCTGCGCAAATTTAACTAACACCTCTACGATTATAGAAAACTGTCCTATAATAAGACTAAAAGGAACATAATATTCTATATGCCATCAGCATTGAACATGAGACTGGTTATAGTGTATAACTCAAATATTAATGATCAAATACATAGGTTTCACATTGGCATCATATCCGAATCAAGTATATTTCTTGGCCCAAACCAAGAATACATATGCAAGAATGCTGCTGATAATATGTAAACTAGGCTAATAAGCTACTAATCAGGTGAATAAACGACAGAACAGCACGAGTGTTTTTAACAATATATTGTCTTGCACATTTTATTGCCGTTCCTTGAATTTCATCATCGTCGTGAGAGAAAACATACAATCTGTATTAACTCCAAAACTGCAATTCGATAACTGTAAGCCAAAGTAGTACCTTTACCTTGATAAAGAATATATAAATTATATATATATCAAGCATCCTTGACCTCTTCAATCTTAGAGGCCAGCTTTTTTCTTCAGGTGTGCCTTAAAGCCCATAATATCACCTGCCCATGGGGTCACAGATAGATTTTCACACACCCAGATTTCACGGGCCACCTGGTTTATGAGCCTGAAATCATGGCTAACAAGAACCAAGCCACCATCCCACTCGTTCAATGCCTCAGCAAGCGAGTCTATAGTCTCGATATCCAAATGATTAGTTGGCTCATCCAGCAGCAACATCTGGGGCTGCCTCCACGCTAACCATGCAAAAATCACACGACTCTTTTGTCCATCTGACAAGTTTTTCATTGGCATCACTTGAGCTTTACCCGTTAGCCCAAACCTCCCAATTGCCGACCTCATCTTCTCTTCCTCATTACCTGGAAACTCTCTTATCATAAAAAGGAGAGCAGACAGCTCCAAGTCAAGTTTCTCAGTCAGGTGCTGGTGATATTGTGCTATGCGCAAGTGATTGTGTCGACGTACCATGCCCTCATTTGGAACCAAATCCCCTGTCATCAGCTTAAGGAGTGTACTCTTCCCAGCACCATTGGGCCCAACCAAAGCTATCCTTGAGTCAAGGTCGACCCCAAAGTCAATGTTCTTGTATATGAGGTTATCTGGGGTGTAGCCAAATGAAACTTCGACAAATTGTAACACTGGTGGTGGAAGTTTTCCCACATCAACAAATCGGAAAACCAGAACCTGATCCCTGGACACTTTTTGCGTGAGCCCACCACGCTCCATTTTTGCCAAAGTTTTCTCTTTGCTCTGTGCCTGGCGAGCTAATTTAGCTGACCCATGTCCAAATCGAGCAATGTACTCCTTCATATTAGCAATCTGATCTTGCTCCCACTTGTACTGCTTCATCTGGTTCTCCTCATGTTCTGAACGGGTTTGAACATATTGGTCAAAGTTTCCAGTATACATTTTCAACTGTTTGCTCTGCATGTGTATGATGTTTGTACAGACACCGTTCAGGAAGTCCTGGGAGTGAGAAACAACAACCAAGATTCGATCGAATTTCTTGAGCATCTCCTCCAGCCAGACACAAGCTTCTAAATCTGTATTCAGATTGCAGCAGCCCATCAGAGCAGTACACTAAATGTTGTAATAAATGAATTTGAACGATGGCCCAATAGGTATAACAGATGCAGCTGTTTCTATGAAACATGGTCACAGGTTCATAATACTGTAGCAATAACATTTCTAAAAATAAAGGGACACGTTTGCACTTTCCAAAAAATCTCAAACCAAAGGAATTTGACATCACAACTCAAACCAAGTAATAAATTGAAAATAATTAACCAATCTAAAACTAGACATATGAAGTACACACCCACGGTGAATTTCCATTCAAGAAAAATTAATATTACTTTTTGCCAAAGATTTGCTCGGGAACATGTACTGTGAAAGAAAATGTATTTAAAAGGAAAAAAAAAAGAAGCAAGTTAGTGAAGCAACCACAACTAGAGTTACCAGCAACTCCACTCTGCCAAAAGCTTTTTGTTTCTAAGGTTTCTAGACAAGGAGCTTTCACCAGATACCATGATTTGTGGTTTTCACATGGCAAACGACATTCTTACAAATACACCCTCTGTTTCAAATTAATAGTCGCTGACTTTTTAGCACACATTTCCAAGTGCTTTGACCACATAGTTAGAATTTTTTTTTTTAATATAAGGATTTAACTAATATTAGAATTTACAAAAGGAATACTTTTAAAAGAATAATTTTTGCTATGTGATCAAAGCACTTCAAAGTGCGTTCCAAAAAGTCGAGCGACTAGTACACTCCTATTCCAATGTTTGGAAAAATTAAAATTACCTTAAAAACATTTAGGGACAATTTTTTTTTTAAAAAACGGACAACTAAAAAGAGACGGAGGGAGTATTTTCAAACAGAGGGAGTATTTGGTTATTCAATATAACTTCCCCATTTATATCGAAGCAGATATAGACTTGATGGAACTTATGTTCTTAAGTTATAAAAATATTTAGTATAAAAAAAAGTTATTAAAATATGGAGCATGAAAGAATATCACATATAGGCATTACAGTAAAACAAATATGTATTAGCCCCACTAATGCCTATCAGTTACCAACTTACCAAGTAGTTGACATATTGCATTTCATACCATGTACGGCACGCAACACATCACAAACAAGAGACAGTGAATTTAGCTAAAGGGTTCCGCAGCTTATAAAACACAGATTATTAATCTTGTAATGGATACTTTATTGGACAAAGGTAGAATGTGGGATAGAGAGAATATCATATATGTCACATAACTTCAAGTACTTGGTGCAAGTAGCTGCAACTAGAACTGGCCAACCAAAGAGAGAAACAGAAGTACAAGGAATAGAGAAAGAATTAAGCTGAAAAAGCTACTATAACTGATCTAGTTTGAAAATCAACTCACCAAGATGATTAGTGGGTTCATCAAGCAACAAAAGAGTTGGGTTCATGAACAGGGCACGTGCTAAAGCGATCCTCATACGCCATCCACCAGAGAAGTCCCGGGTTTTCTTTGCTTGCATCTCTTTGGTAAAACCAAGACCAAATAAAATTTCAGCAGCACGTTTCTCAGCAGTTGCTGCATCCATTGCATCCAAGCGCTCGTAAATGCGCTCAAGAGCTTCTCCCCCACCATCATCCTATGTACAGAGATACATTTTGAAAATTGTTAACATGTTAGTTATAATAAAAATGTCCCTGACACCAGCAACAATAATATATATTGAAGTACGGACCTGAGCAGCTAAAGCTTCAGCTTCTTTCTCTAATTTTAACTTCTCCTCATCACAATTTAACACAGCCTCAAGTGAAGACATATCAGAAGCTTCAATCTCCCTCGTGAGATGAAATATATCCATGTGTTCAGGAATTGGAAGTTCTCGACGCCCTATGGATTCAAGAAGAGTCGATTTCCCACAGCCATTCAATCCAAGCAAACCATAACGTCTAAGGAAGGCAAAAATAAATTGCACTTTAGCACACAAATCTGGATAACTAATGACTTTGCAAACATAAGATAGTGTTTTGAATCACGATATAAAACCTGCCATAATTAAGCTCCAGCTCAGAATCAACAATAAGATCATGCCCATGAAATGTTAGAGACAGAGACTCTATCTGCAAATAAGAAAAAGGAAGCAAGATTGAATAGTCAACACTCATTAATGTAACATCAGTATACAGATCTGGCAAACAGAATTACAGAGCAAACCCAACTCATATAGAGGAAGGGACAAACTGGCAAACCTGCTGCAGCCATCATTTTGTACAGATATCTTAATGAGGTTAAACTTGGTTGAATATATTAACTTTCTAGATGGACAAGTACTTAACAGAAAAAATATTATGATAAAGCACTGTACTGATAGGTATTTATTTGCTTTCTCAGGTCCTTGTCTAGGTGCCTCAGCTAGAAACAATGAGCTAATACTGAAAAACCTGAGAAATACTATATCTAAATCATCTAAATTTTTTTGCATCTGCATAATTATGTGTGCTAGATGCCAATAATTGGAAGATCAGAGAAATTGAGTAGACGTTCACTAGGCAACATTCTTTTTGATAAAATATATATAAGATGCCAATATCCACCATTGCTACTTCAAAAGTAACACTATAATAACACTACAAGATCCTTCACTCAAACAACCAGTACGATAACTAGGGCTGATCATTCGGTTAATTCGGTTAAAAACCGAACCGAATTAAAAAAACCGAAAATCCGAAATATCGATTTTGTGAAACCGAACCGAACCGAAGTTTTACTAAAACCGAACCGAAATAATTCGGTTTTTCGGTTCGGTTTATAACAAAACCGAAATTTAAAAACATTTTTTTTAAAAATTATTAATTATTATTAAATAGTAACATTATTTATAATCAATTACCTTTTCAGCTAAAATACATGGTTTTTTCAAACAAAATTCCCGCTTTTTCTAAAAAAAATACATGGAATTACACTTTTTCAACTAAAACATGTTACTTTTTCTATTTTTCCGTACTAAAATACTTTCTTTTTCAAAAATATCACGGACAAATCCTTACTTATTTATTTTAATACCTATTAAAACATAAAAGTAACAATTATTACAAACAATTTGTGCATCACACGGGTTTTAAGCTAATATATATAAAATTTTAAAAAACATATAAAAATATTTCGGTTTTTCGGTTTTTAACCGAACCATAATTCTGAAAACCGAACCGAACCGATTTTATTTCGGTTTAATCCGAAAAACCGAAATAACCGAAATTTTTGAAAAAACTAAATCCAAACCGAACCGAAATATTTCAGTTCGGATCGGTTTTTCGGTTTCGGTTCGGTT
This sequence comes from Heracleum sosnowskyi, assembly GCA_030848705.1. Classification (NCBI taxonomy): domain Eukaryota; kingdom Viridiplantae; phylum Streptophyta; class Magnoliopsida; order Apiales; family Apiaceae; genus Heracleum; species Heracleum sosnowskyi. The sequence continues at coordinate 65,046,038 of CM061241.1, read as the reverse complement.
TTGCTCAGCCCCAACGATAACAACAAATATGAATTTTACATATACATAGGATCATATTTCACAACCCAACTACAAACCACAAGTTATTACATATCATTATCGCAGTACAACTGAACACACATTTAATGGCAGTTTGTAGGCTAAACAAATTTCTATTTGAACAAACAGGTGTATATATAATTTCCAGAACAGAGGAAAAAATTAAAAAAGTGCATTCCCTCCTTCCCCTTGGCCAGTAATAATTCGTTCTGATCTTCCCTTCCCTCCCGCAAACTTAATAAACTAATGAAAAATATGCACCTTCCGAATTTCAAAGGGCAACTAATCATTACTAGGTACTTAGCTTTACCATTTCCCCAAAAGATAAACACACCAGAAGTTTGATTCTGTAATTCAGTATTATCTTTATCACTTAAAGCATCCACTTTTTAGGGAAATTGTGAATTCTAGATTTAAACAAATATCAATTTTTTATCAAACTTTAAACAAATAAATTGTAGCAATTACCAAAGAAAAACTATACTGACACAACAAGATCCATATTCAACAAACCACTACATTAAAAATAGTTCTTCATTAACAATTTCACACATTATAAATGGTCATGTTTCACCACAAACCTATAAATCAGGCGTTATTATATACAAATCATCATTTACAACAACATACCAAGATAAATTAGTGTACATAAAGGAACAAAGAAAATGAATTAAAACACTCACACGAATATCTCGAGACAAAGGATGTGAACAAAGCACACCAGTACAAGTCCGGTCCGAAATCTGAAGAGCTTCAACTCCACTACTCAAATTGTCCGTACTACTGCTGCTTGCAATCTTAGTCCCAGCAGCAGCTTTTCCACCCCTTTTCGCAGCTGCAGCTGCCTTTTTCTGAGCTACCTTCTTCTTACTCGCATCAGACACCATCTATTTAATCATCAAAAAAAACTTCAGATACACTCATCAACAGCATGTGCATATGCAGCACACATACAATTTTATACATAGTAAACATTTTAATACAAATCTGTTCTTATTCATTTATCAATACTAATCACTCCACATGTCCCAAATTAATCGTCCATTTGACTTTCTGCACGTATCTTAAATCCAAAAACAAAATTTAAATTTACGGAGCCATCTTTATTTTTTCACCTCAAAATTTAAATTATTTCGGGCCACAGAGATTATTATCAAAAATTATCTATTTTAACTACCCAAATCACCGGTTCTCACCGTTGTCATTATAAACATAATGAAAACCAATCTCACAAATTCATAAAAATCAAAACATAACATAAATCTAACAAAAACCAATCCAAGAAACATACATAATATATATCTAACATAAAAATCAACATATACATAAACACAAATAAAAATATTTACAGGAGAAAAAGAAAGCTTACATTGAGATGGGCAAGAGAGAAGAGATCTGAGGGTTTAGTGTGTGAAGTGTGTGTTTTTTTTTAATACCTCGAAGCCGGGATGAAAACGGCTTGAGGTTGAAAAGAGTTAACAAAATGAGGGATACGATGTATTTATACTTGGGCTTCATGGGATGGTGGGCCCACTAGGAGTGGCTAACGTGGGAACATGTTATACGTTGGATATTCTTGGGTTTGTGTTTGGAAGAGTTTGAGTTTGTGTCTGCTAATTTAGGTCAAGCCGTCTACTAAGACTTCACTTGCTATGCTTTTCTTTGACTACAAAAGTTAAATCCTCATTTTTCAGGGTTAAAAAATTAGAGATATTAATAAATAAATATTATTTTTTATTACATTAAATTTCCCTGCAATTATGCAGATTTATTTTTATTTTTTTTGCCCAAAAAATAGAGCAGATTTCATTAATACTTTGAAAGAGATTCAATCGGGACAAACCCCCAACTGATCATGCAATCAGGTTGAAAAACAAATAAACAAACTAAGTAATTAGTTGTTTTGTTTCCGGATTGCTTAACTAATTGAATACAAATATTCTTAAAATTAAAAATGAAGATAACAGTTTCCCGAGCAATCTAGCTTGCATCTCCCCTCAAAACAGTAGCTTCACAATTGACCTTCACATTAACTTCATGGATAGTGCAATGTTCAGATGACTCAGTTGCAAAAACTAAGCTTAGATACCTCATATTATGAACAAATATTTTTTGTGAGAGGTGAGCACATGCGATTTTCACCACCGTTCCAAACGCACCCCAGCTATCTACTTGCCGGACACCAGCTATAGACCTGCCGAAAGTGGTGTTGATGCGAGATATCCAGATCTCCCAATACACCGCAAAATTCATTTTCAACACAACCAACACATCGTACAAAGCGAGACAATCAAACACACACCTAATAACTCAAACAGAACGAAACGAAAAAACCCAAAAATTCAAATATCTCGGAAATAAGTGAAGAAACTCAAATGGATTTTGCGAGTTTTGTGGAACAAATCTCGATTTTATTGAAAGAAAATTGAAAAAACAAGAGAAGAGGTGTTGTGTGGACAGAGATGAGAAGAAAGGGGATGGGGATGGAGATGGGAAGAAAGGGGATGGGGATGTTGGGGCTAGGGTTAGGGGAAGATGGGTCGGTCGACTCTCATATATATCCTGAATTTTTTTTAATGTCAATTATGCAGATTTTTTATCGTAGTATACTTTGAAATCCAACAAACACTTCCATAAAATTTCTTACGGATTGAGGTTTGAAAATTTAACGGGAGGATGCGAGATGTTGGTTATTTACCATGGCTCCAAAGTCCAAACATCACACTACAAATCAAAATGATCATTTATATTATATTAATACGATATTATTAAAATTGAAATGTTAATTTTTTTATAAAGTCCAAACATCACTACAAATCAAAATGATCATTTATATTATATTAATACGATATTATTAAAATTGAAATGTTACATTTTTTATTAATATGATATTTATTTTTTGGTACTGGTCTCACTTAATTATTTTTATATTGTTAGAATATAATATATTATACTGAAAAGTGTCTTCCTCCAAATATTGGGGGTGGCAGGGAGTCGAACCTTGGACCCCGTCTGCCTGAGCTTTGATACCATGTTGAGTAACCAGTCGCTCTAAAACCTCAAGGTGTTGGAGAAAGGCACTTTTCAGGATCATATATTATATTCTAACATACATAATTATCTTTACTTATATACTAGCTTAAAACTCGTGCGATGCACGGATTTTTTTAATAATTGTTATTTAATTATTCATATTTCGATATTTTATTAATTGTATTTGTCAAAAAAAAAAAAGTTAGCATGTTAAAATAGGTAAACTTTTTTAAATAATTAAAAGCATTAAAATATGTTTTGAAATAAATGAGTAAGGCTTTGACCGTGATATTTTTGGAAAATGAGGGGTTTTAGTAAGAAAAAAAATAGAAAAAGTAATGTGTTTTATTATTTTATGATTTTTTTATAGACCAATATATTTTTGGAAAATGAGGGGGTTTAGTAAGAAAAAACAACATGTTTTAATTGAAAAAGTTAAGACTTTGATCATGATATTTTTTTTGGAAAAAAGAGGAGTTTTAGTAAAAAAAAAAATTAGAAAATGTAACATGTTTTAATCGAAAAAAGTAATTGTCCGTGATATTTTTGAAAAATGAAAGGATTTTGTTAGAAAAAATAGAATTTTAGTAAAAACAAATAGAAAAGACACGTGTTTTAATTGAAAAAAGGTAAGACTTTGACCATTATATTTTTTGGAAGAAGAAGTGGTTTTAGTAAGAAAAAATAGAAAAAAATAACATGTTTTAATCGAAAAAGGTAATTGTCCGTGATATTTTTGGAAATGTAATGGAGAGTTGAAATTTAAATTTATGATCTTTTTTGTATTTTAATATTTTATTTTATTTATATTTATATTTGCTTTTAATGAATATGATTTTAAATTTTCAATCTACTTATATGTGGTTGTTGAATTCGAGGTTGAATTGACGTAAATGTTTGTGTTTGATCGTGATTAGTTTGTATTTCAAGAGTTTTATGTTTAATAATATTTTAGAGATGTGCTTAATAATTTAGTTAGTTATTAATAATTATAATATTTATTTTATTTTTTAATAATTATTTTATGTGAATCGAAAGTTATAAAAAAATATAATAATTATAAAATTTATAAGTTTAATATAATAATATTACCGTTTTATATAGATGTTATCTGTGTTATTCTAAGAAGATGAATTGTTTTAGTTAGAAAATATCAAAAATAGGTTGTTAGGCCGAATACACAATATATAATCAAGTATGTATGAGAATAACAATTAAGAACACAGGTTTGTAAATCAACAAACTGAATTATATTAAATAATTCTCTCTTAGTGATGTTAATGAATCACAAAGAGCTTCTAGGTTACAAGAATAAAATATTCAATGATCGCGTGTCCCTTCTAGGGATAACCTATCTGTGTTTATATAGTACACAGTTACGTACAATCCTTATCTAATTGATACTCCTAAAAATTAGCTATACAATTGATATCAATTAAGGATTGCTTCAGTCTTCTGTCCAGTCTCCTTAGCTGTATCAATATATTCTGCTTCTTTCCATCTTCAGAATATATTGCTTCTAGAATCTATATCTTTGCACCGACAGCTAAGTCAACTTTCATCCTGTCAGACTTTACCAAACTCTGACCGGCTTCCTTTAAACTCTTCACCCTGTCAGACTTTAAATAAACTCTGACCGGCTTCCGATAAACTCTGATCAGTACCTGTTGCTTAAACAACTGATAAACAAACATCAGCAATTATATCTAACAATCTCCCCCAACTTGTTCATAATAAAATGTACAAGTTAAAAAGATAATTGATGATGTCAAAACATATAACAAATGCAGTGTTTAACATATGTCAGAGTTTAATTTTAAAACAGAGTTTAAATTTAACTTAGAACAGAAAACATAAAAACTTACAGTCAGACTTTACTTAATCTCTTGAATATCAGGCACTGTCCTGATATAATCTGACAGTAGTTTCTTCTCAGCTCTATTCAGTTCAGCAATCATAATCTTCTTCAGCTCCTTCATTTCTGGTTCATCTTCACCAATTTGATAAATGGCAGCCCTCAAAGAATATATGCTGTTTTTGTCCATTTCATTGCCAAGTCTGATATAAAAAGGTTTATCAGACTCTAGATTGAACTCAAGAACCTTTTTATTTAGTGCAGTTCTGAACCTAGCACTATTTCTTTTCATTTCTACCAACTTTCCATGTGCATCTCTGTATTTAGGAATGTATGCACTTGATACTCCAGCTCCACTCAAAACTTTGGATTTCATCATCCTTTCCTTCAAAACTCGAGCAGCATCATAAGTACTTCTATTCTTTACTTCAAGTAGATATAGAACATACTCTAGCTCTTCCCAAAGTTTTAACTGGATATCAAATTCACCAAACCTATACACTCTGCCATCAGCCATAAAATATAACAAGAATTCCTTTTTGATTCCTTTGTGAAAAATCATCTGTACAGATTCTAGTTTGTCAAGGCTTTCTTGAGTAATTCCAACTCCAAATTCTGCCAATGAAAACTTGTCTTGAGATCTGTTATTAGTTCTTCTCTCTCTGTGTGAACCCAGTCCAGATTTATCAAAGGCTTCTTTTCCCAATACTGTTCTGGTTTCTGAGAAATTCACAACTTCAAGCTTTAAGTCTTCAAGAATTTTTGGTTTGCTGAATCCTGGAAGTTGTGTAGATTTCTGTACAACTTGAGCAACGTCAGAGGTTGTCATAACTTTAGTAGTATCATCAACTTGAGCAGCGTCAGAGGTTGATTTTGCTAATCTTGTTTCAACTTGAGCAATGTCAGAGGTTGAATTATCTTTCTTTTTCAGGTTAGGCTCTTCAATCATTATGCCTTTACCCTTATCAGTGTTTCCAATCACAGGTCTCCTTGTATATTGTATACTCTGTTGTGTATTCTCTTTGATAGAAATACCAACTTCTTTCTTTCTAGGAGCCTTGATTTCCTTTTTCTTGTAGATTCCAGCTTCAAGATTTTTCTTGTGTTCCTCAGCAAGCATTTGCTCTTCAGCCTGGATATCTTCCATAGTAACATTCTTTCCATGCTCTTTAATGAATATTTTAGCAGCAATCTCTTCATCAGTAGACGGATTAGTTGAAACAACTAAACTCTTGAGTTTTGAAGTAGATTGGCCACCAGAGTTTATCTTGTCAGAGTTTAAGTTTATTCTTTTCCTGCTTTGCCTTTGAACAAGAATCTTTCTTTTATTTTCTTTGCTTCCCCCATCAGTAGAATCATCCCTCTGTCTCAGAGCTTGAGTGTCTTTGCATTTGTCTTTAGGTACACTCTCCCCCTTTTTGACATCATCAGAAAGTAATACTGATGTCAGCAATTCTAGAGCATTAGAAATAGAATTCAATTGAGTAGACATTTCAGCCTGATTCTCCTCAACTTTTCCAAGTCGCTTCTTGATTTCCTCAGAATCCTTGGCTTGCTGCTTGAATTGTGTAGAGTAAAATGATCTGTCAAGCTTCAAAGTTGTATCTCTGATAGAAAATTCATTCCTAAGATTTGTAAACATCTGTTGATTCTCATCAAATCTATTATTAAGAGATTTGACTTGAACAACAGTTGCCTGTAAGCTTGTAAGTACATCAGTATTTGAGATCTTCTTGACAGAATCAGATAGCAAATCTGCAGCCCTTTGTGCTGAGAAGACACAATCTGCATCAGCCCAATTGTTGTAGTACATATTCTGGAAATGCTCATTGGTCTGTCTATTTACTTCCCTTGCTTCATCACTATTAACATCATCAGTCAATGAAACTTGAATACTAGGGTGTGAATGAGAACCCTCAGCATCATTTCCAGCTTCTTCATTATTGTCTGCTTCATTTTGCAACAAGAAAATTTTCAGCAGTAAACTGTGCAGCTTCATCAATTTTCTCTGCTTCTACAGCTTCAGGATTATCAGAGTGAACCTGAGCAAAAACCTCTGCTTCTCTGTGAATCTGATTAACCTCCTCACCTTTGTCAAGATCACAAGAAATAATTTCAGTGTGAGTGGCCAGAGATTCTTCTATCTGATCAGTTACTTGATCAGCTTCCACACCCTCTGTATAATGATCAGAATAGATAGAGGTGTGTGCTTCAAAATCAAAAACTCTGCTATCAGAATGAGTAGCAGCTTCCTCAACTACATCATGAACCTTTGATGTAGGAGCATCGAAATCCATAGTAGCATCAGTATTTAATCTGTCTAGATTGACAGCTTCAGAGTTTGCAGCATCCTCCTGAACGAACACTTCAGGAGCTTCAGTGTTTACAAACACTCTGTCCTCATCAGCATTTAAAATATCCTCCTCAACAACAATTGCAGGAGTATCTTGAGGAACAGCTTCAGCAACAATCTCCTCATCCTCTGATGTAGGAGCTTCAGATTCCTTAGAGACTCTGTCCATATTGACATTTATAGCACCAAAAAGATGTGCAGCCACTAGTCTTCTTTTTCTCTGATGAAGAGTTTCTTCATCAGTTTCAGTCTCTGAGGCTTCAACAACAGACTTTGCCCTATTGGCTCTTCTTTTCTTTAGCCTTGTCTTCTGAGGCATCTCTTCAGGTCTAGATACCCCAGCTTCAGTAGATGATCTCCGTGTAGGTTTAGTACCAATAGGTTTGGTCCTACCTCCCCTTGCAGGTTTAACAGAAGTTGATGGAGGTTCTGGTTGAGATTCAGCTTGTGTTTGTGGATTTACTTGAGCATCCACAAACTGTTGCACAGAAGTAGGTAGCAAAAGGTCTCCAACAATTCCTTTCTTAATATCTTTATTTACTAGATCAGTAAATACTCTCTTATGTAATTTAAAACAAGAAACATCTGCTTCAAATACATTTTCTCCGTCAACACAATAAGAAACCAAAAGCTGACAGAATCGAGAAAAATAAACAACTCCTCTATTCTCGATCATCTTCTCCCCTAAGTTAGTCAACACAAGTCGTGCAAAATCAAAATGATTATCATATAATAAAGAATACCCGATTTGCAGACTGTCTGTGGGAATAGCATCCCAATTTGTGCATTTCTTGCCAAATGTCCTGGTGATGCAATCGAAGAAGAAACTCCATTCCTTGCGCAGAAACGGCCTTTTGAGTTGCCCAATCTTTGTCAATGGCCCAGAGTAGCCAATCTCTCGCATCATCCGCATTAAATCCTCATCACCCATTCCAATAGTGTAGGAAGAATATTCAGGAAACCCCATTGCATCGCGAATAGTACCAGCAGTAATAACATACTCTGTTTCGGCAAACTCAAAGATTATGGATGGGCTCCCAGTTTCACCACCATCATCATAAACCCCTGTCTCCCAGAACGCCTTGATTTGTAAACCAGAAAGTGTGGCTGGTTCAACTAAAGCACGCCCAATCGCTGACTGAGCAAGAAACTTTTGAATCATATGAAATGCTTCTGGTGCGTTTGCAGTGTTTAGTGGTGCGGTATAATTGTTTGGAACGAACTCTAACCCAGACGAAACGAAAGCTGTGGTTGCCATTAGAAGATTTTGAAGAAAGAACAAGTAATTGACGCGAAAGCTTAACAGAGTTTGTGTGTAGAAAGGTGTTTGTGACTATGTGTGTGTGATAATAGATGTGTATGAGTAAGATGTGAAAAGTTTAACTGAAGATGTGTGTATTGTATTTAAAATAAAATTAAAGATTAAAAACTGAAGAGTTTTTAATCATCAATACACAACTGTCTTACTCCTGTAATCATGTGAATGGGACACATGTCAAACGTGCATACGCTGACAACATATAATTGGCAGTTTCCAATACGCATGCGCAGTAAAAACAGCAATAATTACCGCCTGTTACACTTTTCTATGCAAATAACCTCTCTCCTCTGTTTAAAATATTCTTGAACAACTTTCCAATCTACACGGCAGACGAGGAGACACCTGATATCACATAAGACACTCATAATTTCCGCTTATTGTCAAACAAAATCAATAATAATAAAATTATCAATTTTAATATCTCAGAAACATAATATCGAAGTAGCTCAACAGTCAGAAGAATAATGACTGTCTTGGAACTCCGCACTTTACTGTTCCCAGAGCTTCGAACCATGCAAAACCTTTCAGTTGCCCTGTTGGATGCTATAAAAGCTGGAGCATTGTAACAACAGGCAATTCATACATTAAAAATTACCATACATCAAATGGCAGGAACCTTTGAATTCATGGATGTAGAATCATTCTTGAATTTGAACTGGCGTCAACAAGCAAACTATATCATCGATGAGTTTCTTGTGTTGTCATTTCTGAATGATGAAGGGCTCATCGCTGATGATGAAATAGCGGAAGGACCTATCTCCAACCCCTATGTGCACATCATCCGTCCTGGACCATATGATGTGCCCATCCTTGCAGATGATGAGGCTGTCGAGATTTGTATGATGCTCTTCTATCAGAGCTACTTGAAGGGTTCGAAAAAGAATTTCTTCTTGGAATCCTGCAAGCTGCAAACCAGAAAGAGAATGCGAGAGGATGATGATGATGATTCAACATCAGGGGGTTGTCAAGCCTTGAAAATCCCAGATGCTATAATAACCTGTTAACCGAACAAGTAGCTAGACAAGAATATGAACTTGTCTGAATGTAAACAAAGTTTGAATCGATTAATGAGAAAGATCCATTATTTTGTTTTACATATCAGTATCGCTTAGTAATTGTAAAGTGAAAGAAATGATATCACTTTAAACAGTAAACTAACATACTCATCAGCGCTACTAATCACCATTAGGACTTATCAAACACACTCTTTCTTTTCTCTGTTTAATGCAAAATGGATCCGTTACAAATCATACTTTTTCGAAAAACAAATGTCTAAACTTAAAATTATAAAATGTCTGAAACAAAGAAATTATTTTAACCATCAGAGATTAAAACAAAGTTACCTCGGCATATGTCACACAATACATCAGTGTTTACCATTTGTCCTTCTTTGTCAATAAACTCTTTTCTCAAACTGTACAGGTGTGAAAATATGTGTGTGCAATAGCAGAGTTTACCGTAATCAATATTTAGATCATCTCAAAGTGCATAAAATCCACAAACTAAAGTAGTAAAAACTGGTTGCCTAAACTCTCATGTTTAACATAAAATCTGATTTTATACCTAAACTCTGTATACTGATATCCTTTCATTTGGATATGTCTTTTATTTTTCACCCCCTTTATATATTTATATATATATATATATATATATATATATTTTTAATTTTATTTTTCCAGTAATCAGTGGTTGGCACTAGTCACCAAAAATCAAAGATTTTAGCCCTTATTTCATACAATAAGTTCCTGGATCTTCCTAGGCACAACATGATCTCAAAGGAATTTGTGCTCTGTTTGGCATCTTTTGATTTGAGGGTGAATTATTTGTAATTAATAATCAGAGTTTAGACTTTTCATCAGTTAATACAATTATTTTATGAGAGAAAATGCAAACAGCTAATACAGACTCAGTGTATAGGATCAATAAACTAAGAGATGGTATAAATACAGAGACAGTATCATGCTGTGTTAACTTACTGCACATAATTGAGATCAGAATCTATACAACTCTTAAGGATTCACAATTACTTACTGAGAATTATGCTTCATACAAATTTCTTCATTGGTCCATATGTTTCAGACAAAATTACAATTAGAGAATAGCATTAAACTGTAACTATCAGAGTATGACCAACAAAGTTTAGCATCAGAGTTTACTTTCAGAGTATGACTGACACTTCACAGAGTTTATCATCAGAGTTTAACATGCTGGTTCACATAACAGTTAACACATGTAAGAGATCATGAACATAAAAAGTGAGTCTAACCCGTATCTCTAGTCAGAACCAGAGATCATTCCAAGTTCATTTACCAATCTTGTAAAAGTAGCTTCACTCAAAGGTTTGGTGAAGATATCTGCAAGTTGTTGGTCTGTAGACACAAAATGAAGCTCAATGTTTCCTTCTTCCACATGTTCTCTGATAAAATGATACCTTATGCTGATGTGCTTGGTCATGGAATGCTGTACTGGATTACCTGTCATAGCAATAGCACTTTGGTTATCACAAAAAATAGGTATTCTAGAGTACCTTAACCCATAATCCAGCAATTGATTCTTCATCCATAAAATCTGTGCACAACAGCTACCAGCTGCTATATACTCTGCTTCTGCAGTGGATGTAGAAATTGATTTCTATTTCTTACTGTACCAAGAAACCAATCTGTCACCTAAAAATTGACAGCTTCCACTTGTACTTTTTCTGTCTATCTTACAGCCTGCAAAATCTGCATCAGAGTAACCAATTAACTTAAACTCTGATTCTCTAGGATACCACAAACCCAAGGTTATGGTTCCTTTGAGATATTTGAAGATCCTTTTTACAGCTGTTAGATGAGGCTCTCTGGGATCTGCTTGAAATCTTGCACAAAGACATGTTGCATACATGATATCAGGTCTACTTGCAGTAAGATACAGTAGAGACCCTATCATTCCTCTGTAGTTAGTCATATCTACTGAGGCTCCTGTGTCTTTGTCTAGCTTTGTTGCTGTAGCCATGGGAGTTGTAGCAGATGAACTATCAAGCATACCAAATTTCTTGAGAAGATTTCTGGTATATTTTGTTTGATTGATAAAAATACCATCATCTGTTTGCTTGACCTGTAAGCCTAGAAAATAACTAAGCTCTCCCATCATGCTCATTTGATACCTGGATTGCATAAGCTTTGCAAACTTCTTACAGAGTTTGTCATTAGTAGATCCAAAAATAATATCATCTACATATTTGAACTAAAAGCAAAGCATCACCAGAATTGAAATAAAACAAAGTTTTATCAATTGTACCTCTTGTGAACCCACTTTCTAAAAGAAATTGAGCAAGAGTTTCATACCATGCTCTTGGTGCTTGCTTTAGTCCATATAATGCCTTGTCAAGCCTATAGACATAATCTGGATTCTTGGAATCTACAAATCCTGGTGGTTGTTCAACAAACACTTCTTCTTCAAGCTTCCCATTGAGAAAAGCACTCTTTACATCCATCTGAAAGACTTTAAACTTCTTGTGTGCAGCATAGGCCAGAAAAATTCTTATGGCTTCCAATCTTGCAACTGGAGCAAAGGTTTCATCATAGTCAATTCCTTCCTGTTGTGAATATCCTTTTGCCACAAGTCTAGCCTTGTTTCTTGTAATCACACATTCACTGTCAGTCTTGTTTCTGAAAACCCACTTCGTACCTACAATTGATCTATTCTTTGGTCTAGGTACAAGTGTCCAGACTTCATTTCTCTCAAATTCATTTAACTCTTCTTGCATTGCTGTTATCCAGTTTGCATCTTGAAGAGCTTCCTCCACTTTCTTTGGTTCTGTTTGAGACAAGAAAGCATGATACAGACACTCATTATTTGTTGCACTTCTAGTTCTCACACTAGCATCAGGATCTCCAATTATGAGATCAGGTGTGTGTGCCTGTGTCCACCTTCTTGCTGTTGGTAAGTGGTTTCTTGCATCATTATTGGATCCTCCCCCTTGATCCATGCTCTCCTAATTCATATGTTGACTTTCTGTAGCATCTGAGGCTCCCCCTGAATTGGATGGCTCAGAGTTTGAACTTTCAGAGTTTGAATCAGTTTCCTCAACTGACTCACTTGCTGTGTCTTGTTGAGCTTCTTCACGCTCCCCCTCAACTGGTTCTCTATTTTGTTCAATTTGAGAATTTCCAGTTTCTCCAGTATTTACCAGTAGAGGTTCAGAGTATGCTTCGTCAGAGTTTGTCAACCCTGCTTCATCAGAGTTTATATCATCAGAGAATAGATCTTCATTTTCAAAACGCAGTTGATCATATCCATCCTTGTCTTCAAGTCCAATTATTTTCTTGTCATCAAATGACACATGTATAGATTCCATGATCACCTTAGTTCTTAGATTATAAACTCTGAATGCTTTTGTTGACAATGGATAGCCAACAAAGATTCCTTCATCAGCTTTTAACTCGAACTTTGTCAACTGTTCAGGATGAGTCTTCAACACAAAGCATTTGCATCCAAATATATGAAAATATTTCAAATTTGGCTTCTTATTTTTCACCATCTCATATGGTGTTTTCCCATGCTTGTTGATTAATGTTGCATTTTGAGTAAAACAAGCAGTTTGAACAGCTTCTGCCCAGAAGTATGTTGGTAATTTTGCTTCATCAAGCATAGTTCTGGCTGCTTCAATTAAAGTTCTGTTCTTCCTTTCAACTACACCATTTTGCTGTGGAGTTCCAGGTGCAGAAAATTCTTGTTTCACTCCTCTTTCTTTGCAGAAAGCTTCCACAATTGAGTTTCTGAATTCAGTTCCATTATCACTCCTTATAATTTTGACTTTGTGCTGTGATCCTTTGTCCAGTAGATTTACATGATCCATCAGAGTTTGAGCAGTTTCATCCTTCTTTGACAAGAAATACACCCATGTATATCTAGTATATTCATCAACAATTACTAGAGCATATTTCTTTCTGCCCATGGACATCACATTCACTGGTCCAAAGAGATCAACATGTAGAAGATGATAAGGTTCCACTACTGAATATTCAGATTTGCTCTTGAAAGATGACTTCCTTTGCTTGGCTTTTTGACAAGAATCACACAAGCCATCTAGACTGAGTATAGATTTTGGAAGTCCCCTTACAAGATCCTTTCTTATTAGCTCATTGATGTTGTTCAAATTGAGATGAGAGAGCTTCTTGTGCCATTTCCAACTCTCTTCATTTGACATTCTGGCTGTCAGACACACTATTTTTCCATTAGAGTTTGTTACCAAACTTGCTTCATAAATGTTGTTGCGCCTGTGTCCAACTAGAACAACTTTTCCAGTAGATTTACTGATAACTTCACAGTATTCACTATGAAAATCTACATGGTTTCCTCTGTCACAGATTTGACTCACAGATAACAGATTATGCTTGAGTCCTGAGACTAGAGCTACATTTGTAATGATGACACTTCCAAGATTGATCTTGCCATATCCCAGAGTGTGTCCTATGTTGCCATCTCCATAGGAAACTTTTGGGCCAGCCTTCTCCTCAAAGTCTGATAGCAGGGCTTTATTTCCAGTCATATGTCCTGAGCATCCACTGTCCAAGATAAGTGTGCTCTCTATTATACCCTGCAATCACAAACAAATACTAAGTATTAGTTTTAAGGACCCAGACTTGCTTGGATCCTTTGTCTTTCTTAACAGTGTTAGCTTTTGCAGCGGAATTACTATCAACAGAGTTTAAGCTAACATTGTCAGACTTTACACTTGCAGAGTTTGCTTTAACCCACTTCAGATTGGGTTTTAGCTCATAATAGTTGTGATAAATAGCATGATAACTCTTGCAAGTATAAATGGAATGCCATGTGCTCCCACAGTGTGTGCATAGAGTTTGTGGTCTTACTCTAACATAATCATTCTTTACTCCTGATGTAGAAGGTAAAGAATTAATATGTTTATTCTTAGTGCAAAATCTAGCAAGATGATTAGAACTACCACAATTGTAACATGTTTTCCTTGAAGCACCAGCATTAGGCAAATGATTATTTCTATTATTTATGCCTATCTTTCCAATCCTATTCTTCTTGGACCCTTTTGGTTTCATGGCAGATTTTATCTCTTTCAACTTATGATTGAACTGTTTTCCTGTCATCAATCCAACATTAACCTGTTTTTCACAAGTTTTTACTGGTTTTCTAACAGCTTCTACTTCCATAAGTTTTTCTGTTATAATATTTTCCTTTCTTTCACAGGCTTCATCTGATTCCATATCAGCTTCTCTTATTACAACAGATTTTAACTTATTGGCTTCTGGAACAAATTTCACAGGTTTAAGTTGTGGTTTAACCTTAACCTTGTCTTTAAACCTAAGTTCATCATTTTCACAATAACCTAAACCTACAGAATCAGTCTGAAACACTTGATGAGTGTCTCTTCCAGAATCTGTCCAAGTCTTGATTATTTTTCTTTCTTTTTCTAAATCAGATTCTAATTGCTTATATCTTTTCAGCAACTCCTGTTCTACATAAACAGCATCATCTCTTTCTTTTTGAATCTGCTTCATACTTTCAAGTTCTCCTTCAAGAAACTTGTTTCTATCTTTAAGACTAAGATTCTCAGATTTAATTCTTTCATTTTCTAAAGTCTGATCCCTATAGCTAACATGAACACTTTTCAGATATACTCTTAACTCAGATATATTATCAGTATCATAAGCATAAGTAGTTAGGGGTACCTTATTTTCAGATGACTCAATCTCATCTCTGACAGTTGCCATAAGAGCATAATTTTCTCCATCATCAGAGTCTGAAGTATCTGCCCAGTCTTTGCCTTTAGAGATGAGTGCTTTCTCAGATTTGCCTTTCTTGCACTCTGGGGCATAATGACCCATCTCTTTGCACTTATAGCACTGGATCTCAGATTTGTCCTTCTTTCCAAACTTGGTATCCCTTCCATCAGACTTTCTGAAATTCTTCTTCTCAGAATTTGAATCTCTCCTTGAGAATCTCTTTCCCTTCTTGAAGTTCTTGAACCCCATCTTCTTGAAGGTCTTCACCATCAATGCAGCCATTTGCATCATCTGTTCTTCATCATCATCAGAGTCAGAAGCTTCACCAGAGTTTGAGTCATCATCAGAATTTGATGACTCACTTTCAGATTTAATGACTAAAGCCTTTCCCTTGGCTTTCTTCCTTGATGATTCCTTCTTAATGGGCTTCTCCTCGACTTTGAGAGCAACAGATCTTGTCTTTTTACTCAATCTTCTATTCCTTTGTTCTATCTCCAGTTCATGAGTTTTCAGTAACCCATAGATTTCATCAAGATCTGTATCAGCAAGCTCATAATTATCTCTTATTGTGGTTGTCTTTAAATCCCACTTTTCAGGTAGAGATAACAGAAACTTGAGATTAGACTCTTCAAGCTCATATTCTTTATTAACCAGAGACAGATCATTCAGCAGTTTACAAAATCTGTCATAAGTCTCAGTCAAGGTTTCATTAGGTCTTGAATCAAAGTGCTCATACTCCTGTGTGAGTATTGTCTTTCTGTTCTTCTTGATAGCACCTGTTCCCTGACATCTGACTTCTAAAGCATCCCATATCTCTTTGGCAGTTTTGCAGCCAATTACTCTGTTAGACATAACATTATCTAAAGCACTGTGGAGAAGATGTCTAACCTTTGCATCTTTTGCAATTGATGAGATGTCCTCAGGAGTCATATCTTTCTTTTCCTTTGGAACAGTCTTTTGTTCTTGTCCATCAACAACAGGGGACAATTTAGTTGGCATATGAGGACCATCATAGATTCTGTCAAGGTATTCTGGATCTGTAGCCTCCATAAACATGGTCATCTTAACCTTCCAAATCGGATACTCTACTGGCCTGAGAATTGGAACCCTGATTGTTTCATATCGACTCACAGAATTGGGCTTAACCTGTTCAGCCTTAGGAGCAGTTTGATTTTCTTCAGACATGATTATTACTGTGTTTGAATCGTAAAACTGTATATATTAAACAGCCTTGGCTCTGATACCAATTGTTAGGCCGAATACACAATATATAATCAAGTATGTATGAGAATAACAATTAAGAACACAGGTTTGTAAATCAACAAACTGAATTATATTAAATAATTCTCTCTTAGTGATGTTAATGAATCACAAAGAGCTTCTAGGTTACAAGAATAAAATATTCAATGATCGCGTGTCCCTTCTAGGGATAACCTATCTGTGTTTATATAGTACACAGTTACGTACAATCCTTATCTAATTGATACTCCTAAAAATTAGCTATACAATTGATATCAATTAAGGATTGCTTCAGTCTTCTGTCCAGTGTCCTTAGCTGTATCAATATATTCTGCTTCTTTCCATCTTCAGAATATATTGCTTCTAGAATCTATATCTTTGCACCGACAGCTAAGTCAACTTTCATCCTGTCAGACTTTACCAAACTCTGACCGGCTTCCTTTAAACTCTTCACCCTGTCAGACTTTAAATAAACTCTGACCGGCTTCCGATAAACTCTGATCAGTACCTGTTGCTTAAACAACTGATAAACAAACATCAGCAATTATATCTAACATAGGTAATGTGTTGAAAAAAGTAATTAGTTATTTATTAATAATTATATAAAATTATATTAAAATATATAATAGGCAATTGGTTATAATTATAAAATAATATCACTATTATATATACATGTTGCCCGTGTTATTATTAAAAGATGAGTTGTTTTAGTTAAAAAAATATAAAACATAATGTACTGAAGAAGGCAAATAATTATTTATTAATAATTATATAAAATTATATAACATTTATATATATATGTTGCCCGTGTTATTTTTAGAAAATGGGTTGTTTTAGTAAGAACATATAAAATAGGTAATGTGTCGTGCTATTTTCAGAAGATGAGTTGCTTTATTTAGAATATACAAAACAGATAATATGCTGAAGAATTAGGCAATAATTATATAAAATTATATTACGTTTTTATCTATATATTGCCTGTGTTATTTTTAGAAGATGATTTGTTTAATTTAGAAAATAAAAAAAATAGGTAATGCGCCCGTGTTATTTTTAGAAGATGAGTTACCTTATTTAGAAAATATAAAACATGTAATATGTTTAAACTAAAAAAGGTAATTAGATAGTTATTTGTAATTATAATATAAAATATACTATATATAATAATTTTTATTATTTTATCCAACAACTCTCATTATATTGATTTGAATGATTCAACGATTAAGAATTGAGTGACCAGACTACAAAAAAGACCAGACTACAAAAATTTCAATGTTTTGTCTTTAATATAATAGTATATATATAGATAGATAAGTAACCATGTTAAAATAGCTATATTTTTAAAAAAAAAAATTAAAATCATTAAAATAGGTTTTAATTAAGAGTTTACCCGTGATATTTTTGAAAAATGAGGGATTTCAGTAAGTTAAAATAGAAAATGTAACATATTTTTGTTAAAAAGGGTAATTGTCCGTAATATTTTTGGAAAATGAAGTGATTTTGTTAGAAAAAAATTGAAAAGATAATGTGTTTTAACTGAAAAAGGTAACTGGTTATAAATATGTCTTATTATTTAATAATTTTTTGTTATAGATAAGTAAGAGTAATTAAGTAAAATCACAAAGTACCAAAAACAGGTACTAACAGGTACCGTACCGACCAAACTTTTAATGTTTCGTCTATTATAATATAGTGTAAATAGATATATTATTTCTTTAATGTGCTTAAAGATGTGTTTTGTAACGTTGGACTTTATATTCTTTTCATATATTTGTCATATTATATTAATAGGTTTTAATTCACATTTAGTTCAAACATTTTTTCAACTTATTTGATTTTATTATTTTATGTGCGGTTATATAAGTCAATGTCTTTTAAAGGTGATAGTTTTCTTTTGGACTTTTAGGAAATATAATTATTTTTCATTTATGGTAATTATTTTAATATATTAAGGTTAAGTTTCTGAATGATAGGTTTTAATTTCTTGACAACTTTAAATGCATAATTATTATTTCAAATTTGTAGAGATGGAAATTTAGTAATTATTCACTTACAATGTATTAGTTATCATGATTAATGGCTTATTTGATCTTTAAGAGGTAATTAAGTTTTTTTTACCATTTATGGGTGGCCATGATTGATGTGGTATTTTTTTGGGCAATTTGGTGCCATAATTATGGCTTATTTTTTGGGCATTTAATTACAGAGAATGAGGTTGGAGCTTTAATATATCTACTATCTTATATCCCGTGTGATGCATGGTTTTCTTTAATATTTTATTATTTTTATTTAAATTTTTGTAATTATATCTTTTTGATGAAATTTTAATATATATTTATATGTGTATATAATAAATTGGATTTATATATCTAACAATATAAGTATTTTAATTTAATAAATTGTTGACGTAATCTTTAGTAGTATTTTAGATATTAAAATATAAAAATATTTTTAAATAATAGATCTAACGGTTCGTATTTATTTGCTCTTAAAAAATCTAAGAGTGACTAAAGTGCAAATAACAAAATTTGTGCCCTGTAATGTGCCGAGTTTCTTTTAACAGATGCAATTACTTTTATTTTTTATTAATTATCTTATTAAATTGAATATTGTCATTATTTCTATATTTTGCCCGTGTTATTTTTAATTCGAATATGAGTTGTTTCAATTAAAAAATATAAAACAGACAATGTCCTTTAAAAAGACAATTAGTTACTTATTAATAATTATATAAAATTATATTACATTTATATATATATGTTGCCCGTGTTATTTTTAGAAAATTAGTTGTTTAAATTAGAAAATAGAAAATTATATTACCTTTTTATATATATGTTGCTCGTGTTACTTTTAGAAAAATTAGTTATTTAAGTTAGAAAAAATAAAAAAGGTTATGTGTTCAGTTGTTTAGGGTAAGTGTTATTTATTAATAATTATATATTACAATATCATCGTTACATGTTTATTTTGCATGTGTTATGTTTTAGAACATGAGTTGTTTTAGTTAGAAAATGTAAAACATATAATGTGTTTTAGCTGAAAAAGGTAATCAGTTATAAATATGTAATAATATTACCATTATATATATATATATATTACCTATTTTATTTTTAGAAAATGAGTTGTTTTAGTTAGAAAAATAGATTAAAAATGGTAATGTATTTTAGCTGAAAAAACAATTGGTTATAAATAAATTGGTTATATATAGGCCCGACCCAAATTATAGATATGTTCGGCCCAAATACCGACCGACCGACCAAAACTTTTAATGTTTCTTCTTTAATAATACTAGCTTAAAACCCATGCGAAACACATATTGTTAATTGTTAATTTATTATTTTTTTAAATATTTTATTAATTGTATTTGTTAAAAATATAAGTAGGCATGTTAAAATAGCTAAACACTTTTAATTAATTAAAAACATTAAAATAGATTTTAAAATAAATAAGTAAGGGTTTGCCGATTATATTTTTGGAAACAGAGGGGTTTTAGTAAGGAAAAATAAAAAATGTAACATATATATTTAGTTTAAAAAAGTAAAATGTCCGTGATATTTTTGGAAAATGAGGTTTTACAATTTAATAATTAAAAATATTTAATTACGTTTTAAAATAAATACGTAAAGGGTTTGTCCGTGATATTTTTAGAAAAAGAATATATTTTAGTGAGAAAAATAGAAAAAATAAGTTGAAAAAGGTAATTTCCCGTGATATATTTAGAAAATGAGGGACTTTGTTAGAAAAAATCTATAATGTGTTTTAGCTGAAAAGGTAATTGGTTATAAATAGGTATTTGATCATTTATATTTTTAATATTTTTAGTAATTGTATTTGTTAAAAAAAATAAGTAGGCTTGTTAAAATAGGTAATTTTAAAAAAATAATTAAAATATTAAAATATGTTTAAAAATAAATAACTAAAGTTTTGCCCGTGATATCTTTTGAAAAGAAGGGTTTTAGTAAGAAAAAATAGAAAAACTAACATGTTTTAGTTAAAAAAAAGGCAATTGCACGTGATATATTTGAAAAAGTAGGGGAATTTTTTAGAAAAAATAGGCTTTATGACCTTTTTGCCCTTCAAGTTTGGATCGTTGTACCCATAAACCCTTCAAGTCTAAAAGTGTTCTTTTTCACCCATTGGGTATCAAAAATGTACCTTTTTGGGTCAAAAATGTACCTTTTCACCCCAGCGGTTGAGTGTCAAAAAGGTACAATTTTGATACCCGAGGGGCGAAAAAGAACGTTTTTAAACTTGAAGGGTTTATGGGTACAACTGATCAAACTTGAAGGGCGAAAAGGTCATAAAGCCGAAAAAATAATGTATTTTAGGTGAAAAAGGTAATCGGTTATAAATATGTAATATTATTATTTAGTAATATATTTCTATAAATAAGTAAGGGCAATTAAGTAAAATCACAACGTACCATACCGACCGACCAAACTTTTAATATTTCGTCTATTATATAATAATAATAATAATATTGATAGTATGTATGTATGTATGTATGTATGTATGTATGTATATATATATATATATATATATATATATATTATCTTAATTAAAATAACAAATTAATATAATTAAAATAAGTAATCAATTAACTTTTTTTATTAAAATATATTACCTTGAACAATTACTTTTTCTAAATAAAACACGTTATCTTTTATTTCTTCTCAAATTAAAACTACTAATACATGTTCACATCAATTGTTATATTTATAAAAAATATATAAGAAATGTATATTACACGGGTTATAAATTAGTACAGTTTATTTAAGTTTTATATAAAACGCATTTATTATTTGTGTTATTTTATTAATACTAAAAAACTTACAGAAAAAGTTTTAGAAAACAAAACCAAACTATGCGTTTTCACTAACAAAAAACATAACATACAGTTGCGTTCTTAATAAATGTGACATATGCATACATTTTCAATTAATTCAAATTGATAAATCTATACTATATTATTATAAGCAAACGAGCCTCTATTTGGTTGGTCGTTGTTACTTTAAATAACAACCGTTAGATTGAAAGATAGATAAAATGAGAATCGTTGGATGTAATGTTAAAAGAATATTTCTTTCTTGATATTCAAAATGCTCTCACGGGTTCAAGGTTGGAATCATGTCAACAACATATTATTATTAAATATTTATATTACCTATTTTTCTAAGCTACATTCAGAAGTTCAAGATATTATTCTCGTTGACAATATATTAAAAAAAAATTATCATCGAAATACAAACAAATGCTTACAATAACATCATACATACATTATTAATTTTTAAAATTTTATTTTCTTCTGATAAAATCATATAATCAAAAAACAAATAGTACGATAAAAAATTCTAAAATTCATATGTGCATCGCACGGGTTATAGGCTAGTATACTTGATTTCAGGGTTAATCCACCCACGTGCGTACTAATCCACCAACATGGGTGGAGCATTGTTTGTCTTCAAGTGACAACCCGGGTCAAATTATGAGCCTTTTTCGAAAATTGGGTCAACTCCCGATTCCGAGTCCGAATAAACCGAAGTCTACTGGCCCAAATGCAGCCAACTTGGGTAACGACAAGCCCACCACAGGCCTCCAAAAAATCATGATTTGTTGGTGCTAATTAGTAGTAGTACTTTGCCTTAAAAACTGAATATAAGTCTCAAATCTCCTCGATGTGGGACTGGGGTGTTACAAACTCCCCCACTTAAACTCTTGACGTCCTCGTCAGGCCTGAACGGATATCCCATAGGTTCTAAGATAGTTCCTCTCTAGCCATTGTTGGTTAATACCGGCTGGCTTCGTGTCCTCACCTCCGGACCTCTGTCAATTGTGAGATAATACCATCAGCCTTTGTGTCCCACCTCCGGTAACTTGACGAATCAAGATTTCGAGAGTCGGCTCTGATACCATATGTGACAACCCGGGTCAAATCCCGAGCCTTTTTCGAAAATCGGGTCAAGTCCCAATTTCGAGTCTGAATAAACCGAAGCCTACTTGCCCAAACACAACCAACTTGGGTAATGACAAGCCCACCACATGCCCCCAAAAGATCATGATTTGTCAGTGCTAATTAGTAGTAGTACTTTGCCTTATAAACTGAACAGAAGTCCCAAATCTCTTCGATGTGGGACTTGGGTGTTACACTCATCCACCCACGTGGATGTTTAACCATAAAATGGTGACAAAAAAGGACATTTCTCGAAGATTTGAAAGACAAAATCTACATATATCATCTAGACTAGTTTGAATTCAAAGAGAGGATTATAATTTATAAACTTAAGAGTTTGTACATATTTAAGTAAGCATCAAGATAATGGTATAAAAAGTTTGATTTACTCCTGATGAATCACAAACTCAGAGGAGATACATTTGATCATCACACTACTAGAAAAACTGGATTAGACAACGGCTAAAAACCGATGTCTGACAAACATATGATGTCGTTTCTATATTTTTCTAAGTTATAGACATCGTTTTTATGGAGGAACTGATGTATGTCTAGGTATGGAATATAACATCTCTGGTTTATGCAAACTGATGCTAAACGAGGCATAGACATTTGACCTTTTTATGTTTGTAATGTCGTCCGATGTCTATCATTCTGATTTACATCGGTTACAGTTAGATAAATCGATGTATATAAGTCAGACTAATAACAGTTCCATTTGTGTAGGTTGATGTATTATTTTGAAATAAACAACGGCTACTTTAGCAAATGCAATATGATTTCCTTCTTAATATATCTTTTTTATTTGAATAACTGATGTAAATAATATATCTTATAACGGTTTCCCTTTTTTAAAGTGATGTGTTATTGTCAAATTAACAACGGTTACCTTGTCGTCAAACTGATGTTTATGCTTAACTTTGACAATCATTTTGTTGTTAAAAAATGATATGACGTGTTAAGTTCAATTTTTAGCATGATGTATTCATTTATATATGCACCCAAAAAACTGAAATAAAAAAATTGGATTCCATATACCAAAAGAACCTGTCGCATGATCATTGCCAAAGCCCAACAATTCAACCAAAGTTTACATCAACCGGATTAATAAATACTATATTTACTAAACTACGGCCATAACCACAAACCAAAGTACTATATATAACTAATTAACTAGCATAAATCATCAAAATTAAACAATATGATCTAGATACCAAAAGAACCGGTCGCATTATCATTGTCAAAAGCCAACAATTCAACCAAAGTTTACATCAACCGTGTTATGGAATAAAAAGTAGGGTGTAATTAATACTAGGGTTTGAGAGCTTCGAGCTTTAATGACTGGTCTTGTGTTTCGTGACTAAATCGGTCCTCACAAGATGCCTACGTAGAATAAAAAACCGGAATAAGTTCCATATTCTACCAAACTACAGCCATAACCATAGATCAAAGTACCACAACTAATTAAGTAGCATAAACCATCAAAATTAACCAAGGGTACTTTGACTAATAGTACTTCCCCTACCAACCAACAACTGTGCCAGAGTTCCATTCTAAGTTACCAACTAGATATGTTTGACAGTAACAACCAAGTCAACATTCAACTAAAGAAAGCCCCAGTTTACATAAAATTTTCAATATGCTTCAGAACCTTCTGACGCACCTCGTCCAGTAATCTGATCTTGTAAGATGTCCGAGTCTTTAGAAACCTCTACAAACATTTAACAGCAAATTAGATAAATGTTTATGTGTAGATGTTTTAAGATAATTAGATAAATGTTTATGTGTAGAAGCCACTACATAAATGTTTATGTGTAGATGTTTTAAGATAATTTTTATTAATATAATTCACAAATTAGATTAAAATTTGTCCAAATATTTTGATATTAAAGACTTGGGTCTAGCAAGACAATTTCTACAAATAAATAGTATTGTGATATATTTACTTAAAAAACGTAATCGTCACCTAAGAAATGAATTGAATGAGTATTAAAGAGGTACAATCCATGTGATGCTAAACCAATGAGCATATCATATTTTTGAGTGATTGTAGTAGTTCAAATAATTTCATGTTTGGAGTCTGGTGCATTTCTCGATCAACTGGATGGCCCATCAATATTTCGAGGTTAACAAATTTAGATTGGACCATATAATTTTACATTGGTTACAAATGAAAATAGTGTTTTTCCTCAATTCACGAAATTAATTTATTTTCTCACTTAATATTAATTGTTATCATGAAAGATTAATAAATAGGCAGGGAATTCAAGAGATACATGAAACTGGTTCATGTACTTCCTCCGGAAAGAAATAGGTGAATTTGTAAAGTATTGGATAATCATGTATTTTACTACCTATATATACTCTTTTCTTATCTTAGTGATGTATATCATTGTCTTTAAAAAAGTACACAGTAAAATACGACATTTGTTAAAGATATCAACAATCATTAGAGTCTACTAACTACAGGTCATGTGAGGATAAACATACATGTATGGTTCTTTAATGCTCTGTTAGACGATTGAAACATCACTGGTATTGGTTTAATTATTAGAAATTAGAGGGGGAAGATAGTGAAATTGTTATGTGGATTAGTGTTGGAGATGGATGAAAGGTGGAAACACTTCTTTGCCATTCTATGTTGAGACTTGCATTTGAGGCTGAATATGAGAAAGTAATATTGAAAATGTATCAGGAAAAAGCAATTCAGCAGCGGCGGGCATTGACGGAAGAACAAGTCATGGACCCGGACCATCACTATTTGTTTTAGCAATTGCAGATAAAGATGAAGGACGACCATTTTGATCTGACAGTTTTCGGCGTGCTTCCTATTCTGGATACACTAGCAATAAACCATGTAGAGTTTGTCCTAGATAACTCTACGAATATGCTGACCATTTTGAAATGATGAATGAGTTATGGATGAAAGACATGGGTCTTGGCCTGAAAAGGATCTAGTTTTGGGATCTTGATGAAGTGGTTGCACACAGAGAATATGAAGTCATTCAAGAGGCTCTAGATGTTGATGGCTTTGTTAAAGGATGGTTGAAATTAATGTAGAAGGAATTTAAGTCATATGTGTTAAGTGGTTTGTTGAGTATGATGGATTTGGGATGGAGATGTTTGTTTAGTTTCACATTTTTTTAAGTCAAGTCTTGTTAAGATTTTAATTTATTTGGTGTTTTCAAAATGAATTATAATCCAATGATTTTGATTACAAAATTTACGTCTACTTTTTAACCTCATGTGTTTTTTTGCTTTATATTCACAAATCAATCTTCTTTTAAGTTTAGGTTTTTGTTTTACTCAAGGTTAGGTTGAATTGCGATTGTGTTTCTAATATTTTTTAAGTATACTCTTTAACTAGTCGCAAAGGCCACTCACATGTTTTATTTGAACGAAATTGGTTCCATGTCAACAGTATAAAATTGACATACAAAGATGGTCGAACCGTACAAAATGTAATTTCAATGTTTAAGTTGTCAAACGTTTATACTTGCATGGTCAAACAATGATTAAACCAAATATAAGGAATAAGTATGTAATATAAGATATGTAATGGACTCGAGTGAATATATAATTCTCACATCACATGTAAAATCAATTGTTTTTAATAGTAATTATAAGAAATTAACATTAATAATATAGAAGAAAAAGATAGTTTATAATTACAAATAAACAAGGAATTTCCTATAAGTAAGAACTATATTATCATTTTCTTTCATTATTACAAATCATTTATTTTTATTATTCACTCAATTATCAAAATGAAATATTTAACTTAATTAAATTAAGATGGAAGAATTTGCTCAATGTGATGCTGAGGAACCATTTTCAGTCAATGTCATTTAAGACTTTGATATTCATTAATTAACATCAATAAATGAGAGATTCGGTCTCGGACGAATTTCATAAATTTTTTTTAGATAAAGTGAAATCTATATAATAAGCTTGAAATTTGATATGTTTAGACGAAAATGTATAAGCTACAAAATAATACATCACCAAATTAAAAACCTAATTTAAATATGATGATGTACCATGACTATCCCCAAATTATAAGAACTTGACAATTCAATAATTTTTCAGCAAAGTATACAAAATTCGTGAAATGTTATTGGTACATGGGCATATAGACAAATGAATTTTAAACAATTATGTACCAGGAACACCCTTAAATTATAAAAACTTGAAATCAACTTTATTTTACTACACCCTGAAACTAAAGATAGAGATTCGTTGTTTTAATGTATGTAAAATATACACATATATAGCTAGATTGCGACAGGTTTCGGTGAATAATCATATATAATATTTGAATCATTTACACATTATATTATTTTTGCTAGTTGCATATAACTTTTCAACCATACACACATCTGTATATACTTTTTAGTTGGATATTATTATTTTGTGAAATGAGAAGGGAACATTCACTACGGCATAGATGGCCTATCACAACAAATTAGAGGGGAGGGGGGGGGGGGGGGGTTTACCATATTGGATGTTACTATAGCTATACAATTTTTGTGCTATCGTAACACAGTGATTTTGAATATTACCAAAGCCATGAAACTATGTTATTATACTTATAAAAGGTGTTACACTGGGCAACACAGTGAGGTGTGTTACCTTAGAGTATAGTTTTAATGAACAAATTAAATTAAATTTTATTTATAATTAATAGTTTGATAATTGTTTAAATTTAAAAGTGAATAATTTTAATAAAATCATTGAAGTTATCATTAGAAAAAGTAATATTCCATCAAATTATTGAATTATTTGTATTTCATAAAATTTAAAATATTTTTAATAAATTTATAATTAAAATATTTTAAAATAATATTCAAGAATTATTAAATTTTAATTAAAATCATTAACAATTTTATTAGAGAAAATAATAATTTGTAAAAACTGAGAGTTATTACAAAATAATGAAAGTTATGAATTTAATAGTAATTTCAATTTAATACAAACAAGTTGAATTAAAATTGGAATAATTTTTTTTAAAAAGAAAAGGACAGTCGGGGTCAATAATTGAGACACTGAGCGGGACAAAAGCACTGAGCGGCAAAACGAAAATTAGAATTGGGGCTAAACACCAAGTCGGGGGAAAAAATTAGGGATAAACAAAACACTTCACACACTTCACACACTTTTCTCACTTCTCTCAATTCTCTCACAATTAGGGTTCGAAGCTTGGAGCAATTAGGGTTTAATTAGGGTCCGAAGCTGGGTTATTCAAAGCTCGATTCAATTAGGGTTCGAAGCTTGGAGTTTGTATTCAATTAGGGTTAATAGAAGCTTGGTTTCGGGGTTCAATTAGGGTTTATAGAAGCTTGGAGCTTGTGTTCGAAGGGATTTGATATCAATTTCAGGTATAAATCTCTCTTTATATGATTCAATTTGTAGCTTAGTTTGTGTTGCATGTTTGGTTCTCTCTCTCTCTCTCTCTCTCTCTCTCTCTCTCTCTCTCTCTCTCTCTCTCTCTCTCTCTCTCTCTCTCTCTCTCTCTCTCTCTCTCTCTCTCTCTCTCTCTCTCTCTCTCTCTCTCTCTCTCTCTCTCTCTCTCTATCTCTCTCGCCCCCCCCCCCTCTCTCTCTCTCTCTGCATCTCTCTTTATCTTTATGTCTCCCTCTCTTTGTATCTTTCTCCCCTTTCTCTCTATGTATCTCTCACGGTCTCTCTATACGCATCTCTCCCTATCTCTATATGTCTATGTATTGCTCTCTCATGTCTCTCTATGTAGCTCTCTTTGTATCTCCCTGTTTGTCTTAATTTGTGATTTATGTGGATTTGTTTGAATTCTCGCATTGTTTCTCTCTCGTTGTCCCTGTATATTTGTGATATACATATTGTTTGATGTTGTTGCTTAATAATGATTTAGTTAATCGTTAAATTGTCATTCTCAAGAAATCATGATTAATCGAGAAAAATTAGCCATAAACTGCATAATGACAGTTGTGTGAGGACATGACGGTCTTAAAAACTCTATCGATTAGTTAATTATTTATAGGTAGTTATTTGCTTAGGTTAGCCTGAATAAACCTTGATTAGGTTGACCGCTGACACACGCACACACTTATATTCTTCATTTAATGTAGTTAATGTAGTTGTGCTTCATGAAATGTAGTGATGGACGACGAGGAAATTACATGGACAGAACTTCCAAAATTTAGTGACGGCTATATTAGCAGTGTAAAAGATTTTATTAAAAATGCAGTTTCTAGATTCGCCGTAGGTGATGAGATAACATGTCCTTGCAAGAAATGTAAAAATGGACAATTGGTATCGTCAAGATATAATATACGACCATCTGGTCTATAATGGTCCTTCGCCATTGTATGTGGAATGGATGTGTGAGGTTTCTCGACTAGGGAGTGAGGAAGATATGGATTGTGAGGCTGGTATAGATTTTGGAGACACTTTAGGTGATATGTTGCACCATACCCATGGAATGCAGAATGGTGAAACTGAGCACCCTAATGTACCAAATGCCAAAGCTAATAGATTTAATCGCCATATTGAAGATGGAAAACAACCATTATATCCTGGTTGTTCGAAATTTTCGCGATTAAGTTTTATCCTTAGGCTTTATTCTTTAAAATATGTACATGGGATTACAGAGGCTGCATTTGGGGATTTACTAGAGTTGATGAGAGAGGCTTTTCCATAGGCCCACATACGTCTTTCTTTTAACACCGCAAAGAATATCATTAGAGATTTAGGTCTTGATTACCAAAAAATACATGCATGCCCGAATGATTGCATGTTGTATTGGGCAGAAAACAAATATGAAGATGTTTGTAAAAACTGTGGTGTTTCCCAGATGGGAAGTAGTGGAAATGAAAGGCAGTGGTACTGACAATGACCTAGATAAGGTAATTCGCAAAGTTCCGGCAAAAGTCATGCGTTATTTCCCGCTGAAACCAAGGCTGCAAAGGCTGTTTATATCGAAGGAGTATTATGAACTTATGTTGTGGCACGCCGTGGGACGAACAAATGACGGGGAAACTTAGACATCCAGCGGATGCCGAGGCTTGGAAGGCGATTGATGCTAGGTATCCTGAATTTTTGGTAGAAAAGAGAAATATCAGACTTGGTGTGGCCTCAGATGGATTCAGTCCTCACCGTACAATGAGTTCAACTCACTCAACGTGGCCAATTTTATTGGTAAACTACAACCTCCCGCCTTGGCTATGCATGAAGCCTGAAAATTTGATTATTTCAACAATCATCCCCGGTCCAGAATCTCCAAAAAATAACATTGATGTATTTATGCAGCCTCTACTTGAAGAGTTGAAAGAATTATGGGATCTAGGTATAGATTCTTATGATGCCTTGACTAGTCAAAATTTTAGGCTACGTGCAAGTGTGTTATGGACCATTAGCGATTTTTCGGGATATGCAATGCTATTTGGTTGGAGCACAAAGGTTAAATTGGCTTGTCCCTCATGCCATTATGAGACAGATTCGATGTACTTAAAAAATAGTAAAAAAATGTGCTACATGAACCATAGAAAATTTCTAGATCTGGAGCACAAGTGGAGGTTTGATAAGAGAAGGTTCAGTGGTGAAGTTGAAATGGGACATGCTCCACCCACTTTAAAAGGAACATATATATAGTTGAATTATTGGCCGGCTATGAAAATGAATTTGGAAAGGACAAAATCAAGAAAAAGGGCAAAAGGGGTGTAAAGGGTAAAAAGGATTCCCCTTTCAAAAAAAAGTCAATATTTTTCAATTTACCATATTGGAGTCACAATTTATTGTGAGACACAACCTTGATTGTATGCATATCGAAAAAAACATATGTGACAATATTATTGGTACTTTGTTGAATATTGGTGGTAAGTCCAAAGACCATTTAAATGCTCATTTGGATTTACAAGAAATGGGGATCAGGAAGGTTCTTCACCCCGTTAAGTCAAGTGATGGACAATACCTTGAGATTAGGGCTGTTATTTTCGACATGACGAACAAAGAGAAGGAAATATTCTGCTCAGTGTTGGAGAAGGCTAAACTGCCATACAGATGTGCGGCTAATATAAGTCGATATGTTCACATGAAGGAAAGAACAATCTGGGGGTATAAGAGCCACGATGCACATTTTCTTCTTCACTACTTGTTACAATTTGCGGTGAAAAAAACATTGAAACCTGAGGTTGCAGTACCTCTGATAAGACTCGGTGTGCTTCTAAGAAGTCTTTGGAGCAAAGTAATTGATTTGGCTGAATTGAACAGGCTAGAAAAAGAAATTGTTGAAATTATTTGCCATTTCGAGATGATATTTCTAACAGCTTTCTTTGACATAATGATTCATTTGCTTGTTCATTTGTGTAAGGAAATCGAACTTGGGGGACCTGCACATTTGAGATGCATGTGGCCAATTGAACGTTATTTATGTAAACTTAAATCTTACGTGCGCAACAACTCTAAACCAGAGGGTTCAATTGCAGAAGGCTACCTGGCAGAAGAATGTTTGACGTTCTGTTCAAGATTCTTAAACAGTGATGCAGTACCTAAATTTGAGCGTTGTCCATAAAAGGTAGAATATCCAATTGGTACAAGAAGAAATAAAGATGGAAAACCTGTTCATCTCACAGAATCTCAATGGATAGCATGTCATCGATACATTCTATTCAATTATGGTAACAAGGACGTTGAAAATTTAATTGAGTAAGATTTAAGTTCTAATTTATCTTAAGTTCTAATTTATGTTGAGAATAAGAAATAGAATGTTTCTTCCTTTTTTAAATAATATTAACCAAGTAATTATTGTAGGGAACATCGAGCTTTAATTGATAGCGCCATCCAATATCGAAAAAATATAAAAGAGAGAGGACACACACAGAAGACTTCTAGAAGTGGTTCAAGGAAGAGGCTGAAAAAATAAAAGACATTCCGAAAGAACTAGAACTCCTTGTGATGGGCCCTAATCCATCAACTAAGAGGTTTACGAGATATGTTATTAATGGATACAGATTCTATACAAAATACAGAGATGCAAGGTGTACAACACAGAATAATGGAGTTTTTTTTGTCTTCCTTGACCACAAGCTTTGCAAGTTCAAAGGATCGGAATCCACATGTTGGTGTTGTCGATTACTACGGATCGATTGAAGAAATCCTAGAAATGCCAAAGTCAGTGTTGATGCAGCCCTTAAGCAGAAGCCGAAGTCAACTGAAGCAGAAATGCCAAAGTCTGCAAATGTTCGGAGGAAATTGGATTTACATAATCCAAGAGATGAAGGTGAAGATATAGACGGAGATGAAAATATGGATGAGAATGACATTGAAGTTAGATAACAAAAATCAATACATGTATGTTTTAATAGTTACACATATTTTGCTAGTTGACCAAATATATGTTTCTTTTTAATTACGTGCAGGATGAAGATCTACCGCCTCCACCACCACTAGAGAGTTCTCCAGTAAAACCGATGACGCAGACGCAGTATGAAATGATTAAACTTCTAAATATCCAGAGGAACAATGAAAAGCTCAAGGAACTAAATTTGCCTACATTAGTTGTTGATCTGACAAATCAAATGAAAAAAGACAAAGGAAAAATCAAAGGAAAAAGGAAGGTACAAGACAAGGATGAATATGTTCAAGAAAATGAGGAACAAAGCGACGATGGTGCTTCAGAAATTCTGCTAAAGGTGCGATGTATCTACTATCTAGAGAATTAATGCAAATTTTAATCTTATATAGCACTAATTCAATTTATATTTCAGAAAACAAAAAATGTCAAGAACAAGCTTCTTATCGGACCAACTACTCGTTCGCGAGCAAATGGTGTGACTACAACTGAAAAGGGTTCAACTTTGGATGATACGAATGAGGAGGCGACAAATTCAGTTCTTGTAGAACATCCTGCAAAAACTCAGTTACCATGTATTCAAGTAATTGGATCAATGGCCGATTATCTTGCTATGCGGAAACTCAGACAAAAAAAACCTGTAGAAGCTGTTGCAACTGGAAGTGGAACTAAAACTGACAAGGTTCCGGAAACCGACTTGCCAGATATTGAAAATGAAGAAGCTGAAGCAGGTTTGGACCTGTTTACTTGATTTTTCTAGTTGTATACATTAGTATTAATTATATGAATTAGAAATAACTGAAAAATAAAAGTTAAAGGTTTATAAAAAAATTGTAGAACTTTTAATAATATTGATAAGTAGTGTTTTGATTTAATCAACTATTTATTCATATTTTATGAACTCGCGCGGTACTTAAAATCAAAGTTCCTAAAAGACAACGAGGGAAAACGAGGATGGACAAAGTACATACAAGGCCGTTTGACAAGAGGATTGTCATCTCAATGAATGACTTGTTCCAGCCTATTTTAGATTGTGATAAAAATGTTTCTGAATTGAGTCACTTTCTGGGGACACTAAAGAGATGTGTGCCACTGACTTATGCATCTTGGGAACATGTTCTTGAAAGCCTAAAAAAATACCTTGTGGAATTATGTCAAGGAAATCAATACATTTTAACTATAGCCTTATGTAAATAATGTTGCTCAAATAGCATTCAAGATTAACTTATACCTTTTTATGTTTTATTTATATGTAAGCAACGCTATATTATTCCCGAGGAAATTAAAAACATGGGCATGGAAGACAGTTCAACAATGTTGGAAGGGGCAAAAAAAGTCGATTAAAGATCAATCATTATACTGTTTATGCAACTGATGAGGAGAGGCTACAAAACAAGTCTGATGACATTCCACTTGAGGAATTCAAGGTTCTCTTGAAATATTGGGGAGATCCTGAAGTTCAGGTATACGTATAATTTTAAACTTATGTTGTTTTCTACAAGTTTGTCTTTTATTCAATTTTCAGTGACATAAACTAGTGCTCTTTTTTCATTTTTTTTGCAGGCGAGGCCTGAGAAAAATTCTCGAAGTCGTCGTGAGTACACAGACACACACACTGCTGGTCCCCAACTATTTTCCCAAATTCGACACAACATGGTACCTTCCTGAAAATTTAATATCAATCCTTTTTAGAGTAGTGAATTATAAAATTACTCCGGATAGTCTATCATTAATTTAATTAAAATTAAATATGTGAAATGGACATGTGCATGTATAAATTTAAATTTTCATGGTAAGATTGATTAATTTAATTTAAATATGTGATATGGACCTCTTTCGACTTTCGTAAATCTACATATTTTCTATATACGAGTGCATAGATAATTCTATTTGAATTATTCACATATTTTCTTATTGAATTTTTATTCCCCAATCAAATATTTGAAATGACTATAATAATTTTTGGTACATGTGGTCATTTGTATATCGTGTATTCAAATTTTTGCTAGAAAAAGAAGGAGACATATCCAAATGAGAAACCACCGGGTGCAACGATTTTTGCTAAAACTCGTAAGTGCAAGCCTGGACGAGAATACAAGTCTAATCCTGATGTGATGTAGTTCAGAGTTGTAAGTAATTTATTTTTGCAATCAATCCCTTAAATCCATATTTCATCTTCTGAGTTGATATTTATTTCCATATACTGACATGTTTATTTTGTAGGATACAATTAACAAGAAACTCCTGTCAGCAGAAGGACTTGATGGTCTTGACGAACTAGTTTCGGATGGAAAAAAATTACATGGTCCAGGTTGGTTTATAGGCAGACATGATGTGAAGTGTGTCAAAGCTTCTACTCAGAATATAGCTCCACCAGCTCCAACAGATTCATACATACAAGAGCTGACAAAAAAGTTACGGTGGGAAGTTGTTGAAGAAGTTGAAGAGAAACTAAACCAGAAGGTCAGCGAAGAAGTGGATGCGAAGGTCAATCAGAAGGTCCAGGACAACTTGACATTGGTCCTTAAAAAATTAGTTGACGCAAACCCCTCTCTGAATATTAATATTGGTGAGATTTATGCGACGATTTCCAGTGACACAGGAGGTGATGGTACTCCTATGACCAACATACCTAGCTCTTAGACTTCTATTGCTTTAGACAGTACCTTTTGACCTACTATAGGTTTTTCTATCCCGCTTATGATGAACAGGCTATTGTATTATCTTAGTACTTGTATGTTTTAATTTATGTTCTTTAGTGTTGGTTGTTTGGTGGATGGTGTTGGTTGTTTGGTGGATGTTCTTTGTTGATGTTTGGTGGTATGGTGTTAGTTTGTTGCTGGTATGGATGTTATTGATATTGAATTTGGTTGGTTTAATTTGATGGAAAATATAACATTTAAATGGTATTTTTTTTATTTTATTTCACATAAGGTGTTACTATAGGTACCTAAGTGTGTTGTAGATGACTATGTAATTGTGGGTTGCAATAGATATTAGAATGTGTTACAATAGGTACCAAAGTGGGTCCAACAAAAGGACCCACCATGTGGGCCCCACAAAGCTTATCTAATGGACCCCACAGTAGGCCCCATGTGTGGGTCCCACGTGTGGGGCCCACGTGTGGGTCCTACGTTTGGGGCCCACTTCTGGGGGCCATGTGTGGGGCCCACTCTCTGGTTTCTGCAAAAATGTAATATCTTTGGTAACACAGAATGTATGTTGCTGCATAATGTTTAATGTGTTGCTGTAGATATGTTTAGTAACACGGTTTGTTATGTTACGAGAGGGGTCTTCATTGTGTTACTATAGAGTCCTATAGCAACTGCTGAGAACCTAACACAGCTATGATGTTACCATAGCCCTTTTTGAGGCTATAACAACGCGAAACTGGATTTATAGCAACATAGTTTTGTGGTTGCAATAGGCCATCTATGGCGTAGTGATTGTTGAAAAGTTTTTCATTAACGATTTCATGTACAGTCGAATAGTATATTTCTTTTTTGGGGATAACATATATCTATTTTTTCTTTAAATTACATGACAATAATCTAGTATTTATATATAGTTTGATGTTGTCTAGATAATTTATACTAAAGATTTCATATATACCTAAATAGTATTTTTTTTAATGGGATATTATACACATTATTTTCTTCAAATGACATGGCCGCTATGTAGTGTTTAAATAAACTGTTTTACTTATTTCAACTTGAACAAAAATAACAGAATAGTACATTTTTATACGTGGCTAGTACATTTGTTATATAAGATGACTATGTTCAAATAATTTCATGTTCACTATTTTAAAATTAATTATTTGTTTGTATTGAAAATTTTAACAATAAACTTCCTACCAATACTAATGAAGAGCTTAAGAACTTAAGGCTCATTTATTTGAAATCGGTAATGTCGGAAGGAAGTGAAAATGAATAGCCCAAAGTAATAAGAATATATCTTTTAAGTGCGAGTCTATAATCTAGGGACTACCAAAGAACCAAAAATTGGTAAAATCGCAGGGAAGAGGTGCATACCGATGATCCTTTTAGAGGATTCTTGTTGTTTATTAACTTCTCGCATGGAGCATTCAAGGTGGGTAGATTATAGATAGTATATTACCTAATTCAGCAAAAAAAGTATATTCATATTGTATGAATTATAATGATAACGCTTGCCAGTTACCAAAATTTTGTTGGTATGTGAATTGGTTTATTGTCTACATTCTACATAAAATAAAATACATACATCATGCATCCAATTGTTACTTAATTAACAACGAAATCTTAGAATACTCTATTAAAGATTAACCTTTATAAAAAAACTAAAAACATACAAGTAGACTAAATAAGTCTAGTTTCAATGACAACGAACTTTAGAATAACGAAAATGATAACTTCTAACACTTAATTAATATTAAGATTTAACAAAACGATTATATGATAAAATTAAATTTATGTTACATATTTATACATTATATATCGTGAATACAATCTTACACAGATTTTCTCCGTTCTCTCCACTTTCCACATTTGCAGACAAGGAAGATCATATTTATAGTCATCATTTTGTCCCTGGCATGTGGATCTATCATAAAACCTGTAAAATTTGTTTAAAAATGGAAAAATTATAACCAATGGAAGAAAAGTATAATTTAGTTGTAGCACTAATAGAGTCATTCTATTTAACCACATATGTCGCTTCATCGTCAATAGAGAATCAAGAAGTTACACAACAAAAAATTGTACCATTAAACAAAATTCTTCTTAATCGACTATGATGTATACAGTTTGGAGGTTGTTCTTGGTACATTAAAACATTATTACAAAAGTATAATAATGTACCATAACAACCCCCAAATTGTATAATCTAATCAAATTCAAAATGAATTGTTGAAGTATGTAACTAGTGTCTAATGGGCACCTATATATATATGATTTCAAAGTGGCAGTTTTAATTCATAACCGATGTTAGAGGTGAAAGTAAATGTAACAAATTAATTTTTTTGGTTAAATGATAAGAGCCAAAATTTTGTACTTTATTGCAATTTATTGTAATGATGGTTCAGTATACATAATTGATACCTAATTGACGTAGATACATTTAAAAAATTTAGTTTTAATCTAATACGTAAGTAAATTTAATACCAATGTTAATTTTTTTTGAAACATAATTGTTATGTTTTAAAAGTTCCCTCATGCAAAAGTAGACAAACATTACAACTTCCTAGTTGTTAAACACCAATTTTTGTCATGGACGAGACACCATCATAATGACGTGTTTTATGATAGAGCTTTTGTAGATATCCATGGTAGTTTATAGATTTGATCAGGGTTTTGGGATTTTTAGACTGAGCTGGAGAAATCATTTTAAGAGAAACTCTAGAATGTTAGGTATCAGATCCTTCTCAAGTTGCCTATGTATCTCTACATTCATAGATAATTAATTTTATTTATTTCAATTAGGATCCATTATCGTTTCCAAGTAGAACTCTAGTAAGAACAATACTCTTTTTCTTTGGGAGCAGCTCAAGTAGTTGTGGCGAGTTTCCTCGAATATGATACTTAGTGCTATTGGGCCTATTTAATATGGATTGACGCCGGCACCATATGGATGATCTAAAATTAGCAGCTTTAATTCATAACCGACGTTAGAGGTGAAGGTAAATATAATGAAACGATTTTTTTTTAAAATGATAGGAGTTAAAATTTTGTTATCTATTGTAATTAATTTATTGTAGTGATGGTTCAAGGTACCTAATTGATACATCACTGACGTAGATACATTTAATAAATTTGGTTTTAATCTAATAGGTAAGAACTAAAGTTAATATCTGTTGGTCCTTGACTATTGCAGGGGGGTTTGAATGCAATACTGGTAAATCTCAATCTACGCTTCAACAACAAAGACTAAGATTAACGATTAACGTTTATCAGTTTATGAATTACAAACACAAGTAGACACAAGAGAATTTCTCACAAAATAAATGTTTTATTTATTTTGCAATGGGTTGCTACAACCTCAAGAAAATGTTCGTTTTCTTGAGCTTCAGTTTCTCGAGTGATACATAGAATAAATTTGGAGATAGTCTAAGTAAACTAATCATATCTCTATCATCACGGGTTTGTGAAGCTGCTGTCATTTTCATGTGGCAGCTTCTTACAAATTGTCTACCCGTGAGCATTACCTAAATTGCTATACAAACAAGATTAACATTACTGGGAAAAGCAATCTAGATACATTCTATATTTAGCTAACACAATTCAGTAGATGTTGATTTGTCATACTCTTGAATTGGTGAGCTTTGTCATGTGATCTCTCAAGCTTCGGTCGTAGTCTTGCAGACCTGATGCAGTGTTGGGATACTGCAACACGCATGTTTCTTGAACATCCAAACTGTCACAAGTTTGACTGGGTAGATCCCCAATACAAATGTTATCCCTTCATGACAGTATCCTGATCCTCAAGCTTGCTGTCACAAGAATGTGCTTTTGGTGACAGTAAGAAGTCCTCGCAAAGGATGCTGTTAGGAGTTCCAAGCTTGCTGTCAGGCTATGGTAAAGTTGCTGTCTGAGGGCTTCCGCCAATGTTGCTGTCAGAGTAAATATGATGTCGTGACTTGCAACATCCTGTCTTCTTGTAACCTTACTGTCAATGCTGTGACAGTAACATTTATTCTTGCTGTCCATCTTGAGCACTTCTTGAGGCTTGAACAAATAAATGAACTTCTACCAAGATGTACTAGAATCTTATTTGCAATAAACAAAATAGTTACAAAGACATACTCTGGCTGTGACAGTATGTTCATACTTAATAAAATTAAGCATTTAAAATATCTAGTTAAGTTGTTTCATAGCTATCACCCATAAATCCTAACAATATCTACGTTAATTTTACTTGAAACGTATTTCTTATTTTTTTAAAAGAGCCCTTATGCAAAAGTGGACAAGCATTATAACTTACTAGTTGTTAAACACCAATTTTTATCATGAAATAGACATCAATATGATGACGGGTATGTATATAGAGATTTTTTTAGATATCCATGGTTGTTTATGGAGTTGATTAAGGTTTTGGGATTTTTAGACTAAGATAGAGAAATCATTCGAAGAGAAACTCTAGAATGTCGGGTGTCAGATCTTCCTCATATCTCTATATTCATAAAAAAATCAAGTCTACGTAGTTCTATTAGGAATAGTTTCCACTATTTTTCTGTGTTGAACTCTAGTTAGAACAATACTGTTATTCCCAAACAATATAATCACAAAATTGTAGAAGGGGGGGGGGGGGGTGAATACAATCTTTAAAATTTACCAATTCTTTTGCAGACAAGACACTCTAAGAACATAAATTATCAATGCATAAAATAAAAACACAAGAATTAAAAAATTCAGGTGGATTGATTGTTCCACCTGAGAGATTTATATTTGAAGAAATCTCTGTGATGTTTTTGAACAAAACACACAGCTGCAATACAGTGTTTTTGCTTCAGCAATTACAAGTATGAATATTGCTTTAGCTCTAGAAAACTATTTGATTTCTTAACTTCAAAAACACTGCTACACTTCGTTATATATCCGAAGTTTATAAGCCTAATTGAACTACTTAAAATACACAGTAGATAAATTCCAGAAGCTTGCTTTTCCACTCTAAGTCCAATGGTCCTTGAAATGATTTGCCTTTTAGCTGAATGTCTTTCTTCAATCATCTCTATTGACCAGATGAAAATAGAATGCTTCCTTTTCTTCAGGGTTTCCCAAATTGTTGGTTTCCATGCTCTTTCTATTCCATCAACCCATGTGATTTTTGAGGCCTGTCCCTTTCACAATTTCAACTGCTAATTATTGGCCTTGCATCCGTTGAAGTTATTGGAACTGCATCCGTTGAAGGAGTTCATGATGCATCCGTTGAAGGCTGAATTGTATCCATTGAAATACAATTTCACTTATGTAAAATTATAAGGCATGGAATATTTATAATTAGCCTTCATATTCTACATATCAGTTGAAAGTCAACAAGACTTATGCAACCCTAGCAACTACACTTCAACTGCTATTACAAAACAAAAAGAATATGTTACATGGAGTCTTATCAATTGATAAGCTACCTTTCAACGGATACTATGAACACATTTATCCGTTGGAAGCTTCATTTTACTTATACAAAATTTTGCTGAGTAATTTTGTTTATCATCAAGAAACAACATAATTCCTAACAATTTCCCCCAATTCATGCCTGGTTGAAAATCAGACATAAATTCAAGGCTTGATGATTACAAAACACTCCTTAAGAATTTACATAAATTAAAGAAGTGCAAATTTTGTATTGAGCTACAATAATATAAAAATATGATAAGAAGAAAGTTGAAGTACTTTACAGAGAGTTCTGCTCCTCTAGCCTGAGCAGATCTATTTCTATTTCTTTCCTCTGGTAGGCACTACCCTTTTCTTTCCTTGCTTTGCATAGTTGTCCTCAACCTGCAGCTCAAGCTGTCTATAGAAGTTGTCTTCTTCAACTATTTTAGGATTCGGCTTGGATTGCAACCATCTAAGGTATTTAGTGCTAGCCTTAGATAATTGGTCCTCCAATCTGAAAAATCTTCTACAACCATCTTCATCCCTGAATTCCATCATCCAAAAGGGTTGGACATGAATCTTTTGTTCATTGTATGGGATCTTTAGCTTCTTTGGCAGACTCTCAGGTGAGTTCCAACTAGCCCTGATTTCCTCAATCCTCCTCAATACCTCACCCTTTGCAGTTTTGGAGAATCCTGTAGATCTTTTAATGCTTGAGAGTACCTTGATTATGGTTTGATATCCTTTTCCTAGAATTTTTTGCAAGGGCCAGGTTCTTTCCACACCACATTTCTAGCAAAATACAAGTCTTTCTGGCATATGTTTATATCTATTGTTAGGTCCTGATATGTTTGTAGAAGGGGGGTTGAATACAAACAGTACCTTTTAATCGAATTTGTATTGATAGTAGATTTAACAATTACAATAACAAATTATCTGCGGAATAAAATGAAACAAGATTCAAGTTAAATAAACTCTATTGAACTTGAAGGGTGTTACAATTCTGTGTACAGATTACAGAGTTCTTGTTAAAACAAATCTAGAATAAATTCGACATGAATTTATCTATATTTGTAATAAAAGGATCGAATACTAAAAAGTAGTTCGATTGAAATTCTAGGGATTATGATCCGCTAGATTGTCAAAGCAGTACAAGTAATTGAATTCTAGTTGATTGGATATAACTTTGATGGCTAGAATTTATTACAAGAATTAAATGAAGCTTTGCAGTTGGCTTGCGTTTAATGGCAGAAGAAATGAAAATGAGAAGCTTTGGTTCTTTCTGTCTTGAAATGTTGAAGTACTCTGCCTTGTTTGATCAATCAATGTATTTAACATAAGTCACAGAGTATAATTCCCACGCGCCAAACTTTTCCAAATGTAATACAATAGTTTCTACTAGCAGTACTACCAAAAACACTTGGTAGTACTATCGGTAGTACTAACCAAATGACTTGGTAGTACTATCGGTAGTACTATTCAGGATAGTACTACTAGTAGTAAACTGTTAGTACTACAAGTAGTAAATAGAATTAGGAAAAATCTGTTTTAATAAATTCTACTTTTAATTGATTTAACAAATGAATTAATTCATTTAGAATTAATTCACTGATTAAATAAATTAAATAGATGACTCAAATAATTTCATAAATAAATTAATTCTTGAGAATTAATTTATACATTAAATTACTTAAGATCTAGATTGATTAATTTAATATAAAGAATTAATTCATAGATTAAATTAATTATCTTATAGAATAATATTAAAAGAGAATTAAACTAATTCTTAGGACCACTAAAATTGATGACGAACTTCCACTAGCTGACGTTGACACTCCATGTACTGTCTGGTTCATGAGCGACAAACTTTAATGGTTGTTCTTCATACTTGACTTTAAGCTGTGATTCTTTTCTCCTTCTATTTAAACAAAGGACTGTAACCTGTACTTTTTCTCCGTCACACTTTTGAAATCTCTGTCACCTATTACTAGTTCCACTTCATTGAATACTTCACTGAGGCTTGAACAATAAATTGAACTTCTTTCAATGTAAAATAACTTCAAGTCTGTAGATGACTTTAATCTTCATTCTCTTGACAGATATAATCTTCTGAGATCCCTGTGACATATGTATTTATTATTTACTTATTACATCTTGGTTTATGTTGAGTAGAATCCTCGGTGTTTACAAATAGGCCTAAACATATGCCTTTCAATCTCCCCCTATTTGTTTGTTAGACAATAACAACCAAATACTCTAGAGGATAACTCAACTAAAACAAGAAAAGATAAGACTTTTAAGAGCCAAGCAAATAATAAAAAGTTCTGGATTAAATATAACAATTTCCAGATTCAAACAGTAAAGATAAATACAAGATAGATGTTCCTCTAGTCTGAACAAATGATACATTTTCCTATCTTGATTTACCTAGCTCTAAACATTTAACATTTACAAATTGAGCTAACTACATCATGCCTTTAGTCTCTAATTTCACCTTCTTCAGCTTCTTGCAAGGTGACTAGAAGATCTTTGTCAAGGACACGATCACTTTCAGAAACCATACCACTTGGCATTACTGGTTGAGTGGTGATCTTCTTCAATCTGTTCTTCATCTAAGCATACCTTGGAACTTTCTCCGTGCAGTAGTCTGAAATCATATCAGCAACTTCAGACTTCTCTACAGTAGCAAACCCAGAAGTTCTAAGAAGATTCTCCAACTTCACCAGTTGCATAGCAGTCTGTAGCTTCAAAGAATCAGGATCCAGCCTTACAGTCTCCAAAGTTGTACCTCGGTAGATTTTGACTTCATAAGGAAAATGTACAACTTGAGGGCTGGCCTTCATAGCAGAATCTCTCAGCCGGTCATATAGAAGCTCGTTCAAGCAAGAAGATCTCTTTACCTTACTCATTAGAATTCACAATTCAGAGAGAGATCTTCTTTGGAGTAGTTCAAGAGAGACGGTGAATGATCCTTCAAGAGCACTTGAGACATAAATGTACAGTTCTTGCCTCACTTGATCAAATGCAGACGTAATCCTTAGAATATCTTCCTTCAATGCCTTCATGTATAATGAATTGTCTGGATTAACAGTTCTGATCTTCTCAAGCAACTTCAGAAATGTAGCATCATTGTTTGTGCTTCCCTGAGGGATATCAAACATCTCCCTTGCTTTATCCCAATTGCATCATTGCTTCATCCTCACATCCAATCTCCTTTCTTTGACATGAATACTATGAAGACGTTGTTTGTCTTCATGTTCAGCCTTTTGAATCTTTAGCTTCTGAGATATGATGTCGGAGACCTTAGCATTCTCATCCTCCTTTCTCATTAGCTCTGCTTGTTGTTTCTTCAACTCCTTCTGAAACAAAGGGTCAGGAGTGTATAGATCAGTTTCATCTTCCCAATCCTCAAAGTTGGCCGCCTCTTCAACCTCCTCCTCACCAAAAGCTTCTTCAGGTATGGTCTTCCAAAGATCACCAGATGTGTCAAATTGGAAGTCATACTGTTCACCATGGTAGTAGTAGGCATCATCAAAAACAAACTCCACCATTGATTGTTTACCATTTCCCTTATCTTTTCCAGAAGCTCCTCCAGCTTCTCTTTCTTCTCCTTTCTTCTCCCCCTTAGTTGAGGAATCCTCTACAGTTTGAGCTTTAGAAGCTCCAGGATTCACCTCAGATGTTCCCCTTATATCTCCTCCTTCTCTCCTTTCTTCCCTATCTCCTCCTTGATCAGCATCATCATCTCCTTCAAAGAATGTTCTTTGTTCAACTGTAGGTTGATCTGACTTCTTTATCATATAGTACAGATGTTTCATCCCTTCGTTCAGATGCTCCATTCCACCTTCAATTTTAGAGAATCTTTGATCATT
Organism: Heracleum sosnowskyi; assembly: GCA_030848705.1. Classification (NCBI taxonomy): domain Eukaryota; kingdom Viridiplantae; phylum Streptophyta; class Magnoliopsida; order Apiales; family Apiaceae; genus Heracleum; species Heracleum sosnowskyi. Next base: position 65,002,242 of record CM061241.1, on the reverse strand, counting down.
AAACCATTGATTTTCATCAACAGTTTGCTGAATAAAATCCACTTGAGCAGTAATGGCAGCAAACTGATCAACATTTGACGTTGTAAGATCAAAGACGTCCGAAGCCAAAAGTACTTGAGATTGCTGAACAACATTGATCTTTGGTAGGAGATTAGTCTTCAAGCTTTCAATATCATCTTTAATCAAACCCAGCTGATTTGTTACAGAGGTGGAAGAAGAAGACCGTTCAACCACTTTTGCTTTAAGAATGTCCTTCTCAGCCTGGGTTTCTTGCAGTTGTTTCTGTAGAGCAGCTATCTGAGCTAACAAAGAAGCAGTGTTTGTGTCAGTGTGTGCACTTACTTCAATTTCTCTCAGTGGTGTTTCACTCAACTCACGTGCTTGTGTATCACTCTCTGTTTGATTTTGATCTCTAATCACTAGCTGTCTTTCCAAGTTATCCGATTGAGTACCTGCAATAGAAATCACCCTAGCCTCTTCAAGAGAGGTCAGTGGTGGTGCAATGGGAGTTCGCAAATCTCGATCCCTGGTTGAGTCTGTCAAAATATTTGACATTGTATACTGAATTGCTTCAGAGACAGACTCACCAGGTTGCCTTTCACTTTCTCCAGTAAAAACTGCGAGTGAAAAATCCCTTAGGGGAGCCAGAGATGTTCCCTCTGGGAGGGGAGAAAATGATTCTATTAAAAGTGGCAAAGAATCAGATTTTCCCTCTGATTCCTGTGAAGGCACTTCTACCGTGACAATGGTAGGCACTGTTTCAGATCCTAAGTGCTCTCCTAACAACGTGTCCTGAGTTTCTTATATTTGGATGTCTTCTCCCATTGTGAGTAATGGGAGAGTGCTTGACTCATTACAGGTTGCCAGGTAGGGGTGGCAATTTCGGGTAACGGGTCGGGTTCGTGTCGGGTTTGCTGTACCTGGTCCTATTTTTAAGTCAACCCGAACCCGACCCGAACCCGAAACAGGTTAAATTTTCTCAACCCGAACCCGACCTGTTAGTACCCGATCAACCCGAAAATGACTCGTTTAACCCGAAAATAATTAAAAATAATTAGTTATATATAAAAAAATTAAATTTTATTTCTAAAATATTAAAAATATTTAATAAAAAATTTATTATATGATATATGAATTAAAATCATTTAAATATTATAAAGATATATCACAGATGTCTATAATTATGTAATATAAATTCATATATTTTAAATAATTTATTATATATATTAAATTTTCGGGTCGGGTTCGGGTATTTTGGGTCAACCCGAAACTGACCCGAAAATTTCGGGTAAATTTTTACCCAACCCGAACCCGACCCGAAACTCAAAATACTCAATCCAGATTCGTACTTTTTCGTGTCGGGTTCGTGTCGGGTTTCGGGTCGTGTCAAATTTTGCCACCCCTATTGCCAGGGCCCGATGGCGAATTTCAATAGATTCATCTTGTTGAGAGGATGTCTCCAGAGACTGTTCAATGGCCATTTCAAAGTCCATATCCTGTTGAGAGGACATGGATGGGCTTACAGATGTCTCCCTATAGGTTCTTCTTTTCTTTAGAGGTGGAGACAGAGCTGTGGGTGCACTCGGTGTTTGATCACTACTAGACCTTTGTCTTATTAAAGAAGCAGTTTCAGGTTGAGAGGTTAAAGGATTAGACACAGTGTTTGGCTCTCTGACCTGGGATAGAGATTGTGGTTCTACAACCTCTTGGTCTGTCCTATCAACCACTTGGGCTTCAGCAAAGGTGCCAGATGATCCAGAGATAGGATGTATTACATGTATTGGCAGTTCCTCTGAAGTTCCAACTGCAATGACTAGTTGTTGCTGAGGAACAAAAGGTTCAAAGGTAGGTAGATGAATGAACTGAGCCATGAATGGACTTACAACCACTGGTGTTATGTTCAACTTTTGAGAAGTGTGGAGTCTTTGATAGAACTTACTAGCAGTAGTAGGAGAAGGAACATATACAACATTTAAAAACAACTCCTTGTGAGCATCAGATAGAACATGATTGATTAAGATAATGAGAAATCTAGGATAGAAACACCTGACATTTCTACCACTATCATGATCAATCCTGGCATTAGATACTCTCCTAACTATAAGACTCCAGATAAGATGACCAATGTTAAGTCTAACATTAAACACAATAGCATAAGCAATGTACTGCAACAAAGATGAAATATTTTGAAAATTGCTTTTAGTACAATTGCTGAAAACCTTAGCTAAAGTATCAAATAAGACATCCCATTCACAGACTAAATTAGCTTTACTGAGTTTGGGCAACTCCAAAGGACCTTGATAATGAATTCTGTTGAAAAACTGAATTAATTCAATATCAGAAGGAGTCCTATCAAAGTTGTCCCTAGGAAGTTGAAAAACTTCACAAAACAAACCCTCAGTAATAGTGTACTGTGTGTGCTCAACTGTGAAAGATATAGAATTCAAATCATCAGAAATTACAGCACTAGAACACAATAATCTCAGTGGTTCAATCTTTAAATCAACAGATAAACATATAGCACGACTAACACAACACTGCGAATTTAAAAACTGAATCCAAGGTCGAAAACGATCAACCGGGCATTTCAAAGGATCAAAATACCCAATGTAATTGTTTTTAACAACCTCAAAATTCTGAGCCATAATTTACTAAGTAAAAATTAACACAGAAAATCAAAAACTCAAATAATTATGAATAATTCGAATTTAAGGATTTTAAAATTAATTAAAACTCCAAATTTTCAAAGTCCTCCAAAAATTACCAAATTTCAGTATGTTAATCCTTATCACAAAACACACAACCCACTATTTTTAGAATTCAATTACAGAGAATGACGTTGGAGATTTAATATATCTACTATCTTATATCCCGTGTGATGCACGGTTTTCTTTAATATTTTATTATTTTTATTTAAAATTTTGTAATTATATCTTTTTGATGAAATTTTAATATATATTTATATGTGTATATAATAAATTGGATTTATATATCTAACAATATAAGTATTTTAATTTAATAAATTGTTGACGTAATCTTTAGTAGTATTTTAGATATTAAAATATAAAAATATTTTTAAATAATAGATCTAACGGTTCGTATTTATTTGCTCTTAAAAAATCTAAGAGTGACTAAAGTGCAAATAACAAAATTTGTGCCCTGTAATGTGCCGAGTTTCTTTTAACAGATGCAATTACTTTTATTTTTTATTAATTATCTTATTAAATTCAATATTATAAAAAAATATATTAAACATGAATTTGATAAGTTTAATATAATAATATTGTCAGTATTTCTATATTTTGCCCGTGTTATTTTTAATTCGAATATGAGTTGTTTCAATTAAAAAATATAAAACAGACAATGTCCGTTAAAAAGACAATTAGTTACTTATTAATAATTATATAAAATTATATTACATTTATATATATATGTTGCCCGTGTTACTTTTAGAAAATAGAAAATTATATTACCTTTATATATATATATATGTTGCTCGTTTTACTTTTAGAAAAATTAGTTATTTAAGTTAGAAAAAATAAAAAAGGTTATGTGTTCAGTTGTTTAGGGTAAGTGTTATTTATTAATAATTATATATTACAATATCATCGTTACATATTTATTTTGCATGTGTTATGTTTTAGAACATGAGTTGTTTTAGTTAGAAAATGTAAAACATATAATGTGTTTTAGCTGAAAAAGGTAATCAGTTATAAATATGTAATAATATTACCATTATATATATATATATATATATATATATATATTACCTATTTTATTTTTAGAAAATGAGCTATTTTAGTTAGAAAAATAGATTAAAAATGGTAATGTATTTTAGCTGAAAAAACAATTGGTTATAAATAAATTGGTTATATATAGGCCCGACCCAAATTATAGATAGGTTCGGCCCAAATACCGACCGACCGACCAAAACTTTTAATGTTTCTTCTTTAATAATACTAGCTTAAAACCCGTGCGAAACACATATTGTTAATTGTTATTTTATTATTTTTTTAAATATTTTATTAATTGTATTTGTTAAAAAAATAAGTAGGCATGTTAAAATAGCTAAACACTTTTAATTAATTAAAAACATTAAAATAGATTTTAAAATAAATAAGTAAGGGTTTGCCGATTATATTTTTGGAAACGGAGGGGTTTTAGTAAGGAAAAATAAAAAATGTAACATATATATTTAGTTTAAAAAAGTAAAATGTCCGTGATATTTTTGGAAAATGAGGTTTTACAATTTAATAATTAAAAATATTTAATTACGTTTTAAAATAAATACGTAAAGGGTTTGTCCGTGATATTTTTAGAAAAAGAATATATTTTAGTGAGAAAAATAGAAAAAATAAGTTGAAAAAGGTAATTTCCCGTGATATATTTAGAAAATGAGGGACTTTGTTAGAAAAAATCTATAATGTGTTTTAGCTGAAAAGGTAATTGGTTATAAATAGGTATTTGATCATTTATATTTTTAATATTTTTAGTAATTGTATTTGTTAAAAAAAATAAGTAGGCTTGTTAAAATAGGTAATTTTAAAAAAATAATTATAATATTAAAATATGTTTAAAAATAAATAACTAAAGTTTTGCCCGTGATATCTTTTGAAAAGGAGGGTTTTAGTAAGAAAAAATAGAAAAACTAACATGTTCTAGTTAAAAAAAAGGCAATTACACGTGATATATTTGAAAAAGTAGAGGAATTTTTTAGAAAAAATAGGCTTTATGACCTTTTTGCCCTTCAAGTTTGGATCGTTGTACCCATAAACCCTTCAAGTCTAAAAGTGTTCTTTTTCACCCATTGGGTATCAAAAATGTACCTTTTTGGGTCAAAAATGTACCTTTTCACCCTAGCCGTTGAGTGTCAAAAAGGTACAATTTTGATACCCGAGGGGCAAAAAAGAACGTTTTTAAACTTGAAGGGTTTATGGGTACAACTGATCAAACTTGAAGAACTGATCAAACTTGAAGGGCGAAAAGGTCATAAAGCCGAAAAAATAATGTATTTTAGGTGAAAAAGGTAATCGGTTATAAATATGTAATATTATTATTTAGTAATATATTTCTATAAATAAGTAAGGGCAATTAAGTAAAATCACAACGTACCATACCGACCGACCAAACTTTTAATATTTCGTCTATTATATAATAATAATAATATTGATAGTATGTATGTATGTATGTATATATATATATATATATATTATCTTAATTAAAATAACAAATTAATATAATTAAAATAAGTAATCAATTAAATTTTTTTATTAAAATATTACCTTGAACAATTACTTTTTTCTAAATAAAACACGTTATCTTTTATTTCTTCTCAAATTAAAACTACTAATACATGTTCACATCAATTGTTATATTTATAAAAAATATATAAGAAATGTATATTACACAGGTTATAAATTAGTACAGTTTATTTAAGTTTTATATAAAACGCATTTATTATTTGTGTTATTTTATTAATACTAAAAAACTTACAGAAATTTTTTAAAAAATAGAACCAAACTATGCGTTTTCACTAACAAAAAACATAACATACAGTTGCGTTCTTAATAAATGTGACATATGCATACATTTTCAATTAATTCAAATTGATAAATCTATACTATATTATTATAAGCAGACGAGCCTCTATTTGGTTGGTCGTTGTTACTTTAAATAACAACAGTTAGATTGAAAGATAGATAAAATGAGAATCGATGGATGTAATGTTAAAAGAATATTTCTTTCTTGATATTCAAAATGCTCTCACGGGTTCAAGGTTGGAATCATGTCAACAACATATTATTATTAAATATTTATATTACCTATTTTTCTAAGCTACATTCAGAAGTTCAAGATATTATTCTCGTTGACAATATATTAAAAAAAAATTATCATCGAAATACAAACAAATGCTTACAATAACATCATACATACATTATTAATTTTTAAAATTTTATTTTCTTCTGATAAAATCATATAATCAAAAAACAAATAGTACGATAAAAAATTCTAAAATTCATATGTGCATCGCACGGGTTATAGGCTAGTATACTTGATTTCAGGGTTAATCCACCCACGTGCGTACTAATCCACCAACATGGGTGGAGCATTGTTTGTCTTCAAGTGACAACCCGGGTCAAATTCTGAGCCTTTTTCGAAAATTGGGTCAACTCCCGATTCCGAGTCCGAATAAACCGAAGTCTACTGGCCCAAATGCAGCCAACTTGGGTAACGACAAGCCCACCACAGGCCTCCAAAAAATCATGATTTGTTGGTGCTAATTAGTAGTAGTACTTTGCCTTAAAAACTGAATATAAGTCTCAAATCTCCTCGATGTGGGACTGGGGTGTTACAAACTCCCCCACTTAAACTCTTGACATCCTCGTCAGGCCTGAACGGATATCCCATAGGTTCATAGTTCCTCTCTAGCCATTGTTGGATAATACCGGCTGGCTTCGTGTCCTCACCTCCGGACCTCTGTCAATTGTGAGATAATACCATCAGCCTTCGTGTCCCCACCTCCGGTAACTTGACGAATCAAGCTTTCGAGAGTCGGCTCTGATACCATATGTGACAACCTGGGTCAAATCCCGAGCCTTTTTCGAAAATCGGGTCAAGTCCCAATTTCGAGTCTGAATAAACCGAAGCCTGCTGGCCCAAACACAACCAACTTGGGTAATGACAAGCCCACCACATGCCCCCAAAAGATCATGATTTGTCAGTGCTAATTAGTAGTAGTACTTTGCCTTATAAACTGAACAGAAGTCCCAAATCTCCTCGATGTGGGACTTGGGTGTTACACTCATCCACCCACGTGGATGTTTAACCATAAAATGGTGACAAAAAAGGACATTTCTCGAAGATTTGAAAGACAAAATCTACATATATCATCTAGACTAGTTTGAATTCAAAGAGAGGATTATAATTTGTAAACTTAAGAGTTTGTACATATTTAAGTCAGCATCAAGATAATGGTATAAAAAGTTTGATTTACTCCTGATGAATCACAAACTCAGAGGAGATACATTTGATCATCACACTACTAGAAAAACTGGATTAGACAACGGCTAAAAACCGATGTCTGACAAAAATAGGACCGATGTATATGTGGTTGTAAAGAAATATCAGGCTTTTAGACATCGGTTTTAAACCGATGTTAAGAACATGTTTAGACATTGGTTTATAACAAACATATGATGTCGTTTCTATATTTTTCTAAGTTATAGACATCGTTTTTATGGAGGAACTGATGTATGTCTAGGTATGGAATATAACATCTCTGGTTTATGCAAACTGATGCTAAACGAGGCATAGACATTTGACCTTTTTATGTTTGTAATGTCGTCCGATGTCTATCATTCTGATTTACATCGGTTATAGTTAGATAAATCGATGTATATAAGTCAGACTAATAACAGTTCCATTTGTGTAGGTTGATGTATTATTTTGAAATAAACAACGGCTACTTTAGCAAATGCAATATGATTTCCTTCTTAATATATCTTTTTTATTTGAATAACTGATGTAAATAATATATCTTATAACAGTTTCCCTTTTTTAAAGTGATGTGTTATTGTCAAATTAACAACGGTTACCTTGTCGTCAAACTGATGTTTATGCTTAACTTTGACAATCATTTTGTTGTTAAAAAATGATATGACGTGTTAAGTTCAATTTTTAGCATGATGTATTCATTTATATATGCACCCAAAAAACTGAAATCAAAAAATTGGATTCCATATACCAAAAGAACCTGTCGCATGATCATTGCCAAAGCCCAACAATTCAACCAAAGTTTACATCAACCGGATTAATAAGTACTATATTTACTAAACTACGGCCATAACCACAAACCAAAGTACTATATATAACTAATTAAGTAGCATAAATCATCAAAATTAAACAATATGATATAGATACCAAAAGAACCGGTCGCATTATCATTGTCAAAAGCCAACAATTCAACCAAAGTTTACATCAACCGTGTTATGGAATAAAAAGTAGGGTGTAATTAATACTAGGGTTTGAGAGCTTCGAGCTTTAATGACTGGTCTTGTGTTTCGTGACTAAATCGGTCCTCACAAGATGCCTACGTAGAATAAAAAACCGGAATAAGTTCCATATTCGACCAAACTACAGCCATAACCATAGATCAAAGTACCACAACTAATTAAGTAGCATAAACCATCAAAATTAACCAAGGGTACTTTGACTAATAGTACTTCCACTACCAACCAACAACTGTGCCAGAGTTCCATTCTAAGTTACCAACTAGACATGTTTGACAGTAACAACCAAGTCAACATTCAACTAAAGAAAGCCCCAGTTTACATAAAATTTTCAATATGCTTCAGAACCTTCTGACGCACCTCGTCCAGTAATCTGATCTTGTAAGATGTCCGAGTCTTTAGAAACCTCTACAAACATTTAACAACAAATTAGATAAATGTTTATGTGTAGATGTTTTAAGATAATTAAATAAATGTTTATGTGTAGAAGCCACTACATAAATGTTTATGTGTAGATGTTTTAAGATAATTTTTATTAATATAATTCACAAATTAGATTAAAATTTGTCCAAATATTTTGATATGAAAGACTTGGGTCTAGCAAGACAATTTCTACAAATAAATAGTATTGTGATAGATTTACTTAAAAAAAACGTAATCGTCACCTAAGAAATGAGTTGAATGAGTATTAAGGAGGTACAATCCATATGATGCTAAACCAATGAGCATATCATATTTTTGAGTGATTGTAGTAGTTCAAATAATTTCATGTTTGGAGTCTGGTGCATTTCTCGATCAACTGGATCGCCCATCAATATTTCGAGGTTAACAAATTTAGATTGGACCATATAATTTTACATTGGTTACAAATGAAAATTAGTGTTTTTCCTCAATTCACGAAATTAATTTATTTTCTCACTTAATATTAATTGTTATCATGAAAGATTAATAAATAGGCATGGAATTCAAGAGATACATGAAACTGGTTCATGTACTTCCTCTGGAAAGAAATAGGTGAATTTGTAAAGTATTGGATAATCATGTATTTTACTACCTATATATACTCTTTTCTTATCTTAGTGATGTATATCATTGTCTTTAAAAAAGTACACAGTAAAATACGACATTTGTTAAAGATATCAACAATCATTAGAGTCTACTAACTACAGGTCATGTGAGGATAAACATACATGTATGGTTCTTTAATGCTCTGTTAGACGATTGAAACATCACTGGTATTGGTTTAATTATTAGAAATTAGAGGGGGAAGATAGTGAAATTGTTATGTGGATTAGTGTTGGAGAGGGATGAAAGGTGGAAACACTTCTTTGCCATTCTATGTTGAGACTTGCATTTGAGGCTGAATATGAGAAAGTAATATTGAAAATGTATCAGGAAAAAGCAATTCAGCAGCGGCGGGCATTGAAGGAAGAACAAGTCATGGACCCGGACCATCACTATTTGTTTTATCAATTGCAGATAAAGATGAAGGACGACCATTTTGATCTGACAGTTTTCGGCGTGCTTCCTATTCTGGATACACTAGCAATAAACCATGTAGAGTTTGTCCTAGATAACTCTACGAATATGCTGACCATTTTGAAATGATGAATGAGTTATGGATGAAAGACATGGGTCTTGGCCTGAAAAGGATCTAGTTTTGGGATCTTGATGAAGTGGTTGCACACAGAGAATATGAAGTCATTCAAGAGGCTCTAGATGTTGATGGCTTTGTTAAAGGATGGTTGAAATTAATGTAGAAGGAATTTAAGTCATATGTGTTAAGTGGTTTGTTGAGTATGATGGATTTGGGATGGAGATGTTTGTTTAGTTTCACATTTTTTAAGTCAAGTCTTGTTAAGATTTTAATTTATTTGGTGTTTTCAAAATGAATTATAATCCAATGATTTTGATTACAAAATTTACGTCTACTTTTTAACCTCATGTGTTTTTTGCTTTATATTCACAAATCAATCTTCTTTTAAGTTTAGGTTTTTGTTTTACTCAAGGTTAGGTTGAATTGCGATTGTGTTTCTAATATTTTTTAAGTATACTCTTTAACTAGTCGCAAAGGCCACTCACATGTTTTATTTGAACGAAATTGGTTCCATGTCAACAGTATAAAATTGACATACCAAGATGGTCGAACCGTACAAAATGTAATTTCAATGTTTAAGTTGTCAAACGTTTATACTTGCATGGTCAAACAATGATTAAACCAAATATAAGGAATAAGTATGTAATATACGATATGTAATGGACTCGAGTGAATATATAATTCTCACATCACATGTAAAATCAATTGTTTTTAATAGTAATTATAAGAAATTAACATTAATAATATAGAAGAAAGAGATAGTTTATAATTACAAATAAACAAGGAATTTCCTATAAGTAAGAACTATATTATCATTTTCTTTCATTATTACAAATCATTTATTTTTATTATTCACTCAATTATCAAAATGAAATATTTAACTTAATTAAATTAAGATGGAAGAATTTGCTCAATGTGATGCTGAGGAACCATTTTCAGTCAATGTCATTTAAGACTTTGATATTCATTAATTAACATCAATAAATGAGAGATTCGGTCTCGGACGAATTTCATAAAAAAAATTTAGATAAAGTGAAATCTATATAATAAGCTTGAAATTTGATATGTTTAGACGAAAATGTATAAGCTACAAAATAATACATCACCAAATTAAAAACCTAATTTAAATATGATGATGTACCATGACTATCCCCAAATTATAAGAACTTGACAATTCAATAATTTTTCAGCAAAGTATACAAAATTCGTGAAATGTTATTGGTACATGGGCATATAGACAAATGAATTTTAAACAATTATGTACCAGGAACACCCTTAAATTATAAAAACTTGAAATCAACTTTATTTTACTACACCCTGAAACTAAAGATAGAGATTCGTTGTTTTAATGTATGTAAAATATACACATATATAGCTAGATTGCGACAGGTTTCGGTGAATAATCGTATATAATATTTGAATAATTTACACATTATATTATTTTTGCTAGTTGCATATAACTTTTCAACCATACACACATCTGTATATACTTTTTAGTTGGATATTATTATTTTGTGAAATGAGAAGGGAACATTCACTACGCCATAGATGGCCTATCACAACAAATTAGAGGGGGGGGGGGGGGTTACCATATTGGATGTTACTATAGCTATACAATTTTTGTGCTATCGTAACGCAGTGATTTTGAATGTTACCAAAGCCATGAAACTATGTTATTATACTTATAAAAGGTGTTACACTGGGCAACACAGTGAGGTGTGTTACCTTAGAGTATAGTTTTAATGAACAAATTAAATTAAATTTTATTTATAATTAATAGTTTGATAATTGTTTAAATTTAAAAGTGAATAATTTTAATAAAATCATTGAAGTTATCATTAGAAAAAGTAATATTCCATCAAATTATTGAATTATTTGTATTTCATAAAATTTAAAATATTTTTAATAAATTTATAATTAAAATATTTTAAAATAATATTCAAGAATTATTAAATTTTAATTAAAATCATTAACAATTTTATTAGAGAAAATAATAATTTGTAAAAACTGAGAGTTATTACAAAATAATGAAAGTTATGAATTTAATAGTAATTTCAATTTAATACAAACAAGTTGAATTAAAATTGGAATAATTTGTTTTAAAAAGAAAAGGACAGTCGGGGTCAAGAATTGAGACACTGAGCGGGACAAAACCACTGAGCGGCAAAACGAAAATTAGAATTGGGGCTAAACACCAAGTCGGGGGGGGGGGGAATTAGGGATAAACAAAACACTTCACACACTTCTCTCACTTTTCTCACTTCTCTCAATTCTCTCACAATTAGGGTTCGAAGCTTGGAGCAATTAGGGTTTAATTAGGGTCCGAAGCTGGGTTATTCAAAGCTCGATTCAATTAGGGTTCGAAGCTTGGAGTTTGTATTCAATTAGGGTTAATAGAAGCTTGGTTTCAGGGTTCAATTAGGGTTTATAGAAGCTTGGAGCTTGTGTTCGAAGGGATTTGATATCAATTTCAGGTATAAATCTCTCTTTATATGATTCAATTTGTAGCTTAGTTTGTGTTGCATGTTTGGTTCTCTCTCTCTCTCTCTCTCTCTCTCTCTCTCTCTCTCTCTCTCTCTCTCTCTCTCTCTCTCTCTCTCTCTCGCCCCCCTCTCTCTCTCTGCATCTCTCTTTATCTTTATGTCTCCCTCTCTTTGTATCTTTCTCCCCTTTCTCTCTATGTATCTCTCACGGTCTCTCTATACGCATCTCTCCCTATCTCTATATGTCTATGTATTGCTCTCCCATGTCTCTCTATGTATCTCTCTTTGTATCTCCCTATTTTTCTTAATTTGTGATTTATGTGGATTTGTTTGAATTCTCGCATTGTTTCTCTCTCGTTGTCCCTGTATATTTGTGATATACATATTGTTTGATGTTGTTGCTTAATAATGATTTAGTTAATCATTAAATTGTCATTCTCAAGAAATCATGATTAATCGAGAAAAATTAGCCATAAATTAACTGGATAATGACAGTTGTGTGAGGACATGACGGTCTTAAAAACTCTATCGATTAGTTAATTATTTATAGGTAGTTATTTGCTTAGGTTAGCCTGAATAAACCTTGACTAGGTTGACCGCTGACACACACACACACACTTATATTCTTCATTTAATGTAGTTAATGTAGTTGTGCTTCATGAAATGTAGTGATGGACGACGAGGAAATTACGTGGACAGAACTTCCAAAATTTAGTGACGGCGATATTAGCAGTGTAAAAGATTTTATTAAAAATGCAGTTTCTAGATTCGCCGTAGGTGATGAGATAACATGTCCTTGCAAGAAATGTAAAAATGACAATTGGTATCGTCAAGATATAATATACGACCATCTGGTCTATAATGGTCCTTCGCCATTGTATGTGGAATGGATGTGTGAGGTTTCTCGACTAGGGAGTGAGGAAGATATGGATTGTGAGGCTGGTATAGGTTTTGGAGACACTTTAGGTGATATGTTGCACCATACCCATGGAATGCAGAATGGTGAAACTGAGCACCCTAATGTACCAAATGCCAAAGCTAATAGATTTAATCGCCATATTGAAGATGGAAAACAACCATTATATCCTGGTTGTTCGAAATTTTCGCGATTAAGTTTTATCCTTAGGCTTTATTCTTTAAAATGTGTACATGGGATTACAGAGGCTGCATTTGGGGATTTACTAGAGTTGATGAGAGAGGCTTTTCCATAGGCCCACATACCTCTTTCTTTTAACACCGCAAAGAATATCATTAGAGATTTAGGTCTTGATTACCAAAAAATACATGCATGCCCGAATGATTGCATGTTGTATTGGGCAGAAAACAAATATGAAGATGTTTGTAAAAAATGTGGTGTTTCCAGATGGGAAGTAGTGGAAATGAAAGGCAGTGGTATTGACAATGACCTAGATAAGGTAATTCGCAAAGTTCCGGCAAAAGTCATGCGTTATTTCCCGCTGAAACCAAGGCTGCAAAGGCTGTTTATATCGAAGGAGTATTATGAACTTATGTTGTGGCACGCCGTGGGACGAACAAATGACGGGAAACTTAGACATCCAGCGGATGCCGAGGCTTGGAAGGCGATTGATGCTAGGTATCCTGAATTTTTGGTAGAAAAGAGAAATATTAGACTTGGTGTGGCCTCAGATGGATTCAGTCCTCACCGTACAATGAGTTCAACTCACTCAACGTGGCCAATTTTATTGGTAAACTACAACCTCCCGCCTTGGCTATGCATGAAGCCTGAAAATTTGATTATTTCAACAATCATCCCCGGTCCAGAATCTCCAAAAAATAACATTGATGTATTTATGCAGCCTCTACTTGAAGAGTTGAAAGAATTATGGGATCTAGGTATAGAAACTTATGATGCCTTGACTAGTCAAAATTTTAGGCTACGTGCAAGTGTGTTATGGACCATTAGCGATTTTTCGGGATATGCAATGCTATTTGGTTGGAGCACAAAGGTTAAATTGGCTTGTCCCTCATGCCATTATGAGACAGATTCGATGTACTTAAAAAATAGTAAAAAAAATGTGCTACATGAACCATAGAAAATTTCTAGATCTGGAGCACAAGTGGAGGTTTGATAAGAGAAGGTTCAGTGGTGAAGTTGAAATGGGACAGGCTCCACCCACTTTAAAAGGAACATATATAGTTGAATTATTGGCCGGCTATGAAAATGAATTTGGAAAGGACAAAAGCAAGAAAAAGGGCAAAAGGGGTGTAAAGGGTAAAAAGGATTCCCCTTTCAAAAAAAAGTCAATATTTTTCAATTTACCATATTGGAGTCACAATTTATTGTGACACAACCTTGATTGTATGCATATCGAAAAAAACATATGTGACAATATTATTGGTACTTTGTTGAATATTGGCGGTAAGTCCAAAGACCATTTAAATGCTCATTTGGATTTACAAGAAATGGGGATCAGGAAGGTTCTTCACCCCGTTAAGTCAAGTGATGGACAATACCTTGAGATTAGGGCTGTTATTTTCGACATGACGAACAAAGAGAAGGAAATATTCTGCTCAGTGTTGGAGAAGGCTAAACTGCCATACAGATGTGCGGCTAATATAAGTCGATATGTTCACATGAAGGAAAGAACAATCTGGGGGTATAAGAGCCACGATGCACATTTTCTTCTTCACTACTTGTTACAATTTGCGGTGAAAAAAACATTGAAACCTGAGGTTGCAGTACCTCTGATAAGACTCAGTGTGCTTCTAAGAAGTCTTTGGAGCAAAGTAATTGATTTGGCTGAATTGAACAGGCTAGAAAAAGAAATTGTTGAAATTATTTGCCATTTCGAGATGATATTTCTAACAGCTTTCTTTGACATAATGATTCATTTTCTTGTTCATTTGTGTAAGGAAATCGAACTTGGGGGACCTGCACATTTGAGATGCATGTGGCCAATTGAACGTTATTTATGTAAACTTAAATCTTACGTGCGCAACAACTCTAAACCAGAGGGTTCAATTGCAGAAGGCTACCTGGCAGAAGAATGTTTGACGTTCTGTTCAAGATTCTTAAACAGTGATGCAGTACCTAAATTTGAGCGTTGTCCATAAAAGGTGGAATATCCAATTGGTACAAGAAGAAATAAAGATGGAAAACCTGTTCATCTCACAGAATCTCAATGGATAGCATGTCATCGATACATGAAGGGTTTCGTGCATGAAAACGCAACGGAAAAACGCGTAAAACAGAAAAATTAACGAAACCCTCCGCAGGATCCATGCGAAAAACGATATTTAATTCGTGAATAGAATCGTTTACCTTTTGAAGCTTTACGAACGGATGACTAATGGAGGTCCTTTGATATGATCACCACGTGTCCCGCCTTGCGATACACGTCTCTAATTAGTCCACACGAACGCCCGATCGTCCAACGATCACCGGAGTTGGTACTAGCCAAGAACTGCCCTCGGAACTCTCTCTCTCTCTCTCTCTCTCTCTCTCTCTAGCCTCTCTTTGATGTAGAGCAGCTAGGGTTTTTTAAGAAAAACGTTTTTTCAATTTCTTAACCCTAAAATAATACATCTTAATGTATTTATATGGAGAGAATTCTGGGCCTATACCTAATCTGATTGGGCTTCCAAAACCCAATCTGATTATTAGTAGTATTATTTATTATATTCGAATTATTATATAATTAATCAAGTCCTACTTAATTAATCCAATAATTCAATAATAATAATAATTCAATTAAATTCGAAATTTAATTAATGCTCCGTTTAAAACATTCTTTATGTGTAACCCTTTAGGTTATTATTACGTTGGCAATAATTTTAACATCTCATAATAAAATTATAAACAATGAGCGGCATCTAGTAATACATCACTGCTACCCAAGTAATAATAATAATTGGTGATCCAACTAAACCTTTAATGAATAATGTTCCATGTAATATAATCCTTTTAACCTTATATTATAGATTAAACTCGAGGCATGGTTTATGTCATCCTCTTCAACATTTAATCCCGGTTTACTTGATCGATGAGTAGACTATTAAACAAATCACAATTTGAGCATGGCCATGCATTTCATAGTCTCACTCAATCAAGAGGCCAATAATATCACTCCTAAAATAGGAGGGTTAAATCCTATATCTATCATTCATATTTCTCATATGATTCATAATATACCCAATGTCCACCTTTATCATTACCCGGTCAAAGGTAACTTTGAGTAGAATCAAAGTATATTAATTCTCATATAGAAATATAATGATTTCAAGTCTAAGGATCATTACACCATTATCATTGTGAGAATTGCTTATGACACTTGATAACATTTACCATGAAGAATTCACACGGTGGGTCTATCCAGTGCCATGTTCTGCTAACATGCACTTATGTCTTTGACTTTAGTATCACCATACTTATAACCAATGAGATGTGGTCATCAGTCAACAAACATACTAGTCTTAATGCATTATTATTGTCCTCAAATAATAATACTCGACTAGGGATCTTTTAGGACTATAAACACTACTCATATAATCTCATTTCTAAGTCACATACTTAGAGATATAGAATTCATGCTTATATTCCAAGGACATATATTATTCTAATATTTATATCGCAGTTAATAAAGACATAATAAATAATTGAAAGAAAATCCATAGAACATATTTATTAATAATCAAAATGTCTTCCCTAAGAACATTATAGTATTGTCTCTAGGGCAGAAGCACTAACAATCTCCCACTTGCACTAGAGCCAATCACCCATGTATCTAATACCCATGGAACTAGTGTGACCTTCGTGCTTCTGCTGCGACAAAGCCTTAGTCAGTGGGTCTGCAACGTTATCATTAGTATGCACTTTACATATATGTATATCTCCCCTCCTTGTAATCTCTCGAATATGATATCGTCTAAGTATATGCTTTGCTCGGGAATGGGACCTTGGTTCCTTAGCCTGTGCAATAGCTCCATTGTTATCGCAATAAAGATCAACTGGATCTGCGATCGATGGAACTACTCCAAGTCCCTCAATAAATTTCCGAAGCCAAACAGCCTCTTTGGCCGCTTCACTGGCAGCAATATACTCAGCTTCCATTGTAGAATCAGCTACTGTCTCTTGCTTCGAACTCTTCCAGCTTACAGCACCTCCATTTAGACAAAATACAAACCCAGATTGAGACACAGTATCGTCTCTGTCTGTTTGGAAACTAGCATCAGTGTAACCTCTTACAACTAGCTTCTCATCTCCTCCATATACCAAGAATGAATCTTTAGTTCTCTTGAGGTACTTAAGAATATTCTTGACTGCCGTCCAATGACCTTCACCTGGATTAGACTGGTATCTGCTCGTCATGCTCAAAGCATACGAAACATCAGGTCTAGTACATATCATTGCATACATTATTGAACCAATTGCAGAAGCATATGGTACCTTTTTCATACGGTCCTTATCATCTAATGATTTAGGACAGTTTTCTTTTGAGATCACTATCCCATGAGACACAGGGACAAATCCCCTCTTTGCCTCTTGCATCCCAAAATGATGCAATACTTTGTCAATGTATCTACTCTGACTTAAGCCGATTAATCTTTTAGATCTATCTCTATAGATCTTGATCCCTAATATATAGGTAGCATCGCCTAAGTCTTTCATTGAGAAACTTTTTCCTAACCAAGTCTTAACAGCCTGAAGAGAAGGTATGTCATTCCCTATTAGTAATATATCATCAACATATAATACTAGGAATGCCACTTTTCTCCCACTAACCTTCTTGTAAACACAAGGCTCATCTTCATTTTGAATAAAGCCAAACTCTTTGACTGTTATATCAAAACGAATGTTCCAACTCCTTGAGGCATGCTTCAATCCATAAATAGATCGTAGTAGCTTACAGACCATTCTAGCAAATCTCGGATCGAAAAAACCTTCTGGTTGTATCATATACACATCCTTTTCTAAGCTCCCATTTAAGAAAGCGGTTTTGACATCCATTTGCCAGATTTCATAGTCATAGTAAGCTACTATCGCAAGCAAAATCCTGATGGACTTGACCATAGCTACTGGTGAGAAAGTTTCATCATAGTCAATACCATGAATTTGTTTGAAACCTTTCGCCACTAGTCTTGCTTTGTAGGTCGTTACATTACCATCCATGCATGTTTTCTTCTTGAAAACCCATTTGCACCTAATAGGTTTTACCCCTTCAGGTGGTTCAACCAAAGTCCATACTTTGTTTTCATACATGGAATCCATCTCAGATTTCATAGCTTCCAGCCATCTCTCAGAATCTGGACTATTCATAGCATCCTGATAGGTAAGAGGCTCATCTTCATCCATAAGCATTACATCGCCAGTCTGAGTTAAGAGAAATCCATAATATCTCTCAGGCTCGTGGCGAATCCTACCAGATCTACGAACAACCTGTGTTTCTTGAGCAGTAACATTTTCATGTACTTCGTGCTCATGTTCCAACTCTGGTTCAATGTCATTCTGTGGTTCTCGAACTTCATCGAGATCTATTATACTCCCACTGTTTTTTCTTAGAGAACAGTTCTCTTTCAAGAAATACAGCAGTTCGAGCAACAAACACTTTGCTCTCGGTACGATTATAGAAATAATACCCTTTAGTTTCTTTTGGGTATCCCACAAAATTACGTTTGTCTGATTTCGGTCCTAGCTTGTCAGTGACTAAACGTTTCACAAACGCTTCACATCCCCATACTTTCAAAAAGGACATGCTATGACGTTTCTCAGTCCATATCTCATATGGTGTAGTTTGAACCAATTTAGTAAGAACTCGGTTAAGTGTGTGTGCAGCCGTTTCTAGAGCATAACCCCAAAAACTAATTGGAAGATCCGCTAGACTCATCATCGATCGCACCATGTCCAACAAGGTACTATTTCTCCTTACAGATACACCATTCCACTGTGGTGTTCCAGGAGGTGTGAGCTGTGATACAACACCACACTCCTTTAAGTAATTCTTAAATTCTAAGCTTAAGTACTCACCTCCACGATCAGATCGTAGAGTTTTAATACTTCCGCCTATTTGCTTTTCCACTTCTGCCTTGTACTCTTTGAATTTTTCAAATGATTCAGATTTGTTCTTCAAAAGATACACATATCCGTATCTACTAAAATCATCAGTAAAGGTTATGAAGTAATAAAAGCCACCTCTTGCCATCGTACGCATTGGACCACATACATCACTATGTATGAGTTCTAATCGTTCGGTGGCCCTCTCACCAGTTCCGGTAAAAGGAGCTTTAGTCATTTTTCCAATGAGACAAGGTTCGCATTCTTCGTATGATTCAAAATCAAACTTATCCAAGTATCCATCCTTATGTAACTTGGAAATGCGTTTCTCATTTATATGGCCTAAACGACAATGCCAAAGGTATGTTTGATTTGAGTCATTAGCCTTAATACGTTTATTATTTACATTATAGACAGGAATATCAAGATCAAGAACATATAAACCATTAAATAAACGTGCAACCCCATAGGTAACAGTATTCAAACCAAAGGAACAACTATTGTTCTGAATTGTAAAGGAAAAACCTTTCTTGTCCAAACAAGAAACAGAAATAATGTTTCTGCAAATCGCAGGCACGTAAAAACAGTTCCCAAGTTCTAAAATAAGCCCAGTGGGCAACGATAAATTAGAAGTCCCTACAGCCAAAGCAGCAACCTTTGCTCCATTGCCAACGCGTAGGTCGACTTCTCCTTTCGCCAAAGTCCTACTCCTTCGTAGTTCCTGCACATTTATACAAATGTGAGAACCACATCCAGTATCTAATACCCATGATGTAGAAGTAGACAAATTGACTTCTATAACATACATACCTGAATCAGAAATCTTCACAGACTTCATTCCCTTCAGGTTCAAATCTTCCAAATAAGCTTGACAATTACGCTTCCAATGACCCGGCTTCTTGCAAAAGTGACATACATCACCCTTTGCAGCACCTTTTGCAACACCTCCAGTAGGCTTCAAAGCCTTTTTGAAAGCAGGCTTCGGATTAGCAGATTTAGATCCAATCTTCTTCTTGCCTTTCCATTTCCCCTTTTCTTTGGCATTCCCTTTATTCACCATCATTATGGGAGCAGGGTTAGCCTTTGACATATTGGTCTCAGCAGTCCTCAATAATGCCAATAGTTCGGTAGGTGTTTTGTCTATCTCACTCATAATATAGTTTATTACAAATTGAGTGTAGTTGTTGTTCAAAGACTGCAAGATCAAATCTGCTTGGTGTTCCGGTAAAACCGGGTAACCCAAATTCTCAAGGGTTTCCAAATACCCTATCATCTTTAGAACATGCGGTCCAACCGGGTCACGATCTCCCTGTTTGCATGCATACAACGCTTTGCTTACATCAAACCTCTCTTGACGAGCTTGACCCTCAAACATCCTTTTGAGGTGCTCTATCATGTCATAAGCGTCCATACGCTCATGTTGTTTCTGAAGCTCAGGACTCATAGTCGCTAGCATCAAACAACAGACATCCGTAGAATCATCAAGATGCTTCTGATAAGCATTTTGTTGAGCCTCGGTTGCTTCAGCAGCAAGAGGTCCAGGGTGAGGAATATCAAAGACATAAAGCTTTCGCTCCTGCCTGAGGACAATCCTCAAATTCCTTTGCCAATCAAGGAAGTTGGTTCCTGTCAGCTTTTCCTTCTCAAGGACTGACCGCACAGAGAAATTGTTTGAGTTTGCCATTTAGATATCTACAATGTTAAAATGCATAAAATAAGTTAGTTGTAGATTAAATTATGTTCAAGTGATTATCCATATATATTCACAATATATATCTCCCACTATTTTTATCAAATCAATAGCCCTAACTATTATTTCGGAAGGCATTACTCTAAATCCTTCTAGTGAGCCAAGATCCATATTTCGTCACGCTTAAGGTCAGCTTTGGCTTTTCTCCCAAAACATGATTTATTTAGGTAGACAACTCTTGTCAATTATATCATATATAACTCTTGGAAAGTTTGGTAGAACAACATTTGTCCATATTTATCCAATAAATCATACCAAACTCCATGCCTCTAAGTTCACAATCCTATTGTGGTAACTTAGTTAAGTCTAACCCAATGGTCTAACAGTTAAGTATCACATTTACTTCATCGCGCCATACCACGATAGATTGGAGTGCTTCGCTTTGGCGAACCCACTCTTTCTCGATCTAGGTCTTGACGAGTGTTGCCCATTGGAAGGCATCTAAGTGACTTAATATTTTAAATTTAGGGATTTTATTATTAAAACGACCATGATCCAATCATCAAGAGATTCCCAATTTTTCCTTGAACTAAGTACTTCAATTCAAAATTCATCAATGGTTTGATTTCCAGTCCAACGGAGGAGTCACAGTGGTCTCACTTAAAACCCGCCTTTCTTACAAGCGCTGCTTGTATTTTTTGTCAAAATCGCCCCATATCAAAAAATCGAAAATTCATACTTATTTCCGTGTTTCATAAACACATGAATCTCATGTTCGTTTTGTTCAATTTTAAAATCTTGAATCGTTACAGATTTTATCTTGTTTAGCAGGCATGGCATGGGTGATGTATCTAATACATACATGTTTAATCTAATGAAAACATGCATCATTATCACTACGCATACATATCATCATCACATGCATTATATATGTAAAGTGCGTAAAGTAAACGTGCTTGGTTATGGCCCAATCCTATGCGATTTTTCCAAGCTAAGGAAAAACCAAGGTCAATCTATGGTGGTATCAAATACAACATAATAAATTACACATGTCTTCATGCTTCCTTGTAGTGTCTCCTTTGATCGCCTCCTTGGCATGCCTCCATGTCTTCATATCATCAATTACATAATATGAAAAGCTAATCTAATAAACTTACAAGAGAAACTCGAGTTACATTCGAGATTTAATCATTACAAGAATGAACGACATGCAAGTCGTATTTAAAACCAAAACCATAATCAAAAACCACTAACCTATGGGTCTTAGGGCCATAACCATACACCATGCTCAATTAACAGTTAAGAACATCTCATATTGCATCAACATATCACACCATATCATATTTTTCATGATCGAATCACAAAATCAAATAAAGTGTAAATCAGAAAATTAAAATCAGAATTATGAAAACAATGAATCGCTGTTTACAGACAGTAAACGACGTCAAACGCCTTACAGATGAACGAATGACAAGGTCAGTATTGTTCAGACGCCCGTTTCCATTTCCGAAAAGGTATTTTCGGCGAAATTCTGAAACAGTATGCAAATTTCACCAAATCTGTGCAACCAATCAGAAATCGTATCAAATACGATTCTCATAACAAGAACAAAACTATATCATGTATATATCAGTATACATACAGATTATATGATCATCATATGTAAAATCCGTGTTTTTATTTTTATTTAATTAATTAGATAATTATTTTAGTTAGAAATTTTAGAAATTTGTGGCACTAATTATTTTGAATAAAAGATAAGATTTTGTATTAAGGATGAGATCAGTTAGAATATTTTAGAAAATCGATATATGTTAAATTGAGATATTTGTGTAAATTAGAATATTGAAATTTAGACATTAATTAGAGTGATTGAACAAATTTTAGGAGAAGATTTAATCTTGCCTAAATAAAATTAGGATTTTGGTGGCTATATAATTAAATCTTAGGACAAACAGAAAACTTGTACAGGTCTCTCACATTCGCAGCCTTAGAGGTACATCCCTACCCTTTTACCGAGTATGAGCTGATTTTATTTTATGATGTGCTCTCACTGTATGTGTTAACAGTAATATTTAATATGTGTACATGTGTGTTGTCAATAATTGTGAGCATATAGAGAAACGTATGGACTGCTTATTTGATTATACTCGGTTATGACTCCTTGCAGTGTTAAATCAATTTCAAGTGATCTACTGTTCTCTTGGTTTATGTGTACTTTGCTTCCCCAAGATTTATTTTATTTTGAAAATTAAAAGAAAATATATACAAAACTTTTTTTTCCTTATTATATTAATTTAAAGCATGTCCAACTTATGTATACAATTGCATAGGTATTATATGTTTCTTCGTTAATTAATTTTGTTAGTGTGATTTAATATGAAATTATTATTATTATTATTATTATTATTATTATTATTATTATTATTACAACAAGAATCTGCATTAGTTTATTTCTAAATAAAAGGAAAGCTTTATCTATTGAGTTATAATACAATTGCATTTGTTCATTTCCTGACTCTGTTTTTGCTTTGTTATGTACATTTCACTTGCATGCTAATTATTTAAATAAATAAATTGTGTACTCCGGTTAGTGATCAAAGTGTATTGAATTTAAAATTTTGGGTATCTGAATGTAATTTGTACTAGAATATTGGCTAAGCAAAATGTCTAACGTATTGGGCTTTAAGGCCCATTAACTTTCTTGGTATCATGATTTGTTTTCTAATTATTTTCGGCTGTTTTATTTGTTTTAGTATGCATGCCTGTACTCTGACCAGTGACCTCTGTTATATGATTTAAGTGAGTACGAAACCGTAGTAATGTGCATGACAGGCCTATGTGTGATTCGTTAAATATTAGTTCGATTAGTAGGTTATTGACTGTTTATAATATAAGTACTTGACATGATTTCTGAATTCTAATTAGTTGTTAATTATAATGTCATTTAGGATTTATTGGTGCAAATATTTTGGTGTGTTAAGTCGACTTTGAGGTAAGTACTTTTGACTTACTTTTCGTTTTTGAAAAATATATTTATATTGCGATCTTCGGATTTTCGTATAAGATATAAGAATTGTGTTTCGAATTTTATAAGATATAAGTATTTGAATTTTAGAACACAGTCTCTACGTTTCGAACCCGTTCGTAATTTACGCTATAGTTCCGGAACTAGCCTTAGATACCCTTAGTAGGCGCACAAGTGTGCAACTTTAGATACCTATTAAGGGCGCGTAATTATTGAACTTTAGATGCCGGTCACTGGCAAAGTGTGGTGAAAGAATAAGAATAAGAATAAGATCCCGGCTACTGGGAAAGTGTGGCCGTAGAGCAAGACTGTGGTATTTTGATTTTCGTTCTGTTTCTACTTCTGCTTCTGTTTCTGTTTTAAATTCTGTATCTGTTTTAAATTCTGAAATTTTAAAATGTAAACTTTGGGCCGGATCAATTTTGCAAAGGTTTTGCAACTTATTATATTTTGACCAAATCTGTTTTAATAAAACCGCCCATTGATTTTAAAAATATGTGTTTGTCAATTTGTACTTGCTGAGCTGTGTAGCTCATCCCTTTCCCTATATTTCAGGTTCATTATGGAAGCTAAGTAAGAATAAGGATGTGGACTTGTGGATTTCCTGCTTTTAGATTTTGTTTAAAGATTTATTGTTTCGTTAAGAAATAAATTTGATTATTTGATATACATTGGATATTGGTTTATGGAGCTGCGTCTCCGCTTTTGTGATTTTGGATTATTGTTAAGTTTGACCGCTGCGTTTGACTTACGAAATATTTGAGTTATTGAATAAAATAAATATGTTTTATTTTACTTTTGATTTAGAATAATAGTCCGAAAAGTCGGGCTGTTCAGTTGGTATCAAGAGCAGGCTTTCCTTCGGAATGTACTAGGTATGGGACTAGTATTCCCTAGGGCGCGATCCTTTAGACTGTCATATAGGATTTGACCTTTGGATTAGTGAATTAATTTTGACATGTGAGCTTGACCTTATGTTTTATGATATAAAGTTATTTTGTTATCTCGAAATTTTGTAGATGTCAGGAAACGATTTGTTTAGCAAGAAGGTATCTTATAGTACCGAGGAGGACCCTAGCGAGCATGGCTACGAGAGTGACAATTCTGTGAACCGACCTCACCCCGATGAAGCCGTTGATGAGTCCTTAGAGGAAGATCCAAGAGACGCCGAAATTCAATATTTGAGGAAGCTGATCGAGCTCTACGAGGATAGGATGGCACTCGATGATAAAAATATAAATGACGCATTAGATACGCTGCAAGCCCGAACAGCAACGGTGGAAAGGGTTGTCCACAAGGTCTGTAGAATGTCATTGAGGAGGTGGTGTCGCCCAGGACAAGAAAAAGCAATTAAGAGTGTTTTTATGGAGACTCAAAGATGGGTCAAGAAGACGCAGAAGGACGTGGAGAAGAAGCTAGAACGCTTCTATGCTTGATTTTATTACAATATCGTTAGTTACGAGAGCGTGAGAGATAGTTTTTGAATAAGACCTTAGCTACTATGTATACTTAGCTATGAGAAACCTTGTGATTTGGTTTTATTTTGATATTTGGATTTTGTTGGAATAAATTAAGTATTTATATGATTTAAGATTGTGTTTTACCTCTTTAGATATCGTTTTAAGTTTAGTATTTGAGTTTAAGAAGAATTACTTTATTGTTTTAGAAAATATGGACGGAGAGAACAGCAATCAGAACAACAATGGAAACCCGGGCGATCATGGTGGCAATAACAATGGAGGTGGAAACAACAATGAAGATGGAAACGTCTTTGATCAACTAGCTGAAACTCTCGCTGTGCTCGTAAATCAGCAGCCAAGGCAGCAAAGTATCGTCTCTCAGTTTAAGCGTTTGAACCCACCAACTTTCGATGGAGCAACTGATCCGGCCATAGTCGAGATGTGGATACAGGAGATGGAAAAAGCTTTCGGACTTCTCGGCAGCAATGAAGAGCAAAAGGTTACTTTAGCGGTGTATCAACTACAAGGAAGCGCTTACGACTGGTGGCTCATGGAGAAGAGAAAGAACGATAATGCGACCACTGAAGAAGAACCCGAACCGTATACATGGGCAAAGTTCAAGAAGGCGCTAGAAGACAAGTACTTTCCTAGAACCATTCGTCTACAGAAAGAGAGGGACTTCATTCGGCTCGAGCAAGGAAGGAAGACTGTCATCGAATATGAAGCAGAATTCGCGAAGCTTTCAAAGTATGCACCTACTTTGATCTCGGATGAAACCAGCAAAGCAAGAAGATTGGAAGAGGGACTTCGAAGCGACATCAGAAATGCTGTAGCGTCGTTTGAACTCCAGACGTACGATGCTGTCCTCAACAAGGCTTTAGTGATCGAGAGGGGCTTGGCAGAATCTGAGAAAGCAACCGACAATTGGAACAAGAAGAGGTTCGCTCCAAGTAGTGGATTTTCGTCTCAAAGAGGACCCTTCAAGAAGCAACATGAGGACGATCGGATTGGAGGCCAGGCTGATCGGGAGAAATGTTCAAGGTGCGGTAAGAACCATCCAGACAAGGACTGCCGATGGAACACAGGTGCCTGCTTTCACTGCGGAGAAGTAGGACACAAGATTTCTGAGTGCCCACACAATCCACCACCAAGGAAGGGAGCAGATAAAAATACCGGTTCTCAACGTGTATTTATGCTCACGGGAAGTCGCATCAATAATCGTAACTAAGGTACCATTTCTTCTCACGTGTGACTTATTTTCTTTTAAATTTTATGAATTTGGGGACCAAATTCTTTTAAGGAGGGAAGACTGTAAAATCCGTGTTTTTATTTTTATTTAATTAATTAGATAATTATTTTAGTTAGAAATTTTAGAAATTTGTGGCACTAATTATTTTGAATAAAAGATAAGATTTTGTATTAAGGATGAGATCAGTTAGAATATTTTAGAAAATCGATATCTGTTAAATTGAGATATTTGTGTAAATTAGAATATTGAAATTTAGACATTAATTAGAGTGATTGAACAAATTTTAGGAGAAGATTTAATCTTGCCTAAATAAAATTAGGATTTTGGTGGCTATATAATTAAATCTTAGGACAAACAGAAAACTTGTACAGGTCTCTCACATTCGCAGCCTTAGAGGTACATCCCTACCCTTTTACCGAGTATGAGCTGATTTTATTTTATGATGTGCTCTCACTGTATGTGTTAACAGTAATATTTAATATGTGTACATGTGTGTTGTCAATAATTGTGAGCATATAGAGAAACGTATGGACTGCTTATTTGATTATACTCGGTTATGACTCCTTGCAGTGTTAAATCAATTTCAAGTGATCTACTGTTCTCTTGGTTTATGTGTACTTTGCTTCCCCAAGATTTATTTTATTTTGAAAATTAAAAGAAAATATATACAAAACTTTTTTTTCCTTATTATATTAATTTAAAGCATGTCCAACTTATGTATACAATTGCATAGGTATTATATGTTTCTTCGTTAATTAATTTTGTTAGTGTGATTTAATATGAAATTATTATTATTATTATTATTATTATTATTATTACAACAAGAATCTGCATTAGTTTATTTCTAAATAAAAGGAAAGCTTTATCTATTGAGTTATAATACAATTGCATTTGTTCATTTCCTGACTCTGTTTTTGCTTTGTTATGTACATTTCACTTGCATGCTAATTATTTAAATAAATAAATTGTGTACTCCGGTTAGTGATCAAAGTGTATTGAATTTAAAATTTTGGGTATCTGAATGTAATTTGTACTAGAATATTGGCTAAGCAAAATGTCTAACGTATTGGGCTTTAAGGCCCATTAACTTTCTTGGTATCATGATTTGTTTTCTAATTATTTTCAGCTGTTTTATTTGTTTTAGTATGCATGCCTGTACTCTGACCAGTGACCTCTGTTATATGATTTAAGTGAGTACGAAACCGTAGTAATGTGCATGACAGGCCTATGTGTGATTCGTTAAATATTAGTTCGATTAGTAGGTTATTGACTGTTTATAATATAAGTACTTGACATGATTTCTGAATTCTAATTAGTTGTTAATTATAATGTCATTTAGGATTTATTGGTGCAAATATTTTGGTGTGTTAAGTCGACTTTGAGGTAAGTACTTTTGACTTACTTTTCGTTTTTGAAAAATATATTTATATTGCGATCTTCGGATTTTCGTATAAGATATAAGAATTGTGTTTCGAATTTTATAAGATATAAGTATTTGAATTTTAGAACACAGTCTCTACGTTTCGAACCCGTTCGTAATTTACGCTATAGTTCCGGAACTAGCCTTAGATACCCTTAGTAGGCGCACAAGTGTGCAACTTTAGATACCTATTAAGGGCGCGTAATTATTGAACTTTAGATGCCGGTCACTGGCAAAGTGTGGCGAAAGAATAAGAATAAGAATAAGATCCCGGCTACTGGGAAAGTGTGGCCGTAGAGCAAGACTGTGGTATTTTGATTTTCGTTCTGTTTCTACTTCTGCTTCTGTTTCTGTTTTAAATTCTGTATCTGTTTTAAATTCTGAAATTTTAAAATGTAAACTTTGGGCCGGATCAATTTTGCAAAGGTTTTGCAACTTATTATATTTTGACCAAATCTGTTTTAATAAAACCGCCCATTGATTTTAAAAATATGTGTTTGTTAATTTGTACTTGCTGAGCTGTGTAGCTCATCCCTTTCCCTATATTTCAGGTTCATTATGGAAGCTAAGTAAGAATAAGGATGTGGACTTGTGGATTTCCTGCTTTTAGATTTTGTTTAAAGATTTATTGTTTCGTTAAGAAATAAATTTGATTATTTGATATACATTGGATATTGGTTTATGGAGCTGCGTCTCCGCTTTTGTGATTTTGGATTATTGTTAAGTTTGACCGCTGCGTTTGACTTACGAAATATTTGAGTTATTGAATAAAATAAATATGTTTTATTTTACTTTTGATTTAGAATAATAGTCCGAAAAGTCGGGCTGTTACATCATATGATCATCTCAATCATCATTATTATACAATTTATGTATATACATCAATACAATATTCATGTTTTCATAAAAATAACGCATCAATCATGATAGTCACAAACATGATTTTATCATCAAAACAGTAAACATATAAACGAATTAAACATTTTTCGCAAGTAGATCTGATGCCATTGAAGGGTTTCGTGCATGAAAACGCAACGGAAAAACGCGTAAAACAGAAAAATTAACGAAACCCTCCGCATGATCCATGCGAAAAACGATATTTAATTCGTGAATAGAATCGTTTACCTTTTGAAGATTTACGAACGGATGACTAATGGAGGTCCTTTGATATGATCACCACGTGTCCCGCCTTGCGATACACGTCTCTAATTAGTCCACAAGAACGCCCGATCGTCCAACGATCACCGGAGTTGGTACTAGCCAAGAACTGCCCTCGGAACTCTCTCTCTCTCTCTCTCTCTAGCCTCTCTTTGATGTAGAGCAGCTAGGGTTTTTAAAAAGAAACGTTTTTTTCAATTTCTTAACCCTAAAATAATACATCTTAATGTATTTATATGGAGAGAATTCTGGGCCTATACCTAATCTGATTGGGCTTCCAAAACCCAATCTGATTATTAGTAGTATTATTTATTATATTCGAATTATTATATAATTAATCAAGTCCTACTTAATTAATCCAATAATTCAATAATAATAATAATTCAATTAAATTCGAAATTTAATTAATGCTCCGTTTAAAACATTCTTTATGTGTAACCCTTTAGGTTATTATTACGTTGGCAATAATTTTAACATCTCATAATAAAATTATAAACAATGAGCGGCATCTAGTAATACATCACTGCTACCCAAGTAATAATAATAATTGGTGATCCAACTAAACCTTTAATGAATAATGTTCCATGTAATATAATCCTTTTAACCTTATATTATAGATTAAACTCGAGGCATGGTTTATGTCATCCTCTTCAACATTTAATCCCGGTTTACTTGATCGATGAGTAGACTATTAAACAAATCACAATTTGAGCATGGCCATGCATTTCATAGTCTCACTCAATCAAGAGGCCAATAATATCACTCCTAAAATAGGAGGGTTAAATCCTATATCTATCATTCATATTTCTCATATGATTCATAATATACCCAATGTCCACCTTTATCATTACCCGGTCAAAGGTAACTTTGAGTAGAATCAAAGTATATTAATTCTCATATAGAAATATAATGATTTCAAGTCTAAGGATCATTACACCATTATCATTGTGAGAATTGCTTATGACACTTGATAACATTTACCATGAAGAATTCACACGGTGGGTCTATCCAGTGCCATGTTCTGCTAACATGCACTTATGTCTTTGACTTTAGTATCACCATACTTATAACCAATGAGATGTGGTCATCAGTCAACAAACATACTAGTCTTAATGCATTATTATTGTCCTCAAATAATAATACTCGACTAGGGATCTTTTAGGATTATAAACACTACTCATATAATCTCATTTCTAAGTCACATACTTAGAGATATAGAATTCATGCTTATATTCCAAGGACATTTATTATTCTAATATTTATATCGCAGTTAATAAAGACATAATAAATAATTGAAAGAAAATCCATAGAACATATTTATTAATAATCAAAATGTCTTCCCTAAGAACATTATAGTATTGTCTCTAGGGCACAAGCACTAACAATACATTCTATTCAATTGTGGTAACAAGGACGTTGAAAATTTAATTGAGTAAGATTTAAGTTCTAATTTATGTTGAGAATAAGAAATAGAATGTTTCTTCCTTTTTTAAATAATATTAACCAAGTAATTATTGTAGGGAACATCGAGCTTTAATTGATAGCGCCATCCAATATCGAAAAAATATAAAAGAGAGAGGACACACACAGAAGACTTCTAGAAGTGGTTCAAGGAAGAGGCTGAAAAAATAAAAGACATTCCGAAAGAACTAGAACTCCTTGTGATGGGCCCTAATCCATAAACTAAGAGGTTTACGGGATATGTTATTAATGGATACAGATTCTATACAAAATACAGAGATGCAAGGTGTACAACACAGAATAATGGAGTTTTTTTTTGTCTTCCTTGACCACAAGCTTTGCAAGTTCAAAGGATCGGAATCCACATGTTGGTGTTGTCGATTACTACGGATCGATTGAAGAAATCCTAGAAATGCCAAAGTCAGTGTTGATGCAGCCCTTAAGCAGAAGCCGAAGTCAACTGAAGCAGAAATGCCAAAGTCTGCAAATGTTCGGAGGAAATTGGATTTACATAATCCAAGAGATGAAGGTGAAGATATAGACGGAGATGAAAATATGGATGAGAATGACATTGAAGTTAGATAACAAAAATCAATACATGTATGTTTTAATAGTTACACATATTTTGCTAGTTGACCAAATATATGTTTCTTTTTAATTACGTGCAGGATGAAGATCTACCGCCTCCACCACCACTAGAGAGTTCTCCAGTAAAATCGATGACGCAGACGCAGTATGAAATGATTAAACTTCTAAATATCCAGAGGAACAATGAAAAGCTCAAGGAACTAAATTTGCCTACATTAGCTGTTGATCTGACAAATCAAATGAAAAAAGACAAAGGAAAAATCAAAGGAAAAAGGAAGGTACAAGACAAGGATGAATATGTTCAAGAAAATGAGGAACAAAGCGACGATGGTGCTTCAGAAATTCTGCCAAAGGTGCGATGTATCTACTATCTAGAGAATTAATGCAAATTTTAATCTTATATAGCACTAATTCAATTTATATTTCAGAAAACCAAAAATGTCAAGAACAAGCTTCTTATCGGACCAACTACTCGTTCGCGAGCAAATGGTGTGACTACAACTGAAAAGGGTTCAACTTTGGATGATATGAATGAGGAGGCGACAAATTCAGTTCTTGTAGAACATCCTGCAAAAAATCAGTTACCATGTGTTAGGTCCTGATAAGTTTGTAGAAGGGGGGTTGAATACAAACTATACCGTTTTATCGAATTTGTTCGTTAAATGATTTAACTGTTTAGAACAAATTAGTGCGGAATAAAAACTGAAACAATATTCAAGTTAAATAGAAACTCTATTAAACTTGAGAGGTGTTACAATTAAGTGCACAGATTACAAGGTTCTTGTTAAAACAAATCTAGAATAAATTCGACATGAATTTATCTATTTTTGTAATAAAAAGATCGAATACTAAAAAGTAGTTCGATAGTAATTCTAGGGATTATGATCCGCTAGATTGTCCAAGCAATACAAGTAATTGAATTCTAGTGGATTGGATATAAATTTGATGACTAGAATTTATTACAAGAATAATTTAAAGCTTTGCAGTTGGCTTCGAATGAATGCAGAAGAGAGAAAATGAAACTTTGCTTTTTGCTTCTGTATTGAATTCTGTTGTCTGCATCTTTTGATTACAATGACTTGTGTTTAAACAAGTCATTTGATGCATTTCCACGCGCCAATCCAACTGAATGCATTTCTATTAGAATTACACTCGGTAGTACTATCATAGATAGTACTACTAGTACAAATCTGATAGTACTACTAGTATAAATAGAATTAGGATAAAACTGAATTAATTTTATTCTACTTTTAATTGATTTAATAAATGAATTAATTCTTTTAGAATTAATTCACTGATTAAATAAATTAAATAAATGACCCAAATAATTTCATAAATAAATTAATTCTGAGAATTAATTTATACATTAAATTACTTAAGATCTAGATTGATTAATTTAATATATGAATTAATTCTGAAAGAATTAATTCATAGATTAAATTAAATATCTTATAGAATAATATTAAAAGAGAATTAAACTAATTCTTAGAACCACTGAAACTGATAACGAACTTCCACTGACTGACGTTGACACTCCATGTACTGTCTGGTTCATGAGCGACTAACTTTAATGGTTGTTCTTCATCTTTAACTTTAAGTTGTGATTCTTTTCTCCTTTTATTGAAACAAGGACTGTAACCTGTACTTTTTCCCGTCACACTTCTGAAACCTCTGTTACTCTAAATAGATCCACTTTCTTGAATACTTCACTGAGGCTTGATCAAATAAATGAACTTCTTCCAGTGTAGAATAACTTCAAGTCTATAGATGACTTTAATCTTCATTCTTTGACAGATATAACCTTCTGAGATTCCTGTGACATTTGATTTTTATTATTTACTTATTACATCTTAATTAAAGTTGAGTAGAATCCTCGGTGTTTACAAATAGGCCTAGACAATAACAACCAAATACTCTAGAGGATAACTCAACTAAAACAAGAAAAGATAAGACTTTTAAGAGCCAAGCAAATAATAAAAAGTTCTGGATTAAATATAACAATATCCAGATTCAAACAGTAAAGATAAATACAAGATAGATGTTCCTCTAGACTGAACATATGAATACATTTTCCTATCTTGATTTACCTAGCTCTAAACAAATAATATTTACAAATGAGCTAAACCTATCATGCCTTCAGTCTCTAATTTCACCTTCTTCAGCTTCTTGCAAGGTGACTAGAAGATCTTTGTCAAGGACACGATCACTTTCAGAAACGACACCACTTGGCATCACTGGTTGAGTGGTGATCTTCTTCAATCTATTCTTCATTTGAGCATACCTTGGAATTTTCTCCGTGCAGTAGTCTGAAATCATATCAGCAACTTCAGACTTTTCTACAGAAGCAAACCCAGAAGTTCTAAGAAGATTCTCCAACTTAACCAGTTGCATAGCAGTCTGTAGCTTCATAGAATCAGGATCCAGCCTCACAGTCTCTAAAGTTGTACCTCTGTAGATTTTGACTTCATAAGGAAAATGTACAACTTGAGGGCTGGCCTTCATAGCAGAATCTCTAAGCCGGTCATATAGAAGCTCATTCAAGCAAGAAGATCTCTTTACTTTACTCATCAGAATCCACAATTCAGATAGAGATCTTCTTTGTAGGAGGTCAAGAGAAATGGTGAATGACCCTTCAAGCGCACTTGAGACATAGATGAACAATTCTTGCCTCACTTGATCAAATGCAGACGTAATCCTTAGGATATCTTCCTTCAATGCCTTCATATATAATGAGTTGTCTGGATTAACAGTTCTGATCTTCTCAAGCAGCTTCAGAAAAGTAGCATCATTGTTTGTGCCTCTCTGAGGGATATCAAACATCTCCCTTGCCTTATCCCATTTACTTCCTTGCTTCATCCTAACATCCAATCTCCTTTCCTTGACATGAATACTATGAAGACGTTGTTTGTCTTCATGTTCAGCCTTTTGAATTTTCAGCTTCTGAGATATGATGTCGGAGACCTTGGCTTGCTCATCCTCCTTTCTCCTTAGCTCTGCTTGCTGTTTCTTCAACTCCTTTTGAAACAAAGGGTCAGGTGTATATAGATCAGCTTCATCTTCCCAATCATCAAAGTTGGCTGCCTCCTCAACCTCCTCCTCACCAAAAGCTTCTTCAGGTATGGTCTTCTGCAGATCACCAGATGTGTCAAAGTGGAAGTCATCCTGTTCAACATGGTAGTAGTAGGCATCATCAAAAGCAGACTCCTCCATTGATTGTTTACCTTTCCCCTTATCTCCTCCAGAAGCTTCTCCAGCTTCCCTTTCTTCTCCTTTCTTCTCCTTCTCCCCCTTAGTTGAGGAATCCTCTACAGTTTGAGCTGTGGAAGCCCTAGGATTCTCCTCAGTTGTTCTCCTTATGTCTCCTCTTTCCCTTGCATCTCTTCCTTCATCAGACTCATCATCCCCATCATCATCTCCCTCAAAGAATGATCTTTGCTCCACAGTAGGTTGATGTGATTCCTTGATCATGTTGTATAGGTGCTTCATTCCTTCATTAAGATGCTCCATTCCTCCTTCAATCCTAGATATCCTTTGCTCATTAAACCTCTGGTTTTCATCAGATGTTTGCAGAATAAAGTCCACCTTGGTAGAAATAGCAGCAATCTCCTTGACACTCTCCGATATCTGAGCATTTGACGTTATAATATCAGAGATGTCTGAAGCCACCAGTACTTGAGATTGTTGGATTGAATTAAGCCTCGGGAGTAGATTATCCTTTAGTCCTTCCAGGTCATCTTTCACAGTACCCAGCTGATTTGATACAGAGGTGGTAGATTGTGCAACCACTTGTGCTTTCAGAAGATTGTTCTCAGCCTGGGTTTCTTGTAACTTCCTTTGTAACTCAGCTAGTTGGTTCAACAAAGCAGTGTTTGTGTCAGTGTGTGCACTCACCTCAATTGCTCTCAGTGGTGTTTCACTCAACTCACGTGCTTGTGTTTCACTCTGTGTTTGATTCATATCTCTCACCACTAACTGTCTGTCAAGATTCTCAGTAGATGTACCTGCAGGAAAAATCACCCTAGCCCCTTCAAGAGAGGTCAGTGGTGGTGCAATGGGAGTTCGCAATTCCCGATCCCTGAATGAGTCTGTCAAAATATTTGACATTGTATACTGAATTTCTTCAGGGACAGACTCATCAAGTTGCCTTTCACTTTCTCCAGTAAAAACTGCGAGTGAAAAATCCCTTAGGGGAGCCAGAGATGTTCCCTCTGGGAGGGGATAAAATGATTCTATTATAGATGGCAAAGAATCAGATTTTCCCTCTGATGCCTGTGAAGGCACTTCTACCGTGACAATGGTAGGCACTGTTTCAGATCCTAAGTGCTCTCCTAACAAAGTGTCCTGAGTTTCTTGTATTTGGATGTCTTCTCCCATTGTGAGTAATGGGAGAGTGCTTGACTCATTACAGATTGCCAGGGCCCGATGGCGAATTTCAATAGATTCATCCTGTTCAGAGGATGTCTCCAGAGACTGTTCAATGGCCATTTCAAGATCCAAGTCCTTTTGGGAGGACATGGATGGGCTTACAGATGTCTCTCTATAGGTTTTTCTTTTCTTTAATGGTGGAGACAGAGCTATGGGTGCACTCAGTGTTTCTTCACTACTTGACCTTTGTCTTATTAAAGAAGCAGTTCCAAGTTGAGAGGTTAAAGGATTAGACACTGTGTTTGGCTCTCTGACCTGGGATAGAGATTGTGGTTCTACAACCTCTTGGTCTGTCCTATCAACCACTTGGGTTTGAGCAGAGGTGCCAGATGATCCAGAGATAGGATGTATTACCTGTAGTGGCAGTTCCTCTGAAGTTCCAGCTGCAATGACTAGTTGTTGATCAGGAACAAAGGGTTCAAAAGTAGGTAGGTGAATGAAATGAGCCATGAATGGACTTACAACCACTGGTGTCATATTCCATTTACTAGAAGTATGGAGTCTTTGATAGAACTTACTAAAAGTAGTAGGAGAAGGAATAGATACAGCATTTGAAAACAACTCCTTGTGAGCATCAGATAGCACATGATTGATTAAGATAGTGAGAAATCTAGGATAGAAACACCTGAC
Organism: Heracleum sosnowskyi; assembly: GCA_030848705.1. Lineage (NCBI taxonomy): Eukaryota > Viridiplantae > Streptophyta > Magnoliopsida > Apiales > Apiaceae > Heracleum > Heracleum sosnowskyi. Next base: position 64,966,032 of record CM061241.1, on the reverse strand, counting down.
ATTTCTACCACTATCATGATCAATCCTGGCATTAGCTACTCTCCTAACCATAAGACTCCAAATAAGATGACCAATGTTAAGCCTAACATTAAACACAATAGCATAAGCAATGTACTGCAACAAAGATGGAATATGTTGAAAATTACTCTTAGTACAATTGCTGAAAACTTTAGCTAAAGTATCAAATAAGATATCCCATTCATAGACTAGATTTGCTTTACTGAGTTTAGGCAATTCCAAAGGACCTTGATAATGAATTCTGGTGAAAAACTGAATTAATTCATCATCAGAAGGAGTCCTATCAAAGTTATCCCTAGGAAGTTGAAACACTTCACAAAACAAATCCTCAGTAACAGTATATTGTGTGTGCTCAATAGTGAAAGATATAGAATTTAAATTCTCAGAAATTACAGCAGTAGAACACAACAATCTAAGTGGTTCAATCTTTAAATCAGCAGATAAACATATAGCACGACTCACACAACACTGCGAATTTAAAAACTGAATCCAAGGTCGAAAACGATCAATCGAACATCTCAACGGATCAAAATACCCAATGTAATTGTTTTTAACAACCTCAAAATTCTGAGCCATAATTTACTAAGTAAGAATTAACACAGAAAATCAAAAACTTAAATAATTATGAATAATTCGAATTTTAGGATTTTAAAATTAATTAAAATTAATTAAAAATCCAAATTTTCAAAGTTCTCCAAAAATTACCAAATTTTAGTATGTTAATCCTTGACACAAACCACACACAGTACTATTTTTAGAATCCAAAAACACCTCTTTAATCACTAAAAACGAAGAGAAAAACCCTTTGAAATTCAAAAACTCGAAAACTAAAAACTCAATGAAACTTGAATTTTAAGTGCTCGAATTAATGGGCTTGAGAAGATCTGTTCAGTGATGGTTTTAGAATTAAAAACAAGCAAGAAACGAATCTGGAAATTGAAAAAGAATTGGACAGCACTTCGTTTCTATGAAAAATCGAGAGAGGAAGATAAAAGTCAGTTATGTAAAAACATGAACTGATAGGACTAAGTAAAAAAGTAAAAATAAAAAACTGTATATATATAAACCTGTTAGTACTATGGTAAAAACACGGTAGTACTATCAGAATTAAAAAGAAAATGAAAAAGGTAAAAACTAAAAGAAAATACTTAGTAGTACTATCCAAAATTCGGTAGTACTATAAGTAATAATAAAAATAATAATAATAAAAAATGAAAAACACGGTAGTACTATCTAAAGAGAACTAGTAGTACTAAGAAATAAAAGGAAAAACAAAAAAAACAAAAAAAACAAAAATACTAGCAGTACTATTAAAATGAACTGGTAGTACTATCAAGGGATAGTACTACCGATAGTACTACTAGTATAAAACTAGTAATACTAACGAGAATTAAATAAAAATAAAAAGAAAATGCTGAAAGTAACTGAAACTTTACAGAAAAATGCAGAAATAATATAGAAATGCATGAAAAATACTTACAAACCTAGAAAAATTCACAGAAAATTCCATAAATCCTAGAAAAATATGCATAATATTATAGAAATGCATAAAATTAATATAAACTTGCAGAAATATTTAAACAACAATATTTACAATCTGAAAAATATCTAAATAATTCTAAATAAATATATTTTCAATAAAAATACATTTCTCCACCTTAAAAAAATATGAGAAAGATATTTTTAAAGAAAATAAAATATTCAGAACCATTTAAATCAACAAGCATGCAATTATTAAATGAGAACTCTCAGTGAATATCATTAACAAAACAAAAGAAAATGAATTTTGAAAGAACAAACGTGACAGAGATATTGTTAATCACTAAGACTGTTTAACATACCCAATTTACCAACTAACTTGATAAATGTGGATTCATCAACAGATTTAGTGAATATATCTGCAGTCTATTCTTCTGTGGGTACAAAATGTAACTCCACAGTTCCATTCATGACATGCTCTCTGATAAAATGATACCTGATATCAATGTGCTTCGTTCTCGAGTGCTGCACAGGGTTGTTGGAGATTGCTATGGCACTTGTATTATCACAAAATATGGGAATTTTGTCTAATGCAAAGCCATAGTCCTTTAATTGATTCCGTATCCATAAGATCTGAGCACAACAGCTTCCAGCAGCAATATATTCAGCTTCTGCTGTTGAATTGGAAACTGTTTGCTATTTCTTGCTATACCAGGAAATCAACCTACCTCCTAGGAATTGACAACTCCCAGAGGTACTCTTTCTATCCACAACACTACCTGCATAATCAGAATCTGTATATCCAACAAGATTAAAACCAGAATCTTTAGGGTACCAAATACCTAGATTAGGTGTACCCTTAAGATATCTCAAGATTCTTTTCACAGCAACGAGATGAACATCTCTAGGGTCCGCTTGGAACCTTGCACACAAGCATGTAGCATACATAATATCTGGTCTACTAGCAGTAAGATAGAGTAAAGAGCCAATCATACCTCTGTAGCTTGTAACATCTACCTTGATAGATTTGTCAGAAGCTCCAAGTTTGATGGCTGTTGAAGATGGAGTCCTTGCTGATGCTGAATCCTCCATGTGATACTTCTTGAGGAGTTCTTTGAGATACTTGGATTGACAAATAAATATACCATTTGACCTTTGACTTACTTGCAATCCAAGAAAGAACTTCAGCTCACCCATCATACTCATTTCAAACTTACTCTGCATAAGCTCAGCAAATCTCTTACAGAGATTATCATTAGTAGACCCAAATATGATGTCATCCACATAGACTTGGACTAATATCATATCACTTTTGTGTTTCTTTGAAAAAAGAGTTTTGTCTATGATACCTCTAACAAAACCATTTTCTAAAAGAAAACCAGAGAGAGTGTCATACCATTTTCTTGGGGCTTGTTTGAGACCATAGATAGCCTTGAAGAGAAAGTACACAAAGTCCAGCAGCTCCTGATTTTCAAAGCCAGGGGGCTGTTCCACATACACTTCTTCATCAAGTTCACCATTCAGGAATGCACTCTTAACATCCATTTGATAGACTTTAAAATTGGAATAAGCAGCAAATGCTAAGAACATCCTGATAGCCTCAAGTCTAGCCACTGGTGCATAGGTTTCATCATAATCAATGCCTTCAGCTTGAGAATACCCTTGTGCAACCAGTCTTGCCTTGTTTCTAGTAACAATGCCATCCTCATCTAGCTTGTTCCTGTATACCCATCTTGTATCCACTACTTTCTTGTTCTTTGGCCTGGGTACCAGCTTCCAGACTTGCTGTTGTTCAAATTGATTGAGTTCATCTTGCATAGCAATCACCCAATCTGGATCAGTCAGTGCTTCCTCAGTTTTCTTTGGCTCCATTTTAGAAAGGAATGCTGAGAAAAGACATTCATTCTGAGAAGCACTTCTAGTTTTAACTCCAACATTTGGATCACCAAGGATCAGCTCAAAAGGATGAGCTCTATTCCAAACAGTCTGTCTTGGAAGATTTGATCTTGATGATTCACCTTGAAATTCACTTTGATGTTGTGAGTGACTAGTTGATCCTTCATTTGCTCCCCCTGAGTTGTTGCCTGTTTGCCTTGATGATTCTTCTCCAGTGTTGGTGGTATCTCCATTGTTACCAGTGTTTCCACCACCATCACTATGATCATTATCATCATTGTTATTATCATCACCAACAATAACTTCAGGTGAGACTTCATCATCTGATTCTGAGTCTGGCAAGTTATCAAACTTCAGCTTTTCAGATGAGTCTTCTTTTTGGATACTGGGGAACTTAGTGTCATCAAAAGTAACACTGACACTTTCCTTTACTGTGTGACTGCCAACCACATAGACCCTGTAAGATCTTCTGGAATATCCAACAAAAATAGCTTCTTGTGCCTTTGCATCAAACTTGCCACGTTTAACATTGTCATCTATAAGCACAAAGCATCTTGCTCCAAATACATGAAAGTACTTGACAGTTGGTTTCTTGTTGTTCATGATCTCATACGGAGTCTTCATTAAGTCCTTGTTGATTAACGTTCGATTCTGAGTATAACAAGCTGTATTCGCTGCTTCAGCCCAAAAGTACGTTGGAAGTTTGGACTCACTTAACATAGTCCTTGCAGCTTCAATCAATGTACGATTCTTTCTTTCCACTACTCCATTTTGTTGAGGAGTTCTAGGGGCAGAATACTGTCTTGTTATTCCTTTATCAGCACAAAAGTCATTTAGAATGGCATTCTTGAATTCAGTACCATTATCTGACCTTATGGATCTAACAGGGAATCTAGAATCTAGCTCAATCAACTTCACATGGCCAATCACCAGAAATGGGGTCTCATCCTTGGAATGTAGGAATAAAACCCATGTATATTTTGAATAGTCATCAACAATCACAAGTGCATATTGTTTCTTTGACATGGACATCACATTAACTGGACCAAACAAATCTATGTGCAGTAGCTGAAGAGGTTCAGTTATTGATGATGTGTCAGTGCCCTTGTGAGAAGCTTTCTTTGACTTTCCCTTCTGACATGCCTCACACAGTCCTTCCTGTGTAAATTCCATCTGAGGCAAACCTCTAACTAATTCCCTCTTGACTAAAGAGTTCATAGTTTTGAAGTTAAGGTGAGACATCTTCTTGTGCCATAGCCAACTATCATCTGATGAAGCTTTAGCATAAAAACAATTAACTTCATCTTTGAATCCCGAGTTCAGATCAACTATGAACAAGTCACCTTTCCTTACTCCTTGAAGAGCAGGCTTTCCATTCTTCTTGTGAAGGATCTGGCACTTCTCTCTTTCAAAGGAAACAGAATATCCTCTGTCACAGAACTGACTGATGCTGAGAAGATTGAACGTCAGACCTTCCACAAATGAGACATCTTCAATGATAACATTTCCGTACTTCAAACAGCCATATCCTTTCGTAATACCCTTGCTGTTATCTCCAAAGGTTACTACTGGGCCAGCTTTTTCAACCATATCTGATAGCAGGGCTCTATCTCCGGTCATATGCCTTGAACAGCCACTGTCAAGAACCCATATAACACGGCTTACCTGTTTAACTCCCTGCAATACCAGATTGATTAGTCCTTCCTCGGAACCCACACTTGATTGGGTCCGGCATACTTAAAGAATTGGCCTTTGTCAGGCAAAACAACATTTTTAACTACAACTACTTCAACCTCTTTCACATAAGAGCGTTTCCATTTATAGCCAGCCTTAACACATTTCTGAGTAGGCTTAGGGATAAATGAATCCACTCTAGTCTGAGGAGGACTAGTAGTCTTTGCTTTAACATGCTTCTTATTATTAACATGTTGACGTGGAGCAGTCTTATCACTAGATACATGCTTTTTATTAAAGAAAGCATACATAACATTAAAAGCACAAGACATGCAATTACTCACACCACATGCTTTATGAGAAGAATTAACAGCAGGCATGTTAGTTCTACAGTTGTTTTGATCCAACTTATGGATATCTGATTTAGTCTTTTTAGTTGTAGCAACTTTGACTGGAATATCAGATATGCACTTTTTGGATTGCTCAGCTTCTAAAGCAACATCTTCTTCATGAATCTCCTCAGCAATAATGATAGAGTATTCATTCATAGGCTCTGCCTCAGACTCCTTACAGAAGGGTGTTTTAATACCCTTAAGTATATATGGAACAGCCTTCCCTTCAGATTTGAAGTTACAAGGGGAATTAATTCCAAGAAGTCCAATAGCCTCATTATAATCATACCCTATACTGACATGATTACCAACAGCTTGCTTATTGAGAATCTCTTTAGCCGTCTTACATGAGCTAAAATAGGCATTAGCTTTAGTCTTGAGCTCACTAATCTCTTTCTTAAGAATGGTTTCCAGTTGAATATAACATTTAACCCTATTCTCAAGAAAAGCTATTTTCTCAACAAGTTCATCCTGATTAACATGCACTAGTTTTAATTCTTTTATCTCATTTTCAAGATTTGTGTTCAAAAGAATTATTCTATCATTTTCAGTGCGAGCACATTCTAAGGTGCCACCAAGATGACGAATCATTTCAGTATCAGTAAACATTACCTCTGACAAGTGTGCAGATGAAGTGCTTGCCTCTTTAGCCACTAAAGCAAGGTTCCCAATCTCACCTGCTTCTTCATCACTGTCAGTGTCATCCCAACTCTTTCCTTCAGCAACATAAGCTTTCCCAATCTTGTTCTTCTTGCTAGAATCAAATGTGTTTCTAGTCACTTGCTTTGGCTTTCTGCATTCAGTAGCAATGTGACCCAACTCATTGCAATTGTAGCATCTGATTGCGCTCCTTTCCACAGTTCCAGTTTTGTAGCCACCCCTTGTGCCACTTGAAGATGAAGAACCACCTCTCTGAAACCTGGGTCTGAACTTAAGATTGGGATTCCTCTTGAATCTGAACTTCCCAAACTTTCTGACTATCAAAGCCAAATCACCATCCTCCAGCTGATCAAGTTCTTCTAAGGAATAGAAGTCACCACCAGATTGATCAATGGATGTTAATCCATATTCAGCATCAATAACATTCATGTTAGAACTGGAAGGTTGAACATGCTTCACTTCCAGTTTCTGTGGGACTTCAGCAGCCAATGCAGTAGAGGTACCAACAATCTTCCCAGTTCCATACAGCTCCCTTTGTTGAATCTGCTCCAGCTCATAGGTCTTCAGAACACCATACAATCTCTCCAAAGCAATTTCATTCATATCTCTTGCTTCTCTAATGGCAGAAATTTTGTGCTCCAAATGAGGTGGAAGTGTAAGAAGGAACTTCTTGTTAATCTCCTTGTTGGTGTAGTGCTTCCCATTGAGATTCAGATCATTGATTAACTTGTTATATCTCTCAAAAACCTGAGAGATACCTTCACCAGGGTTTGATCTGAAATGCTCATATTGTGAGGTGAGAATCTCCAGCATATTCTCCCTAACTTCCTCTGTCCCCTCATTGATTATCTCTATAGTTGCCCAAATGTGTTTAGCAGTATCACAGTTGAGAACATGATTATGCATGATTGGATCAAGACAATCAATAAGGATCAACTGAAGACAGGAATCCAAGGTAACATCCTCTTTCTCATCAGGAGTGTAATCCTTGGCATCTTTAGGGTACATTCTGGCAGCCCTAGTCACAACATTATTCTCAATGAGTTCTCCCTCAATAATCATAGGGACTTTGGGACCGTTCTTCAGCACATCAATGTATTTAGGATTTGCAACCTTAAGAAATAGAAGCATTTTCTTTTTCCACATAGGATAATGCTCCTTGCTGAACATAGGGATTTTGACAGTACCAACTTTCTGTGTAGTAGACATCTTTTGAGATTTTTAGGAATAAGATAAAAAATCAGAGTTTAAAAGAAAAATCTCAAAACAATTGGATCTTTGATTTCTATATCAATCAAAAGGCTCTGATGCCAATTGTTAGGTCCTGATAAGTTTGTAGAAGGGGGGTTGAATACAAACTATACCGTTTTATCGAATTTGTTCGTTAAATGATTTAACTGTTTAGAACAAATTAGTGCGGAATAAAAACTGAAACAATATTCAAGTTAAATAGAAACTCTATTAAACTTGAGAGGTGTTACAATTAAGTGCACAGATTACAAGGTTCTTGTTAAAACAAATCTAGAATAAATTCGACATGAATTTATCTATTTTTGTAATAAAAAGATCGAATACTAAAAAGTAGTTCGATAGTAATTCTAGGGATTATGATCCGCTAGATTGTCCAAGCAATACAAGTAATTGAATTCTAGTGGATTGGATATAAATTTGATGACTAGAATTTATTACAAGAATAATTTAAAGCTTTGCAGTTGGCTTCGAATGAATGCAGAAGAGAGAAAATGAAACTTTGCTTTTTGCTTCTGTATTGAATTCTGTTGTCTGCATCTTTTGATTACAATGACTTGTGTTTAAACAAGTCATTTGATGCATTTCCACGCGCCAATCCAACTGAATGCATTTCTATTAGAATTACACTCGGTAGTACTATCATAGATAGTACTACTAGTACAAATCTGATAGTACTACTAGTATAAATAGAATTAGGATAAAACTGAATTAATTTTATTCTACTTTTAATTGATTTAATAAATGAATTAATTCTTTTAGAATTAATTCACTGATTAAATAAATTAAATAAATGACCCAAATAATTTCATAAATAAATTAATTCTGAGAATTAATTTATACATTAAATTACTTAAGATCTAGATTGATTAATTTAATATATGAATTAATTCTGAAAGAATTAATTCATAGATTAAATTAAATATCTTATAGAATAATATTAAAAGAGAATTAAACTAATTCTTAGAACCACTGAAACTGATAACGAACTTCCACTGACTGACGTTGACACTCCATGTACTGTCTGGTTCATGAGCGACTAACTTTAATGGTTGTTCTTCATCTTTAACTTTAAGTTGTGATTCTTTTCTCCTTTTATTGAAACAAGGACTGTAACCTGTACTTTTTCCCGTCACACTTCTGAAACCTCTGTTACTCTAAATAGATCCACTTTCTTGAATACTTCACTGAGGCTTGATCAAATAAATGAACTTCTTCCAGTGTAGAATAACTTCAAGTCTATAGATGACTTTAATCTTCATTCTTTGACAGATATAACCTTCTGAGATTCCTGTGACATTTGATTTTTATTATTTACTTATTACATCTTAATTAAAGTTGAGTAGAATCCTCGGTGTTTACAAATAGGCCTAGACATATGCCTTTCACCATGTATTCAAGTAATTGGATCAATGGCCGATTATCTTGCTATGCGGAAACTCAGACAAAAAAAACCTGTAGAAGCTGTTGCAACTGGAAGTGGAACTAAAACTGACAAGGTTCCGGAAACCGACTTGCCAGATATTGAAAATGAAGAAGCTGAAGCAGGTTTGGACCCGTTTACTTGATTTTTCTAGTTGTATACATTAGTATTAATTATATGAATTAGAAATAACTGAAAAATAAAAGTTAAAGGTTTATAAAAAAATTGTAGAACTTTTAATAATATTGATAAGTAGTGTTTTGATTTAATCAACTATTTATTCATATTTTATGAACTCGCGCGGTACTTAAAATCAAAGTTCCTAAAAGACAATGAGGGAAAACGAGGATGGACAAAGTACATACAAGGCCGTTTGACAAGAGGATTGTCATCTCAATGAATGACTTGTTCCAGCCTATTTCAGATTGTGATAAAAATGTTTCTGAATTGAGTCACTTTCTGGGGACACTAAAGAGATGTGTGCCACTGACTTATGCATCTTGGGAACATGTTCTTGAAAGCCTAAAAAAATACCTTGTGGAATTATGTCAAGGAAATCAATACATTTTAACTATAGCCTTATGTAAATAATGTTGCTCAAATAGCATTCAAGATTAACTTATACCTTTTTATGTTTTATTTATATGTAAGCAACGCTATATTATTCCCGAGGAAATTAAAAACATGGGCATGGAAGACAGTTCAACAATGTTGGAAGGGGCAAAAAAAGTCGATTAAAGAGCAATCATTATACTGCTTATGCAACTGATGAGGAGAGGCTACAAAACAAGTCTGATGACATTCCACTTGAGGAATTCAAGGTGCTCTTGAAATATTGGGGAGATCCTGAAGTTCAGGTATACATATAATTTTAAACTTATGTTGTTTTCTACAAGTTTGTCTTTTATTCAATTTTCAGTGACATAAACTAGTGCTCTTTTTTCATTTTTTTTGCAGGCGAGGCCTGAGAAATATTCTCGAAGTCGTCGTGAGTACACAAACACACACACTGCTGGTCCCCAACTATTTTCCCAAATTCGACACAACATGGTACATTCCTGAAAATTTAATATCAATCCTTTTTAGAGTAGTGAATTATAAAATTACTCAGGATAGTCTATCATTAATTTAATTTAAATTAAATATGTGAAATGGACATGTGCATGTATAAATTTAAATTTTCATGGTAAGATTGATTAATTTAATTTAAATATGTGATATGGACCTCTTTCGACTTTCGTAAATCTACATATTTTCTATATACGAGTGCATAGATAATTCTATTTGAATTATTCTCATATTTTCTTATTGAATTTTTATTCCCCAATCAAATATTTGAAATGACTATAATAATTTTTGGTACATGTGGTCATTTGTATATCGTGTATTCAAATTTTTACTAGAAAAAGAAGCAGACATATCCAAATGAGAAACCACCGGGTGCAATAATTTTTGCTAAAACTCGTAAGTGCAATCCTGGACGAGAATACAAGTCTAATCCTGATGTGATGTAGTTCAGAGTTGTAAGTAATTTATTTTTGCAATCAATCCCTTAAATCCATATTTCATCTTCTGAGTTGATATTTATTTCCATATATTGACATGTTTATTTTGTAGGATACAATTAAAAAGAAACTCCTGTCAGCAGAAGGACTTGATGGTCTTGACGAACTAGTTTCGGGTGGAAAAAAATTACATGGTCCAGGTTGGTTTATAGGCAGACATGATGTGAAGTGTGTCAAAGCTTCTACTCAGAATATAGCTCCACCAGCTCCAACAGATTCATACATACAAGAGCTGACAAAAAAGTTACGGTGGGAAGTTGTTGAAGAAGTTGAAGCGAAACTAAACCAGAAGGTCAGCGAAGAAGTGGATGCGAAGGTCAATCAGAAGGTCCAGGACAACTTGACATTGGTCCTTAAAAAATTAGTTGACGCAAACCCCTCTCTGAATATTAATATTGGTGAGATTTATGCGACGATTTCCAGTGACACAGGAGGTGATGGTACTCCTATGACCAACAGACCTAGCTCTTAGACTTCTATTGCTTTAGACAGTACCTTTTGACCTACTATAGGTTTTTCTATCCCGCTTATGATGAACAGGCTATTGTATTATCTTAGTACTTGTATGTTTTAATTTATGTTCTTTAGTGTTGGTTGTTTGGTGGATGGTGTTGGTTGTTTGGTGGATGTTCTTTGTTGATGTTTGGTGGTATGGTGTTAGTTTGTTGCTGGTATGGATGTTATTGATATTGAATTTGGTTGGTTTAATTTGATGGAAAATATAACATTTAAATGGTATATTTTTTATTTTATTTCACATAAGGTGTTACTATAGGTACCTAAGTGTGTTGTAGATGACTATGTAATTGTGGGTTGCAATAGATATCAGAATGTGTTACAATAGGTACCAAAGTGGGTCCAACAAAAGGACCCACCATATGGGCCCCACAAAGCTTATCTAATGGACCCCACAGTAGGCCCCATGTGTGGGTCCCACGTGTGGGGCCCACGTGTGGGTCCTACGTGTGGGGCCCACTTTTGGGGGCCATGTGTGGGGCCCACTCTCTGGTTTCTGCAAAAATGTAATATCTTTGGTAACACAGAATGTATGTTGCTGCATAATGTTTAATGTGTTGCTGTAGATATGTTTAGTAACACGGTTTGTTATGTTACGAGAGGGGTCTTCATTGTGTTACTATAGAGTCCTATAGCAACTGCTGAGAACCTAACACAGCTCTGATGTTACCATAGCCCTTTTTGAGGCTATAACAACGCGAAACTGGATTTATAGCAACATAGTTTTGTGGTTGCAATAGGCCATCTATGGCGTAGTGATTGTTGAAAAGTTTTTCATTAACGATTTCATATACAGCCGAATAGTATATTTCTTTTTTGGGGATAACATATATCTATTTTTTCTTTAAATTACATGACAATAATCTAGTATTTATATATAGTTTGATGTTGTCTAGATAATTTATACTAAAGATTTCATATATACCTAAATAGTATTTTTTTTAATGGGATATTATACACATTATTTTCTTCAAATGACATGGCCGCTATGTAGTGTTTAAATAAACTGTTTTACTTATTTCAACTTGAACAAAAATAACAGAATAGTACATTTTTATACGTGGCTAGTACATTTGTTATATAAGATGACTATGTTCAAATAATTTCATGTTCACTATTTTAAAATTAATTATTTGTTTGTATTGAAAATTTTAACAATAAACTTCCTACCAATACTAATGAAGAGCTTAAGAACTTAAGGCTCATTTATTTGAAATCGGTAATGTCGGAAGGAAGTGAAAATGAATAGCCCAAAGTAATAAGAATATATCTTGTAAGTGCGAGTCTATAATCTAGGGACTACCAAAGAACCAAAAATTGGTAAATCGCAGGGAAGAGGTGCATACCGATGATCCTTTTAGAGGATTCTTGTTGTTTATTAACTTCTCGCATGGAGCATTCAAGGTGGGTAGATTATAGATAGTATATTACCTAATTCAGCAAAAAAAAGTATATTCATATTGTATGAATTATAATGATAACGCTTGCCAGTTACCAAATTTTTGTTGGTATGTGAATTGGTTTATTGTCTAAATTCTACATAAAATAAAATACATACATCATGCATCTAATTGTTACTTAATTAACAACGAAATCTTAGAATACTCTATTAAAGATTAACCTTTATAAAAAAACTAAAAACATACAAGTAGACTAAATAAGTCTAGTTTCAATGACAACGAACTTTAGAATAACGAAAATGATAACTTCTAACACTTAATTAATATTAAGATTTAACAAAACGATTATATGATAAAATTAAATTTATGTTACATATTTATACATTATATATCGTGAATACAATCTTACACAGATCTTCTCCGTTCTCTCCACTTTCCACATTTGCAGACAAGGAAGATCATACTTATAGTCATAATTTTGTCCTTGGCATGTGGATCTATCATAAAACCTGTATAATTTGTTTAAAAATGGAAAAATTATAACCAATGGAAGAAAAGTATAATTTAGTTGTAGCACTAATAGAGTCATTCTATTTAACCACATATGTCGCTTCATCGTCAATAGAGAATCAAGAAGTTACACAACAAAAAATTGTACCATTAAACAAAATTCTTCTTAATCGACTATGATGTATACAGTTTGGAGGTTGTTCTTGGTACATTAAAACATTATTACAAAAGTATAATAATGTACCATAACAACCCCCAAATTGTATAATCTAATCAAATTCAAAATGAATTGTTGAAGTATGTAACTAGTGTCTAATGGGCACCTATATATATATGATTTCAAAGTGGCAGTTTTAATTCATAACCGATGTTAGAGGTGAAAGTAAATGTAACAAATTAATTTTTTTGGTTAAATGATAAGAGCCAAAATTTTGTACTTTATTGCAATTTATTGTAATGATGGTTCAGTATACATAATTGATACCTAATTGACGTAGATACATTTAAAAAATTTAGTTTTAATCTAATACGTAAGTAAATTTAATACCAATGTTAATTTTTGTTGAAACATAATTGTTATGTTTTAAAAGTTCCCTCATGCAAAAGTGGACAAACATTACAACTTCCTAGTTGTTAAACACCAATTTTTGTCATGGACGAGACACCATCATAATGACGTGTATTATGATAGAGCTTTTGTAGATATCCATGGTAGTTTATAGATTTGATCAGGGTTTTGGGATTTTTAGACTGAGCTGGAGAAATCATTTTAAGAGAAACTCTAGAATGTTAGGTATCAGATCCTTCTCAAGTTGCCTATGTATCTCTACATTCATAGATAATTAATTTTACGTATTTCAATTAGGATCCATTATCGTTTCCAAGTAGAACTCTAGTAAGAACAATACTCTTTTTCTTTGGGAGCATCTCAAGTAGTTGTGGCGAGTTTCCTCGAATATGATACTTAGTGCTATTGGTCCTATTTAATATGGATTGACGCCGGAACCATATGGATGATCTAAAATTAGCAGCTTTAATTCATAACCGACGTTAGAGGTGAAGGTAAATAAAATGAAACGATTTTTTTTTAAAATGATAGGAGTTAAAATTTTGTTATCTATTGTAATTAATTTATTGTAGTGATGGTTCAAGGTACCTAATTGATACATCACTGACGTAGATACATTTAATAAATTTGGTTTTAATCTAATAGGTAAGAACTAAAGTTAATATCCGTTGGTCCTTGACTATTGCAGGGGGGGGGGTTGAATGCAATACTGATAAATCTCAATCTACGCTTCAACAACAAAGACTAAGATTAACGATTAACGTTTATCAGTTTATGAATTACAAACACAAGTAGACACAAGAGAATTTCTCACAAAATAAATGTTTTATTTATTTTGCAATGGGTTGCTACAACCTCAAGAAAATGTTCGTTTTCTTGAGCTTCAGTTTCTCGAGTGATACATAGAATAAATTTGGAGATAGTCTAAGTAAACTAATCATATCTCTATCATCACGGGTTTGTGAAGCTGCTGTCATTTTCATGTGGCAGCTTCTTACAAATTGTCTACCCGTGAGCATTACCTAAATTGCTATACAAACAAGATTAACATTACTGGGAAAAGCAATCTAGATACATTCTATATTTAGCTAACACAATTCAGTAGATGTTGATTTGTCATACTCTTGAATTGGTGAGCTTTGTCATGTGATCTCTAAAGCTTCGGTCGTAGTCTTGCAGACCTGATGCAGTGTTGGGATACTGCAACACGCATGTTTCTTGAACATCCAAACTGTCACAAGTTTGACTGGGTAGATCCCCAATACAAATGTTATCCCTTCATGACAGTATCCTGATCCTCAAGCTTGCTGTCACAGGAATGTGCTTTTGGTGACAGTAAGAAGTCCCTGCAAAGGATGTTGTTAGGAGTTCCAAGCTTGTTGTCAGGCTATGGTAAATTTGATGTCTGAGGGCTTCCGCCAATGTTGCTGTCAGAGTAAATATGATGTCGTGACTTGCAACATCCTGTCTTCTTGTAACCTTACTGTCAATGCTGTGACAGTAACATTTATTCTTGCTGTCCATCTTGAGCACTTCTTGAGGCTTGAACAAATAAATGAACTTCTACCAAGATGTACTAGAATCTTATTTGCAATAAACAAAATAGTTACAAAGACATACTCTGGCTGTGACAGTATGTTCATACTTAATAAAATTAAGCATTTAAAATATCTAGTTAAGTTGTTTCATAGCTATCACCCATAAATCCTAACAATATCTACGTTAATTTTACTTGAAACGTATTTCTTATTTTTTAAAAGAGCCCTTATGCAAAAGTGGACAAGCATTATAACTTACTAGTTGTTAAACACCAATTTTTATCATGAAATAGACATCAATATGATGACGGGTATGTATATAGAGATTTTTTTAGATATCCATGGTTGTTTATGGAGTTGATTAAGGTTTTGGGATTTTTAGACTAAGATAGAGAAATCATTCGAAGAGAAACTCTAGAATGTCGGGTGTCGGATCTTCCTCATATCTCTATATTCATAAAAAAATCAAGTCTACGTAGTTCTATTAGGAATAGTTTCCACTATTTTTCTGTGTTGAACTCTAGTTAGAACAATACTGTTATTCCCAAACAATATAATCACAAAATTGTAGAAGGGGGGGGGGTGAATACAATCTTTAAAATTTACCAATTCTTTTGCAGACAAGACACTCTAAGAACATAAATTATCAATGCATAAAATAAAAACACAAGAATTAAAAAATTCAGGTGGATTGATTGTTCCACCTGAGAGATTTATATTTGAAGAAATCTCTGTGATGTTTTTGAACAAAACACACAGCTGCAATACAATGTTTTTGCTTCAGCAATTACAAGTATGAATATTGCTTTAGCTCTAGAAAACTATTTGATTTCTTAACTTCAAAAACACTGCTACACTTCGTTATATATCCGAAGTTTATAAGCCTAATTGAACTACTTAAAATACACAGTAGATAAATTCCAGAAGCTTGCTTTTCCACTCTAAGTCCAATGGTCCTTGAAATGATTTGCCTTTTAGCTGAATGTCTTTCTTCAATCATCTCTATTGACCGGATGAAAATAGAATGCTTCCTTTTCTTCAGGGTTTCCCAAATTGTTGGTTTCCATGCTCTTTCTATTCCATCAACCCATGTGATTTTTGAGGCCTGTCCCTTTCACAATTTCAACTGCTAATTATTGGCCTTGCATCCGTTGAAGTTATTGGAACTGCATCCGTTGAAGAAGTTCATGATGCATCCGTTGAAGGCTGAATTGTATCCATTGAAATACAATTTCACTTATGTAAAATTATAAGGCATGGAATATTTATAATTAGCCTTCATATTCTACATATCAGTTGAAAGTCAACAAGACTTATGCAACCCTAGCAACTACACTTCAACTGTTATTACAAAACAAAAAGAATATGTTACATGGAGTCTTATCAATTGATAAGCTACCTTTCAACGGATACTATGAACACATTTATCCGTTGGAAGCTACATTTTACTTATACAAAATTTTGCTGAGTAATTTTGTTTATCATCAAGAAACAACATAATTCCTAACAATTTCCCCCAATTCATGCCTGGTTGAAAATCAGACATAAATTCAAGGCTTGATGATTACAAAACACTCCTTAAGAATTTACATAAATTAAAGAAGTGCAAATTTTGTATTGAGCTACAATAATATAAAAATATGATAAGAAGAAAGTTGAAGTACTTTACAGAGAGTTCTGCTCCTCTAGCCTGAGCAGATCTATTTCTATTTCTTTCCTCTGGTAGGCACTACCCTTTTCTTTCCTTGCTTTGCATAGTTGTCCTCAACCTGCAGCTCAAGCTGTCTATAGAAGTTGTCTTCTTCAACTATTTTAGGATTCGGCTTGGATTGCAACCATCTAAGGTATTTAGTGCTAGCCTTAGATAATTGGTCCTCCAATCTGAAAAATCTTCTACAACCATCTTCATCCCTGAATTCCATCATCCAAAAGGGTTGGACATGAATCTTTTGTTCATTGTATGGGATCTTTAGCTTCTTTGGCAGACTCTCAGGTGAGTTCCAACTAGCCCTGATTTCCTCAATCCTCCTCAATACCTCACCCTTTGCAGTTTTGGAGAATCCTGTAGATCTTTTAATGCTTGAGAGTACCTTGATTATGGTTTGATATCCTTTTCCTAGAATTTTTTGCAAGGGCCAGGTTCTTTCCACACCACATTTGTAGCAAAATACAAGTCTTTCTGGCATATGTTTATATCTATTGTTAGGTCCTGATATGTTTGTAGAAGGGGGGTTGAATACAAACAGTACCTTTTAATCGAATTTGTATTGATAGTAGATTTAACAATTACAATAACAAATTATCTGCGGAATAAAATGAAACAAGATTCAAGTTAAATAAAACTCTATTGAACTTGAAGGGTGTTACAATTCTGTGTACAGATTACAGAGTTCTTGTTAAAACAAATCTAGAATAAATTCGACATGAATTTATCTATATTTGTAATAAAAGGATCGAATACTAAAAAGTAGTTCGATTGAAATTCTAGGGATTATGATCCGCTAGATTGTCAAAGCAGTACAAGTAATTGAATTCTAGTTGATTGGATATAACTTTGATGGCTAGAATTTATTACAAGAATTAAATGAAGCTTTGCAGTTGGCTTGCGTTTAATGGCAGAAGAAATGAAAATGAGAAGCTTTTGTTCTTTCTGTCTTGAAATGTTGAAGTACTTTGCCTTGTTTGATCAATCAATGTATTTAACATAAGTCACAGAGTATAATTCCCACGCGCCAAACTTTTCCAAATGTAATACAATAGTTTCTACTAGCAGTATTACCAAAAACACTTGGTAGTACTATCAGTAGTACTAACCAAATGACTTGGTAGTACTATCGGTAGTACTATTGAGGATAGTACTACTAGTAGTAAACTGTTAGTACTACAAGTAGTAAATAGAATTAGGAAAAATCTGTTTTAATAAATTCTACTTTTAATTGATTTAACAAATGAATTAATTCATTTAGAATTAATTCACTGATTAAATAAATTAAATAGATGACTCAAATAATTTCATAACTAAATTAATTCTTGAGAATTAATTTATACATTAAATTACTTAAGATCTAGATTGATTAATTTAATATATGAATTAATTCTGAAAGAATTAATTCATAGATTAAATTAATTATCTTATAGAATAATATTAAAAGAGAATTAAACTAATTCTTAGAACCACTAAAATTGATGATGAACTTCCACTAGCTGACGTTGACACTCCATGTACTGTCTGGTTCATGAGCGACAAACTTTAATGGTTGTTCTTCATACTTGACTTTAAGCTGTGATTCTTTTCTCCTTCTATTTAAACAAAGGACTGTAACCTGTACTTTTTCTCCGTCACACTTTTGAAATCTCTGTCACCTATAAATAGTTCCACTTCATTGAATACTTCATTGAGGCTTGAACAATAAATTGAACTTCTTTCAATGTAGAATAACTTCAAGTCTGTAGATGACTTTAATCTTCATTCTCTTGACAGATATAATCTTCTGAGATCCCTGTGACATCTGTATTTATTATTTACTTATTACATCTTGGTTTATGTTGAGTAGAATCCTAGGTGTTTACAAATAGGCCTAGACATATGCCTTTCATCTATCAATACCCCTGACTTCATTTAGCTCATCCAAAAATAGCTCCATGTCTGAATACTCTTAGATGTCAACCTGATATAGATAATTATCTTTGTTCTCAGCTACTGCTTATCTGACAATCTGAGGTATAGATGGAATCTTTACTGGTCCTTTGAGAATTATCCTCCTTGGTGCCTTTTTCTTCTTTTCAGCTTCTACAATGATTTTAGGGAACACCAAGTTATCAAACTCAATAGGCTCATCTTTTGGTTCCACTGGAGTCCAATGAAATGTGATGTTAGGAAAGATTGTGGTTAGGATTGGTTGTTCGGTGATAGGTGTAGGTATGCCTTGTGTTTTATTCACTTCTTCTTTCTCAGGGGAGACAGGCCTTTTGGCTTTCATTTTCGGTTGCCTCACTGGTTTCTTTTTGTTAATAACTGTCTTGACCCCTCCCTTTCTTTTCTTTGAAATAGGGGCCTCTTCTTCTTCAACCTCATTTGTTTCATCATCTAAGTCATCTAATAACTCTTAAGCCAGTCTGGCTATTCTCTCAGGAGAGGTTTCATATGGGTTTTCAAGAGTGTTTGGATGAGCCTTCCTCAACAGTCTTGAGGTTTCTTCTCTTTTAGCCTCTACAAACCTTGGATGACTATTTGTTATGTGTAGAGCTTTGCCATTTCTATAGATAACTGACATACCTTCCCTTCTCTTCACATCATTATCCTCCTTTAGCTTCTTAATGAGAATCCCCATGACTTTGTTTCCATCAGGCTTAGGGATTGGATAGTCCAATTGTAGCTTGTTCTTGCCATGATGTCTTGTTGGAGAATAAGTTCTTGAATCCAGGCATGGTTCAAACTTCTTAAGAAATGAGGGTTCACCATCTAAGAGTCTCTGAGGATAATTGATTTCAGGAGTCTATACTTTTAGAATAGTGGTATGGATTGGCATTGGCTCTGTTGATGTTGAAGTTAATTGAGTTGAGCTTGAAGCCATTGTTGTAAAGCTTAGAGACCTAGAAATTGATTCCAGAATTAATCTTTCAAAATTCAAGTTCCTTGCCTTTATAGCTTCAAGAGATTGTGCTATGGCTGCTTCCTTGGCCTTCATTTCTTCTTCACTTAGACCAGAAAAATCAAACTCACTGGGATTGACCTTGGGAGGTTGTGGCAGCTTCTTGAATTCATACTCACTTGGATTTTCTATTATTTGAGGAGTTAACAAGTTGCTCCCCCATAGTAGATGATATAGCAATGATGATTGCAGACTCCCCCTCAAACTTTGACATATTTTGAATTGAATTTGTTGCTGTTTCAGAGACCACTAGTAGATTCTCCCCCTTTTTGTTATCATCAAGGGTTGGAATAGTACCAGTAGCCTGCAACAATTGTTGAAGAAGTTGAGTCTGCAGTTTCTGATTTTCCAAGAATGAGTCCATCTACTGTTCAACTTTGTCCATTCTTTTGGTGAGTGTCTCTACAGATTTAGACAGAGTGTCATCCTTTTGGAGCTTCATCTTGATGTGATTGACAGTGTTAGGAGGAAAAACATTGTCAATTCTCCTCTCCACAACATCCTTGACATCATCTATCTTTGTTTTGACCTCCTCGGTATGAACTCTATGTTAAAGGAATTACATCCTTTGTAGGTGGAGAGAGGCCATAAACTTGGACATGATGACTTTATGAGTGGGGGATGTTGTTTGGTGTTCAGTGAAAGCTTGTTGATATTGCCTAATTAACTCCATTTGGAAACGGTCCTTCGTTTGGTACATGTGGACTAGTAACTTTGACATCTTTTTTAGTACAATTAGAAGAGAAGAGCCAATCTGGAGTGCTTATAAGGTGGAAAGGACTGCATCTCCTCCTTCACCACCATCTGAACCCAAGTCATCAGTACCATCTTCATTTTCAAGATCATCATCTTCATACTCAAAATCATCAACAGCTCCTGGAAGCAAATTTGTTATTGCATCTTTAGCTCTCGACATTGACTAAGTAGTGTGAACTAAGTTCAACATCCTTTCCGCCTCCATATTGCCCTGGTCAACCAAGACTTGATAGGCTAGTTCAGGATGAGTAAATGTCTCAACAATCAGGTTGATTTAACTTAGCTCATTTTGATAATCTAACTGATCTAGCATCTCCCTTTCAGCTTCATTGACATTCATTAACTCACTTGCAATGGCTGTGTCTTCCATCTTTATACCTTATGTACCTGCTTTTCTCTCATTATCTCTCTTTTCTTGCATCAGGGGCTCCCTGATAAGTGGGTATTTTATTCACTTAAAACGTTTCTGTATGGCTTAAAACGGTTGTTTGTACTCGAGTTGTGGTATTTTTGATCTCTTTTAAGGGTATTGTGCAGGAATATCTATCACAGGTGTAATGGGAATGAAGCGGAGCAATCGGAATGCAATTTGGAGCTAAAACGAAGAAAATGGAAAAATTCGTCTTCCTGGACAGAAGGCACGGCGCGGCAGCGCCGTGTTTGAGCTTGCCTATGGCGCGGCAGCGCCGCATGAAAACTATGGCGCGGCAGCGCCGCTCTCCTATGTAACTATGGCGCGGCAGCGCCAGACATTCTGACGAAATTTCCTGTTTTGAACCCGATTTGCTGATTTTTCGAGTTGAAGTCAAATTACAATTTCGTACGACTTATTTGCACCTGGAGGCCTATATAAAGAGAAGAAAACCCTAGAGAACAGGAGAGACATATACCACATATTATCTACGGAGTTTTAAAGCACGAAGAAGCAAGGAAGAAGATAGTTTTCAATTTATTCTTGTATTCTTTCTAGCTTGTGGATGCTTGGTTTGGGTGTATTCTTTAGAACCTTTGATAATTATTCCAATATTGATTCGTTTTCTTCAATCATGTTTACATTAGAACCCATGGTGACGATTAGTTTGATTATGAACTAACTCGTTGTCATGGGGTTTTAGCGGATTTATTCATGAAGTTTATTTGTTGAATTTTCTCGATGCCTATAGTGTGATTGATGCGATATCCTATCATGGTTGTTTTAATTCGTTATAGGAGAGTAGCTAACTCCTGTAATTGTGTGTTAATTCTTATTGAAGCGAAAGTGGATTTAAGAGTTTAGAACTTGCCATGCTAGCATAGTTTTATGCGTGAGAATATCATTCGTAATTAGTGTCGTAACTCTAACCGTTTTATGACGACTATGTGATCAATTGAATGCTTGTACTTCAACCATTATGTTTTCAATCTTTATAGACATATAGGGACTAAGCATAATTGGAAGACTAAGTGATTTCTATCTTCATTGTGGATATTATTTAGGATGGTATTGGTACAACGAAAGTTGGCTTTTATCGGTTTTGTGTATTCGATCAGGTAATAACAAATCACATGAAAGGGCTAGAGAATTGAAGACTATAGATGGATTGTTTAATGAAGTTAAAATTCCATGTTTTATTTGCATAAGTAATTCGACATAAATCTCAGTTCAAGTAGTTGATAATTAGTTATAATTCTTAGATTAATTATAGTGATAACAAAAATCCACTTTGTTATTTGTTTTAGCATCGGATAATAATCATACATTGGTGAGTGAATTAACTAGACAAACAACGAGTCCCTGTAGGAACGAACCTTATTTGCTATCTGTATTACTTGAGATCACGTGCACTTGCGTGTTGAGATTGGTCGTAACAAGTTTTTGGCGCCGCTGCCGGGGATTTCGGTTTTATTTGTTTAGTTTCAGTATTTACCATCAGTGGTCATTAAAGTTCGGTGACTAGGACGTTTCTCACCAATTTTCTAGTTGGTAAATTTCAGGTACTTATTGAGAGTGTATGCGTACACGAGCTCGAGCACGTAGAGAAGAATTAGCAAGAAGAGAAGAACTAGCACGAAGGAAACTTGACTTTGAGAACATCAGTGTAGAAAACAATCGTGAATCAAAAGAAGATATGGCAGATGAAGCACAACCAGCGAAGGCTTTGAGTGAATTTTCTCAGCCAAAAGTGGAGGACATTCATACCAGCATTGTTCGTCCAGCTATTGGGGCTAATAATTTTGAGCTTAAGCCAAACATCATTCAGATGATTCAAAATACAGTTCAGTTTGGGGGTAGTCCTGCTGAAGATCCCAATGCTCATATTAGGGACTTCCTTGAGATCTGTGACACCTTCAAATTCAACGGAGTTACAGATGACGCAATCAGATTGAGGCTATTTCCCTTCTCTCTTAGGGATAAAGCCAAGAGTTGGTTACATTCCATGCCATCAGGTTCTATTAAAACATGGGCAGATTGTGCTCAAAAATTCTTGACGAAGTATTTCTCCATGGTGAAGACAGCAGCTTATAGGAATTCTATTTCTCAGTTTGCTCAGCAACCCCAGGAATCTTTGGGGGAAGCTTGGGAAAGGTACAAGGAGATTTTGGCACGTTGTCCTCATCATGGGATGCCGGATTGGATGGTAATCAGCAATTTCTATAACGGATTGGGAGCTCAGTCAAGGCCTATGCTTGATGCAGCCTCTGGAGGAGCACTGTGGGCAAAAAGCTATGAGGATGCCTATAATCTTATCGAGATGATGGCGGCCAATGAGTTTCAGAATCCTACTCAACGCTTGCCACCTGCTAAAGTGGCTGGAGTTCTTGAATTGGATGCAGCTACTGCTATTGCTGCTCAACTCAAAGCGTTGACAATGAAGGTAGATTCCCTTTCTAATCTTGGGACTAACCAGGTTGCTATGGTGTGTGAATTGTGTGCAGGGGCTCATGACACGAATCTGTGTGCTATCTCAGCTGAATCAGCACAGTTTGTTAGTAACTTTCAGAGAACTCAGCAACCAGCACCTAATGTGTATCATCCCAACAATCGGAATCATCCTAATTTCAGTTGGAGCAACAATCAGGGTGGTGTTCAGCAACCACAAAATCAGCAGTTCAATGCAAGGCCATATAATCAGAACTATCAACCACCACCTTATGCTCCAAGGCAACCATTCATTCCACCGGGATTTCAACCATCTCAAGGGAATTCATTGAATCAGTCTGAGAAGTCTGAATTGGAAGAGCTTCGAATGATGTACAAGAGTCAAGCGGTGTCGTTGAAAACTTTAGAGAATCAGATTGGGCAACTAGCCAATGCATTGTTGAACCGTCAACCAGGAACGCTTCCAAGTGACACAGAGATGAATCCAGGCAAGAAAGATCACAAGGAACAGGTCCAGGCAGTAACCTTACGATCGGGGAAGATTCTACAAGGTCAGAACGAAGAAAATTCAGCCGAGGAAAAAAATGAATTTTCTGATCAGAATGTGCGGCGCGGCAGCGCCGCTCCCCAGTATAAAAACGGCGCGGCAGCGCCGGCCCTTCTGGAAGAAAAAGATAATTTTGACGCTGGGGTCGATTCTGTTCCTGATTTGGTACCTAATGCTACTCTCTCGACTCATGTAACTGGGAAGAGTGATAATTCTCAGAAAGTAGTAGAAGAAAAGGTGTTTCCACCTCCTCCATTCCCAAAACGAGTTCAAAGGCAAAAGTTTGACAAGCAGTTTGCTAAGTTCTTGGATGTCTTCAAGAAGCTTCAGATTAACATACCATTTGCAGAGGCTCTTGAGCAAATGCTGAGCTATGCGAAGTTTATGAAGGGCATTCTTTCGAAGAAATTGAAACTTGAGGAGCTAGAGACAGTTGCATTGACGGAAGAATGTAGTGCCATCTTGCAACAAAAGTTGCCACCTAAGTTGAAGGACCCTGGAAGCTTTACCATACCATGTACTATTGGAGATCTCTCATTCAGCAAATGCTTGTGTGATTTGGGTGCAAGTATTAATCTCATGCCCTTATCAGTTTTCATGCAACTTGGTCTTCCAGAACCAAAGCCAACTACTATGACTCTGCAACTTGCGGACCGTTCAGTTACTTATCCTCGAGGAATAGTTGAGGATGTTTTGGTGAAGGTCGACAAGCTTATCTTTCCAGCCGACTTTGTTATTCTTGACTTTGAGGAAGACAAGAAGATCCCTATCATTTTGGGAGGACCATTCTTGGCTACAGGTCGGACTCTTATTGATGTCCAAAAGGGAGAACTCACAATGAGGGTGAGTAATCAAAAGGTCATCTTTAATGTGTTCAAGGCTATGAAATTTCCGACAGAGGAGGAAGAGTGTTTTAGCTTGAATATGGTTGATACGGGTCAGAGAAAGGAGTTCGATCAGCTGTTGAGCAAAAATTCGGACATGCACAAGTTCGAGCATCACATCAGTGATTCCATTGACAATTCTTCCATTCGAGATCTTTCGAATGTCAAGCTTGGAAAACTTCCACCACATTTGAAGTATGTCCTTCTGAATGATGAGTTGGTGATTTTTAAAGAGTGTGAAGATAATGTGTTGAGAAGGTGGAACAAGGATGATGAGGTAAAAGAGTGTTCTTATCAATCGACGGAGAAGCATAAACACCTTAGAGGTGTAAAGAAGAAAAAGAAAAAATCGATTGGTGGAAAAGTCAAGGTGAAGTTTGATTTGGAAAAGATGTGGGAAGAAAGCAAGAAGGTTATCAAACAAAGGGTGAATGGTCCTTCTGCTAAGGACAAGTCAAATGCGATCTTCGAGCCACCATGATTTGATTCACATTTGTCCGGCTAAATGACATTAACGACAGCGCTTCGTGGGAGGCAACCCATGTGTTAGGTATGTTTCTACTATCTTTCTTATTACCTTCAATGAGGACATTGAATATGTTAAGTTTGGGGGTGATGTATGGGTTTGTATAGTTAGTGTGTGTCTCATGTAGGATTCATATTGCATGTGTAGTTGTAGTTTATTCGTAGTTTTGCATGTTCATGTCATATAGGGCATTCTGTTTGCATAGTTTTTATTTATCATGTGAGTCCATTTTAGTTGCATGCATATTTCATGATCCCGTAGGACTTGACTATTTCCGTTGGTGAGTCGATGTTGATTGGAGTGTGGTTGTGATGAATAGAGGGTTGATTAAGTTTCTAAGTATTGACTTGCATGCCAGAAACAAATCTATTTCATAAGTCTCATTGGTTGCTTTTGAATTTGATCAGACCATGCTTGTTTGGTGTTAGAATTTAACCACTTGTTTACATTTAGAATGTTGGCTAGATTCTTGAAAACGAAGGAGCACTTATGTATAAGTTTGGGGGAAACCAGGGATTTCATGCTAGTTGTAATAAAGGCTATGCGTCAAATGGCTAGTAGCCGGCTCATTGGTAAAAAATGAGTAGTCTAGGGTGGATGAGAAAAAAGGCAAAGTGCACTCATTCCGAAATTGTTGAAAAAAAAAAAAGAAAAAAAAAAGAAAAAAGTTGAAAAAGAAAAAAAAAAGAAGAGTTGTTTTTATGCAGAATTGATCAGGTTGAGCTCTTTAGTACTCGAGCAAGTAAGTTCTTTGGGGACTTTGTGCCTAGTGACCTAAGACTTTTCCGGTCTGGGATCCGCTAACCTAACGCTCGCTACATGGGTATTATTGTATAAGCCTTTTGGGGGTCTCATCCATTGCACGGTCAAATAAGCATGTGTGTTGTGCGTAGTTGTTTTTGTGTAATAAAGCTTGAATTCCTGTCTAACTCAGATGGACTGCGAAGGTGTCTCTTAAGAGTTCTTGTGTCTAGCGTTCATTCTGTTTGTAAGCTTGTGGTTGTTTTGGCTAAGAGTAGGTATGGTCTTGATTTAGTTTGGGAGTATATTGGTGAGCATCGCACACACGCACGTTTCTGTGTTTGTCTTGTTGGTCGATGGGAATTTGGTCGAACTCTGTTTGGAAGACTGTGTTCTTTGAGATGTTGGCTCGTTGATTGGTTTTGGTTGGTTTGAAGGGATCGTTGCATTTTCATATAGTTGCATACATGTAGTTAGTTGCATTTGTAGTTGCATTGTTAGATGGATTTTGTGGGTACATTCACTATAGGCCCTCACGAGACCTTACTCGTCCACTAGGGCTGCCTAGGGGTTTAAAGGGCTTGTTGCATATGCCAAATGCAACCGTGATCACCTACGGAAGTGGTACTAGTTAGTTGTAATAAATTGTTTGTTTATGCTCGAGGACGAGCATCGGTTTATGTTTGGGGGTGTGATAAGTGGGTATTTTATTCACTTAAAACGTTTCCGTATGGCTTAAAACGGTTGTTTGTACTCGAGTTGTGGTATTTTTGATCTCTTTTAAGGGTATTGTGCAGGAATATCTATCACAGGTGTAATGGGAATGAAGCGGAGCAATCGGAATGCAATTTGGAGCTAAAACGAAGAAAATGGAAAAATTCGTCTTCCTGGACAGAAGGCACGGCGCGGCAGCGCCGTGTTTGAGCTTGCCTATGGCGCGGCAGCGCCGCATGAAAACTATGGCGCGGCAGCGCCGCTCTCCTATGTAACTATGGCGCGGCAGCGCCAGACATTCTGACAAAATTTCCTATTTTGAACCCGATTTGCTGATTTTTCGAGTTGAAGTCAAATTACAATTTCGTACGACTTATTTGCACCTGGAGGCCTATATAAAGAGAAGAAAACCCTAGAGAACAGGAGAGACATATACCACATATTATCTACGGAGTTTTAAAGCACGAAGAAGCAAGGAAGAAGATAGTTTTCAATTTATTCTTGTATTCTTTCTAGCTTGTGGATGCTTGGTTTGGGTGTATTCTTTAGAACCTTTGATAATTATTCCAATATTGATTCGTTTTCTTCAATCATGTTTACATTAGAACCCATGGTGACGATTAGTTTGATTATGAACTAACTCGTTGTCATGGGGTTTTAGCGGATTTATTCATGAAGTTTATTTGTTGAATTTTCTCGATGCCTATAGTGTGATTGATGCGATATCCTATCATGGTTGTTTTAATTCGTTATAGGAGAGTAGCTAACTCCTGTAATTGTGTGTTAATTCTTATTGAAGCGAAAGTGGATTTAAGAGTTTAGAACTTGCCATGCTAGCATAGTTTTATGCGTGAGAATATCATTCGTAATTAGTGTCGTAACTCTAACCGTTTTATGACGACTATGTGATCAATTGAATGCTTGTACTTCAACCATTATGTTTTCAATCTTTATAGACATATAGGGACTAAGCATAATTGGAAGACTAAGTGATTTCTATCTTCATTGTGGATATTATTTAGGATGGTATTGGTACAACGAAAGTTGGCTTTTATCAGTTTTGTGTATTCGATCAGGTAATAACAAATCACATGAAAGGGCTAGAGAATTGAAGACTATAGATGGATTGTTTAATGAAGTTAAAATTCCATGTTTTATTTGCATAAGTAATTCGACATAAATCTCAGTTCAAGTAGTTGATAATTAGTTATAATTCTTAGATTAATTATAGTGATAACAAAAATCCACTTTGTTATTTGTTTTAGCATCGGATAATAATCATACATTGGTGAGTGAATTAACTAGACAAACAACGAGTCCCTGTAGGAACGAACCTTATTTGCTATCTTTATTACTTGAGATCACGTGCACTTGCGTGTTGAGATTGGTCGTAACACTCCCCCTGGCTCACACCCTCACCTTCACCTACTAAGGTGGAACTCTCTATCTCTCCTTTTGCCAAACTGGAAGAAATAGCTTGCCCCTCATTCTCTCCCTCTCCTTTTGCCTGGCTGCAAGCCAACCTCTCACTCATAGTAGCATCACTCCCTACCCTCAATCCTAAGAGTGTTTGAATAACTACTAACTCATCTACACTTGATGATGGAATTGTTGAAGTTTGAGTTTTAAGTGTAGAAGAGACTTGCAACGGATGAGTGGTATCCATTGAAGTAGTAGAAATGAGTTTCAACGTATGGCTGATGTGAGGTATATCCATCGAAGGAGAAACACTCATCAACGGATGAGAAATATCCGTTGAAGAAGGAAAAGAAATAGCAGTTGAAATAGAAACCAAAGTTGAGTCTATGGAGATTGATTTTATGATTGGTGTCACAAAAGCAACTAAGGTTTCAGAAATGATAGATTGGTGGTCCAACAAATCATCCAAGAGATGATGACCACCAATTTCAAAGTGGGGCTCCTCCATGAATTTAAGAGATGGAGAATCAGGAATTGATGTGTTTATCATATCCACATCCAGAGAAAAAGTAGGCGAGCTTGGTATTTCAGTTTCAATTGAGATATTCAAAGAGTGGGGCTGTGACTCCACATTTACTGGAGCTACATCAATCTGAATTTGTGAAGGTGCAGACACAAAATCAGATATTTTAGTCTGCACGGTGTGTGAACCCTGTGCACCCTCAGAGGTTTTAGTCATCTTTCTCCTATCATAGCTTTTGGAGATTGATGTGGGGCATCTTGTGTCCTTATCCCTCTTGTGATGTGTTCCTGGTTGGGAACTCTTTTCAATAGTGACATCTTTTTTAGAAGATACCACTAGGGATGTGTTTTTGTCCTTTTCAACTAGTGTATCCTTTTGAGAGAACACGGGGTGGCTAGGCTGGGACTCACTCATCTCTCCCACCTTATCCTTGGGATTTCTTTGATGTTCACCCATTCTCTCACCACTCACAACCACTTGCACACTCCCCTTGGGTTGTTTGGTGGATTTTGCAACAGGTGCTTTTTAGGAAGCACCGGAGATTGACTTTTGAGACTTGGGTTTGGAAACTCTTGTTTTGGCTACTTGGGTAGGAGGCTGTTGGACATTTCCAGCCTCCATTGTAGCACTTGAAGGCAAAGAAATTGAAGGATTGGATACAGAAGTAGTAGTAGAGGTTACCTGAGTTACCTGAGAAGATTCAATTATAGGTAGATACCTCAACTGCACAGAGTTGTTGAGGTTCTTTCTGTTCAGGTCTTCCAGCACCCTCTTGTTTTGAATCCAACAATTCACTTTGTTGGCAGGGTTGACAATCACCAAATCCTTGTCAACATGGTTAGCTAAAAGCATAATAAATCTAGCAAAGTAGATATTCTTAGGTCTAGATTCTTTGTTACCTAACTTAGAAGCTAGTTCATACAGAATCATGGAACCTAAATTGAAATATCTATCATTTAGGAGCATGTAAATCATATCTAGCATGGAGGTTGTTTAAGTATCCCAATTACTAATTTTTCCAGAAAAGACCTTAATAATAGCATCACAGAAAAATCTCCATTCTTTTATCATGTGATTTCTATGAATTTTACCAAGGTTATTAGTCTCTTTAGCATATCCAATAGAATTTAGCATGGTAACAATATCACTTTCCTTATGCATCTCTAGACAGTTATTTTCAGGAAGATCTAAACAAGTAGTAATCACATCAGATATTAATAAAGTGTTCTTTACCTTGGAGAGAGAAAGTGCGAGTACCATTTTTGGAGTCAAACTCAGAGGTAGTCCACACTTCTTCTACAACTTCACAGTACAGAGTTGGGGCTTGGAGCATTGCATATGACAGTCTGCAGTTCTTGATGAACTTCATCATCTTGTGATAGGCTTCAGGGTGATTTTCAAAATCCACCAGGGCCGTGAAGTTGTTTTTCTCATAGGTAAAGCCAGTAAGAGACATAACCTTTTTTGTTGGTGCCATTGCTGATTCAAATTAGTTACAGAGAAAAACTTTGTGCTTTGAGAGAGAAGAGAGAATATTTGCCTTAGAGAATTTGGGGTAAGATAAAAATGAATTGTTAGAAATAAAAACCCTTTTGTACTTCCCACAAATAATTCTCTTAAAAAATCAGGTAATTAAAAGAAATTACCTGATCGGTGCAAAAAGTAACCGTTAAAAATGAAGTTAAGAGAGAAAATAGCCACGAATTTACAGTAGTTATATACACAAAAATGTATGTATACAGCGGAGGATAAAGAAGTGGCTTTCAACGGTTGAGATTAAAGCGCGACTAATCAACGAATGAGATAATAAACTTTTGAGATTCAGTTTATCCGTTGAAGTAACACATAGCTGATATCCATTGAAAAGTAAAGATCCAGTAATATGTTTGACTTTCAACTGATAAAGGTATTGGTTGAAAGAGTAATTTCGACTTAGACAAAATTATAACTTTTTCTAAGAATAACAATTCTCAAGAAAATCAACATGATACTGGCTGCATTACAGACTTGCAAAAATTTAAAATAATTTAAGAGTAATTAAGCATACCTAGCTCACTTACCAACCTTGAGAATGTTGATTCATCAAGTGGAGTGGTAAAAATATCTACAAGCTGTTTTTCACTTGGAACAAAATGAAGTTACACAGTACCATTCATCACATGCTCTCTAATGAAGTGATACTTGATGTCTATGTATTTGGTCCTTCAGTGTTGCACTGGATTCTCAGTTATGGCAATTGCACTAGTGTTGTCACAGAAAATTGGAATTTTGTCAACCCTTAATCCATAATCAAGTAGTTGATTTTTCATCCAAAGAATTTGTGCACAACAACTTCCAGATGCAATGTACTCAGCCTTAACAGTTGAAGTAGACACTGAGTTTTGATTTTTACTGAACCATGATACTAGCTTGTTTCCTAGAAATTGACAAGTGTATGTAGTACTTTTTCTGTCAATTTTGCAACCTACATAGTCTGCATCTGAATAACCAATTAGATCAAAACCAGATTCTCTAGGGTACCAAATGCCAAGGTTTGGTGTCCCCTTGAGATATCTGAAAATTCTCTTAATAGCAATTAAATGAGACTCTCTAGGATCAGCCTGAAATCTAGCACATAAACAAGTAGCAAACAAATATCAGGTCTACTAGTAGTCAAATATAAAAGTGAGCTTACCATGCCTCTATAGCTTGTAATGTCCACAGATTGTTCCTTAGTATTCAATTCAAGCTTAGTGGTTGTTGGCATGGGTGTTTTTGCAGGAGAACAATCCATTAAGTCAAATTTCTTTAAAAGATCATAAACATATTTTGTTTGACTTAAAAAGATTGTTTCTTTCACTTGTTTAACTTGTAAGCCAAGGAAATAGGTAAGTTCACCCATCATGCTCATTTCATATTTGCTTTGCATAAGTTTGGCAAACCTTTTGCAAAGTTTGTCATCTGTAGACCCAAAAATTATATCATCTACATAAATTTGAAAAAGTATACTAGAGCCATTAATATTTCTAAAGAAAAGAGTTTTATCAACAGTACCTCTAGTGAAGTGATTCTCTAACAAAAACTGTGATAGAGTGTCATACTAGGCTCTAGGTGTTTGCTTCAATCCATAAAGTGCTTTGAGTAGGAAATAGACAGACTCAAGATTATTTGGATCTTCAAAACCAGGAAGTTGACTGACATGCACCTCCTCTTCTAATTCCCCATTCAAAAATGCACTTTTGACATCCATTTGATAGACTTTGAAATTGGCATGGGCTGCATATACTAGGAATATCCTAATTTCCTCCAGTCTTGCAACAGGAGCAAATGTTTCATCATAGTCAATTCCTTCTTCTCGAGAGTAGCCTTTGGCAACCAATATAGCTTTGTTCCTTGTAACTATGCCATTTTCATCCATCTTATTTCTGAATACCCATTTAGTACCTATAACACTCATGTTTTTAGGTTTAGGTACCAGCTTTAATACTTTGTTCCTCTCAAATTGGTTTAGCTCTTCCTGCATAGATAATACCCAATCTGGATCTAGAAGAGTATCTTCAACTTTCTTTGTTTCATCTTGTGAAAGAAATCTAGTGTATAGACATTCTTTTTGTGTGGCTCTTCTAGTTTGGACTTTTGTAGAGGCATCACCAATAATTAATTCAAATGGGTGATCTCTAGTCCATTTTCTTTGAGGTGGAAGATTTGACCTTGATGATGTTGCTTCATTTTCATGATCAACATCTGATCCATTATGTCCTTGAGAAACTCCCCCTGAGTTTATTGATTTAGTCATTCGGTTTTGTGATCTTTCAACGGATGTCCCAAAATGACTTTCAACGGATGCATCATGATGACTTTCAACGGATGCCTTGTCACCAGATGCACCAAAATGATCTTCAGTGATGCACCATTATCTTTATTAATAAATGGTTCCATGTTAATTTCGCCATTCATAGCATCCATTGAAGGGACATTAACTCTTGGTTGAGTTTCTTGATCACCTTGATCAATTGCATCATTATCATCTTCTTCATTATATCCTGGTCCTTCAATCTCATTCTCAAATTTGAGAGTTTCATGAAAACCCCCATCTGTAAGACCTTGAATTATTTTATCATAAAAAACAACATGTACAGATTCCATAACAATGTTGATTCTATGATTGTAAACTTTATAGGCTTTGCCAGCTGCATATCCAACAAAAATGGCTTCATCTGCCTTTGCTTCAAATTTTCCAAGATTTTCACCTTGATTTTTAAGTACAAAGCACTTGCATCCAAAGACATATAGAAAATCTAATGTTGGTTTCTTCTTTTTAAACAATTGATATGTAGTCATTCCTTTTGCTTGATTTATCAAGGAAATATTCTGAGTGAAACATGCAGTGTTAACTGCCTCAGCCCAAAAGTAGGTAGGTAACCTTGATTCATCTAGCATTGTTCCAACAGTTTCAATAAGTGTTCTATTTTTCCTTTCTACCACTCCATTTTATTGGTGTCCTAGCTACAGAGAACTCATGAACAATTCCATTTTCTTCACAAAATAACTTCATTTCTGAATTCTTGATCTCAGTGCCATTATCACTCCTGATTCTTCTTACTTGATGCGCAGGGTGATTGCTTGCTATCTTGATTTGATTGATTATGATTTCACTTGCCTCATCCTTGGAGTGCAAAAAGTAAGTCCATGTAAATTTTGAGAAATCATCCACAATCACAAGACAGTATTTCTTCTTTGAAATTGACATCACATTTACTGGTCCAAATAAATCCATGTGTAGAAGTTGTAGAGGTTGATCAATTGAGGATTCTGTATTGCTTCTGAAAGAGGCCTTCTTTTGCTTCCCTTTTTGGCATGCATCACAAAGTCCATCCCCGAAAAACTCCAATTGTGGAATACCTCTTACAAGACCTCTCTTCACTAAGTCATTCATAGACTTGAAGTTCAAATATGACAGTCTTTTGTGTCAAAGCCAACTTTCATCTTTACTAGCTTTGCTGAAAAGACTAGTAATTGAATCTACATTTGTAGAGTTGAACTCCACAATGTACACATTTCCTTTTCTGTAGCCTGTCAGCACCACATTGTTGTCCTTTTTGTTTGAGACAACACAGGCTTCTGGTGAAAATGAGACTGAAAAACCTTTATCACATAGTTGACTGATACTAAACAAATTTTGCTTAAGTCCATCAACTAGTGCTACTTCATCAATGATGCCATTCTCTTTTGCAATCAAGCCATATCCCTTAGTATATCTTTTGTTGTCATCTCCAAAGGCAATGCTAGGGCCAACTCTCTCGTTGAACTCTGTGAGCAGGGTAGAATATCCAGTCATATGCCTAGAACAACCACTGTCTAAGTACCATAGATTCATTCTGTTTCCCTGCACACAACTAAATCAAATCAAGTTGATTTTGGTACCCAAGTTTCCTTAGGTCCTGTCTTGTTAGCCTTCACCTTATTTCTCATGTAATTTTGCACTTTAGATTTTGATTGATTTAAATCAACTTTGACCTTTGGTGTTGACCTTTGAGACATATTGTTTGATAAGTTTCAGGTGCATAAATGTTTGATGCAGACATTTGAGGATGTTGTGCATACATAGTGCTCATGTTTGGCATACTCCATGGCATTTGAGGCATATTAAATGCATTCATGTAAGGATTTGGAACAAATGGCATGTTAGCATACATATTAGATGCATGAGCATTATGAGCAAACATATTAGGCATAACAGGCATTAGCATTTGAGCATTGACATTTTTAACAGACTTGCAGTTAGTAGATAAATGATTAACACTACCACAATTAACACATGTCTTTCTAGGAGCAAACTTATCATGTGTGTAATTGTTGTGTTTATTGATGCCTACTTTGTCGTTTCCGTTCTTTTTCATTTTAACCTCAGCCTTACCCTCAATGTTGTCTAACTTATCCTTAGATTGCTTGTTGGATAAGTGTCATATGTTTCCCTTCTCAACTTTCTTTGAATTACTACATTCTCCTTGAACAAAATTCTTGTTGGTTGGACCATACTTTTTGTTCAGTTTATCAAGTTTCTCTTTACTGACATTTGCTGAATATTTCAACGGATGGCTCTCATCCGTTGAAGAGTTGTCTTTCAACGGATGATCACTATCCGTTGAAGCATCATCAGCTCCTAGATCTTCAACTAAAACATCTAATTTCTTTTTCTCCTTGATCCAGGTTTCCTTACAGAATGTATGCATTCCTTGAACCTTAAAAATGTTGGTAGCAACATTCCTGCTGGAATCATTTCACTTGGCAATTATTTCCTGTTCTTTCTTTAGCTGGTTTTTTAAAAATTTCTTCCCTTTTTAACACTGCCTCTAGTTCACTTTTAGCAATTTGGCATTCAATTTTCAATTTCTCAAACTCAATGAATTGAGATTCTAACACAACATTCCTATCACTCAAAAACATAGTAGCATCTTTAATTCTGTTGTTTTCTTTTGTGAGTGATTTAATAGTCACACGAAAATGGTACAATTCAGTAGACATGTCATTGATAGTACTACTGCATTCCTCTTTAGTTAGCTCAGTTAGATTAGTAGTGATTACCTGATTGCTTGATGAACTAGCTTCATGCTCATTTGAATTGGCCATTAGTGCTAGATTGACATACTTCGTGTCTTCATCAGAATCATTCCCTTCAGCAGCCCAGTCATAATCCTGAGTTATGAATGTCTTTTCCCTTTGCCTGAGAAGATCAAAATATTTCTTTTTGTAGTCCACATTTTCAAACTTGTTGTCCTTCTTCTCAATCTTGGGCTTTCTGCACTCATTTGAAAAGGGACCACCCATACCACAGTTAAAGCATTTAAACTTTGATCTTTCAACAAAGGTTCTTCTTGGTTGAGAGTCTTTCTTGAATGGTCTATGAGCCTCATGATTCTTCTTGAATTTGAGCTTTGAGAATCTCATTGATATAAAAGCTAGATGCTCATCTAACTCGTCCATTTCATCCTGATTTGAAGTGACATCTTCATCAATCAGCTTGCCTTTTCCCTTGCTTGATTCAGTTCTACCTTCACAAGCATTCATTCTTGGTGTAGCTTTAACAGTTTCTTATTTCACATCCTCATGTTGTTCTGTACTGGCCACAAGTGCTACAGATCCACCTTACTTTTGACCCTTCTCAATATCTTCATCTTGCTCTGTTGGATATTATTGATTTAATGAGTGCATCAGGATTTAAGCATCAATACTTGGCGTGTCAGTAGCTTACGAAGGATGACATTATTATCAGGAGTTAGCTAAATCAATAGTTATATTGATTGACATAGTTCCACGATTTCAGGAAAAGATTGATTTGCTAGATATGCATGTTTACTTCAAGTCAGGGATAACAACTGTTTATAGAAGATAAGTGACAAGAATATCAATCTTATTAAATAGAGATTATCTTTTGTAACAGAATACGTAGCTATGTGTATATATAAACACATGATAGGTTTTACATTTTGTAACAACTTACACGAGTATTTTTTAAACCTGGCAGCTCTTAAGAACTCATAATTTCTTGAGAGATTTTGTATCAACTTTTATAAAGATCAATAAAAGTTGGTATTTTTATATATTATCTGTTTCATTTCGATTATTCTGTACGATTATATTCAACCCCCCTTCTATAATCGTTATTTACTGGGCAACATGCTCCATTTCCAACTCATAAGTCCTTAAGGTTCCATAAAGCCTTTCAAGAGTAAAATTCTTATACTCCTGAGTGTTTCTAAAAAAAACAGTCATAGGCTTCTATTCATTGGGCAATGATCTCAGAAACTTGAGGTTTGAGTCTTTGGTTTGTGATAGAGTATATTTTAATATATATTTTAGATGATTTTATCCTCATATTTATTGTGTTTTGCATTAATTTGGATTTTTATTTAATAGATTCTAATTTTTTATTGTAGGATACAAGACAGTTCTAAACTTGGAAGGATTTGAAGAAAATAGCTGATTTTGGAGCTTAATTAGATGGAAGTTCGGATTTATTGGACTAAGTGGGCTGGTTACACTGTTTGGGCTATATCTTGAGTTCCAGAAGTCCGATTTTGTTGATCTTACAGTCCATGCGAAGATTATGGAATTTTCTTTGATTTTAAGATGGTCCAACAAGCAGAGCCCGACTGGAAAAGTCCATAAACTGGAGACAACAATCAGCTGCGAATTTTAATTAAAGAATCCTATTGGATTGTGGATACCTACTTGTAATTGGTTTAGAGTATTAAAATACTTTGGATATTAAAAACATATACATACATTATTAGACATATATTATTTTAGAGGAGAGACTAGGGTTACATACAAAGAAACTAAGAAAGAGGCCATGGATTTTTCTTCTTGTGAGAGGATTGAAGATTGAAGGTTTTCTTATCTGAATTTCTTATCTATTCTTATTAGTGTAATTATGTTTCTTTATTTTATTAGTTGTTTTATTTTTGAGTTGTCGTTTCTAGGACATAGAAGGGGAAGCCATGTTTGTATAATAACCTTGGAATGATTTTCACAGTGGTTTGATTGGTTATGGTTAATTCTAATTGATTATGTTTTGATATTTAATTTGTGTAATCGGCCGATATTATGAATTAATTGTATGCAAATAGAAGTAATAGATCGAGAGATTTTACTACTAGAGGCACACATACGATTAGCAGAATTGAATTTGAGTGCGAGAGCATCATTGGAATTCTGAGAGCGTTAATGCTCGAGAGAGATTAACAATTGCTTTAATTACTTAACTGATTGAATTACTAAAAGTGATTATTTGTGTAAGAATATTTTGAGAGTGTTAATTCTTGAGAGAGATTAACATACTCTAGTAATGTGATCACAATTATTGTTTTAGCTTAGAAGCTGGTTATTGTGTAAGCATGGTGGACCTTATTGCCCTAGGTTTTTAAATTCCTTGTTTAGCATATCGTTAGAACTGTTAATTTAGTTATAATTATTAGTTTAGTTAATATTCTCCAAACAATCGTTTTGTTCTTGAAACAATTTAGAATAATTGAATCGAAGTCGATAGAACCTGTCTCCTTGTGGATTCGACCCGCTTGTCATTTGTACCAACAATAGACACCGTGCACTTGCGGTCATATAATTTTACTCATCAAGTTTTTGGCGATACTGCCGGGGAGACATCTAGTTTCTATTGATTTTAATTTAGTTGTTTAGATTGTTTCTGTTGTTTCATTGGAACTTTGGTTCCAATTGAGACAAGTTTCACTGTTTTTCTTGGCTTTGTTGAGTGTTTTTAGGTTTACTATGGGTGAAGTTGATACATTCGCACTTCTCTCTTCCATGTTGGAGGCACGAACTCAGGAAATTACCTCATATAAAGCTACAGAGACCACTATGCGTCCAATGAGTATCAATGAGATGTCACAAGTGGCCCCTAAACTTACAACTTCTGTAAAGTTTGTGGTGTTCAGGGTCACTATGGTTATGAATGCTCGTATAATGTTTATAATTCTCAAAGTGCTCAGTTTGGACAAATGAATTCTTTTGAAGAAGGCTATGAGTACAATCAGTACTCTAATATTTGTGATCAAGAATGGATGGATCAATCGACTTTCTCATACATGGGTAATGGTGTTCAAAATTTTCCATATCACGATCAACAACAGTTTGAGCAACAATATTATCAGCCATATCAGCAACCATCAATGTAGCAATATCATTATTCTCCACTACATGAAGATCTACATGTTTCTCAAACCAATGTAGATGTGCATCCCGATCAGACTAGTGAGTTATGGGATATGCTGCTGAAATTGAAAAAGAGTTATGATGAGACCACCGAGCTGATTGAAGAATTCAAAAATTAAAAACTGATGATGGAGACTGAAATTGCAAACTTGGATGTTTCTTCTATATCATGGCAACCTGACTATTTTCCACATTCATTTATCCAACCAGAAGAGGAATTGAATGATATCACTCTTACAAGTGATCAAGAGTGTGACTGTTTCTCAATTTGTGTTGATGATGTGACTACTGATAAAGTGGATGAGTATGTCACTGATGACAAGGCCAATGATGATGTTGTTGTTGAGGAAAATGTGAGTGAAGATGAGGGAATAAAAGAAAGCAATACCGAGATGGTGGTTATTTCTCTTCCACAACTTGTGCATAAGCTACCATTCCCAAATCGAAACATAGCTCATGTAGATCAACTATTGGGTATTGGTAAATTTGCTTTCGATCTAGCATCTACCTACGAGCCTCCTCAATTTGAGAATACTTCCCACAAGGTTGATGTGATAACGGTTGTTCAAGATGATCTTTCTCAAATTTTAGTTGATTGTCCATCCAAAGTGGCTCTTACATTTCAAGCTCAAGAAGGAGAATATGGAAGTATCTGTTCATTCGATGATGTGATAAGTCAAGAATTTTGAATGGCTCCTCCAAAAGTATGGAGTGAAGAAAAACCACCACCTAAGCATCCACCTCATGTGAATGTAAAAGGAGTTCGATATTTTTGTGGTGCTGAATTTTATCGTTGTTTTGTCACAAAATTTCAAAACTACTTATTGATGTCATATTTAATTTTACTAATGCTTGTTTGGAGACTTTTTGCAAGATAAAAGCAACTTCTAATGATACTCTTGATACTTTTCGTGGTGGTGAATTAATGATGGAGAAAATGGATATTCACCTTTACCGAAGTGATTTTGAGGAGGTCGAGCTAATAACCATAAAAATATAGCGCTTCTTGGGAGGCAACCCAACGTGTTGGTAATGTAAATTCTTGTATTATTATTATTAATAATATTATTATTATATTATATTTTTGTATTTTTTTAGGAGACTATATTGTTATTGTTTTTGTTTTGATTACTCCAATAAAATGCCTTAATGGGTTTTGTGTGAAGTGTTTCAGGTATGTGTGAAAATAATTTATTTTAGACATTTAGTGTTTTATTTAAATTTTGAAGGACATATTTCTAAAAAAAGGAAAATGAATTGGAAAAAAAGTGAAAGCAGAAATTACATGATTGTTGAGCAATTTTTGGAGCAGCCATGCACTTGAGTGAAGGGAAAAAAATATAATGAGCAGAGATTTTATGTTGGCCATGCGAATTTCTGGTCTGTTAGAGTGTTTCAACTCACGCGCGGGGCTGCTGCTGTTTCCATGTACGCCCGAACCTGCACTCAGGCCTGCTCCCGAAGCTGTTGTCTGAACCTGCTGCTCAGTACTCTATTGCCCAAACCTGTCACAGTCGAACCTGATTTCCAAGCCTACTTCCGAAGATGACATGGAGCCTGCTACCGCACCAACTGTGTTTCAGACCTCCTAGCCTGCTCTCATCCGAGCCTACAAGCTGGTGTGATGTTCCATTAAAAAAAATGTTGATCCTATGTGTTGAGCCCCTAACCTTGGGGTTCCCTAAACTTCTATACGCACATTCCAACCACTGTGGCAACTGGTGTCTTGGTTTTAAAATTGCAGCTGCTGATGTATGAAGTAGAAATAAGCCAGCAATTTCATTAAGCAAGACAACATTTTTTTCCTATTATTCACGGGACACTTCGTGCTTATGCACTAGGGGAGTATTTCTAACCTTCATTGTACATTTTTTTTTTAAAATTTGTATATATTTTTCTTTTCTTTATTTCTTTTTATATTTTTTTAGTATAATATATATATATATATATTGTAAAAAAATTAAAAATTTATTATATTAAAAAAAATAGAAAATAAAAAAAATCTTGTATATTGCCATGTCTCGTAGTGTGTTAACAATGATAAGTACACATCTTGTGAGCTTCTTTTGCATAATTAATCGACATGTCATCTCTAGAAAATCATTTGTTATATGATGATTCCTTGTATGTGCTTGCGATTTTTTTTTAAAACTTGAGATGTATCCTTGTCAATTTTAGTAAGTATTGAAGCATGCTTTCACCTTGTGAGATCTTGAGCCTGATTGTGATTGATACAACTTATATCAATTGATTTTTATTGTTGTGTGTTGTTCATCACTGAGCATGTTGATCTAGAACTTGCTTTAAACCTTTTTGAGATTACATGGTATGTATATTCATGAAAATGATAAAGGTATTAGGATTAACCACATTTACCAAACAGTACCAGTGAATTATATCCTTAGTGAACCCCCCTTAGCCTTTAATCCGTTCTTTTGATATGTCACAACTTTAAATTCTTGAGCCTACTTGTTTATTCTTGTCTTGATTTACTAGTAGATCATTTTGATTCATTTGAGGGTTGGTGAATATATAGTATGGGAATTTCTTTGTTAAGGTGGGCTATTTTGGTGGGAATTGGCATATGATTGACTAACTGCTTCTTTATTTAGTTTGTGAAAAGAAGATGTTAAGTACTCCTTTGATAGAGTATATTTTAACATATATTTTAGATGATTTTATCCTCATATTTATTGTATTTTGCATTAATTTAGATTTTTATTTAATAGATTCTAATGTTTTATCGTAGGATACAAGGAAGTTCTAAACTTGGAAGGATTTGAAGGAAAATAGTTGATTTTGGAGTTTAATTAAATGGAAGTTCGGATTTATTGGACTAGGTGGGCTGGTTACACTGTTTGGGCAATATCTTGAGTTCCAGAAGTCCGATTTTGTTGATCTTATAGTCCACGCGAAGCTTATGGAATTTTCTTTGATTTTAAGATGGTTCAAAAAGCAGAGCCCGACTGGAACAGCCCAGAAACTGGAGACAACAATCAGCTGCGAATTTTAATTAAAGAATCCTATTGGGTTATGGATACCTACTTGTAATTGGTTTAGAGTATTAAAATACTTTGGATATTAAAAACATATACAGACTTATTAGATACGTATTATTTTAGAGGAGAGACTAGGGTTACATACAAAGAAACTAATAAAGAGGCCATGGATTTTTCTTCTTGTGAGATGATTGAAGATTGAAGGTTTTCTTATCTGAATTTCTTATCTATTCTTATTAGTGTAATTATGTTTCTTTGTTTTATTAGTTATTTTATTTGTGAGTAGTCGTTTCTAGGACATAGAAGGGGAAGCCATGTTTGTATAATAACATTGGCATGATTTTCACAGTAGTTTGATTGGTTATGGTTAATTCTAATTGATTATGTTTTGATATTTAATTTGTGTGATCGGTCGATATCATGAATTAATTGTATGCAAATAGAAGTAATAGATCGAGAGATTTTACTACTAGAGGCACACATACGATTAACAGAATTGAATTTGAGTGCGAGAGCATCATTGTAATTCTGAGAGCGTTAATGCTCGAGAGAGATTAATAATTGCTTTAATTACTTAACTGATTGAATTACTAAAAGTGATTATTTGTGTAAGAATATTTCGAGAGTGTTAATGCTTGAGGGAGATTAGCATACTCTAGTTATATGATCACAATTATTGTTTTAGCTTAGAAGCCGGTTACTGTGTAAGAATGGTGGACCTGATTGCCCTAGGTTTTTAAATTCCTTGTTTAGCATGTCATTATTACTGTTAATTTAGTTATAATCATTAGTTTAGTTAATATTCTCCGAACAATCGTTTTGTTCTTGAAACAATTTAGAATAATTGAATCGCGCGAAGTCGATAGAACCTGTCTCCTTGTAGATTCGACTCGCTTGCCATTTGTACTAGCAATAGACATCGTGCGCTTGCGGTCATATAATTTTACTCATCAGTTTGATACACCATTCCATACAACTTTAAACCATTTAATAATTTTTGAAATCTACTAAAAGTATCATTCAGAGATTCACCAATTATGAAATGAAAGTGTTCGTATTGTTATATGAGAAGCTGCATCTTGTTTTCCCTAACTTGCTATGTGCCTTCACATAATGTTTGAATTGTGTCACATACCTCTTTAGAAGTGGTACAGTTAATGACATTATCAAACATGTCTTGTTCTAGACCATTAAAAAGAATGTCCATGGTCTTCTTGTCTTTGTGAACTTCAGAAGTATCTTCTAGTGTCCATTCAGAGGCAGGCTTGGGGACAAATCCATCCACACCATTTTTTATTTCTTCAACACTAGTAGCAGCCTTCATTGGCACATGAGGAACATTCTCAATACAATCCACATAACCTTCATCCATAGACAAGAGGTGCAGATGCATTTTTACTTTTCAGTGAAAGTAATTGTCTTTGTCAAGAACTAGTATCTTAACTCCATTATCCTTCTTTCCCATGATTTTGATTATCTTTGATCTTTAAACTACTTGTATGTTAGGAGCATGCTCTGATACCAATTGTTATTCCCAAACAATATAATCACAAGATTGTAGGGGGGGGGGGGGGAGGGGGGTTGAATACAATCTTTAAAATTTACCAATTCTTTTGCACACAAGACACTCTAAGAACAGAAATTATCAATGCATAAAATAAAAACACGAGAATTAAAAAATTCAGGTGGATTGATTGTTCCACCTGAGAGATTTTTATTTGAAAAAATCTCTGTGATGTTTTTTTAACAAAACATATAGTGTTTTTGTTTCAACAATGACAAGTCTGAATATTGTTTTAGCTCTAGAAAACTATTTGATTTCTTAACTTCAAAAACACTGCTATACTTGGTTATATATGCCAAGTTTACAAGCCTAATTGAACTACTTAAAATACACAGTAGATAAAGTCCAAAAACTTGCTTTTCCACTCCAAGTCTAATGATCCTTGAAATGATTTGCCTTTTAGCTGAATGCTCTTCTTCAGTCATCTCTATTGACCAGATAAAAATAGAATGCTTCCTTTTCTTCAGGGTTTCCCAAATTATTGGTTTCCATGCTCTTTCTGTTCCATCAACCTATGTGATTTGTCAGGCATGTCCCTTTCACAATTTCAACTACTAATTATTGGTCTCGCATCCGTTGCGGTTATCTCCTGAAGCATCCGTTGAAGGTATTGGAACTGCATCCGTTGAAGGAGTTCATGATGCATTCGTTGAAGACTGAATTGTATTCGTTGAAATACAATTTCACTTATGTAAAATTACAAGGCTTGAAATATTTACGATTAGTCTTCCTATTTTACATATCAGTTGAAAGTCAACAAGACTTATTCAACCCTAGCAACTACACTTCAACTGCTATTACAAAACAAAAAGAATATGTTACATGGAGTCTTATAAATTTATAAGATACCTTTCAACGGATACCGTGAACACATGTTATCCGTTGAAAGCTACATATTACTTATACAAAATTTTGCTGAGTAATTTTGTTTATCATCAATAAACAACATAATTCCTAAAAAATACTCATATTCTTTGGGAGCAAGTCACGTAGTTGTGATGAGTTTTCTCGTACATGATACTTCCCGTTATTGGACCAATTTAGTATAAGCTAATACCCACACGGGACGGATTTTATATCTTATACCAACATGTCTCCAATGTTCATAGGAGGTTTCCTCTTATAAACACTTAATAAAGTATTTTTCATTCTTCGGAATTTCCAATCTAAAAATTGAGTTTACTCGACAATATGTCAATTTGTACCTACATTATAGTTTTTGCTACATAACAAATTTTGACTATCCATGCATTAATGCGTTTATTAAATAACTTTTTTAATCTTGTCACTATTTCTTTGATCGTCCACAAGGATCATTAATAACAATAATCACTTGTGTCAATTTAAGGTTCAACTAACATGGATGAAGTTGGATTCGTCAATCTCATGCAGAATCGATCCAGAGGTCAATCTGCTTGTGTTAATGAATAGGGGTACTCGAAAAGTCGAGTTTCTGCGAGGCATATACTTTTTAATAAAAAAGCAAAAAATGTAAAAAATATAAAAGCACAAAAAAATCGAATGATTAGGGAAACATTTTTTCTGAAAACAAATAAAGATACACCAAAAAATAGGGTATTAGAAATAATTCCCCAAATATCACAAATTAAAAATATGACTAGTTACTTTAAAACGCTTCTAAATAAAAGTGTGGTTTTCGCCAAACGCATTCATAAACTTGCCTGCCAAAATACATTTTCAGTATTTTAGCACGAGGAAAAAATCTAGTAACAGAAGTTGAGTTTGCGTTAACCTGAAAACGTGATCTAATCTTGCACTTTCAAAGAGAGTAAAAAAGAATAACATAAGTGGAA
Organism: Heracleum sosnowskyi; assembly: GCA_030848705.1. Taxonomy (NCBI): domain Eukaryota; kingdom Viridiplantae; phylum Streptophyta; class Magnoliopsida; order Apiales; family Apiaceae; genus Heracleum; species Heracleum sosnowskyi. The sequence goes on along the minus strand of CM061241.1, from coordinate 64,921,435 downwards.
CCCATAATTTAACCACAACACATGTGAACATCTGAACAGCTACATACTCAAGTATTGAGAGAGAAGACATAAGAGTAAAAGTGTTTTGTACATTGCAGAATTACAGAATTACAAGATGAACCAACTGAGTGTACTAGCCTATGTTTATATACAGTCTAGCTATCAGATTCTGTTGTAACTAACTCTTACTAGATTCTGTTACAACTAACACTATGAGCTGTACAACTAACACTATGAGCTGTACAATAGCTGTACAATGCTTAGCTGTAAATTGCTGAGCTGGAAATTAAATTACATTTCATTTCAGGTTATATCTCCAACACCCCCCTTCAAGTTGGAGGGTAAGGAATTTACTCCCAACTTGGAAAGAATCTCATGATGTTGCAGTCCAGTGAGAGGCTTGGTGAGGGCATCTGCAAGTTGTAACTTTGTAGGCACATAAGAAAGAGAAATCAACCCGGAACCAAGTTTTTCCCGAACAAAATGACAATCAAGGTCAATGTGTTTAGTTCGCTCATGAAATACCGGATTTCTGGCTATGTAAATGGCAGCTTGATTGTCACATTTGATAGGTATAGGAGTTATGTTTGGGACAGCAAATTCACCCAGAAGGCGAGACAACCAACTGAGTTCAGCAGTTAAGCGACGTATCGAACGATACTCGGCCTCTGCAGATGAAAGCGACACAGTATGCTGCTTTTTAGACTTCCAGGAAATGAGACTATCGCCCAACATGACTACAAAGCCACTGACAGATTTTCTTGTGTGCGGACAAGCAGCCCAGTCGGCATCACAATATGCCGTGAGATTAAACTGTGGTGTTGAACTAAAAAACAAACCTTGTGTAGGATTAGTTTTTAAGTATCGAAGAACATGTAAACCAGCATCCCAATGAGGTTGTCGTGGAGTAGACATGAATTGGCTTAAATGTTGTACACTAAACGAAATGTCCGGCCGAGTGTGAGTTAAAAAATTCAACTTTCCTACCAGTTTTCTATACAACGAAGGATCGGACAATAGTTCGCCTTGATCAGGATACAACTTGTGATTTAGATCCAAAGGGCTGACAACAGTTGAAGAATGAGAGCATCCAAATTCCTGTAACAACTCAAGCGTAAATTTACGTTGAGATACAGTCATACCAGCAGACGTCCTGTGAAACTCAAGACCCAAAAAGTAATGTAATTCTCCCAAGTCTTTGATTTTGAAAGTGTTATCCAAAAACTGTTTAATAAGATGAATCTCATTTGAATCATCACCAGTGACCAAAATGTCATCAACATAAACAGCTAGAAAAATGACCAAAGTGTCTGACCGTTTGTAAAACAAACAACAATCGTTTTTAGAAGACTTGTATCCTCGAGAAAGCAAAGCAGTACTCAACTTAGAATGCCACTGGCGAGAGGCTTGCTTAAGTCCGTATAAAGACTTCTCTAGTTTGCAAACAAAACCAGGAGGAACATTAAGGCCAAGAGGTGGTTTCATGTAAACCTCTTCATGAAGATCTCCGTGCAAGAAGGCATTATTTACATCCAACTGAGTTAAAGCCCAACCCTTTTTAACAGCCACAGCTACTAAACTACGTATGGTTGTCATTTTTACCACCGGGGAGAACGTTTCTGTGTAGTCAATACCTGCCTTTTGAGTAAAACCTTTGACGACTAGGCGTGCTTTATACCGTTCGACTGAACCATCAGCATGAAGCTTTGTTTTAAACACCCATTTTGAAGAAATAGCCTTTTTCCCTTTTGGAAGAGGAACTAAAGACCAAGTATTGTTAGCCTCTAAGGCTGAGAATTCTTTAGCAATGGCTTGTTGCCACTCCGGAAAACGAACTGCTTCTTCATATGTTTGAGGATCAGAAATTGCAAAACTAGGACTAATGACATTGCAACATATCTGAGAAGATGAAATGGAAGACTGTGCAGGCTGAGCACAGAAAGAAGTAAGTGTACAAGAGCAAACAGTTTCAGAACAATGAGTCTGAAAGGGGTGAATATAATTGTTAAGATAACCAGGTAATTTGGAATTTCTAGTCGATTTTCTGAGAGGTGGAACTGGAACTGAACTGGATGAAGGATGAGTATTTTGAGAAGACTCAGAAGATTGTGTAGAGAAATGTGGTGAAGAGATCTGAAAACCAGTATCTGTGCCAGTAGATGTGCTGAAGTCTGGTGCAGAAAGTGGTAAGAACTGAGCTGAAGAAAGATTAACGAATGGGAATTGTGTTTCATAAAACACAGCATCCCTGGAAATATGTATTTGGTGTGTTTCAAGACTAAGAAACTTATAGGCCTTTTTACCATATGGATAACCAATAAAAACACACGGAATAGCCCGTGCTGAAAATTTGTCTCTATGAGCTGCAGGTGTTGTAATATGACTAAGACAACCAAAAGGACGAAGGTGTGAATATTGAGGTTTTTGATTAAACAAAAGTTCATACGGAGACAATCCTTTTAAAACTTTCGAGGGAAAACGATTAATGAGGTAAGTGGCAGTAAGCACACACTCACCCCAGAATTTCTTTGGTAAGTTGGATTGAAACATCAATGCCCTAGACGTTTCAAGAAGGTGTTTGTGCTTTCGCTCCACAACACCGTTTTGTTGTGGAGTATAAGCACAAGACGTTTGATGAATTATACCTTTTGACAAAAAAAACGCAGATGTAGTATTACTCAAACCCAACTCAAGAGCATTATCAGTTCATACAATTTGAACAATACAATGAAACTGTGTTTCGACCAAAGCAATGAAGCTTTGTATAAACGAAAAAGCATTACTTTTATTAGTCAACAGGTGAGTCCAGGTAGCTCTTGTAAAGTCGTCAACAATAGTAAGAAAGTATCTGTATTTGTTATATGTGGGTATGGAGTAAGGACCCCATATATCAACATGTAACAACTGAAACTTTGCAGTACTATGGATTTGACTACGAGGAAAAGGTAAACGGTGTTGTCTTGCTTTTGCACAAATAGAACAAGACATATCAGAATGTGAATCATTACAAACTCCTAAAGATTTCAATTTATTGAAGGGCAAATGCCCAAGTCTGGCATGCCACGAAAGTAAAGACACATTACAACTGATATGAGGAAGAACAGAGTTGACAACTGATGAAGGAGATGTTGCAGAAGGGCCAGGAATTGAAAGAAGATAAAGACCTTTATATTCTTTACCAAGAACCAGTGGCCTCTTCAGTGAAGAGCCCTGCAGGTAACAAGCATCATGATTAAAATGAACAGTAGATTGTAACTGAGTAGTTAATCTGTGAACAGATAATAGATTGTAAGAAAAGGTAGGTACTGTTAGAAATGAATACTACTAGAAACTAGACAGAGGGGGGGTGAATGGATAGTTTGATATATTTTTCGATTCTTGAAACCTAAGTAAACAACTGTATGTGATTATGATATGTAATATGCAGAAAGTAAATAACACACACAATCACTTTAATCTACTTTGTATAAGCAAATTAAATACTACAGCTTTCCAGGAAATTCACAATCGAATTTCTGGCTTCTAAACAAGAACAGTTTGAACTTGCTTGCTTACAGAGAAAAGAGCTTAGCAAATAACTATGTGTATCTCTCTTACTTCTTACAGTTGTGTGTGCACGATATATATATTCACCTATACAAACTAGGCACACACAATATTACACAGCTACCCCTTCTGAAAGTCCAACTTGTCCTGCCATAAGAAGTTCACTGTGTCAGGAAGGACCACCTGCTTTTCGGAGTCTTTCCCGTTTCTGTAGCTGCTTGTCTCTTATCTTTCTCTCCAAGTTTAGCTGTAGATTTGCCATCTGTTCTTTGGACCACCTTGCCAGAACAAATGCTTCAGTATTTGTCTCCTTTGATTCTTGGTTCTGTACCTTGATTTGTCTTGTTATAAACGGCTAAGTGTTGATATCGTGAACTCCACTTTATCCCTGACTTCGCGATCTCCCTTGTGAGGACTACGCGATATAGCCTTTGAAGACTTTGCGACATAGGTCATTTGATGACTATGCGACATAGGTCATTTGATGACTATGCGACATAGGTCATTTGATGACTATGCGACATAAGGCTTCTGAGGACTTCACGATCTAGGCTCTTTTGACTTTGCTGACTTCAACACTTCACGACATGTGTCTTGAGGACTTCTCGACATAGTACAAAATGGACTATGCGATATAGTACTTCACGACATGGATATTGGTGACTTCACGACATAGCTTTCTTTTGACTTTGCTATATAATGCCTTAGACAAATTCCTGCAACTTATTTCTTCATAGCCTTATTCAACTCTATCCTGCTGCATGAACACTTCTGAACTTCTACCAGGATAATTATTCAATGGCCTATATATACAATCTAGATGCAAGAAACTTTACTAAGCTCATTATAAATCTGAGCATACATGATAAAGCTATTGTTCATGAGAACAAGACAAGTACATTTAGAGACCTATACTCTATCCCAGTGATAGAAATCACTAGGTCATGTAGTGTGACATAGTCACATAGTGTAGGCTTGTTAATAGTGGTATTCAGACATGTCTTGAGCCTAACAATCTCCCCCAAATTGTGAGTAAGATCCTTAGGCACAATTTCATGTCTGATAACAAGCCTAACTTACATAAAAGGAAATTTAGTAACAGAGAGGATAATTCATGAACATTGAGATCAGAAATTTGATTACATAGAAAAATTTAAAGCTTACAGTTTACTTTTGTTGCTCAGCAGCTTCAGCTTCCAATTGCTTCTCTAGCAAATCATCATATATCTTCTTTTTCCTTATCTCTTCTTTTCTCTTCATGTCTATGATGGCTTCTTGAAGTTCTTCTCTTGCAATCAGTTCTTCAATGAGAGGTGAGCCTTTCAAGTCATCAATTGCAGCCTTGAGTGCACTTTCTACATAGGAATCAAGAAACTCCATCCTTATTTTGCTTTGACCTCCATGTGAGTTTTTGTACTCCACAATGTAAGGATTTTGTTTGACCCTGCACATCCCTTTCTGCCTTAGCTCCTTAGCCCTCTCCTCCATCTCAGCCATTTCTTTCTCTCTCTGTATGTTTTTCTCTTCATTCTCTTTCCTCATGTTTTCTTCATAATCAGCATGCATCTTCAAGTACCTGGCAATATCTATCTTCCATGTCCTTTCATCTTTTTCTTCAAAATTCAGTAAGGCATTTATCCTTTCAAGCTCATACTTATAGAAATATTGCCAGCTTCCTTCCTTCATTATCCTTTCTCTTCCATCAGTGTACTTGATCTCTAGATGATCCAACTTCACTTTGACTTCAAAGATCCTTTGAGCCCTCAAAAATGCTAGGGCATCTTCATCATAGTCCTCATCTAGTGGAAGCACATTGATGCCAATAACATTTGTGAGTTTTCCAGTCTTCTTTGTTATCCTCATCCTTTTGGGTACACTCTTGATCTTCAAATGCTTCACAAGAGATACCTTTCTGGAACAAGGAGAATTAGTCTTCAGTGCCACATCACTTGGAAGTAGCTTCATTCCTTTCCCCTTCATCCACTGTAACACTCCACTAGCTGTGACTTTGTGGAAGTGTTTTCTTGAAATTACTTTAGTGGCTTCATCTTTCTTCTGTGGCAATTCAGGTTCAGAAGTCATGGATAATGATTTTGGAGGATCATTGCTAACAGTACCCACCCTAGACTTAGAGTCTTGTGTTGTGGTTAAAGTACTACTAGCAATGTCCTTGACTTGCTGAATTCCACTTCTTGTTTTCTTAACTGATTCCTTTGCCCCCTTGTCATCCCTCTTGCTATCATCAGCATCCTTTGATTTCTTTGAATATTTGCTCCTTTCCTTATCTCTCCTTGACTGAGATCTCCTTTCATAGGTTTTCTCCTTATCATCATCATCATCTCCATCCTTCTTTTTGTTCTTTTCTTTGACAGATTCAGGAATGACTCCATGAATCAGAAAAGATTGTAGAGTGTGAATCATCTCTAGTTCCTCAGCTGTCCTGACTCCCCTCTTGGCTCTTAGCATTTGCAGCACCTGGTTGATCTTTGCATTATTCTTTCTTGTCAAATCTGAAGGGATCACCAACTGGTCAATGCTGCTGTCTTGAGATAGACTTTGGAAGATTATTGTCTTTGGCTTTGAGATAACCTCAGGCAGTCTTTGATCTTGATCCATCTTCAAGTCATCAAACAGTCTCTTGTTGTTAGCCCCACCTTTTTCTATTAAGTCCATTATTGTTGACAGCTCAGTGAATCTCAGTTTCTCTAGAGTTTGAAAAGCTAGGTGCCACAAGCAGTTGTCCTTGCACACCATGATTATCTCTCTTAGATGGACATCCTTGATTTTCCTTACTGCAACTGTGAAGTACTTAATGTTTTCCTTGAGCTTCATTCTGTAAGTCCTTGCATCTTCTTGTGCATCTCTGTAGGTGGCTTTCAGAAACTCCAGGAAGGCCTCATCATGATAGATGTGAGAATTGGCAACTTCCTGTAGCTTGGCCTCTGTGATTGTTGTTGCTTTGGCAGGTTGAGCATTGGAAGTAGGTTGAGCAGGTTGAGAAGTGGAGATATCTTTTGGCATTGTGGAGGGATAGTAGGTAGTGGTGACTGTGCTTTTCTGGCCTTGTGCATTGATGACCTCTACAGGGGGAAGATTGATTGGCTTTATTGTCTCTTCAATGAGCTTGCCCTTAAGTTTTGACTGCTTGGCAGGTACTCCCCCTTTCTTTTTCACAATGACCTCCTTAACTTTCTCCCCCTTAGGCTTGGGATCAGACAAAAAGTCTTGAGCTTCACCAGGGATAGGCAGGTTCATGGATCTCATCATTGAAGTCATCATTTGTTGCTGCACCAGTAAGATGTTTGAGGTGTTGTTGCCTTGGTCATCCAGCTTGTCATTGAGTTGGCTTAAGGATGTAGATAGCATTCTGTTTTCATCCTTGAGAGAGGCCACTTCTTTTTCTAAGCCATCCACCTTAGAGAATAATTGTTGAGACCTAAATGAGTTTAGGGATTGATCTTTGACCCTGGCAAAGTCATATTTGGAGATGTCTGACAGAGGGACTTCATCCACCAACTTGTCACCATACTGATTTTTCCACATGACATTTATCATAGCATTTGAGGTGATGGTGGCTTTCGCTTGAGTTTCCAGTGAAGAAGCCAGTTTCTTGATGTTGTCTGTGACCATGGCAAGAGTCACATCCATCATGGATACATTTGTGGAGGTTTTCTGGACTTCTTTGAGGATACCATCCACCTTGGGAAAATCATAGAGATAAGAGTTCCTGAGCTTAGTGAGGGATCTGTCTGTCTCCTCCTGGATTGAAGAAATCTCTGATTGAAGCCCTTTCCCAAGATAGTGCAGAGCCTTCAGCTGGTTCTTGTACACATCATTCACAGCATCATAGATGGCAGCAGGAGAGAGATCCTTTGCATTGGAGCCCAGAGAAGTTAGGAATTCTTCTCTTAGAAAAGCTAGGGCATCCTTGAGCTTGAGAGTCCTCTTAGCATCCAACCAGGCATCCACATTTCCCTCTGGTTCAGCTGCATCCACAATCTTCTCCTGCTGAGCTTCAACATCCTCCTTGTGGCAAAGTAAGATAGCTTCATAATCAGCATTGGGAAGATTTGAGGTGAGGAGATGTTGAGCTATTTTGGAGAACTCATCAATCTGTGTTACATGGAGATCTTGTATGGCTTCTTCTGTCATTTTGGAAGGCACAGATGATGATCCTGAAGGCCTGTCATGGTGCACAGGCTTCAGCCATTCTGACATAGTGGCCTGAGCCAAGTGAGAGCTAGTGCTAGGCACTTCATGAGATGTAAGAGTTTGAGTCTCCTCCAGCCTTGGAATGGCTGTAGGGTCTAATGTTGTCTCCATTGAAATGGGATGTGTTACAACATTAGCCCTATTTGTCTGTGAAGACAGTTCCACATCCCTAAGGATGGGAGAATTTGGCACAGAGTCTCCAGTGAAAACCGGTGAATCCTCCATGTTTGTGTTGGTGTCATTAGGATATGCCCCAGCATGCATTCCCTGACCAACTAGATGTGGTTCCTGGGTGGTGAGCACAGTGTCATGCACCATGTCACTTGAAATTGGCTCAATCACAGGAGAGAATTGTGATTGATCAAAGGCAAGATTGTCATTGGAATGACTTTCTTGTTCAGAAGAAATTTTTATGGAAGAATCTGAGAGAGAAGTGGGGTTTAGACTAGATTTTGGCAACTCCCCCTGAGAAATAGGAGGAGTTTCAACAGTGATGTGCTCTCCACTCTGTGTGTCATCAGCCTTATCACTCCTAGGGTCAAGAGTGAGTTCTTGATCCTGTGCAGACTCAGTACAGGTTGTAGTGGGGAGACTACTCTTTTCAATGCCAATAACCTGTTGGGAGGCCATTGACAGTAGTAGGTGTACCCCTTTTTCCACATCTGAATTCTGTTGGGAGGATTCAGTGGTAGGTTTAGATTTTGACTTCTTCCTTTGTCTGGTAAGGGGTGACTCAGGATCCTCACTTCCTATCTCTACAGAGTCATTTATCACTGCTAGGGCTCTCTTCTTTGACTTCTTTTTAGTAACACCAACCTTTTGAGAGATTGATGCACTTGGTTGCCTATCCTCTACAGTGGTGTTTTCAGTAGGATTGCTGGATGGGATAGGAAGGCTGGGGATAGACTGTGCAGCTCCTTCAGTCTTAGCCTTCCCTGTCCAGGAAAGTTCATGATATATGGGCTTATCAAGTGGATAAGACTCAAATGTGTCCTGCATATGCTTGGTCACACTTAGAATCACATCCACTTGATTCCTTGTGTCCAATGAACCAAATAGTACTTTGGACATGGACTTGGAATAAGCCATTTTAGTGTTATCTATACCCTCCAATAGATGGACATTTGCATCAAGAAAATTTAAAATAACTTGAAGGAAACGAGGGTAAAAGATGTCATTACCTCTACCACGAATGGTCCTGCCTAGCCTCTGAGTCAATTCTTTGAGAATTATGGCTCCCACATTGATCTCCTGGTTGTTGGCCAAGGAGTAGGCTAGCTTCACAGCAATGTGACTGATATGGTCCCATCCTGTCTTCCTGCAGAGAAACACCTTCTGGAGTGCGTCAAGCAGAAATGACCACTCCCTTCTCACAAACTTCTTATTCAGCTTTCCAGTATCTATCTCATCAGCATACTGAATGAAGGTCATGAATTCTATGATTTGAGCATCTGTAGCTTCTTGGTCATGACCTTCCACCTTGAACCCCAAAGCTTCATTGATTTCCCTTTCACCAAATTGAAAGTGTTTGCCTCCAATTGAACAGCTAACCTCCTGGAATGAGGTTCCATCTTCCCTAGCCATTGTTGATACCAACGCCGTTCTCCAGAATCCTTCCAACACATCAACATACAAGGTAGGGTTCAGGGTTAGGGCTTGGCGTAGGTAGGAAGTGTTCAAGAACCGTACAAAACACTTGTACCTTGGGTTAGCCTCAGCCTCAGAGGGAATGGTGAGAAGATTGGTTTCTTTGGGAATTGTTAAAGGGATAGAGGATGATACAGTTTGAGATTTGGGTGCCATTTCGAGAGAGAGAGAGTGAAAATTAGAGTAGAGAATTTGTGCTTAGGTTTGAGAGTTTGAGAGCAATAGACAAGATGAAAAGTTGTGAACGGTTAGAAAAGGTATTTATATGATAGAGACACTGCGATATGGAGTTATGAATATGTACAGTCTATATGTATGTCGCGAAGTCAATAATAGCCTGTACCGCAAAGTCTTGCAAAATATATCGCATAGTCTCAACAATGAACTATGTCGCAAAGTCTTCAAAATGAAAGGATCGGGGAGACTTTGCGATATAGTAGAAATACCCTGTCTAAAGCTCTCTTTTAGGAATTTTAAGCAATTTGTCAGACTTTTATCAAATTTTGAAATAAAATTAATTTAAATCAAAATTCTGTCAACTATGGAGACTTGTCGATATAGTTATTCTAAGTCGCGAAGTCATAAAATTAACTATGTCGCAAACTCATGAAATGAACTATGTCGCGAAGTCTCACAATCTCAACAGTTTGCGATATAAGTCTGTTTAATTTGAACTATGTCGTGAACTCTGAAAATCATCTATATCGAGATGTCTCAAAAGCTCACAACTCCACTAACAAATATGATTTTGAAAAATATGCAGTAAAATACTGAAATATTTATAAATCATATCTCAGCTAATTTTCACTCCAAACAAATAGATCATTTAAATACAGTGAAAATTCACTGCTGCAACTATTAACCAGCATATTTACTTAGAACAACTGAATGAAGGATTGAGCATTCCAATTTCACTCACAAGTCTGTTGAAGACTGCTTCATTCAGAGGTTTAGTAAATATGTCAGCTAGTTGTTTCTCAGTTGGAACATAAGAGACTTCTATGGTACCATTTGCAGCATGTTCCCTAATGAAATGGTACCTGATCTCAATGTGCTTTGTAGTAGAATGATTAACAGGATTGGCAACTATGGATATTGCACTAATATTATCACACATTAGAGGAATGTGTTCTAACACTAGCCCATAATCCATGAGTTGATTTCTAATCCAAAGCAATTGAGCACAGCAACTTCCAGCAGCAATATATTCAGCCTCAGCTGTGGATGTTGCTGTGGACTGTTGTTTCTTACTAAACCAGGACACTAACCTTTGACCTAGGAATTGACAGCTTCCAGAGGTGCTCTTCCTGTCAATTCTGCATCCAGCATAATCAGAATCTGTGTAACCAACCAGGTTGAACCCAGTGCCCTTTGGATACCATAGCCCAAGATTAGGAGTCCCCTTCAGATATTTGAAAATTCTTTTGATGGCCATCATGTGAGATTCCTTGGGATCAGACTGGAACCTTGCACAAAGGCATGTGGCAAACATGATGTCTGGCCTGCTAGCTGTGAGATAGAGTAGGGATCCAACCATTCCTCTATAGACCTTGATATCAACTCTCTTGCCTTTCTTGTCTTCATCCAGCTTGATTGCAGTAGACATAGGAGTTTTAGCTGGGGATGACTCTTCTAAACCATATTTCTTTAAAAGATCCTTGACATACTTAGATTGGTTTATAAAGATGCCATCCTCCCTTTGATGTACTTGCAGGCCTAGGAAGTAGGTTAACTCTCCCATCATACTCATCTCATATTTACTTTGCATCAACTTAGAGAACCTTTCACAGAGTTTTTCATTTGAAGAGCCAAAGATGATATCATCCACATAGATTTGAACAAGAATGATATCATTTCCATGCTTCTTGAAGAATAGGGTTTTGTCAATTGTACCCCTGGTAAATTGATGCTCAAGAAGGAATTGAGATAGAGTTTCATACCAGGCTCTTGGTGCCTGTTTGAGTCCATAGAGCGCCTTGAGCAGTCTATACACAAAGTTTGGGAAGTCTTCACTTTCAAAGCCAGGTGGTTGAGACACATAGACTTCTTCAGCAAGATCACCATTAAGAAATGCACTTTTCACATCCATTTGATACACCTTAAAATCTGAGTGAGCTGCAAAAGCCAGGAAGATTCTTATGGCTTCCAGTCTAGCTACAGGTGCAAATGTCTCATCATAGTCAATGCCTTCTTGCTGACAATATCCTTTGGCAACCAGCCTTGCTTTGTTTCTTACTACCACTCCTTCTTCATCCATCTTGTTCCTGAACACCCATTTGGTGTCAATAACATTCTTTCCTTTTGGAGGTGGCACTAGTTCCCATACTTTGTTTTTCTCAAATTGATTCAACTCTTCTTGCATGGCAACAATCCAATCAGAATTCTTCAAAGCTTCTTCAATTAATTTAGGTTCCTCTTGTGACAGAAAGCAGCTATACAGACATGTATTTAATGTTGCCCTTCTTGTTCTAACTCCCTCACTAGGATCTCCAATGATTTGATCCCTAGTGTGGGCTCTGTCCCATTTCCTTGTGTGCCCCTGTTCATTTCCTTGATCTGTTCCAATCTCATTTTGGTTGACAGTTGCATTCTCTTCTTCTCCCCCTGTGTTTGTGAATCCTTGCACAGGTGTTTGAAGAAGATTGTCAACTTCAAGAATTTCATTTTCTAGAACAGTTTGAACAGGGGGTTCATCTTCACTTTCAGAATCCTCAAGATAACCTTGATTCTCAAATCTCAATAGCACACTGTCTTGATCACTTGTTTTCAGTCCTGGAGTTTTCTTGTCATCAAAGGTAACATCCATGCTTTCCATGACTTTGTGTTGCTCAGGTACAAACACTCTGTATGCTGTCCTTTCCAGAGAGTATCCAATGAAGATACCTTCAAATGCCTTAGCATCAAATTTTCCAACATGCTCAGAGGTATCTTTCATCACAAAGCACTTGCTTCCAAACACATGCAGGTGCTTGAAGGATGCTCTTTTTCCAGTCATTAATGAGTAAGGAGTTTTGCCAGACTTCTTATTGATTAATGTTCTATTTTGCACATAGCATGCTGTGTTAACAGCATCAGCCCAAAAGCTAGTGGGTAGCTTTGCATCCAGCAGCATTGTCCTTGCAGCTTCAATGAGAGTTCTATTCTTTCTCTCAACTACTCCATTTTGTTGAGGTGTTCTAGGAGCTGAGAATTGTTGAGAAATTCCTTTATCTTTGCAAAACTCATACAATGTTGAATTTCTGAACTCAGTCCCATTATCACTTCTCAAAGCAACTACAGAGGAACCAGTGCTTTGTGCTTCTTTATCAACTCTCTTGATATGCTCTATTATGACTTGGGGTGCTTCATCCTTGGAGAATAGGAATTCCACCCAAGTATATCTTGAATAGTCATCTACCATCACTAGAGCATATTTCTTTTTGGAGAGGGACATTACATTCACAGGGCCAAATAAGTCCATATGAATTAGTTGCAGAGGTTTTGAGTTTGTATTGAGCAACTTGTTCTTGTGACTTGATCTTTTAATCTTCCCTTTCTGACAAGCTTCACATGCTCCATCTTGCACAAACTCCAAGGCAGGCAAATCCCTGATGAGTTCTCTCTTGGTTAGAGAGTTCATTGCCTGAACATTCAAGTGAGACAGTTTCTTGTGCCACAGCCAGAATTCCTCATTTGTGGCTTTTGTGTAGAAACAACAAATTTCTCCCTTATCTGCAGCCTTGAGATTAGCTACAAACAAGCTTCCTTTCTTCACACCAGTTAGAACAACTTCACCACTTTCCCTTTTTGAGATTGAACAAAGGTCTTCATCAAATTCCACTTTGAAGCCTCTGTTGGTAAACTGTCCAATACTCAAGAGATTATGCTTCAGTCCTTCAACAAATGCTACATCTTCAATAATGACATTTCCAGATTTAACACTGCCATATCCCATTGTATAACCAATGTTGTCATTTCCAAAGGTTACTGATGGGCCAGCCTTTTCCTCAAAATGTGATAGCAGGGCCATATCACCAGTCATGTGACTTGAGCATCCACTGTCCAAGATCCATATGACTCTTTTATTGCTGTTGCCCTGCATTCACAAAGTGACTAAGTTGTTTTTGGTACCCACACTTGGTAGGGTCCAGATGATTTAGAAACATTTTGATTAATAATTCTTCTGTCATAAATTGCATTTCTCATAGTAGGAGACTTCACTTTTTCTGTGGCTTTGGAGTTTACACTCTTAGGCTCACATGAAGTTTTCACCCTCTCAACCCTGATTGGGGACCCTGTCCTATGAGAATGTATGTGTGTGTGTGATTCACCAGATTGTGCAGAGTCAAGTTTATGTTTAAGAGATAAACAGTTAGCAATCACAGTCACATAGCATGTCATGCAGTTTGGCTTACCACAGAAAGAATCATGACTAGAATTTATGCTTGCAGAAAGGTTACTTAGGTTGTCAACTTCAACAATTTCAGGCTTACTACACTTATGAGTCAAATGATTAACAGATAGGCATTTTTGACATTGTTTCCTGGGAGCATTTGGCACATAAGCATAGTTGTTTCCTTTGTTAACACCAACTTTACCGTTTCTGTTTTGTTTCCTTTTCTTAACAACTTCTTTCTTTGCTTTAGGACTCTTGACAAGATTGTCTTTGGTCTCTTTCTGATTGACAAGTTCAGGAAAGGAAGAAGTGTTCTTAGCAGCCTCATCTTCTTCAAGTAGTTGTTGCTTGATGATCAGTAGTTCCTCATCAAACTCAACAACACTCTTTCTGAAGATGGGCAGTTCAACACTTGACAGTATGGTTGGGGCATTTTTGTTTGTAAAAGTTTCCTTTCCTTTGCCCTTGACCTTCTTCCTTCCCTTGTCATTATCATAGTCAAAACCAACTCCAACCTTGCAGTCTTCAGTGTGTTCCTTGTGGTAGGTTTGAATAAGTTCAGAGGAGTTTTTGAAGCTTCTTAGTTTCAGTTCAGTTTCAGCAATTTGTTCTCTAAGGGCATTCTCTATCTGCTCAGCACAAATCACTTTGTTTTTAAGATACTCAACCTCCTTTTTCAAACCATCCAGGTTCACAACCATTAACTCAAGTTGCTCATTCTTTTCTGTAAGCTCAACATTCTTAGCAGTTAGTCTGTCAATTTCTTCATTAGCTACTAACATGCTAGTATGAATATTAAACATCTCAGTACTCATATCTTCAACAGTTTGCTTATATTGAAGGGGAGTCATATCAAGAGAAGTAAGAATAGGTACCTGACTTGAATCACCTTCATCAGAAAATGCCATCAGGGCATAGTTTGAGTATTCTTGTTCTTCTTCTTCATCAGAGTCATCCCAGCATTTTCCCTCAGCAATAAAAGCTTTGCCCTGTTGTTTCTTGAGTAGAGCCTCATACTTAGCTTCAAGCTCTAAGTATGCTTTGTCCTTCTTGACTTGTTTAGGCTTTTTGCACTCAGTGGCAAAATGCCCAAGTTCATTGCAGTTATAGCACCTTATTTTGGTCCTATCCACACTTCCTGTCTTGTATCCACCTTTAGCAGCACCAGCAATCCCTTTTCCTTTATTGAAGGTGTTTGAGCCACTAGATCCACCAGTGTTTCCATTATTGAACTTGGACCTAAATGGCTGCTTTCTTTTAAACCTTATGTTAGGATACCTCCTAGCCATATAAGCAAAAGATTTGTTTTCCATTTTGTCCAGCTCATCTATACTGTAGAACTCATCCTCTTCAGGTAAATCATACACAACCTGAGTTTCATCACCAGTGTCTTCAACTTCCAGTTCCTCAATCTTGACCTGACTGATTTTAAGAGAGTCCATTCTTTGACTTAGGTTGTCAGCAATAAGTGCACAGGAGGTATTAGCCACTAATCCTTGCTTTGCTTGAATAGATCTCTTTTGAAACAGCTCTAACTCATATGTCTTTAAAACACCATACAACACATCAAAACCAATCTTTGTCAGATCTCTTTCTTTAAGGGAAGAGATTCTTGGTTCCAAGTGATCTGGCAGAGTTAGTAGAAACTTCATATTGAGCTCTTCTGTTTCATAGTGTTTGTCATAGAGTTTGAGCTCGTTTATCAGCTTGTTGAATCTCTCAAACACTTCTGTGATTCCCTCTTTTGGCTGAGCCATGAAGGCTTCATATTGTGAAACAAGAATCTGCTTCTTGTTCTTTCTTACTTCAGTAGTTCCTTCACAGAGCACTTCTATAAGATCCCACATCTTCTTGGCACTAGTACAATGAGCAACAGTGCCATACATGTTGAAGTCCATAGATTCACAAATGATAAGTTGAAGATGTCCATCCAATGCTACTTTTTCCTTTTCAGGATCAGTGTATTTTAAGGGATCTTTGGGCACATGTTTTGCTGGTACAATCTCAGTGCCATTGGTTGTTTCACCAATCTCGATCATTGGAATGAAGGGACCATGCTTTAGAATATCTAAATACATGGGGTTAGAAGCTTTGATGAAAAGCAACATCTTCTTCTTCCATAAACTGTAGTGCTCCTTGTTAAAGGGAGGAATCTTGATACTGCTTAGTTTCTGTGAACTCATTCTTGATCTTTTCCTGTTTGTACGTTAACAGCCTACGCTCTGATACCACTTGTTAGAAATGAATACTACTAGAAACTAGACAGAGGGGGGGTGAATGGATAGTTTGATATATTTTTCGATTCTTGAAACCTAAGTAAACAACTGTATGTGATTATGATATGTAATATGCAGAAAGTAAATAACACACACAATCACTTTAATCTACTTTGTATAAGCAAATTAAATACTACAGCTTTCCAGGAAATTCACAATCGAATTTCTGGCTTCTAAACAAGAACAGTTTGAACTTGCTTGCTTACAGAGAAAAGAGCTTAGCAAATAACTATGTGTATCTCTCTTACTTCTTACAGTTGTGTGTGCACGATATATATATTCACCTATACAAACTAGGCACACACAATATTACACAGCTACCCCTTCTGAAAGTCCAACTTGTCCTGCCATAAGAAGTTCACTGTGTCAGGAAGGACCACCTGCTTTTCGGAGTCTTTCCCGTTTCTGTAGCTGCTTGTCTCTTATCTTTCTCTCCAAGTTTAGCTGTAGATTTGCCATCTGTTCTTTGGACCACCTTGCCAGAACAAATGCTTCAGTATTTGTCTCCTTTGATTCTTGGTTCTGTACCTTGATTTGTCTTGTTATAAACGGCTAAGTGTTGATATCGTGAACTCCACTTTATCCCTGACTTCGCGATCTCCCTTGTGAGGACTACGCGATATAGCCTTTGAAGACTTTGCGACATAGGTCATTTGATGACTATGCGACATAGGTCATTTGATGACTATGCGACATAGGTCATTTGATGACTATGCGACATAGGTCATTTGATGACTATGCGACATAAGGCTTCTGAGGACTTCACGATCTAGGCTCTTTTGACTTTGCTGACTTCAACACTTCACGACATGTGTCTTGAGGACTTCTCGACATAGTACAAAATGGACTATGCGATATAGTACTTCACGACATGGATATTGGTGACTTCACGACATAGCTTTCTTTTGACTTTGCTATATAATGCCTTAGACAAATTCCTGCAACTTATTTCTTCATAGCCTTATTCAACTCTATCCTGCTGCATGAACACTTCTGAACTTCTACCAGGATAATTATTCAATGGCCTATATATACAATCTAGATGCAAGAAACTTTACTAAGCTCATTATAAATCTGAGCATACATGATAAAGCTATTGTTCATGAGAACAAGACAAGTACATTTAGAGACCTATACTCTATCCCAGTGATAGAAATCACTAGGTCATGTAGTGTGACATAGTCACATAGTGTAGGCTTGTTAATAGTGGTATTCAGACATGTCTTGAGCCTAACAGGTACATAGAGAACATTTTCCAGTGTAATGTTGTTTGGAAGGACAACTGTACCTATTGAATTTATGGGAATAGTATTACCATTTGGTAGGGAAATGTGTAAAGGATTAGAAAGAGCAGTTAATGTGGTAAACAAATGACTATTAAAACACATGTGGTCATTAGCACCGCTGTCAATGATCCAGACATTGTCACTATTAGAATGAGAAAGACAAGCAACAGAAGAATGATTTTCAGGAATTGTACCAGCAAAATTTGTAGAAGATGTTGTAGAATCAACAGGTTGAGCTGTCTTGAGAAGAGTCACAAGCTGGTTATACATTTTTTGAGTTAATCCTGTAGAAGACGTAAGACCAGTTTGCACATTAGTAGGCGTTGCAGGGATACCAGAAGAAATTGAATCTTGACCAATACTAGTTGTCTCCACATTTGCAGCAAATTTCTTTGGTTTGGTGAACTTGAAATCACTAGGGAACCCATGCAACTTGTAACACTTATCAATGAGATGTCCAGGCTTTTTGCAATAATTGCAATGCTGAGTGGATTTAGAACGAGTATCTGAATATACTCTTTGTTTGTTCTGTCCAGAGTTTGTAAAGTGTGAACTTCCAGTGCGATGAGTAGTAGCATTAAGTGATGCAGCATCAGTCATAATGTGCGTAGACGATGAGTGGATTTCTCTTTGAGTTTCTTCCTGAAGGATCAAATTATAGACTTGACTTATAGAAGGCAAAGGAGAGTTCATCAGAATTGAACCCCTCATAACACTGTAAGTATCATTCAAACCCATAAGAAACTGTATGACACGTTGATTTTGCTGAAGACTTGACATCTTTTGAGAAGCTCCACAGGAGCAACCACAAGTACAGACGGGAGCAAGACAGATAGAATCTATATCATCCCATAGCATCTTCATTTTGGTAAAATATTCAGCAATGCTACTATTTCCCTGATTTATCTCACTTAATTCTTTGTGCAATCCAAACATTTGAGCACCATTTGAAACTCCATACCTATCCTCCAATTCTTTCCACATTTGCTGTGCTGAGTTAGCATAAATGACACTACGAGCAATTTGCTTAGACAACGCACTCAAGATCCATGAAATGACCATGTCGTTACATCTAGACCAACTTTTGAACAAAGGAGAAGTAGAATCTGGTTTAGGAACCGTTCCATCAATAAAACCTAACTTGTTTCTTGCAGACAATGCAATCATCATGGAACGTTTCCAATTTCCAAAACCAGTTCCATCAAAGAAATCATTAACTAACTTCATACCAGGACTATCAGAGTTTTGCAAATAGAGTGGATTGTCTTGATCAAAACGGACAGTTTCAGTTGAAGAAGATGAAGCCATGACTCAACAAACTTTAATATCAAATAACGATGGAAAATAACAGAATGCTGAGCAACACAATTACAATTTCTTGATATATCGTGATTAATACGATATCAGAAGAAAGATTTGATAAGAAAGTGAATTGATAAGAAAGTGAATTGAAGTTGAATTCAAATAATCGATGACAGAATGAAGAAATACTGTACTTAAAACATAGGCGTAATTGAAGAGATTACTTGATGAATTTGAAGAAACGTAATTGAAGAGATTACTTGATGAATTTGAAGAATTCGTAGAATCTCGCCGAGAAAGAGACTAGTTTTCGAGCAAGTGAGAGTAACCGTTCCTAATCATTTCTTGAAGATCGTATTTGCTCTGATACCATGTGAACATCTGAACAGCTACATACTCAAGTATTGAGAGAGAAGACATAAGAGTAAAAGTGTTTTGTACATTGCAGAATTACAGAATTACAAGATGAACCAACTGAGTGTACTAGCCTATGTTTATATACAGTCTAGCTATCAGATTCTGTTGTAACTAACTCTTACTAGATTCTGTTACAACTAACACTATGAGCTGTACAACTAACACTATGAGCTGTACAATAGCTGTACAATGCTTAGCTGTAAATTACTGAGCTGGAAATTAAATTACATTTCATTTCAGGTTATATCTCCAACAACACATGCATGTGATGTCCTGTACTCCTATTAATCATTTTATTGTTTATATAAATCAAACCCGAAATGGTGACAGAAACACTCCCCCGCTAAGCTAATTGGCGTGGCTTCTACTGTTTCCGTTTTTTTTTGGTTAAGTACTGTTTTGATATTTGACAAACGTGATATGAACTTGTGTCTCCAAGTGATACAAAGGACCTTATTTCCGAATTGTGATATTTAGGATTAGTTACTTCAAATTTGTGTCATTTAGATTCTTTTCTTAAAAAATATTATATGAATTTGATTTTATTTTAATATTGACACAAAAAATTGGTTCGCCTGGGACCCCCGGTATATGAGAGCCGGCCCTCCCATGCACCAAGTTTTGGATAACATTATTAGCGAGAGTTATCTACTCGATATACCGCATTATGGTAAGAGAAGTTAAAACCGGTACCTCCGAGGTTTGGAGGTTTTATGATTGAAAATTGCAAAATTTTGGAAGCATTGCCAGTAAATTTTGGAAACGTTGAATCCCTGACAAAGCTAAATGCAGAGAGACTAACTATTTTGAAGTTACCAGATTTAGTCAGACAATCTTGGTAAGCTTGTTGAGCTGCGCTCAAGTTATTATTCTAACCTTCAAACTCTTCCCGACACCATTTGACATGAGATCCCCGGAGATTCTAGATATAACTAATGTGAAAAGCTAAAAGTATTACCAGATCAGCTGTGGAAGCTTTCAAGTTTAAGGGCGCTAGAAGCACGTGGAGCTGCTCTGTAAAAAAAACTTCCAGAAATGAACTCAAGCCAAATTCATTGCAAATGCTGAATTTATCTGAGGCTCATTCAGGGGAACGATGTAGAAAATTTTGGAACTGAAGACAACTTGACTAATTTGTTCTGTTTTCAATTACATTAAATTTCAATTTATATTTAATGACCCTTCAATCTCATGCATATGCAAATAGATGCTAGAGCTTATAATTCCTTTGCAGATATTAGTAGTATTGCACTCGTTCCATCATTTGTTAAAAAACTTGTTTTGCTTGACACAAGTCCTCCTTGTCAAATAACTTCAACAAGTTTTTCTTTTAACTGCATTTCAGCATATTGGTCATCTATCAATGTCATGGCTTATATCCTGTCACCAGATATGAGCATCTCAAGAGACAAAATACTGCATACTTGAAGAGTAAAAGGACGCCTCGACCATGATCAGATACTAGTATATGTAAACATATATACATAATCAGATAATCTTTTACTTTGCATATTACATCACCTGAACACTCTCCAGATCTGAAACTTTTAAATATGTAGGGACAAACAATTTGCACAAGGTGGACTAGTGTGAACATTTCATCAGGGTTAACCAAATTTTTGTGAGCTTAAGCTCATTATAACATAATATAAACCCTTGCCTCTTTGGAATCTCACTCAGGTACATACTTAATCAACCGACCATGACCTTCCATCCCAAATATTAATATGGGAACCAAAGCCTCATGACCTAACTTTGGCAAGACGAGCCCTTATTTCCTCTAGTTCTTCCTCGTCATCAGCAACTTCTTCCTACACATTCACAACACAAGACCCCAGGAAAAATTAGCTCTTTAATATGCTCAGGGAAAAATTATTCAAGTGATCCTCCTAAAGAGAATGATGTTCCCGTTTTAAAAATGAATAAATGTTTTCCCTGTCTACATTACAACTACCTCATCTTCAACAGACTGAGCAGGTTGCTTTAGTCTCTCTTTTCTGGCTGCTTCTGGAAGCTGTGCAGCAGTTTCACCAGCTATTGCTGTCAAGACCTTGTCAATTTCTTCTTCAGTCTCTTCTTCCAGATCCTCTGAATCAAGTGCAGAATCAAGAGAATCATTCACCATCTCTTCTATTATGCCAGCCTGTGAACATGTAACTGAGCCGATTATAGACCCATGTAGCAACAGTAGAAAATGGGGGAAAAAATACTTTGTTTACAACTAGACTTGATTCCAAATTCCAAATTCCAAATTACTATAAATGTGATGACATAATTCTTAGTTATGCAGCTTCTGCAAGAACTACTATTTCGAAAGTTATATCAGCACGAACCATGAGACCAGTAATCACCAAGGCAATCATACAACACCGGTTGTACATTTTAAGTTTTTTTTAAAACAAATCCACTACACTACTTAAAAGCTAACATCAAGTTATAATTTTACAACAGTAAACATGAATGAAACACCACTTCTTTGCAACCATGTATAATAATTTCTGGTGTAACATCATCCAGTTTTTACAGTAAATAAGCAACAACCTGGTTAATGGCTACAATTTTCACAAACCTGTTTGCTTATTCTATCAGGAAATGCAGACCTTAGGAAATCTCAAATATATGCATTTGTGACTGGTTACTAAAACTCCCCTCTAAACGTCTTAACCTGCTATTCATGAACCAATAATCTGATCATAGTGGAAGTGATAGGAAAGTTTAGACCGTGATCCTGCCCAGGTTATACATTGCAATTCTATAACCTACAAACCCACCACCACTTTCCTGCGTTGCTCCAAAAGTTATCAAGGTAACTTGTGAACATTATCAGTGGACACTGTAATATAATACTACATTTGTAAACTCATAGTCACATACTTTACACTTTTGATCTCTCTTTAGTCTTTTAACTTATTATCAATCGTCTTTCTACCTTTTACATTTTCTATAGCATATGACTAAAATCGATACAGATATTATTGGATACATGACGAATTTCTTTTTCATCCACTTGGTCAATTTATACTATATTCTCCAAAGTTTGCCTAGCTGATAATTGCATTATATAAGATTGCTTTGAATGTCCCAGAAGAAAGAATTAGGAGGAACAGGAAGTTGGGGAGTGATAAACAGATAAAGCGAAAAATAAAGCTGTTTGAATATTAACTAACACGTTGAACTTTTCCTTCCCAAGAGCTTAATAGTTAAAACCTCAATGATTATCTAAAAATCCTGATCATGAAAAATGAAAAAATTTCGTTTATGCACAAACTATGGAATGATTTGAATTAAAATCAACATAATCATTTCATAGAAGACCCAACAACCAATAGATAGGAGTATTATGTTGCAATTACATATAAGTTTAAAGGGAATAAATATCAAAAGAGTTCCTAGCTTAACAAATATGTGTTTCTGTGAGATACATTAGTACACACATGGATGTGTGAGCTAATAATAAGCCTGTAGAAGGATATGGAGAGTGTCACAAAGTACTTATCAAACCACTTATAAGTATCAATGTTGATAACACCTCCACATAATTACTGCAGCACCCAGTCCCACATGTTCAAGGTGGAAAACTTTATTCAGAATATTAGGCTTCCCAAGTATACCACATACAATCATGATATTTAGAGGGTATTTGGTGGGCATGTGGTTAACCCGAATTTGTTGCACTTTGAACAGTATTGCGGGCTTATTTTGGACTAGTATTGGGGTTGAACAAGGATTTTCGATTCGAGCTCGTGATTTGGATGGTGTTTCACAATTTGGAATGCAACTATGCAAGGCATGTACAAAGGGAGTTGGAGCTAATAGAATCTTTTTAGAGAAATAAATAAACAGACCTTTGTCATTTCTTTGCTGAATTCTTGCATTGTTACAGCCATTTGAGGAGCCTTCATGAGGTTATTGACGATTTTCATGACTTCAGCACTCTTGGACAAATGTCCCACTGTTCGAGCAATAGCTGCAGAATAATGGAAGTGTAAACTGCAATCAGATTTAAAAGCTGACATAAATGTTCAATCTAGAAGTAATCTCATCTTTGCAAATACATCCACTACTTGGACACCGGAAAAGGTTGAAACATGAATAAAGGAGATGGAGAAGTATATTATTCCAATAGACTTCAATGATAGAACATAATCATGAAGATTCTTCCTCCTACACATTCATTTTTCAG
Organism: Heracleum sosnowskyi; assembly: GCA_030848705.1. NCBI lineage: Eukaryota > Viridiplantae > Streptophyta > Magnoliopsida > Apiales > Apiaceae > Heracleum > Heracleum sosnowskyi. The sequence goes on along the minus strand of CM061241.1, from coordinate 64,898,191 downwards.
AAACAAGTATAAAACAGAAACAATTCATCATGATATCTTATACATCTTGCAGAATAGGGTAAAGTGCCGTGATTAAAGCAATCTTACTGTCTCCGTCTCCGCTCTTAGTAACTAGGTTAAAAATATGATTAAATATAATAACTCCATTAAAATGTTCATAGTTGCATTAAGAGCAGCCTCTGTAAGAAGCATGGGGATCTGAATCTAGTAATGAACTGCTTAGATCTAGTCATCCACTAGTAAAAAAGTCAAGAACGATTTAATTGATAAATATTTATGTATTTCTGTGTGGCGATGCAAACTATAATGTAATGACCAATTGACCATTATATATAATAACTATACACCTGGCCATTGCTGCATGAAGAACACTCTTATATAAAGAACAATAAAGAACATTATAGAATCTTACATAAAATTGCATTTATATTTTAATTTTCACATCAAAAAAGGTCTTTTATGAATAAAAATATAATCTAACAAAAAATTAGGATCAAATTTAACATGATTACACATAATTTCATTGTTACAAACACGTATATAAGATTCTTTACTGGATTCTATGTATTGTTTAATTTTTAAAATTAGATGAGATTCTACGTTAAATTCGATATGTTAGGTTTAATTGTTGTTAAATATTGTGATTCTAATCTTAACAAATCAATTTTTATGAAAAATAAAGTGTTATGATGGTATTCTTTATTGTTCTTTACATAAAATGTTCGTCCTAGAGTGCAACTCACACCACTTATTGGGTACTACGGATTATATGCAAGATAACCGATATATGTGCTACTGACAGATCATTATCACAATTAATCCATTTAATCACTTTATTTGCAAACTGAAGAAACAATTTTTAATTATACATATAATATAAGCAATGAAACAATTATTAGAGAGAAAAACTATTTTTTTTTAAAAAGGGAGGACAGTTAGAATTAATTATTAAATTATTAATACAATTAATATATTTACTAAAATATATATGTACATCTGGATTGATTATATACATTAAAAACGGTTTATATATTACTTACATTGATTACTTTACAGATACGTGTTTGTGCGTGTGTGTGTGTGTGTGTGTGTGTGTGATACTTGTATCGGACTAGTCCTGTTTTGCCAGTCGGTCAACTTGTCTAAAATTGAAGCCATTTGGTCGAGTCAATGGTATTTTTCTGACTTATTTATTAGTCGACGCCTTCGCAACCATGTTCTCTTTGCTTCGTATGATTTTTTATTTCTACAAGTACTATGCAACATTCAAACTTTGGTCAATCATGTCTCCTGCATAGCAGATATGAAGCTGAATATATTAGTGATCACAGCATCGCCAAGGTGACGATTTGGTATCCTGGCAACGTAAAAAAGCAGAAAGTCCTGGTTAACAATTTTAATTTATTTACATATTGACATTAGCCATAACAAGTGTAGAATACTAAAAGGTCACTCCCACAGGAGCTATAAAATATTTATTCTAAGAACATATATATATATATAAATGGTGATCGCTATAGGACATCTTATTGACATGGCATCCTGGAGCTCCTTACAAAGGTCAAATAGCCGTATCAACTATGCATGCAACCAGGTCAATTGAGAATATTTAGTCAATAGTAAAAAGATCAAGGCCGCGCCAACAAGGCCAACAAGATATTATGAATATATATGAGTCCCTTTAAAGCATTTAATGTATGGAAAAGAAGTTACAGAACAAACTTATAATGCAAAAGTCAACCTTAACAGTAACACCCCATTTTTTTCCCCATCAATAAACAATCCCAAATGCCCTTCTTGTAGGAATTATATTGATCTTGGAATAACAGTTCACAAAACATGAATTTGTAGGAGGAAAAAGTATGCAAATTAAGTAACTCATCACCATGTGATATAGTTACATACAAATAAATCTAAATGCAAAAGTATGAACGCAAACATACCAACACTTTCTCCAAGGTGCATTGATATTGAATTCAGTTGAGCCTTGTTTTCATGAAGACGATTCACAGTCCGCCTAGATTGAATAATCTCTTTCGCAAGTGACTGAAGATTTTGACAAGAAACAAGTAACCAAAGAGAACCAAATAGATAAATAAAACAAATAACTAATCTTACGTGCAATAGCCACCGAGAAAACCTAGTTCTCCTAAAAATTCAGATATGAAATTTTGCATTCAAATCTTAGATGATGTTTAAATCCAAATCTACTTTTTCAGTTTTCTAAGAATAAACCCGATGGTTTGGAATGACTAATGGACATGGAGAACTAATTCACTATCATTGAGTTCCAGATCATAGGAGCTGCCATTGCAACCATGTATATTGGTGAAATCCCAAGGTCCTGGACTTATGGTATATATGTTTTAGAGTTGGAAATAACACTCCGTATAGTGATACTTTCAGCAAGATTTTAAAGCTAGGTTTGTAAAACGAGGCTGAAAACTCAATCAGTTGTGGCAAACCTCTAATGTGGAACAGAAGTCAGTTATGAGTAACATTCCAAGTCTTAAAAAGATACATTTTGTTGAGAACTTTGTAAGAGGATAACAAGGTGACACTAGAAGGAGGTTTGTTAAGTGATCGGCCTAGGAACACGTGTCAAGGCTATTTAGACACTAAGAACAAGCAAGAAAATAATTTTCACAGGAATATATTCAGAGTGGCACACGGAGGAAGCTATAAATCTTGCACAGTTTCTCAGGCCAGTTGATGAGGAACGAGAATGAAAATAAAAGGAGTCTTTTATTTTCACTAGTAAATAGTTTATTTATATATGTAGTCGAGAAATTAGTTTATTTACATATATGTTTTATGTGGGGCTAGTAGTTTATTATTTAGTAGATTATATAATAAGCCCAATTGTTATCGGGCCGTAGTCCATTAGGTTACCTAGTTAGGTTTTTTTATTCCTATACAAGTCGTGTAATCCCCACATATTACCTACGCTTTGATTATACACTTTTCTTGGGAATAATATTATTGATTATTCTTGGGATTCGTATAATTCTCTGCGTTTATTGCTTTTCAAATATCTTGTCCCACATCACCAGTACCTCCAGAACCAATATCCCTGCTACTACTAACAACCAGAGCACTAAACAGTCTTTCCTACTGACCCTATGGCTCCTGAGGTCACTGCCGCAGCGCCTAGTTCTCTCATACATGTACACAGAAAAAATAAAAGAAGAGAAAGAACTCTATTTTAACTGTGATGACAAATACTTTCCAACAAATGAATGTAGAAAACCTCAATTTTTTAAAAAAAATGTGAGAGAGCTAACTGAAATGCTGATTGATTATGACAAACCACTCTGACTAAAGTATATCACTGATCCAGATGAAAAATAAAGGGGGCGTTTGGATGTATCAGAGGAATGGGAATGGAGGGTATGGGAATGGGGGTTAATGGGAATGAAAGGGGAACCCAAGGGGTAGGATGGGTTTACTTTACCCACCTGAAGGGACTGAGGTTCCCATTCCACACAACTAAATTGCCAATCCAAACACTATCATTTGAGTTTAAGGTTCCGATTCCCAATAACCGGCTTCATTAACCATGAACAAAACGCCCCCAAAGTATACACCGGATAGTGTGAAGTGATTCTTACAGCACTAATCATTCAAGGAAAACCAGAGCCCTTACAAGTTTATAGGACATAGGGACAGATGTGAGAGGTTCCCATTCATGGGGGCAATAATACTATTGGAAATATAGGTAGCTGGCACATTGAGCTTAATCCAAATTTCTGCAGTAACTACGAATATCACTTCACCTAATAGAGCTCAAGCACGAAATACAGCAAATGATGATTTTTCTTGGAAAATAAAGGACGCAGCTTCACTACTTCAATTAATTGGTTCGTTCAAGTATACTAATACGCTTCTCATATCATCCTCCAACTAATGGGATTATATAAAGGGTGAAACAGTGTCTAGAACACTATTATAGAAGCATGTGTAGTCAATCACTTGAGCATTGTTCTTCTTGGTAGTCCTTTGCAGTGTAGTGGTAATGACTACCACCAAATTTTCCCTATATCTCTAAACCTAGGATCTCTCTGAAATGTTTATTGACAGTTTTTATCTCTAGTTCACTCCATGTCAACACTTTTATGACTACAGTTCAATCACCCATTTGTGACAGACACACTAATTCTAAGTAACAGAATTAGCAATTGAATAACTGGTTCAGACTTCAGAGCTAATCATCAAAAAACAACTAACCGTGTGGGGTGGAAATAATGAAATCTACCACAAATATTTGCACTTTCCAAGACATTTCTTTTTGATTTCTCAGGAACATAATACAATGTCAAAAATCATTCAGAAGCAATTAAATGGCACCAAAGTATCTATCCCACATAACTTTAAAATTCAAAAAAAATCGCTGGATTTTGGTTTAATCATGTCAAGCAATTGCTTATTAAACCATTACTGTCCCCATAACGTGGACTCCGCGATAACCATACCTAATTACAAATAAAGTCCCCCCCCCCCCCCCTGGTAATTCATTAATCAACGAATTCTTCCAGGACGGTTAAAAAGTAAAAACCTTGAAAACCAAATCTACCAAATAAACAACTTCGAACATCAGACTAACAGAACCCCATAAAATACATTATCCACAGAGTACAAGCAAAACCCGAAAACTCAATTAACTCATCTCTCCCAAAAAAATCATTCCTTTCACCTCATACATTCATCTTCACTAAAAATTCACAGCAACAAAAATATTCCACAACCGCAAACACAAAAACGAACACGACCCAAAACCCGAAACGAACACAACAACAAATTACCTTAGCAGAACCCATATCATTCCTTTTCGCAGCTTCTTTAATCGCTTTCTGCACATTCTTCTCTTCTCTCTGAATATCTAGACCAACCCATTACACAAAATCAAATTAGGGATCTCAAAAACACACACAAACACACACAAAATTAAAAACCCACCTCGAATTTGACGATCAACATTAAGACACTCTCTACGAAGACGTCTCTGCCACTCTCTCAACTGTTTTTGTGGCTCTACTTTTGGCTTCAACATGCTCCTCACTTTCTCCATCTTTAAGTAATAAAAGTGTTTGATTTGATTAAAGATTGATGTGGGTAGTAATTATTTTGTGAATGAAGATGGTAGATTCAAAATCTTGATGTTGGGGGTGGTAAAGATCTGATCTTTATGAGTATTTGATGATTGAAAATGGAAGAAGATGAGCAACAAAATTGTAAAGTTAGAAAATTTTGACTCTTAAAAGGCAAGTCTTTGCTTTCTTTTTCATTCGAATATGTTCTTTTCTTTTCCATATAAAACTAATTATTAATTAATCAAAATAACATCTAAAATCTTTCTATCCAATAAAAATTATCCTTCACTAAATTTTGAAGTAAAAAATGTATTCTTAATAGAAACTAACTTCAATACTCGTTCATATGGGGTTGCTCTAATTTACTGAACAAGATGTTATTTTTGTTCTGATATTTTATTATTTTTAAGTTTACTAATATGTTATTTAAGTAAATCAATATATATTTAACTTTAAGTATATTTGTTCGGGTCATTTATCAATTTAGAGAAAAGCAATGGTAAAATTACCTTACTTATTGTTGTGCCCGAAATCTCACATGAACTCAATTTAAAGCTCATATCTGTTATAAGTCCAGTAGTGATGTATTGGGTTAGGATTGTGGGTACCGAAGTGTAGGTTCGGGACATCATGGTGTAGATTCAGGGTACCAGGATAGGTCCGGGGTATCAAGGACGGTGAAAGGTATTGAGGTTCAGGTGGTCTGAACCACGGGACTGCTCTCATATGCCGAGTGCTCAAGATCCCCGGAAGGCAGAATGCTAGTTGGATAAGGACTTTATTTCCTATTGTTTAGAAGTACGGAATTACTCTTAGGAAAGGAGTTCCGATCATAACAAATACGTGTTGGATGGAGCAAGTGCAATCAGTATAGGACTTGTATTGGTGGTTTCAGATATACATTACATGCATGAAGATTTATAGGACTTAGTGATGGATGTGGACTAGGACACTGGAAAGCTCGGCTGGAGGTACATAATTCGACTATAACTCTAAGATGGATCATCTTAGAGTGGCCGAATTCACAGCAAGGAAGAAGTATAAACTTAATAGAACTACATGGGGCTCGATTCCTATAAATAGGATATGTAGGCACTTGACTAAAGGATTCAGATTTTCACTCTCTACACGCATAAGGCTCGTGTATTCTTTGTGATACATATTCCGGTGAACTGACTGGCCGTGTAGGATTTACGCCGCCCACTTCAACCGATGGTTTTGTCAACTCAGCCCCCGGAGACATACTTCGATTATCCTGTACTTATTGCGAGCTTCAAGTTTGTAGCTGCAAACCTACAGTTCTGTCCGATAACCAAGGATACGTTCTACGAATATTCCAACGAGATTCTCTCAATTGTGTTGTACCAAATTTCTCTCACAACACTTATCATAGGTAAGATAATTATCTAAAACTAGTATTTTTGCCCGCTACGCTTTGGCATTATTAAATTATAAATTTTTTTCTCCAATTGATTTAACCTTAAGTTAAAAAAATATTAATTTTTTCTCTGCAATACGATCTTTTATTATCTATTGTGCAAGAATACTTTTTTCTAAAAACAAATTTGCAAAAACATGTTTTATCCATTTTTTGTTCATCAAATACGGCTTTGCAATCAGCTGTAGAAGCTCGGTGGAACCAAATGCAACTTGATATGCAAACCAAACCAACTTCAAATAATTTATATAAAAACATTATAAAAAAAAGATGCACCCGATTCTTTTTTTATTTTAACATAATTTTGTAAATATTTTTAAAAATAGTATAATCACAAAAAAGTGAAAAATAAGATGTAGTTTTGATAATTCCCAATGTTTGTGGGGGGGGGGGGGGGTACTGATTTTAAGATCTATTTCCTTTTTTTTAATTCTATAAATTCTATAATTAAATTCTTAATTAAATTTATAATTGAATTTTAGAATCCAATTTATAACAGAATGGTAAGAAAATGTTAGTTAAATGTTAAAGGGGTTTTCTTTGAGTTTATTGTGTCTTTAATATATTTTTTGGTAACTTGTGCCCATTAAATTTTACACTGTCAAAAGTTTAAAGTTTTGTTGTCAAAAGTAACCCCTCTCTATTTTTTCTCTGTTTCGTCTTCTCCAGGTATTTCTTACTTTTTTCACTTTTGTTTTTATGTTTGCATGTTGTTAGTAATTGATTAAATGATATTGTTGTTTGAATTGTTGTGTTACCATTTGAAGATTCAATGGTGTTATCATTGTTATCTTTCTCATTATCTTTTCTTTAAATTTCATAGTTATGGCCACTGAAAAAATTGAGTTTTGTATGATATCTTTGATTTTTGCTTCTTCTTCTTATGAGAAAGGCTAATTGGTATGTTCTGCCTTTATATTATGTTATCCTCTTTTATATTTATTCTATTTTTATGATTTATCAAACCAAATTGTTTTGTAATTTTACATGCAGAGTCTTGTTTTACATTTTTATTGTGAATTTGGAAAGGAATTGCCTGAGAAGTTGTTGGTACATGTTCCGTGTGGTCGTGTTTGGTTGGCTCGATTTGTTCAGGGTTCTTATTATATTCAAGGTCTTAAGGATATGATGTCTTATTATGGCTTGAAACCATACCATATGGTTTTGTTGCAATATGTTGGGGGAGCTAATTTTAATATGCGTTTTTTCACACCTTATGGAGTTGAAATGAAGTATCCAACTGATCATGATGTTCCTGAATTTGCTGTTATTACAACTGACATGATTTGTACTGATATTGAGGAAGACAAATTGTGCTCTACTTTTAATTACAATGTTTATCGTAATTTTGCAGGGCTGTATAATTTGGTTATCGAAAGCAACCATTTGAGTGGTCAATCATTTACGAAGGTATACAAATATTATGAGTATTTAATTTTTTATAGCAAAGATTATTTCTACATATATATGTCCTAATTTCTGTTCAATGCAGGTTTTATCGGAGTATGCATGTTATCAATTGAGACTGAATGATTCTATAAAATATATAAGACTTGGTTTTGAAGAACATGATTGGAAGATTGGCTTGAAAGGGGTAGATGATGAAGTTTTTTTTAGTAAGACCTGGTTAATATTAGCTGTATCAACATTGCCATGTACAACATTCTTTTTAATATTGGTATACAAATCACTCCTTAAATTGGTTTGATGAGTGCGTAACCACCATAAACGCGATTGTTCGATACATGAAAATGCATCAACAACGTATTGTTGGAACAATTTGTTAGAAAATGGAAAGTTTGAGGCATATTTTATATATGTTCTTGATGGAATTTCCGGAAACTAACAATTGGAGGTTGTTCCTTGTAATGAGGACTTAAACTTTCATGTTTGGATCTAAGACATTTTCTTAGTGTAATCCATAAATAAATTGAGTTGAAATAGGTTGCTTGAAATGGGTTATGTGGGTTGGTTATATTGAAATAACTTGTATCCCACATAGAAATGGTAATGAGAGGTTGGTGGGTTTATATAGAAACATGTGCAAGAGTAGTGTACAACTACTAAGGCATGTGGGTGTGCATGGTGTTAGTATGTGCCTCACGCGCGCACACACACACGCGCGCGCCGCCGTCGCCCGCCTCGCCACGTCACGACTCAGGTCAGGTCAGGTCGGGTCGAAGGGCGATTTGGGCGAATGTCTCGGCGTCTCGCGTACGCGAGGCGACCTGGGCGAGGAATTTTAGTACTTGTTTATTTAACATTATTTATTGATTTAATTTAACAGTATCAGTATTTATTTGTAACAGCTATTCGAACTGGGTCAGGATTTATATTAAATCCTGATGGACCAGTTCTTGGATTAAAATCTTGATGGCCTGGTCAGTACTTGGAGTGAAATCCTGATGACTACTGATCCTGATGGCCTGTGTCAGTACCTGGATCCTGATGGCAGGTCCAGTCCTGACGTAATCCTGATGGTCGGTCAAGTACTGATGTCACTCCTGACGGACAGCAAATCCTGATGGCTTGACTTCAGTATTGATGGTGATCAAATCCTGACTGATATCAAATACTGATGACAACTTTTATGGTAATTAAATCAGAATAATTAGTATTAAATGTCATATCTTCAGTTACAATATTTGGTCTGTTACGCTTTATTTTGTATTTTATATATACAAAATAGAACGTTTGACTAAGGATATAGACGTAACTCTGAAAACCCTAGCAACTATCATCTTCTCTGTTCTCTCTTAACACATACAGATTAATTACATAGTTCTTGGGCGAAGTGAGGTGCAGGTCGATGTTGATCATTGTCATATCTGTGAGTGGATTGATCTGTGTTGTTTTATCCTGGGAGTGATATTGCTGCAACCCAACACAGCGTAAGTGGGGCAATAATCTCTTCAAGAACAGTCAAGACTTCTCTAAGCCTTGGCGACTCAGCTGTTTATTATCTTTCAGTATTTGTTAAAGCTCCTGAGAGATAAGTGTTCTTTCTTGTCTTGTTATTTTCAGTCTCTAATTATATTATTGTTTCGACCTTTGTGTTTGTTTCGTTTATTGGTTATTTGCATGTTCTTGTTAATACAAAATATATATAACTGCCATATTGTTGCTGTGTAGTTGTTAATTAAACCCAACACAATCTGCCTACTAAACGTGCAGTCATGCCTAAAGATGAAGCAAAAATTTAATCAGTTGCAACAAATAGTATAACATGGCATTATAGTTCTATATAAAAAAATATGGATTAAAAAGCATAATACCTTCATTTGGCCGAACTTGAAACTTGTATGAGTAATAATCTTTCATTGTTATTCTCTGTCTTTTTTTTCGACTGATTTTCAGCATTAACATAATGAATATCATCATGGTACCCATCTTCCCCATCAGGAAATAGTAAAGGATATTGTAGTGCCATTAATGATGGATGAATGGTGGAAATACGCTCAAGATCTTTATTATGTTTCTCAATTATAATATCCCATTCACCAACGGTAGTTTCTTCATCGCCAACCAATATAGAAGCTACTTCATCTGAGGGTGATATATGATTTTCCCGACCACTCTTAGAACGACATACTTTAATATGAATTCTGAGGTCTCTAATTGGCTGTTCTTCGAAGCGATCGCGGGCATAACAGAATTTTTCAACTAACTGGTTGGTTTCATCCAACATTCTTATCAAACCTTCAACTATTTCAGTATCAACATCGTCCCCACCATCAATATTTAACCACCTCATTCGATTCTGCACCTTATGCTCGGTGTCATATATGTAGAGCTGACAGAATTTGGGCGGTTCACCTTCATCGGGTATTAGTGTTCCAAACACATGGTGATTTTGTCCATTTAGTCGATACACATAAGGTGCTTTTCCGCGATTAATAAAATGGTCAACTTTACCACCCATAAAAGTAAAAGCAAACATTGCATTATAAAGCCGTATGGTTTTTCTGAACTTATAACACTTCTTTTTATCATTGTACAACTGCATAAGATAAGGTGGTGTGGGAGGGTTCGGTGGCAGCTTAATCTGACCTTGACTGCAACAGATACTAAACTTGAGAACACGACGTGTTACATTTTTGTTCACCCTTTCTTCCTTCCACATAACAGCATGACATTTCGAACAACAGGCCGTAGGGGGACCGAGGGTTGCATAACCATTTGGCACTAATAAAAATGGAACACATATTAGTTTTAACACAGCATAATTATAAACTAACACTTAAAAAAATTGGTGGTACATTAATGCCAATAACCCTACCAGGATTTGAAGTAACGGGACATTCATCCGGCAAGATATCTTCGCTATCATCAAATATCTCATCTGTATAACAGATCCAATTAAGCATCATTGTAATTCAAAGGATATATTTAAAAACGTATATCTTAAAGAACATTCTTACCATCATCAAAAAACAAATCATCACACTCATCCATCAATCCAGATATGGTAAAATTTTCTGCTTCTAGCAAACAAAAATGCTTCACATGAATCTACCTATATAAAATGTAAAATTTCTTATCAAAAAAACATTGTCTTATATAATGATTTATTACCAGAACTATCAACATGGTCATGTTCCAAATCATCTTGATCGAAAAGACGTGTACATGATCCTCCAGCAACAGTGCTATCAATCCTTCTATTAGTTTTATTAGCTCCTTTCAATCTTTTCCTTACTGAAATTATAGCTCAAATCCACAATTTGTCAGATAAGAGTATATGCAACATTATCATGGTATTATTAGAATACAAAATAAAAAAACACATAATACATACCTGGTTCATGTACCATTTCTTTATCTACTCTAAAAGGTGGAACACTTCCACTACTACAACTCCTCCCCAGACCTATTCATAATATGATAACTTAGATCATAAGCTATAATTTTTCAGAACAAAAATCCAAAGAAAAAAATGTTGTTGTAATTGCTTACCTTTTGCTGAATGAGTTTTTAGTATATTATTGCTCTGACTCTCTCGAGCTTTATCACCACCAACATTCCTTTTCTTCTTTATTTTGCAATTATTACCATCTATAACAACAAATTGTCCATCTAGATTTAACAAATTGTACATCTCCAACTACTTATGAGTAAAACCAGTACAAAGAGTCCAAAAACGAAAGGAATTTGGGTTATGAAAACGTTCTAACCTGTTATTGTCTTTTCTCTATTAGAGTTATCTCAGAATGGTATCCTTTCAATACTATTTGTCTTTGATTGTGTTACATCATCATCCTTTCATGCTGAAATTGGAATGTAAAAGTAGGAAAAATAGTGGGTGCTACATGTAAGAAGCTATTTTGTCAGGAGTAGGTAGAATTAAATTTTGGGCCTGTTTGGGTTGATGTACTTATACATTATAAGTTAATAAGAGCTTATGGGGGGTGTTTGCTAACCCAACTTATGACCTCAACTTATAACTTATATGTTAATAAGTTGAATGTTAATAATGATGTACATTTTCCTGAACTTATTGACTTATTACTTGATTTCATTGTTTTTTAATACTTTATATTTTTACCTTTGTGTTTTTAAATATTTTTTTAATTTAAAATGCAAGTGTTGAAATCATTGTATTTAATAATTATTTTTTCAAATTTAATTTAGCAAACTCTTAACTAACTTATAAGTAAATTTATCCAAACACCCGTATAACTTATAAGAATTCATCAACTTATCACTTATATGACACTTAGGGCATGTTTGGCTGACGCAACTTATACATTATAAGTTGATAAGAGCTTATGAGGGGTGTTTGTGTACCCAACTTATTTGATAACTTATAACTTATAAATTGATAAGTTGAATGTTAGAAATCACTAACATTTTACTTAACTTATCAACTTATTCTTTGATTTCTTTATTTTTCTAATATTTTATATTTTTTCATTTGTGTTTTTAAATATTTTTTTAATTTAAAATACAAGTGTTGAAATCATTGTATTTAAAAATTATTTTTTCAAATTTAATTTAGCAAATTCTTCACTAACTTATAAGTAAATTTATCCAAACACCCGTATAACTTATAAGAATTCATCAACTTATCACTTATATGACACTTACTCATTTTAAGCTATAAATCAACTTTTTGGTGATAACCAAACACGCACTTACTCATTTTAAGCTATAAGTCAATTTTTTTGTGATAACCCAAACACGCACTTTGTTTGTTTACAAAACCACGTGGCCAAAAAGTGGAACAATGCTTGTCTCCTGTAACATTTTTCTATGGCATTTGTTGTAATTAATATAGAAGTCTTGGGGTACAGGGTGTAATTGGGTATACATGTGGATTCAGGAATTATAATATAGGTAGACTAGATCTTTCACTTTGTTTAAAAAGACCAAAATTATTTTAAACAAAATTTGTATATATATATATATATATTATTTTGTTTTCGTTAATCGTTTAACCTACATTCAGTGACGATTTCCCTATCTAATTCATAACAAAACTTCAATATGTGACACTGAATCTTACAGATCTACAATAACGGTGAGAACAATCAATTTTTCTATGTTAAGATTTACTTTTGTATGATTTTAAATTTTAATACGGATATTACGAGTGTTTTATACCATACAAACTTATAGTTTTCTAGTACAATCATAATTTCTTGGGTTATTAAAAATTAATGATATAAAAATATATTTAAGATCATTAAAATATTTGTGTGTCTTTGTGGTTCCACTTTTGGCTTAAACATGTTCCCCACTCTCTCCATCTTGAAGTAACAAAAGTGTTAATTTAATTTAAAGATTGATGTGGATGGAGATTATTTTGTGAAATGAAGGTGGTAGATTGTAAATCTTGATATTGGAGTGGTAAAAATATGATTTTTGTGTATTTTGAATACTAGCATATAACCCGGATTATTTAATAGTTGTTAATTTATTATTTGTGTTTGGGTATAATATTTTTATTAGTTGGATATTAATAAATTTGTTAAAAACTAAGTAGGTCTCTAAATATATTTTTTATTACAATTTATAATGATAATAATAAGACATGTTAAAAATAATAAATAAACTCTCAAAATAAATAGGACTATTTAAATAAGTTTTTGAAATAATTAGGCCTACTTTTAAAATAATTAGAGTAATTTGTGATAATTAATTATAATATATTATACTAATTAAAAATAATATACTTTATTAGTATATTATTTTAATTGATGTGTAATAATTATGCTTAAATAAATATCTTTAGAGATAGACTAAAATATTTTTAAATAAATAAGTCCGTAAGTTTGTCTAAGTATATCGACTTATAAAGTCTCATCACACGACCCAAATAAATAGGTTTTAGGTTTAAGAGATGCGTCTAATTAGCATAGTTAATTTTTTATATATAAATATATTAACTATTGAATGAGCAAATTAAAGAACGACTAACCAAACTACTAATAAAATTTTTATTTGCAAGTGTTACTTTTAAATATTTTCTTATTTAATTTTTAAATTTTAAATTTTAATTTTTGTTAGTTATATATAAGATACAGTTGATCTATTATATATTGAAAAAAAAGTATAATACTACATATTTGACAAAATTTTATCTTTATTTATATTTTTAAAATTAATATAATAGATACTAATTTTAATATGTTGTCTTGTTTGCTTTTATATTTTGATGATTAATTTATGCATTTATTTGCAATATTAAATTGTTAAAAACAATTATAGTGAATATTTATTTCACTCGACATGATTTAATAATTTATAGGACTGTCCTTATTTAATTTTCAGCGTTTAGTGTCGCATTCGAGGTAACTAATAATTATATATATGTCGTCTGTGATAATTTTAGAAAAGAAGAAATTTTAGTTAGAAAATATAAAAAAAATATATATGATTTGACTAATAAAGGTAATCAGGTAATTATTAGTATTTATAATATTAGTATTTTATGTTACTAAATGGAATAGCCCGTGTATATTTTTTGAGGTTTTAGTTATGAGACATATTATGTAGAAAATATAAAAAGAATATACACTTTGGCAAAAAAAGCTTATCGGTTAGTAATTAGTAATTATAATATTATTATTTTATTCTATTAAATAGAACTGTCCGTGACATTTTTAGAAAATAAGAGGTTTTAGTTAGGAAAAAAAAAGTAAAAATTTTAGTTATAAAAAAAAATATACGCTTTGACTAATATAGGTAATTGGTTAATTATTAGTATTTTATGTTACTAAATAAAATTGCTCCTGATATTTTTGAGATTTTAGTTAGGAGAAATTTTAGTTAAAAATATAAAAAAGAATATACGTTTTGGGAAAAAAAAATAATCGGTTAGTCGTTAGTAATTATAATATTATTATTTTATTTTATTAAATAGAACTGTCCATGATATTTTTGGAAAATGAGAGGTTTTAGTTAGGAAAAATAGAAATTTTAGTTAAAAAATATATAAAAAAATACACTTTGGCTAAAAAAGGTAATGAGTTAGTTATTAACAATTATAACTTTATTATGTTATTTTATTAAATTAAATTGTCTGTGATATTTTTGAAAAATGAGATGTTTTAGTTAGGAAAAATAGAAAATATATTCTATATAATAATTTTAATATTTTATCTGACAGTTTTCATCGATTTGATCAAAAAGATCTAATGGCTATGAATTGAGTGACCAAACTACAAAAACTTTCTGGACAAGGACCAGACTACAAAACTTTCAATGTTTCGTCTTTAATATAAGACTAAATTGCACTGTAGTGGCCAAATTATTTTTAATTTTGCACGGAAATGGCTAAATTTTAATTCATGCAAGCGTAATGGCTAAATTAAAATTTTGAAACCAAAAAAGGGGTTCCGCATTCCTTCCGTTAATTTAAAATTGACGCAGTTATGTATTATTGAATCCATACATACTGGCGGGGTTATTTCAGTAAATTGAGAGTCCTCCATATTATATCGATTAAACTACTTCGTTCCATCCAACTCTACACACACTTGTAGCAAAGGCGATCAAAACCCTAAATCGAAGAGCTGCTGCAAAGGAGATGAGCTGGTTTTTGCGACCAAAGGAGGATGCTGAAATATATAAGCCGCAAGAGTCTCCAGATTATTCTGGTATGAAAACCCCTAACCTACATGTTCGTATATGTATTCATATGTATATGTATTGTGGTTCTTCATTATATGGGTACCAAAATAGAGGGGTTTTATGCCTGATGTTGTCGATTGTAATATGTATGTGTTCTTATCTGTATATCTATTAAGTTCTTGATCTATTTCATCACATTTGGTGTTTTAGATGTATTAAAATTAAGGTTTTTTGTTTTACTGTGGCTAATGTCAAATTCCTTGTTAATCTATATAATTTGTTACATATTAAATCTATTTGTATATTTTTGTATAAAATATTTGTTTCGTTAATGCCCTTATTTTTGAAATTTGTTGTATTTTTGGCATTTTGACAGATGCTGATAATTTTACTATAAAATTACATCATGGTGGAGAATTGAAGAGTGATCCATTATGTTATGTTGGTGGTACATTTGATTATTTCGATTTTGTGTAATGTATCTATTTCAAAATATGCATAAAGAGTATGAGGGAGTTGCCCTAAGACATTTATTGTGGAAAGCTGTCAGGGCAAGCACTCAATGGGAATTTAAGTTGCACATGAATCTGATGAAACATGTATATGTTTCTACATTTTTCTACTTTGTCATTACTTTTTTCACAAACCAAATAGTTGCAATATTAATTTATTTCCTTATATCAGTTGTCATCAAATTGTCATGACTGGTTAATGTAAAAGACAACCTCTCAGTGGGCAAGAAGTGCATTCAGGACTACCTCATCCAATGATATGTTTGTAAACAATCACTGTGAGGTCTTTAATTCAAGCATCAGGAAATTCAGAGATTTGCCTATTCTGACAATGTTTAGGCAAATTCATATTGTTGTAATGAAGAGAATCCAGATAAGAAGGGATAAAATGAAGGGAATAGAATCAACTATCTGTCCTACTGCACAGAAGAAACTTAATAAGTAATTGAAATGAAACCTAATTAATGCCTTGTCTTATATCTCTATTTCACCTTCATTTTTTTGTGCAGGGCTATACAATTTGCTGGAAATTGTGTTGTGACTTGGTCTGGAGGGTCAACTTATAGTGTGACATGTAGTGATGGAGGCCATGAGTTTGTAGTGGATTTGACCAAAAGAATTTGCACATACAGAAAATGGGACCTAACAGGTATTCCTTGCTATCATGCATGTGCATGTATAGCATTCAAGAATGATCCTTGGGAGCAGTACATTTGTGATTGGTACAAGAAGTATATGTACCTAAAGGTAATTTCTGTCGTAGTTTATTTTCACCATGCAATATTGACTTGCTTGAAATTGACAAATGTCTCATTTGTCATGCAGCTTTATAGTCATACTCTTGAACCAATTATTGGTCCTGACTTTTGGGAAGATGCAGAAGAACCTATGCCAATACCACCAAATGTAAAAACTCCAACCGGAAGACCAAAGAAGAAAAGGAATAACACCAATGATATTCCTACAGATCCAACAAAATTGAAAAGGCAGAATACTACAGTAAATTGTACTTATTGCAAAGCAGCTGGTCATAATTGGAGAAACTGTGAATCAAGGGTAAATCTTAACATATGTTAAATTGCTAAAAATTGCTAAAAATTGCTATAAATTGCTAACAATTGATGTAAATTGTAGAAAAATGATGAAGTGAAAAATGCCGCGGCTGAAGGGATACAGTTGAAGGTGGGGGAAAACAAAGGTTAGATGTGGGACTTGTGGTCAGGAAGGTCATAATGCTAGGACCTGTAAAGTTAAGGTATGAATTTCTAGTATGAATTTAGACTTTACATCTGGTATAACATTCCATTGTAATGACAAGAGATGGCTTTGTCATGTTCAGAAAACAGTGCCAAATGAGGCAGCTGCGGCAAATAATGGACATGGCCAGGGTGAGCAACAACAAGCTCAAGATAAGGGAAAGAAAAAAGTGCCAAATGAGGCAGAGGTACAGGCCAAAAAGGATGCAGCAAAAAACAATAGTGCAAAGAAGGATGGTGCTACAACAAGGCCAACAAAGAAGAATAATAAGAAGGATGGTGACACAATAAGGGCACCATGATATTTTGGGATGTTATTTCAATATTTTTGCAATGTATGCTAATGGGGTGAAACTTTTTAGAATTTGTAATGCTTGCAACTATTGGTATTTTTGGAGGTCATAGCTAATTAGAACTCAACCTTTTGAAAGGTCATAGCTAATTAGTACTGGTAGTTCTCTGGTTGATTCTACTTGGTGACCTATTTAAGTAGTATTTTGTGGAACATTTTATGCAATGCAAGCTAACTTTTGTTAATTGTGGCAGTTCTATATTTTTTTGGTAAACTGATTACTTTGAAAACAAAACGAATATGAAAATACAGACATTTAGGTTTCATCATTGAGGTCCACATGACTAATTTTCTTGAAACAAAACACAAACAGAATGAACAATATATACACTCAACGTAATCAACTTCCATCTTCTTGTTTGCCTCTTACAGTTTTCTACTTCTTCAAGCAGCTGCATTTTTTCACTTTCAACTAGTTGCATCCTTTCAACAACAAGATCTGATTGTTCGTTGTTTCGAATTTGTCCGAGGAGTCCATTTATCACACCTTGGATGTGATGGCAAAAGGGAGGATCAACCCACTTAAAGTACCCACAACCATTACGCCCATTAACACATCCCAAAAATCTTCGACCAGCATTCAATTCCGTCCAAAATGTCCTCTCTACAACCCATTTTCTGCAAGAACACAGTAGAGCCATGAATTTAATTTTACAAGAACACAATTGACAAGACGGACATTATATACAACATATAGACACAAAAGAGCAATTTAGTCATATATTAATAATCAAACGCCTATATAACTCAAATAATCGAATTTGTTTAAGAATTATTAGTAACTTATATATTGAGTACCTTACTTATCGAATATTTCATGAACATATAAACGAACATGTTAATGAACACATTAATCGAACTTGTTCACGAACCAACGTGTCGAACTAGATTATGATTACATTTGGTTCATTTATTAGTCGATCCTTAAAATCATGTTCAAGATTTACTCATTTATGAATCGAATCAAATTTGAACCAATTTTTTTTTTTGAATCAAACGCAAAATCATTTGCAAGTGTATCGACTCGTTAACCCACTTTCTTCTCAATAATTAGAGAGTTTACGGTAGTAGAGCAATTGAGTAATAGTTGAAGTTTGTAAAGATTGTATTAAAGAATTTGAAGTACGTCATTTCTTCTATATATTGATATTCAAAGTTTTTTCTGTATAAGAACCAATTTTCATTTTTCATATATTCTAAGAATAATCAATTAAAACAATATAAATGATATTAAGTATATTGGTCTCCGACTCCCCGTCATTTATCAATTTATATAGGATCAAAAAATTTAATAATATATAGTATCGAGTTGGATTTGGGCAGAGTAATCAAGTTATGCAATATCCTTAACTGTTTTTTTCTTATATTTAACTTTTTGCATGTAATTTAAAGGGCATAAAAAAGTATTTTAAACTATTATTTTTCCAATTAAAATATAATTATAAACTCTTATTCACAAAAAAATATATTTAAATAATAAAACAAAATACCTTTTTTGTAAACCTCAAATTACGTGTAAAAAGTCAAATGAACACGTAAGTAAAATAGGATGTAACTAGTTTTAAGAACGAATCTTATTGAAAAAGACGATCATTTAAAATTTTATTAGACATGAAATTGTTTGTCATTAATTATTGGATGGGAATCAAGGTAACAACGTTAAATGAAGATGAGCGTTAACATTCACTACAGATAATTGAAATTTAAAGACGAAAGATTAATTTTATGAAATTAAATTCCAAGTTATGATAATGTAATAATTTGAAAACACATCAGAATTTAAAAAGAAAAAAATAAACATAAAATCAGTTCGACTATCTGAGACAGTTCATTGAAAAAAGTAAGACCTAAACCAATATTTTAAAATACGTTTGGGCAATTCAATTTCACTTGCGATTTTGAGTCTTTTCTTTTTTCCCTTTCCGTTGGGTTACAAATTTTACAAGCAATTGTCTATAAAGGGCCTGAATTAAAATCAGGTCCAATCCAGTTGTTGGGCCACTTGCCTCTAATTTTACTTTGTTTTGTATTACAAACTCAGTGTATTCCTCTAATTCTAAACTCAACTAGAATGTAAGTATGCGATCCGATTTAGTCAAAAAAAAAGTATGCGATCCGATTATTCTCCCCTCTTCTATTTCTTTTTAAGTAAATAAATAGATATACGGGGTCACATTTCATAAAAAACTTTTTATATAGAGTCGGAATATAATCATTACATAAATATTCATAATATATATTTTTATCACATTTTTTATTAGATATGATTATAAATTCAATTATTAAATCAAAAAACGAAATTGAACTCTTTTTCTAAAAAAAAAATTGAAAATTAGTTAAATAGTCCAAAGTGATTCTACAGCAGAATCAAATCTATCCAAAATGATTATGCAGCAGAATCAAATTTAAAATCAATGTTTTTATTCAAATTTTAAATGTTAAATTTTTTATAAAGTTTGTATATGCTAATATTCTACGTTAGAATCAGATTATATATTTTATGAAAAAAAAATTAAAATTATTTATGAGATTCTATAATAAAATATATGGTTCTCCCCGATTCATAGTTCTCTCCGGAACAATGGTCTAGATTATATATGTGATAAAAAAAAAAGTAAATAGATATATACTTCCTTGTATTATTTTTGTTTCTAACCATTTTTAATTTTTATATAACATGCTAAAAAGCATGAATTTTGTATTACTTCTTTTAGTTTTCTCTAAATAAATTTATTTACGATGGCATGAATCCGAGCTTAAAGTTATGTGGTTTACAAAATTTGAATTTATGCTGCTTATAGTGAGAAAAGAATAACAAGCCT
Organism: Heracleum sosnowskyi; assembly: GCA_030848705.1. Taxonomy (NCBI): domain Eukaryota; kingdom Viridiplantae; phylum Streptophyta; class Magnoliopsida; order Apiales; family Apiaceae; genus Heracleum; species Heracleum sosnowskyi. The sequence goes on along the minus strand of CM061241.1, from coordinate 64,877,646 downwards.
TAAAAACACAAAAGATATACGACAAAAGCTTATCATAATAAATTTATTCTTCAGGCCTATAAAATAATCTTAGTGCAGCGTCAAATATTTCGAAGACAACTTAATGTCAAATCCAGTTTTAAATTGATTATATCATTTATTATAACTACCCACATTTTTTGAAAATTAGGATTACATTTTTGTGTAGTTAATTAATTAAATGCGTTAATTATAATACAAGTTGCTATATTTCCTTTTTCTTTTGATAACATTATTATGATACTACATATATACATTCACATTCTCAATCCCGAAATTTTGTGAAGCCATTGGAGATTGATTAATTATTGAAAAAATAAAAGTCGTGTTGATCTTACTAATTGTAATAGTTTATTTACATTGTTCATAATCATCAATTTAATTAATCGAATATGACAGTTTAGTTTAATAATAATTATTAGATGTTGCATGTCAATTTATAAGCAATATTATTATTTTCCAGCAGAGAGATGCTTCGTAATCCTATGCTTTAATCCATCTCCGGTACTTCACGTCTAATTATTTGTCGGCAGGGCACTGCAGCGCTGATTTATAACTTTCAGATGTCAAACAAGAAGGTTTTTTTTTATTAATCAAAATTTTGAATTTACAAGAAGGAGGGATGTAAATACCATGATCGTTTTCAAATTATTCCCTGTATACGTGGTATTTTCAAATCTCATTTCATTTCGAATTCTCACTTCTCAATTCTCATATCAGAACCCCTCAAATTGGTTCTGATCATCAAGTTGTCAGGCCATTTGATCTGTGAGAGCCAGAGTGTGGGTGTGGAGTCGTTTGCGTAAAATAGTAAATTAATGTAATGTACAAAACTAAAAATGTCTTTTATACTATGGTTGATGGTATGTAACTTGTAACTTCGTGATTATCACCCATCATGGATGCCTTAGTTGGTTGAGATCTTGACTTAGGAGCTAACCATTCCAAGTTCATAAGTTTGATTTCACTGAAAAGCACACAGAAGTAATTGAGCTTCCATGCTTGCCGGGTGGCAGTTATCCAAATTAGTTGAGTTGCAGAAAATTTGACCCGAATACTAAATTAGTAAAAAAAAAAAAGAACTTCGCAGTTATCATAGAAATTTGATTCCATATTCAGCAATATCAGCAATATCAATATATATTTGCGTATATCCTGATGAAGTAGCAGTAGCAATATCTATATTACATGTTATTGTACTGCAGAAACGTTTGTCCTTTCGTTGAGTTTTGTTCTATGTAACATGTCTTCGATCTAATTTTAAATCTCAGAATTCCTAAAGTTTTTTATGAGATGCATTTACAAAGTTAAAGCATATATAAATGTTTACACTTTTGCGTGAAAGTGTTAATATACCTTCAATATTTTTTTTTGGTAACTGTTTTTAATTTTATAGATAAACATGCTAAACAGCATGCGTTGGATATTAGGGAGTACAATTTCGGCAAGCCAAAATAAAGGTAACCTCGAGAGGTTACACAAGTTCATGGAATCGAAATTCCAAAATTCAATAACATGCGTAAATTGATAGAGCAGAACAACCCTGTCAAAATAGCATGAAGTTCATAATTAGACTTAAACAGAAACTAAGTCTAAAGTAAGTACATTCTGATTATGTCTGTTCTAGTGCCAAAGACTAGCTGAGATGTCCTTGCAGTCACTTGGGCTTCCTGGACGTCCTGGTTCGCCTTTTGTTTTGCCTCATGCCTCCTACCAACTTCACTTCTGTAGGCTTCCCACTCTACGTGGCAGCTGCTAGTCCGCAGCTTGTCCCCTTGCGCACATCTTCAAGATGCCAACGTATTCCTGTTCAAAGGACTTCCATAGACAACCACATTCTTAACACCACCAATTTTCAAATACTCAACACGAACAATCAGGTTCACACGATATAATGGCTCAAGAGCTTTTCCTCTAATCCATACCCCCTCATCAGTTTCCTCAGCAATATTAAGGTCTCCACCTCTATTAGTAGCCCTCAATTCCACACTCTCCAAAGTCCATTTCACTTCAACAAGTTCACTATGTTCACTAAACAACAGACCTCCTTTAGCATACTCCTTATCAGCACCCTCTATACGGTTCACCATGTTTGAACAACCAGCATTCAGTCTCATCTCATGCTCAAATGTCTTGGTCAGCCACATCCCTTGCCACACAACAACAACTTCATTATGTTTCAAATTCATTTCACCAACCATGGACTTTGAAAGGTCCACAATTATGATTTTCACCATGGTAATCCAATTGTGTTCACTAGAATCAAAACTCATTTTAGATGAGTCATGCCATTCAGCATTTGTCTAAGGTTTGCAAGGCGAACATAAATGAGGACGAATCACATAAGCATGTCGAAACATGCCGAGATGTTCACAAGGGTTATCAATCACAGGCATAGAGACGCTAAACATACCAACAATCATGCGAACAACACGAAATGTCCCGAACAAAATCAATTCAGAAACAATATCAATGCAGACTGCAATATTTCCCGTTTGCAGTAAAGACACAACAAACCCATAATTTCCCAAGTTATGTTAGGTCCTGATAAGTTTGTAGAAGGGAGGGGGGTTGAATACAAACTATACTGTTTTCTCGAATTTGTTCGGTTCGTGATACAATAATTCAAGAACAAATTTAAGCGTAATAAAATGAAACAAGATTCAAGTTAAATATAACTAATATTAAACTTGAAATTTGTTGCAATTACAGTACATTTTACAGGGAATGATTTTCAAACTAATTAAAACAAATTAGAATAAATTCGACAAGAATTTATCTAAGTTTGTAATAAAAAGATCGAATACTAAAAAGTAGTTCGAGATAATTTCTAGGGATTTTGATCCAGTAGATAGTCTTTAAATTACAAGTAAAGTAATTCTAGTAGCTTGGATGTTACAATAAATTCTAGAATTAAATTCACTGTAAAGGATTTAAAGCTTGGCAGTGATAGCTTTGAATGACAAAGAGATAAATAATATTTTGTGGTTTCTGTCTTCAATGTATATGTCTTGATCACTCTGCCTTATGTCTTTATAAATGCATTAGTACACAAAGTTGACTTACCAGAAAGACTATCCAAAATGACTTCGAAAGACTTTCGGTAAGACAACCTTTTAAACTAGCAAGACTATCCAATGCTTGCAAAGACAATTGAGAAGACTACCATTATACTTAGTAAGACTTTCGGCAAGACTGCCTTTGTACTACAAAAACTTTCGGTAAGACTTACCAGTTCATTTTTTAAGTCTTTTTCATAATTATATTAATTCTAATTTAATTAACCTGTTAATTAATTTAATAATTTAATTAATTCTGATAGAATTAATTTATGGAATAAATTAACTAATTAATTTAATTAATTAAAAGAGAATTAATATAATTTATTGATAGCAAAATCATTTCTTGAACCACTGAAATTAATGATGAACTTTCACTGGACGATGTTGACACTCAATGTACTGTCTGGTTCCCGAGTGACTAACTGCAATGATTGTTCTTCATGTTTGACTTTAAGCTGTGATTCTTTTTGCTTTCCCTTTATCAAACTCTGTAACGTGTACACTTCATGTCACACTGATGAAATCTCTGTCACTTTAAATAGATCCACTTTCTTGAATACTTCACTGAGGCTTGATCAAATAAATGAACTTCTTTCAATGTAGAATTACTTCAAGTCTGTAAATTGACTTTAATCTTCATTCTCTTGACTGATATTATCTTCTGAGATTCCTGTGACAGTTTGTATATTATTTACTTATTACATTCTTGTTTAAGTTGAGTCGAATCCTCGGTGTTTACAAATAGGGCAATGCATATGTCTTTCAATCTCCCCCTATTTGTTTGTTAGACAATAACAACCAAATACCTAGAGGATAACTCAACTAAAAAACAAGAAAAAGATAAGACTTTAACAGCCAAGTAAATAATAAAAAATTCTGGTTTATATATAACATTGCCAGATTCAAACAATAAAGATATATACAAGATAGATGTTCCTCTAGACTGAATATATGATTACATTGATCCTATCTTGATTCACCTAAGCTCTAAACATATTACAATAAAAATTGAGCTTGAGTTCACGTGCCTTAATCTTTTATCTCACATTCTTCAGACTCTTGTAAGGTGATTATCAATTCTTTATCAAGGACACGATCACTTTCTGATATGAAGACATCTGGTCTAATTGGTTGAGTTGTGACTTTCTTCAGCCTATTCTTCAACTGATGATACCTTTTTATGTTGTCTATGCAATAGTCTTGAATCATATCAGCAACTTCACTATCTTCTTGAGTAGCAAACCTAGAAGTCCTAAACATATTTTCCAGCTTCACAAGATGGTTGGCAGAATACTTCTTCAGTGATTTAGGATCTACACCACATGTCTGAATTGTTTTTCCTGTGTAGAATTTGACTTCAAAGGGAGACTGTATAACCTGAGGACTGGCCTTCTTAGCAAATTCTTTGAGTTGATCATGTAGCAATTCATTCAAGTGAGATGTCCTTTTAACTTTGTTCATAAGAATCCAAAGTTCTGACAGTGTTCTGCTATCAAGAAGGTTAAGAGAAACCGTGAATGATCATTCACTATGACTAGAGATATAGATATACATTTCATTTCTGACTCTATGAAATCCAGTTGTAATCCTTGATATTTCAGCTTGAAGTAATTTCATGTACACTGAATTATCTGGATTGACAGTTCCATACCTTTCAAGAACACAAAGAAATCCACCATCATTGTTTGTTCCTCTCTGAGGGAGTGCAAACATCTCCCTTGCGTTATCTTATCTATCACCCAGCTTCAATTTAACATCCAACTCCCTGTCTTTAACTTTCAGACTGTGAAGACGTTGTTTTCCTTCATGTTCAGCCTTTTGGATTTGTAGCTTCTGAGTGATAATCTGAGATGTCTTTGCATTCTCATCATCCCTTCTCTGAAGATCTGCCTACTGCTTCTTCAACTCTTTCTCAAATGCAGGGTCATAGGGAGTCTCTTCATCACAGTCATCAAAATTTGCTGCTTCTTCAACTTCATCCTCACCAATAAGTTCTTCAGGGATAGTCTCTTCAGGGACAGCTTCCTCCTGAACACCAAATATATCAAAGTCATCTTGTTCATCCTGGTAATAGAGGTCATCATCAAGCATTGACTACTTCCCTTTGCCCTTGCTATCTTTTTCAGAAGCTCCTCCAGGTTCTCTTCCTTGTTCTCCTCCTTGTTTCTCCCCCTTAGTTGATGAATCCTCTACAGATTTAGATCTATGAGTTTCAGGATTTATCTCTCTTTTAGCTCCAGCATCTCCTTGATCATCTCCACCATCTCCTCCTTCAAAGAAAGCTTTCTGCTCAACATTATGTTGGTGAGAATTTTTGATCATCAGGTACAAGTGCTTCATGCCTTCATTGAGATATTCCATTCCTCCTTCTATCCTTGCAAACCTTGCATCATAAAACAGTTGATTTGCATCCACAGTTTTTTGAAGTAAGTCCACTTTAGCAGAAATTGAAGCTATGTCCTTGACACTTTCTGATATATGAGCTTGAGAATCTGATAGTCCAGAAATGTTTGAGGCCACCAGGAGTTGAGATTGTTGAATGTGAAGGGTTTCGTGCATGAAAACGCAACGGAAAAACGCATAAAATAGAAAATTTAACAAAACCCTCCACATGATCCATGCGAAAAACGATATTTAATTCGTGAATAGAATCGTTTACCTTTTGAAGCTTTACGAACGGCTGACTAATGGAGGTCCTTTGATATGATCACCACGTGTCCCGCCTTGCGATACACGTCTCTAATTAGTCCACACGAACGCCCGATCATCCAACGATCACCGGAGTTGGTACTAGCCAAGAACTGCCCTCGGAACTCTCTCTCTCTCTCTCTAGCCTCTCTTTGATGTAGAGCAGCTAGGGTTTTTTAAGAAAAACGTTTTTTCAATTTCTTAACCCTAAAATAATACATCTTAATGTATTTATATGGAGAGAATTCTGGGCCTATACCTAATCTGATTGGGCTTCCAAAACCCAATCTGATTATTAGTAGTATTATTTATTATATTCGAATTATTATATAATTAATCAAGTCCTACTTAATTAATCCAATAATTCAATAATAATAATAATTCAATTAAATTCGAAATTTAATTAATGCTCCGTTTAAAACATTATTTATGTGTAACCCTTTAGGTTATTATTACGTTGGCAATAATTTTAACATCTCATAATAAAATTATAAACAATGAGCGGCATCTAGTAATACATCACTGCTACCCAAGTAATAATAATAATTGGTGATCCAATTAAACCTTTAATGAATAATGTTCCATGTAATATAATCCTTTTAACCTTATATTATAGATTAAACTCGAGGCATGGTTTATGTCATCCTCTTCAACATTTAATCCTGGTTTACTTGATCGATGAGTAGACTATTAAACAAATCACAATTTGAGCATGACCATGCATTTCATAGTCTCACTCAATCAAGAGGCCAATAATATCACTCCTAAAATAGGAGGGTTAAATCCTATATCTATCATTCATATTTCTCATATGATTCATAATATACCCAATGTCCACCTTTATCATTACCCGGTGAAAGGTAACTTTGAGTAGAATCAAAGTATATTAATTCTCATATAGAAATATAATGATTTCAAGTCTAAGGATCATTACACCATTAACATTGTGAGAATTTCTTATGACACTTGATAACATTTACCATGAAGAATTCACACGGTGAGTCTATCTAGTGCCATGTTCTGCTAACATGCACTTATGTCTTTGACTTTAGTATCACCATACTTATAACCAATGAGATGTGGTCATCAGTCAACAAACATACTAGTCTTAATGCATTATTATTGTCCTCAAATAATAATACTCGACTAGGGATCTTTTAGGATTATAAACACTACTCATATAATCTCATTTCTAAGTCACATACTTAGAGATATAGAATTCATGCTTATATTCCAAGGACATTTATTATTCTAATATTTATATCGCAGTTAATAAAGACATAATAAATAATTGAAAAAAAATCCATAGAACATATTTATTAATAATCAAAATGTCTTCCCTAAGAACATTATAGTATTGTCTCTAGGGCACAAGCACTAACAATCTCCTACTTGCACTAGAGGCAATCACCCATGTATCTAATACTCATGGAACTAGTGTGACCTTCGTGCTTCTGCTGCGACAAAGCCTTAGTCAGTGGGTCTGCAACGTTATCATTAGTATGCACTTTACATATATGTATATCTCCCCTCATTGTAATCTCTCGAAGTAGATGATATCGTCTAAGTATATGCTTTGCTCGGGAATGGGACCTTGGTTCCTTAGCCTGTGCAATAGCTCCATTGTTATCACAATAAAGATCAACTGGATCTGCGATCGATGGAACTACTCCAAGTCCCTCAATAAATTTCCGAAGCCAAACAGCCTCTTTGGCCGCTTCACTGGCAGCAATATACTCAGCTTCCATTGTAGAATCAGCTACTGTCTCTTGCTTCGAACTCTTCCAGCTTACAGCACCTCCATTTAGACAAAATACAAACCCAGATTGAGACATAGTATCATCTCTGTCTGTTTGGAAACTAGCATCAGTGTAACCTCTTACAACTAGCTTCTCATCTCCTCCATATACCAAGAATGAATCTTTAGTTCTCTTGAGGCACTTAAGAATATTCTTGACTGCCGTCCAGTGACCTTCACCTGGATTAGACTTGTATCTGCTCGTCATGCTCAAAGCATACGAAACATCAGGCCGAGTACATATCATTGCATACATTATTGAACCAATTGCAGAAGCATATGGTACCTTTTTCATACGGTCCTTATCATCTAATGATTTAGGACAGTTTTCTTTTGAGATCACTATCCCATGAGACACAGGGACAAATCCCCTCTTTGCCTCTTGCATCCCAAAACGATGCAATACTTTGTCAATGTATGTACTCTGACTTAAGCCGATTAATCTTCTAGATCTATCTCTATAGATCTTGATCCCTAATATATAGGTAGCATCGCCTAAGTCTTTCATTGAGAAACTTTTTCCCAACCAAGTCTTAACAGCCTGAAGAGAAGGTATGTCATTCCCTATTAGTAATATATCATCAACATATAATACTAGGAATGCCACTTTTCTCCCACTAACCTTCTTGTAAACACAAGGCTCATCTTCATTTTGAATAAAGCCAAACTCTTTGACTGTTATATCAAAATGAATGTTCCAACTCCTTGAGGCCTGCTTCAATCCATAAATAGATCGTAGTAGCTTACAGACCATTCTAGCAAATCTCGGATCGACAAAACCTTCTGGTTGTATCATATACACATCCTCTTCTAAGCTCCCATTTAAGAAAGCGGTTTTGACATCCATTTGCCAGATTTCATAGTCATAGTAAGCCGCTATCGCAAGCAAAATCCTGATGGACTTGACCATAGCTACTGGTGAGAAAGTTTCATCATAGTCAATACCATGAATTTGTTTGAAACCTTTCGCCACTAGTCTTGCTTTGTAGGTCGTTACATTACCATCCATGTCTGTTTTCTTCTTGAAAACCCATTTGCACCCAATAGGTTTTACCCCTTCAGGTGGTTCAACCAAAGTCCATACTTTGTTTTCATACATGGAATCCATCTCAGATTTCATAGCTTCCAGCCATCTCTCAGAATCTGGACCATTCATAGCATCCTGATAGGTAAGAGGCTCATCTTCATCCATAAGCATTACATCGCCAGTCTGAGTTAAGAGAAATCCATAATATCTCTCAGGCTCGTGGCGAATCCTACCAGATCTACGAACAACCTATGTTTCTTGAGCAGTAACATTTTCATGTACTTCGTGCTCATGTTCCAACTCTAGTTCAATGTCATTCTGTGGTTCTCGAACTTCATCGAGATCTATTATACTCCCACTGTTTTTCTTAGAGAACAGTTCTCTTTCAAGAAATACAGCAGTTCGAGCAACAAACACTTTTCTCTCGGTACGATTATAGAAATAATACCCTTTAGTTTCTTTTGGGTATCCCACAAAATTACATTTGTCTGATTTCGGTCCTAGCTTGTCAGTGACTAAACGTTTCACAAACGCTTCACATCCCCATACTTTCAAAAAGGACATGCTATGACGTTTCTCAGTCCATATCTCATATGGTGTAGTTTGAACCGATTTAGTAGGAACTCGGTTAAGTGTGTGTGCAGCCATTTCTAGAGCATAACCCCAAAAACTAATTGGAAGATCCGCTAGACTCATCATCGATTGCACCATGTCCAACAAAGTACGATTTCTCCTTTCAGATACACCATTCCACTGTGGTGTTCCAGGAGGTGTGAGCTGTGAAACAATACCACACTCCTTTAAGTAATTCTTAAATTCTAAGCTTAAGTACTCACCTCCACGATCAGATCGTAGAGTTTTAATACTTCCGCCTATTTGCTTTTCCACTTCTGCCTTGTACTCTTTGAATTTTTCAAATGATTCGGATTTGTTCTTCAAAAGATACACATATCCGTATCTACTAAAATCATCAGTAAAGGTTATGAAGTAATAAAAGCCACCTCTTGCCATCGTACGCATTGGACCACATACATCACTATGTATGAATTCTAATCGTTCGGTGGCCCTCTCACCAGTTCCGGTAAAAGGAGCTTTAGTCATTTTTCCAATGAGACAAGGTTCGCATTCTTCGTATGATTCAAAATCAAACTTATCCAAGTATCCATCCTTATGTAACTTGGAAATGCGTTTCTCATTTATATGGCCTAAACGACAATGCCAAAGGTATGTTTGATTTGAGTCAGTAGCCTTAATACGTTTATTATTTACATTATAGACATGAATATCAAGATCAAGAACATATAAACCATTAAATAAACGTGCAACCCCATAGGTAACATTATTCAAACCAAAGGAACAACTATTGTTCTGAATTGTAAAGGAAAAACCTTTCTTGTCCAAACAAGAAACAGAAATAATGTTTCTGCAAATCGCAGGCACATAAAAACAGTTCTCAAGTTCTAAAATAAGCCCAGTGGGCAACGATAAATTATAAGTCCCTACAGCCAAAGCAGCAACCTTTGCTCCATTGCCAACGCGTAGGTCGACTTCTCATTTCGCCAAAGTCCTACTCCTTCGTAGTTCCTGCACATTTATACAAATGTGAGAACCACATCCAGTATCTAATACCCATGATGTAGAAGTAGACAAATTGACTTCTATAACATACATACCTGAATCAGAAATCTTCACAGACTTCATTCCCTTCAGGTTCAAATCTTCCAAATAAGCTTGACAATTACGATTCCAATGACCCGGCTTCTTGCAAAAGTGACATACATCACCCTTTGCAGCACCTTTTGCAACACCTCTAGTAGGCTTCAAAGCCTTTTTGAAAGCAGGCTTCGGATTAGCAGATTTAGATCCAATCTTCTTCTTGCCTTTCCATTTCCCCTTTCCTTTGGCATTCCCTTTATTCACCATCATTATGGGAGCAGGGTTAGCCTTTGACATATTGGTCTCAGTAGTCCTAAATAATGCCAATAGTTCGGTAGGTGTTTTGTCTATCTCACTCATAATATAGTTTATTACAAATTGAGTGTAGTTGTTGTTCAAAGACTGCAAGATCAAATCTGCTTGGTGTTCCGGTAAAACCGGGTAACCCAAATTCTCAAGGGTTTCCAAATACCCTATCATCTTTAGAACATGCGGTCCAACCGGGTCACGATCTCCCTGTTTGCATGCATACAACGCTTTGCTTACATCAAACCTCTCTTGACGAGCTTGACCCTCAAACATCCTTTTGAGGTGCTCTATCATGTCATAAGCGTCCATACGCTCATGTTGTTTCTGAAGCTAAGGACTCATAGTCGCTAGCATCAAACAACAGACATCCGTAGAATCATCAAGATGCTTCTGATAAGCATTTTGTTGAGCCTCGGTTGCTTCAGCAGCAAGAGGTCCAGGGTGAGGAATATCAAGGACATAAAGCTTTCGCTCCTGCCTGAGGACAATCCTCAAATTCCTTTGTCAATCAAGGAAGTTGGTTCCTGTCAGCTTTTCCTTCTCAAGGACTGATCGCACAGAGAAATTGTTTGAGTTTTCCATTTAGATATCTACAATGTTAAAATGCATAAAATAAGTTAGTTGCAGATTAAATTATGTTCAAGTTATTATCCATATATATTCACAATATATATCTCCCACTATTTTTATCAAATCAATAGCCCTAACTATTAATTCGGAAGGCATTACTCTAAATCCTTCTAGTGAGCCAAGATCCATATTTCGTCACGCTTAAGGTCAGCTTTGGCTTTTCTCCCAAAACATGATTTATTTAGGTAGACAACTCTTGTCAATTATATCATATATAACTCTTGGAAAGTTTGGTAGAACAACATTTGTCCATATTTATCCTATAAATCATACCAAACTCCATGCCTCTAAGTTCACAATCCTATTGTGGTAACTTAGTTAAGTCTAACCCAATGGTCTAACAGTTAAGTATCACATTTACTTCATCGCGCCATACCACGATAGATTGGAGTGCTTCGCTTTGGCGAACCCACTCTTTCTCGATCTAGGTCTTGACGAGTGTTGCCCATTGGAAGGCATCTAAGTGACTTAATATTTCCTTGAACTAAGTACTTCAATTCAAAATTCATCAATGGTTTGATTTCCAGTCCAACGGAGGAGTCACAGTGGTCTCACTTAAAACCCGCCTTTCTTACAAGCGCTGCTTGTATTTTTTGTCAAAATTGCCCCATATCAAAAAATCGAAAATTCATACTTATTTCTGTGTTTCATAAACACAGGAATCTCATGTTTGTTTTGTTCAATTTTAAAATCTTGAATCATTACAGATTTTATCTTGTTTAGCAGGCATGGCATGGGTGATGTATCTAATACATACATGTTTAATCTAATTAAAACATGCATCATTATCACTACGCATACATATCATCATGACATGCATCATATATGTAAAGTGCGTAAAGTAAACGTGCTTGGTTATGACCCAATCCTATGCGATTTTTCCAAGCTAAGGAAAAACCAAGGTCAATCTATGGTGGTATCAAATACAACATAATAAATTACACATGTCTTCATGCTTCCTTGTAATGTCTCCTTTGATCGCCTCCTTGGCATGCCTCCATGTCTTCATATCATCAATTACATAATATGAAAAGCTAATCTAATAAACTTACAAGAGAAACTCGAGTTACATTCGAGATTTAATCATTACAAGAATGAACGACATGCAAGTCGTATTTAAAACCAAAACCATAATAAAAAAACCACTAACCTATGGGTCTTAGGGCCATAACCATACACCATGCTCAATTAACAGTTAAGAACATCTCATATTGCATCAACATATCACACCATATCATATTTTTCATGATCCAATCACAAAATCAAATAAAGTGTAAATCAGAAAATTAAAATCAGAATTATGAAAACAATGAATCGCTGTTTACAGACAGTAAACGACGTCAAACGCCTTACAGATAAACGAATGACAAAGTCAGTATTGTTCAGACGCCCGTTTCCCTTTCCGAAAAGGTATTTTCGGTGAAATTCTGAAATAGTATGCAAATTTCACCAAATCTGCGCAACCATTCAGAAATCGTATCGAATACGATTCTCATAACAATAACAAAACTATATCATGTATATATCAGTATACATACAGATTATATGATCATCATATGATCATCTCAATCATCATTATTATACATTTTATGTATATACATCAATACAATATTCATGTTTTCATAAAAACAACGCATCAATCATGATAGTCACAAACATGATTTTATCATCAAAACAGTAAACATATAAACGAATTAAACACTTTTCGCAAGTAGCTCTGATGCCATTGAAGGGTTTCGTGCATGAAAACGCAACGGAAAAACGCATAAAATAGAAAATTTAACAAAACCCTCCGCAGGATCCATGCGAAAAACGATATTTAATTCGTGAATAGAATCGTTTACCTTTTGAAGCTTTACGAACGACTGACTAATGGAGGTCCTTTGATATGATCACCACGTGTCCCGCCTTCGATACACGTCTCTAATTAGTCCACACGAACGCCCGATCGTCCAACGATCACCGGAGTTGGTACTAGCCAAGAACTGCCCTCGGAACTCTCTCTCTCTCTCTAGCCTCTCTTTGATGTAGAGCAGCTAGGGTTTTTTAAGAAAAACGTTTTTTCAATTTCTTAACCCTAAAATAATACATCTTAATGTATTTATATGGAGAGAATTCTGGGCCTATACCTAATCTGATTGGGCTTCCAAAACCCAATCTGATTATTAGTAGTATTATTTATTATATTCGAATTATTATATAATTAATCAAGTCCTACTTAATTAATCCAATAATTAAATAATAATAATAATTCAATTAAATTCGAAATTTAATTAATGCTTCGTTTAAAACATTCTTTATGTGTAACCCTTTAGGTTATTATTACGTTGGCAATAATTTTAACATCTCATAATAAAATTATAAACAATGAGTGGCATCTAGTAATACATCACTGCTATCCAAGTAATAATAATAATTGGTGATCCAATTAAACCTTTAATGAATAATGTTCCATGTAATATAATACTTTTAACCTTATATTATAGATTAAACTCGAGGCATGGTTTATGTCATCCTCTTCAACATTTAATCCCGGTTTATTTGATCGATGAGTAGACTATTAAACAAATCACAATTTGAGCATGGCCATGCATTTCATAGTCTCACTCAATCAAGAGGCCAATAATATCACTCCTAAAATAGGAGGGTTAAATCCTATATCTATCATTCATATTTCTCATATGATTCATAATATACCCAATGTCCACCTTTATCATTACCCGGTGAAAGGTAACTTTGAGTAGAATCAAAGTATATTAATTCTCATATAGAAATATAATGATTTCAAGTCTAAGGATCATTACACCATTATCATTGTGAGAATTGCTTATGACACTTGATAACATTTACCATGAAGAATTCACACGGTGGGTCTATCTAGTGCCATGTTCTGCTAACATGCACTTATGTCTTTGACTTTAGTATCACCATACTTATAACCAATGAGATGTGGTCATCAGTCAACAAACATACTAGTCTTAATGCATTATTATTGTCCTCAAATAATAATACTCGACTAGGGATCTTTTAGGATTATAAACACTACTCATATAATCTCATTTCTAAGTCACATACTTAGAGATATAGAATTCATGCTTATATTCCAAGGACATTTATTATTCTAATATTTATATCGCAGTTAATAAAGACATAATAAATAATTGAAAGAAAATCCATAGAACATATTTATTAATAATCAAAATGTCTTCCCTAAGAACATTATAGTATTGTCTCTAGGGCACAAGCACTAACATAATGGTATTAATCTTAGGGAGAAAATTATTCTTCAGGCTCTCAACATCATTCTTGAATAGTCCCAGCTGAATGTTGACAGAGGTGGAAGAAGAAGATCGTTCAGCCACTTGTTCTTGTAGAAGTTCTTTCTCAGCTTGGGTTTTTGATAATTGTTCTTGTAGATCAGCTATCTTAGCTAACAACAAAGCAGTTTTTGTATTATTGTGTGCACTCACCTTAATTTCTCTCATTGGTGTTTCACTCGACTCACATTCTTATGTTTCGCTCTGTGTTTGCCTTATATTTCTCAACACTAGCTGTCTATTTCCTCCAAAATCTGATGTACCTGCAATAGAAATCACTTTATCCCCTTCAAGAGAGGTCAGTGGTGGTGCAATGGGAGTTCGCGAATCCCGATCCCTAGTGAAGTCTATCAAATCATTTGGATTTGAGATCTGAATTTCTTCAGTGATAGACTCACCATGTTACCTTCCACTTTCTCCAGTGTAAACTACGAGTGGAAAATCCCTTAGGGGAGTCAGAGATGTTCCCTCTGTGAAGGCACATCTACCGTAATAATGGTAGGCACTATAACCATTTGTAAGTGCTCTCCTGACAAGGTGTCCTGAGTTTCATCCAATGTTATGGCTTCTCCCATTGTGAGTAATGAGAGTGTGCTTGACTCAGTACAAGTTGTCACGACCCTATGGCGAATTTCAATAGATTCATCCTATTGAGAGGATGTCTCTAGAATATGTTCATTGGCCATTTCAAAGTCCATATCCTGTTGGGAGGATACAAATGGGCTGACAGATGCCTCAAAATAAGTTCTTCTCTTCTTTGGTGGATGAGGCAGAGCTGTGGGATCACTCATTGTATCATCTTCACTACTACTTCTTTGTACGACAAGTACATTAAGCTCAGGTTGAGGGGTCAAAGAAGTTGTTGACTCAGTGTTTGGCTCTAAGACCTGGGTTAGAGATTGTGGTTCTACAACCTCTTGGTCAGTCCAAACAACCACTTGGGTTTTAGCACTAATACGAGAAGTAGTTTGAAAGTTATGATGTATTACCTGTAGTGGAGTTGGCTCCAAAGTTCCATCAGGGGTGGATTTATCCACAGAAGGTTGTTGCTCAGGAACTTGTGGTCCAAAAGCAGGAAGATGAATGAATTGGGTCATGAAAGGAGTGATGACCACTGGGACAGAATGGAATTTAAGAGAGGAGTTTAGTCTTTGAAAGAATTTAATATGGGTGGTTTGAGAAGTATCATGACCACCAAGTCTAAACAGCTCTTTATGATCATCAGAAAGAACATGATTAATGATTAGAGTGACGAAGCGAGGACAGAAGCATTTGACCTTTCTACCACTAACATGATCACTCTTAGCAACTAAAACTCTTCTGACCAGTTGATTCCAGATGAGATGACCAAAATTGATTTTAAGATCATTAGCAACTGCAAAACCAATGTACTGAAGAAGGGAAGGAATATTATGAAAATTGGTTTTAGTGGAGTTACTAAAAACTTTAGCCAAGGTATCAAAGAACACATCCCACTCACTGGCTAAGTTTTTTTTAGAAAGTTTTGTTAAATCTATTGGACCTTGATAATTAATGTTGGTGAAAAATTGAGTTAGGTCAGCATCAGTTGGTAGATTAACAAAATCATTCATGGGAAGATGTAAAGCATCACAAAGAACATTCGCATTAACTGTGTAGTGTGTGTCAGTAATAGTGAATGTGAAAGAAGATAAATCAGTGGACACAATAGCAGAGGAACACAATAATCTTAACAGTTCATATTTTAAATCAGCATTTAGGCAAATAGCATGTCGGACACAAGAATGCTCATTTAAAAAACGAATCTAAGGCCTAAAACGTTCAACAGAACATTTTAGGGGATCAAAATACCCAAGAAAATTGTTTTTGATAATCTCAAAAGCCATTTTTAGAAACTAAGAACAAAATTCAACTAATAAGATTAATTCGAATTTTAAGGATTAACAATTAATTAAAAATCCAAAAAATCAAAATTTCACCAAAATTAATTAAATTTGAGTATAATGATCCTTATAAGAAAACAAAAACACCAATATTTTTGGAATTCTCAAAATCAAATCCTATCTATGAAAACACTCAAGAATCCCAATGGCTTTTCGAAAAATACAAATTTTAAAAACTAAACCAAACTTAGATTTTAAGGAAGCAACAAAAAGATGGTGATTAGATCTAGAGAACTACTGTTTCAGAATCAATCGACTGAGAATTTAAGCAAAAATCGTCAGCAGTTCTACTCATATATAAGCGAGTGTATGTATGTATCCAAGAGAAAAAAACTGCTAAGTAAGAACTTGAGCAAAGAAAGACTAATCTAATAGTCTTTTCGGAAATATATATATATATATATATATATATTGGGTTCTCACTTAATTACAAGTAGTATAGTGGTAACTGGGTAGGCTTCAAATAAACTCCGGGTGGATGGTTACAAGCATACACTCACTCTTTCTTCCTGAATGCTGAAATAACTTTGATCAAATAACTCTCTGAATTCTAAAAACAACCTACCTAAAACATACAATGGAAACTCATATTTATAGAGCGAAATACAGGAAATGAGTAACCTTTCAATTATTACAAGGTTAAAGTAAAAACATCTTACTTAAGTGAAAGTGATTCACTTGGGTTAAAGCAAAAGTAAAAGCAATTTACTTGGGTAACTGGTCGGTTGACTGTTGTTTTTACTGTTCATGCATAGTAACTTGTCTACATCTTTTACTGTTTTGGAGAATCTTCACTGCTCTTGATTTGCAATAGTTATAAGGCAAAAGGATCTTGAGCATCTTGAAATTGCTGACTATTATAAGGATCAGTATTTGATACAGAATTCTGACTGGAATCATTAGATTCTTTCTCTGAAGCTTCTTTTAGATCTATAACTCTTGAATTAATAGCCGCCATTAAAGATTTTAATTCTGCTGTAGATAACTTGATGACTGAAGAAATACTCAAAGAAGAAGAAGAAGGGCCTTCATTGGTTTCTTTTCCTTTAGAAAATGCTTGAATATGAATAATTGGGGGAAATTCTTTCTGCACCTGGCTGATTATTCTATTAATATCGAATTTATCCCACCATTTGATGAAGAAAATTCTTGAAACATGACTTGCCTGACTATGCTGACTAATAACCGCCTCGCAAGAACCGGTAGAAACAAATGTTGACTGGACTGGGGTTCTAAGGTTATATTGCCATTTTAAAATCCAAGGGATTTTATATTTACTGCAAAACTGAAGTAAAATTGGGATACCTTCTGAATTGGGAATTGATTTCTATTTACTGAAATGAGTAACTTGGTCTTTGAGTTGGACAGGGATAATAACAAATGAAGCCCCATATCTAGACCACCAAATTGTGAACCAAAAAGGAATTTGACTTTTGAATTTATGATCAAACTGGATAAACCAGGAATTACTAAAATTTTGGTTTTGATATAAAAATATTTTATTCCAAGCTTCAATATAATCATAATAACAAAAGTGATTATTATTGACTAAATGAAGATCAGAAGGATGATCAGAAAAATCTTGCTGGGAAATTAATTGTTTAATATAAAGAGAATGATACAAAACTTTGGTATCATCTTTTCTGTCGTAAATAGGTTTGATAACTATAGAACCAGTTTGAATAAGAATATCTTTATAGTAAGATAAGGATTTGTAAGGAGCAAATGGAATAAAATGCCATACTGAAGGAAAGAAAAGGGTAGCAAGTTTAACTGGGTCATTTTTTGGGCTCATGAATGTTTCTACAAAAAATAAGTTTACTTCATAATTGACTATATATTCTGAATTTGATTGAGTAAAAGAAGGATAAAATTTAGGAGTTGCTTTACTAATTTCAGAAGATCCGAATGGATTAAAAGGAGGGGGGTTACTGGCTAAAACAGTATTGAAAGGCCTGGGTATTTGGCCTAAAACTTGAAATATGTTTACTATGTCCACATCTTGGACTGGATTAACTGGATGAGGTATTATCGCACTTCTAGGATTAAAATTACTAACAGAAGAAGAGCTTCCTCTTCCTCCTCACCTCTAACACTCATTTTGACTTTCTTGTTTGTAGAAACTCTCTGGTTAGAAAATCAGGAATAGAATTTTCACTTCCTTTAATATATTGTATATCAAAATCAAATATGCTTAATAACGCTTGCCATCTGGCAAAAATCTGTTTTGATGCAATATTCTGGACATCTTTTTCTAAAATATATTTTGCTGACTGACAATCAATTTTGACTAAAATTTTTTGATTTAAAAGTTCATGCTGAAATTTGTTGATGCATAAAACTAGACTTAAAATTTCTTTTTTAATGGTTGAATAGTTTTGTTGGGTAGTATCCCAAGCGCCTGAATGAAAACAAACAATTTCTTCATGAGCAGAGGGATTTAACTTTTGTTTGAGAATTCCTCCAAATCCAACTTCAGAGGCATCAGTTTCTACAATTTTGAATGCAGAAGGATTGGCTATACCAAGGCAGGGAAGTGTCTTGACATATTTTTTAATATCTTGGACAATTGAAGTATGGATAGAAGTCCAAGGTGGGGGATTATTCTGTAACCGTTCAAACAATGGTTTACATTGTTTCCTAATATCTTTATAGAATTCTTCTATATAGTTAAAGGATCCTAAAAATCTTTGGAGTTGAGTTTTATCAAGTATTTCATCAGGAAATTTACTGGCAAACTCAATGGCTCTATCTATTGGTTTAATTTTACCATACTGAATAGTATGACCTAGAAATCTTACTTTTGTTTGAAATAATGAACACTTACTAGGTGAAAGTACTAATCCACTGGTCTTGACTGTTTTGAAAAAATAATTTAAATGTTTCCAATGTTCTTCAATTGAATTGGAATAAATAAGAATATCGTCAATATAAACAATTGTAAAATGACTAAATGGATTGAATATATTGTTCATAATATTCTGAAATTCACTAGGGCCATTCTTAAGTCCAAATGGAAATACATTTCATTCATAATGTCCAAATGGAGTAGTAAAGGCAGTTTTATACCTATCTTCATTACTAATTTGGATTTGCCAAAATCCACTTTTTAGATCAAATTTACTGAATATAACTGCTTGGTTTAATCTGTTTATTAAATCTTTTTTATTGGGTAAAGGATATCGAATCCATTCAAGTACTTCGTTTAATGGTTTATAGTTGATTACTAGTCTTGGTGCTCCTCTTTCTTTTTCAGCGTTTTTATTAACATAAAAGGTTGCACATGACCAAAGTGATTTACTATTTCTAATTAATCCTTTACTTAATAATTCGTTAATTTCTTTTTTACAATATTCTAACTGTTCATGATTCATTTGAATAGGTCTAGCTTTTGTTGGAATTAAATGTTCTTTAAATTCTTTTGCATAAGGTAAATTAACTATATGTTTCTTTCTATGCCAAAAGGCATGAGGAACATCTGAACATATTTCTTTTAATAAAGTTTTATTGAATTGTTCAATTTTATTTTGGAGTTTATTATCGGTTAATTGTTCTTCAATTCTTTTATATTTAATTTCATTTTTTAAATGTCTTAAATGGCTATTTTTATTATTTAATATTGCAAGAGTTATAGTAACTGATTGTTCTTGGATAGTTTTTAAATCTTTTTCCTCTGGTTCTAGGATAAAATTAAATGTTACTGTCTGACCTAGATGTTTACTGACTAATCCTTTAGTTGAAGTTGTAAAAGGATAGAGTAAATAGATAAAGGGTAACCCCAATATAATTTTATCAGTCATGTTTGTTATTAAGACAAAAGAGGTATTAAAGCAAATATTGTCTTGACAAATATGAACATTAGGTAATTTGTATTTTATATTCATTTGACTACCATTGGCTGAGCTTAGTCTTTCATTGGCTTTTTCATAATAAGTTATTGGAACTAGTCCTTCTTGAATACAATTTAAATCAGCTCCTGTATCAATAAGGGCAGATGTTTTAATAATAAAAGTTTTATTAATTACTAATTTAATGTTAGTATACCATTTTTGAATAGTAATATCTTTTAATATTTTTAATGAAAGTCCTTGTTGTTCAAAAACTTCGGATGCTTTGTCTTCTAGATCTTCTTCTTCAGAAGAATCATGGATTAATAATTTTGAACCAGTTTTAATCTGTTCAATTTCTTCTTTTAATTTTGGAATATCTTGTTTTAAATTAGAAATTTCTTTCTTTAAAATATTGACTTCTTGATTTAAATCTATCAATGTTATTTCTTTAACTGGGTTTTTAAATCTTTCAAGTGTCTTATTAAGACTAAATTTAGGTTTTTCATTTTTCTTATCAGTTTTGATATCTTGTGTTAATAAAGTTTTTAGTTTATTAACATATTGTGTCTTTAGTTGGGGATCTGTTATTTTACTAATTAATTCTATTAGTAAATTGGTTTCTTCCTCTTGAATCTTTGATAGTACATTTAGGGTTTTGGTGCAACAATTTTTGTTACAATTATCTGTACATCCTATAGTAATGTTTGGTTTACTATTATCACTATCTGTGTTATTAGTACTAGTTGATTGAGAAAGTATATCTGTATAATGTTCGCTATTATCACTAGATTCGTTCTCAATTCTCATTAATTGAAGGATTAACTCTGTATCTTCATTGGAAATATGTAGTTGATTAAGTTTGTCTTTAACTCTACATTCATTTTTGTAATGACCTGGTTGGCCACAATTGTGACAAATAACTTTACTCTTATCAAATTTTTTAGTAAACATTTTGTTATTGTTGAATGTTTTCTTTTTAAACTTTTGTGGTTTTTTGTAATATTCTTCTTTACTTTCTCTTTTAACATATTTATTAAATTTCTTATATTTATTATGTTTGGGTTTATTCCTGGAAGGGGCTATAGGCGGTAACCCATATTGCTCACAAAAGGTCCTAACTCATATTTAGCTTTGTTTTTATCTTTATTAACTTTTTTAGTGATTTTGTGATCAATACACATTTTTAATCCTATTTTTTGTATGACACTTATTATTTCACCAAAAGTTAATTCGTCGTAATTTATAAATCCTAAATTTTTACTTAATTCTTCACGAATTTTATGTGCAAATAAATTAGGTAATCCATTAACAAATTTCTCTTTCCAGAATGATTTATTACTATCGTCTCTCATCATAACTCTAGACATAAAGACGTCTTTATACCATCTAAAATCACTTAGAGTTGGACAAGTTAAGTTACTGAGTTGATCATGGATTCTTTCAGTAATATTACTGGGAGTTCCAATAAAATGTTTTATTATTGTGTAAATTAAAGTATTGACTCCATCTGATGGGATTCCTATCGTTTCATCAAATATTGGTTGACCATCATTATCTAATTGATAAGCATTAATTATGCTAAACCTAGTATCTTCAGTGAGATGTTTTTCCCACCAAGATCTTAAGGTTCTTGTGAAACCACTAGCTAAAATTTCAACAATTTCACTTTGATTTAAATGGTCAAGAGTTGTTATATAGTTGTTAGCTACCATGGACATATGGTTTAATTTGTTTAAAATTGTTCACTAAGACCATCATTATTCCATTCATAAATTTTTTTAGCTGAAACAGAAAATTGATTATCTAGGTTTCTTTCTTCGAATTGTAAATCTGGAGGAGTTGGTCTAGGATACCAATTCTTTGTTTGGGTTGTGGGATTAGGTTGGTTAAAACTTAGTTTTTTAAATTGATTAAGACTAGTAGAATCATCACTATCGTTAGAGCTTTCATGAAAGCCTAGAACTCCTATAGTTTTACTAGATTCTGGTTTGTCTAATTTCTTAAATAATTTATCTAATGTTTTAATTAGTTCTTTATCCTTACTAGGTAAGCTTAAATTTTCTCTTTTACTAGGTAAATTTATTAAGGGTTTTTCTTCACAATCTTGGTTGTGTTCTTTAATAATGTTTGGATCTAAATATTGTTTAATATTTGAATCTTTAATCTTATCTTCAATTTTATCTAATTGTTTACCTAGAGAAGCTAGATACTGATTAGTGAAATTATTATGTTCAATTAATTTCTTTTTGTCATTATGTCCATCAGACACTTTAAATGGCGAAGCTATAACTAACGTATCTTTTACTGGAATTATTATTGTTTCTATTGGAGGATGACTTGATGAGATTTTAGACTTATCTTCTTTAATCCACTGTGTCTTAGTAATTACATTACATTTACCATAGTATTTTTCATACCAAGAATAAAAAGTAATATTTATTTTCTCTTTTGTTACGAAAATCTCCATTTATTAACTATTTTATCCCTGTCTTTATGACTATGATTTTCTCTAAATTGATGTCTTTTTAACTTATTTTCTTTTGAATTGAAATCTTCTGTTAAGAATTTCCAATTGATTTTAAACTTTTTATTAATAGTTCTTAATTGGTGATTAATAGGTTTGGTTTCAAAATCTGATTGTGTAGGAGATAATTGTTCATTATCGTCTTTAGATTGATTACTGGATTGATTATAAAAGGGGTGACTAGTTTGTCCTTCATTGATGATACCTTAATTTTATATCTTTAATATTTGTTTTACTGAGTAGATCAGAATCTTGTCTAGATGACATTACTTTACTGAGTAAATCAGAATCTTTTCTAGATGATATTACTGATTGATTACCAATTTCTTCCAACATAAGTGGTTTCCTATAATTAACAAAGCTTGTTCTAACAGTTCCATCTAAGTATTGTTTTATGTTATCTAGATTCATTATACCGCTTGTTAATGGTGTCTGAGGTATTTCATTATCTAAGACCCATTGGCTAGGGAGGTTAATATCTTTCCAAAGTATTGTTTTTGGTACTTGGATATTAGCATCATTAGTACTACTTTGAATTAAAACAGTTTTGTCTTTTGGACATTTACTAAGTGCATGAATATTTAAATTAGTTTTCATTGTTTTATAATAAATTCTATAAATCAATGCAAGTGGTTGGGATCCCTCAATCATATGAGTGATTTCACCAGCTGTTTTAATATTTAATGTTAATGCTTTTAATAGGCGGGGGTCATTCAGACTTAAAGTAAAGTCTGGGAAACAGTTAAAGTGGACTGGTCCATTATGGAGGCTAGATTCCATGATTCCTAATATACTAGGGACATAGTTTAAATATCTTGCATCTCTTAAACATAAAAGGATGCTAGAATTGATTCTTTTCACTGATAAAGGTTTTACCGCTACTTGTATTAATCCTATGTGAATAAATTATAATTTTTCTTTTTATATTTTTTTATAATTTCATTTGTCAATAGAGAACAATTTTCGTGTTCTTTGTTGATAGCATATATTTTTTCTACAGTTTTTGCATTATAATTGGTTTTAAAATTATATGTAAAAGTTGACTGATAGATTTGTTTTGGATCTATACTGGGTATATTCTAATTACCTAAATCTTGACTAATGTTTTCATAACTATGTTCTTCTTGGTTTATGAAATCGGGGATCGACGTCATTGGTGACCTTGAGCTAACTGAGGAACTAGACCTAAAGAGTCTATTCATTAATCTTGTTTTTAACTGTTTTTATTACCTAAAGTGATTCTAGGAATATTAGTTCATACCTTCTTACCTTAAGTCTACACATACCTATGTCTAACGCCCTTATCCAACACTGCTCTACCCTGAGACTTACAAAAGGATTACCTGGCAACGACACTAGGTGGTCTACAGTAAGATTGGTGACTAATTTAGCAGAATAACTAAAAGATACTAAGAAGCAGTTGGAAAACACTAGTAATGAACGGAAAACGACAGGAATAGTGACTCAATAACTCAATGATTACCGGGTGGCTTTGATACCAAAAGGGACGGAATAGGGGAAGATTTATTGATCAGAAAGATCAGGATTAATAAGATCGATTACAGAATAATAAAAGAATAAGATATAAATGGTAAACAGCAATAGATCTGATAGCAATTGGATACACAAGAAACAATATACATAATAGTTAAATAACATGATAAAAACCGACCATATAGGCGGAAACAAAGTTTAGCAGTTTATAATTACTGAAAATACTTCAATTTAATTGGAAGTTACTTACAAGATTAGCACTGCATATCTTGTATAGACTGGTTGGGTTCTCACTTAATTACAAGTAGTATAGTGGTAACTGGGTAGGCTTCAATATATAACTATTAAGACAATCGGTAAGACTATTGGATAGTCTTGCCGATAGTATTACTAGTACAAAAGACTAGTAAAACTAAAAGTAATAATATATAAATCTAAAATATATATATAATCAACTAAAAAGAATGTCGGTAAGACTATTGATAGTCTTACCGATAGTCTTATTAGTTCAAAACTGTTAGTAAGACTATTAATAAAACAATTAAAAGAAATAAACAAATAAAAATTAATATATAATAGCTACAAATACTATCGACAAGATAGTCTTGCTAATACAAAAATAAACAGATTATTAACAAAAATGCGAAAATTAACATAATATACAAATAAAAATAATGGAAAGACTGAGGATAATCTTAACAGTACAAATCTAAAATAAAAAAAACAGTAAATAATTTACAACAATTGTACAAGCTATTCAAATATTCTGAAATTAGTAAATTTTCAATAAAAATAGATTTCTCTAAAATTTAGAAAAATATTTTAGAGAAAATAAATTTTTTTAAAATACTCAAACTAGGAAGCTTAATAATTAGACAAGGCATGGAATTAAAAAAACAGTAAATATACACAAGAGAAAATGTTTTAATAAAATAAATTTACAAGTGATTTTAAAATATATACAACAAATAAACACTTATAAATTTAATCAGGAACAAACACCAACTATAAACAAGATTAATCACTAAAATTATTTAACATACCCAATTTACCAACTAACCTGGTAAATGTGGATTCATCAAGAGATTTAGTAAAGATATCTGTTGTTTGTTCCTCTGTGGGTACAAAATGCAACTCCACAGTACCATTCATGACATGCTCTCAGATAAAATGATACATGATATCAATGTTCTTTGTCCTCGTGTGCTGAACAGGATTGTTGGAGATTGTTATGGCACTTGTATTGTCACACATAATAGGAATTTTGTTCAATACAAAACCATAGTCCTTCAATTGATTCCTTATCCATAAGATCTGAGCACAACAACTTCCAGAAGCAATATATTCAGCTTCTGTTGTTGAATTGGAAACTGTTTGTTGTTTCTGCTGTACCAGGAAATCAATCTACTACCTAGGAATTGACAACTCCCAGGGGTGCTTTTCCTATCAACAACACTACCTGCATAATTTGAATCTGTATATCCAACAAGATTAAACCCATATTCTTTAGGGTACCAGATACCTAGATTAGGTGTACCCTTAAGATATCTCAAGATTCTTTTAACATCAACGAGATGTAAATCTCTAGGATCCACTTGGAACCTTGCACATAAGCATGTAGCATACATAATATCAGGTCTACTTGCAGTAAGATAGAGTAATGAGCCAATCATACCTTTATAGCTTGTAACATCTACCTTGATAGAATTTTCACAAGCTCCAAGCTTGACAGCTGTAGATGATGGAGTTCTTGCTGATGCTGAATCCTCCATGTTATATTTCTTGAGGAGTTCTTTGAGATACTTGGATTGAAAAATAAATAAACCATCTAATCTTTGATTTACTTGTAATCCAAGAAAGAATTCCATATTACCCATCAGACTCATCTCAAACTTACTCTGCATTAGCTTGGTAAATCTCTTGCAGAGATTATCATTAGTAGACCCAAATATGATGTCATCCGCATAGAATTGGACAAAAATCATATCATCTTTATGCGTTTTAGAAAAGAGAGTTTTGTCTATGACACCTCTAACAAAACTATTTTCAATAAGAAAACCAGAAAGAGTGTCATACCATTTTCTCGGGGCTTATTTGAGACCATAGATAGCCTTGAACAGGTAGTATACAAAGTCCAAAAAATCTTGATTTTCAAATCCAGGGAGTTGTTCTACATATACCTCTTCATCTAGCTCACCATTCAGGAATGCACTCTTAACATCCATTTGATATACTTTAAAATTTGACTATGCTGCAAATACGAAGAACATCCTGATGACCTCAAGCCTAGCCACTGGTATATAGGTTTCATCATAATCAATGCCTTCAGCTTGTGAATACCCTTGAGCAACCAGTCTTGCCTTGTTTCTTGTTACTATGCCATCTTCATCTAATTTGTTTCTAAATACCCACTGAGTGCCAACTACTTTCTTGTTCTTTGGTCTAGGTACCAGCTTTCAAACTTGTTGTTGTTCAAATTGATTGAGTTCATCTTGCATAGAAATCACCCAATCAGGATCACCCAGTGCTTCCTCAATCTTCTTTGGTTCCGTTTCAGAAAGAAACCCTGAGTAATGATATTCATTTTGAGTAGCACTTCTAGTTTTAACTCCAACACCTGGATTACCAATAATCAGCTCAAAAGGATGAGCTCTATTCCAAACATTTTGTCTTGGAAGATTTGATATTGATGATTAGCCTTGAAATTCATTATGGTGTCGTGAATGATTAGTTGACCCTTCATTTTCTCCCCTTGAGTTGTTGTTAGGTTGTCTTGGTAATTCTTCTCCAGTGTTAGTGGTATCTTCATTGTTACCAGTGTTTCCACCACCACCACAATGATCATTATCATCATTGTCATTGTTATCACCAGCAACAATCTCAGGTGGATTCTCATCATCGGATTCTGAATCTGACATGTCATCAAACATCAATTTCTCAGATGGATTTTCTGTTTGGATACTTGGAAGTTTAGTGTCATCAAATGTAACATTGACACTTTCTTTCACCTGGTGTTGATCAATTATATACACCCTGTAAGATCTTCTAGAGTTGTTAGATCAGGATTCAATGATCGTCGGGATCTGGACTAAACTGCTCAGGATTGCTGACGTCATCAGTATTATACGAGCGTTAGTATCAGGATTGTTGTCAGGATTTCTATCAGGACTGTGATCAGTATTTATCATCAGGACTGGAAGCTGATCAAGATTACAACTTCGAGTTATTTATGGAATCCAGTTAAAGAAGGAAGTTTATTTTGTCGATTCCTAGTTTATAGGAATGCAGCTGTCGGTTAGGATATGTTTCAATATAGTTGGTAATTGATTTGGATTTATCTTGTAATCGATAGAGAAGCTGTGTAGTATATAAACACAGTTTAGGTTTTGATTTTAAATCAATAACACACACGAGTATTTTGTAACCTAGAAGCTCTCAAGAACATCAGAATTTCTTGAGAGAGTTTGTAACAGTTTTATATCAGAATTAATAAAGCTGTTATTGTTTTCATATTTGTGTTTATAATCGAGAATCTTATACAATTGTATTCAACCCCCTTCTACAATTTTTTATTACTGGGCAACAGGAGTAACCAACAAAGATTGCTTCATGTGCTTTGGCCTCAAACTTGCCACGTCGAACATCTCCATCTTTAAGCACAAAGCATTTGGCACCAAATACATGAAAATATTTGAGTGTTGGTTTCTTGTCATTCATAATCTCATAAGGTGTCTTCATTAAGTCCTTGTTGATTAAGGTTCGATTCTAAGTATAACATGCAGTGTTGACAGCTTCAGCCCAGAAGTACATAAGAAGTCTTGATTCACTTAGCATTGTTCTTGCAGCTTCAATCAAATTACGATTCTTCCTTTCTACTACTCCATTCTGTTGAGGAGTTCTAGGGACTGAGTATTGTCTTATTATCCCTTTTTCTGCACAAAAGTCATTTAGAACTGCATTCTTGAATTCAGTTCCATTGTCTGACCTTATTGCTCTAACCGGAAACTTAGAATCCAGCTCAATCAACTTAACATGATCAATCACCATCTGTGGAGTTTCATCGTTGGAATGTAGGAATAAAACCCATGTGTATTTAGAATAGTCATCGACGATCACAAGAGCATATTGTTTCTTTGACATAGACATCATATGCAGTAACTGACGAGGTTCAGTTATTGAAGATGTGTCAGTACCCTTGTGAGATGCTTTCTTTGACTTTCATTTCTAACATGCCTCCCACAGTCCTTCCTATGTAAATTCCGTTTGAGGCAACCCTCTCACCAACTCCCTCTTGACTAGGGAGTTCATTGTTTTGAAGTTGAGGTGAGACATCTTCTTGTGACATAGCCAACTTTCATCTGATGAAGCTTTAGCATAGAAACAATTAAATTCATCCTTGAAACCAGAATACAAATTAGCTATGAACAAGTTCCCTTTCCTTACTCCTTGAAGAGCAGGCTTTCCATTCTTCTTGTGTAGGATCTGGCACTTCTCCTTATCAAACTGAACAACATATCCCCTGTCACAGAATTGACTGATGCTGAGAAGATTGTGCTTAAGACCTTCCATAACAGATACATTGTCAATGATAACATTTCCAGCTTCCAAACAACCATATCCTTCATTTATACCCTTGCTGTTATCTCCAAAGGTAACCACTGGGCCAGCTTTCTCAACCACGTTTGATAGCAGGGCTCTATCTCCGGTCATATTCCTTGAACATCCATTGTCCAAAATCCACACAACTCAGTTTACCTGTACCATACCCTGCAATATCAAACTGATTAGACCTTCTTCGGAACCCAAATATGATTGGGTTCAGCATACTTAAAAAATTAACCTTTGTCAGGCAAAACAACATTCTTGATTTTAACCACTTCAACTTCCTTAATGACTGAACATTTCCACCTATAACCAGCCTTAGCAAATTTCTGATTAGGCTTAGGTATAAATGTGTCAAGTCTAACTTTAAGAGGACTGGCAATTTTGGATCTAGCATGCTTCTTATGATTCACATGTTGACGGAGGGCAGTCTTATCATTTGATGCATGATTACTATTAAAATAAACATACATGACATTAAAAGCACAAGACATGCAATTCACAATACCACATGCTTTATTAGATAAGTCTACACTAGGCATGTTATGCATGTTAGACATGTTGTTTTTTCCAACTTATGAGTGTCTAATTTTGTCTCCGTTGTATGAAGAACTTTGACAGAACTCTTAGGCACACATTTTTTGGATTGAACATTCCCATTATCAATGTCCTCATTATGCATCTCTTCTTAAATAATGATGGAAGATTCATTCAAAGGTTCTGCTAGAGATTCTTTAAAGAGCGGGTCTTTAACACCCTTAAGCACATGTGGTATACCCTTTTCTTCAGCACCGATTCTATTCGGGGTATTAATGCCTAACATTCCAACAACCTCGTTATATTTAAAACCTATACCAACTTCAGTAATCTTATCTTTAAGAATGGTTTCTAACTGTTTATAACAATTAACCCTATTCTCAAGAAAAACTACTTTCTTAGTAAGTTCATCTTGATTAACATGCACTAATCTTAATTCTTTAACTTCTTTTTCAAGATCAGTGTTCTGAATAATTATTCTATCATTTTCACTACGTGCACAAGATAAGGTATTACTAAGATGATAAACCATTTCAGAGTTAGTGAAAGTTACCTCAGACTTAGGAGATGAACAAATTAGAATAAAATCGACATGAATGTATCTAAATTTGTAATAAAAAGATTGAATACTAATAAGTAGTTCGAGATAATTTCTAGGGATTTTGATCCGCTAGATAGTCTTTAAATTACAAGTAAAGTAATTCTAGTAGTTTGGATGTTACAATAAATTCTAGAATTAAATTAACTATAAAGGATTTAAAACTTGGCAGTGATAGTTTTGAATGGCAGTGAGATAGATAATATTTTGTGGTTTCTGTTTCAATGTATATGTCTTGATCACTCTGCATTCTGTCTTTATAAATGCATTAATACGCAAAGTTGACTTACCAGAAAGACTATCTAAAATGACTTGGAAAGACTTTCGGTAAGACAACCTTTTAAACTAGCAAGACTATCCAATGCTTGCAAAGACAATTGAGAAAACTACCATTATACTTAGTAAGACTTTCGGCAAGACTGTCTTTGTACTACAAAGACTTTCGGTAAGACTATCCTAGATAGTCTTACCAGTTCATTTTTTAAGTCTTTTCATAATTATATTAATTCTAATTTAATTAACCTGTTAATTAATTTAATAAATTAATTAATTATGATAGAATTAATTTATTGAATAAATTAACTAATTGATTTAATTAATTAAAAGAGAATTAATACAATTTATTGATAGCAAAATCATTTCTTGAACTACTAAAATTAATGATGAACTTCCACTTGATGATGTTGACACTCAATGTACTGTCTAGTTCATGAGTGACTAACTGCAATGACTGTTCTTCATTTTTTACTTTAAGTTGTGATTATTTTTCTTTTCCCTTTATCAAACTCTGTAACTTGTACACTTCCTGTCACACTGATGAAATCTCTATCACTTTAAATAAATCCATTTTCTTGAATACTTCACTGAGCCTTGATCAAATAAATGAATTTCTTTCAATGTAGAATTACTTCAAGTCTGTAGATTGACTTTAATCTTCATTCTCTTGACTGATATTATCTTCTAAGATTCCTGTGACAGTTTGTATATTATTTAGAGTAAAGTGCATTTTGTGTACTCGCACAAAATAGTATTGCAAGTGCACTTTAATCTATTATTTACTAATTACATTCTTGTTTAAGTCGAGTCGAATCCTCGGTATTTATAAATAGGCCAATGCATATGCCTTTCAAGTTATGATGAGCCAACATCAAGAACGCGGATTCAATCTCATTGATGGAATCATTCAGATCGAACATTTCACTAGTCCATAACAGAGTGTAATCAAATCCCAGAATAGTACCCAAAGCATTAGCCAAAACACTAACTGGTAAACTCTTCATCAGCACCCAAACCTTAGGTAAGTCACCAACTCTTAAATAAAATCCCTCATTCCAATAAAAAGACACAAAGTTCTTCAATTTCCTTAATGCTAAAATACGGACTTTCAGGAAACCCATTTTAACATTATTATTAACAGATATGGCACAACAGTGTAACCACTGCTACATCACTTCCAAATAAAGAGATTCCAGTTATTTAACCAAAATTGAATCACTTTTAGCAAGCACAAAGGAGTGGTAATTCTTAACATCACTACGAGAATAAATGTTGAACAAGTTACTAGACAAGTCTGTTGGAGCGATGGTAGAGGGAGTAAAACTGGTCGAAAGCCTCTGCACCCCTTTCGTTTTAGGACAAGTCATCTGCTCCACTAAACCC
Organism: Heracleum sosnowskyi; assembly: GCA_030848705.1. Classification (NCBI taxonomy): domain Eukaryota; kingdom Viridiplantae; phylum Streptophyta; class Magnoliopsida; order Apiales; family Apiaceae; genus Heracleum; species Heracleum sosnowskyi. The sequence goes on along the minus strand of CM061241.1, from coordinate 64,845,975 downwards.
ACACGAACCAAAACAGATTTACCAAGAATAAATTGTTGTTGCCTTGAATTCCTCAAAAGAAGAACAATTACAGGGGAGTAAAATTGGTCTTCGTCAAAATCCCATTTCACTTTTGGTTGAAACATTAACAAATCCACAAGAACCAAAGATGTTTTCTATAAAGTCAACTCTACACTATCAAGAATGATGGATTTGTAGAAGTACAAGGTTTCCAAGCCATATTTTACTTGTAATGATGAGATACCCAAATGAACAAGAGAGATTATAGATTCAAGAGTTAAACAAAGAGAGACACAAGTACTCAATAAAATAAGTAAGAAAAAAATTGGTTTAAGAAAGAAGTTCAAATGAAGGGGTTTAAAGAATTTGGAGTTAGGGTTAAAAAGGGAGAAAAGAGGGAGAGAGGGAGGTAGGAGAGGTTGACTCTCATTGGGATTGTTGAATATGTTTCATCCCTTCAATATTGGATTGGCGAGAATTTCTTTTAAATCCTTCAATGATGATGGCAATGTAAGAAAAATTTATGCACTAATAATTCTTATTTTCCGAAAACAAATATTCTATATGTCCCTCTCATTTCTTTACAGTTTTTTTACATTGTTTGACACGCATTTTAAGGCTCTTATAAAGTATAATTCTACAACTTATTTTCAAAATTTTCTTTTTCGAAATAAAAAATTCAAACATTATACTTTTATTCAGAAAAAAAAATATTTAAAATAATTTATGAAAATATATTTTATAGGAGTTTTAAAATACATATCAAGCCCCCATCCCCCAATGGAAAAAATTCAGGGGGACAGAGGGAGTAACTTATTGTCTGCTAACCAAATCAACAAAACTTATGACTTTAATAATTCCAAGTGATAAGTTTCAAACAGTTTTGCTTTAAAATATCAATGACCACTTTTTTTCTTTCTTTTTGTTTGAGCTCAAAAGCAAATTCTATTGATTAAAGCAATCCGAATACATCAATTAATGCCTTGAGGTCGGTCATCTGGAACAGTCTGCTCAACGAGTCTACAATTTATCATTTTGATTTGAGTTTAATCCAAAACTTGAATAAAGTACTGTTAGAGCGTCAAAAGAAATTGCAAACTCGCCCTAACAAGGATGAAAATATAAAATATTTTGTTATGTTAACACTAGCGAATGCAAAATATTGTCTCGCGTGACTTGGCGATATTCTCTAATAATGCGAATATATACACAATTTTGTGATTCTCACTTTAAATATTACATCATGAGACACAAATAAATTTAAAATTCAAAGTGATTAAAGCTATGATTGACAAAATAATCAAAACGATAACGTGAAATCGAAACAAATCTAGGATTGATTCGATGATGAAAAGGTAACACTATTTTCTTGATAATAACATATGTGTCATATTGTAATTATATATTGCAATTAATGTCCAACATTATTATCAACAAGAATTTCTTATTTAAAGGTGAACAATTAACGGATGAACAATTGTCAAATGATGATGATGGTGTGTGCATCTATTAGCTAGATAATGTGTTAATCAATTAGTTTTAGTCATCATTTAAGTAAACAAAGAAGTTGTTTCCAATAATGGAAATACTTAACGATAAATAAGAAAGTTTGCTGACTCTTATGTCAGGAAAGAGTTTAATATTAAATTAAGACAATCTTACTCATAAAATAGTATTAGTTTTCATTAATACAAGTATTAATTATTAGTTAAGAAAGTTAGCTAAGCAGAGTCTACTTTTATGGAGAGGTTTACTAAAAATTAAGGCAGCCTAATTATTATTAATCACTTGGTAATATAATGATGGACAGCGTTAAGTTTATCAAGTAGATAATGGCGATGTGATTTTAATCTATTGATTATGGAACTTCTTCAATTTCATTCACTTTCCAAAATTAAATTACAAAATAATTAAGAAGCATGTTCCAAACTAATAAATACATTAATTTTGTTTTGATAAATGAGATCATAATCTAGTGACGAAAATTAAAAAGTTGAGTATTTGTCGTGCTACAACTTGATTTTACTTTATATTATAATTAACCGCTTTTGTGACTTATTTGAATAAGAAAAAAATAGCGCTCAGATTAACATAATAATATTGGGGTTAATGATCAACTGAGTCATTAAAGTGGGCTCAATGTATCAAGTTGGTCATTGAACTGAAAACGGTATCAATAAGGTCATTAAAGTGGGTTACGAGTACATTTGATTAATTCTGCTAAATTTTTGTTAACGGTAAATGATGACGTGTTTAGTATAATCTGATGTGTTTAGTATAATCTGATGTGGCAAGCATCTGATAAAGTCCCCGTTATCAGAACACTTTATCAGATGCTTGCCACATCAGATTATACTAAACACATCAGATTATACTAAACACGTCATCATTTACCGTTAACAAAAATTTAGCAGAATTAATCAAATGTACCCGTAACCCATTTTAATGACCTTATTGATACCGTTTTCAGTTCAATGACCAACTTGATACATTGAGCCCACTTTAATGACTCAGTTGATTATTAACCCAATAATATTGTGTCTAGACATAACATGCGTAATGTTGAAAACTATCCTTACAACTATTCGTGTAGTTCTAACCTTGAGACTTTTCACTGCATGTCTGCAATTCATGATCAATCGGTCTTGTCGGCTTAATCCAAGTCCCTCATGCATTGATAAGGTAGGCCATAAGTTTACGACCGCCCAAAATATGATAATCCATTTGGGGTTTTTTTTAATATATATTTTGTTCTCACTTAAAGCTCTACGTAGTCTATGAAAGAGGCCCTATATTAATTTCTTGCCAAAAAAAAAAAAAAAAGAGCATGGCTATGAATAGTTGAATACTAAAGCTCACCATACAAATGATTTAAATGTCATTTTTTAGTGTATGTTTCCGTACGACACAACTATTTAATTTCTTTATTCTTGAGTTTTTGTTAGTTTCAACTCAAGGTAGGGTTAGGGTAGGCCCAATGTGGAGATTTTTAGTTTTTGTAGGAATCTTGATGCGATAAATTAATAATCAGTCCACTACTAATTTAATTAAGGAGTGTAGTTTAAAATTCGAGTATAACAGTAGCCATAATTAGCTAGACGTTGGGCTCGCACGATATCATACTTCCCGGCCGCTCAAATTTTGCAAGGATAAAATCCGAATCCGAATTTTTATTTTCGTTTAAACCAAATATACTTAGTGGAAACAATTTTTGAAAAAAATACATATTTGTAGTATATTCATCACGCATAGGGAAAAAAAAATAATGTCTTGGACTTGCGCGCATAGATGACTTTGGAGACAATTTAAGTCTAATAAACCAATGACTATATGAAAAGTCTACGTACCACTGGTACCTTTTCTATAATATATTTGCGGCTTTTCAATTTTCAATGCACATGAAGGACGTAGTTTGTTTATATACAAGTCTAACACTAAATAGTAAAATTCAATATATAAGCTTTAAAATATATTGTGATTTGTAAATATGTTTAAGTACATTTCCTTTCGAAAATATTTCATGTAAATTTCATCAGGAATCCAAAATTATTGAAAAACGAATGCCAAAAAGGTTGTTGAAATATTTTTACGATGAAGAATAAGCACGATAAAATGATCCATTATACCATGATCATGTCATATTATTAATATCCTTCTTCACTTGATGATTCATTATTTGGGTCAGTGAATCATTAGATTGTTCGTTATTTTTTGACCCAAATTCAATATTTCAACAAATGAGAATACTGGGAGTAGAAGGAACTCGAAACTAAGACCTTCCATGTTGAGATCTCTAATACCATGTTAAGTTATTAGAAAAACGAACTTATCAAATTCATATCATGTTATCAACAAAAAGAGTAGTATTTTCTTAATTTTTATCATAAGACCGTAAGAGTGACTTGCCCTTGTATTTATAACTGTAGTGGCATGTTACTGAAACAAATGAGTCATGATCACGAGGCTTCTGATCAGCCTGACATTCTGGTAGATGATGATAAGAAGATGATGAGCATTTAAATTGACCAGACCAAGACAAGATCACATTTTAATTTGCTGCTTATTTTGAATTTTAATTTCCCGAGTCCAACATAAATTCAAAAGATCGATCAAAAGTACAAAAAAGTCATATCTAAAACATGCATGTTCTATAAGTTTATGCCATTGTCGACAAAAGGCCGGTTGTGACCTGTGACTTGTAAAGATTTCGTTTCGGGGATTGTTGAACTGATGGATCGAGTACATACGCTTCAAACTGCGACCTACTCCTTATTTATTGCTGCATGCAGTTGCAATTTCTCGTCTGCGAAAACATGAGTGAGAGACGAGACTTTATCTATTGTCGGGATGTTTAATAAATCAGCAAGAGAGTACTGAAATACTTTGGACAATACAAATTGCGGGTGATGTGCATAAATCAACACAAAATTTTTGTATGGCACGCTAAGAGCGTTGATGTTACATATATGTTGTCATGGAGCTAGTGTGGCGAAAGGCAACAACTTCCGTATTTTGATAATACATGTGTAAAATTATTTAACATATATAACATTTTTGAACGTTGACTTAACTTCTCCAACAGTAAAATACAGAGGGGTAGTGGCATTTTATATCGAATTTTAAAAATGTGATCAAATTTTCAAGTTCGTCAATTAATGATCAGCTTTAGTTTTCGCGTTTTAAAGAGTGGATTTCGCTAACATTTTTTCAAAAAAATGATCAATTTTTATTTCAAATTTTTAAAAGAATGACTCATTTTTACGTTATCAATTAGCGTCAGCCAGTCTTTTAAAAGACGGATATAAAATTTGGCCATTAATTTACAAACTCGAAAATTCAGCCACTTTTTTACAAATTAGGATAAAATATAATCACCACTATGTAGTTTACTCATTTATGAAACTAACATCCTATTTTAGAAAAATTAATGAACACATTTTTCGTGTATGCGTGTTTAAATAAGACTATGGAAGTACGATTTCATGTTAGGCTAATAGCTAGAACCTCTAAAAGCACTAGAAGAAACCTAAGAGAGATACCGATCATTTTGTTTGAACTTACAAAGTAATACATAATTTCAGAAAATCTTCATTATCAACTGTATTTTAGAGGAGCCTTTCTAAGCAGAGGGTACGGCATAAAAAGACTGGAAAAACAATGAATTGAATGCATAAAAGGTAAAGCTATTGCATTAAGAAAAGTAAGTGTCGGATTAGTTTCATAAACAGCGCCTAATAGTAATCTTCAAAGTAAACTGGGCCTGCCATCTTTTACTCTTCTTTTGCTAAGCTAAACAGCGCCTGCATTGACAAAACTGCACTTGTGTCAATTATTCAGATGACCATGAAGATGAAGATGACAAGATGGATAATGACCTGCACTCGATTAGGTTGTCTAACTATTAGGTAGCTAGCTAGGCAGGGGTGAATTCTAGATCTACGTAATACTCTTTCCGGCCGGTTTAAAAAAATATATTAGCAAGCCTACAGTGAAAATACAGATATTAGTACTTACCATTTAATTTTAATTTCGTCAGCAATATTAAAAATTAATATTCATACTTATCAAAAATCAAAACGGTGAATTGCTATGTCACCCTTTACAGAATTAGTCGAGATGCACGTAGGCCTGCACATCGATCTAGTTAAAAAAAAAGAATAAGAAATATATATGTTGGTAATACCAACATGGTACTTTTGTCCATGTTTATATAGAAATGGTAAGGGAAGTTTACCATGAGAGTAGCTAGGTCATCCCTGTCTTGACATCTTGTTTGTATCACATATTTCCCAATATATATTTATCTCAACTGCCTGATGCATACATTAAATAACCACCAACAAGTTGTCTTCATGCAATTTTATGTCTCTATTGAACTTGCCTATTCTGTCCATTTGTCATTTGTGTAACTTCCATTAACCTCCTCATCACATAATACTTTCAAATGTAGGTCCATTCCCATGCATTATTATCCCTATTTATACCACTTCTGTACTTCCATACTCTCCCACAATTAAAACATTTATATCTTCTTTTTTCAGAACATCATATTGTGCATACTTAGTATTCCTTTTGCTCTTTCATCTTCTTCTACATGGCTCTTCTTTGTTTTTTTCTTGTTATATTTTTGTACCCATTTTCAAGTTTTGCTCAGGGTCCACCTTCACCTGGCTATTACCCCAGCTCTAGGGTTCCTTCTATTGGCTTTAATCAAGCCTTTAGGACTCTCTGGGGCTCTCAGCATCAAACTCTAGACCAGAACGCTTTAACTATTTGGCTCGATAAAAGCTCAGGTCTCGTACATTAATATATCTCTACCTCTCTTTTTCTTCCTCACACACTGAATGCAGCATTTGCATGTATCTCTTGTAAATTCCATTTTTGACAAGGACTTTTCAACTCCGTCAGGAGAACGCTCACTTCTGACGTAGGACAGGCTTAAAAGTCTGTCGGAAAAAGGCTGATATTGTTGTCTTTGTAAACTTAATTATTTGACTAAATCTTTTTTAATCTCTAATGTAGGAAGCGGTTTCAAATCCATTAATTCATACAAATCCGGTTACTTTAGTGCTGCTATGAAGCTCCAGCCAGGATATACAGCAGGAACTATAACATGTTTCTATGTGAGAATTGATCAGACACTTGTTCTACTATTTCTGTCTGCTACTGAATATATATATAATAATGAAAGCAATTGATTGCATATATTTGATAAACATTTTTATTTAAATATTTGATTTCATTGATATAATATTGAAAAGTATTTGTGTATGGTCAGCTGTCTAACAATGAAGCCTACCCGGGGGATCACGATGAAATTGACCTTGAATTCCTAGGAACAACACCAGGCAAGCCTTATACACTTCAAACAAATGTTTGGATGAAAGGAAGTGGAGATGGAAGTGTTATTACTGGGAGGGAGATGAAATTTCACCTCTGGTTCGATCCGACGAAAGATTTTCACAATTATGCTATCCTGTGGAACCCTACTGAGATCATGTAAAGTTTTCAAACTATTTTCAACTGACTGATCATCTTCATATTTTCTACACTAGTTCCATGCATCACTACCAGTCTACCAGTGTAGCTACTAGCCTACTATGCATGCAAAATGAGGTGTTCCCATATTATATTTATATATGTTATCCAAATCTCTAATCATAGATTATTAAATAAATTAAAGATTTATCAGCTGAAAGTAGTTGAGGAATTTTTGATTAAATGATTATTATATCATATAATATTAAAGTAGTTGTCAACATTTTATTTTTTTTGAAACATGCAGACCAGACCATTGCTTTGTTCTTGCTCTATACAAGAGGAAAAATATTATAAAATTTATGGCAAACCCAAAAAATAGCTATACTGTTTTAGATTCTGCAGAGAGTCGAATGTTGACCTCATATAATGTCAACCATATATGCATGTGGTTCATTAGTCTTGCGGAGTTAAAATTATCACTACAACATTTTGACAATAATATGGAAAACGATCACGCGACCCCTTCAATCTTCTGGAACAAAAAAATTGACTAGGTGAATTGTAAAATGCAGATTTTTTGTGGATGATGTGCCTATCAGAAGATATGCAAGAAAGTCTGATGAAACATTTCCATTAAAGCCAATGTGGGCTTATGGTTCAATATGGGATGCTTCCTCATGGGCCACAGAAGGAGGAAAATACAAGGCAGATTACAGTTACCAACCATTTGTAGGAAAGTACAACAACTTCAAGATTGCAGGATGCGGAGGCAATGCCCCTGCATCTTGCCCGCCCGCAATGGGGTCCCCAGCAAGAACTGGCGGCCTGAGCCGCCAGCAATACGCGGCAATGGCATGGGTGCATAATAATTATAAGGTTTATGATTATTGTCGAGATTCTAGCAGAGACCATAAACACACACCTGAGTGTTAAGGAAGGGAACTCTGTTTTTGTGTCAAATGTGTGATATTTGTGACTTACTACAAAAAAGTACAGTTTGATTGGAGTAGTTTGAGATGGGCCACACTTGCAAAATTATGGATGCAAGTTAGTTGATCGTCCAAGCCTCCAAGTTTGTGGAAATTTGAAGATTGTTGAAATAAGTTGGTAAATTGGAATTTTTAATTACCCTTTATATAAAGATACTTGTATAAAATCACGATTGCGTCCCTTTTTTTTTGTTTTTACTGTTTTATTTAAGTTTAAATCTGAAGATGTCGCGTTCAAATCTAGGAAAAAGGATCTCTTATGTTTGACATTTTGGTACTTTTTGTTAAAATCATTGCAATCAAGATCCACACTGATCATGCAATTGATTTCGGTTAGTAATTTTCTTATCCTTTGCGTGAAGCAAGTAATCGCAAGTACTGTTGATTATCACATTTAATCTATAAAATTCAATTCGATATAATTTTGTGAACTTATTCCGAATTACTACTGCTTGGTACCCCGTCAATCTAACATCTTCCCTTGTCCACGGAGTCAATTCCGGCATCTGCAATCTGATCCCAACTCACTTCCTTTAGCTCAAAGTAATTTTGTTTGGGCTAAGAGCATCTCCAACGGCGGTGTTGGCTAAATTGGTTGGCTAAAATCATATAAAATGTTAATTATGTAAAATTTGCTCAACTTGTACGAGATTGTGCTCCAATAGAGTTAGTTATAATGATTAGCTATATTTTAAAAATAGTATGTTATTAATATTTCAAGTTGCTATATATATAATATATTATTTTAATATGTTAATAGATGACGTGGAGTTTCACTACAGGTCCTAGAGGTTTGACAAATATAGTCAATGTGTTGAGGTTGGCTAAATTTATAGCTAACAAGAATGTCTCGTTGGAGATTGCAAAATTTTACATAGGCCTCGTTTGTTTCGTCAATTTTATAATTACGTAGGTAGCTTAAACTTCCCGGTAACTAAGTTATAATTATAAATCCAAGGTAATTGAAATGTTTGTGTTTGGTTTATTACTATGTAACTACATACTACATAATTAATTTTGTTAAGTAGTTAATGATTATATACTAGAAAGTTATGTAACTTGTGGTGGACCTTGGTAACTAAGTTCCTATTTTTTGTTGTAACTACAAAAGCCTTGTAACTTGGAGTTCCTTTGTCCAATTTAAAATACAAAAAAACAAATAGTGTAACTCATTCATAATTCAAGGAATTTCGAGTTACATAGTTGGGTTACATCGAAACAAACGAGGTCATATTGACTATAATTTTTATTTTTGACATATTTTATCCATTTTTAGCTAAAGGTTCTTTGTGATTGGAGATGCTCTAACCAAGCTTTTTTCTGCCCTAGCTTAAATTGATAATTTTATATTAATAACCGGAAAATATTCATAAGCCTGATCTTCTCATATTTTAACATACGAATCATTTCAAGGTTTTGCATTTAGTTTTGACTTGTAATTTTAGATTGTTCAACGACTTGTGTTCCAAATGTTAACTCATGTTTCATGAATTCATTTTTTATTTCATTCATTTCGTTATTCGTACTCTGAATCTATATTCTTTATTAATAAGCAAAACAATATGAAAATGGTGCGCGGTACTAAAGTACCAAAGTACCAAATTTGGTTATCACTTGACCCGAGTTCGATTCCTCGCAACTACATAATTATACAAGATTTATTTACTTTAAATTCTTTAGCTTCATCTAGGGTTCGATTACTTATAACTACGTAATTATACAAGATTTATTTATTTACTTTAAATTCAATTGCTTCATCGAGCGTTAGATTCTTTGCAGCTACGTAATCATACAAGATTTATTTATTTACTTTAATTTCTTTAGCTTTATGCATAGTTCGATTGTCTATAACTACATAATTAAATAGTTATTTATTTATTATATATTTTTATCATTCAATTCTCGAGAAATACATTTTTAAATAATATTTATTAATAATTTATTAATACTAATATTTTAATATCGACTCATGATCGGTCCGTGCTTGGCACGGGTTATAACCTAGTATAAATAAATTTATGGCGTGCAATTAAAATCGATCCACTTGTATATGAGATTTTAGGTTTTTTTTTTAAGGAGACCAATAATTAACAAGACGAATTTAACCAATCAAGCGAAAATAATATCGTACAAATCTCTTAACACAACTAAGAGCAACTCCAACAATCTCCTAAACTCATCTCTAAATATAATATATACAAATTACCTCTTAACTAATTATAATGTAAAAACTTTCAATTTCTCCAACAATGTTCCTCAATCTCATTCTCTATCTATATTTTATTATAAAAATACAACAGCAGTACATAGGAAAGAAACTGTGAGAAATCATCTTTATGGGAGGAAAACTTATGTATATTAATATAAAATTAGATGAGGAGAGAGACCGTGATCCTCACTAGTGAAGAAAGTTTTGAAGCTCTTAACAATATAGAGAGCAACAAGAAGTCTGTTGGAGACAATATTTATAACAAATTTCTCAAAAATTGGTCAAAGAGGAAGTATAGAGAGCTTTTTGGAGTTGCTCTGACAATGTTGAAACAATATCATCATTTACGTTTTTATATAAGAGGGTGTCACCCTTACAATTTTACGAGATTCGATCCGAATGATTTAACTCCTCCAAAATATCACAATCCTCTCTCAATATTCTATTTTTGGAAAGAAGGATCTAACCTTTTAATACCATAGTAACCTGATTATATTTATAATAAAAATGTTACAAATCTGTCTTTTAAGTTGTGCTTGTCAAATAAAAATAAAGTTGTGCTTGTTTGCGCCCACAAATGGATGCTAAAATTAAATTATAAAATCATGTTACTCAAAACTCTGTCTTATCGTGATATTGGGCTTTTCAGAGTTCAAAACTCAAGAGCCGAAGGTTTTGGGCCTGCGATGAGGTGTTCATATAATATTTCTATTTCATAAATGTTTTAAAAATCGGTGATTAATATCGATTAATCGTCGATTAATTGCTAGATGACGGATCATCGAATTGATTAAACAAAAATTGATTAAAATCATTTTTAAAGTGATTTATGCTTCCGTAGAAGCGAAGTGAGATTATCTCTGAAAGAGAATACTTGTACATAGGAGTGGAACATGCTTACATTGAAGGAAAATGATATTACCTTCGGAAGAGGATATTTTCCCCAGAAGTGACACATGCTTTATAGAAGCAAAGGTACCTAAAAGTTATGTGATTTCAATAAGTTATGTTCAGAACGGAAAGTTATTGGGTCGTGGGAGTACTAAGGTTGTTGAAGTATATGCTTTTTCCGTGGCATTTGATATTATTGGAAACTCTGATCCTGAACCATAAAGTGTGGTTGAATGTCGACAAATAAATTATTGGCCAAATGAAAAGTTGCAATCTAGAAAGAATTGCACTCCTTGCGCAAGAGAAATGTATTTGGACCAGCAGTTCAATCACTAGTTGGTGTGGTTCATATTAGATGGGTATTTATAGGAAAATAAAATTGTGAGATATAAATCTTGGTTGGTAGCCTAAGTATTCTTCCAAATGCATAAAATTGTGCGTAAGGCATGGCTGGTAGCCGAGGGATTCTCTCAAATGCATGGATTGGATTTCTATAAATTATACTCTCTTATAAAAGATTGAGTTAGTTTTGATTATTCTAATAGGTATATTTTGTAAAGAAAGATAGTAAACACGTTTTATGGACGTTGAAAAAACATACCCGTATGTATTACTTAATAGTGAAATTTACATATGGGTCCTGGTCCCTGATAATTGATTGTCAGAGACGATTTATTTAACAATCAGTTCCTCAACCGTTGGATTGAGATTTTAACGATCAGGATTAAAACAAAAATTTTAGTCACTCCGCTATAAATTTCCGCGGAGCCCTAGTTGTCCGCCATAAATTTCCGCGGAGGGGTGTTTTAGCCCTAGTAAGCCCCGCGCTTCTTTTCCACGGATGGGTTGATACTTAAAAACTAAGCTAAACCTAGTTGTTAACACCTTAAACAACTATATATCATTACTTTTAATTATTTTAATTATTCTTCTCCAAATTTTAATTATTTTAATTGTTCTTTCCCTAAAAAAATATTTTGATTTTTCCTAATTATTTACCCACAATTAGTTATCCTAAAAGGAGTTTTTAATGTTTTTAAATTACATTTTGAATACATTAAAATAATCACCTAAACAATTTTATAAATAAATTAAAGATGAAAGCTTAAAAAAATATATTATATTTTTCATAATTTTAATTAAATGACAAGAAGTATACCAAATATAATAGATTGATTGTAACAATATTGTATAATTATAATTTTACAATTTTTTACAGTTTTGATATAATTATTTGATATAATTTTACAATTTTTCTTACTATAAAACTTACATTAGATATTGCTTACCAGGAATCATTATCAAAATGTCTAGCACGATGGACCATAAAGTGTTGAAGTATATTACTAAGGTTGTTGAAGTATATGCTTTTTCCGTGGCATTTGATATTATTGGAAACTCCGATCTTGAACCATAAAGTGTGGTTGAATGTCGACAAATAAATTATTGGCCAAATGAAAAGTTGCAATCCAGAAAGAATTGCACTTCTTGCGCAAGAGAAATGTATTTGGACCAGCAGTTCAAACACTAGCTGGTGTGGTTCATATTAGATGGGTATTTATAGGAAAATAAAATTGTGAGATTTAAATCTTGGTTGGTAGCCTAAGTATTCTCCCAAATACATAAAATTGTGCGTAAGGCATGGCTGGTAGCCCAAGGATTCTCTCAAATGCATGGATTGGATTTCTATAAAATATACTCTCTTATAAAAGATTGAGTTAGTTTTGATTATTCTAATAGGTATATTTTGTAAAGAAAGATAGTAAACACGTCTTATGAATGTTGAAAAAACATACCCGTATGGAATACTTAATAGTGAAATTTACATATATAAATTCCCGAAGTCTTATAGTTAGATGAGACCAAGTCATATGGTTTATATTTAGTTATATTATAACGATCATTTATGTCTTAAAGTAGTTTGATCATATGTGGCTTAGTGAAAGCTTATTAGATAATGGGTAAATTAATTATTAAGTGTATCCATGTATATTTATTAAATGATCACAAACTGATTTTGTTATTATTATATATGTGGATGATTTTGAATATCATTGTTGAAGATATTACTTATCTACTAATTATCTGAAAAATGAGTTTGAGATGAAAAATTTTGTGAAGACAAGATTTTGTGTAGGTTACAAGTGAAGCACTTATGTATCAACCTACTATTGTATTTACCAGGAACCTATTGGCGATATTAAGACAACTTAAAATACAAGGATGGAATTAGGTGCATATTAAGATATTTTTGTGGGACAACAGAACTTGGGCTATTTATACTAAAGAACTCATCACAACTGACTGGATATATGGATGAGATCGTGTATATGCCAGATCCTCATTTTGGATGATCTCAAACGGGTTATGTATACACATATTGTAGAATTGTTATTTATTGGAAGTTCATAGCAAAGACAGCGACAAATTCAACGCTTGAGAAAGTGCAAATTATATTGAAAAAAGAAGACTGGGGAACTTTATATATCAAGATGTCAAAGTGTGAAACATTTTATTCAAGAGAAAATTGTACTCTTTTTCCTTCGTCAAGATTTTTATCCCACTGAATTTTTCCTTGCAATATTTTTACGAGACAGTTAATCTTTGCGATAACTCGCATTTGACAATCAAGGGAGAGTGTTATAATAATAGTGATTGTCAAAGCTTATTGAGTAAGACACCTGATACTTACCGAGGAAGACTTGCAATAGTTTACTAAAGAAGACTTACAATACTTACCGAGGAAGTCGCGACACTTACCAAAGAAGATTGGGATACTTAATAAGGAAGATTTGTTTAACTTCCTAAGGAAGCTTTATAAACCAACTCCTATAAATAGAACATTCTGTGGGTACTAATGGATATACGGAAAATTTATAACTTTCTCTCTGTAACTTCTATTCTCTCCAAATACAATTCTTTTATTAAGATTATGAAATGCTTTCTATTTATATCAATGATTAATTTATTACAATCTATTAATCCTTTTTTATTCTAAAGTTAAATTATGTAATTAGTTTTAATTTTAATCGACTTCTAATTCTAATTTCTAGCAAATTTTAATATATTAAAATTATAGAAAAAATCTAGGATATTACACCAAGTTTATAAGTCTATTTTAGCTATAATATTTTACCCCAATTTTATTGGGAAGAAGAAAAAATGTAACAAATCTGTATTTTTTTAAGTGCAATTTCAAATATTTCTTGTGTGTGCCTAGAAATTAGAATCTGAGGCTTACCAAAATTTTCTAATGCCGTGTTATTGGGCTTTCAATAGTTCAAAGCTAAAAAGCCATAGGTTTTCGGCCCATGAAAATTTGTACACATTTCAATAAATGTAATAGTTGATCAAACGCTGCCTCCTATTTAAAAAAGTTAAGATTTTCTTTAGATATTTTTTAATTATTATTTAAAAAATAATAATTGTACTACTTGTATTAAGTTTGTAGTTACGCAGGAACTTCAACTTCACAATAACTAAGTTATAATTATAGGTTCCTAGGTAATTAAAAATTAAAAAATTTAATGTTTGATTTATTACTATATAACTACATATTACATAATTAATTTTTGTAAATAATTAATGATTATATAATAGGTAACTATGTAACTTGTGATGATGATTTTGGTAACTAAATTTTTATGTTTTGTAATAATTACAAAAGTCTCGGAACTTGAACTTCTTTTGTTCAAAACAAACCAAAAACTATGACTTGATTATAATTCAAGAAATTTCAAGTTATATAGTTGAATTACGTCAAAACAAACGAGATCCAGAGCAAATCCAACAATGTCCTAGTTGGTTACTTATAAATACTAGCCTATAACCCGTGCAAAGCACGGGCGAGTATAACTATATTTTTGATTTTGTTTAAAATTTTTAAAGTAGTGTCATATTGTAATTATGATTATAACTTATAATCTAGGCAAAACATACTTTAATTTTTATGCTAGTACTTAAATTCTAATATTTTTAAATGTTTCACTATTATTTTAATTTTAATTTTTTTAAATAGTTTTTTAAGATGAGATTTCACATTTATTTATATTTTAAAAGCTAATATTACAAAGTTTTATTATTAATATGCTGTTGACGGAAATCGAACCTTAAATTTATGTACGGAATATTTTTTATGAAATATTTAATTTTAATACTGTATTGGTGAAAATCGAACCTTATATCTTTATATGTATATAATAACTTTATTATTTTTTATTCAAAAAAAACTTTATGATTTAATTTAACATTTTTTATCAATTTGATTTATATTTTAATGTTGACCCAAAGTCCTATTTTTTGTTTACGGAGAGTCTTTATTAAGGAGTGTTATACTGATTTATGATTTTTGTAAGGGAGTTGTTTGTTTTGTTAGATGCGTTTTGGTTCGTGTACATTGCAATTTCTTTATTACTAAGTTTTTATTTACAATTAATTGATATGAGAGGATATCTAAAAAAGAAAGAGGTAATCAAAATAGGAAGGTACTAACCAAACTACCAATTATCCCCTAGTTTGGCTATTATAGTTTAGTATAGATTATATAATAATGTGTCCTAGTGATTTAGGGACTTGATTTCTTGTATGAACTCCAACAATATTACTTATATCCATTCCCTATTATTATTATAATAATATATTTGAAAAGAGAGAGAAAAAGAGTGGAAGAAAGAGAGAGAAAAGAAATGTAGAAAAAGTAGAGAAGTGAATTTGTTATTCTTGAAAATTGAATAGGTAATGGCTAGTGGTTACATATTAATAGGTAATGAGATGGATGTCGTAGTGATTTAGAGCAAGTCCAACAATGTCCTAGTTGGTTACTTATAAATATTATATAATAATGTGTCCTACTGATTTAGGGACTTGATTTTTTTAGGAACTCCAACAACATTACTTATATCAATTCCCTATTATTATTATAATAATATATTTGAAAAAAGAGAGAAAAAGAGTGAAAGAAAGAGAGAGAAAAGTAATGTAGAAAATGAGGGAAGTGAATTTTTTATTCATGGAAATTAAATAGGTAATGGCTAGTGGTTACCTATTAATAGGTAATGAGAGGGATGTCCTAGTAATTTAGGTAACCACTAGGACATTGTTGGAGCACCATTTTTTGCTAGATTACTTATATTTGAGCTTAGGACATGATATAAGTAAGCTCTTGGACTTGCTCTTAGGTAACCACTAGGACATTGTTGGAGCATCATTTTTTGCTAGATTACTTACATTTAAACTTAAGACATGATATAAGTAAGATCTTGGACTTGCTCTCAGTTCGTGAAAACGGGAGAGATAGAAACCAAGCGTGTGGTGTGGTGTGTTTGAATTATATAGTGGAAAATGCCAACCAGAGCCAAACTGGATTCACTAAACATAGCCCGTGACCACAACTCATCACTACCTCCCACTTTCAATGTTCTGACACCCTGCATCTATCTCCCCCTTTCATCCCTGCCTATGTCTGCCCACAAACATCCAAATTTACTTAAATATTTACCTACCATTACATGTAAATGTCTGCCCTGTTCGGAAGTTGTGAGTTTCAGTTCAAATTAGAGTTTTGACACAAATTAAATATTGGAACGAATGAAATTTCTAATATAAATATTTGATAGTTAGTGATAATTATAAAAAAATTACTTGAAAGATTTTTTTTATTTGAAAATTATAAATGTGTATAATTAAAATACAAAAAAATAATTTAAACAATTATATCAAATATTTCAATGTGAAACAATTAATTTCATTTGTTAGTCAAAATATCTTACCCAAATTCATTAGTCCAAAACAACTAATTGAATTCATTTATTAGTTAACCGTTAATTGATAAATAGGATCAAACTACGGCTAGTTTTCAAACTCTAATACATGTCGATCTTCAAAATTCATAATTAAAAGAAAAAAAAATCTGAACTTCTAGGTTGAAAATCACTAAAATTCCTAAAAATTTCAAATTACCTTCAAAGTTTACCATTTTCTATGCAAAATTATACTCAACACTCCCCCTAGTTTTCAAAAATTTCAAATTCTCGAGAGTTATTTCTAGGGGGAGCAAAATCGGATATCCGGTCCGGTTTATAGAATTCAAACCGGATATCCGGTTTTTCGGATTATGAAAAATCTATTCCGCTTCCGGTTCTATTTTAATCGGATATCCGGAATTTGGATATTCATTTAAACCGAATCAAAAATCGGATAATCCGAATTCGAATTAGTTAATAAGATTTATTTTAATTAGTAGCTAATAATTATTTTTTTATATTTTAATTAGTTATCATTAACTTTATAAATTGTAAAATTATTAATACTCTCTTCGTTTCATAATACTTGTCTACTTTTAAAAAAATGCATATTAAGAAAGTCTAACATTGATAATAAAATTATAATTGTATTGCATAGACTACATCGAATATTAGTTAATGTATAGTACTCCATCCGTCCCGCTCAATTGTTATCAATTGGGTTGGGCACGGAGTTTAACGAAAATAGGTAAAGTAATGGAGAAGAGTAAAGAAAAACATTAAAGTGGTGGGACCCGCCAATATTTAAAGTATAAAATAAGTAAAGTGGAGGAAAGTAGTGGAAGTAGTTGATTTTTATATTATAAAACTTTACTATTTTAGGAAAGTTTTGGAATGTAAAGAATTGGATGGGACATCCAAAAAAAGGAAGTGTAAAGAAATGGATGGGACGAAGGGAGTATTACTCTTGAAAATATAAGCAAAACATTAAATAATTATATGTGTTGTGAGTTTAAGTAAAATGATAAATTTAGAGAAAAATATATATGAGATTGATTTAAGAGGTCACAAAGGTTTTACATAAAAATATATGAAGTTATATTTATAAGTTTTACATAAAAATATACGATTTTATAAAAAGTTTTGATACGGATTTGAATCCGAATTTATAAAAAAAATCCGGATCAGATATCCGGTCCAATTTTTTCGAATCGAATATTCTAATTTTTAAATTTTCAAAAATGGATACAGACCAAAAATTAAAATAGTCCAATTTTTGAATATTTATGTTCACCTCTGGTTATTTCATGTCAACAGTCAACACACATCATTCTCGATTTTTCACATCAATACAGTCAAGTAGTTTTCTCTGTACCCACCACCCTCCCCACCAGTATTCATAAATATTCACAGGACTCTTGAATTGTATTTTGAATTTAGTACCATCCCAGCTGTAGTCCAAGTAAAAACATTTCAACAACTAAAAAAATTAAACTTTATTTAACCTTTTCCCTTTGAATTTGTACACCAAAAAATTGTAAAGAATTTAGTGTTGAATCAGCATCCAAGTCCATCACAGACTTCTCGCACCAAAACACACACAACGCACCCACACTCTATATTCCTTCATTCACATGCACCATGTATTTATATACACCTTGTCTCACCTTATCCCCACAACCCATTAGCCCACTGTCTTCCAATTACATTTCGCCACGTATGTCATTACAACGCATGGCCAACCCAGGACCCACATTTCCCAGCTGTCATCTAACGTTGCCCCACTTGCAACTCCATTCCCAAAAAATCCAAGCTGTCCGCATTGGAAAGCGCGCCTTTCTTCTTCTTAGCTGTCAAGCCATGTCAACATTATCTCTATCCTAGGTGTCGTGTTTCTATTCGCTGGAAACACTCTTGTGGGACCTGGTTAACCTCAACGAGAGCTCGTTCAAGACTTGCCACGTAGCATCCCCTTCTTCCATTGGGTCACTGTATAGTAGGGCCCTCCTTGTTTCCGTGTCCCACAAATTTCTTTGAATTATTGTAAGATTAGTCTTTGTCACGTGTTCAAGGATGTCACCTAGTTTTCCGACGTCTCTTTCCGGCACCGTGAGAGATATCTCCGGCCAATTCACGGCGGACTCAAAAGGCAACTGGATACCATCTGCTATTATAACCGGCACGCATCCCAATGCTACGGATTCTACGAGTCTTGGACTCCAGGGGGCCCACCCAAGGGGACATAAACAAAACACCGACCGTACAATTTCTGACTGGTAACCGGCAAATCTATGCCTCTTCAAGTAAAACCTCCGGTCACCACCGTACTTTCTCAAAATCTCCGTTCTTACTTTCCTACACACAAGTAAAAAATAAAAATAACCGAGGTTAATTTCGTGATTTAATAATTCTGTCACTAAAATTACCGCAATAACTAAATTAAACTTACTTGCTGTAAAAACGTCCACTAATATTCTTGGGATGAACTTCCATTTTTCCACGGAAAAATGCAAATATATCACGGCGGCCATTGACCGGTGACTTCGCAAGCGTTGACTTGACATTTTCCGGCGAAATGTACGGTGGAATCACCACATTCTCCACCTCTTGACATGGGTGTTTGTATTTCACCCCAAATGTTTGTAAAATAACTGAGTTTTGCATGAACTCTGGTATTCCATCAGCCATAGCCACATCCTCCTGTTTTGCGAAAAAATAAAAAGAAACAAAATCAACCATCACTCCTGAAAAATCATTAACAAAGATTTCGACGGTATATCACAAACATTTGGAAATTAAATTAATTTTGCATAATTACGAAACACGCGAATTTGATATGTATCTTACCATGGCATGAAAACAAGCACCATAATCATGAGAAGCAACAAAAACATGATCGGACCCTCGACTCCGATTCCAAAAGGGATACTCCGAAGACACAAGTTGTACAGCAGATGATATCAGAGCCCGAGCATGACCAATTGCTGGGAATCCATTAACAGTGCTAAAATTACAAGAAACATAAACTGGTACGAACAAAAAATCAGCTTCTGTTGGATCAAGAGTTCGAAACTGGCTGGTTAATAATGCTTTGTGTATTGCAACTTCTGACGCAAATAAATGGTTTTTACACCTCGGATTTTTTAGCCAATCGTTGTTGTATTTTGGTGGTAGATTGTATACATACACCTTCATTCCATTCAATAATCCTGTAACAAAAAAAATCATGTGAACATTAGTTTCATTACAACCATTGAGAAGCAACTTAAAATGAGAACCGAGAAAACACAACATACCTGGATGGGTAATGGGATTCTGAGATTCAATGAGAGCACGAGAGAATGAGGGTTTAGACAAAGGAAAAGAAGTAGGCTTAATGGGATTAGGGCTATGAGTTATAAGAAAAGAAACAAAGAAATAAGAAGACAGAGAGAACCAAAGCAGCCATTTGAAATATCTATTATACCAAAACATTGAGTTAGCTTTCTCAGATTGAGATCTTTTATGTAAAAACCTCATTTTTACAACAAATCCTTTGCTATTTTTTCTGCTCAAAATTTTCTTCAGCTCCACCATTTTTAAAAACCCTTTTGAAGAATCTTCAACAAGGTGGAGTTGGAGTTGTTTTGGTGATATGGGGTTTTCAGGATGACACAGATTGGTGTGGTGGTGTGTGGTGGTATTTCGTTGTTGCTTGTAATAAAATATAAATACAAACAAGTGTGTGTATATTTATATATGTTGCTTATGAAACAAAATAGAGGAGTGCATAAAAATATATTAAAAAATGTGTTTTTGGGAAAAGAAGATAAAGTATGTATAAATTAATGGAGATTTAGGTTTTCTAAGCATGAAACTCTGCAAAAAACTCCATGATTAAAATCTTGTTTTTCTTGAAAACAACCCCTGCTGGAGCAGAAAGAAACTAGGCGTTGGTCTCGGAGTTGTTTGGGTTTTGTTTATGGACGAGTATTTTATGTGTGCTTCTTGTTGTGTGTTAAGGGTCTGTTTGGCTTCCCACAATTCTAGTGACTTTTGAGTTTTTAATTTTATCTGTTTATTTTTAGTGTTAATTTTTATTTCAGTTACATGAATGAATCCATGTTATTCGTCTACTTCAACGGTCACAGATAAAATGAGTCCTTAATTTATGCCATGTATTTAATGGGACTGATTAAACTTAATTAGAAAAATGTTTTTATTATTTTTATGTAAGCTTTGTTAAAAAGTCAAAGTTCAAGTCTTTTCGCAGGTTATTTATAACAAGTAGAGGCGGTTAAATGGACGGGTTCGCACAGATGAACCGGACCTGACTCTCCAAAATAGTCGCTATAACGGGCCGATTCGGAATCGGCACAAATCAATATACGAAATGGGACGTATATGAGTTTGAAAATTTTGAATCGAAATCGGCATAGATCGGCGGCACAGATCCACAATCCGCCGCATGGCACTCAACCAGTCCCAGCACCTGACATGCGACCCGCCCCGGCTCGACGATTCACCTGGCACACTCGGCTCGCTATTAGCATATTCTCGAGAATCATGTGGAAGTTGAATGTGTATTAGTAGTTCTTATAAAAACTTCTTTTAAGTTGCATATTTAAACATTTTAATGCTTATCTGCTTGCATTATACGTACACATAATTAACTCTAGATTTTAATAACTCATCTCGCACACTCGGCTTACCATGGCCCGCTTCTATAATTACGTTCGAGTTCGTTTTTAGTCCGCTAATAGTTCTAAATTTTTTGTTTTGTATTTTTAAAATTTGTTTGGTTTGTATTTCTTTTAATATGTTAATACAATTTGTTCCATTTTTTTAGAGAGAAGTCCTCTCAAATTATTTGCAAAATATTTTTTTAATTGATAAAATTTATAGAGGTACCGTCCCCATTTATTCCAAAAAAATTCGTACAATTTTAAATAATATTTAATCAAATAAAAAGTTTTAAAAAAAATTGAACCGCCCCACCCGCCAACCCGTATGTACCTGCACGAGTCGGACTTTCTTGAACACGACATGACCCGACACAGTTCGGCATCGGGGATAAATTTAAATTATTAATTTTTTCCATTTTTCATATAATCGGTGGTATATTCTGTTTTGATTTTTATTCAACTTATTTGTACCGTGAAATCTCGATAAATTAATAATTCCAATAAATTAATAAAAAATTACATCCCCAATACAATTGAATTAATGTATATTTTAACTCGATAAATTAATAATCTCAATAAATTAATAAAATTTATTAGTCCCGAGATTATTAATTTATTGAGATTATTAATTTATTAAGGTTTTATTGTATGTTCACATCTTTTATCAAGTACAAAGTAATCATAAATAAAATATGTGGTTTCAACTACTACAAAATTTAGATTATGTCTTTAAATTAATGAAATTAAATGTACATTTACCATCTTTGTTGTTTTAATAATTAAACAAGTGAGATATGATAGTCATGAAGAAGAAAGTTTCTAGTATGCAATGTTTGACCATTTTAGGAGCTGAAAGTTTTATACATACAAGGAACAGATAAGGATGAAGAAAGTTGAAACAACACTCCAAATATCATTTAATTTAATATCCATTTTGGAATGTACTCGTAGATATATCCCTGTAACCAAATAAAAATAAAATTTAGATAATTTTACTTAAATAAATAATTTGAATATCTATGTAAATTGTAAATTCAAAACATTACAAGAAAGTTATAAGTCAATTATTAAAAAAAGACCTGTGAGATCAGTTAAAAGGCTGAAAAAGTAGAAATTTTTAATCTCAAAGGTAGAGTACACCACATGAAAATAATAAATTTCGCACCTCAAAAGTTGAACGGACAATGTGTGAATTAGGCTTTATCTCAAAGAAAGCAATGTATGGAGCAAGTACGACGTGTCTAGGAGAACTAGTGTAAAAATCTTTACTATGTACGTATTTGTTTATATATTGAAATTTGTAAGAAAAGTAAAAATTAAATTATAAAATTTAAAATTTTATAAAAATATTAATCAAACTGGTCTATTTCGGTCCGCTCCGGATTTTCTCAGTTCGGACCCAAAAACTGAATATAATAAGCCCGGTCCTTGGTCCATGAATTTGAAAATATTTCAATTTCCAGCCTCGTTAGGGTCATTTCGATTCGAAACTTTGGGTTGACGGTCCTATATACATATGACTTACAACATAATTTATATTACTAAAATCGTAATGTATATGTATTTAAGTTGTACTTAAATTTTCGAAGGACAATTATATCATATTTCAGTTTGTTTCCTACATAATTATTTAACCCATTAAAACCAACCCAACCCAAATTGATATATGATAGGTAGGGTTGGGTCACGAATCTATATATTGCGGGTTGAGTTAAAAAAAATTAAAATCGAATAAATTAGATCGGATCACAAAAATGCTTCCAACTCGACCAACCCAACGTATGAAAACCCTAACTATAATTTGAATTTTTCACAATACTTGTTATGAATATGTTGTTCTTGATGATAAACATAAAACACTTAGTAGAATTTGTGTAAAGTTATTTTGTAGCTGTCAACGAAATGGCATGCTTTGCAGCATTCCGTTGACAGGAAGCTCATCAGCGAAATGAGTGATGTAGCAATTGCACTGTACAATACTTCACAGTTTGATATGCATGTTGTTGTATGTACTAGATAGGTTTTCTAAGTCATGTTGACTAAATGATAGATAGGCAAAATAGGTTGGTTAATTGTAAATATCTTGTGCCTTGTAATTTTGCCTAAGTGAAGACATGTCAACGGTATGAAGATTACTCTGTCAACGGTATGGAGTTTACTCATCAACGAAACGAGGAAAACACCATCAACGGAATGAAGAATAAAGCTATCAACGAAACACATCTCCCTACTATCAACGAATCATTATTGCTTTTCTGAACAGTTGACAAAGTGATAGTGACAGTTTACTGAACAGATCTAAAGGTGATGTGGAAGTGTACTTTGCATTGGAAACCATTAAAATGGACATGGGGAATAAGGAAACATCCCAGTTTCCAATTGGGTCTTGGGAGTGATCATAATAAGCATGAAGACAAAAGCAAGAATCTCCAATGACCACTGGACAAAGGGATGAAAAGCAAACTATTGGCGGTTACTCATTGTACTTTTAGTGTAGCCAAAAATAGGGTTGTAAACTTGGGGATATATAACCAAGTGTAGCAGTTACTTTAATAAAAAGAGAAGAAAAAAAAACAAATAGTTTGTATTAGCTATCCTTGAGAGCATTCTTCTCTACAACCTTGTAACTGAGCAGCTGTGTACTTTTGTATCACAGATTATTTCCGCAATAAAAATCACTTCAGTTGGATCATCAAACAATCCAACTGAAATTATTTATATGCTTGTGATTTTTACTTTAAGCTCAGTTTTTATTTGTAAGTTGTTTTAAGTTTAAAGAAATATCAAGAATTGTATTCAACCCCCCTCCCCCCTTCTACAATTCTGTTAGGTCATTTGGGATTAACAATACTAATTTAGAATCTATTATAAATTATGTATGTAACATATAATTATATCAATTTTTAATATTATATTTATGTATCAACACCTGAATAATTCATATAAAGCGTAATAAGTGACATATTTTTACATAATAATAATATAACAATTAACATCATAACTAATATTTTATAACAAAATACAAGTGGAACAATTATATAGAAAAACAAATTTTTTAAAAAATGGAGTTATGAACATAATATGAAATAACATTTTACTTACTGAAAAGTTAAAATTTAAAAAAGAAACTGGATAAACATGTTATATAAATAAATAAAAACGGCATGCTATTGACTCAAAAATTATATAATAAAAAAGAATATGACAATAGAGTGTGATTTATCTAATAATGCATTTTTTAAAATTGTTATCTAATATTGTTTATAAAATAAACTCAAAACTAAAAATTGCATACTTGGTTTATTTAAGGTTACGATTCTCAATGTTTACACAATTTTTTTTTTTTTTGATTAAACAATAATGGGATGACATTTTTATAATTTTTAAACATATGAGGGTTGCTTAAAAATAATAATAAATAAGGGTAAAATTGTAACTTCACAATCATTTTTTTGGTTTTTTTATCATTAGTTGGTTTTTAATATGTAGAAAGTAGATGAAATATAATATCCAACATTTTTAAAAATTATTGAGTAATGTAAACTAACGTTTTATTTTAAAAAAGGAATAGAAGTAAAACATGTGATTTATCCAATAAAACTTTTAAATCAAATTCAAAAGTCAATGTAGCACAATGATTATGACATGTTATTTATTAAAGGCGGTTAATGGTTCGATTTTTAGTGATAACACAGTTTCATTGTTTTTAACATAAATGAGGTTAATGATTATGACATGTATATATATATATTCCCAAAAAAAATTAGTTGTATATATATATATATAGACCATTGTTTCAGAAAGAACCATTTTATATAGAGAACCGAGATTTTTAAAACCAAAACCGGTTGTTCACGGTTGCGGTTTTCGATTATCAAAACCGAAGATTTTTGATTTGATCCAAAAATCGAGCGGAACCGATCCGTGCTCTTTCCTACACATATGTATATATATTTTTCCCAAAATAATTAGTTGCATATATATATATATATATATATATATATATATATATATATATATATATATATATATATATATATATATATACTAGCTTATATCTCGTGCGATGCACGGTTTTTTTTAATATTTTAATATTTTTTGTTTAGATTTTTGTAATTATATATTATTTTATAAAATTTTAATATATATTTATATGTGTATATAATAAATTGAATTTATATATCTAATAATATAAATAATTTAATTTAATAAATTGTTGACGTGATCTTTAGTAGTATTTTAGATATTAAAATATAAAATATTTTTAAATAATAGATTTAACGGTCTGTATTTATTTGCTCTTAAAAAATCTAAATGTGACTAAAGTGCAAATAACAAAATATGTGCTATGTAATGTATATTCTATTACTTTTATTTTTTATTTTATTTAAATTGTATGTTATAAAAATTATATTAAACTCGAATTTTATAAGTTTAATATAATAATATTGTCATTATATCTATATTTTGCCTGTGTTATTTTTAATTCGAATATGAGTTGTTTTACTTAAAAAATATAAACCAGACAGTGTCCTTAAAAAGACAGTTAGTTACTTATTAATAATTATATAAAATTATATTAGATTTATATATATGTTGCCCATATTACTTTTATAAAATTAGTTATTTAAATTAGAAAATATAAAATTATATTACCTTTTTATATATATGTTGTTCGTGTTACTTTTAGAAAATTAGTTTAAGTAAGAAAAAACGTGTTACTTTTAGAAAATTAGTTGTTTAAGTTAGAAAAAAATAAAAAAAGTTACGTGTTTAGCTGAAAATGATAAGTGGTTATTTATTAATAATTATATATAACAATATTACCATTACATATTTATTTTCTATGTGTTATGTTTAGAAGATAAGTTGTTTTAGTTAAAAAATGTAGAACAAATAATGTGTTTTTGCTGAAAAATGTAATCAGTTATAAATATGTAATAATATTACCATTTTATATATATGTTACCTATTTTATTTCTAGAAGATGAGTTGTTTTGGTTAGAAAAATATATAAAAAAGGTAACATGTTTTAGCTGAAAAAATATAAAATTATATTACCTTTTTATATATATGTTGCTCGTGTTACTTTTTTGGTTAGAAAAATATATAAAATAGGTAATGTGTTTTACCTGAAAAAAAAATAATTGGTTATAAATAAATTGATTATAGATAGGCCCGACCCAAATTATAGATAGGTCCGGCTCAAATACCGACCGACCGACCAACCGACTAACCAAAACTTTTAATGTTTCGTCTTTAATAATATAGTATAGATATATCATTGTTACAGGGAGAATCATCTTATATAGAGAACTTGAGAGAATCATATATCCTACTATAGAATTTCATAAATAACTCTAGTTTTTTCTCTACAAAGTATAAATTTTAATTCTAATGTAGAATATAATCATATACAAATTTCATAAAAAAAATAAACATTTAAAATTTAAACAAAATCATTGATTTTAAATTTGATTCTAATGCATAATCATTTTGGATATATTTGATTATACTATAACACACTTTGAACAATTTGATTAATTTTTAGTTATTTTTATTTAAAAAATTATGTAATTTTGTTTTTTCATTTATTAATCAAAATTTATGATTATATTTAATAAAAAATATGTATTATATGTACTAGCCTATAACCCGTGCAAAACACGAACCTTAAAAAATAATAAACTAAAAAATTTAATGTGAACGGAAAATATTAAAATAAAAGTAAAAATTAATATGATAAATTATAAAATGAGAAACTTAAATATTAATTGGAATGTAAAAAAAATATTAAGAAATACAGATGGGGCTGATGAAGATAAATGAGGTATTATTAAGATAAATGAGGTATTATTTTCTATCTGTCCTTATTATTAATATTATTTTATAAAATAATATTAATAATAAGGACAAATTGAAAATGTAACATTTTTTAATTAAAAAAAGTAATTGTCCGTGATATTTTTAGAAGTGTTTTAATTTATATTACTTGTATTTATTAAAAAAATACGTTGACATTTTAAATTAAGCAAGTTTTTTTAATAAGGACAAATAGGAAAGTTAACATGTTTTAATTAAAAAAAAAGTAACTACCTATAATATTTTTATATTTGTTTTAATTATATTAATTGTATTTGTTAAAAAAATACGTTCACTTGTTAAAATAGGTAAGTTTTTTTAAATAATTAAAAGTATTAAAATAAGTTTTAAAATATATAAGTAAGGGCTGCACTTGATATTTTTGGAAAAGAAAGATTTTAGTGATAACAAATGTAAAAGATAATATATTTTAATTTAAAGGTAATTGTCCGTGATATTTTTGGAAAAGAAGTAGATTTTGTTAAAAAAAATGTTTTAATTATAAAATGCAATATTTTTATATTATTTATTAAATAGATTTTAAAATAAATAAGTAAGGATTGCACCTCATATTTTTGGAAAATAGAGATTTTAGTGATAACAAATATAAAAGATATTATGTTTTAATTTAAAGGTAATTGTCGTGATATTTTTGGAAAAGGAGTAGATTTTGTTAGATTTTTTTTTAATTATAAAAGGCAATGAGTTAGTTACTATTTTTATATTATTTTATTATTTATTAAATAGAGTATTAAAATAGGTTTTAAAATAAATAAGTAAGGATTGCACCTCATATTTTTGGAAAACATAGATTTTAGTAATAACAAATATAAAAGGTAATATGTTTTAATTTAAAGATAATTGTAATGATATTTTTGAAAAAGGGGTAGATTTTGTTAGAAAAAAATATATTTTAATTAAAAAATCAATCATCTAGTTAATATTTTGGTAACTTGACAATAATACAATTTCATAAAAGATTTGATTTGTAGTAGCTTTCGTTATCCTAAAAAGAATATATTTGTAGCAGTTTATCCTAAATTTAAACAAATTAGATCCCACATTTCCATTTTTTTATTAGATTTCAATATTATTTGATTTTTATGTAGTAAAATATAGTGAAATATTAATGTAGAATAAATTTTTCCCGATTTTTGATTATATTATTAATTTATTAATTAAAAAAAGTACCGAAAACCAAAAACTAACCGAAAACCTAAAACCAAAACTTTCAATGTTTCGGCTTTAATAATATACTATAGATTTGTGTAATGGTTATCTCCTAGACTTCATTAAAACAAAATATATGTGTTTTTTTCAAGTCTTGGATTAATTAGTTAATATTTGGAGTAAAAGAGAAACACAATAATCCTTCCTCTACAAGTTAGAAAAAAAACAAATGAGGATATTGACCTTAATAATGGAGGGAAGAACATGCATGAGCTGTATCGAGCCATAAGCACATGCTCTGATACGGACGTGCAATCATATTATTCCAAACATATTCACACAATATATACTCCATGTCATAGTCATTATTTTTATTAATTATCAAAATTACGAGTAAAACAGTGTTCTAGATAGAGATTATTATGTATTTTGCTCGTAATTATGATTGGACAAAAATACACATAGAGATTATTAGCTTTATTAAATATTTACTAGTTTTATACATAATACATGTATGTAATGGCGAGAACTATATAAAACTATGTACAAGTTCATAAAATGAAAGGCGGGAGATGGTGGCAGAAGATAACGGGTAAGGCATGTGATGAATTATTAAGCGGTAATAGTAGGCGGGAGGGATAAGACAGATAAATATTTGTACTACCAGTTGCGACTTTGGAGATAGGAGGCAAAATTTAAGCATGTGAACATGTCCCCATAACCCATTTATGTTTCTGCATGTTCCGCTGATCAGCTTGATTGCAGCGACTCAATTATGAGTTTTGAGATATCACGATTTATATCTGAGTAAGTGCTTTATAAGTGATAATTTGATCGATTCTTATAAATTATACGGGTATTTGGATAAATTTACTTATAAGTTAGTTAAGAGTTTGCTAAATTAAATTTGAAAAAATAATTATTAAATACAATAATTTCAACACTTGCATTTTAAATTAAAAAAATATTTAAAAACACAAAGGTAAAAATATAAAGTATTAAAAAAAAAAAAAATCAAAGAATAAGTTGATAAATTAAGTAAAATGTTGATAATTTCTAACATTCAACTTATCAATTTATAAGTTATAAGTTATCAAATAAGTTGAGTACACAAACACCCCTCATAAGCTGAAATGAGTTTATAAATCATAAGCTACTAGCTTAAAACCCGTGCGATGCACAGATTGTTATAAATAATAATAATTATTATTATTTATGTTTAAATATTCCATTAATTTGCATTTGCTAAAAAAAATAAGTAGGCTTGTTAAACGTTTTTAAATCATTAAAAGTATTAAAATAGATTCTAAAATAAATTAATAACTGTTTGTTCGTGATATTTTTGGAAAATGAGGGGTCTTAGTAAGGAAAAATAGAAAAAGTAACGTGTTTTAGCTGAAAAGGTAAGTGCCCGTAATTAAAAATATTTAATTAGGTTTCAAAATAAATAAGTAAGGATTTTTCGGGGATATTTTTGGAAAATAAGAGATTTTAGTAAGGAAAAATAAAAAGAGTAACATGTTTTAGTTGAAAAGGGTAATTTCCCGTGCTTTTTTTAGAAAAAATAGAAAAAGTAATGTATTTTAGTAGAAAATGTAGTTGGTTATAAAAATGTTATTATTTAATAATAATTTCTTTAGAAAAAAAAATAGAAAAAGTAACACGTTTCAGCTAAAAAAGTGTTCATAATTAAAATTATTAAAATAGATTTTAAAATAAATAATTAAGTATTTGCTTGTGATATTTTTGGAAAATGAGAGATTTTAGTAAGGAAAAATAGAAAGAGTAACATGTTTTTGTTAAAAAAGATAACCGCCCGTATTTTTTTTTTAGAAAAAGAAATGATTTTGTTAGAAAAAAAATAAAAAAGGTAATGTATTTAGCTGAAAAGTAATTGGTTATAAATAATGTTATTATTTAGTGATAATTTTAAAAAAAAATAAGTAAGGGTATTTAAGTAAAATCACTAAGTACTGACCGTCCGTCCGTTTGACTACCAAACTTTTAATGTTTCGTCTTTAATAATATAGCTTAAAACCCGTGCGATGCACAGATTGTTTTTAATAATTAATAATTTTATTATTTATTATTTATATTTTATTAATTGCATTTATTAAAAAAATAAGTAGGCGTGTTAAACATTTTTAAATAATTAAAATTATTAAAATAGATTTTAAAATAAATAAGTAACGGTTTGTCCGTGATATTTTGGAAAAAGAGTGGTTTTAGTAAGAAAAATATAAGTAACATGTTTTCGTTGAATTTTAAAATATAAAAGTAACGATTTGCCCGTGATATTTTTGAAAAAGAGGGATTTTAGTAAGAAAAATAGAAAATGTGACATGTTTTAGTTGAAAAAGGTAATTATCAATTAAAAGTATTAAAATAGATTTTAAAGGAAATAAGTAAGGATTTGCCCGTGATATATTTGGAAAAAGAGAGATTTTTGTACGAAAAATAGAAAATATAACATGTTTTAGCTGAAAAGGGTAATTGTCCGTGATTTTTCTAGAAAAAGAGGGGAATGTAATTGCCAATTAAAAGTATTAAAATAGGTTTTAAAATAAATAAGTAAGGATTTGCTCGGAATATATTTGGAAAATGAGGGATTTTAGTAAGGTAAGTAGAAAAAGTAACATGTTTTAGCCGAAAAGGAAATTGTTTTGGCTAAAAATGACAATGAGTTAGTTATTAGCAATTATAAACTTATTATGTTATTTTATTAAATGAAACTGTCTGCGATATTTTTGGAAAATGAGATATTTTAGTTAGGAAAAATAGAAAAGATATTCTATATAATAATTTTAATATTGTATCTAACGGTTCTCATCGATTTGATCAGAGATATCTAACGGCTTTGAATGGAGTGACCAGACTACAAAAACTTTCATGACCAGACTACAAAACTTTCAATATTTCATCTTTAATATAATAGTATAAATAAGCTGACTTATAAACCGTTCCTCTAAGAGGCACATTATGTGCATCCACATTACAATCTTATATTGATTGCGATTTTTAGCTAGTCGACTCACATTTTTGACATCAGCGTTACTCGGATTTTTCATTATACTTTCAAGTACTTGTACGGGACATATGACGACACTCGGACTTAAATATTTATTTTAAGTAAAAAATATGTATATTTTTAAAAAAAATTAGGAGTCTAGTAATTGGATATTATTTGTGTAGGACATTTTTAGCGGAATCCGAATAACATAGGGTAGTAGTGATATTATCGATAAAAAATCATAACAATTCAAAAAATGAATTCAAACTATATTGGAGGGAATATTGAAATAAACTTGAATACAATTTAAATCATTTGAAAGAAAAATGTCCATACAATAATATACGTTTTTGAATTTATAAATTACTGACAAAAAACTCTACATCGATCGTGTGGATACATGTAATTTCTGGGCGTTTGCTTTGTCCTTGTAACATTGAAATGACCTAGGGGTCGTTGGTATGACTTCCCGGTATATGATTAGTTGTCTTATTATATGTGTGTTACTGTGTTAGATTAACAATGTCAAACTTGATTCATTTAAATATTTTACATTTCGGATAAAGAAGATCTTGTAACATGTTATGCTAGTCGTCATTAGGGTAAAAATTGTAAATTTACAGATAAGTCTGGCTAATGACACAACCTTAAATAAGGATTGTACAAGCTTAATTACAGTGAAGACGGGAGAGGCAAAGCCAGCCGACCTCTCATGTGAGAGAGGGAAGTCGCAACACTGGGCCAAAGATCTTGGTTACATTATCTGAATTAATTGCTAGTCAATTTTTTTTGGCTAATTCTTTATTTTTTATTCAATTAGTTAAGTATTGTAGTAATAATGGACCCAAATTAAGAACTTAATAATTGTTATCTCTTAATTAATGGAAACCACTAATCTCTTTCACAAATTTGGTGGTGGCCTCTCGTCAAGAAGTCAATATCGGATTACGGATAGATAAGAGTCGTGAGAGTCTGGGATACATGGATTAGATGTAAAGCATAGTCAGATAATTATGTTTACGCTACAAGAAACTAAGAGTAATTTCGATCCGCCAAATTCGATCCACGCTAAATTTGATTGTTATTGGTCGAATTTGAGTAGTAATTTGTTGTTGATGAATTTTTATATGTTATACGGGTGTTTGGATAAATTTACTTATAAATTAGTGAAGAATTTGCTAAATTAAATTTGAAAAAATAATTTTTAAATACAATGATTTCAACACTTGTAATTTAAATTAAAAAAAGTATTTAAAAACACAAATATAAAAATATAAATATTAGAAAAATAAAGAAATCAAAGAATAAATTGATAACTTAAGTAAAATGTTGGTGATTTCTAACATTCAACTTATCAATTTATAAGTTATCAAATAAGTTGAGTACACAAACACCTCTCGTAAGCTCTTATCAACTTATAATACATAAGGGAGTGTTGACAAAGAGGCCCATAATAGATACTCCCTCCGTCCCAGTGAATTCTGTACACTGGGACTGAGCACGTAGATTAAGAAAAGATATAAAAAATGAGTAAAATTAGATAAAAAGTGAGTAAAGTGGTGAGACCTATCAATATTTAATAATAGATTTATTAATATTTAATAATAGATTTGAGACAGTGGAGGAAAGTAGTAGGTGTATTAGTGTTTTATATTATTATAGAATAAAGATAGTGGAGAAAGTACAAGATGTAGTAGTGTTTTATATTATTAAAAGTTACTATTTTTTGAATTTATAAAAATGAGAGGGACATCCCAAAATGAAAAGTGTATAGAAATAATGGGGTCGGAGGGAGTAATAGATTGCAAGTGTTGTACGTTTGTTACGAGTCTGTTGGATGATTTCATTATGAGCAATGCTTGGAAGGACAAGTGAAAGAAGCTCTACCTTATTGGTGGTGGACTTAATTAGCGTATTATTAGAATTAACAATCATTATTACGTAGAAGGTGGGCCGAGCAGCTCTTTTCAGGTTACGTTCCAAAGTTTATCTGCATGTTGCCGTAGAGATTAAGTAATGTCATTAGTATATGTTAAATGATTGTTTTATGTTCAAATTATAAAAATAAGCAACTAACAACCATAACATGTACCGCGTGTTTGAGATATCATAAAAAAATTTGATTTATAACTTAAAATGAATAAGTGTTATATAAGTGATAAGTTGATAATTTTTTATAAATTATACGGATGTTTGGATAAATTTATTTATAATTTGATTTATAACTTAAAATGATAATGAAGTTTGCATGTATATGGAAATCACACCTTCTATTCGTCAATAATTTCTATGCTTAGGGAACCTAAAAATGTTACCAATCTTTTTAATAAAAATTGATATGAGACTACGACATGGTAAAAGAGGGAATTTTAATTTATGATTTAGCGTAAATGAACGTAAAGCTATTTTATCTATTAATTTTACAATCACTGATACATGACTTGTTTGGTCCTTAACATTTTCTTTTATATTATATATTGAACGGATATTTTTTCAAAATGATCATTAATAATTTGTGAGGAAGATGGAAACAAGAAAAGTCATTTTAACATGTACAAACAGAAAAGTGGTTGGAGCATATTTCTTTAATGGTGTCCTTGAAATGAATCTATGACTTATTTGCAATATATATATTATATATATATTTTATGTATTTTTTGAATAATAGAGTAGTACTACTATCTAATTAGGGACACAGTACTCTGTGTAGAGTACATCTAAATTTTAATCATAAAAAGCTTACAAGACTACAGATATCCAGCTGTTCATCATATTTTCCATGGGAATACACCAAAATGAAATCATAAAAGTTTATCTTAAAGGCTACCCTTTGTGCAGATCATTTTTCCTTTTCCATGGAGGAACTTTTATTTCAAAACATTATTACACGCAAATAAGTGTACAAGTTAGACGGAAAACAAAATCGTCGCACAAATCTCATAATTAAAAATCCGTAACCGATTAAGCAAAAATCGCAACTGGTCATGTGTTACGATAGGTGTTTGTACATAATTTCTCCCCCAAAATCTATCAGATTCTGCAAACTTACACGTTATTTGTGAAGCTTAAAGCCGTATAAGAACTTTAAGGTCACCATTAGATTGTGGTTCTCAATAATGGGGTAGCTTGAAGATATTTCGTATCAATAATTGCTGTTCTTAACAATCTCAACTAGTTCATATCTAGAAAGACAGAAGATAATACAAATAGTAATTAAAGAAACAAGAGTTGTATATAAGGTGGGTGTAACAGAGGGCCCAGTTATGGTCCAGCCCCTACAAATTAAACAATTGTAGTCTTTGTACTAAAGATGAAGCGGGTCGAATCCAATCATGAATATATGAACTAATTGACCCACTTCAAATTGGGTCAGAATGTAATGCCCTGTCGAAAGAACTAAAACACATGCATGGAGGTCCATCCTGTTTCATTATATTTTGAATTTTAAAACACACAATATTCCATTTGCAGCTGATGATTACAACAATACACCGTTCTTCACTTATGATTTATGAATGCTTGTTGGGGTTGGTGAGATGTGTGCGTTTTTCTGCTAGGTTTTTTTAGGGTGGTTACTTAATTTTATTTGGATTTGGTTCGAATTATAGTTCTTCGAAAAAATCTAATATTAGCTTTATGTTTTGCTAACCATTAAGCTTCAACAGGTGTCCTGATCAGCTTGTGCACATCTTGACTAAATTTGGTGCTTTGCGCGCTCACCTGGAATCAAACCTCTGTAGGTGGTATGTGATGGGAAAAAGTGACCACAACGGTAACAATTAAGTGCGGAATTAAATTCGTTGGACAATACTTATCCCTACTTGTATGAACCTTCGGTGAAACAAACAAGTAAAACAATAATAAACGAAAAACAAGACACCAAAAATTATACGTGGAAAACCCCCTCAAAGGTAAGGAGTAAAAACCACGGGACCGTAGTCCACCCAAACAATTCACTATCACAAATTATATGGGAATACACCAAGTCTTCTCTAGACAAAACTAGAGGAATACAAACACCTTCACACTCTTGTAATAAGCCGTCAAAAGTATGAAATCAAATAAGACAACAATGAGAAAAACCCGCGGGGAGGTTTACCCTCACCGTGGTTCAAACAGCTCTGTTAAGCCCCTTAAGAAACTGACCTCTGGACCTCAGAATCCGATCTGCACCGTTCAGAATTTAGATATCGGTGTAAGGAAGTTGCTGTCCAAAATTCAGGACGATCCAACCGGTAGAACTCCGGATATCGCAAATACAAGGCAGCTTGTGCAAGCAGAAAAATTCCTGCGAATTTTTCACCCTAAATCTCTCTTGTGTCTAATTTTCTTCTCTCTTATTTTTATTATAATCCTCCTATAATTATATATAGGGTTCCCTTATTTTTATCTCCTTGTGGGCCAAAACAAGGGTAATCCAATTGGGCTTTTAATCTCATATATAGAAACTAAAACCCAACAAATCTCCCCCTTTCTAACTATGAGAAATAGTTCGCCATTCCGGCGATTGAACAACATACCTTCAACTTTCCTTTAGCTAAAGACTTTGTCAACATATCGGAACCATTATCATCGGTGTGTACCTTGTCCACTTCAAACAACTCTTCTTCAAGAGCATCTCTAATCCAATGATATCTCATATCGATATGCTTCGTTCTTGCATGAAATGTAGGATGTTTAGCTATGTCAATAGCTGCTTGATTATCACAAAAAACCACGTAGCGTTGTTGCGGAAATCCAAGTTCCTGCATCAACTGCTTCAACCACAACAACTCTTTACAAGCTTCAGTTGCTACTACATACTCTGCCTCCCCCGTAGAAAGTGAAACACCCTTTTGCAACCTAGATTGCCATAAGACCGTTCCCCCTGCCAAAGTCATCAAATATCCAGAAGTAGATTTCAACGAATCCTTATCTCCTGCCAAGTCAGAATCTGTATATCCAACAAGCACTGGTTTACCATTCCCAAATGTCAGACCCAATTTGGAAGTACCTCTAAGATATCTCATAATCCACTTAACTGCTTCCCAATGCTTCTTACCTGGATTTGTTAGATAACGACTGACAACACCAACTGCAAAGGCTATATAGGGTCTCGTAGATACCATAGCATACATCAAACTCCCTACTGCTGAGGCATATGGAACTCCATCCATCTCTGCAATTTCTTCCTTCGTAGAAGGAGAATCATTTCCAGTTAACTTAAAGTTGGTAGTAAAAGGAGAACTAACAACTTTAGATTTATCCATGTTGAACCTGCAAAGCACCTTCTCAATATACTGCTCCCGTGATATATGCAACTTCTTGGCCACTCTGTCTCGATGAATACGAATGCCAATAATCTGTTTCGCTGGCCCCAAGTCCTTCATAGCAAATGACTTACTTAACTGTTGCTTCAACTGGGAAATTCTTCCAGCATTTTTGCCAACAATAAGCATGTCATCCATATAAAGCAATAATATTATAAAATCATCATCTGCAAATTTCTGAACAAAAACACAATGGTCAGAAATAGTCTTACGGTAGCCTTGCTCCTTCATAAATGACTCGAACTTTTTATACCATCGTCGAGGTGCCTGCTTCAAACCATATAGACTCTTAAGAAGTCTACAAACATAATCCTCTTTACCTTTTACATGAAAACCTTCAGGTTGC
This sequence comes from Heracleum sosnowskyi, assembly GCA_030848705.1. Lineage (NCBI taxonomy): Eukaryota > Viridiplantae > Streptophyta > Magnoliopsida > Apiales > Apiaceae > Heracleum > Heracleum sosnowskyi. The sequence continues at coordinate 64,808,803 of CM061241.1, read as the reverse complement.
TCCATGTAGATTTCTTTGTCCAAGTCACCATGCAGAAAAGCTGTCTTGACATCCATTTGTTCAACCTCCAAATCAAGACTAGCTGCTAAACCAAGCACCACACGAATTGATGTCATCTTAACAACTGGAGAAAAGATCTCATCAAAATCAATACCCTTTCTCTGACTGAATCCCTTGACGACCAACCTAGCTTTGTACCATGGTTGTGAAGTATGCTCATCTTGCTTCACTCTATAAACCCACCTGTTTTTCAAAGCTCGTTTTCCTTTAGGTAGCTTCACCAACTCAAAAGTATTATTCTCATACAAGGATTTCATCTCATCTTGCATGGCATAAACCCACTCCTTCTTGTGCTCATCTTTCATAGCTTCTGTATAAGATTCAGGTTCACCACTGTCAGTCAATAGAACATACTCATCAGTAGAATACCTGTTAGAAGGATGACGACCTCTGGTAGACCGTCTGAGTGGAACGAATGGTGGAGCATTTGGTACTGGTGACTCCTCATGGGCATCATCATCCATGTCACTATTTTCCGGAGTATCAGTATTAGTACCGTGCTGGTCATCATCATGAACATCATCTCCAAACTGTGAATCCACATGTCTTGGAGGAACCGGATCCAAATCAACCAGATCATTGTTATATTGAGGAACTGTTTCTGCCTTCCCAATATCTTTCAAAGTCTGATCTTCAATAAAGATAACATCTCGGCTTCTCACAATCTTCTTTGAAACTGGATCGTAGAGCCTATAGCCGAATTCATCTTGGCTGTAACCAAGGAATATACACTCTTTAGTCTTCACATCAAGTTTAGACCTCTCATCTTTGGGAATATGCATAAAAGCTTTACATCCAAAGACACACAAATGATCATAAGAAACATCTTCACCACTCCAAACTTTAGCTGGAATATCAAACTTTAAAGGAACACAAGGTGAGAGATTTAACACATTTACCGCAGTATTTAGTGCCTCACCCCAAAAAGACATCGGCAACTCAACATGTGAAAGTAAATATCTGACTCTCTCCACCAATGTTCTGTTCATTCTCTCTGCCAAACCATTAAGCTGAGGTGTCTTTGGTGGAGTCCTTTGGTGCCGAATACCCTGATGTCTGCAATACACATCAAAGGGACCTGTATACTCCCCTCCATTATCTGTCCGAATACACTTCAGTTTCTTCCCAGTCTATCTCTCAACTAAAGCCTGAAAATGCTTAAACACATCTAACACTTGGTCTTTCGTCTTCAAGGTATAAACCCATAACTTCCTTGAATGATCGTCGATGAATGTAACGAAATATAATGAACCACCATTAGTTTTGGTTTTCATAGGACCACAAACATCGGAATGCACCAAGTCAAGTATATGCTCTCTACGAGAAGGAGGACGATTCTTAAAAAAACTCTGTTCTGCTTACCTGCCACACAGTGAGAACACCTTTTCAAATGTATATCAGTTAAACCAGATAATACCTTTTTCTTCGACAGCATATTCATTCCTTTTTCAGTCATATGAACAAGTCTCTTATGCCATAATTCAACCTTATCAACATTCTCAACAGCATTAACACTGTCCTTGGAGATTTGCGGCTGAGTCATATATAATTTCAGACACTTCTTCCCTCTTGCAACAATTAAAGAACCCCGAGTGAGCTTCCATTGACCATTACCAAAGCTGCTAACATATCCTTCATCATCAAGAAGGCCAGTAGAAATTAAATTCATTCTCATGTCTGGAACGTGCTTCACATCATGAAGAAATAACTCCATGCCCGTATCAAATTTCAGACATACATCTCCAACGCCAACAACTTTTGCTATGTCACTGTTACCCATCTTAACATCTCCAAAATCACCAGAAGTATAAGATGTAAAGAAATCTCTTCGTGACGCAACATGACACGAAGCACCACTATCAATTGTCCAACTCAAATCATCTTGTGCAAGGTTAACAATATCTCCATCACAACAAATCAGGTGCTCATCAGTAGTAGCAATCACCACAGAATTATCATTACCACCGTCAGTTTTCGTCTGATCGTTGTCTGAACCCTTTTTATTTTCTCACTTCAACTTTCTGCAGAACTTCTTTGTATGCCCCTTTTTACCATAATGATAACACTCAACATTAGAATACTTACCTCTAGAACTACTCCGTTGATTACTTCTGTTGGTTGGACCTCTGCTTAGAGCTCTTCCCTTTATTTCAGTGACTAGGACTTCTGACTGTGAAGAGGAACCCTGTGACTTTCTTCTCATCTCTTCATTCAGAATACTGCTCTTAGCTAATTCCATACTGATAATACCATCCGGAGCTGAGTTCGACAAAGACATCCTGAATGTCTCCCATGAATCTGGTAAAGTACCCAAAAGACACAACCCTTGTATCTCATCCTCAAACTTGATACCCATTCCAGCAAGCTGATTCATAATTCCTTGGAATGCATTCAAGTGATCAGAAATTGCAGTGCTATCCTGATATTTTAGAGACATCAACTGTTTAATCAAATACAGTTTATTATTTCCTGTCTTTCGAGCATAGAGTTGCTCAAGCTTGTTCTACAAAGTACGCGCATGTGTCTCCCCGCTAATATGGTTCGAAACATTATCATCCACCCATTGCCGTATATACCCACAAACTTGTCGATGCAAAATAGTCCATTCTGCCTCTGTTTTATTTGCAGGCTTCTCCGTAGCAAACACAGGTAGATAATATTTCTTCACATAAAGAAGATCCTCCATCTTCCCCTTCCAAACATGATAATTAGAACCATTCAAATTAATCATTCTACTTGTATTCGTTTCCATCGTTCAAACAAGTCCAATAACAACCAAGCTCTGATGCCAATATGATGGGAAAAAGTGACCACAACGGTAACAATTAAGTGCGGAATTAACTTCGTTGGACAATACTTATCCCTACTTGTATGAACCTTCGATGAAACAAACAAGTAAAACAATAATAAACGAAAAACAAGACACCAAAAGTTATACGTGGAAAACCCCCTCAAAGGTAAGGAGTAAAAACCACGGGACCGTAGTCCACCCAAACAATTCACTATCACAAATTATATGGGAATACACCAAGTCTTCTCTAGACAAAACTAGAGGAATACAAACACCTTCACACTCTTGGAATAAGCCGTCAAAAGTATGAAATCAAATAAGACAACAATGAGAAAAACCCGCGGGGAGGTTTACCCTCACCGTGGTTCAAACAGCTCTGTTAAGCCCCTTAAGAAACTGACCTCTGGACCTCAGAATCCGATCTGCACCGTTCCGAATTTAGATATCGGTGTAAGGAAGTTGCTGTCCAAAATTCAGGACGATCCAACCGGTAGAACTCCGGATATCGCAAATACAAGGCAGCTTGTGCAAGCAGAAAAATTCCTGCGAATTTTTCACCCTAAATCTCTCTTGTGTCTAATTTTCTTCTCTCTTATTTTTATTATAATCCTCCTATAATTATATATAGGGTTCCCTTATTTTTATCTACTTGTGGGCCAAAACAAGGATAATTACTAATTCAATTGAGTTTTTAATCTCATAGATAGAAACTAAAACCCAACAGTATGTAACGATGCAGGATATTAGTTTCTTATAAAACCATCGTAGTCCAATAACCGAATGGGTCATATGGATCAAGTTTTCTGCAGATTTTTAGTTGCTATAAAAGTTACTCCGATTCCGTCTTGAGGAGTGTTGGCCTTATAATGTAACACAGGAGCATTATTAGGGCATCGACCCTACTCATGGAGAAGCATGAGCTGGAAGAGCAATAAGCACATGCTGTGGCCTGTTTGTGTGGAAAGTTTTATATGCAAAAACCATGCATTTATACATTCTGACTTTGAATACGGGGAAAATTCCAATATTTTTAACCATGTGCCATTGTCTTCAGGTCGATAATGGGAAAGGGTGACAAACCCCAAGCTAAGACTCATTTCTAAGCGGCCGAATCCGGATAAAAAGTTACACTTTTATTTATGAGTATTTATCGAATTTAACCACAGTTTCGTTATATACAAAGTGGGCTGTATTTCACGTGGATATCATTTGGATTCCACCATAAGGGCTAAAAGTACATTCTTTATCTGGCCCAGCACACTTTTATAAATGGCCCATAAATGGACAATGACACCCGGTTTTATTTGTTTAGATGGGTTACTTGTCAAGCGTGAGTTCTGGTCCTTCCGGAGACGGACTATAGTTAGGACCGCTTACTAGTTACTACAAACAAATACAGTATTAGTTATGTATTATGAAAAATGGTCCTAGGTTTCGATTCTCCCGCATTTCAAAAACTATTGTTTATCTAATATCTTTCGATATAACGATATCTCATCGCTCTTTTTATGTGATGTAAAGTTACGTGATGTAAAGAGCTCAAATTTTGTCAAAGAAAAGTAGTTGGGTGAGTAATAGAAAATATATACTCCCTCCGTCCCCCTCAATTCTTTACATTCTTTATATTGAGGGGATGACACGGAGGTTAAGAAAAAGTGTAAATTAATAGGGAAAAGTAAGAAAAATGAGTAAAGTGGTGGGATCAATCAATATTTAATGTATAAAATGGGTATAAAGTAGGTATAGTGGAGGAAAATAGAGAATGCGATTGGATTTTATATTATAAAATATTACTATTTTTGATATGTAAAAAAATGAAAGAGACATATAAAAAAAAAGTGTAAAAAAATGATGCCAATAAGAACATGCTTAACTAAGTGAGATGAGAGTGCATGGGACATTTCCGTACTAATAAAGATTTAATTATTTAATTATAAGTATATCATTAGATTGTACTTGCTACATATTTCAATAACTTCACTAAATGAGCATTTAAGAGCCTTTCGGCCTAACCCAATAACGAGACGTACTGAAGAATGCGGGATCTTTTATTTAGATGTTCTCAGAATTTTGGGCCAGCTAGACTTTAATTTGCAAGAATTAGTTGTTGGTTTAAATTTGAATTTGACAAGTAACTTGGTTTTGACAAATAATATCGTGCAAGTGAAAATCCATTTAGGCCAAAAATATTCTAACATTTCTATTTTACTTAAGGATTGTTTGCAAATCATGATTATTTTTTAAAATTGAATGTTTTATTTTTTCATTTGAATACTTAAGAAGATTAATATTATTGGACACAAGATCTTTTTGTATATTTCTAATATTTCAAACTTTTTTAATGGGCCAAATCATCCTAGATTATACAAAGTCTAGTCTATAGAAACCCAACTATTGAAGCCTGAAGGCCCATCACCCGATGTACTTGTTATTTCTATTTTATTCCTAGAATTGTTCATTTCAAGGGTGTGTATTCCCAAATTTGTGGTCATTGGATGAAACGTGACGTGACCAAATGGATGGTTTTATCCATTCTGACATGCAGTATTGATGAGCATGTATGGTTGCTCCCTAAAAATTGCATTGTGTTTAAATAGAACTAAAACTAAAAGGAAAATCTCTCCATAATTTTGAGTACAAAATTTTAGTTGGACGAGCTCAATGCCATTGATTAAAAAACTCAAAAATATTTCAAATTAACTTACAACAAACCAAGCCCATTTAATTGTATAATTTTAAATGTGTAATTATAAAATTATTAAAAAAATGTATTCAGCATCTTAAAAGAAACCTTTTTTTTAATTTTCAATTAATGTAAAACTGGATTTGTTGTTTCCTCATCACTCGCACCATTATTTCATTACAACTTATTAAATCTAAACTCGTGGATGATTAAAACTTAATGTATATAATCCCTTTTTCCTTCTAATATTACCCACATAAAAAGTAAACAGGAAAGTCTGGGACAATAAATCAGTCACAGGTGATTTTGCTATGAATGAGAGTTTCAAATCTCTTATCAACTGGAGAGAGGCAAGGAAGATTGTGAAGAGCACTGTACCAGCTCCTCAGAAAACAGAAGGGTGCAGCAAGTGGAGACCACCAGAGCAGGGAGGCTTTAAAATTAACGTTGATGCGTCAGTAATGCCAGGAGTGAATTCATTTTCGGTTGGTATGGTTCTTCGAGGTCATGATGGAGGTTTTGTAGCAGGTAAAACCACTCGATTCAATGCTGCAGATTCTGTGTTTGAGGCGGAGACAATAGGAGTTCGTGAAGCTTTGTCTTGGATCTATGATAATAATTTGCAGAACGAGAAGGTCGTTATTGAGTCTGATTCCATGACTACAGTTAACGCCATTCACAGGAAGGAAGTCAATCATTTGGAAGTGGGTGATGTTATTGACAGCTGCTGCAATTTGCTTGATAATCTTCGCCACGCTTCAGTTTGTTTTGTTCGGAAAAGTGCTAACAGGGTAGCTCATAGTTTAGCTCGATATCCTTGTTTAGTTCATTGCCATGTCTTATTTTCGTCTCCTCCGGATTGTGTGGTGAAGGCTATCATGTATGACGTTTCTCAGTAATGAAAGTTTTTGCTTTGCTTTCAAAAAAAAAAAAAAAAAAATGTATTCAGCATCTTAAAAGAAACCTTTTTTTTAATTTTCAATTAATGTAAAACTGGATTTGTTGTTTCCTCATCACTCGCACCATTATTTCATTACAACTTATTAAATCTAAACTCGTGGATGATTAAAACTTAATGTATATAATCCCTTTTTCCTTCTAATATTACCCACATAAAAAGTAAACATATCAGCTACAGCTAGTGCCTTGTAAATACAAAAGTTTCTAAAATCATGTGTGTTGTAAATACAAAAGTTTCTATGATCATGAAATGGTATTATTTAATTACTTAATGTGAAAGAAAATAATAATACATTTAATAGTTATTTTTTACCATCCAACATATTCACATTAACGATTTGTTTTCAATACTCTAATATCCTTTTACCAAATAGAACTCTGCATGTTGAACCCGGCAAGCTGACGGATAGTAGTCCAAAATTAATCTAACCTATTGAAAAGAAAAAGCAAAAGGAAAAAAAAAAGAGCAAATTATTCAACGCTCATCTTATTGATAGATAGAACTTAGAAGACGAGTCCAATTTGTTTTATTATAATCATACGTCTATACTCTTTATTAATAAACAAAACAATGTTAAAATGACACGCGTTACTAAAATATCAAAATATCAAATTTGGTTATCACTTAACCCGGGTTCGATTACCCGCAACTACGTAATTATACAAGATACTTTAAGTTCTTTAGCTTCATCCAGGGTTCGATTCCTTACAACTAATTATACAAGATTTATTTATACCAAATGTGGTTATCACTTAACCCGCGTTCGATTTCTCGCAACTACATAATTATACAAGATTTATTTATTTTAAATTCTTTAGCTTCATCCAGTCTATACTCTTTATTAATAAACAAAACAATGTGAAAATGACGCGCGGTACTAAAGTACCAAAGTACCAAATTTGGTTATCACTTAAACCGGGTTCGATTTCTCGCAACTACATAATTATACAAAATTTATTTACTTTAAATTCTTTAGCTTCATCCAGGGTTCGATTCCTTACAACTAGATAATTATACAATACTTATTTATACCAAATTTGGTTATCACTTAACCCGGGTTCGATTCCTCGAAACTACATAATTATACAAGATTTATTTACTTTAAATTCTTATTTCTTACAACTACGTAATTATATAAGATTTATTTATTTACTTTAAATTCAATATTTTCATCGAGCGTTAGATTATTTGGAGCTACGTAATCATACAAGATTTATTTATTTATTTTAATTTCTTTAGCTTTATGCACAGTTCGATTGTCTGTAACTACATAATTAAATAGTTATTTATTTAATATATATTTTTATCATTCAATTCTCGAGAAATACATTTTTAAATAATATTTATTAATAATTTATTAATACTAATATTTTAATATCAACTCATACTCGGCCCGTGCATGACAAGGTAGTTCAAGTTAAAGCCTAGTCCAATTAAAATATTATAAATGTACATAGTTAAATATGCAATTTTATAATTTTGGAAGACTTTCACACTTAAAAAAGTGGACTCAACATCTCAAAATTTCCTGGTACACTCAACAATAAGTCAAATGTTTTGGGCATACACCTAATCAGTTCACACGCACTCTTGCTATTCATTCACAAGGGTCAAGTGTCCCAGCACCAATATATTTTCAAGATCTGCTCATAAGAAAACATAGACTACGTCCTCTTTCATTTTAACAACCATAGTAACCATGGGTGAGGCACCAACCATAACTACTGCTGGCAGCACTGCATGGCGGTTTTCATCTCAGGTCATTCGAGGACGTTGGTTTTCCCTTTTTGCAACTTTTTTAATCATGGCAGGAGCAGGAGCTACTTATCTTTTTGGAGTATATTCCAAAGACATAAAATCCACTCTTGGCTATGACCAAACAACTATTACTCTTCTAGGCTTTTTCAAAGATCTTGGTGCTAATGTTGGAGTCCCCTCTGGACTTCTAGCCGAAGTTACTCCAACATGGTTTGTTTTACTAGTTGGATCACTCTTGAATTTTGGAGGATACTTCATGATCTGGTTGAGTGTCACACAGAGAATCTCAAAGCCAAAAGTTTGGCAAATGTGTATGTACATATGCATTGGTGCAACCTCTCAGAATTTCGCTAACACTGGAGCTTTAGTTACTGCTATTCGGAATTTCCCAGAAAGCAGAGGAATCATGTTGGGGCTTTTAAAAGGCTTTACTGGATTAAGTGGAGCAATTATGACACAACTTTACTTGGCTGTTTATGGCAACGACTCAAAATCACTTATTCTTCTCATAGCTTGGCTTCCGGCTGCATTATCAATTGTTTTTGTCTATGTGATTCGTGCAATGAAGGTTGTTAAACAGCAAACAGATGAGCTGAAAATCTTTTACCAGTTCCTTTATGTTTCAATAGGGCTAGCACTTTTTCTCATGGCTATGACCATAGCACAAAAACTGGTCGATTTTCCAAAACCAGCTTATGCGGCAAGTTCTACGGTTGTTTGTGCTTTACTCTTTGTCCCACTTTATATTGCCATTAGAGAAGAATTACTCCTTTGGAACCAACAAAAAGAACCCACCATCAGTCCTACAATTATTGTTGAAAAACCAATTTTGGATCCATCGGCAGAGATTACAAAGATTCAAGACCCCGAAACACCGTGTTTCAGCAATGTATTCAAGAAGCCTGCAAGAGGGGAAGACTACACAATCTGTCAAGCACTTCTCAGCACTGACATGATCATTCTCTTCGTATTTTCTTTCTGTGGCCTTGGATCAAGCTTAACTGCTGTTGATAATTTGGGACAAATTGGAGAGTCCCTCGGATACCCCACCAAAACTGTCAAAACATTTGTGTCATTACTCAGCATATGGAATTATTTTGGGAGGATTTTTGCTGGTTTTGTCTCGGAAAGCCTACTTGTCAATCACAAATTTCCAAGGCCACTTATGATGACAATAGTTCTACTTCTATCATGTATCGGCCACCTTCTTATCGCCTTTCCAATCCCTGGATCAGTTTATGTTGCATCAGTAATCATTGGTTTCTCATTTGGTGCACAACTTCCACTAATATTCGCAATCATTTCTGAGTTATTTGGGCTAAAATACTATTCGACACTATTCAATTGTGGGCAATTGGCTAGTCCAATTGGCTCATATATACTGAATGTGAAGGTTACAGGACCTCTTTATGACAGAGAAGCATTGGAAGATCTCGCAAAGAAGGGACTGAAAAGATCAGATGTTAAGGAACTAATCTGCATAGGAGCCAAATGTTATAGGATGGCTTTCGTAATATTGGCAAGTGTGACATTTTTTGGAGCTCTTATTTCATTAATCTTGGTAGCAAGAACTCAAGCTTTTTACAAAACTGATATCTATAAGAAGTTCAAAGATCAAGAAGATGTTGCCCGGAAAGAAGCTGGCTTGTCTTCTACTGGTGAAGTGCAGTAAAGGCTACACAAGTGCACACATTAAAAAACAAGAAATCTACGTTGTCAGAAAGGTGTATTTTAAGGATTTAGATCTAAATTTAGTGCAATTAAAGAATTACTTAGTTTCATATTAAAAACTGTACAACCTTAAGCAACTGTGTTGCATGTTCATGTTCAGTGGTAACAATTGAACCTGCCATGTGAGGGAACTCAGGGAATCCGGTCTGTCCCCTCCTAAATTTTATTCAAAAGTTTTCTAATTTTCACTACCTTTGTATGTATATTCTTGTGTCACATATCAACCCCTGAAAATATTAACATGACTATGATACCTTTACATGTCTCTAAGAGCTAGAAAATATAGATTTATTGAACATGCATATCACTCAAATCATTAATTTTTTGCCTATAAATTTGTAAGATGGTAAATTTTATAAACATCTTATTACTTATGAAAATTTTGATAAATTACATTACATTTTAAACACTTTTTATTTTTATTTTTCATGTCACAGAATAATGAAATTAATACAATATATCATTACAACAATGACAAAGCTAAACCCCGTAAGTTATAACCTATATAACTTGCAAACCAAAGAACAAATTCATAAATTAATTTTATTATACAAATATTATGATTATCTAATATTATTATATAGATATATTTATCATTTTTAGGGTCATTGTGCTACATCCATACATATCAAATGTGACACTAGCGTGAAAGCTGAAACTCCAAGATGTCGACTCCCCTAAATAGCACCCAAACCTTTCATTCTCACATTCACAGTGTAACTGTAGTCAACACCACCCCACGCGTACATAGTTATCTTCTTGATTGCTAACATACAACTTACAAGTCAACTTTTGTCTCCTCATCATTGTTTATGTTTTACGTTACAATTGTGGACCTTGCTTTCGCTAAGATTTTCCAAATCACTCAAGCATACCGGGCTGAAAGCATTCTATTCTATTTATTCATGTTTATCTTTAGAAGGGTTGGTCAAGTTTGTGGATTTCAAAATTGCATGCCCATTGTTAATATAAGATATATAAATATATTAATTTGAAAGGTACAAACTAAAGAGAGAAATATAATGAGGAGCGTCAAATCCTACGTGACATGACATTCTTGAATGCCTCTTTGTTAGAGAAGTTGTCAACTTTTGGCACCCCTCTAAATGAAAATGTCCAATTACTTGTACTAAAAGTATATATATAACCCATACATATTACTAGTTTTTATATTATTTATTTAGGATCATCTAAGTTGTTAATTATTGCTAAATGTGACATAAATGAAGAGAAAAATAAAATATTATTATTTGTAATGTGTTGGACAAGTTTATCTATTGGAGATGCTCAAAATGAAAGATATCTTCTACATTTCATGATAAAAATTGAACAAATTTGTAATGAACAATGTGTTCAATTCAAACATGATTGAATTGTTAATCATAGACCATTTGAACTTAACTAAATTTAAAATTCTCTTCATAAAAAATAGATAGTATGATGTTAAAAAAAACGAAAAACATCGATCTCCACCATTTGATAATAAAAATTAGAAATCTTTAAATTTTAGTGAACATGCAATTAGTGCTAAGTTAAAATATAATTGGACTGTATTCATATGGACGAAGTGAACTCAAAATTTAAATTTTATTTCGTAAACAAGTTAATTTGATCCGCCTCTAGCGTGAACTACTTATTATTTTTTTATTTTTTTTGACAAAAGTGTGAACTACTTATTGTACTAATACATAGTTAATGAATATGAATAACCTGGTTAGCAAACAATTTTTTTTTTTTTTGTAGGGACCTGGTTAGAAAACAGGCTAACATGTAGAATGTTATTTAAGTAAAAGTATTCCCCTCATATTTATCAATATTTTAGATAATACAGATAATGTTAAACATAATTGAAGTTATAATTTAATCTTAAATTTTGTAATCAAAGATCAACCAGGATAGTTTAAAATAGTTGATTTTTGGAAAAACTTTCTAAAAGACTTTAAACCCTTTTATCCTAATATTTTAGTCCCTGGTTTTTATTTAAATAGTTTGTAAGCATAATTCTAAGTTGTCAAATGTATAAATTGCAGAATGTGTAGCTGTATATCTGAAGAAGAAGAAGAAGGAATACATGAATTACAATGTCATATTTCTAGATAGTTCACTCACTCCTCTATATCTCTATTTATATGACTAACTTTGTGCTAACAGAATACTAACAGAATGCCAGCTATATGCCAGCTATATGCCAGCTAAGACTAGTGCCAACTGGACAATTACACCTGAACTACTTTGTTACATTTTGTTGTTGCTTCACTCCACTCAGCCCTGTGAACTACTTGGTGTGAGATAGAGAACTTTGCTTTGCTATTGCCTTGCACCATATTAACACTACACTCTGTAACATCCCCCCTCAAGGAAGGAGGGGCAAAAAAATTGACAACTCCTAACTTGCCAAGAAGAGATCGAAGATGCACTGCACCCAAAGCTTTGGTGAACAGATCAGCTGGTTGCTCATAGGTCGGTAAATAAGCAGTCGAAATGACCCCTTTGTGAAGCTTCTCACGAACTAGATGACAATCGATTTCAATGTGCTTAGTACGCTCATGATAGACGGGATTAGCAGCAATGTATATGGCTGAAAGATTGTCACAGTACAAAGTTGTAGGCGAATTTTGACAAACACCAAAGTCAGCAAGAAGAGCTCGCAACCAAACAACCTCACAGGTGGTGTCAGCCATAGAACGATATTCAGCCTCCGAAGAGGATCTGGACACAGTAGGCTGTTTCTTGCTTTTCCATGAGATCAAGGACGAACCCAGAGTAATACAAAACCCAGTTACAGAGCGACGAGTTAACTTGCAACTTCCCCAGTCAGCATCACAGAAGGCTGTGAGCAGAAGGGTCGAGTTAGATGCCAACAACAAACCTTGTCCACAAGTGCCGTGAATATAGCGTAACAATTTGTAAGCAGCTTGTAAGTGAATGGCTTTAGGCACAGCCATAAACTGAGATAGGACATGAACAGCGTACGAAATGTCAGGACGAGAAATGGTAAGATAGATTAATCTACCAACAAGCCTGCGATAAAGAGCAACATCAGGAATCACAGTCGATTCATCCACCGTTAACAGTTTATGATTTTGCTCAATAGGTACAACCGAAGTAGAACAGGATTGGAAACCAACATCCTTAAGAAGATCCAAAGTATACTTGCGTTGATTCAGATAAATGCCAGCAGAGGAACGAGCTAATTCTAGGCCCAGAAAATACTTGAGAGTCCCCAAATCTTTGATCTTGAATTGGGTACGTAAAAAATCCTTAACCCTGTGCATAAGACTAGAATTGTTACCTGCCAAAACCATGTCATCAACATACACTAACAGTGTAACCAATGAAGAACCATCCTGAAAAGTGAATAGAGTATGATCACTGACGGACTGTTTAAAGCCAAACAGAAGTAGAGCAGTATAGAGCTTTATAAACCACTGCCTAGGTGCTTGTTTGAGACCGTAAAGTGACTTCTTAAGTTTGCAAACTAATACTTGACCAGGATATGCAGCCAGTATATCAGCTGAAGGAACATATCCTGAAGGAAGAGACATAAACACCTCTTCATCAAGATCGCCGTGGAGAAACGCATTCGTTACATCTAATTGATCAATGGTCCAATTCTTAGCAGCAGCTACTGAAAGAAGAACCCTAAAAGAAGTCATTTTCGCGACCGGTGCAAATGTTTCAAAGTAATCGACTCCTTCAGTTTGAGTAAACCCTTTGGCAACCAACCGAGCTTTATAACGCTCAACTTCACCATTTGGCAAATATTTAACTTTATAGATCCATTTGCACCCAACCACCTTTTTTCCTGCAGGTAAGGGAACAACATCCCATGTGTCATTAGCTTCCAGAGCAGCCAACTCAGTGGCCATGGCAGTACACCATTCTGGATGCACAGAAGCTTGCTTATATGAATAGGGCTCAGGGATTTTGGTTACATTAGCCAGAAAATGAGTATACTCTGGAGTGAAACTATCATAATGAAGTACATCAGGAAGGGTGACCACAGAAGCATTTGACTGAGGCTTAAAAGTAGATGGTAGACCAGTGTAGTCTGAATATTTAGAAGGCACATGTTTTTGTCTAGTAGGACGAGTAGAGATAGACGAATTTGGTAAAGAATGATCAGAAGAATATGTATTGGAGGTAGGAATATCAGGAGTGATATCAGGAGTGATATCAGTATCACTATTTAAAATATCAGAAATAACTGGAAGATGAACATCAATATCAGAACACGAAATAGGTACTGTGATATCAGTATCAGACACATTCGACATATCAGAAGAACACTCAGGTATAACCAGAGGGTCATCAGAGAAGGAAGGTGTGGATGTAAACAATACATCTGAGACAGTCGACTGAATATGTTTGAAAGGTAAGACATGTTCAACAAACTCAACGTTTCTAGAAACAAAAACTTTCTTTGTATCTAAATCCAACAAGCGATAACCTTTCTGACCAAACGGATACCCAAGCATGATACATTTGATAGCCCGAGGAGCGAACTTGTCAGTAGGTTTAGGAGCTGTAGATGCATAACACAACGACCCAAATATACGTAGGCGACTGTAATCAGGTGCCTTTCCAAAAAGAACTTGATAAGGCGAACAATTATGCAAGACTGCAGTAGGTATACGATTGATCAGGTAAGTTGCAGTCAATAAACAATCCCCCCAAAAGTGAATTGGTAACCCGGCATGAAACCGTAACGCTCTAGCAGTATTCAATAGATGCCTGTGTTTCCGCTCAACTTTGCCATTCTGTTGAGGGGTATACACACAGCTAGTTTGATGCACAATGCCAAGGTTGACAAAAAAACTAGACAATTCCTTATTCATAAACTCAGAACCGTTATCAGTTCTGATAACCTTGACAGTTTTAGAAAACTGAGTTTGAACATAGACCAGAAACTGTTTGATAAGTGAGGGAACCTGAGACTTATTAGACAAAAGAAATACCCAGGTGGTCCTAGATTTGTCATCAAGTATGGTTAAAAACTGATTACAATTATCAGTAGTAGGTTTAGCATATGGTCCCCACAAGTCTGCATGTATTAGACTAAACAAATCAGAGGAACAAGACTCACTGATAGGAAATGGTAAAATAGATTGCTTTGCAAAATGACAAGAGTCACAATCAGTAAAATCAACATTACACTTCACTGAAATTTGTTTCAAAATAGAAGAGGGAACATGACCAAGTCTGGCATGCCAGACTTCAGAAGAGATATTACTAACATGATTACAACTTGACATAGTACTAGAGGAAAGCAAAGAATTAGTACTACTATAGACAGACATGTTCAGTGAAGCATTGAGCACATATAAGCCATCTTGTACTCTACCAATCTCTAACGCCCTCTTCCAAGTAGGGCCCTGGATATAGCACGAAGAAGCAGAAAAAGAAGCAGTAAGATTAGTAGACTGAAGAAGTTTAGAAATGGACAATAAATTGTGTGTGAAGTTAGGTACACACAAGACTTGATGTAGAACCAGACCAGAGTTTAGACAAACAGTACCAACATGTGTGACACTAATAGTCTGACCATTAGGAAGATGTAATGAAGCATTGAGTTTTATAGGATTAATTAGGGTATCTAGTTCTGCAGTAATGTGATCTGTGGCTCCTGAATCGATAATCCAGTGACTTTCTTTGTGACAAACATTAGAAGCTAATAAAATACCTGAAAAATGCACAGTATTTGCAGAAGGCAAATGAGAGAAATTCTCAGAGGTTGTAGGCTTCATTGTAGTTTGCAGTAAGTGAACCAACTGATTGAATTGACTATCAGATAGGCCATGAGACACAGACCCTGAAACGTCTTGAGAATTATGAGAATGAATCATATCAGTAGGCACAGTAGAAACTTGAGCCACAGCAGGCCTTGAACCAGTGGTAGATAACCTTGGTTTTGGCTTAGGTTTACCATAAAGTCGATGCCACGAGGGATATCCAACAACACAGAAACACTTTTCCTTAGTGTGACCCTGCATATGACAATACTCACAGACAAGAGCAGAATCTGATGAATTCTTCCTCAGAGAAGAAAACTGACCACTAGAAACACCTTTAGGCTGAAATTTTCCAGCAATATTTCCCTTCACATTCAAGGCTACATTACTCGAATTCAACCCAGTAATAGGTTGCACATCTCTCTGATTCTCATCTTGCATTAACATAGCGTAGCACTGACTCAGAGACGGGATTGGAGACATAAGCAAGATCTGACCTCTAATGGAAGTAAACATATCACTCAATCCCATGAGAAATTGCATTAACTGAATGTTCAAATCAAACACATTGAGTTTAGCATTGATGTCACAAGAACACTTGTGACAATCACACCTAGGTCTTGATGTAAGACTCTCTAATTCATCAGTCAAAGTCTTGTACTTCGTATAATATGCAGTAACGCTCATAGAGCCTTGAGAGAGTTGTAAAATCTCCTTTCTTAGATTAAACAACTTAGGAAGATTGCTTTGAGCATAACGAATTGCAAGTTCATTCCAAATAGAATGAGCAGAATCCATATACACAATACTATTGCGAATATCTGAGGAAACTGAGTTGAGTAACCAGGAAATTACCATATGATTACATCGATTCCAATGATTCAGCAATGGCGAATTTGTAGCAGGTCGAAGAAGTGATCCATCGACAAATCCAAGCTTCAATTTGGACGAGAGAGCAATCTCCATAGAGCGACTCCATTGAGAGTAATTGTGTTCACTAAGCACAACAGTTGTGAGGCTCATACCTGGACTATCCGATGATGAAAGAAAATACGGATGATTCGCATCAATTTGAGATGAAACTGTAGATCCAGTAAGCGTAGAAGAATAAGTTGCTTGAGTTGCCATTGATGTACGGACACAGCTTTACAATTCCACAAATCACACAGAGATAATACGCGGAATGAATTAATCGAAAAACTAAATGTTAAAGAAACAATCAACAGGTAGATCGAGCTGATCGCTCTGATACCATGTCAAATGTATAAATTGCAGAATGTGTAGCTGTATATCTGAAGAAGAAGAAGAAGGAATACATGAATTACAATGTCATATTTCTAGATAGTTCACTCACTCCTCTATATCTCTATTTATATGACTAACTTTGTGCTAACAGAATACTAACAGAATGCCAGCTATATGCCAGCTATATGCCAGCTAAGACTAGTGCCAACTGGACAATTACACCTGAACTACTTTGTTACATTTTGTTGTTGCTTCACTCCACTCAGCCCTGTGAACTACTTGGTGTGAGATAGAGAACTTTGCTTTGCTATTGCCTTGCACCATATTAACACTACACTCTGTAACATAAGTATGTAACATTTGAGATGTAATTTGTATCGAGTAATTAAATAACCCAAAATTGAATGATCATTTAAAAAAACTCTTAAATTCAATAATAAAATGGTACAAAGATACTTAATCAACGAAAACTGAGGGTTAACAAATCCAAAATTAGTTACAGTATAATAGTACATGATAGTCCAACTCGAAAAACGGATGAGATGTATGAAAGAACTTATATTTGTACATAGTTACATAACCCAGAAAAGTCAGAACTGTACAGAGAGATTAAAATGACTAAAAATAATATTTTTTCCAAATTTCAAATATTTTTTTTGAGAGATTTTATCGTGTATATCGAGTCTTCACATAAACATTGAAGGGAATTTAATTAGGCCTGTCAATGGAGCGGAGCGGAGATCCGATCCGATCCGAGGCCGTTTTAATGGATATGGATTTGACAAAAAAAAAATCTGATCCGATAAGAAAAATCCGATAATAAATGGAACGAATATGGATTTAAGTCGATCTGATCCGAATATAATATATATAATATTTATATAAATATATTGTATAATATATATTATGAAAAAATTATTTGCAATTTTTAATAGTCTATATTTTGTATAGTCTATACAATCACTACTAATTAAATTGTGAGATAAGTTTTTTCCGAATTATAATATCATCGTTTGACCTATGAATCATCGTGTTTTTCTCAATATTATTCTAAATTTTCAATTTTTATTTATTTTTAAATTTCTAATATTATGTTAGAGTTCGTATTTTAAACTTTAGAGTTATTATTTAATTACTTTGTTTACCATTACAAGATATTGTAAAAAAATTCAATATTAAGTGAAATTTTAATTTAAATCAAAATTTTTAAGGAAAAATATAAATGGATCGGATATCCGATCCGTGATCCGAACGGATCCGGATATGAATCGGCCTATAAAAAATCGGATCCTGATCCTCTAAAATAAATTGACATGAATATGGATTTAGGCCGATTCGATCCGAACCCGATCCGTTGACTAACCTAAATCCAATCAATAACCTTTATATCCAACAATGTATCTAGTCAAACTTGCATGGGACAATAGCACCCAAAAAGCAATTTTTTTTTTTTTTTTTTTTTTTTTGATATTATAGGGGTTTGGCTGCAACTTTAAGTTGCAGCTTACGGCTTATAAACCCAAAAATGCTTATTGGGGGTGTTTACCAAAATAAGTGAAACCAACTTATGGCTACTTAAAATGGATAAGTTGAATGTTAAAAATCCTTAACTTTCAACTTATAACTTATAACTTATTCTCGATACACGCAATATATAATATCCTTCAAATCTTCAAAACCATATATCTTTTGATCCGTTCATTAAAAAATTGATATGTATATATCAAATTTCTCTACTCATCGAGATCTATCCATTGATATCCATTTATATATATTAAAAAATAAATATTTTAAAAATAATAAAAAAAAGTTAACTTATAAGTTCTGATTTATCCAAACACGCTACTGCTTATAAGTTCTGATTTACCAAACACTCTAGGACTTATAAGCTCAGCTCTACTTATCACTTATAAAGCACTTACTCATTTTAAGCTATAAGTCAACTTTTACTTGATACCCCAAACGCCCGCATAATTCCTTCTTCTCTTACTTATTTTCCCAAGTTTGTTGTCATCTTGCATTAGGTAAAAGTTTATGTTGCAAAATCACGTTTTTAAAACATAAAAACATTGCCAAATTTGTGATATTATCACACATTCACTAATTCTTGGAGCAGAGGGGAATATGGGATAATTATTTATAGTTTAGAAGTTTCTAAACGTAACAGTAATTAGTGTATGATGGTAGTATCTGATTTGTTATATTGGTTGTTAGAATCTAATTCATTTATGTAAATTTTCTTTTGAGAGAAAATTCGCTCATGTTTTTTTCGTATTTTAATTATAGCTCACGGAATCCATAAATCACGCTTGCACGTAATCAGCAAAATGCAATCAGTCTACCATATTGCTGGAACTATAGTAACTGCATATTGAGTACTTTAAAAAACAAAATATTGAGTGAATTTATTCCATCTGACCATTACTATCACCGATAAGAAGAAAAGTTCTATTGAGTTTTTGATGGTAGGTAAAAGATGATTAGCTTATCCATGTCTAGGATTCGTTGTTCTTAGCATTGTAACTTGATTAGCCTATCTACGGTCTTCAATGGCTCCTTCAGCTTTATGATACATTAGAAAGATTTTTATGCAAAAATGGCCGGTACTCAGGTTGGGGTACGTAAAAATGGTACATGGCGCCATCTATGGCGCCATCTGAAGTAGCGATTTCGGCCAAAATTCGTCAACTTAGGTGGCGACCCCCCCTTTTTTGCTTTTGCTCCGATTGTTAGTTAGTAAAAATAATTTGTTACATAGTAAAATTTGGTTGTGAACAATCGATTTTGAAGGATTACAAAATGTACTTGCAAAATTTTAATTTTTTCTTTTGTAAATTAAACTTGAAATGTTCTAATTTGCTACTAACCAAAAAATGAAAAAAAATATTAAGTGTAACTATGTAAAATTTTGGTCCAAAAATAAAGACTACACAAAATTATAATTAATATAGTGCAAAAAAATATTAAGTGTAACTATGTAAAATTTTGGTCCAAAAATAAAGACTACACAAAATAATAATTTATATAGGCACTTTTATACAAGACAAAATTATGAAAACAATTATTTGTAGAAGAATGATATTTTCAGGCTCGAAAACGACTATAACAAAACTTTTATAGTACTCAATGTGACAGCCCCGACTCAGATCCCGTACCCGAGACCCGACCCGGGGTCGCCATGCTAATCTTTGCACTTGCTACAACATCATTAAACATTAACTGTCTTATGATTACATATGTTACTGCGTCATCAAGGCGTTAAGTTTTACACAAAAGTACTGACAAGAGATATAGTTTTACTCTTGTAGTTGAACATACTACATAATGCCATCAAAAGTGTCTCAAACAACTCTTCTAAACAACCTTTCTCTCTAAGTCGCTTTCTCTTTACCCTTACCAGAGGGATTTGATCGTTCACCTACTTTACTTCTTCTTGAAAAATGTTATTTATATAACAAGAATGAGCTATGAAGCTCAGCAAACATATATTGCAGAGTAACAAAAGTAATTTCAGTAAAACCTTTCATAAATCCTTACCAGCATGAAATATGTCAAAAAGATAGAGAATATTTGATAACATCATAAAATGACCATAATTTAAAAAACGAGAGCTTGTAAACTTAACATAAAACATTTTATTGACTGAGCGACCTTATTAGGTCTTGTTGGTCCTTGTGTATTGCGGAAAGGGGAGGGGAGGGAAGGGGAGGGGAGGGGAGGGGAGGGGAGGGGGGGGGGGGGGGGGGGGGGGGATGAATGCAATACTGATAAAATTCAATCTCAGTTTCAACAACTAAAACTAAGATTTAATGTTATCAATAATATTTATGCATTCACAAACAGTATAATAGAGAAGACATGATTCACAAAATAAATGTTTTATTTATTTTGCAAAGTGTTGCTACAACCTCAAGAGAGAATTCTTGAGCTTCGATCTTCTTCAAGACACTTGCTTGTCTTCGTTACATATCTAGAATGAATTGACAGTAGGTATAAGACTAATCCTATCACTATCAGTCACGGGTTTGTGAAGCTGCTGTCACTGTCAAGTGGCAGCTTCTTACAGATTGTCTTACCCATGTGACTTTCCTAAATTGCTAATATGTCAAATATACATTATAAAGAAAGCAACCTAGATTCATTCTATTTCCAGCTTAAGCAATTCAGCAAATAAAGACTTGACCTTGATCTTGAATTGATTCGCTTTTGTTTTTGCAGTGCTTGAAGCTTCTGTCGTAGTCTTGCAGGCTTGGTGCAGCTTAGGGATACTGCAACACGCCTGTTTCTTGAACATTGAAACTGTCACGGGATTTGACTGAGAAAGATACTTAGAACAAGGGTCTTTCTCGAGACAGTTACTTTTGCCACATAGCTTGCTGTCACAGGAATGTGCTTTTGGTGACAGTAGGAGTTCCCCGCATAGTATGCTGTCGAGGTTTCCAAGCTTGCTGTCGAGGGCTAAAGTTGCTGTCGCGTAGTCTTCCGCCAATGTTGCTGTCAGAGTGAATATGCTGTCTTGACTTGCAACATTCTGTCTTCTTGTAATCTTACTGTCGAAGCTTTAGGACTGTCATCTAATTATGTATCCTTTGAGGCTTGAACACAGCAAGTGAACTTCTTTCAAATTATACAACTAGAATAACATTACATACTGATTACAAGAACATACTTTGGCTGTGACAGTATGTTCTACTTAATTAAAAAATTAAGTACAATCAAAGTTAAGTTGTTTCTATGTTATCACCCATAAATCCCAACAATCTCCCCCAATTTGTTTTTATGGAAAATAACAACAAATTTACAATATGTGCTGACAACTTAACTAACAAGATCAGAATGGATTAAGAATTTTTTACTTAGCTTGAGATTTCCTCTTCTGCCTTGCTACATCCTCTCTTTTGAGAGCTTCTACCAAGCAGCCTCTTAGACCTTCTATAAGAGAAATTTCAGCAGCAGAAACTGCAGCATCCTCTACTTCCTCAATGATCTTCTTTATGGTAGGAGAGAGGAGAGAACTAGCATCCCTGAGATTCAACCATTGCTCTATATCATATGGATAGGTTCTGAAGTGAAGTTCTTCAAGAATGAGCTTGAATCTACTTCCAGGATAAGCATTGAGAGACCTTCTCCTTTGCTTGTCCAGCTTTGAGTCTTCTCCTTTTCTCCCTTCCAATACTTTCTCTATTTCATCAGAACAAATCTGCTCCAAGGGATGAATAGATCCAGCTACCATATACTGTAAATCCTTCAGAATAGTTGTTTTTAGCTTGTGAAAGCTGCAAACATAGATTTCTTCTTTTAGATACTTCATTCTTAGGGGATTTTCCAGCATACATGATTGATAATTTGGAGCTTCACTTTCTGCCTTGTTGGAGACCTTGCATCTTTCCAGTAGTTCAGCTTCCTTCTTATCAAGTTCTGACTTAGTTTGAGAATATTGAGAAGATTCAGGTCTTTTGCTTGGCTTGGGTTCCCTTTCCTGAGTTGGTTGGGTTTGCCCTTCTTCTGTTGGTAAATCCTCAAACTCATAGTACCAATGGTATGGTATAGGAGAAGATGGTAGATCAGTGAGAATATCAGCATCATCAAAATCTGCAAAATTGTAGCCAAATTTCTGATAGAATTCAGCATCCCTATCAGCCTGATATTTCAGAATATGTTCCATGACAGGCTCTGGAACATCATCATAGCTTTCCATCAACTCTATCATCCTTTCCAAGTAGAAGAAATCAATTCTTCTTTTATCTATTTCCGTCATGCTACCACTGATTGATGTGGCTACAAGATCAAAGTCCTTGTTCATCCTGACCGATCTTGATTCTGGCCACCACAGAATGTACTCAGCAACCTCTTGATTAACATCCAGCTTAATCTCAACACTCTTGATTTCTTTTGATTGCATTTGTTGTACCTTAAGACTGTTGGGAGGTATTGATTGAATTGGCATCTTCAGATTTCTGCCAAATCCAGTGGCCTTTTCCTTTCCTGAGTACTTGTGCTTTCCATGAGGTTTCTGTCTAGAGAACCATGCTCTTGCTTTAGCTTTCAGTATTTTGGGCTTGAAAGTAGCTTTGGCTTCATCCTTGACAGAATCTTCCTTGACAACACCTTTGTCGACAGTATCTTCTATGACAACATCTTCTTTGACAGTTTCCTTGTCGACAGTACCTTTGGTGACAGCATCTTTTTCTGCATTTATGCAGTCAATAGCACATCTAAGAATGCTTGCCTCCAAAGCTTCCAGTATTCTTGACTCCTCTTCATCTGTTGCACCAGCATCTTTCTTTTCCTGATTAGGAGTTTCTTCATTGCCTTCATTCTGGGATTGAATACTAGTATTCCCAGAATTACTTCCACCAGCATTTCCAGAAGCTTCACCACCTCCAACCTCATCATCATCATCATCATCATCATCATCATCATCATCCCGAGGAGGAAGGTTATAGAGACAGCTTCCACCTTGATCATTTCTTTTGGCATTGGCTCTAGAGATTAGTTCCTTCACTCTAGCTCCCAGTGCCTTGTCTCTCAGCATCAGCATTTTGTAGATCTCTTGAACAACATAAGCTCTTCATGGATTGGCATTTGAATTGAGTATTCCATTTAACACTTTCAGAATTGACTTGGTTTCCATTCTGGATGTACCAACCAAATTCATGAAGCTGTTTCTTCTTGTGCCATCCTTAGTTACAGATCTGTAGAAAACACTTGGTGGATTTGTGTAGACTTCAGGTAGCTTTTGTGTGAGCAGGTTCTGGATTTGCATATCCAATATTTCATTGAATGGTGTTTGAGTTGCCCTGATCTTTCCCTTCAAAGCACACAACACCTTTGCTGGCAGACTCTGCAATAACTGCATTGTGATGAAATAAGATATGCCAGAAGTGAAATAGATACTTACAGCCCATCTTTTCTCATCATTCACCATTACACTGACACTAGTGATTTGATCCTTTAACAGTTTTGTGGTGTTGGTTGGACGGTTGCTTGGAGCATTCATTGCTTCTTCCACCAAACTGCTAAATTCACTGTCATGGTTGAGTAATGTGCTCTCCCTGTAATCCACCATCAAAACATTGGCTTCTTCTTGATCAAATTCAGTGCCATTTGACTAAATAATTCCCTTTTGGATGGATTCAGGCAGTTTCCCTTTACCTTTCCCAAGCTTGTTTTGTTCCTCCATTTCTCTCCATTTCTTCTGTAGAGTAGTTTCTTGAGTTTCTGGAGTTGGCTCTCTAATTACCACAGGAGGCAAGATTGGGTGTTTAGATGTAGGTCTTCTTTGCAGTGCATCTTGAGTTGCCTTTGACATTAACACCCTTTCACCATCCATATCCACTTCAACAGGCTTTTCAGCTTTATCCTTTGGTTGTCCACTGCTTGGTTTGACTTGCTCCCCCTTTGACATTGCTTTCCTTTTAGCTCCCCCTTTGGTCTTCACAGTTACAGGCTCCCCCTGAGTTCCACCTGATTCCTGAATAGGCAATGATTCTGATCTTGCTACCTTCTCCCCCTTAGTTGAGTTGGCAGCTACTAGGTCAGTAAGGAACTGGATGGAGAGCTGAGTAGCAGCAAAACCATCAACCACCAGTTGAGAGAGAGAGTCCATTTTGTAGTTCAATGTAGCACACTGTCCTTTCAGAGCTGCAATCCTGTTACCATAAGTAGCAGAGGGGCCACCATACCTTAACCTTCTTGGAGGGGAAGGAAAAGAAAGGGGCTTGGAGGCTATGGGGGTTCTCACACTCTCAGGGTGTTTTTGAGTGATCTCATCACCCCTCACAGATTGACTCGCAAGGCCTAATGCCTGAATAGTGTGGGCTCCCTCAATATCTCTCTGGACATGCTCAAGTCCCTCTCCTTTTGCCAGCTCATTTGGCTGCCTCTCATTTTTATGCTCACCTCTCTTTTCTTTTATCTCTCTTTTCTTTTGCACACCCTCACTCAACCTAGATGCATGGGTATGAGCAGTACTAACATGCATAGAAGGAGTAGATTTAGAATGTACCTTTAAGAGTTTGGCAAGAGGTAGATCATCATCAGAGGCATCCTCAATGATTACAACATCAAAATCAGGCTGAGAGGACTGGACAGCATCTTTGGCAGGAATGTTACTGTCAGTTGGAGTCTGAACAGCAGGTTCTGGCATGACAGCAACTTTGGGAGGTGGAGTGACAATAGGTTCTGCAGTGACAGTATCTTTCTCTCCACCCATGACAGCAGCTGTGTCCAGGACAACAACATTGCCAGTGTCTTTGACAGCAACAGAGGCTGTGACAACATCTTCCTGAAGGTAAGATGCTCATTGGAGTTCATACAAAGTGTTGGCTGTTTCATTTTCTGACAAAATTCCACTTTGCCCTAGCTCAGTGTTTGGAGGAGTGGTGTCCATATCACTTTGAGAAATGGGTTCTTGTGGACCACTAGATGGGGGCTCATCCATGATTGGAGATGGATGATCAAAGCCTGAAGGGTTGGGACTGTCCCCTTCTCTAGGTTGTGGAGAATAAACAAAGGAATGTGTAGGGAAGGAAGAAGGTGAAAGTGTAGCAGAGAGTGGGGGCTGATTCACAGATGAAACATGTGAACCATCAATAGGAGTAGAGAAATCCTCACTGTGCCCTAACTCACTGTGTGTTTCTTCAAGTGGGGGTATCTCAGGTTGTGAACCATGAGTTTGTGCAGACTCTGTACAGGGTGCCTTGGGAGACAAGCCAATTTCAATAGATACACCTTGATGAGAAGGCACATCTAGGGAGGTGTTTGAGTCCCTTTCAGTAACTACAGTTTGTTGAGAAACTGCAGCTTGGTTAACAGTGGTTTTGGTCCTCCTAGCTCTCTTCTTCTTAGGCTCAGGGGGAACCACTGTGGGTTCTGTTTGACTACCTTCCTTATTTGCTGCACTAGGTGCAGTGTCTCCCTCTTGACTAACAGAGCTACCACCAACATCAGCTTCTAAGGACCTTTTTCTGGATTCTTGCAAGGCTTCTCTTTGGGCTTTGGGAAGTCTAGAGGGCCTAGGCTGAGTGTATGGTGTTGAATGTGGGTTAACTGAATTTGGGTCTAATTCAGTTTCATTCATAAGAGTAAAGGAACCATAACCAGAAGGTAATGTATAATCAAGGTTGGACACTTGATCAACCATGTGCTGAGTGAAACAGAGTGGAATGTGTGCATTGAGATCTTGTGATGATAACAGTGTGTGTGTGTTCTTTTTCAAAACTGAGCAAGCCTCTAAACGAGGAGCAGCATCATTAAAATCACAGAATGAATTAATGCACATCATAAGAAAGCGAGGGTAGGTTGATACCTTCTTACCTATGGCAGCTTGGAGGTGTGCCATGAGGAGAGCTCCAACATTCACCTTGTATCCATGGACAAGAGAATGTGTCAGTTTCTTGATGTAGGAGGGTATTCCATTCCAGCCCGTGGACTTGGTAGAGAACACCTTGACCATCACATCAAATATCATGCTCCACTACTTTCTCAGATGCTTCCTATCCATTTCACCAGTTGGATACCACTTGGTAGTCCCCTCTTCGAGAATAGGGCCTGCATACCCAATCTTCAAGAAGAGCTTCTTGAGAGTGTCATCATTTGCAAGTTCAGTAAATTGTTGTCTTGCTTCAAGGGTAATTCCAAGAGCAGTGTTGATGACCTCAGCTGTAAGAGTGTATTGTTGCCCAGAGATTGTGAATTGAATACCCGGGTTCTCACCCTCAGTTTGAGCAACAGCAGTTTGCCAAAACGCCTCAAGTCTGTCTAAGTCTAGAATGGGGGTTGAGGTGATGGCATAACCGAGATAGGACTTGTTCAAGAAAAACACGAGTCCTTTGAAGCCTTCACCAGCATCATTTGGGGAAAAGATGCCAGCAAAGTTTGTTTGAGAGAGAGTCTGTTTGGGGGCCATTGAGATTTCAAGAAAAGAAGAATGTAAGAGAGTTGCTTTTTGGTGGAAGAAAGTTGTTTTGGCTTGAGTTTGATGAGAAAGAGAAAGATATGTCTGAGTAACTGGGGAAAAATTGGGGTATCTCAAACGTTTTGTGCATAAAAAGTGGATTTCAAGAACGTGTCTTAACCCACTCTTAAACACGTGAGTTACTGCCCGTTATTCATTGACCAACGTGAGATAACTATCCAATTTCAACGGTCCACTATTATTGACAGTAACCTGTGCGCTAGAAACAATCTGTCAGTAATAAAAGGTGGTGACAGTAGGTTTTGCGCGACAGCAACTATTGCGCAAAAACTTGCTGTCACCGTTAAGCATATGAATGACAGTATCCTTTACAAGTCTTGACAGAAAGTCTTTTCCTGCTGTCAAGAAGGTTGCTGTCAAGAAACACACGACAGTACCCTTCTTAACGACAGTAACTTCGATTGGGAATTGGTTCTGTCATGAACTTATTAGAATGCTTTATTCATATACTTAACTTAATATTGACACATTATGGATTTAGCAATGTAATCGTTTGAACACAGATATTAAGCAAATTACACAGACACTTCATAAACTCAGTAACCACAAAAACAAGAACTTTTATTATTAATAAAATCATTAAAAATAGAACATTGAGTACATTATTCTATGATTTTATCAACTAGTTCTAACGTCTCTGCCTTAATTTCCTCTTCAGAGCGACCTTCTTCCTTGAGAAGTGCCTGAAGCTCTTTCTCTTCTTCCTGAGCCTTGGCCTCCTCTTCCTGTTTCTTTTCTTCATCTATCTCATCGATGGCGTCCAACAGCATCTCGAAGAGCTCATCAATCTCTTCACTGTCGGGTTCACTCTCGCACCGTTTTAGCCCTACTTCAATTCCTACTTTGTTTTCCATTATTTACTTTAAAACTGAGAGCAGACTGGTGAAACCTAAGGTTAATTTATAGGCAAAACCGTCTAAGGATTAAAGTCTAATGGTCAACAGTTAGAGTACCCATACAACTACCACAGAAGTAATTAATGGTTGTGTCCTCCTTTAATCCTACAGATTAATGAAAAAAGGTGTGAAAGTCCAATGGAACAGATTTTTATCTCTCAAATTTAAAAAGTAACCACATTAATGTCATACACGGTTTAAAAGTATGAGACTGGCACAAAATACTGACATGAAAAGTCAAATCAACACATGTTGTCACATATCAGACATAGACCAAGTAGACAGTAACTTCTCTTGACAGCAGGTTTGAAGTTGCTGTCATGAGCTTCATTAGAGAATTTGGAATTATAGAAAACTGAGTAAATCAACATACCGGGTTCCGCATTCCCAATTCACTTACCAACCTGTTGAAGGTTGCTTCATCCAATGGCTTAGTGAAGATGTCAGCAAGTTGCTTGTCAGTTGGGACATAGATCAGCTTCACAGTTCCTTGTTCAACATGCTCTCTGATAAAGTGATGTCTTATATCAATGTGCTTTGTCCTAGAGTGTTGAACTGGATTGTCTGAAATGGCTATGGCACTAGTGTTGTCACAGTAGATTGGAATTTCACTTAACACTAGACCATAATCCAGAAGTTGATTCTTCATCCATAGAATTTGTGCACAGCAACTGCCTGCAGCAATATACTCAGCTTCTGCAGTTGAGGTAGAAACTGAATGCTGCTTCTTGCTAAACCATGAGACCAATCTTCCACCAAGAAATTGACAGCTACCAGTAGTACTCTTTCTGTCAATCTTGCATCCAGCATAGTCTGAGTCTGAGTAGCCAATTAGATCAAATCCAGTGTTCTTGGGATACCAAAGACCTAGGTTAGGAGTGCCTTTTAGGTATCTAAAGATTCTCTTGATGGCTACTAAGTGAGACTCCTTTGGATCACTCTGAAACCTTGCACAGAGACATGTAGCAAACATGATGTCAGGTCTGCTAGCAGTTAGGTATAGGAGAGATCCTACCATGCCTCTATAGGTGCTTGAGTCAACTTTCTTCCCTTTAGGATCAAGATCCAGACTGGTTGAGGTGGACATTGGTGTCTTTGCAGGTGATGAATCTTCCAAGTTGAACTTTCTGAGAAGTTCCTTGATGTATTTAGCTTGACAAATGAAGATTCCATCAGATTGTTGAAGAATTTGTAATCCCAGGAAGAATGACAATTCTCCCATCATACTCATCTCATATTTGTTACTCATGAGAGAGGAAAACTTCTCACACAGCCTCTCATTTGTTGAACCAAAAATGATATCATCCACATAGATTTGTACCAGAATGATGTCCTTGTCATGGTGTTTGTAGAAAAGTGTCTTGTCCACAACTCCTCTAGTAAACTGATTGTCCAAGAGAAAAGTGGAGAGTGTGTCATACCAAGCCCTGGGTGCTTGCTTTAGTCCATACAAAGCTTTGAAAAGTTTGTATACAAAGTCATACACTTCAACATCCTCAAACCCTGGTGGCTGTTCAACATACACTTCTTCTTCCAATTCTCCATTTAGGAAGGCACTTTTGACATCCATCTGAAATACTTTGAAGTTGCAGTGTGCAGCATAGGCTAGAAAGATTCTTATAGCTTCAAGTCTTGCAACAGGTGCAAAAGTCTCATCATAATCTATTCCCTCCTGTTGACAGTAACCCTTAGCTACTAGCCTTGCTTTGTTTCTTGTCACTGATCCATTTTCATCAAGCTTGTTTCTGAAAACCCATTTGGTCTCAATGACTGACTTTCCCTTAGGTCTTGGAACTATCTTCCATACATTGTTCCTTTCAAACTGATTTAGCTCTTCTTGCATGGCTATCACCCAGTCAGAATCCAACAATGCTTCATCAGTTGTCTTGGGTTCCATTTGAGACAGGAAGCATGAAAACATGCTGTCAGCAGAGACTTTGTTCCTTGTCCTCACTCCAGAATTAGGGTCACCAATGATGAGGTCACTTGAGTGATCCTTGTTCCACTTGGTGATTCTGGGCAAGCTACTTGACTGTACAGGAACATTTGCTTCAGTTTGTTGAGTTGAATGATCACTAATCCCATTGTCTTCACCATGTTCTTCATTGTCTCTAGAGTCACCACTTTCTTGAAAGTTAGAGGTTATGGTCTGTGACTGAGCTGGAGTTTGGTTGACAGTAGTAGTATTGACAGTATCTTTATCAACTTCAACAATTTGAGTGAAGCTAGGTTCTTCATCCACAATTTCCTCAGCTTCCAAGTATCCTTGATTCTCAAATCTGAATGTCTGCATCTTTCCTTCTTCATGCAGTCCTGGAAACTTGGTTTCATCAAATGTGACATTAACACTTTCTTCAATAATCCTGTGTTCCATAACATAAACTCTGTAGGCAGTCCTTTCTGTGCTGTAACCCATGAATAGTCCTTCAAAAGCTTTGGTGTCAAATTTTCCTCTCTTCTCATGGTTATCCTTCATCATAAAGCATTTGCTCCCAAACACATGAAAATATTTGACAGTAAGGTGTACTTGCATGAGTCTTGTTGATCATGGTTCTATTCTGAGTATAACAGGCTGTGTTGATAGCTTCAGCCCAGAAATATGTTGGCAGTTTGGCATCATGCAACATAGTTCTAGCTGCTTCAATGAGAGTCTTGTTCTTTCTCTCTACAACTCCATTCTGCTGTGGAGTTCTTGCAGCAGAGAATTGTTGTACAATTCCTTCATCTTTACAGAAATTTCCAAGAGTGGCATTTCTGAATTCTGTACCATTGTCACTCCTCAAGATTTGAACTTTTGAGTTTGGAGTTCTATCAAGAACTCTGACTTGATCAATAATCACTTGAGCAGCTTCATCTTTGGATTCAATAAACTTCACCCAAGTGTACCTTGAGTAATCATCCACCATTACTAAGGCATATCTCTTCTTGGCCATTGATGGTACATTGACTGGTCCAAAGAGATCCATGTGTATCAACTTGAGTGCTTCAATGTTGGTGTTCATTTGCTTGGACTTGTGCACAGCTCTTCTCAGTTTGCCTATTTGACAATCTTCACACAGTCCTTCTTGACAGAATTCCTGTTGGGGCAAACCTCTCACTAACTCCTTCTTCATCAGAATATTCATTGTCTTGAAGTTGAGATGTGAGAGCTTCCTGTGCCAAAGCATACTGTCACCAACAGTAGATTTACTGTAAAAGCAGTAAACCTTATCCTTCTTTGTTGAATTTAAGTCAGCAACAAACACGCTTCCTTTTCTAACCCCTTTTAGAGAGAGAGGCTACTATTCTTCTTGTGATAGATGTTACACATCATCATATCAAAATCAACCTTGAATCCCCTGTCACTGAATTGGCTGACACTGAGTAGATTGTGCTTCAATCCATCCACAAGAGCAATATCTTCAATGACAACATTTCCAATTTCTAGACAGCCATATCCCACTGTGTAACCCTTGCTGTTGTCTCCAAAGGTTATGATTGGGCCAGCTTTCTCAACATAATGTGATAGCAGGGCTTTATCACCTGTCATGTGCCTTGAGCAACCACTGTCAATGATCCACATGACTTGATCTTTCTTCTTGCCCTGCAAAACAGAATGTGTCTAAGATGCATATGGTACCCAATCCTTGTTGGGTCCTGCAGTTTCAGTGTCTCCTGAGTTTCTTTCAGTCATAAAGTCACAAGCATTATCAGTAATCTCCTGTTTGACTTCTCTTTTCACCCACTTAGGTTTAGAATTGGACTTGGTCCTTTTCTTAGTGGATGGAGCCTTTTTGCTGTTGCCAGCAGGCTCAGAAGTCTCAACAGTGTTTATGTATGAACATTTTTTAGTAGTGAGAATAGGGAAGTTAAAGCATGTACTCATGACAGTAATTTTGCATGGCATACATTCAATGTTATTACAGACACTCATAGTTCTATGCATAAGGGGGGTTCTGTATAAGTTACCATTGAGTTCAGTTGCATTGACCTTATCCTCAATTGGTTTCTTACAAACATGTGTTAAGTGATGAGTAGATCCACAGTTATTGCATAGTTTCCTAGAAGCACCTCCAACATTAGTGTATCCATTTCCTTTGTTGACTCCTACCTTTCCATTCCTATTCTTAGACTTGGGAGTTACTGGATTGACAGTATGTTCAGAAGTTGCTGTCGAACTTTCCTTGACAGTATCTTTTATTCCTACTGTCTTGACAGAAGGTTTTAAAGTTACTGTCTTAGAACCATTCTTGACAGTATCTTTGGAAGATTCTGTCTTGCCAACTGTGACATCATCTTTTGAACTTACTGTCTGATTGCTTGGTAAGTTTACTGTCTTGGGGATTGTGACAGTATCCTTTCCATCCTTGAATGTGCTGTCAACACCTTCATCCTCATCAAGAATTTCTTGTTTGATGAGCATGGCTTCTTCATCAAACTCAATTTCTGCAGCTTTGAAAATGGGAGTTTTAACTTTCTTGAGAATGGTGGGTTTGACAGCAGCATTTCCAGAACAATCTTGAATCACAGTTTCCTTTCCAGGTCTTCTACCATATGAAAAACCTATACCAACTGACTGTTTTTCTGTATGCTTATCATTGTAATCCTGAACTATCTTTGATGAGTTTTTATAAGCCTTGATTTTAAATTCATTTTCAGCAATCTCATTTCTCAGGAATTCCTCAACCTCTTTAGCACATTTCAATTCATTTTTAAGTTTAGCATTCTCCTGAGCTAAAGAGTCTAGTGAACTGGTTTTGAGAACAAGAGATTCATTTTCAGACTTTAGTGTTTCATTTAGCTTACTCAGCCTAGTGATCTCCTCATTGGCAGTAGATAAGCTAGTATAGACATTGAACATTTCAGCACTTAAGTCTTTAATGGTTTTCTTATACTCATCAATGGACATATCAAGTAAGACAAGTGAAGGTACCTGACTTGAAGATGTTGATGTTACTTCATCAGTGCTAGCCATGAGAGCTAGGTTGACATATTCTTCTTCATCTTCATCATCAGACTCATCCCAACACTTTCCTTCAGCCACATAGGCTCTACCTTGATTCTTCTTAGAGTATCCACCAGTTCCTTTCTCAAATTTCTGAACCTGTTTGGGTCTTTTGCACTCAGTAGCAAAATGACCAGGTTCACCACAGTTGTAACACTTGAATTTAGATCTATCCACAAATCCAGTCTTGTATCCTCCTTTGAATGAGCTTCCCACAGCAGCCTTTGATGAGCTTCCCTTGGTGAACTTGGATGCTTGGCCTTGGGGCCTGAATGACCTATCCTTCTTGAACCTAAAGTTCTTGAACTTTTTGGCCATGTAAGCCATAGTAGGATTGTCCATGCTTTCCAGTTCCTCCATAGTGTAGAAGTCTTCATCTTCCACATCCTTGAGCTGTAGTACTACTTTCTCATCATCTTCAACAACCTCTTCTATCTTCAAGGATTGTACAGGGGTTGGTTGAGTGATTTGTAGTGCTTCACTAGGTTGTGTGATTCTTGGCACTTGTGCTACTAGGGCACTTGACATGTTAGCCATCTTGTTCCTTGTTCCACTTTGTATGGCTCTCTTTTGAAAGAGTTCAAGTTCATAAGATTTCAGAATGCCATAAAGTGTCTCAAAGGTTATATTGTTGAGATCTCTTCCTTCTCGTATGGCTGTTGTCTTGTGTTCAAGATGATCAGGCAGTGTAAGCAAGAACTTGACATTCAATTCTTTTCTGTCATAGTACTTGCCATGTATCTGCAGTTCAGTTAAGAGCTTACTGAACCTTTCAAACATGGAGGTTAAGTCTTCACCAGGCTTGGCCATGAATGCCTCATATTGAGATATAAGTATTTGCCTTTGGTTGCCTTTAACTTCTTCACTTCCTTCATAGAGTAAGGCTAACCTGATCCACATCTCCTTGGCTGATGTGCAGCTTATCACACTTCCACACATGGCTTTATCCAACGTGAGAGAATCGAGCAAGATGAGTTGCAAGTGATCATCTAGCACCATTTTCTCATTCTCAGTTTCCAAAAATTCCGAGGGATCTTTGGGAACCCAATGTGCAGGAATGATTTCACCATTTACTGTTGTGGCTTCAATTTCCTTCCTTGGTATGAAAGGACCATTCTCGAGTATACCTGGGTATAGTGGATTCACAGCTTTGATAAACAACAAGATTTTTCTTTTCCAAATGCTGTAGTTCTCTTTATCAAAAGCTGGGATCTTGATACTGTTTGATTTCTGCATCATCGTCGGGATCTCAGATATGTATGTTAATCTGATCGCTCTGATACCAGTTGTTGGTCCTTGTGTATTGCAGAAGGGGGGGGGGGGGGATGAATGCAATACTGATAAAATTCAATCTCAGTTTCAACAACTAAAACTAAGATTTAATGTTATCAATAATATGTATGCATTCACAAACAGTATAATAGAGAAGACAGGATTCACAAAATAAATGTTTTATTTATTTTGCAAAGTGTTGCTACAACCTCAAGAGAGAATTCTTGAGCTTCGATCTTCTTCAAGACACTTGCTTGTCTTCGTTACATATCTAGAATGAATTGACAGTATGTATAAGACTAATCCTATCACTATCAGTCACGGGTTTGTGAAGCTGCTGTCACTGTCAAGTGGCAGCTTCTTACAGATTGTCTTACCCATGTGACTTTCCTAAATTGCTAATATGTCAGATATACATTATAAAGAAAGCAACCTAGATTCATTCTATTTCCAGCTTAAGCAATTCAGCAAATAAAGACTTGACCTTGCTCTTGAATTGATTCGCTTTTGTTTTGCAGTGCTTGAAGCTTCTGTCGTAGTCTTGCAGACTTGGTGCAGCTTAGGGATACTGCAACACGCCTGTTTCTTGAACATTGAAACTGTCACGGGATTTGACTGAGAATGATACTTAGAACAAGGGTCTTTCTCGAGACAGTTACTTTTGCCACATAGCTTGCTGTCACAGGAATGTGCTTTTGGTGACAGTAGGAGTTCCCCGCATAGTGTGCTGTCGAGGGCTAAAGTCACTGTCGCGTAGTCTTCCGCCAATGTTGCTGTCAGAGTGAATATGCTGTTTTGACTTGCAACATTATGTCTTCTTGTAATCTTACTGTCGAAGCTTTAGGACAGTAACCTTTATTCATGTTGTCATCTAATTATGTATCCTTTGAGGCTTGAACACAGCAAGTGAACTTCTTTCAAATTATACAACTAGAATAACATTACATACTGATTACAAGAACATACTTTGGCTGTGACAGTATGTTCTACTTAATTAAAAAATTAAGTACAATCAAAGTTAAGTTGTTTCTATGTTATCACCCATAAATCCCAACAGGTCTCTTAACCTTATCATTTCCAGATGTTATTATGATCATCTGTCTTACTATTACCTTTCGGCAATTTTCGTAACCACGAAATGGATCCATTCGTCTTTTCAGATGCACTTTAGGCAATCTGTCTTAACCATTACCTTTCGGTAATCTTCATCAATACCCCATAAAATGGGTTGTTAAACTCAGTCAAGTAATTATCGTTCAACATGAATTATCTCAATCAGATTGAAAGACATATGTCTAGTCCTATTTGTAAACACCGAGGATTCTACTCAACTTTAATTAAGATGTAATAAGTAAATAATAAAAATCAATTGTCACAGGAATCTCAGAAGGTTATATCTGTCAAAGATTGAAGATTAAAGTCATCTACAGACTTGAAGTGATTCTACATTGAAAGAAGCTCAATTTATTGATCAAGCCTCAATGAAGTATTCAAGCTCAGTGGATTTATTAAAGTGACGGAGATTTCAAGTGGTGACAGAAAAAGATACTGGTTACAGAGTTCTTGAATGAGAAGGAGGTGAATCAATGTTTAAAGTCAAATTGATAAAGAACAGACATTGTCGTTAGTCACTCATGAACCAGACAGTGCATCGAGTGTCAACGTACTATTGTGTTTGTTATTTATCTAAGTTTTAAGTGATTCTGGAATTAATTGAGAAGGTAACTAATTCTATTTATTCTCTTATAAATAATTAATATTATTAAGTATATTATTTATTAAATTAATTCTGCAAAGAATTAATTTAATACATAATTTATTTAGTTAATTATTTAAATTAGAATAAAAATGAACTAGGAAGACTTAGATTTAAACTAGGAAGACTCTGTTTTTTAAACTAGGAAGACTCACAAGTGAGTCTTCCCGATTGTCTTCCTAGTGTAAATCCTTGTCTTCCCGATTGTCTTCCTAATGCATTCATTGTCTTCCCGAAAGTCTTCCAAGGCTTAATTGTTTGTTTTCCTCTAAGTCTTCCAAAGGCAAATTGCATTCTGTTGAAGTGGCTTGCACGTGGGATGATTTAAAAGAAAAGCAATGATATATATACAAGGCAACAGAAGACTTTATTCACTAACATCACAACACAGAAGAAAGAATACAGAGCATTCAATATCAAACTCATTCGACTGTCTTCATTTCTTTCAAACAACAAAGCCATTAATTCTGCCAGTGAATTAATTATTGATTTGTTCTGAACATTAAATCCATAAGAATCATTTCACTTGTACTGCTTTAGCTTTCTAGCGGATCATAATCCCTAGATTTTATATCGAACTACTTTTTAGTATTCGATCCTTTTTATTACAAAAATAGATAAATTCATGTCGAATTTATTCTAGATTTGTTTTATTAAGTTCTTTGTAACCAGTGATCAAAATTGTAACACCCCTCAAGTTTAATAGAGTTTCTATTTAACTTGAATATTGTTTCAGTTTTTATTCCGCATTAATTTGTTCTAAATTGTTTAATCTTAAAAGAACAAATTTCGATAAAACGGTATAGTTTGTATTCAACCCCCCTTCTACAAACTTATCAGGACCTAACAC
Source organism: Heracleum sosnowskyi (assembly GCA_030848705.1). NCBI lineage: Eukaryota > Viridiplantae > Streptophyta > Magnoliopsida > Apiales > Apiaceae > Heracleum > Heracleum sosnowskyi. The sequence goes on along the minus strand of CM061241.1, from coordinate 64,772,105 downwards.
TTAACAATACCCCATAAAATGGGTTGTTAAACTCAGTCAAGTAATTATCGTTCAACATGAATTATCTCAGAATCTTAACTGAACATAACTACCAGCCAGAACAACTTGGCTAGCCACTTCAACAACATAGCTGTTAGCCGAACAATAGCCATCAATCTCAAGAAAATCTTAGTTCAGTCACATATTTGCATCAACCAACATACTACAATAATATCATAATATTATAGCTAACGAACAATATTAGCTATTATCACGTATAAACCATTTCAGAATTGAATAACTGTCGAATTTGGATAATACCCGATCAATGAGTATCATCACCGTTAATGGAGATCATAAAAACAATGTACTTATAAATAACGCAACTCAATAACATTCAATGCGTTCAAACGATTTAAAACAAAAATCGCATATTTGTGTTGCCCAGTAAATAACAATTGTAGAAGGGGGTTGAATACAATTGTATAAGATTCTCGACTTTATATAACACAAATATGAAAGATCAATAACAATAACAATAACAGCTTTATTAACTTTGATATAAAACTGTTACAAACTCTCTTAAGAAATTCTGATGTTCTTAAGAGCTGCTAGCTTACAAAAACTCTCTCAAGAAATTCTGTTCTTAAGAGCTTCTCTCCGATTATGTTCTCTCTCGAATGAATAATTCTCTCTCTCTGATGAGTACATAAATCGAAACCAAAACTGTGTTTATATAGTGCACACAGCTTCTCTATCAATAACAAGATAAGTCCTAATCATAACAAAGATAGAAACATATCTTTAATCGATAGCTGCATTCTACAAACCAGGAACAAACTTCCATGTTTATCTAGACTCCAAATATAACTCGAAGTAGGAATCCTGATCAGCTTCAAGTCCTGATGATCAAACCTGATCATAGTCTGAGTAGGAATCCTGATGATCAATAAGATACTAACGCTTGATCAAATACTGATGACCATGCAATACTGATGACGTCAGCAATCCTGATCAGTTGAGTCTAGCTTCTGACGATCATTGAATTCTGATCTAACAATCTCCCCCAATCTCATACTTTGTGAAATAAAGTATAGATTCCAAATATTCAATGATGTCAAAAACATGTATCAAAATGTACGAGTATCTTCAGAAACAACTTATCTGTTTAAGCTTTGTGATAGAACAGATTCATCTTCAAGAAGTTGGATAATAAACTTTCTTCTTTTTCTTCAAGAATTTGAATCAGTCTTTCCTTAAGATTTCTGAGTTCTTCATCTTCCTCATTAATCTGGTAGATAGCTGCTCTGAGATTCTGTATGGAGTTTCTCTGTAGACTGTGCTCTTCAAGCAAAAGATAAGCAATTTCCTTCCCATCAGGATTGAGAGAAAGATGAGTCATGCCAAAGTTTACTTCTTTAACAGCAGTACCCCTTTGCATTTCCACATCCTGACCTCTTTGATTTAAGTACATGGGAGTATAATTACCATCGAAATTACTGTTTCCATCCAGTCTTCTTCTTATAGTTGACAAAATCATGTCACTCCATTCTTTGTACACTTGGTTCTTCCATCTTAACAGATAGTGAACATATTTCAGTTCCTGTGTAGTTTTCATCAGCAGATCTTGAATAGATAGAATCTTCACACTACCATCTTTCATGAAGTACAGAAGCTTTTCTTTCTTTTCAAAACCATCATGACAATCTATAACTATATCAACAGCTAATAAATTGTTCAGGTTTTCAGAAGTTAAAGTACCTCCAATTTCTGTCAAGGAGTAAGGATCAACATATGACATATTCAGATATTCACCATCTCTGTGTCCAATACCTCCTCTTGAATTACTTGACAATTGCTTCAGATTTGAAAACATCTTTAACCAGAGTGCTTTTGATCTAACCATCTCAGATAAATCAATAACACTTGAAGCGCTTGTAATAATTCCACCAGACTGAAAATTGATAGGTGTATCACAACTTAATGTGCTAATATGTTTCCACTTCTTGTCTTTTTCCTTTTCAAAAGTGTAGCTTCTTTCAAGTAAAGATTCTTGTCTGCTTGAATTTCTCCATTGTCTTTTATTTGAAACTTTAAGCCTTTGTAGATAGAGATTGAAATCTTTATTTGTTCTTCTTGTAATATCTCTTCTTCTGGCTTCTTCTTCTTCATCTACTTCTTTGTTGTGACAATCAACAACAGTAGATAAGATTATCAAATCAACCTCTTGCAGAATTTCAGATTCGTCAGGATCTTGAATATTGTCAGGATTAGAATCTTCAATTTGATTTGTATTGCTGGGAGTTGATTTACTTGATTTTCTTCTTAATTCAGGTTCTTCTTCAACAATTCCATCATCACCAAAAGTAGATCTGTCAGGAACTACTAGAGTTTGAATAGGTTCAGGAATTTCTTCAATTCTTAACCCTCTAGACCTTGTCTGTCTAGGTACTGTTTGAGTTGAAGAACCTCTTTTACTTCTTCTAGCACCTCTTCTACCTCTGCTTCCTCTACCTCTAGCAGGAGCAGTATAGCTTTCCATTGTCTCTCTTTGTAGTCTCAAAAATTCTTCATGTGAGAGATCTGGATATTCTTCACTTGCTGTAGAGAGTGCTTTTCTTGCATATAATTGTTGAACTCTTTTATCAGTGTGATATAGAGTAACAATTCTGCCGTCTTTTGTAGAAAACTTCTGGAATAAATTTGATGCATCTTCAGGATTATCAATAATCACATCTTCATCACCTTCAGGAATTGTAGCAAGAATGTGTCCATGACCAGGTGTCAGGATTTGATCTTCCGTCAGGATCTGAGATTGCACCAATGTTCTTACTGTCTTAACTCCAGAATCAGAAACATGAGTTGACTGCGTTGTTTGACTTTGAGAAGTTTGGATTGTCTTCATAACAACAGCATCAGAGGTTTCTCCTTGTATCGCTTTGTCACCACCATCATCTCCAGTATCATCATCATTATTTCTTAATACTAGATCAGGTGTACATTTTGTCTGAATAACCTTCTCCCCCTTTTTGACATCAGGATTTGACAATAATTGCAAAATTAAGGAAAGAGAGGCTTGAATTTCAGTTACCTTAGTATCCAGAGAATCAATTCTTTGATGGATTGAGGTTTGTTCTGAAACAACAGATTTCACTTGGGATTCCACTACCCTTAGTTGAAAAGTAGTAGACACCTTTGTAAAATTATTAAAGATATCAGTCCTCACTTTTTCAGTTGAGCCCTTGATAGAATCAATCTCACTTTTCAGGCTTTTGGATAACAGAGTAGTAGCCTTCAGATGATTCTTCAAGTCTTGATTCTCTATAGACTTCACTGCATTATAGGCATGTTCAATAGCAGAAGAAAAACTGATAGATTCATCAGATTGGTGCCATGAATTGTTCCATTCATTCTGTCTAAATGCCTCTGCAGGATCAAAGGAAGGAGTAGAAAAATCTTGTCTCTGATCTTTCCCAGTAAAAGCATTGCCAGCCATAAATGTACTCGATGAACCAAAATTAGTTCCAAGACTAATCTTGAGTGCTGTAGCAAGCTGTTCCTTCTCTTTTCTATTCTCATTATCATCATCACTATCATCATCAGAATTATCATCATCAGAACCATGAGATATATCAGGATCAGGAATTGCAATACCTTTCAGTTTATCCTGAGATTCTGAGATAGGATGATCTATTGGTCTTGAACGAAGTGGCTGTATCAAAATAGGTTCATTATCAGGAGCACCACTAGCGTCAGGATGAACATCGTCAGGATTTGATATGCTTGCATCAGTATTTGCTACCAATGGTTCTTGTGGAGCTTGAGGTTCAGAAGCTGCTTCAACACTTTGAGCTAAAGGTTCTTGTGTGCTTCCCTCATTGACAATGTTCGCGACCAATCTTTCAACAGAAGCTGTAGCTTTGCCTGCATCTTCACTTTGAGAAGATGGTTCTTGTGTGACTGGAATGTTGATGTCTTCATTCTCCCTTTGAGAAAATGGTTCTTGTGTGACCATTCCACTAGCTAAGCCTTCACCCAAACTTTGATTGAGTGGTTCTTGTGTGGCAGGATCAACAGTAGCTGCTGAATTACTCTGAAATTCAGGTTCTTGTGGGCTTGATCCTTTCAGCTTCTTCTGTCTCTGATAGACTAACTCTTCTGCATTCCTCTTTTTCTTTGATGTAGGTGTAAGACCAACCAAGGAAGCAGTTGTAGAAACCTTCTCCCAAGAATGTCCTCGAATCTGAGATGGAGAGGCTGGAGAGTCTGATATAGAGACAACTTTTGTTGTTGCATCAGGAATACTAACATCAGGATTTGATGTCTGAATATCAGTATCCTTCATTTGCACTGTCAAAGGAATATGATACCTGCTCTTTGATAATTTCCTTTTCTTTTGTGGTTTCGATGAAGGTACCACAGCTTTAGTAGCAGTATCAGCAACTTCCTTGTTCACATTCATCACAGAGGATATAGGTAAGGCATCCTCTGAATCACTTTCATCAATCAACCTTAACTTCCTTTTCACAGGAACATCCTTAACAACCTTATCAGCTTTCTTCACCAGGACCCCTTGTACACCCCCTTGTATCTTCTTTTTAGTGAGTGGTGTAGAGGAAAAATCCTTTGAACCTGATTGCCTTCCAGACACATCAGTTCTAGCTGATTTCTTTGATTTTACAACTAAAGTCTTTTGAGAGACAGTAGAGGTGGTTGTTAACTGTTTAGACTGTTTAGGTTGCATGCTTGTGTCAGGAACAAGGTGGGTTGGTCCTTGTACCATAGCATTAGAAAGTAGTCCATAACGAGTAGGCATTTTCTGATGTAAGAAAAACCTAACCTCATCAGGAATAAAAGCATTTCCTATAAAACCATTTGCCTTATCACTGTTGACTAAGGACTTAATATTATTCTCAGTAATTCTACAGATTGGTAGAACTACATCATCCTCAAAAACAACATTAGGACATAAGTGATTAAATATCAACTGTAAAAATCTAAGAAAACAGACAGAACCCAACTTATCTGATTTCCTATCACTTAAAGCTTTTAAGATAAAAGAGCCATAATCAAACACTGTAGAATGGATGAGAGAGTACCCAATTTTAAGAGATCCTGATGGAAGAGCATCAAAATTTGATGTCTTGTTCAGGAAACAGCGGCTGATTGTATCAAAGAAGAAATTCCATTCCTTCTTAAGCTTTGTCCTAAAGAGATTGCCATATCTCTTTACTTCTCCATTGTAGCCCAGTTTCTTGACAAACTCAAATAGAGCAGAGTCTGAAATCACCCTAGGGACTTTTTCACCCAGAATAGGCAAATGCAATGCCTCTTCTATAACAGCAGGGGTGACATGATGAGTGACCCCATTTGATTCGAACTGCATCAGAATGGTTCCTGTAGAACTTTGACCAAAAACAACTGTGTTCCAAACCTGCATTACAGACTTAAAAGAAACACTTGCAGGCTCTGTTAAAGCATACTTCAATGGACTTGAAGTAAGAAAATCTTGAATTATATGGAACTCAGGAGGCAATTCTTGATGGTCTAGAATGGCTACAAAGTTATTAGTGGCAAAAGTAATATCACGAATTACTGTTTGTTCGTTCATGAATGATGAAGACGCCATTATAATGCTTTTGAGAACTCGAGAATTAAGATTTGAAGCAATTAGGGTATGAAAGCACAGAGAGAGATAAAAACGAAAAACTGATGATGAGAGAGTAATGAAAGATGTAAAACAATGAAAAATATTTTGTTAAAACAAAATATTACTCTCAATGACAGGTGGCAAAATATGATTTGTGCATAACTAATTAGTGGACAGATTACGTGTGTCATTAAATAAAACTGCACCGCTTTTTATGTGTATGTATAGATATAACTATAAGAGAACAACACACGCGCGTATACAGTTGTCCTACTAAAACTCAATCGTCTATTAGCAGATACGGACGAAAAATTAGGCACAAATTTAGCGATGAAAATACTGACCTGTACATCAGAATTGACCAGTTGACTTCCTGTCAGGATTGAGTCCTATCAGGATTTGATCAAAGAAAACATACCTTTCTGAATAACCATCAGGATTTGACAGTTATCAGGATTTCCTCTCTGTAGCTTTTCCTCAGAAATTCTCAAAATTCATCATTCCAAGTTCATTCACCAACTTATTGAAAGTAGCTTCAGGTAGTGGCTTGGTGAATATATCAGCTAGTTGTTGATCAGTAGGAACAAAGTGAAGTTCAATTGTTCCTTCCAGAACCTGTTCTCTTATAAAGTGATATCTGATACTTATGTGTTTAGTAAGAGAATGCTGAACTGGATTTCCTGTCATTGCAATAGCACTTTGGTTATCACAATAAATAGGGATTTTTGAGTATGACAGGCCATAATCTAACAACTGATTTCTCATCCACATTATCTGAGCACAACAACTTCCTGCAGCAATGTACTCAGCTTCTGCAGTTGAAGTGGAAATAGATTTCTGCTTTTTACTGAACCATGAAACTAGTCTTCCACCCAAAAACTGACAACTTCCTGAAGTACTTTTCCTGTCTATTTTGCATCCTGCAAAATCAGCATCTGAATAACCACACAACCCAAAATCTGATTCCCTTGCATACCAAAGGCCAAGTGAAGGAGTGCCTTTGAGATATCTGAAAATTCTTTTGACTGCAATCAGATGTGGTTCTCTAGGTTTTGCTTGAAATCTTGCACATAGACAGGTTGCAAACATGATATCTGGTCTACTGGCAGTGAGATACAATAAAGAGCCAATCATTCCTCTGTAGTGAGTTACATCTACCTCTTCACCTTGATCAGGATCAAGTTTGGTAGCTGTAGCTATGGGAGTTGAAGCAGGAGTACTGTCTTGCATGTTAAACCTTGTCAGTAAATTCCTTGTGTATTTAGACTGATTAATAAAAATCCCTTCATCAGTCTGTTTAACTTGAAGACCCAGAAAGTAACTCATTTCTCCCATCATGCTCATTTGATATCTTGACTGCATAAGCTTGGAAAACTTTTCACACAGCTTATTGTTTGTTGACCCAAAAATGATATCATCAACATAAATCTGAACTAACAGCAACTCCTTACCATGATTCAAATAAAATAGAGTTTTATCAATTGCACCTCTTTTGAATCCACTTTCCAGTAAGAATTGAGCTAAGGTTTCATACCATGCTCTTGGAGCTTGCTTTAGTCCATAAAGTGCCTTATCCAGTCTGTAGACATGATCTGGATATTTAGGATCAATGAAACCAGGAGGTTGTTCAACATAAACTTCTTCCTCCAGTTCACCATTTAAGAAAGCACTTTTAACATCCATCTGGAAAACCTTGAATTTCTTATGTGCTGCATAAGCAAGAAATATCCTGATGGCTTCTAGTCTTGCAACAGGAGCAAAAGTTTCATCATAGTCAATTCCCTCTTGTTGGGAATACCCCTTTGCAACTAGTCTAGCTTTGTTTCTGATAATGACTCCATCAGAATCAGTCTTGTTCTTGAAAATCCACTTTGTACCAACTATTGATCTATTCTTTGGTCTTGGTACCAGTTTCCAGACTTCATTCCTTTCAAATTCATTCAGTTCTTCTTGCATTGCAGTAACCCAATCAGCATCTTTAAGTGCATCTTCAACTTTCTTAGGCTCCTCCTTGGATAGAAAGTTATTATATAAACATTCATTCTGAGTTGCACTTCTTGTTTGAACACCTGCATCAGGATCTCCAATTATCAAATCAGGAGTATGATCTTTTGTCCATTTCCTTGCTGGTGTCAAATTGTTTCTTGAAGTAGATGCTCCCCCTGGATTGGTGTTATCTTGATTGGAAGAATTTGATTGATTTGAAGCTCTCCCTGAATTATTGCTATGCCCTCCTGATGTGTTATCAGGATCTTCACTTGAATCAGTGTCTGAAGAATTCTGTCCTGATGATTGAGTTGACTCTGAACTTGTAGTTGAATGCCGTTGCTCCCCCTCAACATTAGCACTACTAGTTGTATTACTGTTGTTTGTATCATCAGTATTAGCACCATCAGTATCTGGTGTGTCATCAGGATTTGGTGACCCGTCAGTACTGGATGAATGGACAGCTTCTGATTCACTTTCTTCAGGGTCCTTGGAAGCTTCATTTTCAAATAACAACCTATCATGCGAGTCTTCAATGATTCCAGTTATCTTCTTATCATCAAAAGATACATGAATTGACTCCATGACAGTTCTTGTTCTCAAATTAAAAACTCTGAAGGCTCTTGATGTAGGATAACCTATGAATATTCCTTCATCAGCCTTTGTTTCAAATTTCCCTAGCTGTTCAGGATGAGTTCTGAGAACAAAACATTTACAGCCAAACACATGCAAATGCTTCAGACTTGGTTTCTTCTCCTTGAGTGACTGATAAGGAGTGACACCATGCCTGTTTATCAATGTAAGATTTTGTGTATAGCATGCTGTGTTGACTGCTTCTGCCCAGAAATATGTAGGTAATTTAGCTTCTTCCAACATAGTTCTGCCAGCTTCAATAAGAGTTCTATTCTTCCTTTCTACTACTCCATTTTGCTGAGGTGTGCCAGGAGCAGAGAATTGTTGAATGATTCCTTTGTATTTGCAGAACTCTTCCATCTTTGAATTCTTAAATTCAGTACCATTATCACTTCTCAGAATCTTGACTTTGTACTTTGTGGTTGTCTCAATCATCCTCACATGATCCAACAGAACTTCAGGAGTTTCATCTTTTCTGTGCAGAAAATACACCCAGGTGAATCTAGAATATTCATCAACAATTACAAGAGTGTACCTTTTCTTACTGATGGACATGATGTTGACTGGACCAAACAGATCAAGATGTAGCCAATTCCAACTTTCATCTACTGAAGCTTTACTGATGAAACATGTAGGGGAGCCATCAGTATCTGAGAGAATGTTGGCTTCATATATGTTACCATGCCTGTAGCCAGTTAGTGCTATCTTCCCTGTTGCTTTACTGACTACTTCACAATGTGTGGAATAGAAATTGACATGATAACCTCTGTCAGTGATTTGACTAATACTCAACAAGTTGTGTTTTAGTCCCTTCACTAGAGCTACTTTTTCAATGATGACATTTCCAATGATTATATTGCCATATCCCAAGGTTTGTCCAATGTTGCCATCTCCATAAGACACAGTTGGGCCAGCTTTTTCTTCATATTCTGATAACAGGGCTTTGTTTCCAGTCATGTGCACAGAACATCCACTATCCATGACTAACACATTTTTCTTTTTACCCTGCATCAGAATAGAAACACACTAGTTAGAACACTTAGGAACCCATACATGTTGGGTTCCTTTCTCATGCAATTTATTAATTTTAACAGCAGAAGACTTTTTGACTTTAGCAGTCCTGACAGGATTTACTCCATCAGGATTTGCTTTGTCAGTATCAGTATTAACAAAAGCATGCTTCACTATGACATTTTCAGTTTTATCAGACTTTGTACTACTTTCAAACTTAGGCAATGGATCATAAAAGTTATAGTACAAATCATGATACTCTTTACATGTATAAATAGAATGCCATAGACTACCACAATGAAAACAGGACTTCTGCGGTTTATAGAGTACTGATCTATTCCTAACATCAGACTTAGGAATATCAGTAATCTTCTTCTTACTCTTCTTACAATCAATAGCAAGATGATTAGAGTTACCACAATTAAAACAACACTTTCTAGGTGCATTTGGGATATATTTATAACCATTCTCTTTATTGATCCCAACTTTATCATTCCTGTTTCTCTTAACAGTAGCTTCCTTTTTCTTATCTGTAACCTTACAGATTTTCTCCTTAAGCTGTTTCTGAGACAATAGACCTACATTCTTAGTGACTTTGTTCATGACAGGTTTAGACTTTATAATTTTAATTCCTTGAGTAGAAGAAGATCCCTTTTCAAAAGTAGAATTGGAATCCTTACCAAAAACAAAATTAACAGGAGTAATCTTAGATTTGGTTGAGTCTATAACATGTCTATAGGTCTTTGGACTAACTGTCTCATCAATGACAATTTTCTCTTTCAATTTCTTATCCTCATCTGACTTATATCCTAGACACTCTTTCCAATTCTTAGAGGTATTAATCTCATGAAATTTCCTACCAGAGTCTGTCCAGGTTCTGATTTTCTCATTAGCATATTCAAGTTCTTTTTCAAGGGAAGTACATTTAGATGTCATCTCTAAGTGCATGTGTTTAGCATTATCACATTCTTTTTGTACTTCTTGCATACGAGAAAATTCAGCTTCTAATATCTCATTCCTTTTTCTAAGGTCAGACATCTCAGATAAGATTCTAGTATTCTCAGCAGTTTGACTTCTAAAGCTAATATGTAATGACTTTAGAAAACGTCTTAACTCAGAAGCATTATCAGTATCAAAATCAAAGATAGTATTTAGTACCTTATCATCAGGAGCAGCAGTTACATCAGCATTGGCCATTAACGCATAGTTGACTACCTCAGTATCAGATTCTGAGGAAGAGTCCATCCAATCCTTGCTTGATGTGATGAGTGCCTTTGTCTTGTTGCATTCAGAAGCAAAGTGACCCATACCATTACACTTGTAGCATCTAACCTTTGACTTGTCAAATTTGCTACCCTTGCTGTCCTTTTTGATATACTTGTCTTTGTCTGCTTTGAAGATCTTTTTCTGAAAGTTGCCTTGTCTTCTATTCTTCCTGAACTTCATCCTTCTGAAGTTTCTGACAATCATAGCAACCATCTCTTCCATGTCTGAATCAGAAGATTCATCACCAGTATTGGCATCAGGATTGCCATCAGTATCTGATGAAGAGTCGTCAGGATCTGACTCAGCTACTCTTGTTTTCCTTCTAGAGACCTCCATAGCTTTCCCTTTTGATTTTGCTTCTACATTCAAAGCAATTGACTTTGCCTTGCTGCTTTTCTTGTTCTTTCTCTGTTGAACTTCAAGATCATGAGTTCTTAGCATCCCATAGATCTCATCAAGAGACACAATGTTCAGATCATACTGGTGTCTAATGATTGAGGTCTGAGTATCCCATTCTTCAGGTAAAGCTCTAAGAAATTTGGTGTTTGAATCTTCAGTTTCATATACTTTGTCAACTAAGGATAAGCTGTTCAATAGTGTCAGGAATCTATCATATAGATCAGTCAGGCTCTCTTCAGGTCTTGCATCGAATTGCTCATATTCTTGAATCAATAGAGCCCTTCTGTTTTTCTTGACAGATGCAGATCCCTGGCACTGAGTTTCCAAAGTATCCCAGATTTCTTTTGAAGACTTGCATGCAATCACTCTGTTTGACATAACAGCATCAAGGCTATTATGCAAGATATTCTTTATCTTTGGTTCCCTGAGTACATGAGCTTTTTCTTCTGGAGTCCATTCAGCTTTAGCTTTGACCACATAATGTTCTGGTACTGTATCTGTTCGTTCTACGAACTTTGTTGGTATATATGGTCCATCACGAATCCTGTCCAAGTAGTCGGGATCCATAGCCTCCAGGTACATCAGCATCTTTACCCTCCATGTGGGATATTCTGATATCTTCAAGATGGGAATCTTCATGCTTTCATACTTGGTTGTCGACATCTTTAGATCGTATCTGATTCAGAATTAAATCAGTTTGCTCTGATACCAATTGTTGCCCAGTAAATAACAATTGTAGAAGGGGGTTGAATACAATTGTATAAGATTCTCGACTTTATATAACACAAATATGAAAGATCAATAACAATAACAATAACAGCTTTATTAACTTTGATATAAAACTGTTACAAACTCTCTTAAGAAATTCTGATGTTCTTAAGAGCTGCTAGCTTACAAAAACTCTCTCAAGAAATTCTGTTCTTAAGAGCTTCTCTCCGATTATGTTCTCTCTCGAATGAATAATTCTCTCTCTCTGATGAGTACATAAATCGAAACCAAAACTGTGTTTATATAGTGCACACAGCTTCTCTATCAATAACAAGATAAGTCCTAATCATAACAAAGATAGAAACATATCTTTAATCGATAGCTGCATTCTACAAACCAGGAACAAACTTCCATGTTTATCTAGACTCCAAATATAACTCGAAGTAGGAATCCTGATCAGCTTCAAGTCCTGATGATCAAACCTGATCATAGTCTGAGTAGGAATCCTGATGATCAATAAGATACTGACGCTTGATCAAATACTGATGACCATGCAATACTGATGACGTCAGCAATCCTGATCAGTTGAGTCTAGCTTCTGACGATCATTGAATTCTGATCTAACAATTTGCGTTAAAATAAAACAATATATACTTACCTTGAATGGTTTATAATCCAATAATTTAATCCAAACTTCTTATGATCTCACTTTCACACCCTGTATAAACATTAAGAAATTTAAACATCAAACACTTCTTACCTCACTCGTTCCCCTGTAACTGAAAATATAAGACCAAGTACCCTTGTTTTACTATCAGATTATCATAACCTTATTATTCGTAAGTTATCACTATGAATAGGCTTGGACATCTTTAGTACCCTCTCTTTCCTTTCTTCTATCGATTGCTAACCAACTTATGCCAGGAAGTTGAAAAATACCACACTTGGCGACTTCTTTTCGTGATCATAACTAGAGTTTCTTATAATTTAATCGCATAGCTAACTTCTCCAAGCAATATACCATATAAACAATTAATACTTAAAGTATCAACTTTACAAAGTGGTTACCACGTACCTTTTATCAAGGTTCCTGCAAAATTCTCCTCTTTTTTTTAAAGCTTTTCGTCTCTCCTTTTTCTTTTCTTAACCTTTTCTCTTCACTTTCTATCCACTTGCTTAATTTCTTTTACAACAAATGAAAGAGGAAAAATAGGAGTTTACCTACATAGCTAACAAAACAAGAGGTGGCTTGCTAAACTTCTACCACGTGTATATGTATGTGTGACTCATGGTTATAATTAAGCTTATCTCATCTTGTTATTATTAAACAAATTATATATTTATTCTATATAAATTAAATGTTCACTACTAACAACAATTATGCCAAGTACATATATATGTCATCTACTATCAAATTTACGTGGCCAAAGCTTTCAAGTACTTTACCCCAAACTCAATTCTATAATATAGAAACAAAGTCACCTAATATCATTTCAATTTGAATAAAATCCTAATTTGGCCACCTTCGTGGCTACTAATTTTCCTCTTTTTTTTTCCAAATCTTAGTGCATTTATCCCATTCTAAAAATGAATGAGTACGAGTGTCGTGTTTGGTTACTTGTTGAAAGAGATGACGATTACCGTAGGTTAAAACGAAGCGATCAAAGAGAGTATTTTGAAGGAGTTCGTCGAGAATGGGCCTATAGGCGTGAGGAATCCGAACGATTGAGAAATGACCTCATTCGTATTGGTGCAAGGGTTCCCACTCGTGATTCGCTTATCATGTATCCCGATTCTGGGGAATGTGGCAATTTGAATAAGTATAGGAAAAGAGTCATTGGTGCTGTGTCACAAATACGATTTGAAAATATTCTAATGTTGGTACGTAGAAGTCGTCAGTATATGTATCAATTTGCCACATATTTCGTTCATGCTATGGGCAGAGAGCTCACAGAACGCGAGCAATATCATCTTCAACATAATCCGAACTATGTCTCCGATGAAGCCATATCCAACGAAACGAAAGAAGAGTGATTTGCGTATTATGTATTGTTATATTGTTGTCTTTAAATTATGATCAAATGTTCTTATTTTGTATTGTTATATCCTGAGTACCCTATTAATGTATGAATTTGGTATTTATGATTACTATTTTTAGTAGTTTGATGAAAGATTCACTATAATAAGAACATGCACATCACAACAATGCATAAATAAGAACAACATGACAATACATGAAAACAACATAACCGACATTCTTTACGAGAAAGAATGTACATTCTTGAAAAATAAATAACAAAAACTTTAAAAACACATACATCATGAACAACTTAATCTTCATGATCATCCTCATCATCATCGTAATACTCGTACTCGTTCTGATTCTCATCATCATCATCATCATCATCATCCTTATCGTCATCCTCATTTTGAACTTCATCCCCGGAGTCAGTTATTTGTTGTATGTTGAAACTTTGCATAAGTTTTTCCATCTCATACTCATGGTGATCTGCTTTCCTTGTTATCTACTTTTTAAGATCTTCAATGATAATTGCTGCACGCTCCTCCAGTGGTTCTTCAATCCAACGAATGTATCCACATCCATTGGATCCATCTGGACACTGTGCAGACATGAGTTCTCGTTCATGATCAGTAATTAACATGGCCTCTAGTGCATTGTCTAGGTAAGGCCTCCACTTGAAGTCACTCTCAGACATGCTATTAAGCTCAAAACGAGTTCCCCGTGAACTGTTAAAAGGCACATTCTGATATTTCAAAGGGATCTTGACGAACCTGAAAACATTGTTGGAAATAAATTAGTGACAAGTATTTCAAGTATGTAATGAGAAAGATTTTGGTATTTTTGTTCAGTACTTAAGAGCACGGGGATGCTGTATGAGATAACTATGTCAGTGTGTGGGACATAGACCTGTAAAACGCTCATATATCCACACCTATCACACATTCGTATTTACAGTTAATAGAATAACCAAATTTAGAACATGTAAAATAAAAGAGGGTAAAACTTAAATGACATGTACCTGCAATAGAGTCACGGAACCACAAAACTGCATAAACACTTTACCTGCCTGCCTTTTCCTGTGGATTCACATGACAACTTAACAAAAACTTGAAATTTGTGTGTTCTTGTCATTTTCGGACCAATAATTACCATATTACAACAAATTGTGTATTTTTTGTATTTTCAGGGTCTCATGTTCGACTGAAAAAAAGTCATAGTAATGTTTAATATTTTTTCTCAATTTTTTTACTTTTTATAAAGTTGAACGGTTCAACTTTGATACGGAACAAGAAAAATTAATTAATAAATTTTATAATTATATTTTTTAAACCCTCAAACTTGACGGTTAAAAACCAACGAAAAAAAAATAAAAGGAGGTCGCTACCTGAGATGGCGAATTTTGGCCGGGGTCGCCACCTCAGTTGGCGCCCTGTACCATTTTTGCATACTACAACCTCAGTGTACCATTTTTGCACAAATTTCTTTTAAATATACCATAAAATTGAAGGAGCCGTCTTCAATAATATGATTCGTTGTCCGTATTATTGTAACTTGCAGATAATCTCGTAAGATTTTTGTGATGATTTTTGTTCAAAATTCAAGTTTCCGTAGAAGTATTTAAATTTGTGCAAGTGACCGTTACGAGAAAAAGCCATGTGTTTTGCTGGACGACTGCTATCACCCAAGACAAGCGATCATTAGAAAGTACCAAACAGGAAACAATATAAGTTGTAGAGTAGCAACTTGGCAATTAACCACATTTTAATTCTTGTGGTATCAATTTGGTACTTGAGTGTAAGATATGTTTGAATGAAATCGAACGAATCATTGTTATAGTGATAAGAAAAGCAAGTGCCTAGGACCAACTGCTGACCCCAATGCTTTCGGAAGTCAATTTCAACTTAAATTTGTGCCTGTACTTTAAAATTAAATCTTTGGAAGATGTATACGAGATGATGATTAAAGGTATAAACACCATTTCTGGATGATCTAGAATCATTAGCCTAACTCATCTAACACAAGAAACAGTGCACATACCAGCAATTTGTGTAGTGATGTTACTTGGATACTCGTTTGATTAGGACATTAACTTTTTTTTGCCTTTGTTAGATAAAAGAAGATTCTGAACTTTAATAGTGAAGATTTGAAAAGTGGTAGGTTTCTCAGCCACAGACTGATGTATTATGTGCTAGTCATCACCTTGTGATTGCTCTATTTATCAGACTCCTTGTTTGGTTAGTCTTTAAGTTGTCTTCTTTTAAATTAGTAGCAGCATGACTCTAGAGCTAACATTGCCACAAAACACAGGTTCTAATGCAAAAGGTAGCCGGCTTGAGTTTGCGTTACACGTTTTTCGTGGCAGATGGCTCTCTTTATATGCATCATTTACTATCATGGCTGCTGTAGGAAGTACTTATGTTTTTGGGATTTATTCCAAGGAGATTAAGGCTTCTTTAGGCTATGACCAGAGCACGCTCAATCTAATTGGTTTCTTTAAGGATCTTGGCTCAAATGTTGGGATTATCTCGGGTTTAATCGCTGAGGTAACTCCAACTTGGTTCCTTCTGCTAATTGGTTCGTCTCTGAATTTTGTCGGTTACTTTCTCATATGGCTTGCTGTTACCGGAAAAATGGCAAAGCCAAAAGTGTGGCACATGTGTACTTACATGTGTATTGCAGCCAATTCACTCAACTTTGCAAATACTGGAGTTCTTGTCACTTGTGTGAAAAACTTCCCCGAGAATCGTGGCGTGTTGTTAGGTCTCTTGAAGGGCTTTGCAGGACTAAGTGGAGCCATTATGACACAAATTTACTTGGCCCTTTATGGGAATGATCCTCAGTCTCTTATCCTTCTTATTGCATGGCTTCCGGCAGCCGTATCATTGGTTTTCGTCTACACAATCCGGACCATCAATGCTGGTAGGCAGCAAAATGAGGTCAAGGTTCTGTACCAATTTCTATATGTATCAATAGTATTAGCGTTGTTCATTATGGTCATGATCATAACTCAAAAACTGGTAACCTTTTCCCCGGTTGCTTATGATGCCAGTGCTACATTAGTTTGTGGTCTACTCATTTTCCCTCTTTTTATTGTTTTTCGAAAAGAGTTATTTCTCTGGAACCAAAATAGAATTTCCACTTGCCCTAATGATGTGAGGATCGAGATTCCAGCACAAACTACCACAAGATCAGAAGAAATGCCGAAAACGTCTTGTTTCTCCGAGATTCTTAAAAAGCCACCAAGGGGAGAAGATTACACAATCTTACAAGCACTACTTAGTGTGGACATGCTAATAGTGCTAATTTCAACAGCTTGCGGAATTGGCTCAAACTTAACTGCAATTGATAACTTGGGTCAAATTGGAGAATCACTAGGATATCCAACAAAAACCATAAATTCATTTGTATCTCTAGTAAGCATATGGAACTACTTCGGAAGGATTTTCGCTGGTCTGCTCTCCGAAAAACTTGTGGTTAAATTTAAATTTCCCAGGCCTCTTATGATTACGCTCTTTCTCTTCTTGTCATGTGTCGGTCACCTCCTTATAGCCTTCCCTGTCCCAGGTTCTGTGTACGTGGCATCGGTAATTATTGGTTTCTCATTTGGAGCACAGTTTCCATTACTCAATGCTATAATATCTGAGCTTTTTGGCCTCAAGCACTATGCTACATTGTTCAATGTGGGGCAGTTGGCCAGTCCAGTTGGTTCATATTTATTAAACGTGAGGATCACTGGAATTTTGTATGATCACGAAGCATTAAAAGATCTTGCACAGAAAAATGTGCACAGATCATCGAGTGGGGAACTGACTTGTATTGGTACTCATTGTTATAGGGAAGCTTTCATATTTTTGGCTGCTGCTGCATGTTTTGGAGCTTTTGCTTCTTTGATTTTGGTGATTAGAACTCGAGAATTTTATAAAGGTGACATATACAAGAAGTTTAGGGCCGAAACTGAAGCTGAAGAAGGATAACTAGAAAACAGATTACCCTTTGTTGATAATTTTCCACATTGATGTTTGATCTTGTTCATTCACATATGTGTTTAGGCCATTTCACACGAGGATTGGGGTGGCATCCAGAAAGGACTAGCGGCACAGCTTCTTGTCAGTTTGTATTCTATCCTGGGGTTATTATTCAGTATAAGATTACTAATCATATTTATCATCTTAATGATCATCTGATTGCAAAACTATGAAGGGAAAAAGTATGGCCTAATCTTATGATTGAAACTAAACCCATATTGCGAAACATATTGCAGAACATATTGTAGATCATACAATACTCCAATTGAGGACAGAAACCATTATAAGGTGGAGTAAAGAAGAAAAATGCAAATAAACCAAAACCGAGCAATATAGAAAACAGTTTCTCAGGTCATGATTCCTGAATCATTCGTACCTCTAACCAGTTTTCGGCTCTCTAGTAAATAAATTTGCACCTGAATTAGCTAGGGCAACAGTTACTGTTGGCTGATATTCGATTGCTTCTTCTCCAATTGTTGTTGGAAGGGAAAAAAGTATGCGACTAACAAAAAGTGCACAATTTCATATGTTTCCAGAAGAAATCTAAAAACCTAAATAGAGAAATCACGCGTATACAAGTAAACTAGAATTACCATTGCCAAGATTTATGGTCTCCATTTAACTGGAACACTTCTTGCCTGCAAATTATGGTATAGGCGTATAGCTCAAGCTCCTCTAATATTACGGAAAACAATAATCAGCATTTCCATGTCCTCGAGTCTTAAGAAATGGGGAAATTTGTCCTTACAGTGTGTAAACTTACTTATTGTCTACTGATTTTTTCCATGTCTTCATTTTGCGTAACTTGAATTGTTCTGGAGTGGGATAACTTTATTAGTGTTTAACACATTTATCTGCTTCGACGTGCTATGGATTCTAGAACATATCGTTGTCATATTTAAGTTTGTTGAAAGAAAAATGATTCTGATGGTTGTTTCTGAATAAAAATGGGATAAAAAGAGGAGTAGAGTGGACATCCTGTCTAGTGCAAGTGCTGGGATACATCCTTTGGACGTTCACTACACAAATTTGATAACAAGAGAGAACTATCTAAAGGGAATCTTAGACAAATAAGATTGCCAAAAGAAAGTGACTCAAATGGAAACAAATTTGGGCAGAAGAACCCAAAAACTAAGCAATAAATCTGGCCTAACACAAATATGATCAGAGAACCAAGTAGAGCTAGAAAGTCGAGCTCCAAGTCCATTTGAAGCCAAGAAGAAGCTTGCAAATTCCTCTGTCTTGACCTCCACCATTTCTTTCTCTCCGTAATTGTTAAGTGTAAATCTGCGTTGCTAGCAAAGCCACCATTCATTGTGTTGAGTCCTAGAGATTGTAGATGTTCATGATACTGAAAGAAGGCTAGGTTTGGTTGAAGTTAACCTGGACATCAGTTAACCCCAACATATGACATTCAAGCCATAAACCAAATGCATATCGGACTCAACAGTTCACCACATGTCAGTCCAAAACAGCTAGTAACTTTGGTATACATTAATTATTGACTTGTCTTTATAACCAAGGTACCAAACACCTTTTTTCCGTATGATGTTAGATGGTACAATTGTGTCTCTGTTGTGATTGTTAAAATAAGGCAATCATCTTCATTCAGTAGTATACAACTTGTTGTTATGTAACAAAAAATGTAAAATGTGAAAAATATACAAACAAGACCCGCTTACCCGTGTTTGCAGTTTTTTGACAATCAAGTTTCACTTATAAACTGACGGGAAGCAAGGATAGAGCCATAGAGGCGATGGCGCGAATTTAAATATACACAGTTTTACTAAACATGTATTAACATACACTAATCTATCTATTATCTATCTCATACTGGAACATCACTTTTCTTGGGGAAACATTTTATTCTCCTGTAAAGTTACTACAATAATGAAATTTCATAATAATGAAAGTACTGCATACATACTAAATTTGCGGCACTCTAATCTATGTACATAAATTTGCGTTATTATAATTTAAGTATGTAATATATGTCTTATGAGGATGTCTTTCCATCATGATGGTGACAAGTTATCTGGTGAATGGTTTTGCAACTTATACTCTTCAAAAGAACAAGATAGTTGTCAGAGAGCAATTTCACTATCTTTCATTTTTATTGCCTCTTACTATTTCCAAAAATTTTGTGAGAGACAAAAAAACAAGGACAAAAAGATTAATGGATACCTAACAGTGTTAGTCTTTCAATCATGGAGACCTAATCATAAAGTGATGGTCAAAGATTAATGGTAATATTGCTTTACTTTTCTAATCTATGGTAAGTTTGTGAGTCACCATGAAATGCTTCTTTTGCCAATTAATGGTAAGTTTTTGACTCTGTGAACACCTTCTACTAGACTGATTTACTCTATAGAATATAAGTATTGAATCTGCGGAGAAGGGGAATGGTGGAGGGTCGTCAAGCAGCGGGAGTTGTGGCAGTGGTATTTCTGATGATGAATCTCGTGATGTTGAAAACGATACAGCTGTATTTGAAACTCGACTGGTGGTTGATACAGTTGAGCCTGTTGAACCTGGACAGGTTGTTGAGTTAGTTGAGCTTGTTGAAACTTTGGTTGAAGTTGTAAGTCAAGTAATTGAAAAAGTAGAAGCAGAAGAATCTGATAACAATGTAATTAAACCTGGTTGTTCTATTAAGTTTGTGATTCTTTATCAAGCGTAGTAAACCAAGTTAGTGCTAGCATCCCGGATAGAGAGACTGATAATATAGTTGCTGAAGTTGATTTAGCCGAGCCAATGGATTGTTCTTTGGAAGTGGCGTATAAGGTGACCGATACTACTGTTCAGAATGGAAAGACTGGTAATAGGGATGTTCAAACGGCCCCTTTAGTAAAATCAGAAAAGGACCCTTGCTTGGAAGATACATTTGAAATGATTGAGAGTGCTCTAACTGAAATTCCTTATACTTCTTGTGCGCTTGAACTGGATCTGCTTGAAGTGGGAGAGAAAAAGATGCTTACATTGTATAAAAATAATACTGTTTACCTCGGATTGGTGGGTTTAGGATCAGAGAATAAGGAACTTACAACATCAGAAAAGGCAGTGGTGTGTTCGGATGCAAAGGATTCTGCTACCGGAATGCAGGAAGACAAACGTGAGCTGTTATGCAATTCTTTTGTTGGCAATAATAATAATGGTGCGCTGCCTGTTCCAGATTATCAAAATCCTGAATACTCTGGTAATCAGGTACTGAATTCGACCCCTCCCCAACACAGGCTCTAGTTTTTTCATTTTTCAACGAAAGGCCAACGGAAGGCCAACGGTTCTACGTATCAGCTAATTTCTTTGTAGCTGTTCATTTTTCATGCTCATGAAAAATTTGCAATTTTTTGAATTGTTTTTTTGCAGATTCCCGTAGCTTCTACATCGCATGCAGTTCAGAAGGCTTTCGTAAATAGATGCTGTACATTATTTGAGTTGTTCACAAACTCTGGCAAATAATTTCAGGTCACTAGCCTTTTATATGTATGTATTTCAGAACCAAGCATCTATTTTACTCGTATGATATATCTCTGCTTCCTATTTTATGTTAACTTTCCTTTTATCTATCTGCCTGATGGATCTCAGTCTATTTCACTGACACCTATTATAAAATTATGACTTGTCCAAGTTTTACTTTTATCATTTCACGTACTAAGCTACTTTGTTGGTGAATAATCGGAGTCTTGATAAATGAAAATATTTGATGCTTAGGGTAGCAAAGTTAGCTTATATATCCGGCAGTCTAGCTCCTACAAACATATTTAACAAACTTAAAAAGTCAAGTTGTCTTGCAACTCCACTTCACTAATAGGTCTGACAATGTTAACTTATAGAAGAATAACCCTTATCAGAAACTACAAAGTTGTGATACAACACTTGTAGCCATGGTATTCATAATTTAATTTGCACTTGCACGTGTTTCAAATTCTTAAGACATGTATAAAGCTATAGTAAACATCTTGATCTTGATAATTTATATGTGCTTTGCCAAGTGGTTGGATTTAATTTTATTTTTAGTATTATGTGCTATCGTTTTGGAAAACACAAATGCATAAGAAGCTCGATTCAGCCCTCAAAGATAAAACTGCATTATAAATTTATTGGTTCCTTCTACAGGTTCCACAAGTTCCAGAAACCGATGGAATCTTACTACGCATTGTTGTATAAGTCTCCACTGAACCAAGCCTTCACAGAGTAAGTTTATGCTAGTAAGCCCCCCTATATATGATATTAATGCTACAAAATTAGGTATTTTATATTCTATTATGGGCATGTATTAACTAAGTTGTCCTTCTGAGTTCTCATTAGATTACCATTAAGGTGCCAGAATAAACAAGTTTGTTCATGTTTGTCATATATTTTTTCTCTTATTGTGTTTTATTTTTAATGCCCGAATCAATGTGAACTTTAATAATCTTTGTATTTAAAGTTACTATTTATCTTTTACAATTATTAAGGAGCCCACTATACAAATTTAAATTTTATAATTCGAATGGGTACTTGTATAAAATGGATGCCTCATACCATCAGATATTTTTTGGCTCTGATAACTATGATTACGTGTGCCTGAATCTCCCGAAAAATGGAAACTTTCAAATTTTTCTGTTGGATGTGTTCGTGCAGCTCGACCTGTAAATTAGAGACATATTTGAGAAGATACTGAACCTTAAATTGCCTGATACACCAACTGCATTGTTCAATAGAAGCAATGAGCCTTACTGATTGTGAGTCTCAGTGCAAGATGGCGCTGGATGTAAGTTATGGCTTAGTGGTATCATTGATATGTGAAATAGCCGGACAATGATATTCCCATTTAAGTAAGTTCTCAGCCAGGTAAGACTAATTTTTTTCCTCGAATGTAAACTTAAAAGGATTGTTATTTTGGTATAGAAAAAATCATCATTATTTTATTTGTTAAATTTCATCATTTACAAGTTCTTCTTTTGTCAACAAACCTCATTTTGTTTTGTTTGATAGCTTTATTTTCTTTAGGAAAACCGGGTGAACCTAATCTCAAACATGTATTTAACTGTGATGGTATATTGGACAGACAAATAGCCAAGCCTCTCACTGGATTTAAATAGTGGAGCTCCAACCATACAAAACCCTTGGCTAAAATTATAGCCAACCTCCTCATGCCGGTCAAATTTGTCGAACCTCTCACGAGCTGTAACAAAGCTGTACATATTAATTTAATCATTATAGACAACCACATTGGAGCAGATTACCTTACAGATTCAGTAAATTTTATTCATTCGTTATTTTAAATAATTTTAGCCAACCATTTTAGTTATTCCTGTTGGAGATGCTCCTTCCATGCTAACCCATGGTTAGAAAGAACTCCCATTTCGGAATGACTTTTAAACTAAAAGTGTAGACCGTAGAGAACCCTATATCTCAAAATTATGGTCCCAATATCTTCGAAAGACCTCTTCTGGACATCATAAAACGCTTATTAGAGGTATAATTTTTTTTAGTATACCTCGATAGACATAGAAATTGTGTTGTAATTTATCTATTTTCACCATCAATCTATTACGATAAAAAAATTACGATATCACCTTTAAAAATATATAGTTTAAAGCATCCCCGTGCCTTGCACGAGCTTAGGAGCTAGTTTACTATGAAATATATAAACGACATATATGGAAATATTTTATATTTATATTCAATATTAGACAAGGTTAAATTCAATCGAGAAATTGAAAATTTCATGCACATCTCACCGAATACATAATGTAATCATCTTTAATAGTTGAAAGACTAAGAATCATTTGTTGAAAGACTAAGAATCATTCACAGTTAACCGTTGGTGTAAAATATTAGGAACACAATTGCATTCAATTACAATTTTATACGAACAACCACCTTGTGCAATTTTCAAAAAAGAAACCATTTGTGCCGCTGAGGTAACCTTAAATACACACTACATGCACCTACAAAGCTAGCCACAAATGATTGGCTGCATTACCCGTCTTTTAACAATTGGGTTTTATACTGAACTATTCGTTTGAAGTATATAACATTGTCCATTTTATTGAGAATCTTGATTGCATATTATTACATTGTGTGTTTATTATATATTATGGATAATCTAGTATCAAATGAGATAACAGAAGATTAGATTATCAGTGTCTGTATATAATATAATAAAGGTTCACAGTCTAAGTGGTATTAGACAAACCACCGGAATGACTGAAGTATTATTTGAGAATAGTTTATCTTGACTATTGAATAATACTTGTATACTCTGTGTATATTGAATATGATCAAAATATTAGAATTGTTCTTCTATTCTGACAGTTAAGAAGAACTAAGATTATATAATATTATTATTGCTTAGGTTCTTAATCCGGATGTAGTGATTGACACTTGTATGCAATGCGCATGCTTTGATTCATATAAGATGTAATTAAATATTAATTACAATATTATGTGTTGAGCAATGACATTGCATGCAGAGTGAGATATTAATTACAAAAGGAATCCATGTCTTGATAATATTCGGGTCGATGATGTCCTCTTGAAAACTCAGAAAGATAATTTTGTGAAGCCCTGCAGGCAGATTAATTTCTGACATAATTATACGGTTGAGTGGATGATCACAGATAAATAATATATTAATTAAATTAATTGTCAGTGATTAATTTAATTAATGGACATGCGATATCTTAAACGTGGGGAATTTAATAAGCAAATAATATAGGATCCGAGTTAAATAATAAAAGAATTGCGGAATTAGGATCAGTAGTGCAAATATTAATTCTTTAGTGGATTGAATTAATATTTAATGACATTGGGCTTGACTCGGAATGTCATTGGAAGACCCGACCTAATTGTCCATGATCCCTACTGAAGCCTATATATATTATCGTTCTCCTTAAAGCTGAATACCCAACAGAAATCGAAATTGAGACCTATGGGCAGCCGCACACAGCTATTGTTTTGGAATTTCGAGGCTTTGAGGAGAGGAAACTTTGGGAGATCGAAGGCCACACTTCGCTCAAAGGGAATCAAGGAATTCACTAGAAGACGTGGAATTGAATCGCTTGCGCTATAGCTTGGGATTTATGGGTGATAGCATAGAAACAACTTAACTTTGATTGTACTTAATTTTTCTAATTAAGTAGAACATACTGTCATAGCCAAAGTATGTTCTTGTAATCAGTATGTAATGTTATTCTAGTTGTATTGTTTGAAAGAAGTTCACTTATGTGTTCAAGCCTCAAAGAATGCTTTTTGGATGACAACATGAATAAAGGTTACTGTCCTAAAGCTGTGACAGTAAGATTACAAGAAGACAGAATGTTGCAAGTCACGACAGCATATTCACTCTGACAGCAACATTGGCGGAAGACTACGTGACAGCAACTATTGCCCTCGACAGCAAGTTTGGGATCCTCGACAACACTCTATGCGGGGAACTCATACTGTCACCAAAAGATCATTCCTGTGACAGCAAGCTTTGCGGCAAAAGTATCTGTCTCAATAAAGATCCTTATGCTAGGTATCTTTCTCAGTCAAATCCCGTGACAGTTTAAATGTTCAAGAAACAGGCGTGATGCAGTATCCCTAAGTTGCACCAAGTCTGCAAGACTACGACAGAAGCTTCAAAGCACTGCAAAACAAAAGCGAATCAATTCAAGAGCAAGGTCAAGTCTTTATCTGCTGAATTGGTTTAGCTGGAAATAGAATGAATCTAGGTTGCTTTGTTTGTAATGTATATCTGACATGTTAGCAATTTAGGAAAGTCACATGGGTAAGACAATCTGTAAGAAGCTGCCACTTGACAGTGACAACAGCTTCACAAACCCGTGACTGATAGTGATAGGGTTAGTCTTATACCAACTATCAACTCATTCTAGAAAAGTAACGAAGACAAGAAAGTGTCTTTGAAGAAAACCCGAAGCTCGAGAATTCTTTCTTGAGGTTGTCGCAACACTTTGCAAAATAAATAAAACATTTATTTTGTGAATCTTGTTCTTACTAAATACTGTTCGTGATTGCATATATTGCTGATAACGTTTAATCTTGATTTTAGTTGTTGAAATTTAGATTGAATTTTATCAGTATTGCATTCATCCCCCCCCTTCTGCAATACACAAGGACTAACACGATTAATGTTAATCTTCTTTTCGAACTCTTTAATTTATATCATAAAACACAGTCCTATATATCGTACGTTCCAACAGTAACACCATATTGTATGATGTATGGTTGAGTATTAAGAAAAAACTATTCTTCTCGTCTTTTCATCAAGTCCAAACTTCATACTACAAAATTGATTTAAAAACCCATAAAATTATTCATGTGCTTTAGCTTTTTGTTCGATCATCGTGTCTCATGGTCGCCGTCTTGCGAACCAAAATGTTAGATAAATCTCATTTTTTAAATTGGAAAAAAGATTTTGTGATTCTAAACATGTAGGTCTTAGCCTCCTATGAAGTATGTTTTTGTTCATTTTAAATGGTATATAAGATAAGTACCTAAATATTGTATTTAGGTTAAGTTTCTCTTAAAATATATATTAAACGTTCATGTTATGTTCAAGGGTGATATCATAACATAACATACGCTAACATCATAATGGATCATATTCAATCTGTCACAACTATATTCTATATCTAGCAATTTTTTTGGAACGACTATTGTAAAGCATAATGTAACACAAGATGTAACAGAGATAACTACAACTCAACAAAGGACAAGACAAACAATAATATTAACAGAAGCACATGAATCCAGAAGTAAAGAAGAAAAGGTAAACTAAAAAAATCAAAATATGGTATGTATCCTTGAAGTCCGTAAACAGGTCACGGAAAGAAGTTCATTAATGTGTTCAAGCCTCAGTGACAAATAAAGAAACAAGACTTTCAAGACTATAGAAGTATTTGAATGATTAAGAGTTAGTACCATAGAATTTCAGTGATTTTATTGAAGCAACCAGAACGACAAAGGACTTATCAACAACATTGAATTGAAGACATAAAAGTATTGATCAAGTGTTAGTCATCTGTGAACCAGACCAGTTGCACCAGTTGTCAGCACCTAAAAGATCAAGATGTTTATCGTCTCAGAAGAAGTTGATTTAAGTCTAAATCTGAAACATCCTGGAAAGTGAAAAGAATATTACAAGGTATGTTTAGGTTTAAATGGAAGTACAATATGCTTGTTGAAAAAGGAAAGAATCTTCAAGGATCAAACTGCATAAGAAAACATTCGATGGTTTTCTTTTAAGAAAAACCATCGAAAGTGATCAAGTGGATCTAAAGGAAAAACCATCGAAGGATAGTTTTCCATTCGATAGATTTTATTTAAAATCTATCGAAGGAAAGATTATTATATTCATTCGATAGTTTTTTAAATAAGGGAGCAGGTAAGAATGTATCACTTTGTCAGGTTGATTAAGAACTTCAACAACCAGGATTAATCCTTAGCCTTCGATAGTTTTTGAAGACTACATTTACGAGAATGAAGACAGTGTCTTCTTTAGTTGGTTGTTGGCAGTTGATCATATAGACAGAAGAATTTAAGAGCTGAAGAACTTTGACAGAAAAAAATTTATAGTGCCTTAATTTCTATAGTTTGTATTGATTACGATAACTTGAACTCATTGAAGCTAATCCTACAGATTAGATTTGTAGCACCCCTCACGGTTTATATTTATAAAACGATATATTCCCCGACTCGTGTTTTGATTTGGTGCATTTGATTTCGTATTAGAACTGAAAGAATTATCCACGAACGAAATTGAATAATTTGTGAGTATCGTATTCAACCCCCCCTTCTACGATACTTTGGACCTAACAATTGGTATCAGAGCTTCTTGATTGATGTACAAATCAGATCCGGTGAATGAGACCAAAATCAAACAAGGCTTGAAAATTTGAAGCAAATTTTTTAATTTTCAAAAATTTTCATTTGATTGGAATTTCTTGAATTTTAAATAGTTTGAAATTTTCAGAAACCATGAGTGCTCCAAAGACAACTGCTGGTATTAAAGTTACCCCTTCACTAGAGGTGATTTCAGTTTGTGGAAGATGAAGATGCTGTTATTTATCAAGGCATCTAATCCGTTGTATATTGGCATTTTAGAGAACAGACTGTTTGTTCCAATGAAACCAGTTGGTGAAACGACAACTCCCGAGGGTACCAGAATTCCTCAAGGTTCAACCCTAAAGGATTTATCTGAGTACACAGATAAGGAACTGATTCGATTGGATACAGGTCTGATGCTGATATTGATAGACTCCGCAGACAAGGAAATGAGCTATCAGTTAATGAACTGTGTGAGCGGGAAACAAATGTGGGATACCATAAACTTAATAATGGAAGGAACTGAAGACGTGCGGGAAAACAGATTGGACATCCTGACTTCTCAATATGAATCATTTAGGTCACTTCCTGGAGAAAGTATAACTCAGGTCTTTGAGAAGTATACTAAGCTGCTGAATGAATTAACCATGAAAGGGAAGACCTATCCTCTGAGAGAGACAAACAGGAAGTTCATGATGACACTGCCCCATCATGTAGAACACAAGTCCTCATCCATAAGGGAAAGAATTGACTTTACTAAGATGCCATTGGAAATGATTTATGGCAAGCTTAAAACTTATGAGATGGAGCAAGAACAAAGAGTGATAATCTACAGACCAGGGACAGTGGACAACAAGAACACTGCACTCGCAAGATCAGCTGCACTTGTAGTGGATGAACCAACAACTTCTGATATTCAGGTTCAAACCCCTAGAGCTGGAAATGAGGTGATTATAGAAGCTGAAATGGATTCTATAAATCTGGGTGTTGATGAAAGTGATTACTACACCCTAGAAGAGCTTGAGCAAATGGAAGACAAAACCATGGCGTACTTAGCTGCAAAGTTTAACCACATTCGTTTCAAGAGAAACCCTAAGTACAAGTTCAAGGGCTCAACAAATAGATTTCAGAAGAGCAAGTATTCACCAGGAACTGGCTTTAAGGGAGGCTACAAGACATGCATGATTGATAGAAGCAAATCCAGATGCTACAACTGCAATGAGTTAGGGCATTTTGCCACTGAATGCCGGAAGCCTCGTCAAGCAAGAGACAAGAAAGATGTCTATGAGAAAAAAGATTCTTATGAGGATTTGAAGAAAGAGAATGCTAAGCTAAAACAACAACTGGAAGCCTTATCTGGAAAACAGAAAAGAAAAGCTTATATTGCAGAGGGAAAAAGCTGGGATGATACTGATTCGGATGAAGAGGAAGAGTATGTAAATCTTGCCCTAATGGCCGACTCTTCAGAGTAATCACCACAATCATCTCAGGTACCTATCTTAGCGAAATTGACATGTCTAATTCTGAGTACAAGAAAACCGTGCAAGATCTTAGTGTAGAATTGTTTAATGTACACACAAGCATGCTAGGCATCAGAAATTGAAAATGCTAAACTAGTTCTTAAGATTAAAAATCTAATCTAAGAATGAAGAACTAATGCTTGTAGCTGTCACATTAGAAGATCTTAAACAGAGGAATGAGTACTTAGAGAACAAGGTCAAGTATAATGGTGAGATAGAGACAATCCTCAGGAAGCAGATTTCAGACCTAGATTTGAAACTGAATGCATATAAGAACTCCTCCCTAATTGCCAAAGAAATAATTGACACTCAGACCTTAGGGAATACAACTGCTATAGGATTTGACTACATCAAGAGAACTGGAAAGAAGATAGTGGAATTCCCTGTGACACCTTCAACTGTCTAGAAGAATACTCCACACATTCTTAGGAATGTCGAATGTGCAGTTTTTGTTAAGTCTATTTCAGCACCTTTTAATGAGGATGATCTAATCATAAGACAAGAATTGCTTGAGGAGGATTTATTGAAGGAAGCAGAGATAAAGACTAAGTTGCCTAGGAAGTCAGTAAAAAATGAATTACCTAAAACTGATATAGGCAATAAGGTTAGCAAGGCTAAAAAGAACAGGAATGGGAAAGCTATCAGGATATTGTTTCATCTTCTCCCATTGCATCTAGAAAGTTGTGCACTAACTGTGATTCTACTGGACACCTTACATATGCATGTAAAAAGGTTAAAGTAGAACCTGCTGTTACTTCTAGTATGCATAACATGTCTGACATGCCTGATCTTCATGAACTATGTGGAAAGAAAGAGTGTTTACTTTGTGCATACAATATCATGCATGCTTATTTTAAGTTAATGAATGCATCTAGTAGCACTAATAGTAAAAATGATAAATCCACAGACAACATGAAAGTCAAACAAGTTAAGACTGACTTGAATGTTACTCCTGCTAAAGTATCTAAACCTTCAGGACCCAAACAAGTTTGGGTACAAAGTCCGCTTAATCAATATATGATTGCAGGGTAAGGTTAAAAGCTCAAAGGTCGTGTGGATTCTGGATAGTGGCTGCTCTAGACACATGACAGGAGAAGAGTCCCTGCTTACAGAGATGGTTAAGAAGACCGACCCGATTGTAACCTTTGGAGATGACAACAAAGGATTCACTACGGGATATGGTAATCTGAGAATTGGGAATGTCATCATTGAAAACATCTCTCTTGTTGAAGGATTGAAGCACAATCTTCTAAGTATCAGTCAATTTTGTGATAAAGGATACAATGTAGATTTCAGAAAGGACAAGTGCTTGATCACTAATAGGAAGTATGAGAAGCTTCCTCTACTGGGAGTGAGAAAATGAAATTTGTTTATAGCTGACTTAAGTTCTACCAGTGAAGGAGAAGTTACATGTTTCTATAGTAAGGCATCTTCAGAACAAAGTTGGCTATGAAACAAGAAGCTCTCACACTTGAACTTCAAAACTATGAACTCTTTAGTAAAGAGAGAGTTGGTGAGAGGGTTGCCCCTGATGGAATTTTATCAGGAGGGACTATGTGAAGCATGTAAAAAAGGGAAGTCTAAGAAGGCATCACACAAAAGCAGAGAAATGACAAGCATTGCTGAACCTCTTCAGCTGATTCATATGGATTTATTTGGTCCAATCAATGTTATGTCATTTTCAAGAAAAAGATATGCATTAGTGATGGTGTATGACTACTCCAAGTACACGTGGGTGTTATTCTTACATTCAAAGGATGAAGCAACACAACTAATCATTGATCAGATCAAAAAGGTAGAAGTGGAAGCTAAGCTACCTGTGCGGACAATTAGATCAGACAATGGAACTGAATTCAAGAATGCAGTTCTTAATGATTTCTGCTCAGAGAAAGGAATATCAAGACAATATTCAGCACCAAGAACTCCTCAACAGAATGGAGTAGTGGAAAGGAAGAACAGAACCTTGGTTGAAGCAGCAAGGACAATGTTAAATGGATCAAAACTTCCCACTTACTTTTGGGCTGAAGCAGTGAATACAGCTTGCTACACTCAGAATCGAACCCTGATTAACAAAGATCATGAAAAGACTCCGTATGAGTTAATGACCAACAAGAAACCAACACTGAAGTACTTTCATGTGTTTGGTGCAAAGTGCTTTGTACTAAAAGATGGAGAACATCTAGGCAAGTTTGATGCCAAAGTAGATGAAGGCATTTTTCTGGGCTATTCTCTGGAATCTAAAGCTTATAGGGTGTATGTGATTGAAGACAAGAAGGTGTTGGAAAGCCTTAATGTAACATTTGATGACACCAAAAGACCAGGCCTGCAATCTAGAGAGAACTCTGAATCCTTGGTTTTTGAAAATCTATCAGGAGATATCTCTGACATTGAAGAAGAACCTGAAGTTGTTCCAGTTATTAATAATGATGATAATGATAATGATTCTGGACCAAGTGGTGACAGTGGTGGAGATCCTCAAACTACTACTGGATCCACTAGTCAATCAACAGGGTCAACAGATCAAACCGGCAACAACTCAGGGGGAGCAGGAGAAGGATCAACTAGTCACACTCCACAAAATTTTGAACAAGGAGAATCATCAAGATCGCATCTTCCAAGACAAAGGGTATGGAATAGAGATCATCCCTTTCACTTGATCATTGGTGATCCGGACACAGGAGTGAGAACTAGAAGGACATCACAAAATGAATGTCACTATTCTGGGTTTCTTTCAGAAACAGAACCTAAGAAAGTTGAAGATGCCCTAGATGATCCAGATTGGGTGATTGCAATGCAAGATGAAATCAATCAGTTTGAAAGGTAGAAAGTTTGGAAGCTGGTACCCAGGCCTAAAGGAAAATCTTTTATAGGAACAAGATGGGTATTCAGAAATAAGTTGGATGAAGATGGCATTGTAACGAGAAACAAAGCCAGACTGGTTTCTAAAGGTTACTCTCAAGAAGAGGGTATATACTATGATGAAAGACTTGAGGCCATTAGAATGTTTCTGGAATTCGCAGCACATTCCAATTACAAGGTATATCAAATGGATGTGAAGAGTGTTTTTCTGAATGGGGAGCTAGAAGAAGAAGTGTATGTGGAACAACCTCCAGGGTTTGAGGATTCAAAACTGGCAGAATTTGTGTACTTTCTATTCAAAGCTCTCTATGGACTCAAACAAGCTCCAAGGACATGGCATGACACTCTCTGAATTTTTACTTGAAAATAACTTTACAAGAGGTGTCGTAGATAAAACTCTCTTTTACAGAAAGCACAAAAATGATTTGATATTGGTGCAAGTATATGTTGATGACATAATATTTGGTTCTACTAATGATGATCTATGCAAGAGATTTTCTAAGTTAATGCAGAGTCGGAAATGAGCATGATGGGTGAATTTTCATTCTTTCTTGGACTACAAGTGTATCAAAGGCTAGATGGAATATTCATTTGCCAGTCCAAGTACATCAAAGATCTTCTGAAGAAGTATCAAATGGAAGACTCATCTACAACAAAGACTCCAATGCCAACTGCCACTAAGCTTGATAAGGATGAAACTGGTAAGAAGGTTGACATCACAAGCTACAGAGGTATGATAGGCTCCTTACTATATATCACTGCAAGTAAACCAGATATAATGTTTGCAACATGCTTGGGTGCTAGGTTTCAGTCTGATCCCAAAGAATCTCATCTAATAGCTGTTAAGCGAA
Source organism: Heracleum sosnowskyi (assembly GCA_030848705.1). Lineage (NCBI taxonomy): Eukaryota > Viridiplantae > Streptophyta > Magnoliopsida > Apiales > Apiaceae > Heracleum > Heracleum sosnowskyi. The sequence continues at coordinate 64,739,379 of CM061241.1, read as the reverse complement.
TATTTAGATATCTTAAGGGAACACCAAATCTTGGAATTTGGTACCCTAAAGATACAGGATTTGATCTGTTTGGATATACAGACTCAGATTTTGCAGGTTGTAAGATTGATCGGAAGAGTACTTCAGGAAGCTGTCAGTTTCTTGGAAGAAGGTTAGTTTCTTGGTATAGCAAGAAGCAGCACTCAGTGTCCACATCAACAGCTGAAACTGAATACATAGCTGCTGGTAGCTGTTGTGCTCAAATCTTGTGGATGAGGAACCAACTCCGTGACTATGGGCTTTTGTTGACTAAGATTCCAATATTCTGCGACAACACAAGTGCCATAGCAATCTCTAACAACCCAGTGCAACACTCGAGGACGAAGCACATCGACATCAGGTATCATTTTATCCGAGAGCATGTCATGAATGGAACTGTTGAGTTACACTTTGTACTCACACAGGAACAAATTGCAGACATCTTTACTAAACCGCTTGATGAATCCACTTTTTCTAAGCTGGTTGGTGAACTTGGGATGTTAAATCTTTCTAATTGATTTTGATTAGAAGTCAGTAACTGCAAGTTAGTCCTAGTAAATACATGAGTTTAAGAATTTCTATATCCTTAGGACTCGTGAATATATTTTCAGGAGCAATTCTCGTAAGTTAGAATTACTGTACTAATTTTATGTCATATTTATGAATGATATATTTTCTGGCATTTAACTAGTTAATAATTCTAAAATTATTTAAGTGCTAATATTTGTTCTAAATATTTCAGCATTTATTTAATTTAAATTGATTTACTTTGTTTTAAACATTGTAGATTAATGCAGCATAATTTATTGGATTTTAATTGATTAATATCATGTGATGATATTTAGTCGATTTTATTCTAAGAAAATTGTGAATTTTCTGTTGGCTTTGAATTTTTGGTGAAAATTGGTGATCTAAAACAGATTTTTAGTTGACAGAAAATAAGAAAAAAGATCAGTTCATTTTTAAACAAGAACAGGTTTGAAAATAAACCGAAGAAGCAAAAATATATCGAAGCAGGAAATTCGATAGTTTTTCTAAGTACTGGATAAAATCTATCGAAAGCAATTTTCGATGGTTTTTGGAAAAGAAATGAAAACTATCGAAGGAATTTCTCGATAGTTTTTGAAATTAAAAGAGAAATCTATCGACAAGATTTAATTTTTTCAATATTTAAAATCGTCGATGGTTTTCAGAAAATATAGTTCAATAGTTTTTGGTTTTTAAAGCTAAAATCTTTCGATGGTTTTTGAAAAAGTCTTTTTGAATTCTGATTTTAACCACTTCCATAGTTTTTCAAAAAACTATCGAAGTATGAATGCCATTTTTGCCCCTTAATAAAAACCATCGACAGTTCTTTTTAAAATCTATCGAACATGAAATGACGAAAATACCCATGAGTTTCAAAAAGTATAAACAGCCCCTTAGACGTTTTTCATCACTATTTTCAGATCTAAGAGACGTTTATAATACTTACAAAAAATAGATACACGACAAGAACCATCGATATTTTCTTCAAGTTTTTAACCGATTAAACTTGATAAATTGACTTTTCACCACTGTTTCTTGATTTTGACCGTGGATCTGTGATTTCTTTGAGTTTTATTCTTTCTTTAAGAAGAAAACCATCGACCGTGATCTTCTTGAACTCACAAAACTGTTGACTGTTCATCCTAAGAAATTAATTGGTAAAACAATCGATTTCTTTTAGCTTTTAAAAAGAAATTATCGAAGTTAACAATTTAGGGTTCTTGATTATTTGTTCGAGTTTGTGCAATTAAGAAAAAAGGTTATTTAAAAGTTTGATTATTTAGAAATAATTAATTAAATTAGTTTTGGTTTAAATTTAAATTTTCTGGAATTTTTGAAAATACAATGTCCGGAGAATTTATTGTAACCAAGACTAATCATGTCTCTTTTCAAAATGTGCAATCCATTACGAACTTATAGTTTCGTGCATGGGCACAATTTTTGAACACACGTTCTTTGGTGGCTTATGCTCTAAGTACTCCTGCGGTCCTTTGTATTGATCAATTGACTGCACTGTACACGATAGCCACTGACACATCTGAGAATAACATCTCATCTTTCAGTTTTGTTGTGCCAGGGGGCAGAACAATTAGGGTGACGAAACATGATTTAAATAGAATCTTACATTTTCCAACAGAAAACCTTGTTCATGATCCCAATACTGAAGAAATACATGCTCTCTTCACTCTCATTAGAAGTCAACAACCTAACTTCTTTGTGGGAGAGTTTTTAAAGCATTACTTGGCAAAGCCATGAAACTTTTTCTTTCATACTTTAATCCATGTTTTTACTGCCAAGCTTACAAATCTGCATGGTATTCCTATGTTTCTTCAGAAGCTAGGGTTTGCTATTGCTAACAATGGACATATAAACATTGGACGACTTGTGATTGATCAAATCATTCTGTGCATGGGACCACTGGAAGAGAGAACAGGCATGGATGATGTGCTTTGTTTCTATCCAAGGTTCCTACAGCTAATTCTCAATGATGTGCTTACAGATGAAGAACGAGACATCTTTGAAGGTGAGGAGACCATGGAATGTATGAAGATGAAGAGCAATGCAATAAAAGCTCTTATCAAGAAGAACCATCTTCCAGGGGTGCCTACTGTTCTCACAGACTATCAAAGAACGGTACCCCTACCACTTCTACCCCCAGGGGAACAGGTAAATGAAGGTAATATTCCTGAACCTGTAGTGGCTCCACAACCTGAACCAATGGATGTTGATCCAGAGCCCTCAGTGGCCATTCCTGACCAGGAGGTTGAAAACCCACAATCTCTAACCACGGTCATAGAGCCTTTGCATGAGCCAAATGAATCAATAAATGAACCTCCTACCCCTACTATACCAAACATTCAGACATCCATGAGTGTAGAGGGAGATAGTGCCTTAGCAACACCACATAAGGAGATACGCCCTACAACAACAGCTCTGCCTTTCTCTAAAAGGAGAAGATTATAAAATGAGGCAACTGTTGAAACTTCATTTCTCTCATCCAAACAGCCCTTTACTGATTTTTCTGAAGCTGATTGGGCAGCAATTACTGTAATAACCCCAAATTTTGGACTTAGTTAATTTTTTTTTATTTGATGAATAGTAAAATCCTGATGAATAGTAAATTTCTGAGCCGAAAAAGATTTTCAGACCACCCTATATACGGGGCGATATAATAAACTTTCAAAGTCGTATTAGTGATCTGCGATGTAAATGAAGGAATGCAAAAGCTGTCAGAATCGGAAAAATAGCATTTCTGTTTTCTCCGAAATTTCACCAATAACGGACGGATTAATCATTATTTGAAAGTATTGGAGGATTAAATTATCAATTCCTTGGATATGGATTTAATAAAAGAATTAGAGATATCGCAAACGTTTACGGTAAACTACTTCGATAGAACCCTTAAGAAATCCCTGCGAACGTTCATCAAGATTAAGCCGTAACCGAACAACGAGACACGAATCGATTTAAATACGAGATTAAGCGGTGACGGAACAACGCGACATTTACAGGATTAAGTATAGACATGGAAGTAACATGTAACAAGATTAATTCGAGGGATGCAACATTTGTATCATCCATGTGAAAGGAAACGAACTAATAAAGCAAACCAGTGAAGCTACTTTATCTCCAGACTCTTGCATGCTTGACAAGTGTCCTATGACTAAGCAACAAAGGCAATGACTCACCCCCTTTAACTGCAAAATATCACACAATTATCAATCAACCAAGGCAAAAAGAAAAAGAAAACTCTCCCCATTCCCATTTCCAGATTTCTGCTCAGCTTGAACAAGGAGCAAAGAAAAATTCATAACTCCAAATATACTTGTCCTAAAATCACCAAATTTTAACCATAGCTTCTCCACTCCATGGGTAACATTCTTTCAAAATTTCATAGTCAACAAAGGAGTGTAGCCTATCCAAATCGCTTCTCCAAGTTGGAGAACCCAAACTGTCCAGTTTCTGTCCAGCGGAAAGATGGGGCTCAACACCCTAGCTAGGAAGCTTATAATTTGGCGATCTATAACTCAAAAGAAATATTATGAAGAGTACAAGGTCTGGTAAAAATCCTAGCACCAAACTCTTATTTTTCGATTTGTTATGGATTTTACAAGATGAGAATGAATAGTAACTTTTCATGATTCTTGATTTTGTTTCTTAAGGATTAAGCTTGTTAAGGTTTGTTCAAAGCTCAAGGAAGGATTATAAACTATTGTTAGTGTATATGAAGCATCAAGGAAGGTATAAACTCTTAAAACCCTTAGTTATAAATCGAATTATATGATGAGTTTTGAGTTAGTTTGTGTTAGTATGGTTATAAGGATGGATGATGGGTTTTGGTGGATGATTGTTGTGGTTTTGATGGATGATATTGTAAATGTTGGTTTTGACTGGTTGATGATGATTATGGGTTAGTAATGATGTTGAGGATTTGACTTGATGATTTGGTTGGATTGATTATGTAAAGTTTATGATTAAACTTTGGAATCGTTAAAACATAGCCGTTATAATGCCCGAATTTACTTAAGCCTGTTTTGTTTGAGGTATTCGAACATAAGTACTTCTGTCCAAGGCCACCACTGCCTATTATAGTGTAGGTCTTGTTTCAAGGTTCGTTTTGGTTCGAAGATCATGTGAATCCGATTTACGGTTTAGGAGAAACATGTGTTTTAGTGTAAGGCGTTCGTAAAACCAAACCGTGCCACTTAGGCAAATTTGAGGCTATGATCGAACCACTTAGAGGTCATAATAAAATGTGAAACTTTGTGATAACATGCGAGGTGTGTTTAGGAAGACCCTCGAAAAGATTTCGTGTTAAAAGGATTATATCTCAATTTTATAAAAATGCGTGAGCGATCATGCTCGAGTAGAGGATCTTAAGGATTTAACTTGAAAATGGACTTGTACTTGAGTTGGTATATATTTGGGATGGTGAAAGCGTTGAGTTATTAATCTTGAACCTTGTGTTGATTCTAGATTACTGGACCAACCTGAGACTTATTGCTACTTCGATATTTCCAGGCAAGTTTTCTCATTCCATGCTGTATTTTAAAGTACTATATTCTGATGTATGCATATAATAGATGCAAGTTTTCAAAACCCATACTTACTGTTGTTGTGATAATAAACTGTTTCATATATGTTATGTAAATGCGATGTATAAATTGCATGCTTGTTTTTGAACTGCTATATATATAACAATACTTGAGGATATGATTTGAGGTGGAGCTTATAAGCTAGATATGGGATATCAGTTATAAGCCAGTTTTGTATATAATGCCCTAGGATAAGGGCGGGTGATTTTTTTCTCTAAGATCAGAAGTAATTATACTTCGGTATATGTTAAGGATTATTTTTCCGATAAAGATATCGGGTAACTGTTATTCGAGGATTTTATTTATTTATTTAACGAATATTATTTTGAATATTCATTTGAGGATTATTGACTTAAAGAATACCATTTATATTCATTTGAGGATTATTGACTTAAAGAATATCATTTATATTCATTTGAGGATTATTGACTTAAAGAATACCATTTATATTCAATTGAGGATTATTGACTTAAAGAATACCATTTATATTCATTTGAGGATTATTGACTTTAAGAATATTATTGTGAATATTCATCTGGGGATTATTTAATGAATATTAATTTTTGAATATTCATTTGAAGATTATTTAATTATTCAATGAATATTATTTATGTATATTCATTCGAGGATTAATTATTTATTTAATGAATATTGCTTTTGAATATTCATTTGAGATTTAATCACTTAATGAATATTATTTTCGAATATTCATTTGAGATTTATTTATTTAATGAATATTATTCAAAAATATTCATTTAAAAAGAGTTTAAGTAATTGTTTATATTTAATAAATATTATATCAATATTTATTAAATATCCTTAATTGTTTATTAATTAATAAATATTATTCAAATATTTATTTAATATTCTAAAATGATTTAAAAATCATAAAACCCTATTTAAAAATTATTTAAGGCCTTCATTAATTATTTAAAATATTTTCTGGCCTTCAGAAAAATCATTTAAAAACAGTAGGGGTTCCCCAAATATTATATTGAGTTTATTAAGACACTTAAATACGATTAAAATATTTTCCAACTCCTCAAAAATTGGGAATCCAGTTTAAGGAGCGACTAATGATTTTACTCTTCCAATTCCTCGAAAGAGTTTATGCTTTGGGATCACTGCCCTATCCTAACGAATTTCAAATCAAAGCATCTCAGAAAACTCCGACTACTCCCAAGTCGAAATTTCGCGAAGCGAATCCTTCTCGGTGATTACTCTGGTTGACTCAAGTCAACTCCCCTTGTGACTTACTTCCCCAAACAATCAGGGAGTAAGGTAATCAGAAATAATGAACAGTTTTGGCAAGTATCTTATACTTGGGGAATCAGGATTAAACCTCGATTCCGGTTTTATTGAATATTCATCCGGGACTAGGAGGAAACGTGTAAGAGGCTGTGGGACAGTCCATCAAATTATATAGCGTAAGAGGCTGCGGGGCAGTCCCGCATCTATCTCGTGTAAGAGGCTGTGGGACAGTCCATCAGATTATATAGCGTAAGAGGCTGCGGGGCAGTCCAACATCTATCTCGCGTAGGAGGCTGTGGGACAGTCCAGCAGATACAAAGCCCGTATGAGGCTGGGGTGATAATCGTGTTAGGATGTCATCCATCTACTAGTAGAAAAATGTGAGTGCGATACAACGACTGATCATCGTGTATCGTGGTGTGCTCCAGATAGTCCCATCTTCCAATTGGAATTGTACTGTGACATTGTATACTTCTTCTACAGTATCTCGAACTGTACGGCATGTTTTGACGAAAAGAATATTTCAATATATCATTCTGTATACGAATGAAGTTTTAAAAGTTTTCAATTATGGTATCAGCTTACATATACGATTATGCTGCTATATATTATCGCCGAGCTATAGTGCTCATTCTTGCTTCTTTTATATATCACAACACAACAGAGTCAAAAAGGTGTTCATTACGAATATTTTACAGTGTTTTGAACAGTATGAGATATCTAAATATATATGCATACATATATGTTGAGAAAGTATTTAAGATATACAGTATATTGAACTGTATAGTATTTTGAGTCAATGAATAGGCTTTAAGCCTTGATTCCAATATTTGATATCTATTTTAAAAAGATATGTTTTGAGTCTTGGTTTATCATACTGATACCAAGGATTTTCAAATGATTACGAAGAGTATATGAGTATGATTATAAGTCATTCAGTATTTTAAAAGATATACTATTTTGGGGTTAGACCCTAGTACTGATAAAAGCTTTGATGCCATATGGATTATCTTCCAAAAAGGTTTAAAGATTTAAACTGGGATAGATTTCTTGCTGAGCATTATTAGCTCATTCTTGCTTTATTAAATATTTCAGCATGAGGAAAACATTGCCGAATCCACCTCGTGTTACGAGAGCAAGGGAATGGAGAGACCACCCTGGAGTTAGTTGACGCAGGATGGATACTGTCAGTATGAGCAGAATGGTTGCAGCTTGAATTAGTGAGAATTATTTTGAGTGGGTTTGTATTACTAAACCTTGTATAGAATTGTGAGGTCTATTACTGTAACTTCAGGTAGAGGTTGTATATAACAGATGAGGTCCTGGATAGTACATTTGGTTTGTAATAACAAGTGTTACTTATTGTTGCTCATTTCCAAGGCTATAACTTGTGTGTGTGCGCGTAAGTGATTGGGGTCTTTGGAGTTGTATTATAAGAATGTTGTAAGTAATGCAGGTATTGTATCATTGATGGAGCGTGACAACCCAGATTCCTGACCCCGGATCTGGGGGTGTTACAGAAATGGTATCAGAGCGTTAAGTTATAAACCTTGGATATGAGAGTGTTAAGAGTTATATCGAAGTAAGATAATGACGAGATGACTCATATAGAGTTCGTTAAGTGGACTATCGGAAGTAGTGCCACTGAGGATGTTAAGGTTAAAAAGTTTAGTTGAGGACTTATCGAAGGACCGATAGGACCATTGAAGATCATCATAATGATGAGAAGGACGTTTAGAATGGTACACGGATTATCAAAAACATTAAGATAAGACGCGAAGCAGAGTCTCGGTGCCAGTCGGGGTAAGGTCGGAATGGCCAATACCAATGGATAACTTGACTTAGTCAGAACCTAAGTGTTTGAAGTTCATCGTAGTTTGCCACGAGAAGGCAGCGCATGTGAAGATTGAGACGTTTACAGTCCTTTACGCGGTCCGAATTACTAAATTGCGTGGACTAGTTAGGGCATTATCTTGTGTATGAGGTCCAAGCCTTGAGAACAACGATTCGACAAGAGTTGGTGTCTTTTCTGTCGATGGGTATTTTGTTACCTAAAAAGGAGACTGTTACCTACCGGTGTTCCGACCATATTACGGTCAGGATCACTGGTTGAAGGTTCTGAATTGAACCAAGAGTCTTCACAGACGTCGAGAGAAAGTTTTGACCTAAATGCACAATTTCAAGGGTCATTGCCTAACTCCCCAGATGGAAATTATCTGGATCCTGCGGGTACAGGGTCTGACGTAGGTGCAGATCGGCAACTCGATGACAATGAATCAATTTTAATTGAGGAGTTAACTGAGGAAATGTCTTCACAGACTTTAGAGGAAGGTTCAGGATCTCTGCTGTTAATAGAGCCTGATTCTAACCTTCTAGAGATTCAAACTCTAGATCCTAGTAAGGATACATCATCTAAGGATGATCAGCAACTTGGTATATCCAAGGATGAGGACTTGCGAAGCCCCATTGCACCACCGGTGACCTCCTTAAGGATGGCTACGGTGACTTCTGATGCAGGTACACACGACAAGACGAGAATGAGTGAAACAAAAACACTATCACCTGGCCTGAGTGGGAAAGTTAAAATGAGTGAAACACCAACAGAAACATTGAGTGAACACCCAGAGCCAAACGTGAGGAGTGACACCCAAACCTTAACAAATATTGATGATCTGCTACCAGCAACAGATAGAGAGATACAAGTTCAATCCACTCTCAAGGAGATGATAGTTCATGATCGAGAGGGAAACCCTTTATTCAAAGTCCCTCTCCGACCTTCTTTTGCCCAAGGGGTCTCCTCTAGTCAAGTTGATGGCTCTTTAAGTTCATTACAATCAAAGATTGACTTGGCTGCAGCTGATTCCCATAGAACATATAGAGCTGTAAGCAGTGCATCTGACACTATAACTGGGACAAAGCAGGCGGTGGACTCCCTGAAGAAGGAAGCTTTAGAGGAACTGGTCGAATTGAGAGCTGATGTCAAAGATTTACGTGATGGATTTGTGAATGAGGTGCATGTCTTACAACAAGGACAAGAAGCTTTAAGTGAAGACGTTCTGGTTATCCGGGATGGTCAAGCAAGGGTTAAGGATGCAATGAATACGCTGTCAAGAGTGGAGTCTCGCCTCAACAAGAGATTGGATATAATCGAGCAGACTGCCAACTCAAGATTGAATGACATTGACCACAAGATAGCTTCTATACAAGAAATGAACAAGGACATTGCTCTATTCATGGAGAACCAAAGTGATGGAGTAGAGTCGATCTGGAATATGTTAAGAAACCAACAACCTGGTCCTTCATCAACCTATCATGCTGAGGATTACTTCGTGGAGGATTCCTCAACTAAGGGGGAGAAATAAGGATGAGGGAAACGGGAAACTAATGAAAAGATGATAACCACTATTCCAGTGAGACAATACTGGATTGAAGATCTTATAGAAGAAGAGGTTGAAGAGGGATTTGAATTCATGCATGAGAAACAACCACTGGAAGAGCATGAACCATATTATCCAGAGCCAATTGAACATCCTATCTTGGATGATGATATGGAAGAAGCAAATCCTCTTACAACAGAACAAGAAGCTGCCTTGGAAACATTACAAGCTGAGAAAGCGGAAAGAGATGCCAGGCAAGCTGAGAAAGAAACGCACAAAACAATTCAGAGAATTGAGAAGCTTAAAAGGTTTAAGATGTATACTGAAGTAAGGAAGAAGAAAATGACTGATTTGGCACAGAAACAAGGAAAAGAATGGGAGGTAGCTTACAACACTTTTTGCGGAGTTGAAGACGGATTAGAAGTCAACGACAATACTGAGGTGGAAGTTATCATTCAAAACATAAGAAGTACAAATCAAGAAGATGATACTTACTTCACTGCATTGAGACATTCTCTGATCTACTTGAAAGCTGGGGTTAAGGCAAATGGTGCCTGGAACATACTAATCAATTTTATTGACAGAGGTACATTTGTGATATCCACTAAGTTTTTCGAACATAGAACTTACACTGAATTGCAGGTGATTCTTATTAAGATCCAAAGAACTACAAGGTTAAATGAACTGCTCCGGGAGCATGTTAAGGAGGTCTTAATGAAGGTCAGTCCAGCGATATCTGAAAACCCTCCAATGGTTAGATTCATGAAAAATGACTTGTTCAGAATTTGCTATCTGACGGAGGGCAAACTGAAAGATTACTCAAACAACTATCTGATATCAATTGAGAAGTATCTTAGATCCACTGGATTCACATCTACGGAGAAGGACAAAGCAGCAGACACTCTAAGAAGATATCTGATGGAGAATGTTCCCTATTATAGGAAGAGAGTGGAGAAAGGATTGGAAGTGCATCCCAGACTACCAAACATGCCAAAGCAAAACAAGAAAGATGTTAGTATTGCGTGGTTGTGGGCTGGAGTGGGTCAAGAGGTTGAGTATATTGGAAGACACATCAAATGAGCAATCCTTAAACCTGGAGAACCACTGCACTATCTGTTAGGCTCAAGACATGTCTGAATACCACTATTAACAAGCCTACACTATGTGACTATGTCACATTACATGACCTAGTGATTTCTATCACTGGGATATAGTATAGGTCTCTAAATGTACTTGTCTTGTTTTCATGGACAATAGCTTTATCATGTATGCTCAGATTTATAATGAGCTTAGTAAAGTTCTTGCATCTAGAATGTATATAGGCCATTGAACAATTATCCTGGTAGAAGTTCAGAAGTGTTCATGCAGCAGGATAGAGTTGAATAAGGCCATGAAGAAATAAGTTGCAGGAATTTGTCTAAGGCATTATATAGCAAAGTCAAAAGAAAGCTATGTCGTGAAGTCACCAATATCCATGTCGTGAAGTGCTATATCGCATAGTCCATTTTGTACTATGTCGAGAAGTCCTCAAGACACATGTCGTGAAGTGTTGAAGTCAGCAAAGTCAAAAGAGCCTAGATCGTGAAGTCCTCAGAAGCCCTATGTCGCATAGTCATCAAATGACCTATGTCGCGTAGTCATCAAATGACCTATGTCGCAAAGTCTTCAAAGGCTATATCGCGTAGTCCTCACAAGGGAGATCGCGAAGTCAGGGATAAAGTGGAGTTCACGATATCAACACTTAGCCGTTTATAACAAGACAAATCAAGGTACAGAACCAAGAATCAAAGGAGACAAATACTGAAGCATTTGTTCTGGCAAGGTGGTCCAAAGAACAGATGGCAAATCTACAGCTAAACTTGGAGAGAAAGATAAGAGACAAGCAGCTACAGAAACGGGAAAGACTCCGAAAAGCAGGTGGTCCTTCCTGACACAGTGAACTTCTTATGGCAGGACAAGTTGGACCTTCAGAAGGGGTAGCTGTGTAATATTGTGTGTGCCTAGTTTGTATAGGTGAATATATATATATCGTGCACACACAACTGTAAGCTGTAAGAGAGATACACATAGTTATTTGCTAAGCTCTTTTCTCTGTAAGTAAGCAAGTTCAAACTGTTCTTGTTTAGAAGCCAGAAATTCGATTGTGAATTTCCTGGAAAGCTGTAGTATTTAATTTGCTTATACAAAGTAGATTAAAGTGATTGTGTGTGTTATTTACTTTCTGCATATTACATATCATAATCACATACAGTTGTTTACTTAGTTATCAAGAATCGAAAAATATATCAAACTATCCATTCACCCCCCCTCTGTCTAGTTTCTAGTGGTATTCATTTCTAACAAGTGGTATCAGAGCGAAGGCTGTTAACGTACAAACAGGAAAAGATCAAGAATGAGTTCACAGAAACTAAGCAGTATCAAGATTCCTCCCTTTAACAAGGAGCACTACAGTTTATGGAAGAAGAAGATGTTGCTTTTCATCAAAGCTTCTAACCCCATGTATTTAGATATTCTAAAGCATGGTCCCTTCATTCCAATGATCGAGATTGGTGAATCAACCATTGGCACTGAGATTGTACCAGCAAAACATGTGCCCAAAGATCCCTCAAAATACACTGATCCTGAAAAGGAAAAAGTTGCATTGGATGGACATCTTCAACTTATCATTTGTGAATCTATGGACTTCAACATGTATGGCACTGTTGCTCATTGTACTAGTGCCAAGAAGATGTGGGATCTTATAGAAGTGCTCTGTGAAGGAACTACTGAAGTAAGAAAGAACAAGAAGCAGATTCTTGTTTCACAATATGAAGCCTTCATGGCTCAGCCAAAAGAGGGAATCACAGAAGTGTTTGAGAGATTCAACAAGCTGATAAACGAGCTCAAACTCTATGACAAACACTATGAAACAGAAGAGCTCAATATGAAGTTTTTACTAACTCTTCCAGATCACTTGGAACCAAGAATCTCTTCCCTTAAAGAAAGAGATCTAACAAAGATTGGTTTTGATGTGTTATATGGTGTTTTGAAGACATATGAGTTGGAGTTGTTTCAAAAGAGATCTATTCAAGCAAAGCAAGGATTAGTGGCTAATACCTCCTGTGCACTTATTGCTGACAACCTAAGTCAAAGAATGGACTCTCTCAAAGTCAGTCAAGTGAAGATTGAGGAACTGGAAGTTGAAGACACTGGTGATGAGGTCCAGGTCATCTATGATTTGCCTGAGGAAGATGAGTTTTACAGCATGGAGGAACTGGACAAAATGGAAAACAAATCTTTTGCTTATATGGCTAGGAGATATCCTAACATAAGGTTTAAAAGAAAGCAGCCATTCAGGTCCAAGTTCAATACTGGAAACACTGGTGGATCTAGTGGCTCAAACACCTTCAATAAAGGAAAAGGGATTGCTGGTGCTGCTAAGGGTGGATACAAGACAGGAAGTGTGGATAGGACCAAAATAAGATGCTATAACTGTAATGAACTTGGGCATTTTGCCACTGAGTGCAAAAAGCCTAAACAAGTCAAGAAGGACAAAGCATACTTAGAGCTTGAAGCTAAGTATGAAGCTCTACTCAAGAAACAACAGGGCAAAGCTTTTATTGCTGAGGGAAAATGCTGGGATGACTCTGATGAAGAAGAAGAACAAGAGTACTCAAACTATGCCTTGATGGCATTTTCTGATGATGGTGATTCAAGTCAGGTACCCATTCTTACTTCTCTTGATATGACTCCCATTCAATATAAGCAAACTGTTGAAGATATGAGCACTGAGATGTTTAATATTCATACTAGCATGTTAGTAGCTAATGAAGAAATTGATAGACTAACTGCTAAGAATGTTGAGCTTACAGAAAAGAATGAGAAACTTGAGTTAATGGTTGTGAACCTGGATGGTTTGAAAAAGGAGGTTGAGTATCTTAAAAACAAAGTGATTTGTGCTGAGCAGATAGAGAAAGCCCTTAGAGAACAAATTGCTGAAACTGAACTGAAACTAAGAAGCTTCAAAAACTCCTCTGAACTTATTCAAACCTACCACAAGGAACACACTGTAGACTGCAAGGTTGGAGTTGGTTTTGACTATGATAATGACAAAGGAAGGAAGAAGGTCAAGGGCAAAGGAAAGGAAACCTTTACAAACAAAAATGTCCCAACCATACTATCAAGTGTTGAACAGCCCATCTTCAGAAAGAGTGATGTTGAGTTTGATGAGGAACTACTGATCATCAAGCAACAACTACTTGAAGAAGATGAGGCTGCTAAGAACACTTCTTCCTTTCCTGATCTTGTCAATCAGAAAGAGACCAAAGACAATCTTGTCAAGAGTCCTAAAGCAAAGAAAGAAGTTGTTAAGAAAAGGAAACAAAACAGAAATGGTAAAGTTGGTGTTAACAAGGGAAACAACTATGCTTATGTGCCAAATGCTCCCAGGAAACAATGTCAAAAATGCCTATCTGTTAATCATTTGACTCATAAGTGTAGTAAGCCTGATATTGTTGAAGTTGACAACCTGAGTAACCATTCTGCTAGCATAAATTCTAGTCATGATTCTTTCTGTGGTAAGCCAAATTGCATGACATGCTATGTGACTGTGATTGCTAACTGTTTGTCTCTTAAACATAAACTTGACTCTGCACAATCTGGTGAATCACACACACATATGCATTCTCATAGGACAGGGTCCTCAATCAGGGTTGAGAGGGTGAAAACTTTATGTGAGCCTAAGAGTGTAAACTCCAAAGCCACAGAAAAAGTGAAGTCTCCTACTATGAGAAATGCAATTTATGACAGAAGAATTATTAATCAAAATGTTTCTAAATCAACTGGACCCTACCAAGTGTGGGTACCAAAAACAACTTAGTCATTTTGTGAATGCAGGGCAACAGGAATAAAAGAGTCATATGGATCTTGGACAGTGGATGCTCAAGTCACATGACTGGTGATATAGCCCTGCTATCACATTTTGAGGAAAAGGCTGGCCCATCAGTAACCTTTGGAAATGACAACATTGGTTATACAATGGGATATGGCAGTGTTAAATCTGGAAATGTCATTATTGAAGATGTAGCATTTGTTGAAGGACTGAAGCATAATCTCTTGAGCATTGGACAGTTTACCAACAGAGGCTTCAAAGTGGAATTTGATGAAGACCTTTGTTCAATCTCAAAAAGGGAAAGTGGTGAAGTTGTTCTAACTGGTGTGAAGAAAGGAAGCTTGTTTGTAGCTAATCTCAAGGCTGCAGATAAGGGAGAAATTTGTTGTTTCTACACAAAAGCCACAAATGAGGAATTCTGGCTGTGGCACAAGAAACTGTCTCACTTGAATGTTCAGGCAATGAACTCTCTAACCAAGAGAGAACTCATCAGGGATTTGCCTGCCTTGGAGTTTGTGCAAGATGGAGCATGTGAAGCTTGTCAGAAAGGGAAGATTAAAAGATCAAGTCACAAGAACAAGTTGCTCAATACAAACTCAAAACCTCTGCAACTAATTCACATGGACTTATTTGGCCCTGTGAATGTAATGTCCCTCTCCAAAAAGAAATATGCTCTGGTGATGGTAGATGACTATTCAAGATATACTTGGGTGGAGTTCCTATTCTCCAAGGATGAAGCACCCCAAGTCATAATAGAGCATATCAAGAGAGTTGATAAAGAAGCACAAAGCACTGGTTCCTCTGTAGTTGCTTTGAGAAGTGATAATGGGACTGAGTTCAGAAATTCAACATTGTATGAGTTTTGCAAAGATAAAGGAATTTCCCAACAATTCTCAGCTCCTAGAACACCTCAACAAAATGGAGTAGTTGAGAGAAAGAATAGAACTCTCATTGAAGCTGCAAGGACAATGCTGCTGGATGCAAAGCTACCCACTAGCTTTTGGGCTGATGCTGTTAACACAGCATGCTATGTGCAAAATAGAACATTAATCAATAAGAAGTCTGGCAAAACTCCTTACTCATTAATGACTGGAAAAAGAGCATCCTTCAAGCACCTGCATGTGTTTGGAAGCAAGTGCTTTGTGATGAAAGATACCTCTGAGCATGTTGGAAAATTTGATGCTAAGGCATTTGAAGGTATCTTCATTGGATACTCTCTGGAAAGGACAGCATACAGAGTGTTTGTACCTGAGCAACACAAAGTCATGGAAAGCATGGATGTTACCTTTGATGACAAGAAAACTCCAGGACTGAAAACAAGTGATCAAGACAGTGTGCTATTGAGATTTGAGAATCAAGGTTATCTTGAGGATTCTGAAAGTGAAGATGAACCCCCTGTTCAAACTGTTCTAGAAAATGAAATTCTTGAAGTTGACAATCTTCTTCAAACACCTGTGCAAGGATTCACAAACACAGGGGGAGAAGAAGAGAATGCAACTGTCAACCAAAATGAGATTGGAACAGATCAAGGAAATGAACAGGGGCACACAAGGAAATGGGACAGAGCCCACACAAGGGATCAAATCATTGGAGATCCTAGTGAGGGAGTTAGAACAAGAAGGGCAACATTAAATACATGTCTGTACAGCTGCTTTCTGTCACAAGAGGAACCTAAATTAATTGAAGAAGCTTTGAAGAATTCTGATTGGATTGTTGCCATGCAAGAAGAATTGAATCAATTTGAGAAAAACAAAGTATGGGAACTAGTGCCACCTCCAAAAGGAAAGAATGTTATTGACACCAAATGGGTGTTCAGAAACAAGATGGATGAAGAAGGAGTGGTAGTAAGGAACAAAGCAAGGCTGGTTGCTAAAGGATATAGTCAGCAAGAAGGCATTGACTATGATGAGACATTTGCACCTGTAGCTAGACTGGAAGCCATCAGAATCTTCCTGGCTTTTGCAGCTCACTCAGATTTTAAGGTGTATCAAATGGATGTGAAAAGTGCATTTCTCAATGGTGATCTTGCTGAAGAAGTTTATGTGTCTCAACCACCTGGCTTTGAGAGTGAAGACTTCCCAAACTTTGTGTATAGACTGCTCAAGGCACTCTATGGACTCAAACAGGCACCAAGAGCCTGGTATGAAACTCTATCTCAATTCCTTCTTGAGCATAAATTTACCAGGGGTACAATTGACAAAACCCTATTCTTCAAGAAGCATGGAAATGATATCATTCTTGTTCAAATCTATGTGGATGATATCATCTTTGGCTCTTCAAATGAAAAACTCTGTGAAAGGTTCTCTAAGTTGATGCAAAGTAAATATGAGATGAGTATGATGGGAGAGTTAACCTACTTCCTAGGCCTGCAAGTACATCAAAGGGAGGATGGCATCTTTATAAACCAATCCAAGTATGTCAAGGATCTTTTAAAGAAGTATGGTTTAGAAGAGTCATCCCCAGCTAAAACTCCTATGTCTACTGCAATCAAGCTGGATGAAGACAAGAAAGGCAAGAGAGTTGATATCAAGGTCTATAGAGGAATGGTTGGATCCCTACTCTATCTCACAGCTAGCAGGCTAGACATCATGTTTGCCACATGCCTTTGTGCAAGGTTCCAGTCTGATCCCAAGGAATCTCACATGATGGCCATCAAAAGAATTTTCAAATATCTGAAGGGGACTCCTAATCTTGGGCTATGGTATCCAAAGGGCACTGGGTTCAACCTGGTTGGTTACACAGATTCTGATTATGCTGGATGCAGGATTGACAGGAAGAGCACCTCTGGAAGCTGTCAATTCCTAGGTCAAAGGTTAGTGTCCTGGTTTAGTAAGAAACAACAGTCCACAGCAACATCCACAGCTGAGGCTGAATATATTGCTGCTGGAAGTTGCTGTGCTCAATTGCTTTGGATTAGAAATCAACTCATGGATTATGGACTAGTGTTAGAACACATTCCTCTGATGTGTGATAATACTAGTGCAATATCCATTGTAGCTAATCCTGTTAATCATTCTACTACAAAGCACATTGAGATCAGGTACCATTTCATTAGGGAACATGCTGCAAATGGTACCATAGAAGTCTCTTATGTTCCAACTGAGAAACAATTAGCTGACATATTTACTAAACCTCTGAATGAAGCAGTCTTCAACAGACTTGTGAGTGAAATTGGAATGCTCAATCCTTCATTCAGTTGTTCTAAGTAAATATGCTGGTTAATAGTTGCAGCAGTAAATTTTCACTGTATTTATAAATATTTCAGTATTTTACTGCATATTTTTCAAAATCATATTTGTTAGTGGAGTTGTGAGCTTTTTAGACATCTCGGTATAGATGATTTTCAGAGTTCACGACATAGTTCAAATTAAACAGACTTATATCGCAAACTGTTGAGATTGAGAGACTTCACGACATAGTTCATTTCATGAGTTTGCGACATAGTTAATTTTATGACTTCGCGACTTAGAATAACTATATCGACAAGTCTCCATAGTTGACAGAATTTTGATTTAAATTAATTTTATCTCAAAATTTGATAAAAGTCTGACAAATTGCTTAAAATTCCTAAAAGAGAGCTTTAGACAGGGTATTTCTACTATATCGCAAAGTCTCCCCGATCCTTTCATTTTGAAGACTTTGCGACATAGTTCATTGTTGAGACTATGCGATATACTTTGCAAGACTTTGCGGTACAGGCCACTTTTGACTTCGCGACATACAGATAGACTGTACACATTCATAACTCCATATCGCAGTGTCTCTATCATATAAATACCATTTTCTAACCGTTTGCAACTTTTCATCTTGTCTATTGCTCTCAAACTTTCTAACCTAAGCACAAATTCTCTACTCTCTTTCTTACTCTCTCTCTCTTGAAATGGCACCCAAATCTCAAACAGAATCCTCCTCTATTCCTTTAACCATCCCCAAAGAAACAAATCTTCTCACCATTCCCTCTGAGGCTGAGGCTAAACCCAGGTACAAGTGTTTTGTACGGTTCCTGAACGATTCCTACCTCCGCCAAGCCCTAACCTTGAACCCCACGTTGTATGTTGATGTATTGGAAGGATTTTGGCGAACGGCGTTGGTTTCTACAATGGCCAGGGAAGATGGAACTTCGTTCCAGGAGATAGCTTGTTCAATTGGAGGCAAACACTTCCAGTTTGGGGAGAAGGAGATAAATGAAGCATTAGGGTTCAAGGTGGAGGGTCATGACCAAGAAGCTACTGATGCTCAAATAGTAGACTTCATGACCTTCATTCAGTATGCTGATGAGATAGATACTGGAAAGCTGAATAAGAAGTTTGTAAGAAGGGAGTGGTCATTTCTATTTGATGCACTCCAGAAGGTGTTCCTTTGCAGAAAGACAGGATGGGACCATATCAGTCACATTGCTGTGAAGCTGGCCTATTCCCTAGCCTACAATCAGGAACTCAATGTTGGCGCAATAATCCTCAAGGAATTGACTCAAAGGCTAGGGAGGACAGTCCGTGGAAGAGGTAATGACATCTTTTACCCTCGCTTTCTTCAAGTTATTTTAAATTATCTTGATGCTAATGTCCATGACTTGGAGGGTATTGATAAATCAAAGATGGCTTATTCCAAGTCCATGTCCAAGATTCTGTTTGGTTCATTGGACACAAGGAATCAAGTGGATGTGATCTTGAGTGTGACCCCGCATATGCAGGACACATTCGCGTCTTATCCACTTGATAAGCCCATATACCATGCTCTTTCCTGGACAGGGGAGGCTGAGACTGAAGGAGCATCACAGTCTAACCCAAGCCTCCCTATCCCATCCAGCAACCCCACTGTAAACACCACTGTAGAGGCTAGTCAGCCAAGTGCATCAATCTCTCAAAAGGTTGATGTTACTAAAAAGAAGAAGAAGAGAACCCTAGCTATTATCCATGAATCTGTAGAGTTAGCAAGTGAGATTCCTGAGTCACCTCTCACCAGACCAAAGAAGAAATCAAAATCTGTAGCCACCACTGCATCCTCTCAACAGGATTCAGATGTGCAAAAAGGGGTACACCTGCTACTGTCTATGGCCTCTCAACAGGTCATGGGTATTGAAAAGAGCAGCCTCCCCACTGCAAGTTGTAACGAGTCTGCACAGGGTCAAGACCTCACTCTTGACCCTAGGAGTGATAAGGGTGATCAAACACTAAGTGGAGAGCACATCAATGTTGAAACTCCTCCTATTTCTCAGGGGGAGTTGCTAAAATCTAATCTGAACCCCACTTCTCTCTCAGATTCTTCCACTAAAATTTCTTCTGAACAAGAGAGTCATTCTCATGACAATCTTGCCCTTGATCAATCACAATCCAGCCCTGTGATTGAGCCAACTTCAAGTGACATGGTGCTTGACACTGTGCTCACCACTCAGGACCCACATTCAGTTGGTCAGGGAATGCATGCTGAGGCATATCCTAATGACACCAACACAAACATGGAGGATTCACCAGTTTTCACTGGAGACTCTGTGCCAAATTCTCCCATCCTTAGGGATGTGGAACTGTCTTCACAGACATATAGGGCTGATGTTGTAACACATCCCATTTCAATGGAGACAACATCAGACCCTACAGCCATTCCAAGGCTGGAGGAGACTCAAACTCACACATCTCATGAAGTGCCTAGCACTAGCTCTCACTTGGCTCAGGCCACAATGTCAGAATGGCTGAAGCCTGTGCACCATGACAGGCCTTCAGGATCATCATCTGTGCCCTCACACTTGACAGAGGAAGCCATTCAAAATCTTAATGTGGCACAGATTGATGAGTTCTCGAAGATAGCTCAACATCTCCTCACCTCCAACCTTCCAAATGCTGATTATGAAGCTATCCTGCTATGCCATAAGGAGGACGTTGAAGCTCAACAGGAGAAGATTATGAATGAAGCTGAACCAGAGGGAAATGTGGATGCCTGGTTGGATTCTAAGAGGACTGTAAATCTCAAGGATGCCCTAGCTTTTGTGAGAGAAGAATACCTCACTTCTCTGGGCTCCAATGCTAAGGATCTTTCTCCTGTTGCCATATATGAGGCTGTAAATGATGTGTACAAGAACCAGTTGAAGGCTCTGCATTATCTTGGGAAAGAGCTTCAATCAGAGATTTCTTCAATTCAGGAGGAGACAGACAGATCCCTCACAAAGCTCAGAAACTCTTATCTCTCTGATTTTCCCAAGGTGGATGGTATCCTCAAAGAAGTCCAGAAAACCACCACTAATGTGTCCCTGATGGATGTGACTCTTGCCATGGTCACAGACAACATCAAGAAACTGGCTTCTACACTGGAAAATCAAGCAAAAACTACCATCACCACCAATGCTATGTTGAATGTCATGTGGAAAAATCAGTATGGTGATAAGCTGGTGGATGAAGTCCCTCTGTCAGACATCTCTAAATATGACTTTGCCAGGGTCAAAGATCAATCTCTAAACTCCTTCAAGTCTCAACAATTATTCTCCAAGGTGGATGGCTTAGAACGAGAAGTGGCCTCTCTCAAGGATGAAAACAGAATGCTATCTACATCTCTAAGCCACCTCAATGCCAAACTAGATGATCAAAGCACCACCACAACAAACATTTTGCTGGTACAGCAACAAATGATGACTTCCATGATGAGATCCATGAACCTGCCTATTCCTGGGGAAGCTCAAGACATTTTGTCTGATCCCAAGCCTAAGGGGGAGAAAGGAAAGGAGGTCAATGTGAAAAAGAAAGGGGGAGCACCTGCCAAGCAGTCAAAACTTAAGGGCAAACTCATTGAAGAGACAATAAAGCCAATCAATCTTCCCCCTGTAGAAGTCATCAATGCACAAGGTCAGAAAAGCACAGTCTCCACAACATTCTATCCATCCACAATGCCTAAAGACATCTCAACCCCTCAACCTGCTATACCTACTCCAATTGCTAAACCTACCCAAGCTACACTTATCACCGAGGCCAAGCTACAGGAAGTTGCCAACTCTAACATCTATCATGATGAGGCATTCCTGGAGTTTCTGAAAGCCACCTACAAGAATGCTCAAGGAGATGCACAAGTGTACAGAAAGAAGCTCAGGGAAAGTATCAAGTACTTCATAGTTGCAGTAAAGAAAATCAGGGATGTCTATCTGAGAGAAATAATCATGGTGTGCAAGGACAACTGCTTGTGGCACTTAGCATTTCAAACTCTAGAGAAACTGAGGTTTACTGAAGTGTCAATAATTCTGGAGTTGATTGAAAAGAGTGGGGCTAACAATGAAAGTCTTTATAATGACTTGGAGATGGACCAAAATCAAAGACTGCCTGAGGTCATACCCAAGCCAAGGACAATAATTTTTCAAAGTCTATCCAAAGTCAGAAGTATTGACCAACTAGTCATTCCCAAAGATCTGCAAATGAAGAATAATACAAAGATCAATCAGGTGCTGCAAATGCTGAGAGCAAAGAAAGGAGTCAAGACAGCAGAGGAATTAGAGATGATTAACATTCTACAATCTTTTCTGATTCATGGTGTTCTGCCAGAATCTATCAAAGAAAAGAACATGAAGAAGGATGGGGAGGATGATGATGAGGAGAAAACCTACAGGAGGAGATCGCATTCAAGGAGTGATAAGGATGGACCAAGTGACAGCAGCAGGAGCAAATCTTCCAAGAAATCTAAAGATGCTGGTGATGACACAAAGGGGGCAAAGGAGACAGTGAAGAGAACTAGGAGTGGAATTCAGCAAGTCAAGGACATTGCTAGTAGTACTTTAACCACAACACAAGACTCTAAGTCTAGGGTGGGTACTGTTAGCAATAATCCTCCAAAATCATTATCCATGACTTCTGAATCTGAATTGCCACAGAAGAAAGATGAAGCCACTAAAGTAATTTCAAGAAAACACCTCCACAAAGTCACAGCTAGTGGAGTGTTACAGTGGATGAAGGGCAAAGGAATGAAGCTACTTCCAAATGATGTGGCAGTAAAGACAAAGTCATCTTGTTCCAGAAAGGTACCTCTTGTGAGGCATATGAAGATCAAGAGTGTACCCAAAAGAATAAGGATAACAAAGAAAACTGGAAAACTCACAAATGTTGTTGGCATCCATGTGTTTCCACTTGATGAAGACTATGATGAAGATGCCCTAGCATTTTTGAGAGCTCAAAGAATCTTTGAAGTAAAGGTGAAGCTAGATCATCTAGAGATCAAGTACACTGATGGAAGAGAAAGGATAATGAAGCAAGGAGGCTGGCAATACTTCTATAAGTATGAGCTTGAAAGGATAAATGCTTTACTAAATTTTGAAGAAAAAGAAGAAAGGACATGGAAGATAGATATTGCCAGGTTCTTGAAACTGCATGCTGATTATGAAAAAGACATGAGGAAAGAGAATGAAGAGAAGAAGATACAGAGAGAAAAAGAAATGGCTGAGATGGAGGAGAGGGCTAAAGAGCTAAGGCAGAAAGGGTTGTGCAGGGTCAAGCAAAATCCTTACATTGTGGAGTACAAAAACTCACATGGAGGTCAAAGCAAAATAAGGATGGAGTTTCTTGATTCCTATGTAGAAAGTGCACTCAAGGCTGCAATTGATGACTTGGAAGGCTCACCTCTCATTGAAGAACTGATTGCAAGAGAAGAACTTCAAGAAGCCATCATAGACTTGAAGAGAAAAGAAGAGATAAGGAAAAAGAAGATATATGATGATTTGCTAGAGAAGCAATTGGAAGCTGAAGCTGTTGAGCAACAAAAGTAATCTGTAAGCTTTCAATTTTTCTATGTAATCAAATTTCTGATCTCAAGGTTCATGAATTGTCCTCTCTGTTACTAAATTTCCTTTTATGTAAGTTAGGCTTGTTATCAGACATGAAATTGTGCCTAAGGATCTTACTCACAATTTGGGGGAGATTGTTAGGCTCAAGACATGTCTGAATACCACTATTAACAAGCCTACACTATGTGACTATGTCACATTGCATGACCTAGTGATTTCTATCACTGGGATATAGTATAGGTCTCTAAATGTACTTGTCTTGTTTTCATGGACAATAGCTTTATCATGTATGCTCAGATTTATAATGAGCTTAGTAAAGTTCTTGCATCTAGAATGTATATAGGCCATTGAACAATTATCCTGGTAGAAGTTCAGAAGTGTTCATGCAGCAGGATAGAGTTGAATAAGGCCATGAAGAAATAAGTTGCAGGAATTTGTCTAAGGCATTATATAGCAAAGTCAAAAGAAAGCTATGTCGTGAAGTCACCAATATCCATGTCGTGAAGTGCTATATCGCATAGTCCATTTTGTACTATGTCGAGAAGTCCTCAAGACACATGTCGTGAAGTGTTGAAGTCAGCAAAGTCAAAAGAGCCTAGATCGTGAAGTCCTCAGAAGCCCTATGTCGCATAGTCATCAAATGACCTATGTCGCGTAGTCATCAAATGACCTATGTCGCAAAGTCTTCAAAGGCTATATCACGTAGTCCTCACAAGGGAGATCGCGAAGTCAGGGATAAAGTGGAGTTCACGATATCAACACTTAGCCGTTTATAACAAGACAAATCAAGGTACAGAACCAAGAATCAAAGGAGACAAATACTGAAGCATTTGTTCTGGCAAGGTGGTCCAAAGAACAGATGGCAAATCTACAGCTAAACTTGGAGAGAAAGATAAGAGACAAGCAGCTACAGAAACGGGAAAGACTCCGAAAAGCAGGTGGTCCTTCCTGACACAGTGAACTTCTTATGGCAGGACAAGTTGGACCTTCAGAAGGGGTAGCTGTGTAATATTGTGTGTGCCTAGTTTGTATAGGTGAATATATATATATCGTGCACACACAACTGTAAGCTGTAAGAGAGATACACATAGTTATTTGCTAAGCTCTTTTCTCTGTAAGTAAGCAAGTTCAAACTGTTCTTGTTTAGAAGCCAGAAATTCGATTGTGAATTTCCTGGAAAGCTGTAGTATTTAATTTGCTTATACAAAGTAGATTAAAGTGATTGTGTGTGTTATTTACTTTCTGCATATTACATATCATAATCACATACAGTTGTTTACTTAGTTATCAAGAATCGAAAAATATATCAAACTATCCATTCACCCCCCCTCTGTCTAGTTTCTAGTGGTATTCATTTCTAACACTATCCATCTGTGATTGATTATCAAGCTGCTAACTCCAATCCAGTAGTTGAAGAAGGTGAAATTGAGATGGACTGAAGAATGAAGCAAAGAACAAAAGAACAATCTGCTCAGTCTAGAGGAGCAACTTCATTGTATAATTTTTAATGTTCTTTGTAAATTAGAAATCTGGAAATGTATATATTTTATCCAGAATGCATTTAATATTATCAATCTGTCTTACTTTAATTAGTTTCATGTTTCCTTAGTTAGTTGAGTTATCCTCGAGGTATTTGCTTGTCGAACTCTAACAATCAAATAGGGGTAGATTGTAAAGCATAATGTAACATAAGATGTAACAGAGATAACTACAACTCAACAAAGGACAAGACATACAATAATATTAACAAAAGCACAGGAATCCAGAAGTAAAGAAGAAAAGGTAAACTCAAAAAAATCAAAATATGGTATGTATCCTTGAAGTCCGTAAACAGGTCACAGAAAGAAGTTCATTAATGTGTTTAAGCCTCAGTGACAAATAAAGAAACAAGACTTTCAAGACTACAGAAGTATTTGAATGATTAAGAGTTAGTACCATAGGATTCCAGTGATTTTATTGAAGCAACCAGAACGACAAAGGACTTATCAACAACATTGAATTGAAGACATAGAAGTATTGATCAAGTGTTAGTCATATATGAACCAGACCAGTTGCACCAGTTGTCAGCACCTAAAAGATCAAGATGTTTATCGTCTCAGAAGAAGTTGATTTAAGTCTAAATCTGAAACATCCTGAAAGTGAAAAGAATATTACAAGGTATGTTTAGGTTTAAATGGAAGTACAACATGCTTGCTGAAAAAGGAAAGAATCTTCAAGGATCAAACTGCATAAGAAAACATTCGATGGTTTTCTTTTAAGAAAAACCATCGAAAGTGATCAAGTGGATCTAAAGGAAAAACCATCGAAGGATAGTTTTCCATTCGATAGATTTTATTTAAAATCTATCGAAGGAAAGATTATTATATTCAATCGATAGATTTTTAAATAAGGGAGCAGGTAAGAATGTATCACTTTGTCAGGTTGATTAAGAACTTCAACGACCAGGATTAATCCTTAGCCTTCGATAGTTTTTGAAGACTACATTTACGAGAATGAAGACAGTGTCTTATTCAGTTGGTTGTTGGCAGTTGATCATATAGACATAAGAATTTAAGAGCTGAAGAACTTTGACATAAATTTTTTTATAGTGCCTTAATTTCTATAGTTTGTATTGATTACGATAACCTGAACTCATTGAAGCTAATCCTACAGATTAGATTTGTAGCACCCCTCACGGTTTATATTTATAAAACGATATATTCCCCGACTCGTGTTTTGATTTGGTGCATTTGATTTCGTATTAGAACTGAAAGAATTATCCGCGAACGAAATTGAATAATTTGTGAGTATCGTATTCAACCCCCCCTTCTACGATACTTTGGACCTAACAAATATACAAATATTTAACTTGAGTATGTCTTCCGTGTTTAAGAAATGTTGTCGCTATGTAGTAGTGAAACTTATACTTTTTAGCTTATGCAATGTTGTCGCTTATGTAGTTCTTAAACTTAGACTTTTTCAAGAAATCAATGCCCTGAGCCCCATTTCTGATACCAATTGTGTTTACACTCTTTTCACGTCTTTGGAAGATGATCAGTCTGTTGAACAAATGGAAGCTGAACTGTTGAATGCATTCAAGGATATGAACAGTAGAAGAAGTAAAAGTCCAAACTTTCAACCTTGTGTGCTGGAGAACCCTTTCAGGATCAAACATGGAACGGAAGAAATCTACTTTGATAGTTTCCACAAGCTCAGATCCAGTGTGCTTAAAGAATTGAACTTCTCAGTTGTTGGATCAACTAATCATCTGGAGATGCTGTGTTCTTTTGAACTTGAGGAGATTATTAAAAAGAGAAAGGGTGAAGATTCAAAGTTGGACAAGGCAAGAAGGTCTACTCTAAATGCATTTCCTGGCAGGAGATTCAAGATGGATAAAGACATCTTAAAATTCAGAGCCTATATCTATGGACAAGAAAATTGGTTGGATCTCCAAGATGCTCAACAGAGTATATCCAAAATAATTCAACAATACATTGATGAAATTGAGGATGATGCACTATCTCCCATGGAAGTATCTCTGGTGGAAAGCCTCAGAAACCTTGTAGCAGAAGCTCTCAAAGGAGAGGAAGAAAGAAGGAAGAAAAGAAAGTCTGAAGCTCAAAACTAGGTAAATATTTCATATTTGCTCATTCATTAAGGAGCACCTATGTTTGTATTCATTCTGATCTTTGTTAGTTAAGTTGTCAGCATGTATAGTTTGAAAATTTGTAGTTATTATCCATAAAAACAAATTGGGGGAGATTGTTAAGATTTATGGGTGATAGCTTAGAAGACAACTTAACTTTATGTTTTGTAATACTTAATCTTATTAAGTAGAACATACTGTCACAACCAGAGTATGTTCTTGTAGTCATTTCATTTGCTGTAATAAACTTGTTTATAAATATTGGAAGAAGTTCATTCGTTTGTTCAAGCCTCAAGAAGTATATTAGGATAACAACAAGAATAAATGTTACTGTCATAGCATTGACAGTAAGGTTATAAGAAGACGACATGTTGCAAGTCAAGACAACATATTTTCTCTGACAACAACATTGGCGGAAGCCTTGAGACAACAACTCTCTATTCTCCTGACAACAAGATTGGAACTCTTGACAACATCTATTGCTGGGATTTCTTACTGTCACCAAAAGCTCATTCTTGTGACAACAAGCTTGAAGATCAGGATACTGTCTCAGAGGGATAAACTTTGAATTGGGGATCTACCCAGTCAATCATGTGACAGTTTGGATGTTCAAGAAACAGGCGTGCTGTAGTATCCCAACACTGCATCAGGTCTACAAGACTACGACAGAAGCTTGAGAGATCACATGACAAAGCTCACCAATTCAAGAGTATGAAAAATCAACATCTACTAAATTGTGTTAGCTAAATATAGAATGTATCTAGATTGCTTTTTCTAGTAATGATAAACTTGTTTGTGCAATTTAGGTAAGACACACGGGTAGGCAAATTGTAAGAAGCTGCCACATGAAAATGACAGCAGCTTCACAAACCCGTGATGATAGAGATATGATTAGTTTACTTAGACTATCTCTCACTTCATTCTAGGTATCACTCGAGAAACCGAAGCTTGAGAAAAATATATTTTCTCTCAAGGTTGTAGCAACACTTTCGCAATACATTTAATCTTAGTTTTAGTTATTGAAGCATAGATTGAATTTTATCAGTATTGCATTCAACCCCCTTCTGCAATACTCAAGGACGAACAACTGGTATCAGAGCGACATATTGATATACAAATCTGAAGATCATGTCGAGTATACAGAAATCAAGTAGTATCAAGATCCCAGCTTTTGATAAAGAGAACTACAATGTTTGGAAAAGAAAAATCTCGTTGTACATCAAAGCTGCGAATCCACTGTACGTGGGAATCCTCGAGAATGGTCCCTTTATTCCATAAAAAGAAATTGCAGCCTCGAACGTTGATGATGTTGTTATACCAGCACATTGGGTTGCCAAGAAGCCATCCGAGTTTTTGGAGCCAGAAAAAGAAAAGATAATTCTGGATGACTACTTACAACTCATTTTGCTTGATTCTCTCACTTTGGATAAAGCCATGTGTGGGAATGTAATTGGATGCTCATCAGCCAAGGAAATATGGAACAAAATCGAGCTGTTATGCGAAGGAAGTGAAGAGGTCAGGGAGAACCAAAGACAGATTCTTGTCTCCCAGTATGAAGCCTTCATGGCAAAACCCAGTGAAGAACTTACTCAAATGTTTGAGAGATTTAGGAAACCAATCATAGAACTCCAGACTCATGGCAAGTTCTATGAGAAGAAGGAACTCAACCTTAAGTTCTTACTCACACTTCCTGAGCATCTTGAGTACAAGGTCACTGCAATCAGAGAAGGAAGAGACTTGAAAAGTGTCTCTCTTGAAACATTGCATGGTGTGCTCAAGTCATATGAGCTAGAACTCTTTCAGAAGAGATCCATACAAAGTGGATCGAAAGGAAAGATGGCCAATATGTCTGGTGCTCTTGTGGCTCATGAACCAAAGGTTACTCTGCCTAGTGAAGCAGTTCAAATCATTCATCCAACTCAAGTATCTTCCTTGAAGATTGAAGAGGTGGTGGATGATGAGGAGAAAGTGGTGTTGCAACTGGATGATGTTGAAGATGAGGAATTCTACTCTATAGAGGAGATGGAGAAGATGGATAATCCAACCATGGCTTATATGGCAAAGAAATTTAAAAATATAAGATTCAGAAGAAACAAGCCATACAAGCCTCAGGGTCAAACATCAAGGTTCACCAAATGAAACTCTTCCAAGACTGCTGGCAATGCTACAAGAGATGGATACAAAAATGGAATGGTGGATATGTCTAAATTCAGATGCTACAACTGTAATGAGCTTGGTCATTTTGCTACTGAATGCAGAACGCCAAAGCAAAATCAGAAAATGGACAGAGGGTCAAGTGGACAGTACAAAAGAGGACAAGGAAGAGCCTATGTGGCTGAAGGTGGTTGTAGGGATGAGTCTGATGAAGAGGAGGAAGAAGAATATGTGAACTTAGCCCTCATGGCTAAATCTGAAGAAGAATCATCAAGCCCTTCAACTCAGGTACCTTCACTTGTCTTGCTTGATATGTCTAATACTGAATATAAGCAAACTCTTGAGGAATTGAGTGCAAAGATGTTCAATATTCATACTAGTTTAACTGCTGCTAATGAAGAAATAGCTAGGTTAACTAAGTCTAATGAAACTCTCAGTTCTAAAAATGATTTGCTTCTACTTAAGACCAGTACTTTGGATTCCTTAGCTCAGGAAAATGCAAGACTTTAGAATGATCTAGTTTGTGCTAAGGAAGTAGAAGAGTTCTTGAGAAAGGAAATCACTGAAAATGAATTTAAGCTCAAGGCATATAGAAACTCTTCCAGGTTGCTTCAGGATATTAATGAAAAGAACACTGAGAATCAGAAAGAAGGAGTAGGATTTGATTATGGAAAAAGATCAGGAAAGGAATCAGTTACTCATGATTGTTCAACTGTTGTTACTGTCAAACCCCAAATCCTCAAAAAGGTTCATACACCAAAATTCAAGATAGCTGAAGTTGATTTTGATGAGGAAGCCATGTTCATTAAACAACAGCTCCTTGATGAGGATGAAGGTGTTGACAACACAACTGTTGAAGGAAAAGATACTGTCACAATCCCCAAGATAGTAACTTTGCCTAACAATCTGACAGAATGTTCTGAAGATGCCGTCATCAATGACAAGGCAAAATCTTCTAAAGATGCTGTCAAGAGAGTATCTAAGACATTAACCTCGAAACCTACTGTCATGACAGTGGACGTAAAAGGTACTGTCAAGAAAGACTCGACAGCAACTTCAGGACATGCTGTCAACACAGATACTTTCAGGTCTAAGAACATGAATGACAAAGTAGGAATCAACAAGGGTAATGGCAAAGTAGGAATCAACAAGGGTAATGGCTATGCTTATGTCAAGAATGCACCCAGGAAACTATGTAATAACTATGGCTCCTCACATCATTTAACAAATGTTTGTAAGAAACCTACTGAGACTAAAGTCAACGTGACTGAGGTCAAGGGTAACTTACACATAACCCCCATTATGCATAGATTCATGGATGTCTGTAATAATACTGATTGCATGTCATGTAAAATTACTGCTATGAGTACCTGCTTCAACTTGCCTATTCTGTCAACTGATAAATGCTCTTACATGAACTCTGGTGAGACTTCTGAGCCTACTGGAAACAGTAACAAGGCAACCCCCACTAAGAAAAAGACAAGGTTGTTAGGCCGAATACACAATATATAATCAATATATGTATGAGAAGGACAATCAAGAACACTGTTTATGAACAATAAACTGAATTATATTAAATAACTCTTCTCTCAGTGATGTAAAATATCACAGAGAGCTGCTAGGTTACAAGAATAATGTAATCAGTATTCGCATCCCTTTTAGGGTTAACCTATCTGTGTTTATATAGTACACAACTACATAGATTCAATCTCTAATTGATATTCCTACAAATTAGCTATACAATTTATATCAAATTAGGATTGCTTCTGTCTTCTGTTCCGTTTCCTTATCTGTCTCAATATATCTTGCTTCTTTCCATCTTCAAGATATATTGCTTCTAGAATCTTCATATTAGCACCGACAGCTTCAGCAAACTTTCACCCCGTCAGACTTTAACAAACTCTGACTGGCTTCTAGTATAAACTCTGATGAGTACCTGTTGCTTAAACACTGATAAGCAATCATCAGCAATTATATCTAACAATCTCCCCCAACTTGTGCATAATAAAAATGTACAAGTTAATAGATAATTGATGATGTCAAAACATATAACAAATGCAGTGTTTATAACATATCAGAGTTTAACTTTTACTTGGAACAGAAAACTTTAAAAACTTACAGTCAGACTTTACTTAATTTCTTCAATATCAGGCACTGTCCTGAGATAATCAATGAGTAGCCTCCTTTCAGCTTTTTCTAGCTCATCCACCATGATTTCTTTCAACTCTTTAAGCTCTGGATCACTTTCTCCAGTCTGGTAGATAGCAGCTCTCAGAGAATAAATGTTGTTCCTTCTCATTTCATTCCCTAGCCGGATAAAGTAAGATATGTCTGACTCTAGGTTAAATTCCAAAACCTTTATCCCCAGTGCAGTCTTGAATCTGGCACTGTTTCTCTTCATTTCAATTATCTTTCCATAAGCATATCTGTACTTAGGAATGTAAGCACTTGAAACACCTCCTCCAAGAAGAACTTTTGATTTCATCATTCTGTCTCTTAAAACTAGAGCAGCATCATGAGTACTTCTATTTTTGATCTTAAGAAGATATAGAACATACTCTAGCTCTTCCCATAGCTTCAGATGAATATCAGCTTCTCCAATTCTGTAAACTCTTCCATCATTCATGAAGTATAACAAAAACTCCTTCTTTAATCCTTTGTGGTAAATCATCTGAACAGACTCTAGTTTGTCAAGGTTTTCTTGAGTAACCCCAACACCAGATTCTGCCAGTGATGTATGATCTGCAGGACTGTTATTAATTCTTTTCTCCCTGTGTGAACCCAAGCCAGATCTATCATAAGACTCTTTTCCCATCACAGTTCTGCTTTGTAGAATGTTCACATTTCCTGACTTCAGAGTTTCATCCTTAGAAGATTTTCGAAAAGTATGTTGGAGTTGTGGAGATATCAACTGGGTTTGTACAACTTGAGCAATGTCAGAGGTTGTCACAACTTTAACAGAACTATCAACTTGAGCCTTGTCAGAGGTTGATTGATTTAGAACAGATTCAACTTGAGCAGTGTCAGAGGTTGAATGGTATTTCTTTGAAAATTCAGGCTTTTCAATCAATTTGCCTTTTCCTTTGTCAGTATTTGCTCCAGCAGGCCTCCTTGAATATTGTAAACTCTGTTGAGAGTTCACATTCTCTTTAATTATAATTCCTTTTTCTTTTCTTTTAGGAGCCTTGGCAACTTTCTTCTTGTAAGTACCAGCTTCAACTTTCTTCTAGTGTTCTTCAGCAAGAAGCTTCATCTCAGCATCCATATCTTCCACTGTGGCTTCACCACCATGTTCTTCAATAAACAGCTTAGCAACAATCTCTTCATCAGTAGTTGGATTTGATGAAATCACTAGACTCTTAAGTCTTGAAGAAGATTGACCACCAGAAGCACCAGAGTTTACTCTGTCAGAGTTTGTCAGATTTCTAGCAGAGTTTGACCTAAGTCTCCCTTGCTCTTGAATAATCTTTGACCTTTTCTCTGCTCCTCTGCTTCCACCATCATTAGAATCACCCCTCAGTCTCAAGGTTGGAGTCCTTTTGCATTTGTCTTTAGGTACTTTCTCCCCCTTTTTGACATCATCAGGAATAAAAACTGATGTCAGCAACTCTAGTGATGTAGCAATAGAAGTAAGTTGAGAAGACATAGCAGTCTGATTCTCTTCCACCTTGCTTAGCCTTTGCTTTATTTCCACTTGATCCTTGATCATAGAAGATAATCTAGTTCTATCAGTCTTCAAAGCTAATTCCTTAGCAACAATGTCATTACTTAAGCCCATGACAACCCTATGAGTCTCATCAAATCTATTGTTAAGAGACTTCACTTGGACTATGGTAGCCTTCAAATGACTAAGAAGTTCTGGATTAGAAATCTCCTTTGCAGATTTATCTACAAAAGCAGCAGTTCTTTGCTTAGAGAAAATACAATCTGCCCCTGACCAGTTTGCATAATACATCTCTCTAAAGTGAGATTCAGTGGCAGTTTGTTTTTCCTTGATAGATTCAACAGCTGGTCAAATGCAGACACTTAGGTTTGAGAATCAAGGATACTTGGAAGAAGAAGAAATTGTTAATGAAGAACCCAGTCTCACTCAAACTTTTGGTACTGAGAAAAATGTTGTTAATGATAATGATATTGATCAAACTCCAGCTCAATCACAAATCATCACATCCAATCCTCAAATTGATGGTGATTCTGGAGATATTGAAGAGCATGGTGGAGACAATTGCAGTGGTGAAGATTCATCTCCCCAAACTGAAGCCAATCCACCAGATCAACAAAGAAGCTTGACCAGAGCCACAAAATGGAATAAGGATCACACTAATGATCTAATCATTGGAAATCCTTCCTCTGGGGTGAGGACAAGGAGCAATGTCTCTGCTGACAGCATGTTCTCTGCTGACAGCATGTTCTCATGTTTTTTTGTCTCAAATGGAACCAAAGACAATTGATGAAGCATTGCTGGATTCTTACTGGGTGATTGTTATGCAAGAAGAACTTAACCAGTTTGAAAGGAACAATGTATGGAAGTTGGTTCCAAGACCAAAAGGGAAATCAGTCATTGAGACAAAGTGGGTCTTCAGGAACAAGTTGGATGAGAATGGAATGGTGACAAGAAACAAAGCAAGGCTAGTAGCAAAAGGTTACTGTCAACAGGAAGGAATAGACAATGATGAGACATTTGCACCTGTTGCCAGACTTGAGGCTATAAGAATTTTTCAAGCCTTTACTGCACACTGTAACTTCAAAGTGTTCCAAATGGATGTCAAGAGTGCTTTTCTAAATGGAGAGTTGGGGGAAGAGGTGTATGTTGAACAACCACCTGACTTTGAAGATGCTGAAATGTATAATTTTGTTTACAAACCGTTCAAAGCTCTGTATGGATTGAAACAAGCTCCCAGAGCTTGGTATGATACACTCTCCACCTTTTTATTAGAAAATCAGTTTACAAGAGGTGTGGTAGATAAAACACTGTTCTACAAACATCATGGCAAGGACATCATTCTGGTATAAATCTATGTGGATGACATTATTTTTGGTTCCTCAAATGAGAAGCTGTGTGAAAAATTCTCATCTCTAATGAGAAACAAGTATGCGATGAACATGATGGGAGAACTGTCATTCTTCCTTGGTCTACAAGTTCTTCAAAAGGATGATGGAATCTTCATTTGTCAAGCCAAATATGTCAAGGAAATTCTCAAAAAGTTCAACTTAGAAGATTCATCACCTGCCAAGACTCCTATCTCTAAATCAACAAATCTGGATCTTGATCCCAAGGGAAAGAAAGTGGACTCTAGTGCTTATAGAGGCATGGTGGGATCACTTCTCTATCTAACTGCTAGCAGACCAAATATAATATTTGCTACATGTCTCTGTGCAAGATTTCAAGCTGATCCAAAGGAGTCGCACTTAGTTGCCATCAAGAGAATTTTTAGATATCTAAAGGGCACTCCTAATCTAGGCCTTTGGTATCCTAAAAATACTGGATTTGAGCTTATTGGGTACTCTGACTCAGATTATGCTGGATGTAGAATTGACAGGAAGAGTACTACAGGTAGCTGTCAATTTCTTGGTAGAAGATTGGTGTCATGGTTTAGCAAGAAGCAACATTCAGTTTCTACATCAACTGCAGAAGCTGACTACATTGCAGCTGGAAGTTGCTGTGCACAAATTCTGTGGATGAAGAATCAACTGTTGGACTATGGATTAGTGTTGAGTAAAATTCCCATCTATTGTGACAACACTAGTGCCATAACCATCTCAGACAATCCTGTTCAACACTCTAGGACAAAGCACATTGATATCAGACATCACTTCATTAGAGAGCATGTTGAAAGAGGAACTGTGAAATTGATCTATGTCCCAACAGAGAAGCAACTTGCAGACATCTTCACTAAACCATTGGATGAAGCCACCTTTAATAGGTTGGTAAGTGAATTGGGAATGATTAATCTGGTATGTTAACTTACTAGTTTTTACATTTTCATTTTTGAATGCAGCTTATGACAGTCACCTCCAAGTTACTGTCATGAGAAGTTAATGTCACATAAGTTTTTATTCTTTTCGACAGCATGTTTGCTATGACTTTGCTAAATTGAATTATGTGCTAGTCGTATTGTCAGTAATAAAACTCTGTGTCATTAACTTGAATAACCTCAAAGTTTGAGATCTTTGGTCAATGGTTTTGCATTGATTGGCTGTTGTGTGTTAATTGTTAGATTAGTGGAGGACATGAATCTTAATTTCTATATGTGGTAGTTGTATGTGTATTCCAAACTGTTGACTGTTTACCTTACCATTCCCCTAATATGCCTATAAATTGAACACTAGGTCATATTAGTTGTCACTATCAGAAAAAAGGTTTAAATGGAAAACAAAGTAGGAATCGAATACAGACCCAAGGTTCAGTGTGATTCTCCACACAAGGAAGAGGTTGAGAAATTATTTGATGAATTAGAAGACATCCTTGATGAGGAAGAAGAGCAAGAGGCTGCTGCCAAGGCCATTGAAGAGGCTAAATGGCAGGAGCAAGAGGAAGAATTTGAAGAACTCCTTAAGCAAGAAGGACACACTGAAGAAGAAGTTCGTTCGGAACTTGTAGGATTAGTTAATAAAATCATGAAAGATTGATATGTATTTCTTTTGATTTTTATTAATGAAAATGATCCTTTTGTCGTTCCTGTTCTTGCTCTCTGTGGTTTGTCTCTGTGTTCATTATCTGATTAATTTACTGTGCATGATACCTAGCTTTAAATTGAATATTTGTGTGGTGTCTTTTTAAGTTAAGTACATTAATGACAAAGTCCATTAAAATCCATGACAGCTACTGGTTTCCTCAAATGTCACTGTCATCAAGAAAAGTAATTGTCACGGAATCTCATGACAGTTAGTTTCTCGATAGCAGTGAATTACATTCTGTCACGAGTTTTAAAAGATGCTGTCATTAGAGTACTTAACGATGACAGTAAGTTTTTCGCGACAACGTTGCTGTCAAGACAAACATACTATCATCACCCAAATGTCACTGACAGCTTGTTTCAGCGCACATGTTACTGTCAAAAGTAGCGGACCGTTAAAATTGTTAATTCAACTTCCACGTTGACAGAAAATAAAGGGAGTAACCCACGTGGTGGAGTTACTGGGCAAGTAGCACGATTCCAAATATGCCATTTTTCAGCATAACGCTTGAACTACCCTTTTATACAACAGTTAATCAGACAATATCAAACCTGACACAGAACAACCAAAAAGCAAAACAACTTTCTTCTCTATTTCTCTCTCTACTCACTCAACTCATTCTCTTTTCTCTTTCATACCAACAATGGCACCCAAACAATCAATTTCTCAAACTAACTTTGCTGGCATCTATTCTCCAAATGATGCTGGTGAAGACTACAAAGGGCTTGTTTCTTTCTTGAATATGTCCTATATCGGGTATGCTATCACTTCAACTCCTGTTCTTGACCTAGAAAGGATCGAAAACTTCCGGGAGTCGGCTGTTGCTCAGGGAGATGTAGACCATACCACCATCAAATTCAAAATCAAAGAGCACAATTACACTCTCACTATTCAAGGCATCAATGCGGCTTTGGGAATTGTACTTGAACCATGAAATACATACACAGAGCTTGCAAGTGATGAGACTTTAAAGAAGCTCTTCTTGAAAATTGGGTATTCTGGACCCATTCTTGAAGAGGGAACAACAAAGTGGTACCCTTCTGGTGAAATGGACAGGAAGTATCTCAGAAAGGAATGAAACATGATTTTTGATGCAATGGTGAAGGTGTTCTCTACAAAGACCACCGGTTGGAATGGGATTCCCACCTACATCGAGAAGCTCACCCACTCCCTTGTTCATGGGTACAAGGTGGATGTTGGAAAGCTACTCATGGCACATCTCAAGGCTGCCATAGGTAAGAAGGTAAATCTCTATCCTCGCTTTATAATGCTGTGTATTAATTTCTTCTGTGATTTTGATGAAAATTCCCCTCGTACAGAGGTTTGCAGTATTTTGAAAAGAAACACACACACAACTCTCACTTCACATAATTTAAATGCACACATTCCACTCTGTTTCACTAAACACATGGTTGATCAAGTGCCTAACCTTGATTTTCCATTGCCCTCTGGGTATGAAACTTTCACTCTTGAGGATGAGGCTGGATTAGACCCAAATTCAGCTAACCCCCATTCTACACCATACATTCAGCCTAGGTTCTCTAGACTTCCCAAAGTACATAGACAAGCCTTGCAAGAATCCAGAAAAAGATTCCTAGAAACTGATGTTGGTGGTAGTGCTGAGAGTCAAGAGGGAGTCCCTGCACCTAGTGCAGCAAATAAGGAAGGTAGTCAAACATAACCCATATTGGTTCCTCTTGAGCCTAAGAAGAAGAGAGCTAAGAGGGCCAAAACCACTGTCAGCCACCCTGTAGTCTCCCAAAAGACTGTAGAGGAAAATATGGCACTAAACACCTCTCTAGATGTTCCTTCTCAACAAGGGACATCTATTGAAACTGGCCTGTCTCCCAAGGCACCCTGTACAGAGTCTGCACAACCTCATGTTTCACTTCATGAGGAACCCCCACTTGCAGAAACACACATGGAGTCAGGACACAGTGAGGATATCTCTTCCCCTATTGATGCTTCACAAATTCCATCAGTGGAGCAACCAATATTCTCTTCTCCAACTTCACCTTCTTTCTTCCCTACTCATTCATTTGTTTCTTCTCCACAACCTAGAGAGGGGGACAGTCCCAACCCTTCAGGTTTTGATCATCCATCTCCAATCATGGATGAGCCCCCATCTAGTGGTCCACAAGAACCCATTTCTCAAAGTGATATGGACACCACTCCTTCAAACACTGAGAAAGAACAAGGTGCATCTCTGCCAGAAAGTGAAACAACCAGTGCCTTGTTCAATCTCCAAGGAGCATCTTACCTTAGGGAAGATGTTGTCACAGCCTCAGTTGCTGTCAAGGACACTGTGAATGTTGCTGTCAAGGACAACCCTACTGTCAAAGATGCAGTCAAAGTTGCTGTCCCAACAGAACCTGCTATCTCGGCTGCAGTGGAACCTACTTGTTAGGAATATGTTGTTCTTGATGATAATTATAAAAACACTTAGTAGATTTTGTGTTAAGTCACTTTTGTAACTGTCAATGGAATGGTATGCTTTGCAGCTTCCGTTGACAGGTAGCTCATCAACGAAATGAGTGATGTAGCAATTGCACTGTACAATACTTCACTGGTTGATATACATTTGTTGTAGGTATTAGATAGGTTTTCTAAGTCATGTTGACTATGTACTAGATAGGCAAAATAGGTTGGTTAAGTGTAAATATATTGTGCCTTGTAATTTTGCCTAAGTGAAGACATGTCAACGGAATGAAGATCAGTCTATCAACGGAATGAAGATTAGTCTATCAACGGAATGAAGATTACTCTATCAACGAAATAAAGAATATACCATCAACGGAATGAAGAATAAAGCTATCAACGAAACACATCTTACTGCTATCAACGAATCATTATCACTTTTCTGAATAGTTGACAAAGTGATAGTGATAGTTTTCTGACAGATCAAAAGGTGATGTAGAAGTGTACTTTGCATTGGAAGCCATCAAAATGGACACTGGGAATAAGGAAACATTCCAATTTCCAATTAGGTTCTTGAGTGGGATCATAATAAGCATGAAGACAAAAGACAAGATCTCCAAGGACCATTGGACAAAAGGGATGAAAAGCAAGCTACTGGTGGTTACCTTTAGTGTATTTTAGAGTAGCCAAAAATAGCATTGTAAACTTGGGTTTTATAACCAAGTGTAGCAGTTCATTTTTTAAGATAAGTGAGTGAGATAAAAATAGTTTGTATTAGCTTCTTTCAAGAGCACTCTCACTCCAAATCAGGAACTAAGCAGCTGTGATACTTTTGTAACACAGATTATTTCCGCAATAAAAACATCTCAGTTGGATCCTCAAAACATCCAACTGAAATTTTATATTTGCTTGTGTTTTTATTTTCAGTGTTGTTTTATTTGAAAGTTGTTTTAAGTTTAGAAATATCTAGAATTGTATTCAACCCCCCCTTCTACAATTCTGTTAGGTCATTTGGGATTAACACTACTGTCAACCTATTAGCTGACAATAACATTCATGGCCAAGCTGTTGTCACCTCTTCACAACCCAACTATGATGTAGTTCTCATTGAGAATGCCTCTGATGATGATGTGCCTCTATCTCAGCTACTAAAGGTACATTCTAAACCATCTCCTTCAATGCATGTAAGTACTGCTCATACTCATGCATCTAGGTTGAGTGAGGGTGTGCAAAAGAAAAGAGAGATAAAAGAACATAGAGGTGAGTCAAAAAATGAGAGGCAACCAAATGAGCTGGCAAAAGGAGAGGGACTTGAGCATGTCTAGAGTGACTTTGAGGGAGCCCACACAGTTCAGGCATTAAGCCTTGAGAGTTCTTCTGTGAGGAGTGATGAGATCACTCAGAAAAACACTGAGAGTGTGAGAACCCCCACAACCTTTGTTATGCCACGTTTTGGCATAGTCCCAAATTTCTCCGTTTAATAATTATTAATTCAGATTAATAATTAATTGCTTAACCAATAAGTAATATCCTCTCTCTAAAACGAGGAAAGAATCAATCTCAATCAACGAATAACGGAAAATATCTCCAAACGACATTCTTCAAATCATGGAAAGAAATGCGGAGATGCCGCGAGATTGTAGGAAAACGTGTGAAGATCAGACTATTTATGGGAATGTGATGTGGATGGATAAATCCGGACTATTTATGGGAACGTGATGTGGATGGATAAATCCTGACTATTTATGGGCTTGGACTGAATGGACTTATCCAATGACTTGTTTTCCAAGAACTACATGAGGCTTGATCCCTATATAAAGGGGTACGCAGGCACCTTGTATGATACACAATTGACACTCGGCAAAGAGCAAGAGAAAGAACCCATTCTCTATTCAATTTCTGAGGAGTCATCATACAAGTCCAACCACCACTTTCCATAAACCTCCAACACACTGTTGTACGAAATTCTCCTTACAACATTTGGCGCTAGAAGGAGGGCATATATTTTATTATTCGCGGAGGACGAATAATCTTAACTACGAGGTTTTGGGTTTTATCGATAAAAAAATAACATGGCTGGACAATTGTTTACGGCGAACAAAAAAATAGCTTGGTTGGTGTACATAGCGGACCAGTGCAAGACATCAAGAAGAATGGAAAAACACAGTTCGTTGTATACATATATGGTAGGATTCGCATGAAGAAAAAAGAATAACAAACAAGAAGAAAACCAAGAGAAGAAGCATGGCAGGAGGAATTAAAAATAAGGAAGAAAAAAAAAACAACAAATATCGTAACGCGGTGGTACACAGCAACACATGGAAAAATACAAGTGGTGACTAATGATTCTGGGACCCGCGCAGTGTACATAAAATGGAGTAAAAGAACAACGGACGCAGGACAACAAGCAAAGAAAAAATAGCTGATCTCGGAAATTCGAAAAAAGCACGCCATGAAAATAAAGATAAGTTTTACATTTTTTATTTTTAATTTTCTGTAAATCATAAATATTATATTATGCATGCATAAATTGTTTTTAAATATTTTTCAGAAAAAATAGTTATTATTTCAAAAATTTGTGCGAGTAATATTTTATTGTGATTGTAAAATTATTGCGAGACTCACGCATACATTTTGGAAAATATCGTCCGATATTTTTATTTTGGAGAATTGTGGATATTTTACAATTTTGAACAAGCTGCATATCTCAAATAAAAAATATTTATGCTAAACGCATAATTTTGAAGAAATTTCTTATCAAAGACATAATTTTTGAAGAAAATAAATATCGCGACATTTTTAAATGACATATTTATTATTGCATTTGGATTGCGTTCAAAATATTTTTCATATATCGCCGCGATAACACATATATGTCAAAAATATTTCAAACTTGTGAACTTAAATTGTCAAGTAGGACAGGTTGGGCAAGCTATAAGTCTCACACTGCTACAAGCTTATAGAAAGAAGTCAGCGACCCTCTTGATTGAAGTCCCATTGGTAAATGGATATTTCTTGGTTGGCACGGGACATTCCTACAATCACGGGAAGAAATGCGGAGATACCGCGAGATTGTAGGAAAATGTGTGGGACTGGACGTGATATGGTGAAACCCTGACATTTGAAATTGAGTAACTTATTAAAGCCTCAGCTCGGGGGCTCGCGGATGAACGAAAACACATCCTTATGTGGACAATGACACTTGAAAAGCGTGTACGCCAATTCGGACTATATACAAAACGCCAAGCGACCGAAGAAATTTGGAAGCTCGAAGAATTCTTAGTTCTCCACTGCAGCAAGCTACACTGAAGAACTGGGGGCTTGTTGTTATGCCACGTTTTGGCATAGTCCCAAATTTCTCCGTTTAATAATTATTAATTCAGATTAATAATTAATTGCTTAACCAATAAGTAATATCCTCTCTCTGAAATGAGGAAAGAATCAATCTCAATCAACGAATAACGGAAAATATCTCCAAACGATATTCTTCAAATCATGGAAAGAAATGCGGAGATGCCG
This sequence comes from Heracleum sosnowskyi, assembly GCA_030848705.1. Classification (NCBI taxonomy): domain Eukaryota; kingdom Viridiplantae; phylum Streptophyta; class Magnoliopsida; order Apiales; family Apiaceae; genus Heracleum; species Heracleum sosnowskyi. Next base: position 64,697,597 of record CM061241.1, on the reverse strand, counting down.
CGAGATTGTAGGAAAACGTGTGAAGACCGGACTATTTATGGGAATGTGATGTGGATGGATAAATCCGGACTATTTATGGGAACGTGATGTGGATGGATAAATCCTGACTATTTATGGGCTTGGACTGAATGGACTTATCCAATGACTTATTTTCCAAGAACTACGTGAGGCTTGATCCCTATATAAAGGGGTACGTAGGCACCTTGTATGATACACAATTGACACTCGGCAAAGAGCATGAGAAAGAACCCATTCTCTATTCAATTTATGAGGAGTCATCATACAAGTCCAGCCACCACTTTCCATAAACCTCCAACACACTGTTGTACGAAATTCTCCTTACAACAGCCTCCAAGCCCCTTTCTTTTCCTTCCCCTCTAAGAAGGTTGAGAACTGGTGGCCCCTCTATTCAAACTGCTTTCAGATTACAGGCCCTGGAGAATCAATGTCTATCCCTGGACACCAAGCTTGACAGTCTGTCTACCATGGTGGCCAGTGGATTTGCTAGCATTCAGCAGTCCATTCAGCTTTTAACTGCCAGTCTTGATGCTGCCAACTTACCTAAGGGGGAGAAAAGTGTAAGATCAAAATCTGTCCCAGAGCAAGGTGTTGAAGCACAAGAAGTACCTGATATTGCAACTCAGGGGGAGCCTGTATCTAAGGGGGAGTCAAGGAGTAAGGGGGAGTCTACAAGTAAAGGGGAGTCAGGAGGAAAGGGTGAGAAACCTGTAGAACACCAAGGAAGTGAAGCTGGAAATCTTTTTGAATATGAAATTGATGGGGAGACAGTATTGATGTCCAAAGAAGTATTGGAGGAACTGCAAGGAAAGTCAAAATCAAAGAGGCCAATACTCCTTCATGTATCAATGAGGGAACCAACTTCACAGCCTCGGGAAACTGCTTTATAGAAGATGTGAAGAGAAAAGGAGGAGCAAAATAAGTTGGGGAAAGGCAAAGGGAAGTTGCCTGAATACTGCAATGCACCATCCCTCTGGACTGAAGGAACTGAAATTGATCAGGAAGAGGCAAATACCATAATGGTGGATTACAGGGAGAGTACACTGCACAATCATGATAGCAACTCTACAGAGTAATTGAGGAGGTAATAAGGAGGCCAAGTGTAACTCCATCTCAAGTCACAACAACTCTGCTGCACATAATTGTGTGAAAATTAATGAAGATTGAAGATGGGCAGTTGATGTGTACTTGAACACAGGAATCTCAATGTTCATTACCATGCAGTTGTTACAAAACCTACAAGTGAGGGTGCTGAGTGTGATGAAGGCTAAGATTAAAGCAAACAACTCAACCTTCAATGAGATATTACAAGTGCTACTTCAGGATCTAATTAAAGAGAGACTTCCAGAGGTGTATTTAGATCCATTATGTGTCTGTTATGGAGCAGTCTCAAGAGATGGTGTCAAGAGGTATGCATTTTTAGATTTGCAAGGCACTTCAAGAATGGAGACAAAGACAGTAATGAAAGTGCTAAATGTAATCCTCAAATCCAAAATCAACAAAGAAAGAGTCCTGGCTGTCAAAACAATTCACAAGCTACTAGCAAGGAGAAGTGCTAAGCTAAGCACCAAAGTGAAGAAGTTAATTTCCAAAGCTAATGCTAACAGAGCTGAGCAAGGTGAAAGCTGTTCATTTGATGACTCATTTGATGATGATTTGGATGGAAGTGGAGGTTCAGGAGTTGCTAAAAATGTTGGTGGATCAACTGCTGGGAACACTGAAAATCAAGCCCAGGATTCAAGCAAGCAAGAAGCCCCTGAACAAGGAAAGCAAGATGCTGGTGTTACAGAAGAAGGGGAGAATGAGATAATTGAAGCTTTGGAGGCTAGCATCCTTAGGTGTGCAATTGACAGTATCAATGCTGAGAAGGATGCTGTCACCAAAGATACTGTCAAGGAAAATGAAGACACTGTCATGAAAGATGTTGTCAAGGATGAAACCAAGAAAGCGGATAAGCCTAAAAGGACAAAATCCTTATCAAGAGCTTGATTTTCTAGACAGGAACCTGAAACTAAGAAGACTTCTAAGCCAAAGAAAGGAAAAACAAAGTACTCAGGGAAGGAGAAAGCTACAGGGCTTGACAGGAAACTGAAGAGGCCAATCCAAACAAGATTATACAGCTCTTTTGATCTTCTGGAAAAAGAAGCTCAAGGAATCAAGAATGTTGAGATAAAGTTGGATGACAACCAAGAAGCAACCGAGTATGTTCTCTGGTTTGATGAATCAAGGTCAGTAAAAGTTCAAAAGGATTTTACCATGAAGGTGATTTCACTTGATGTAACAGAAACTCTGTCATTCAGAAGAAGGACAGTCACAAGGAGAATTGACTATTTCATCTTAGAGAGAATGGTAAATCTGATGCAAGGTTATGACAATGTACTCGTTAAAGTCATGGAACATGTTATGGCATACAAAGCTGAAAGAGATGAAGAATTTTATCAAAAACATGGAGACTGGTCATTGCATGATGATGCTGACATTGCTCATTTGTTGGAGTACTCTGATGAAGAAATAGCTGATTATGAAGATGATCTTCCTGAAGAAGAGGTGCAAGCCATGCCAAGTGAAGAGAGATCCACAAAAGCTGAAGATGATAAGTCTATTGAACAAATGGAAGCTGAACTGTTGAATGCATGCAAGGATATGAACAGTAGAAGAAGTAAAAGTCCAAACTTTCAACCTTGTGTGCTGGAGAACCCTTTCAGGATCAAACATGGAAAGGAAGAAATCTACTTTGATAGTTTCCACAAGCTCAGAACCAGTGTGCTTAAAGAATTGAACTTCTCAGTGGTTGGATTAACTAATCATCTGGAGATGCTGTGTTCTTTTGAACTTGAGGAGATTATTAAAAAGAGAAAGGGTGAAGATTCAAAGCTGGACAAGGCAAGAAGGTCTACTCTAAATGCATTTCCTGGCAAGAGATTCAAGATGGATAAAGACATCTTAAAATTCAGAGTCTATATCTATGGACAAGAAAATTGGTTGGATCTCCAAGATGCTCAACAGAGTATATCCAAAATAATTCAACAATACATTGATGAAATTGAGGATGATGCACTATCTCCCATGGAAGTATCTCTGGTGGAAAGCCTCAGAAACCTTGTAGCAGAAGCTCTCAAAGGAGAGGAAGAAAGAAGGAAGAAAAGAAAGTCTGAAGCTCAAAACTAGGTAAATATTTCATATTTTCTCATTCATTAAGGATCACCTATGTTTGTATTCATTCTGATCTTTGTTAGTTAAGTTGTCAGCATGTATAGTTTGAAAATTTGTAGTTATTATCCATAAAAACAAATTGGGGGAGATTGTTAGGATTTATGGGTGATAGCTTAGAAGACAACTTAACTTTATGTTTTGTAATAATTAATCTTATTAAGTAGAACATACTGTCACAGCCAGAGTATGTTCTTGTAGCCATTTCATTTGCTGTAATAAACTTGTTTATAAATCTTGGAAGAAGTTCATTCGTTTGTTCAAGCCTCAAGGAGTATATCAGGATGACAGCAAGAATAAATGTTACTGTCATAGCACTGATAGTAAGGTTACAAGAAGATAACATGTTGCAAGTCAAGACAACATATTTTCTCTGACAGCAACATTGGCGGAAGCCTTGAGACAACAACTCTCTATTCTCCTGACAGCAAGCTTGAAACTCCTGACAACATCTATTGCGGGGATTTCTTACTGTCACCAAAAGCTCATTCTTGTGACAGCAAGCTTGAAGATCAGGATACTCTCTCAGAGGGATAAACTTTGAATTGGGGATCTACCCAGTCAAACATGTGACAGTTTGGATGTTCAAGAAACAGGCGTGCTGCAGTATCCCAATACTGCATCAGGTCTGCAAGACTACGACAGAAGCCTAAGAAATCACATGACAAAGCTCACCAATTCAAGAGTATGACAAATCAACATCTACTGAATTGTGTTAGCTAAATATAGAATGTATCTAGATTGCTTTTTCTAGTAATGATAAACTTGTTTGTATAGCAATTTAGGTAAGACACACGAGTAGGCAAATTGTAAGAAGCTGCCACATGAAAATGACAGCAGCTTCACAAACCCGTGATGATAGAGATATGATTAGTTTACTTAGACTATCTCTCACTTCATTCTAGGTATCACTCGAGAAACCGAAGCTTGAGAAAAATACATTTTCTCTAAAGGTTGTAGCAACACTTTCGCAAGATAAATAAAATATTTATTTTGTGAAAAAACTACTTGTGATTGCATTTCTTCTACTGATAGGATTTAATCTTAGTTTTAGTTGTTGAAGCATATATTGAATTTTATCAGTATTGCATTCAACCCCTCTTCTGCAATACTCAAGGACCAACATATATGAATTGAAGCAAGTGTCCGAGGATCCTGACTCAAATCTCAAGTTTCACATTGTTGTAAATTGAACTTATTTTTGTCAAGAATAAATTAGATAATTGTGTCTACATCTTAAAAAGTAAGAATTATATACGGTACTATTAGTATATGTGGATGATCTATTGTTAGCTAAAAATGACAAAGACATGTAAATCACAATAAGTTGGAGCTTAGTAACAAATTTGATATGAAACATGGGTGAAGTTTTTATATGTTCTAGGGATCTAGATAATAAGCATTAGAAAAGCTAGACCATTGAACTAGACCATTGAGTCTGAGCCATGATGTAAATTACAGTTTTTTATACATAATTGCAGTCCAACATCAACTTTATTAGTAATAATAAAATGATTAATATGGAACAAGAACTACTAATGTACCACATTTGCATCCAATTAGAAGTTTGATGTATTTTATGTTGTATACTCAACCCATCTTGGTATATTGAGTTAGTTATTCTAGTAAATAGAAATCAAAACAATTCTAATTAATCCGATAAGGAAGCTGTAATTGAATAATTAAATACTTAAAGGGTACGTTATACCAAAAATTGGTGTATCAGACAAAAAAGCTTGAAGTTATTGGCTATTCCAATCTAGACCTCAGAGGTGATAAATATGACTAGAAAATTGACTTCGAGACACTTATATTATATAAGGTGCGGCTGCTATAAGCTGGGGAAGTATAAGGGTGAGTTGCAAGGTATATATAAGAAGTTGAGGATATAGATTCTAGCACGATTACTACTCATGTTGCTTGGATAAAAAATTTCATACTTGAGTTAAATCTCAATCTAATAGTTGGATCCGATCCATTAATATTTATTATGACAATATGTTTTGATTAATAGTGATGCGAATGATTCGAAAAAACAATACATTAATTTATGATATAATCATCCTTTAACAAAAAATGTTCTCGCGAAAGTATTTGTCATACATATTCTGGTTTGATGGAATTAGAAACTTTTGCTCGTAATGTTAAAAATAAACGAAAGTATATGTGAACTCTTCAAAAATTGAAAGTAATGAAATCGGGTGGGAGATGTCAGTTTACTATCATTTTAAATATAAATAAAATTATATATATGTAATCCCACGTATATTCAATTTTTTTTTATCTGAAATAATAATAATAAGAGAAATGTAAGAGGATGATGATGAAGGTTATTTAATAATAGATGAAGTAGGACAAGGTTTAAAGAGGGTGGGAGGAAGTTGGATGATATCGGGAACCATTGATGATGTGGCATTATAGGAATTTATTTTCCTCTCCCTAAATAAGGGGTTTGATTTTCTCTTCCCTAAAAATTATAGGGGATAGGGAGTCCTGTTGAAGCATGAATCGCAAAACTAAACTCCTATAAAATATGCACAACTAAGAAAAACTCCAAAATACTAGCTAAATAGGCTCCTAAACTGAAATATAAGGAATTTGAAGCAAAAACTTGCTCCAACAGTCTTCTTAGTCATCCATTAAAAATTTAAGAACTCGTCTTCCTTGCTTATGTTTAAGGATTGTTGAGTCATTTCTTATATCATTTTCTTAAATAAAATATTCACTTCCCTCCAAATTTATTGATCTTTTTCTCTTTCTTTCAATATAAAAAATGTAGGTGAAGTTTGAATTTAATAATATAATAATAATAAGGAGTATATAAGGAGTATTGTTGGAGTTGTCATTCCTTATAATATCCTAAATCATTTGAAGGTTAATTTTTTTATAATATTTATAAGGAACACATTAGAATTCTCTTCGATAGAACTCTTCAAGTTGCTCTAAGACAAATATAGGTAGGGGGTGTTTGCATGAGAGTTGATGTTAGTATCTCACTCGCACAGTTACACTTGTGAAACTGTTGATTCTGCATGCGTGTGAAGTGTGAACAGAGATTATTAGTGAGTGCTGACTGTTTAGAAACACCAAAGTTTTAACGCAAGTCAAAAGCTCTGTAATAGCAAATCCAAATCTTTCGATATCCATTGATTGTTAATAGCAATCTGGTAAATCCCATTTATAGAGATATTCATCAGCCTAAGCATCTCTAATCCACAAAAGTCCTTAGCTAAAATCTTAGGTGGCATACTAAAAATAAAATTTATAGAAAATATGTAAAAAATGTATCACTCAAATGGGTCAAAACCCTTTTCTATAATTTTAACCAACGTGATGACATTGACTATATTTGCTTAACCCTTAGACCTGTAGCAAATTTACACATCATCCGTTGCCATAATGGAATAATATTTTCTATTTTTAACAACTTTAAATAATAATCAATTACTATTTTTAGAATATAACCAACCATTATAGCCAATTCCATTGAAGCATTTAGCTAATTATCTATTTACATCAATATAGCCAATCAATTTAGCTAACCCCGTTGGAAATGCTAACCAAACAAAATTGCATACGACACTAATTTGACAATGGCAGTCATTTTTGTAATTGCTAGATAAAGAAAAATTCTGAACTTGCAGTCTCATAATTTATTAAAGTGCTAGATTTCCGGCCACTTGTGTCTTTCCTGTATTTATAAAAAGAGTCCTCTCTTGGTTAGTGTTTAAGTTGTCCTCTTTTAAATTCGTAACAGCATGAATATAGAGCAAAGATTGCCAGCAACCACAGGTTCCGCTGCTAAAGGTGGCAAACTTGAGTTTGCATTGCACGTTCTTCGTGGCCGATGGCTCTCACTTTTTGCATCATTTACAATCCTGGCTGGTGCAGGAGGTGGATATATTTTTGGAATGTATTCCTCGGAGATTAAAGCTAAATTTGGATATGATCAGAGCACAATCAATCTCATTGGATTCTTTAAGGATCTTGGTGGAAATCTTGGGATTCTTTCGGGACTGATCGCTGAGGTAACTCCAATTTGGTTTATTCTTTTAATCGGGTGGTCTCTGAATTTTGTGGGCTACTTTGTGATATGGCTTTCTGTTACTGGAAAAATAGCGAAGCCAAAAGTGTGGCAAATGTGTACTTACATGTGCATTGCAACAAATTCTCTCAACTTTCAAAATACTGGAGTTCTTGTCGTTTGTTTGAAGAATTTCCCTGAGAATCGTGGCGTGTTGTTAGGTGTCTTGAAGGGATTTGCAGGTTTAAGTGGAGCTATCATGGCACAAATTTACTTGGCCCTTTATGGGAATGATCCTCAATCTCTCATCCTTTTTATTGGATGGTTTCCAGCAGCACTCTCGCTGGTTTTCGTCTTCACAATCCGGACCATTAATGATGGTAGGCAGCCAAATGAGGTCAGAGTTCTGTACAAGTTTCTGTTCGTATCAACTGCATTGGCGTTGTTTATCATGGTCATGACCCTAACTCAGAAACTGGTGACTCATTTTCCACAATTTGCTTATGATGCAAGTGCTACTTTAATTTGTGTTCTACTATTCTTCCCTCTTGTTATCGTTTTTCAAGAAGAGTTATATCTCTGGAACCAGAAGACTATTCCTACTATTTCTAAGGATGTGAAGATCGAGATTCCACCACAATCTACAGTTAGATCAGAAGAAATGGCAAGAAAATCTTGTTTCTCTGATATTCTCGATAAGCCACCAAGAGGGGAAGACTACACAATCTTACAGGCACTATTTAGTGTAGACATGCTAATGGTACTAATTTCAACAGCTTGTGGACTTGGCTCAAACTTAACTGCTATTGATAACATGGGTCAAATTGCAGAGTCACTAGGATATTCAACAATAACCAAAAATACATTTGTATCTCTATTAAACATATGGAACTACTTTGGAAGGATATTCGCTGGTCTGCTCTCTGAAAAACTTCTAGTCAAATATAATTTTCCCAGGCCTCTTATGACTTCGGTCTGCCTCTTCTTGTCATGTGTTGGTTACCTCCTTATAGCCTTCCCTGTCCCGGGCTCAGTGTATTTGGCATCCGTAATTATTGGTTTCACATTTGGAGCACAGTTTCCATTACTCAATGCTATAATCTCTGAGCTCTTTGGTCTCAAGCACTATGCTACATTGTTCAATGTGGGGGGGTTGGCCACTCCCGTTGGTTCGTACTTGTTAAACGTGAGGATCACTGGAGCTCTGTATGATCACGAAGCAATGAAAGATCTTTCGAGGAAAAATATGCACAGATCATTAAGTGGGGAACTGACTTGTTTTGGGGCTCATTGTTATAGAACATCTTTCAGTATCTTGGCAGCTGCTGCATGTTTTGGAGCTTTTGCTTCGTTGATTTTGGTCCTAAGAACTCGAGAATATTATAAAGGTGACATTTACAAGAAGTTTAGAGAAGAAACTGAAGCACAAGAAGAATAAATACAAAGCCGCTTACCCTATTTGGGGTTTCATCTTGTCAATCACATATGTGCATTTATGGAATAGTACATAAGGATTGGTATGCCATCCATAAAGTTTAGGGAATAGAGTATGTGATATATTGACCATCTAAAAATAATTCAGGACTGCCAACAAACAGAAAGAATGTGAGTTATTTGGCTCGACCTCTAAAATACTTGAATTCGATAAAATCAAGCTTAATCTTGAAATTTAGTTGAATCCATCTATTTCCCTGTCAAACTCGAGCTCGATCTTCAAATTTTGTAGTCGAGCCGAACTTGAGCTATATATGAGTGTTCAACTGTCTTGTTTAGTCTATAACACAGCTATTCCCAGGCCACAATTCTAACAAGTACAATGATACAAGGCTCAACAAAATGAATCCAAAAGAACTGAATAGCATATTAGGAGTGATAGAATAATAAATATCCCACAAGTCTAACTGAACACGCTATGAAGAATGCGAGAAAATAAAACTGCTGAAACATCTGTTTCGTATACTATAACTTACCTTGGTTGTTAATGTCTCGCTAGATAATAAAAAAGGTTCAAACAAAAAGTGCAATCTCCCATATGTTTTATCTGCTTCCAAGGTCATGATTTTTAAACCATTTGTAATACAATGAGTAGACTTGCAGTGCCTGGGAGGGTGACCGGGAGACAATCATCCTTCTATGTAATATCAAGTATAGTATGTTGCTTCCGGATGGTTACCCGAGGTTTGAGCTAATGTGTTAGGTTACAATGAGTCTCAAGGAATCATTTCAATCCTAGAATGTGCATTACACATGAATTTGTTTTAAATATTTATTTTTTTTTTCTAGGAAGAAGGGTATTGATTTGGATGACATTTAATCTGATCACTACAAGCAGAACGGTTCACTTCCACCGAAAAAACTAGAAAAGGAAAGGGTAAAGGATCGAAGCTACATTATTGGCGACGATGATGACATGGGTGAAACCAATTTGTTTCGATGCTTTGAGGAATGTTAAAAAAGAGGCTTGTGTCCCCCATATGTTTTATCTGCTTCCAAGGTCATGATTTTTAATGTTGTATATCAATATAAGAAATCTGGACAGGAAAAATAAAGAACATAGAAGGAGACTAATTTTTTGTTTATTTCTTTGTGTCTGATACAAATACAACTCCAGAAAACCATATATAAACTGATCACTTTCATAAGTGCAGGTAACTTTTCCTCTCCCTAACACTTCACATTTCCATCAGTTTACAATTTGAGTTTACAATTATTAAGACACATTCATTTTATTAGATAAACATTGGAAGTTAATTTAATTATTTTCCAACAATGCCTCCCTTAAATTAGACTTGCTCCTTACTCCCAAGCTTTCAACATTTCCCTGGTATACTTGTAGCTTCGTGAAAATATCCGCCAAGAAATGTCACCTTAATTTAGGCCTACAATACTCAACATTAATGTCACCTTCATTTACCAGCTCCCTCAAGAAATGATAACGAATGCGGATGTGCTTTGACATCCTGCATAAGATGCAGCGATATATTCTGCTTCCATTGTAGAAAGTGTTGGGCCGCGCAACACCCGTTAACTCTACATTAGTATGATATTGTCCGTTGTGGGTCGTGGCTAAGCCCGCACGGATTTGTTTTTGGGCTCCTCCCAAAATGCCTCATATTAATGGAGTTGTTTTTGGCTACTTATATTCAAGATAATTCTTCTTTATCTTATCGATGTGGGACTTGGGTTGACACCCACTCTACAATCTCCCCTCAATCCAAGAACCACCAATCTTGTAACTCTTATACCGCCACCATTCATCTGCTGTTACGCATCTTGCGGGACACGCCGCCCGACCACCTCAGTGTCAGGAAGACTTTCGACACAAGTTGTCCAAGATCCCCGACCGTAGTTCTGGATAGACTCCCCCACACCACGCAACTTGCAGCCCGCAACCCCAGGATCAATTCTTAACCATCGGCTCTGATACCACTTGTTGGGCCGCGCAACACCCGTTAACTCCACATTAGTATGATATTGTCCATTGTGGGCCGTGGCCAAGCCCGCAAGGATTTGTTTTTGGGCTCCTCCCAAAAGGCCTCATACTAATGGAGTTGTTTTTGGCTGCTTATATTCAAGATAATTCTTCTTTATCTTATCGATGTGGGACTTGGGTTGACACCCACTCTACAGAAAGCGCCACAACCTGTTGTTTTTTTTAGCTCCATGATATAACACCAGTTCCAAGATGAAATACATAACCGGAAGTGCTTCTGCTATCATCAATACTTCCTGCTAAGCCACTGTCTGTATAACCAATAAGGTTAACAGGAACATCAGCCAATTAAAAAATTCCATGATCAACGGTTCCTTTAACATATCTCAGAATTCTTTTTGCTGCCTCCCAATGATTGGAATAAGGTTTTTCCATGAATCTACTTACTAGACTAACATCATATACAATGTCTGGTCTTGTGGAAGTTAGATACATCAAGTTTCCGATAAGACTTCTATAGATGGTGGAATTTATCAATCTGCCTTCACCTTCTTTAGATAACTTCAAACCTGTTATACATGGAGTACAGACGGATTTGCATTCTCCATTCTAAACTTTTTTAGAACCTCTTTTGCATAACTCTCTTGTGAAATAAAAGTCCCTTTTTTGGATTGATGTACCTCAATTCCAAGAAAATGATGAAGTTCTGTTAGGAATCATATTGTTTCTTGATGATAAACAAAACTACTCAGTAAAATTTGTATAAGTAAATGTACTTGTCAACGGATATCATGAGTATTCAGTATCCGTTGACAGGTAGCTTATCAATGGATAAGACTCCATGTAACATGCTTTATTGTTCTAAAGTAGAAGTTGATAGTATAGTTGTTACGTTTGAAAAAGTCATGTTGACTTTCAATGGATATGCAAAATAGGGAGGTTAATTGTAAATAGTCTATGCCTTGTAATTTTGCATAAGTGAAGATGTCATCAACTGATAAGATTTAGCCTTCAACGGATGTGCTTTTACTCATCAATGGATACATTCAAGACTACTTCAACGGATGAGTGATAAGCTATCAACGGATGCTGCACAAATCAACCTCAACGGATACAATGCCAATAATTAGCAGTTGACAAATGTGATAGGGACAGTCCTGACAGATCACATGAGTTGATGGAACAGAAAGAGCATGGAAACCAACAATTTGGGAAACTCTGAAGAAAAAGGAAACATTCTATTTCCATCTAGTCAATAGAGATGATTCTACAAGGACAATCAACTAAAAGGCAAATCATCACAAGGACCATTGGACTTAGAGTGAAAAAGCAAGCTTTTGGACTTTATCTACTGAATATTTTAAGTAGTTCAATTAGGCTTGTAAACTTGGAGTATATAACCAAGTGTAGAAATGTTTTTGTAAGCAAGACATCAGTTTTCAATTTTCTAAAAGCTTAAGCAATATTCTCTTGTAAATTGCTGAAGCAAAAAAATTGTAAGTGCAGCTATGTGTTTTGTTCAAAAACATCACAAAAATTTCTTCAAATAAAAATCTCTCAGGTGGAAAAATCAATCCACCTGAATTTTTAATTCTTGTGTTTATTTTCTGCAAAGTTTAATTTATGTTCCCGAGTTCTTTGTTTGCAAAAAAATTGGTAATTTTTAAAGGATTGTATTCAACTCCCCCCCCCTTTTACAATCCTGTGATTACATTGTTTGGGAATAACAAGTTATCCCAAAGCTGTCATTTCAAATTCCACCATCAGAGAGTGCTTAAATTCACTGAACAACTTCGCGTTTCAAGTAAAGATAAGATCATCAACATAGAGACTAACATCCATGAAATTTCCTTTAGAATCACTTCTAATGTAGAGAGTATGCTCATATGGACATTAGTAAAATCCATGTTTTTCAAAGTAAGAACTGATTCGACTGTACCAAGCTCTGGGTGATTTCCTTAACCCATACAAAGCTTTTTTCAGTTTATAAACTTTATGTTCTTCTCCTTTCTTGACAAAACCAGGTGGTTGATCGATGTAGACTTCTTCGTTGAGAAAACCATTTAAGAACGCATATTTTACGTCCGTTTGAAACACCTTCTAATTATTTTGGGCATATATAAAGAGAAATGAATAATCGAACAGTTTCAAGCCTTGAAACCGGAGCAAACACTTCCCTAAAATCTTCTCCTTCTTTTTGCTTATATCCTTTCGCGACCAACCTCGCCTTGTGCTTGTTGACTGTGCCATTTGGATTCATCTTAGTTTTGTAGACACTTTACTCCAATAGAATTTTTGTGAGGTGGAAATTCAGTAATCTCCCACGTTTGATTTTCTTCAATCGACATGATTTCATCATTTATTGTTTCCCTCCATGCATCTTCAAAAGAAATTGGATCTTCTCCTACAAAAAAGGCAAAGTATACAGTTTCATCTAACTCAACTTCATCAGTTACATCGTATAACTCACAAAGACTTCTTGTTTTGTTAACTGGACTTTCAGATGAACTTGATGAGGAACTTGGGGAAGACGGAGTATTTCCTCCTTCAAAATTTTCTACAATATTTTCAAACTGCAACTCTTGTTCGTCCTCACATTCAAAAGGAAAGATTTGAAAATTTTCCTTATTAATTTCCAATTCTTTAAAGAAGGATTTTTCATCAAACTGAACATCTCGGCTTATCACAATTTGCTTTGTCACTGGATTATACAATTTGTATGCCTTACTTTTTTCGTTGTAGTCGATGAAAATGCATTTTTCTGACTTGTCATCTAATTTATTTTTCAATACAGCGGGTATATGGGCGTAAGCAACACTGCCAAATACCTTTAGATAATGAACACTAGGCTTTTTACCATACCAGGCTTGACGTGGTGTGCAATTCTTGAAGCTCCTCATAAGTGACCTATTAATTAGATAAACTGCACAAGAAACTGCTTCGCCCAAAATTTTCTTGACAACATCTTTCCTTTTCATAGGCATCTAACCATTTCCATGATTGTTCTATTCTTTCTTTCACATGCGCCATTTTGTTGTGGCGTATGACGAATTGTCATTTCATGTCGAATACCATTATTTTTACAAAATTTCTCAAACTCATTAGAAATATATTCTCCACCACGGTCTGTCCTTAAAGTGTTAATTTTAAGCCCCGTAAAATTCTCAACTTCGGCCTTAAAATATTTAAACTTTTGGAAAGCTTATGATTTTTGTTGAACAAAATACACCCATACTTTTCTTGTGTAATCATCATCTTCTTGGAAAGCTTCACAAACACCATTAGGACGATTTATTTTTGGCAAACCTCTGACCATCATCTTATTTGAGAGCATCTCTAAATTTCCATATCTTAGGTGACCATATCTATCATGCCATAACTTAGAGACTCCTTTGTCAATACCAAGAAAAAAAGATAGCTTTTGATTTTGGAGAGTGACAGAAAAAAGGTTATTTGAAGCAATTTCAACTATAGCAATGACCTGATTTTTCTTTGACAAGTAACGCCATGTCACGAAAATGGATGTCATACCCCTTCTTCAGAAGGTGACCAACACTAAGTAAATTATTTTTTAATCTAGGAACATAATAAACTTCAGACATTTTTTCAATTTTGCCTTGTTTTGTTTTAAACTCTAATTCACCAACACCACTTATTTTATATGATTTTCCATCTCCAACTTTAACTTCCCCGTACTGATCTTCAAACAAACTTTAAAATAAATTTTTGTTACCTGTCATATGCTTGCTAGCACCGCTGTCAATGTACCAGACATCCTCTCGATCTCCTCCATGAGACACCAGTAACAAAGTTTCTTCATTTTGATGTTCCTGGTTCATATTTTCACTCACCAGATTAGCATCTTTCTTTTGTTCATCCTTGTACCAGCATTCATTTGCCATATGACCAGGTTTGTGGTAGTTGTAGCACAAACCTTTTTTTCGCGCCCACGTCTGATTTCCGCGCCCACGTCCTCTAGATGAACCTCTAAATTTTTGGTTTTATCTTGCTTCATTCCTACCATTTTCTGTGGATAAATAATTGCCTCTTCCTCCGGAGTTTGAACCTCTCCCTCTAAAGCTTTTTCCTCCTCTATGACTATGATCTCCTATTTGATTTTTAAAATCTGATTTTTTTTCCATCTATAGACAATTTACTATGAAGTGCTTGATCCAGCGACACTTCATTCTTCTTCCCGTTTAATCTTTCTTCGTGAGCTTGCAACGAGCCTGTAAGTTCATCGATGATCATCTTGTTTACGTCTTTAGATTCTTCGATGGCTACAACTATGTAGTCAAATTTGGAATCCAAAGAACGGAGAATTTTTTCGATGACACGAACATCATCTATGACTTCACCATTTGTTTTTAATTCGTTAACTATGGATAGTACTCGGGAACAATAAACAGAAACATGTTCTGACTCTGTTTTATGTAATCTTTCAAATTCACTGCGAAGAGTTTGCAGTCGAACCCTTTTTACCTTGTCATCACCTCTAAATGAATTTTCTAATGTCTCTCACGCTTGCTTAGTCGAAGTGGTAGAAGCAATTTTCTCCCAAGCAGCATCATATGATTATACTCCTTGATATATCCAAAACAAGGCTTGTTGGTTTTTCTTTCTTGAGCTTCTTAGATTTTCTCTTTGAGCTTGGTTCAGTCCTTCCTTATCTTCAACTTCCGTATAACCTTTTTCAACTATCTCTTATTCTTCTTGAGCTCCAAGAAAAGCTTTCAGTTGTATGCTCCATTTTCCATAGTTTTCTTTGGTTAATTGATGGATAAAAGAAAGAGGAATTGATGAGTTGTTCATTGTGATGAGGCGAGGCTTTAATACCAATATAAGAAATCTGGACAAGAAAAATAAAGAACATAGAAGGAGACTAATTTTTTGTTTATTTCTTTGTGTCTGATACAACTCCTGAGAACCATATATAAACTGGTCACTTTCATAACTGCAGATAACTTTTCCTCTCCCTGACATATCCATGAGTTTACAATTATTAGGACACATTCATTTTATTACATAAACATTGCAAGTTAATTTATTTATTTTCCAACATTTAAACCATTTGTAATACAATGAGTAGACTTGCAGTGCATGGGGAGGGTGACCGAGAGACAATCATCCTTCTATTTAATATCAAGTATAGTATGTGGCTTCCGGATGGTTACTCAAGGTTTGAGCTAATGTGTTAGGTTACAATGAGTCTCAAGGAATCATTTCAATCCTAGAATGTGTATTACACATGAATTTGTTTTAAATATTTATTTATTTATTTTCTAGGAAGAAGGGTATTGATTTGGAAGGCATTTAATCTAGAAAAGGAAAGGTTAAAGGATCAAAGCTACATTATTGGCGACGATGAGGACATGGGTGAAACCAATTTGTTTCGATGCTTTGAGGAATGTTAAAAAAGTGGCTTGTGTCCCCCCCTCCCGGTCTGTAAAAGAAATGTAATTATAAGTTGTAGAGGCACTACGTCAAATTTTGGCTTCCGTCACATCAAATACGTGTGGCTAAGCACTTTACGTCACGTTTTAATTTTTCAGCAAAGTGTCACCTAAGGTCGGATCATTTTACGCCCCCTACGGCCACACCCCAGCTGTGTGGCTGTAACTCAAAACAGAGTGACTAAAGCATACCACCCCTTGGGTCTGACAGCCCCTGTTTTAAGCTCAAAAGTGTGACTAAATACCAGCTTTCAGCCACAGGATGGGTCGTGGCTAAAGAGAATTAATAACGTGGCTAAATACCAACATTCATCAAAGGCTTAGTTTTGGTCGCACTATTTATTGGTAAATCGTGGCAAAAAACTTGGGTATGGCCACATTTTATAATTTTTCTGTGGTCGTTTGTATGTTTTATATACTATTAAACAACTGCTTTTAGTCACTAATAATTGTAGTAACTATCACCCAATATAATATAATATAATATAATATAATAGGTACTGTAATTTTTCCTCACAATGATAATATATTACCACCTGTAGATCCACGTGACTTGGGTAATGAATCTCGTGATGATTACTTTAGACAGGACTGTAAGGGTATTATTATACGTAATGCTAACTGAATCCGGTAATTATTATCATTATATTTGTCATTTTCCATGTTTTTTATGTAATGCTAAATTCTATTGTATGGTTAAATTCTATGCTCTGTTTGAATTCCTGTTTTTTTCTCCAGGTGTGTGCAAAGAAAGAGGCCTGATCATGATGTCGTCTTCAAATTCCTACAGCTCAAACCAAAATCGATGTGATCTGTGCTACTGTGGTCTTCCTGCCCGGATTAGAACATCAAACACACTTGACAACCCTGGAAGAAGATTTCGGGTGTGCCACAAATCAAGTTCATTGGTAAGCTGATGTCTATCAGTTTCATCTGTTTAATTTAATAAACAGCTTTTAATTTGAATTCCCTTTTCAAGTCTTCTGGACCCAAATGTTCGTTTTGGGAATGGATTGATCCTGAACCAGTTGGCATGAAGATCAAGATCCAGAAAGAAGTTGATGTTGTGAAGACTGACCTGCAAAACTGCATGTCAACAGTTGAAGATCTTCGAAAGGAGGTTCATGTCATACGTGGGATGTTGTATAATGTTATCATTGTCTTGGTCATTTTCTTTGTTTTTTATTTGATGAAGAATTAATATGTAATGGTGAATTCTAATGTTGGCCGAATGACATGGATTAGTTGAATTGTTCTAGTTTTAAGCTTCATTATCAAGTTTTAAGCTCATCTGGTATGCAACTTGGATAAATCAAGTTTGTGTTTGTCATTTCTGGTTAATCTGCTATACCAATACTTCATGTCCAGTGGTCAAATATTTTGCCACACCCAAATGTAATAATGTGACAGATCAGTTGGAAATGAGGATCCTCAAAACAGAATGCTCTGTTCCTGAAAACAGAGTACTTTTTAGTCACACAATAATACAGTCACTAGTTTTTAGCTGCCTTAGCGAACAAAGATCTGACATAATGCAAAAAACTCTACTTTTTAGTCACATATAAAATGTAGTGACCATAGGTTATTTCACATTTAGCCACATCACCGAAAATGACTGTGACCGTTTGGTAACATTTAGATACAGCAAAGAAGCGTCACTATTTTTTGTCACACTTCTATCTCTCAAGTATGACTATAAATGTTGGATTTGGTCAAAGTCAACAAAAAAAACATGCTGTTTCATCTCTCAATTGTCACACTTTTATAAATTGTGACTAAATCTGCCAAAAAATGTGTTTTCGGTCACTCAAAAAATAATTGTGTGGCTAAAACTTGGGACGATGACCTTTAGCCACTCGTTTTTTCCAAAGTGTCACAGCCCTTACTGTACAAAAGAGTGACGAAAGCCCAAATTTGACGTAGTGAGGGTTCTAAGTTATAAAGGGAAAATATACGCAGAAGATAAATCTGCTTTCAAGGGTCAGCACAATTTGGAAACGAGAATTCACTTGAAAACTCACTACAAAGCCAAATGAACCATATATAGGAACACACACAAATTAGTACAGAGAGATACCAGCACAATTGAAAAAAATGTTGTGACCACGAGTGCTGGTGTGTAGTTTAGGAAGAATTCGACATATATAAAGGTTTAGTGATTCGGATGCAAGGATACATCACATATAAAATGCTATCATATTAGATATCTGATTTTATATATTATTAATTTCATTTACAAAATTAAAAGTTTCATAAAACTTGAATGTTGAATCAAATGCATGATATTATCATCTTTCAACAGTTAAACAGTAAAAGACAATATATAAACCATCCATTTTACAATTAAATATGATCACAGTTACAAAAAAAAATACTATCTCAAGTATCATGACAATGCACCCTCAAACGATTCTAAAAAATTTACAGTTTATGTCATTTAGGCACTCCCTAGATAGGCATTGCTATAAACGACTCACCCTGAGAACCCCCCTATTATGAGATATGAGATCTAATCCTAGCCATTCATTTATAAAGCCTACATTCATCTCCCACCACTCATTAATTTATTAATGTTTAATATCGCACCACCCTCACTCATCCACCACCTCCAGTCACCGGCGACCACCAACTCCGGTGACTAACAGTAATCACTAATCACCAACGTCGTCACAAAAAATCACCATCGTCAAACAAAAATCACCACTGTCAAACAAAAATCACCACCATCTCCGGTCAGTAACTTTAAATCTTGTTCTTCCACCATCATCTCACTCCTACTTCTTGTTCCAACCCCGATCACCACCAATCTCCAATCTTCACCCAACTCCGACCATCACTTTCTAGCCATCCATAAATCACCAACATCTTAACAAAAATCACCAAAATAAAACGTAAATCACCTGTATTACCTCCGGTCATCATTTCCGGCCACCTTTAAATCACCACAATTTTAACAAAATCACCACATCGAACATAAATTTCCAGATTTAAACTATCAGCATAATTATAATCACCACAACTTCGCCATCAATCACCACCAGACCATCACACAGCCGCTACCACTGAACCTCCACCACCATCAAAACCATCGTTAAATTGATCATCAAAACAAAATTTAAACATAAACAATCAAATGTTCAAAAATCATCAATGAAACCCACCAGAATTTTAGTACTAGATATTCTTTATATTCATCGTCACCGCACCTCTATCAACTACATAATCACCAATCACCGTCGTACTCATCAACGATTTCATATCTGGAAACAGAATGGAAGATGATGAATATGTTAAAAAGTCACTTAAAGAGAAAATTGTGTATAGATATATGTATCTGTATGTATATGTGGGATAGGAATTGAGATTTTAGAGTGTTTGTGAAATAGATAGGGCAATGACATAGAGTGGTCGGAATAAACGTGAAAATGGGTGAGAAAGGCAGATATGAGAGAAAGAAATGATTAGGGGATGAATAAATGAATGGTAGAGATTTAAAAAATATTATAAATTGAATGGCTGAGATTAGATCTCAATCTCACTATAATATGGGGTTCTCATTTGAGTACAAGTCATCAATACTATTATATAATAGACGAAACATTAAAAGTTTGGTTGGTCGGTATGGTACGTTGTGATTTTACTTAATTGTCCTTAATTAACTGTACTTCGTGTTTTTACTTAATTAACCTTACTTATTTATAGAAATATACTATTAAATAATAATATTACCTATTTATAACCAATTACCTTTTTATCTAAAATACATTATTTTTTCTAACAAATTCCCTTACTTTTTCAAATATATCACGGGCAATTACCTTTTTTAACTAAAACATGTTTGTTTTTCTATTTTTCTTTACTAAAACACATCATTTTCCAAAAATATCATGGACAAACCTTTCGTTATTTATTTTTAAACCTATTTTAATATTATAATTATTTTTTTAAAAGTTTATCTATTTTAACATGTCTACTTATTTTTCTTAACAAATACAATTACTAAAAATAATAAAATATAAATAATCAAATATTTATTTATAACCAATTATCTTTTCAGCTAAAACACATTATATATTTTTTTCTAACAAAATCCATCATTTTCTAAATATATCACGGGAAATTGCCTTTACAATTTACTTTTTCTATTTTTCTCACTAAAATCCATTTTTTCCCAAAAATATCAGAGGAAACCCTTTACTTATTTATTTTAAAACATATTTAAATACTTTTAATTAATAAATTTTAAAACCTCATTTTCCAAAAATATCACGGGCATTTATCTTTTTAAATATAATTATATGTTACATTTTTTTATCTTTTCTTAATAAAACCCCTCATTTTCCAAAAATATAACAGGAAAACCCATACTTATTTATTTTAAAAGCTGTTTTAATGTTTTTAATTAATTAAAAGTGTTTAGCTATTTTAGCATGCCTACTTATTTTTTGCACAATTACAATTAATAAAATATTAAAAATAATAATAATAAAATAACAATCAACAATCCGTGCATCGCACGGGTTTTAAACTAGTATTATTAAAGCCGAAACATTAAAATTTTTGGTTTTTGGTTTTCGGTCATTTATTCTATTTAATAAATAATAAAATAATATAAAAATTGTAATTAATTGATTACCTTTTATAATTATTTTCTAAAAAAATCTACTCATTTTCCAAAAATATCACGACAATTACCTTTAAATTAAAACATATTACCTTTTATATTTGTTCTCACTAAAATTTCTATTTTCCAAAAATATCAGGTGCAACCCTTATTTATTTATTTTAAAACCTATTTTCATACTTTTAATTATTTAAAAAAGCTTACTTATTCTAAAATGCCAACGTATTTTTTTATCAAATATAATTAAAACACTTCTAAAAATATTACGGGCAGTTACTTTTTTAATTAAAACATGTTAGTTTTTCTATTTGTCCTTATTATTTGCCATTTATAATTAAAACACTTTTTTCTAACAAAATCTACTTATTTTTCAAAAATATCACGGGCAATTATTTAAATTAAAACATATTACTTTTTATATTTGTTCTCACTAAAATCTCTATTTTCCAAAAATATCACGTGCAACCCTTACTTATTTATTTAAAACCTATTTTATTTCTTTTAATTATTTAAAAAAGTTTACATATTTTAACATGCTAACGTATTTTTATAACAAATAAAATTAATAAAATTAAAACACTTTTAAAAATATCACGACCAATTACTTTTTTTTAATTAAAACATGTTATCTTTTCTATTTGACATTATTATTAATATTATTTTAATAAATAATAAAATAATATTAATAATGCCCCATTTATCTTCATCAACCCCATTTATATTATTTATTTATTTTTTCTATGTTCCAATTAATATTTAAGTTTCTAATTTTATAATTTATTATATTGATTTTTATTCTTTATTTAATATTTTCCATTCCCATTAATGTTTTTAGTTTGTCAGTTCTTAATCTCTTTTGTTGGCCCGTGCATGCACGGGTTATAGGCTAATTTAAAATTAAAACACAATTTTCTAATTGTTTCCTAACAAAATCCACTTCTTTTCCAAAAATATGAACAAGTTCATCCTTGCATCCAGAATACAAATCAGCTATGAACAAGTTCCCTTTCCTTACTCCTTCAAGAGCAGACTTTCCATTCTTCTTATGTAGGATCTGGCACTTCTCTTTATTAAACTGAACAGCATATCCCCTGTCATAGAATTGACTGATGCTGAAAAGATTATGCTTAAGACCTTCCACAACAGATACATTGTCAATGATAACATTTCCAGCTTCCAAACAACCATATCCTTCAGTTATACCCTTGATGTTAGATATGTTGTTCTTTTGCTCCAACTTATGAGTGTCTAATTTGGTCTCTGTTGTTAGAACAACTTTGACAGAACCTTTAGGCACACATTTGTTGGAATGGACAATCCCATTGGCAATGTCCTCAGTACGCATCTCTTCTTGAATAATAATAGAAGATTCATTCAGAGGTTCTGTTATAGATTCTTTAAAGAGAGGATCTTTAATACCCTTAAGCACATGTGGTATACTCCTTTCTTCAGCACTGACTCTATTAGGGGTATTAATGCTTAATTCTCCAATAGCCTCGTTATAGTCATAACCTCTACCAATAGTTTGACTAATAGCTTGCTTATTGAAAATCTCTTTAGCTGTTTTGCAAGAATTATTGAAAATCTCAAGTTATGTAATCTTTCCTTTAAGAATGGTTTCTAATTCTCTGTAACACTTAACCCTATTCTCAAGAAAAGATACTTCCTTTTTAAGTTCATCTTGATTAATGTTAGGTCCCGATAAGTTTGTAGAAGGGGGGTTGAATACAAACTATACCGTTTTATCGAATTTGTTCGTTTTAGAATAAAACAATTCAAGAACAAATTATGGCGGAATTAAATGAAACAAAATTCAAGTTAAATATAACTTATATTAAACTTGAAAGGTGTTACAAATTTGGTACTGATTACAAGATTGAATCTCAAACTAATTAAAACAAATCTAGAATAAATTCGACATGAATTTATCTATTTTTGTAAGAAAAAGATATAACAATAAACGATAGTTCGAGATACGTTATAGGGATAAAAATCCGCTAGATAGTCAAAGCAGTACAAGTAAATGATTTCTATTGGTTTGAATTTAACACTTTGATTCTAGAAATAATTTACAGATAAAGAAATGTCCACGGCAGAGTTCTTGAAAGTTCTTGACAGTGTCTTTTCTTTTGATGAAATGTTAAGTGATTAGTAATCTGTCTTGATCTTGATCTTTATAAAGCTAATCAACTTGAGTAAACAACTTGACAACTGCACGTGCATTTCTTCTGGAATGACTATCAAAATAGTCTAGAATGACTATTAAAATGCCTGGAATGACTATCCTTTAATACCGGAATGACTATCAGAATTAAGGAGAATTAATTTAGAATAACTTGAAATGAACTAGGATGACTATCGGGATGACTATCCCTTGATAGTCATTCCAGTTCATTTTTAATGTAAAATGACTTGGAATGACTACCGGGATGACTATCCTTGATAGTCATTCTAGTTCATTTTATTTCAGAAATTCTAATATAATTCTAATTCTATTTGAAATTAATTCTAATAATTAATTTATTTCATAAATTAATTCTGATGAATTAATTTATTCAATAAATTAATTACTTAATTTATTTGTTAAATTAATTCTGAAGAATTAATTTAATCAATAAATTAATAACTAATTTAAAACAGAATTTAAATTCTTACAAGATAGCAAAACCAATCCTTGAACCACTTAAACTTGATGAAAAATATACACTGTCTGAAGTTGACACTTGATGTACTGTCTGGTTCATAAGTGACTAACTCCAATGTTTGTTCTTCCTCTTGACTTTAAGTTGTGGTTCATTAACTGCTTCTAACTTTTTTTCAAGCTTTGTAACCTGTACATTTTCTGTCACACATCTGAAATCTCGGTCACTTTAATAAATCCACTTCCTTGAATACTTCACTGAGGCTTGATCAAATAATTGAACTTCTTTCAATGTAGAATTACTTCAAGTCTGTAGGATGACTTTAATCTTTATTCTTTTGACTGATATGATCTTCTGAGATTCCTGTGAGGCTGTGACAATTGAATTATTACTTACTTATTACAAACTTGTTTAAGTTGAGTTGCTCGATGTTAACAAATAGGCCAATACATATGCCTTTCAATTAACATGCACTAATCTTAATTCTTTAACCTCTTTTTCAAGAGCAGTGTTCTAGAGAATTATTCTATCATTTTATCTGCATGCACAAAATAAGGTACTAGTAAGATGATAAACCATTTCAGCGTCAGTGAAAGTTACTCCAGACATGTAGGAGGAAGATGGAGTTGAAGCTTTGTCTCCTATTGCCATGAATGCAAAATTTCCAACTTCTTCATCATCACTATTTGAATCATCCCAGTTTTTTTCTCCAGCAAGATAAGCTTTACCAGCCTTGTTCTTCTGATATGTATCATGAGAGGTTTTATTTTCTTGCCTTTGATTTCTATATTTAGTTGCAAAGTGTCCTAACTCATTACAATTAAAGCACTGAATTGTGCTTCTATCAACCATTCTAGTTTTATAGCCACCCCTTGTGCTATTTGAGGATGAAGAACCACCTCTCTGGAATCTGTTAGCATTTGACTTGAACTTGAAACTAGGATTTCTTCTGAATCTAAAGTTCCCAGACTTCTTCACTATCAAGGCCATTGATTCATCTTTCAACTGTTCAAGCTCCTCCATAGAATAGAAATCACCACCAGATTGACTTGTAGATGTAACACCATACTCAGCTACAATCGCATCCTGCTTCTGTGGGACTTCAGATACCAGTGCAGTAGACGTACTAACCACTCTTCCTTCCCTATAGATTTCTTGCTGCTGGATTTGTTCCAGTTCATAGGTTTTCAAAACACCGTAGAGTCTCTGTAAAGCATAATGTAACATAAGATGTAAAAGAGATAACTACAACTCAACAAAGGACAAGACAGACAATAGTATTAACATAAGCACAGGAATCCAGAATCAAAGAAGAAAAGGTAACTCAAAAAATCAAAATACGGTATGTATTCTTGAAGTCCGTAAACAGGTCACGGAAAGAAGTTCATGAAAATGTTCAAGCCTCAGTGACAGCAAAAGAAACAAGACTTTCAAGACGACAGAAGTATGTGAATGATTTAGGGTTAAGTACCACGGGATTCCAGTGATTTAATTGAAGCAACCAGGACGACAAAGGACTTATCAACAGCATTGAATTGAAGACATAGAAGAAGAATTGATCAAGTGTTATTCATCTGTGAACCAGAACAGTTGCCCTAGGTGACGGCACTGAAAAGATCAAGTTGTTTTATCGTCTCAGAAGAAATTGATACAGTCTAAAACTGAAACACCAAGAAGCTCAGAAAGGTTTTCTAAAAGGAACAAAGACATAATGTGATTCGATGGTTTTTCATTTATGAAAAACTATCGAATGTGATTCTAAGGAATCAAAATAAATTGAGTTGATGGTTTTTATTTTTTAAAGAAATAAAAACCATCGAAAGCTTTTCTAAGAAAATCATTAGATTCAATGAAAAAGGGAATTTCTTTTTCGATAGTTTTCTTTAAAAACTATCGAATGGAAAATTTCTATTAATCCATTCGATGGATTTCCAATTCGATAGTTTTCTAATTGGAGGAGCAGGTGAAGAAGTGACATTGTTGTCAGGTTGATGAAGATCCAATGGCCAAGAATATTCCATTATTTTTGGTTCGATGGTTTTTCTAAAATCAAGTCTACAATTACTAACAGAGGAAGTGTGTCTTCTTCAGTCGAGGTTATTTCATAGTAGCGATTACTGAGAGAGAAGTTTGAGCCGGAGAAGATCAGAAAAATTTATAGTGCTCAGAATTCTATCAATGTATTGATTGTGAATAACCTAGAACTCATTGAAGCTAATCTACAGATTAGAAATTGTAGCACCCCTCGAGGTTTATATTTATAAAAAGATATATTCCCCGAAACTTGATTTGGTTTGGTGTGTTTGATTTCTTTATAGAACTGAAAGATTAATCCGCGAACGAAATTGAATTATTTGTGAGTATCGTATTCAACCCCCCCCCCCCCCACTTCTACGATACTTTGGACCTAAAAATTGGTATCAGAGCTACTTGATTGATATACAAATCAGATCCGGTGAATGAGACCAAAATCAAACGTAGCGTGAAAATTCGAAGCAAATTTTTTAACTTTCTAAAATTTTCATTTAATTGGAATTTCTTGAATTTTAAACAATTTGAAATTTTCAGAAACCATGAGTGCTCCAAAGACAACCGCTGGTGTTAAAGTTCCCCCGTTTACTAGAGATGATTTCAGTTTGTGGAAGATGAAGATGCTGTTATTTATCAAGGCATCTAATCCGTTGTATATTGGCATATTAGAGAACGGACCGTTTGTACCAATGAAACCAGTTGGTGAATCTACAGCTCCTGATGGTAGCAGGATTCCTTCAGGCACCCAACCTAAGGATATTAGTGAATTTACGGATTCTGACAAAGAACTGATTCGATTGGACACCAGTTTAATGTTGATATTGGCGGACTCCGCAGACAAGGAAACGAGCTATCAGTTGATGAACTGTACAAGCGGGAAACATATGTGAGATACCATTAACTTAATAATGGAAGGAACTGAAGACGTTCAGGAAAACAGATTGGACATCCTGACTTCTCAATATGAAGCGTTTAGGTCCCTGCCATGAGAAAGTATAACTCAGGTCTTTGAGAAATATACTAAGCTTCTCAATGAATTGGCAATGAAAGGAAAGACCTATCCACTGAGAGAATCAAACAGGAAGTTCATGATGACGCTGCCCCATCATGTAGAACACAAGTCATCATCCATTAGGGAAAGAATTGACTTCACAAAGATGTCATTAGAGATGATCTATGGCAAGTTGAAGACCTATGAGATGGAACAGGAACAAAGGGTGATAATCTACGGATTAGGGACAGTGGACAGCAAGCACAATGCACTTGTGAGATCAGCAGCACTTGTAGTGGATGAACCAATAACTTCTGAGATTCAGGTTCAAACCCCTAGAGCTGGAAAGGAGGTGATAATAGAAGCTGAAATGGATTCTGTGAATCTGGATGTTGATGAAAGTGTTTACTACACCCTAGAAGAGCTTGAGCAAATGGAAGACAAAACCCTGGCGTACTTAGCTGCAAAGTTTAGTCATATTCGTTTCAATAGAAACCCTAAGTACAAGTTTAAGGGCTCAACCAACAGATTCCAGAAGAGCAAGTATTCACCTAGTACAGGCTTTAAGGGAGGCTACAAGACTGGCATGACTAATAGAAGCAAATCAAGATGCTACAACTGCAATGAGTTAGGGCATTTCGCCACTGAATGCCGGAAGCCTCGTCAAGCAAGAGACATGAAAGATGTCTATGGAAAGAAGGATTCTTATGATGAGTTGAAGAAGGAGAATGCCAAGCTTAAACAGCAATTGGAGGCATTCTCTGGAAAGCAGAAAGGGAAAGCTTATATAGCAGAGGGAAAGCACTGGGATGATACTGATTCGGATGAAGAGGAGGAATATGGAAATGTTGCTCTAATGGCTGACTCTTCAGAGGAATCACCACAATCATCTCAGGTACCTATCTTAACTACAATTGATATGTCTAACTCTGAGTACAAGAAAACTGTGCAAGATCTTAGTGTAGAATTGTTTAATGTACACACAAGCATGCTAGCATCAGAAATGGAAAATGCTAAACTAGTTCTTAAGATTAAAAAGCTAGAATCTAAAAATGAAGAACTTGAGCTTGTAGCTGTAACATTAGAAGATCTTAAGCAAAAGAATGCGTACTTAGAGAACAAGGTCAAGTGTAATGATGAGATAGAGACTATCCTCAGGAAGCAGATTTCAGATTTAGATTTGAAACTGAATGCTTTTAAGAATTCCGCTCTAGTGGCTAAGGAAATCATTGATACTCAGGCCATATAGAATAAAACTGCTATAGGATTTGACTATAACAAGAAAGCTGGTAAGAAGATTGTGGAATTCCCTATGACACCTTCAGTTGTCCAAAGGAATACTCCATATGTTCTTAAGAATGTTGATTGTCCAGTTTTTGTTAAGCCGTTTCCACCACTTTTTCATGAGGATGATCTTTTCATTAGACAAGAATTGCTTGAGGAGGATTTATTGAAGGAAAAAGAGGTAAAGACTAAGTTGCCTAGGAAATCAGTAAAAAATGAATTACCTAAACCTGATTTACCTAAAACTGAAGTAGGTTCCTTAGTTAGTAATGTTAAAAAGAACAGGAATGGGAAGAAGAAGATTGTTAATCAGGAAATGGTTCCATATTCTCCCATTGCATCTAGGAAGTTGTGCACTATTTGTAATTCTGCTGGACACCTTACACATGCATGTAAAAAGGTTAAAGTAGAAACTGCTAATACTTCTGAAATGCATAACATGTCTGACATGCCTGATACTCATGAACCCTGTGGAAAGAAAGAGTGTTTTCTATGTAAGTACAACATCATGCATGCTTATTTTAAGTTGATGAATGATAATAGCAATAGAACTAGTAATGTTAAATCCACAGATACTATGAATATCAAACAGGGTAAGACTAAATTGAATGTTACTCCTGTTAAATCATCTAAACCTTCAGGACCCAAACAATTTTGGGTACCAAAGTCCGCTTAATCAATCTGTGATTGCAGGGTAAGGTTAAAAGCTCAAAGGTTGTGTGGATTCTGGATAGTGGCTGTTCTAGACACATGACAGGTGAAGAGTCCCTGCTTACAGAGGTGGTTAAGAAGACCGGCCCGATTGTAACCTTTGGAGATGACAACAAAGGATTCACTACGGGATATGGTAAATTGAAAGCTGGAAATGTCATCATTGAAAACATCTCTCTTGTTGAAGGATTAAAGCAAAATCTTCTAAGTATCAGTCAGTTCTGTGATAAAGGCTACAATGTAGATTTCTGAAAGGACAAGTGCTTGATCACCAACAGGAAGGATGAGAAGCTTACTCTACTGGGAGTGAGAAAAGGAAATTTGTTTATAGCTGACTTAAGTTCTACCAGTGAAGGAGAAGTTACATGTTTCTATGCAAAGGCATCTTCAGAACAAAGTTGGCTATGGCACAAGAAGCTCTCACATCTGAACTTCAAAACTATGAACTCTTTGGTAAAGAGAGAGTTAGTGAGAGGGTTGCCCCTGATGGAATTCAATCAGGAGGGACTATGTGAAGCATGTGAAAAAGGGAAGTCAAAGAAAGCATCACATGGAAGCAAGGGAATGACAAGCATTACTGAACCATTACAACTGATTCATATGGATTTATTTGGTCCAATTAATGTTATGTCACTTTCAAGGAATAGATATGCATTGGTGATGGTGGACGACTACTCCAAGTACACGTGGGTGTTGTTCATACAAACAAAGGATGAAGCAACACAACTAATCATTGATCACATCAAAAAGATAGAAGTGGAAGCTAAGCTACCTGTGCGGACAATCAGATCAGACAATGGAACTGAATTCAAGAATGCAGTTCTAAATGATTTATGCTCAGAGAAAGGAATATCAAGACAGTTTTCAGCACCAAGAACTCCTCAACAGAATGGAGTAGTGGAAAGGAAGAACAGAACCTTGGTTGAAGCAGCAAGGACCATGTTGAATGAATCAAAACTTCCCACTTACTTTTGGGCTGAAGCAGTGAATACAGCTTGCTACACTCAGAATCGAACCCTGATCAACAAAGATCATGAAAAGACTCCGTATGAGTTAATGGCCAACAAGAAACCAACACTGAAGTACTTTCATGTGTTTGGTGCAAAGTGCTTTGTACTTAAAGATGGAGAACATCTTGGCAAGTTTGATGCCAAAGCAGATGAAGGCATTTTTCTGGGCTATTCTCTTGAATCTAAGGCTTTCAGGGTATATGTGATTGAAGATAAGAAGGTGTTGGAAAGCTTTAATGTAACATTTGACGACACCAAAAGACCAGGCCTGCAAACTGGAGAGAACTCTGAATCCTTGGTATTTGAAAATCTATCAGGAGATCTCTCTGACAATGAAGAAGTACATGAAGTTGTTACAGTCATTAATAATAATCATAATGATAATGATTCTGGACAAAGTGGTGACCAAAGTGGAGATCCTCAACATTCTGCAGGATCCACTAGTCAGTCTTCAGAATCAACAGATCAAACCGTCAACAACTCAGGGGGAGCAGGAGAAGGATCAACTAGTCACACTCCACAACATCTAGAACAAGGAGAATCATCAAGATCGCATCTGCCAAGACAAAGGGTATGGAATAGAGATCATCCCTTTCACTTGATCATTGGTGATCCGGACACATGAGTGAGAACTAGGAGAACATCACAAAATGAATGTCACTATTCTGGGTTTCTTTTAGAAACAGAACCTAAGAAAGTTGAAGATGCTCTAGATGATCCAGATTGGGTGATTGCTATGCAAGAGGAACTCAATCAGTTTGAAAGGCAGAAAGTTTGGAAGCTGGTACCCAGACCTAAGGGAAAATCTGTTATTGGAACAAGATGGGTATTCAGAAATAAGTTGGACGAAGATGGCATTGTAACGAGAAACAAAGCCAGACTGGTTGCTAAAGGTTACTCTCAAGAAGAGGGTATAGATTATGATGAAACCTATGCACCAGTAGCAAGACTTGAGGCCATCAGAATGTTTCTGGCATTTGCTGCACATTCCAATTACAAGGTATATCAAATGGATGTGAAGAGTTCTTTTCTGAACGGGGAGTTAGAAGAAGAAGTGTATGTGGAACAACCTCCAGGTTTTGAGGATTCAAAACTGGCAGACTTTGTGTACTTTCTATTCAAAGCTCTCTACGGACTCAAACAAGCTCCAAGGACATGGTATGACACTCTCTTTGAATTCTTACTTGAAAATGATTTTACAAGAGGTGTCGTAGACAAAACTCTCTTTGTCAAAAAGCATAAAAATGATTTGATATTGGTGCAAGTATATGTTGATGACATACTATTTGGTTCTACTAATGATGATCTATGCAAGAGATTTGCTAAGTTAATGCAGAGTCGTTATGAAATGAGCATGATGGGTGAATTGTCATTCTTTCTTGGACTGCAAGTATACCAAAAACAAGATGGTATATTTATTTGTCAGTCCAAGTACATCAAAGATCTTCTGAAGAAGTATCAAATGGAAGACTCATCTACAGCAAAGACTCCTATGCCAACTTCCACTAAGCTTGATAAGGATGAAACTGGTATGAAGGTTGACATCACAGGCTACAGAGGTATGATAGGCTCATTACTTTATCTCACTGCAAGTAGACCAGATATAATGTTTGCAACATGCTTGTGTGCTAGATTTCAGTCTGATCCTAAAGAATCTCATCTAATAGCTGTTAAGCGAATATTTAGATATCTTAAGGGGACCCCAAATCTTGGAATTTGGTACCCTAAAGATACAGGATTTGATCTTATTGGATACACAGACTCTGATTTTGCAGGTTGTAAGATTGATCGGAAGAGTACTTCAGGAAGCTGTCATTTTCTTGGAAGAAGGTTAGTTTCCTGGTATAGCAAGAAGCAGCATTCAGTTTCCACATCAACAGCTGAGGCTGAATACATTGCTGCTGGAAGCTGTTGTGCTCAGATCTTGTGGATGAGAAACCAACTCCGTGACTATGGACTTTTGTTGACAAAGATTCCAATATTTTGCGACAACACAAGTGTCATAGCAATCTCAAACAACCCAGTGCAACACTCGAGGACGAAGCACATCGACATCGGGTATCATTTTATCCGAGAGCATGTCATGAATGGAACTGTGGAGTTACATTTTGTACCCACAGAGGATCAAATTGCAGACATCTTTACTAAACCGCTTGATGAATCCACTTTCAATAAGCTGGTTGGTGAACTTGGGATGTTAAATCTTTCTAATTGATTTTGATTAGAAGTCAGTAACTGCAGATAGTCCTAGTAAATACATGAGTTTAAGAATTTCTATATCCTTAGGACTCGTGAGTTTATTTTCTGGAGCAATTCTCGTAGTTAGGATTAATATACTAATTTTATGTCATAATTATGGATGATATATCTTCTGGCATTTAATTGTTTATTAATTCTAAAAATTATTTAAGTGCTAATATTTGTTCTAAATATTCAAGCATTTATTTAATTTGAATTAATTTACTTTGTTTTTAACATTGTAGATTAATGCAGCATAATTGATTGGATATTAATTGGTTAATATCACTCAATGATATTTAATTGATTTTATTCTAAGAAAATTGTGAATTTTCTGTTAACAATTGATTTTGGTAAATTTTAAAAGATTTATTAAAATTAATACTTGACAGGAGATAAAAGTTTCTGATTCTTAAAACAAGAACATGTTTTAGGAATTGGAAAAGAAGCAAAAATCTTCGAATTTAGGAAATTCGATAGTTTTTCAAGTAAATAGATAAATCTATCGAAATTAATTTTCGATAGTTTTTGAAAAGGAAAAGAAAATCTATCGAAAACAATTCTCTATTGTTTTTGAGAATACTTTTAAAAATATATCGAAGTGAATTAATATTTTTCTATATTTAATTCTCGATAGTTTTTTTTAAGTTGTCTGAAAATATATCGAATGGAATTCACTTAATTTAATATATGAATTCTCGATACTTTTTCAATAATTACCTCGATAGTTTTTGGATTTTTCAAAGAAGTAGCTTTCGATAGTTTTTCAGAAGTCCGTTTCAAATTCAAAATTCTCATATACTTCGATAGTTTTTAGAAAACCATCGAGTACAGATGACCATTTTGCCCCTCTGAAAATCCATCGATAGTTCATTTAAAATCTATCGAACTGTAGAAAGACTACTTTACCCCTGTCAGTTTCATTTAGTATAAAACATTGCCTTGGTAAATTCTTTTCACTTTTACAGATCTGAAAATAACAAGGCTCCCGTTTATAATACTTACAAAGAGATACACACATATACAAGAACTCTATTCGATAGTTTCTTCAGGTTTAATCAAGAAAACCTTAAAAAATTACTCTTTGTCACTGTTGATTGATTTCTAACCGTGAAAAGTTAATCTTTTTTGAGTCTTTGGCACTTTCTGAGTAAGAAACCATCGAACTAGACTTTTGAATTGAATATTGGTTGTTATTCAAGGGTTCTAAAGTTGTTTAGTGTTCGAATTTGTGTGTTAGTGTGAAAAGGGGTAATATTGTTTTTAGGGTAATTTTGTTTAGGGTTTGATTAATTAGAACTAATTAATTAAATTTAAAAGGAAAAATAGTTTTGGTTTATTTAAATTTTCTGGAAATTTTAAAATGGCTGGAGAATTTATTATTACCAAAACTAATCATGTCTCGTTTCAAAACTTGCAATCCATAACGAACTTACAGTTTCGTGCATGGGCAGAGTTTTTGAACACACGTTCATTAGTGGCATATGTTGTGAGTACTCCCGTGGTCCTTTGCATCGATCAATTGACTGCGTTGTACACAACTGCCACGGATACAAGTGAGAATAATATAAGGTCCTTCAGTTTTGTTGGGCCAGGGGGCAGAACAATAAGGATGACGGAACATGATTTTAATAGAATCTTACATTTTCCTACAGAAAACCTTGTTCCGGATCCCACGACTGAGGAGATACATGCTTTCTTCACTCTCATTAGAAGTCAACAGCCTAACTTCTTTGTGGGAGAGTTCCTTAAGCATTACTTGCCAAAGGCATGGAACTTTTTCTTTCATACCCTAATCCATGTTTCTATTGCCAAGCTAACAAATCTACATGGTATTCCCTTATTCCTTTAAAAGATAGGGTTTGCCATTGCCAACAATAGGCATATTAACATTGGACGGTTACTGATTGATCAAGTAATCATATGCATGGGACCACTGGATGAAAGAACAAGCATAGATGACGATGTGCTTTGTTTCTATCCTAGGTTCCTACAGCTAATTCTCAATGATAACTTAATAGATGATGAGCGCGAGACATTCGCCGAAGAGGAGACCATGGAGTGTATGAAGATGAAGAGCAATGCCATAACCGCTCTGATAAGGAAGAACAACAGAAACTGAGGCAACTGTTGATACTTTATTTCAAACTTCCAAAGCGCCCTTTATTGATTTTTCTGATGCTGATTGGGCTACGCTAACAAAAGCTATATCTGAACCATTAGCTCAATCAATTAAGGAAGAATTGGTGTTCCGACCATATTACGGTCAGGTTCACTGGTTGAATGTTCTAAGAACCAAGGGTCTTCACAGACGTCGAGAGAAGGCTTTGACCTAAATGCACAATCTAAAGGGTCATTGTCTACCTCCCCAGATGGAACATATCTGGTTCCTGCGGGTAAAGGGTCTGACGTAGGTGCAGATCGGCAACTCGTTGACAATGAATCAATTATTATTGAGGAGTCAACTGAGGTAAAGTCTTCACAGACTATCGGGGAAGATTCGGGATCTCTGCTGTTAATAGAGCCTGTTTCTAACCCCCTAGAGATTCAAACTCTAGATCCTTCAAAGGATATATCATCTACGGATGATCAGCAACTTGGTTTATCCAAGGACGGGGACTTGCGAAGCCCCATTGCACCACCAGTGACCTCCTTAAGGACGGCTACGGTGTTTTCTTCTGCAGGTACATTGAGCACAAAGGGATTGAGTGAAATAAAAACACTTACACCTGGCCTGAGTGGGAAAGGTAAAATGATTCAAACACCGACAGAAACGTTGAGTGTACACCCAGAGCCAAATGTGAGGAGTGACACCCTAACCCTTCCAAATATTGATGATTTGCTATTACCGAGAGGTACATGTTCAATCCACCCTCAAGGAGATTATGGAGTTCATGGAAAATCAATGTGACGGGGTACAGTCTATTTGGAATATGTTGAGGAACCAACAACCCGGACCTTCACAGCAACAACCTAATCCTTCTACTACCTTTTACAATGAGGATAACTACATCGAGGATTCCTCAACTAAGGGGGAGAAAGTTGGAGAAGGGGAAACAAATGAAGTGACTAATGAAGGTTGGCAAACAACTGGATGGGGAGTTTGGGAAACCAATGAAGCTATTCCAGTTAGATAGTACTGGATTGAAGACATTGTGCAAGAAGAAGAAAGTGAGGAGGAATTTGAGATCTTGCAAGAGCAACCACTACAGGAGGATCATGAGCCATATTATCCAGAGCCAATAGAACATCCTATCTTGGATGATGATATGGAAGAAGAAGCAAATTCTCTATCACTGGAAGAAGAAGCTGCCTTGGAGATGGTAAAAGCCCAGGCAAGCTGAGAGAGAAAGACACCAAGCAGTTTTGAGGAAGAACTGCAGGTGATACTCATCAAGATTCAAAGAACTACAAGATTAAATGAACTGCTCCGTGAGCATGTTAAGGAGATCTTGATGAAAGTCGGTCCAGAGATTACTGAAGATCCTCCAATGGTTAGATTCATGACGAATGACTTGTTCAGAATCTGCTATTTGGCTGAGGACAAACTGAGAGACTACCCAAGTAACTATCTAATCTCAGTTGAGAAGTATCTTAGATCCACTGGATTCTCATCAACGGAGAAGGACAAAGCAGCAGACACTCTTAGAAGATTTCTAATGGAGAATGTTCCTTACTATAGGAAAAGAGTGGAAAGAGGATTGGAAGTGCATACCAGACTACCAAACATGCCAAAGCTAAACAAGAAAGATGTTAACATTGCATGGTTATGGGCTGGAGTGGGTCAAGAGGTTGAATATATTGGAAGACACATCCAAGGAGCAATCCTTAAACCTGGAGAACCACTGCACTATCTATCAGTGATTGATTATCAAGCTGCTAACTCCGATCCAATGATTGAAGAAGGTGAGATTGGAATGGACTGAAGATTGAAGCAAAGAACAAAAGAACTATCAGCTCAGACTAAAGGAGCAACGTCATTGTATAAAGTTTAATTGTTTTTTGATTTATGAAATCTGGAAATGTATATATATCTGATCCAGAATGCATTTAATATTATTACGCTGTCTTACTTTAATTAGTTTCATGTTTCCTTAGTTAGTTGAGTTATCCTCGAAGTATTTTCTTGTCGAACTCTATCCAATCAAATAGGGGGAGATTGTAAAGCATAATGTAACATAAGATGTAAAAGAGATAACTACAACTCAACAAAGGACAAGACAGACAATAGTATTAACAGAAGCACAGGAATCCAGAATCAAAGAAGAAAAGGTAAACTCAAAAAATCAAAATACGGTATGTATTCTTGAAGTCCGTAAGCAGGTCACGGAAAGAAGTTCATGAAAATGTTCAAGCCTCAGTGACAGCAAAAGAAACAAGACTTTCAAGATGACAGAAGTATGTGAATGATTTAGGGTTAAGTACCACGGGATTCCAGTGATTTAATTGAAGCAACCAGGACGACAAAGGACTTATCAGCAGCATTGAATTGAAGACATAGAAGAAGAATTGATCAAGTGTTATTCATCTGTGAACCAGACCAGTTGCACTAGGTGACGGCACTGAAAAGATCAAGTTGTTTTATCGTCTCAGAAGAAATTGATACAGTCTAAAACTGAAACACCAAGAAGCTCAAAAAGGTTTTCTAAAAGGAACAAAGACATAATGTGATTCAATGGTTTTTCATTTATGAAAAACTATCGAATGTGATTCTAAGGAATCAAAAGAAATGGAGTTGATGGTTTTTATTTTTTAAAGAAATAAAAACCATCGAAAGCTTTTCTAAGAAAATCATTAGATTCAATGGAAAAGGGAATTTCTTTTTCGATAGTTTTCTTTTTAAAAACTATCGAATGGAAAATTTCTATTAATCCATTCGATGGTTTTCCATTCGATGGATTTCCAATTCGATAGTTTTCTAATTGGAGGAGCAGGTGAAGAAGTGACATTGTTGTCAGGTTGATGAAGATCCAACGGCCAAGAATATTCCATTATTTTTGGTTCGATGGTTTTTCTAAAATCAAGTCTACAATTACTAACAGAGGAAGTGTGTCTTCTTCAGTCGAGGTTATTTCATAGTAGCAATTACTGAGAGAGAAGTTTGAGGCGGAGAAGATCAGAAAAATTTATAGTGCTCAGAATTCTATCAATGTATTGATTGTGAATAACCTAGAACTCATTGAATCTAATCTACGGATTAGAAATTGTAGCACCCCTCGAGGTTTATATTTATAAAAAGATATATTCCCCGAAACTTGATTTGGTTTGGTGTGTTTGATTTCGTTATAGAACTGAAAGATTAATCCACGAACGAAATTGAATTATTTGTGAGTATCGTATTCAACCCCCCCCCCCCTTCTACGATACTTTGGACCTAACAGTCTCTCTAATGAAATCTCACTTAAATCCCTTGTTTCTCTAATGGCTAAAATCCTATGCTCCAGATGGGTTGGAAGTGTCAAAAGAAATTTCTTGTTTATTTCTTTGACAGTGTAGTACTTTCCATGAAGGTTCAGATCATTTATTAATTTGTTGTATCTCTCAAAAACTTCAGAGATACCTTCCCCTGGATTTGATCTGAAGTGCTCATATGCAGAGGTAAAAATTTCCATTATATTCTCTCTTACTTCTTTTATCCCTTCATTAATTATCTCAATCGTCTCCCAAATATGTTTTGCATCTTTACAATTCAAAACATGATTGTGCATAATGGGATCCAGACAATCAACCAAAATTAATTGCAGGTTAGCATCCAGAGAAGCATCTTCATTTTCATCAGCTGTAAAATCTTTTGGATCTTTAGGATAAGTCCTTGCAGCCTGAATAACAAGGTTATTCTCAATACGCTCCTATTCAATAATCATTGGGACTTTTGGGCCTTTCTTCAATACACCAATATACTTTGGATTTGTCACTTGAAGAAACAAAAGCATCTTCTTCTTCCACATCCCATAGTGTTCTCTACTAAACATAGGAATTTTTACGGCTCCAACTTTTTGAGTAGACATCTTGAATTTTTCAGAAAAATAAAAATTCACTTGTTCTTGATAAATCCCAAAAGTATGGATCTTGATTTGTGTGTCAAACAGTAAGTTCTGATACCAATTGTTAGGTCCTGATATGTTTGTAGAAGGGAGGGTTGAATACAAACTATACCGTTTTCTCGAATTTGTTCGGTTCGTGATTTAACAATTCAAGAACAAATTAGTACGGAATT
Organism: Heracleum sosnowskyi; assembly: GCA_030848705.1. Taxonomy (NCBI): domain Eukaryota; kingdom Viridiplantae; phylum Streptophyta; class Magnoliopsida; order Apiales; family Apiaceae; genus Heracleum; species Heracleum sosnowskyi. Next base: position 64,659,711 of record CM061241.1, on the reverse strand, counting down.
AAATGAAACAAAATTCAAGTTAAAGATAATTGATATTAAACTTGAAAGGTGTTACAAATAAAGTACCGATTACATGGAATGATTATCAAACTAATTAAAACAAATTAGAATAAATTCAACATGAATTTATCTTTATTTGTAATAAAAAGATCGAATACTAAAAAGTAGTTCGAGATAATTTCGGGATAATGATATGCTAGATAGTCACACAATAACAAGTAACTAACTTCTAGTTGTTTAGATTTGACAATACAATCTAGAAATTAATTCACTTAAATTAATGGAGCTCAACAATTGTGTATGTTTAAGACAGTGAGAGAAGATGATACTTTTTTGTTTCTGTCTTAATTTCCTTAATTTCCTTGTATCATCTCGTGTATGTGCTTCTGTCTTTCTTTTTCTTTTTAAGTACGCAAGGTTGATTCAATTGGAAAGACTCTGCAGAAGACTTGAAAAGACTGTCAGGAAGACTGTCAAATGAACTGCAAAGACTCTCGGAAAGACTGTGATTTGTCTTGGAAAGACTATCGGCAAGACAAACAATTGAACTGGAAAGACAATCGGCAAGACTATCAATTGAATTGGAAAGACTATCCATTTGCCTTAGAAAGACTTTTGGTAAGATAATCAATGGCTTGGAAAGACTATCGGTAAGACTATCTTATATAGCCTTTCCAGACCATTTTTTAAATCTTTCTAGGCTTATATTAATTCTAATTTAATTAACTTCTTAATTAATTTAAGTAATAAATTCATTCTGATTGAATTAATTTATTGAATAAATTAACTAACTAATATAGTTAATTAAAAGATAATTAATACAATTTCTTGATAGCAGAATCATCCTTTGAACCACTGAAATTAATGACGAACTTCCACTGTATGATGTTAACACTCGATGTACTGTCTAGTTCATGAGTGACTAACTGCAATGTATGTTCTTCATCTTTTGACTTTAATATGTGGTCCTTTTCTATTCCCTTTACCAAACTCTGTAACCTTTAAACTTTTGTCATACTTGTGAAATCTCTGTCACTGAAAAGACTGTCAGGAAGATTGTCAAATGAACTGCAAAGACTCTCGGAAAGACTGTGATTTGTCTTGGAAAGACTATCGGCAAGACAAACAATTTAACTGGAAAGACAATCGGCAAGACTATCAATTGAATTGGAAAGACTATCCATTTGCCTTAGAAAGACTGTTGGTAAGACAATCAATGGCTTGGAAAGACTATCGGTAAGACTATCTTATATAGCCTTTCCAAACCATTTTTTAAGTCTTTATAGGCTTATTTAATTCTAATTTAATTAACTTCTTAATTAATTTAAGGAATAAATTCATTCTGATTGAATTAATTTATTGAATAAATTAACTAACTAATATAGTTAATTAAAAGAGAATTAATACAATTTCTTGATAGCAGAATCATCCTTTGAACCACTGAAATTAATGACGAACTTCCAATGTATGATATTGACACTCGATGTACTATATGGTTCATGAGTGACTAACTGCAATGTATGTTCTTCATCTTTTGACTTTAAGTTGTGGTCCTTTTCTATTCCCTTTATCAAACTCTGTAACCTTTAAACTTTTGTCATACTTGTGAAATCTCTGTCACTTTAAATAGATTGACTTACTTGAATACTTCACTGAGGCTTGATCGAATAACTGAACTTCTTCCAGTGTAGAATTACTCCAAGTCAGTAGATGAATTTAATCTTCATTCACTTGACTGATAATACCCTCTGAGATTCCTGTGACATCTAATCTAATATTTACTTATTACATTATTGTTTAAGTTGAGTCGAATCCTCGATGTTTACAAATAGGCTAGTGCATATACCTTTCAATCTCCACCTATTTGTTTGTTAGAGAATAACAACCAAATACCTAGAGGATCACTCAACTAAAACCAAGAAAAAGATGAGACTCTTAAGACTAAGTAAATAATAGAAAGTTCTGGATCAAAAATGACATTTCCAGATTCCACCAGTAAAGATAAATACAGGACAGATGTTCCTCTAGACTAAACATATGATAACATTGATCTTGTCTTGATTTACCTAAGCTTCCTTAACTACCCTGAAACTCCTCATTTTCCTTTTATATCTTTTTCAACTCCCTCTTCCTAGTTTCTCCCCCTTAGTTTTATAAATTTATTATATGAATAATTTTCTCAAGTTTTATTTATTTATTAAATTGTTTGATTCTTTTTAAAATGTCATTAAATTAAATATAAGTCTTTTACTAATTTTTAACTTTTAAAAATGTTTGCACTTGTCATGAATTGAACCTTGATCCTATCATTTAATAACGCTCCGTTTAAAATGACTATTATACCCTTGACGACCAAACCACAAAAACTTTTTTATGCTAATTATATATAGGATATAATTAAAGATAATTTTGTAAGATTCGTGCGGGCTGTAAAATCATTTCAATCTAATTTTTAAATCTCAAGATAAAGGCCTAAAGAGTAAAATGGGTGTTTAGAACCTAATATATATCAATTTTGTATTTTAGCTTCGGTATGACTTTTTAAATATAATAATTTTTACATATTTTAATTGATAAATTACTTCTTTGAAAGTTCAAAATTCTTTTGACAACATATTGAAAATAAATATTTATATTTTTAGAATTAAAGATATTAATGGAATTTAAAATATAGAAATTATAAATAAAAATATTATAATTTAATATGATAATAAATATTAAAAAAGATCGGGTGCATTGTAATGAAGTGTTATAAGCTATTGCATAATAAAAATAAAAAGATAATATAAATTTATTATCACATATATAAGATTCGATATTCACTAATAGTACACTTAGAATTATGTCCTATATATTATTAGAGTAAAATGGATAATTTTAGAGTATTACCAAAGATTGGTTCAATAGTCACTACTAACTAATATTAAATAAAATATTTATAATTCCAAAAATATTGACAAAGATGCAAGTTTAAATTTACATATATAACATATTAAATATTATATTATATTGTCAAATTAAGAATGAACAAATATTAAATTTTGAAATAAATTAATCATTCTAACAAAAAGAAGTTCAGCACTGTATTTTCTTGCAAAAAGTCAGATTCAAGTGGTGTTTCTAAAATTGGCATGGAAGCAGGTTTTGGAACTTGAATATTGCAACGTGGATGGAATACGTTCGTGCAATTGGTTACATTCTTGAAATCACATAATTTAATATTATTTGTCGTTAAATTAATCACCATTATGTATCGACTAATAATAATATCAAGCGTATCTTATTCGACTAAAATCAATGTCCAAATATTCAATAATTATTAGCAATGTATTTTAATCTTATATTTAATATTCTAAATATGTGAAAATATGTTTAAGATTCAATTTTCATCAACCTATAAAAATCTAATATATATAGTTCTAAAACATCAAATTTGATATTCAAATCACATCAATAACAATGTTTATCTATACTAAATTATAATAAGTGAAATACGATATAATTTATATTTTGATTAACACATTTTTTTGTTATTCTTTAATGTAATTGATCTTAAATAAAATTAATAATTAAAAAATTGCAATATATTTCTTAATAAAACGAGTATCAATTATCTTCTTCTACAGACCCAAATTCTACAAAACTCTGTACTCAATTATAATAAGTAAAATATGTTATAATTTGTAATTTGGTTAACATATTTATTTTCGGTAATCACTTTTCTATTTTGATATCCTTTAATATTAATTAGAATTAAAAAAAATAACAATAAACAAATTGCAATATATTCGTTAGTAATTATCCACCGGGTATCAATTAACTCAATTCTTTTGAAGACCCAAATTTTACAAAACTCACCAATATAGAATATTAAAAGTTATTATATACCGAGATTTAAGGTTAAATTTTAAACTAGAATTTAAATTCATTGAAACTTTCCTCATATAATTTTATTAAACAGTTAACCAGTCAAATGTCAATACTAAATTTTAGACCAATCACAAGAGCCCAAAAACTTTTCTCATATAATTTTATCAACAAATTGTAGTTAGACTATCCATATAACGCAATTAACCAATCAAAATTCAAAATTTAATTTATTTTTAATTAGAATTTAAATCTATTAAAACTTTTTCTCATATAATTTTATTTATCAGGGGTGGGTTGACTGACTATCCATACAACTTGATTAATCAATCAACATTCAATAATTATTTTGGTTTTAATTAGAATTTAAATCCATTAAAACTTTACTCATATAATTTTATTAATTAAAGGTGGTTGGACTATCCATGCGATAACCAATCAAAATTTAAAAATTATTTTGTTTTTAATTAAAATTTAAATCTATTGACTATTATATTTATATATTTCAAAACATTTATTATCAATTAAAATTATTTAATTTTTTATTAGAATTTAAATTATTTATGATAATTATATACTTCGGGATTTTGATCGTCAATTGTATTATATATTTAATATAAAATCGTCTATTTTTTAGATTAACTTCTAACCCGACACACTGAGTTAGAAAGCACTACAAGTGTATATATATATATATATATATTATGACTTTAATCAATAATTTATAATTTATATTTTTTAATTGTTAAATGTCGTAATTTATGGTTTTTACACAGAGATGTGAGGGTAGTTATCTATTATTTATTGTAAAGTCAAAAAAATCCGATGTTAATTCATTATATTAAAAAATTTAAATCCATTCACTATTATATTTTTGTATTTCGAGAATTTGGTTATCAACTATAATTATTTTATTTTTAATTATAATCTAATCTTTTATTATATTTATATATTTTGAGATTACGATCATTTGTTGTACTATGCGTTTCATAAATAATCGTCTATATTATAGATAAATTTCTAATACCACTCTATGATCTAACACACTTAATGAGAAAATATTTTAAGTATATGTACAACTTTTACAACTTTAATCTATAATTTATGTTTTTGTTTATTAAATTGTTAAAGGTCATAATTTTAGGTTTTTATATAGATGTGAGGCTAATTATCCAATATATTATTTATTATAATTAAAAAATTCGATGTTAATCAATTTTGTTAAAAAAATTAAAGAAAATGTAACTTAATATATTAATAAATACTTGAAGCGATTGATTTTATTTTGTGGATCTTTTGTGTATAAAAATTATTGTAATCCTTCACTATAATGCTTGAGTCTAGATGCTATTTACTTCACCAATCAGAAAATATTAATTATTTTAAGACCAATCAAAACCACTGCTAAATTTTAGACCAAACAAATTAATTTTTTTTTTCTTATTTATAATTCTCATCCTATTTTAATAATCATGATTAGTTGACAACTAGTTTGCTAAGTCGCGCTTCACAACGATCTTATAATAGTTTATCTAAAAAAATTACAAATATTCTACAAAACCTTTTTTTGAATATATTTCTAACATTAAGTTTCTTTTGAATTTTTTGTGTCGTCTTGATCATTCACAAAAATTCTGAATAAATATCGAAAAAGGCAATTATTTAATATTTTCATTATTTTAATATGATGTTGAATATTATAATACTGATTACCATTTATATTTTTCCCAAAATTTAAATTACAATTTAAATATTTAAAAGAAATAACATAATATCAATATTTAAGTCTAACATATAATTCGCTGCTCCTAATGAACCGACATCCGTTTAAAGATGTTTCCTCCCAATGAGTCATTTTTTTGTTATTATCAAATTTAAGAGACGACACATTAATTTACTATATAAATTACATGATTTCGAATTTGTTTTGTATTCTTGACATATTATACAATAGTTGAAACACTTACCTTGATAGACTTAAAGATGAGTTTTCAAAATTTTCTTTTTGAAGAACTTTGGACGATTATTGATGAGATGTACAACATTGAAGAACTAGAGAAAATTCGAGAAAAAGCACACAAAAAGAGAGAATTATTTACCAAAACTTCTATCAAAATAATATTAAAACTAAATTAGATGGCGTATAATCTCCACCTTGCAGTCTAGTCTATAATAGGGTCTGAGGAAAAATAAGGAGATTCGTGTGAATCAGAATTGATAGAATTGATATGTGTAAAATATCATGATACATGCATTGACTTTCTTGCTTTAATAATACAACTAATATCATCAATTTTCTCTTTGTAGCAAGAACATTGACATCGGTGTTCATGTATCTTTCTTAAAACAAAATTAATCAAAACCAAGAGTAAAAGAGTAAAGGTTCGGGGTATGAAAATATAAATATTATAAATGTAAACACAAATATGAGCTCGATGAATAATAGAACAAAAATTTTTAGACTAAATATTTGTTTATATAATCGTCTGAATTCCTAATAAAAAATTGACATCTTCTTCATTTTCATAATTTCTTTATATAGATTATAAAATTTAATTAAGTTGATAATTATTTGATTATAGATATAGTCGATTAATTAATTGTAGAATTAATTTTTAGAGTACTTCTCTTTTATAAGTATTATCTTTTCTGCAAATTAGGAATTAAAAAGGAAATTTCAAATTTTAATATTTAAAATAGAGGTGCTATACAAAAATAGATAAATTGGATTCGGACGATTTGAGAGCTCCCGCATATTCTATTTTATATTATATAGTTTATTAAGCCGCGCTTCGCAACGGCTTTGTAGTAATTTCTCTAAATTTTTCTTAAAACATTTCTACAAAATATGATTTTAGACAAAATAATATCTTTAACATAAAATTAAGATTTCTTTGAATTCTCCATTTTGTCTTGATCATTTAACGAAATTTTTATTAATTATATAAAAGGGAAATTGTTTAATATTTTTCATTATTATAATATTATATCAGTTATTAATATATTTATCACCATTTTTATTTTTCTCAAAATTCATATTTCAACTTCTATTTTAAAATACATAATATAACATCAATAGTAAATTCTAGCATATAATATGCTCTTCCTAATGAATTTTTCTCTCATTAAACATGTTTCCTCCAAATGACCCATTTTCTCGTTGTTACCAAATCTAAACAAATAGCAAACTAATTTACTAAATAAATTACATAATCTATTAATCAATTTTATTATATCATAAAATTTAATTTAAATGTTTTTAAAAATTCTAAATTTTATTATTTAAAATGTAGGTACCCGAGAAAATTAATGAAAAGAAAATAAGACTTGTATATTTTATTTTATTATGTAAAAATTTGTATTTTCTGTAAGTATTATCTTCTATATAAATTGAACGTGAATTTTAAAAAAAAAACATTATGTGAACATAACTTTTAATATTAAGATGATAAGCTGATTACAAGATAAATTTTAGAACTTCAAGAAAAAATATATGAGAATATTAAGATGGTAACTTTGAGTTCAATAGAAAGTTTAAGAACAACATGGTAATTTGACCTAAAGATAGTAATTTGACTTAAGAAGAAAGTTTAGGAGAGTATAAGGTAATTAAAAATTTCCATTACTAAAGATTTAAACACTACGCCATAAGTGCTCATACGCAATGTTTTTTTAATGTGGCTGTAGACGAAAAAATCATTGTATTAAGCTTGGTTTTCAAAAATGCAACACAAAACGGGCGTTGCATCCGCGGGCGTGGCCTTTGTTATGTAAGGCAACACTTTTTACCATCTACTGCAACGGAGAGAAAACATTACAATATACGTGTATTGCAACACCAAAATCAAGGAAATGCAACACCATAGAGTGTTGCCTTACATTTAATATGCAACACCAAATAGTGATACATTCTAAAGAGCACTTATGGCATAGGGAAAAGACAATTTAGATATTTTCTAACATTTAATATTATTAATTCAAAATTTTGAGAAAAATAGATTAAGATAATTTGAGAGTCGCGAAGATGGTGGCGGTGAGGTGGCGCCTCTCAAATCGCCTCATTTATTATTTTACTTGATTAAAAGATAGTAAAAAAAAGTAGTAAATAAATTAGACTCGTATAGTAAGTTTAGGAGAATATTTAGTATATTTAGCTTCCTCCATTAGAAGATAGTATGAAGGAATTAGTAAATAAATTGAACTTGAAGTGAAAGTGAAAGTTTAAGGAAATATTAACATAACATATTTAGCTTCTTTCCTTGAAAGATATTAAAAAAGAAATTAGTAAATAAATTGCATTAGTAGAGAATGTTTTGGAGAATATTAACATAGTATGTTTAGTTTCCTTAGTTAGAAAATGGTAAGAAGAAAATTTAATTTTTATTAATCCAAAATTTTGAGAAAATTAGAAAAATAGATTTAATTTTCTACATTAGTAAATATTTAAAATACAATTGAAATATTTTCTAATAAAAAATTTAGGAAAATATTAAAATTGTATATTTTGTTTTCTCCATTAGTAACAATTTAAAAGAAAATTGAGATAATTTCTAATAAAAAATTTAGGAGAATATTAAAATTGTATATTTAGTTTTCTCCTTTAGTAAAGATTTTAAAGACAAGAATATTAAAATTGTATATTTACTTTCCTCAATTAGTTAAGATTTTCGAATCTTTAATATTAATAATTCAAAATTTTGAGAAAATTAGAAAAATAGATCGAAACGATTTGAGATGCGACACATCACCGCCCTCGTCTTCTCCTTTATATAAGTATATTGATTCTAATTTAAATCCATTAATTACTTGATTTAAAATATCCACGTATTACATATTTGTTTTAGTCACAAAAAAATATTTGTTAATAAATAACTTTTTATTTAAAATTATTCACAATTATATTATCATATTTATAATTAAAGTTTTATAAATATTTATTAATCAAATAATTTAAATACTATTTTACATTAAATGCGATATTAATAATTCAATTTCAAGTTTAAAATTTATAATGCACAATTTTAATAACTATTTGTTATTCATTTATTTACATGCATATTACATTAATTATAAAGATTAATAGTTACATTATTGTATGCTTTAAATAAATGTTAAAATTTTAAAAGGTGAAAACCCATTTTAATATAATATTTGCCTCAATTTATCAATCTATAATTATTTTAAATTTGTCTCATTTGATTGGTAACTAAGCCGTCTTTTACGCCGATTTAAAATAATAAACTATGTAGATTTAATCATATTTAAATTTTGAATTATTTTAATTCATTTGTAATAAAGTCATACTTAAACGAACACATCATCTTCTCAATTATAATTATTTTTAATTTAAACAAAATTAAAATTTAAAAAGTAAAAGAAAATAATTTTAATACAAAATATGTTGACGAAATATTAAAAAATCAATTTAACGATGTAAAAATAATTTAAAGCTATCTTACATAAATTACATGTGGGGTCAACTAAATTGTTTTTCAAGCCGTTTTAAAATAATATTAGCAATATAAATTCGATTAATAACATAAAATTTTAAATTATTTTAATTCATAAGTACCTTTTAAAATTGTACGTGAATAAATACATCATCTTTTTAAATACTTTTAATTTATTAATAAAACATATTTTCACATTAGCTTGATAATATATTCTATATAAGCATATAATGGATCTCTGAAATTCAGATAGTAAACCGGTACGTTACTTCTTCTTCGAAAATATTTTCTTCTTATCCGCTTTACTATAATTATATATAATTATATTACGTTTAGGATACTCGTCTATATTATTAATTAAAGTGAAGTAGTTCAAACATTGTGAAGTGGTGTGGTCAAAATCATCAAATGTTGACGAGAACCTTTGTGGTTAAAGGTAATATCATATTAAATGTAAGTTTAAAATTTATTCTAATGAATTTAAAACCTTTGTCATAAGAAGAAAATGAAAACCAGTATCCTGAAAATATCAAAATAATATACTTCGCCTCGAATGTTAGTACATATCAATACAATACAATATACTTTAAATCTTAAAATATACATGATTTATTCACTATATACAATACAGTTAATCCCAAATGACCTAACAGGATTGTAGAAGGGGGGGGGGGGGGTTGTTAGGTCCTGATAAGTTTGTAGAAGGGGGGTTGAATACAAACTATACCGTTTTATCGAATTTGTCCTTTGAATAATTTAACAATTCAGAACAAATTAATGCGGAATATAAATGAAACAAGATTCAAGTTAAATATAACTTATATTAAACTTGAAGGGTGTTGCAAATACAATAAGGATTACAAAGTATTTATCTCAAACTAATTAATACAAATTTAGAATAAATTCGACATGAACTTTTCTAATATTTGTAATAAAAAGATCGAATGCTAAAAGCAAGTTCGAGATAAATTCTAGGGATAAAAATCCGCTAGTTAATCAAAGAAATACAAGTAATCAACTTCTAGTGGTTTGGATTTAACAATACAAACTAGAATTAATTGCTTGAGAAGAAATGAGATCAAATGCTTTCTTCTTGCTCTTGAGAGAAATGAGTCTGTTGCTTTTTCTTTTTTGTAAGATATGATGTTCAGTTGCTTTTTCTGTCCAGCACTACCTCGGGTCATATCCAATATAATTTGCCTTGTATGACCTTTTATTAAATCAAAAATGATTTAATAAAACAATCAAAAACACTTGTATGACCTGAGGTTTTTCTACCAACTATTCAGTAGAACCTCCAAAAGCAATCTTGTATGACCTTTAATAATCATTCTGTATGACCTATTAAAGTAATCTATATGACCTATGTAATCATTCAGTAGAACCTAGCAACATTAAAAGAGCAGGTCATACCGAATTAATCATATAGGTCATACCGAGCTTTCTTATACAGGTCATACTAAGTTTTATAAAACAGGTCATACCGAATTTCTCAACCAGGTCATACCGAGTTTGATTTCAGAAAATCCTTTTAATTTATTTAGTTAGATTAAATTCTAGATTAAATTAATTCTTTTATAGAATTAATTTAATAAATAATTTAAACAACTAACTTAATTAATTTAATAAATAAATTAATTCTGATAGAATTAATTTATTAATTAAATTGAATTAATAAATCAAAGAAGATAACTTAAAATCCTTGCATTCCTCTATCTTCTGAAAACCACTGAATATAGATGATTTAATTCCACTGATTGATGTCGTCATTCGATGCACTGTCTGGTTCATGAATAACTGACTTCAATGATAATTCTTCATCTTTAAAACATTTAAAGTTGTGGCTTCTTTTCTTTAGCTCTGAATAAACTCTGTATCCTGTACTTCTTCTGTCACCAACTGGAAATCTCTGTCACTATAGTAAATCCACTTTCTTGAATACTTCACTGAGGCTTGAACAATAAATTGAACTTCTTTCAATGTAGAATAACTTCAAGTCTGTAGATGACTTTAATCTTCAATCTCTTGACTGATAAAACTCTCTGAGATTCCTGTGACCTTTAATCTAATATTTACTTATTACATTCTTGTTTAAGTTGAGTAGAATCCTCGAATTACAAATAGGCTATAGAATATGCCTTTCAATCTCCCCCTATTTGTTTGTTAGAGAATAACAACCAAATACCTAGAGGATCACTCAACTAAAACCAAGAAAAAGATAAGACTCTTAAGCCTAAGTAAATACTAGAAAGTTCTGGATCAAATATGACATTTCCAGATTTCACTAGTAAAGATAAATACAAGACAGATGTTCCTCTAGACTGAACATATGATAACATTGAACCTGTCTTGATTTACCTAAGCTCTATACATATAACATTCACAAAACAGAGCTAACTTTCCTTTACTCCCCTGAAACTCCTCCTTTTCCTTTTATATCTTTTTCAGCTCCCTCTTCCTAGATTCTCCAAATTTCTCCCTCTTAGTTGAGGAATTCTCTACAGATTTAACTTTATGAGTCTCTGAAGCTAGTAGGAGTTGAGATAGTTGATGGAGTTGATATTGGGAAGTAAATTTATCTTCAAAATTTCCTTGAGTAGTCCCAGCTGATTGTTGACAGAGGTGGAAGAAGAAGACCGCTCAACCACTTGTGCTTGCAAAAGTTCTTTATCAGCCTGGGTTTTGAATACTTGTTGAAAGGCATATGCTATAGCCTATTTGTAATTTGAGGATTCTACTCAACTTAAACAAGAATGTAATAAGTAAATATTAGATTAGATGTCACAGGAATCTCAGAAGATTATATCTGTCAAAGAATGAAGATTAAAGTCATTTACTGACTTGGAGTAATTCTACACTGGAAGAAGTTCATTTATTTGATCAAGCCTCAGTGAAGTATTCAAGAAAGTGGATCTATTTAAAGTGACAGAGATTTCAGAAGTGTGACAGGAAAAAGTACAGGTTACAGTCCTTTGTTTAAATAGAAGGAGAAAAGAATCACAGCTTAAAGTCAAGTATGAAGAACAACCATTAAAGTTTGTCGCTCATGAACCAGACAGTACATGGAGTGTCAACGTCAGCCAGTGGAAGTTCGTCATCAATTTTAGTGGTTCTAAGAATTAGTTTAATTCTCTTTTAATATTATTCTATAAGATAATTAATTTAATCTATGAATTAGTTCTTTCAGAATTAATTCATATATTAAATTAATCAATCTAGATCTTAAGTAATTTAATGTATAAATTAATTCTCTAGAATTAATTTATTTATGGAATTATTTAAGTCAATTATTTAATTTATTGAATCTGTGAATTAATTCTAAAAGAATTAGTTCATTTGTTAAATCAATTAAAAGTAGAATATATATTAAATCAGAATTGTTTCTAATTCTTATTCTAGTAGTTCTATCATTTCTATACTAGTAGTACTATCCCAGTTAGTACTACCGATAGTACTACCAATATAAATGGATAGTACTACCAAGTATATTGGATAGTACTACCGTGTATATACAGGAAGGCTTTGTGTTGGCGCGTGGAAATGATTTGAGTGACTTGTTTAAATACAAGTCATTGTAATCAATACAGGACACCACACACAAAACAAACAGAAGATAGAAAGATAAAAGCATCAAACCTCTTTACTTCTGCCATTGAATAGAAGCAACTGTCGAAGCTTTATATTCTTCAGGAAATTAATTTCTAGCAGTAAATGTACAATCCAAACAACTAGAAATTGATTACTTGTATTGCTTTGACAATCTAGCGGATCATAATCCCTAGAATTTCTATCGAACTACTTTTTAGTATTCGATCCTTTTTATTACAAATATAGATAAATTCATGTCGAATTTATTCTAAATTTGTTTTAACAAGAACTCTGTAATCTGTACACAGATTTGTAACACCCTTCAAGTTCAATAGAGTTTTATTTAACTTGAATCTTGTTTCATTTTATTCTGCAGATAATTTGTTATTGAAATTGTTAAATCTACTATCAATACAAATTCGATTAAACGGTACTGTTTGTATTCAACCCCCTTTCTACAAACATATCAGGACCTAACAATTGGCATCAGAGCCTTTTGATTGATATACAAATCAAAGATCCAATTGTTTTGAGATTTTTTCTTAAACTCTGAAATTTTTATTATTCTTTAAAAATCTCAAAAATGTCTACAACTCAGAAGGTTGGTACAGTAAAGTTTCCCATGTTCAGCAGGGAGAACTATCCTATGTGGAAGAAGAAGATGCTCCTGTCTCTTCAAGTGGTTAATGTTGAATATCTTGATGTGCTGATGAATGGACCAAGAATTCCTATGTTTGTTGAGGAAGAGCTAATAGAGAATGATGTTGTTACTAGGGCTGCTAGGATATACCCTAAGGATCCCAAGGACTACACTCCTGAAGAAAAAGAAGATGTTTCCTTGGATGTCTGTCTACAGTTGATACTGGTTGATTGTCTTGATCCAATCATGCGTAATCATATTTTAAAATGTGTTTCTGCCAAACACATTTGGGATACGATTGAAATAATCAATGAAGGGACAAAGGAAGTCAGAGAGAATAAGATGGAAATTCTCACCTCTTCATATGAGCACTTCAGATCAAATCCAAGGGAAGGAAGAGTGGTTAGTATGTCTACTTCACTGGTAGCTGGAGTCCCACAGAAACAGGAAGCGAAGGTTGTTCTACCTTCCAGTCCTAACAAGGATGTAATTGTAGCTGAATATGGTGTTACATCTACAAGTCAATATGGTGGTGATTTTTATTCTATGGAGGAGCTTGAACAGTTGGAAGATGAGTCTATGGCCTGGGTAGTGAAGAAGTTTAGAAACTTCAGGTTCAGGAGAAATCCCAGTTTCAAGTTCAAGACATATGCTGACGAATACCAGACAGGTGGTTCTTCATCCTCAAATAGCACAAGGGGTGGCTATAAAAAAGGGATGGTTGAGAAGAACAAGTCTAAAGAAAAGAGCTGGGATGATACAGACAGTGAAGATGAAGAAGTTGGAAATCTTGCACTCATGGCAATAGGAGACAAACTCTTTGATTCCATTTTATCTTCACCCAACATGTTTGAGGTAAAGTTCACTGACACTGAAATGATTCGTAATCTTGGTGATACTTTAAGTTGTGCACGCACTGAAAATGATAGAATAATTCTTTTAAACACAAATCTTGAAAAGGAAATAAAAGAATTAAAACTAGTGCATGTTAATCAGGATGAACTTATTGAGAAAATAGCTTTTCTTGAGAATAGGGTTAAATGTTATATTCAACTGGAAACCATTCTTAAGAAAGAGATTAGTGAGCTGAAGACTAAAGCTAATGCCTATTTCAGCTCTTGTAAGACGGCTAAAGAGATTCTCAATAAACAAGCTGTTGGTAATCATGTCAGTATAGGTTATGATTATAATGAGGCCATTGGATTGCTTGGAATTAATTCCCCTTGTAGAGTCAGAACTGAAGGAAGGGGTGTTCCATATGTGCTTAAGGGTATTGAAACACCCTTCTGTAAGGAGTCCGAAGCAGAACCTCTAAATGAAGACTCTATCATCATTGTAGAGGAGATTCGTGAAGAAGATCTTGCTTTGGAAGTTGAACAGTCCAAAAAGTGTATATCTGATACTCCAGTCAAAGTTGTTACAACTAAAAAGACTAAATCAGATATCCATAAGTTGGATCAAAACAACTGTAGAAATAATATGCTTGTTGTTAATTCTTCTCATAAAGCATGTGGTGTGATAAACTGCATGTCTTGTGCTTTTAATGTTATATATGCTTACTTTAATAAAAAGCATGTATCTAAAGATAAGACTGCTCCACGCCAACATGTTAATAATAAGAAGCATGTTAAAGCTAAGACTACTAGTCCTCCTCAGACTAGAGTGGATTCATTTATCCCTAAGCCTACTCAGAAATGTGTTAAGGCTGGCTATAAATGGAAACGCTCTTATGTGAAAGAGGTTGAAGTAGTTTTAGTTAAAAATGTTGTTTTGCCTGACAAAGGCCAATTCTTTAAGTATGCCGGACCCAATCAATTTTGGGCTCCGAAGAAGGTCTAATCAATTTGGTATTGCAGGGAGTTAAACAGGTAAACCGTGTTATGTGGATTCTTGACAGTGGTTGTTCAAGGCATATGACCGGAGATAGAGCCCTGCTATCAGATTTGGTTGAGAAAGCTGGCCCAGTGCTTACCTTTGGAGATAACAGCAAGGGTATAACTGAGGATATGGCCTGTTTGAAATCAAGAAATGTTATCAGTCAATAAGAACATCAATGTTACATTTGATGACACCTAATTCCCTAATATCCAAACAGCAGATTCATCTGAGGAAATGAAGTTTGATAACTTGCCAGACTCAGATTCAGATAATGAAGCCCCACCTGAAGTTATTGCTGGTAATGATAATAACAATGATGATAATGATCATGGTGATGGTGGTGGAAACACTGGTAACAGTGGAGATACCACTAACACTGGAGAAGAATCATCAAGGCAATCAAGCAACAACTCAGGGGGAGCAAATGAAGGATCAACTAGTCACTCACAACATCAAAGTGAATTTCAAGGTGAATCATCAAGATCAAATCTTCCAAGACAGACTGTATGGAATAGAGCTCATCCTTTTGAGCTGATCATTGGTGATCCAGATGTTGGAATTAAAACTAGAAGTGCAACTCAGAATGAATGTCATTTTTCAGCATTCTTATCTAAAATGGAGCCAAAGAAAACTGAGGAAGCACTGACTGATCCAGATTGGGTGATTGCTATGCAAGATGAACTCAATCAATTTGAACAACAGCAAGTCTGGAAGCTGGTACCCAGGCCAAAGAACAAGAAAGTAGTTGGTACTAGATGGGTATACAGGAACAAGCTAGATGAGGATGGCATTGTTACATGGAACAAGGCAAGACTGGTTGCACAAGGGTATTCACAAGCTGAAGGCATTGATTATGATGAAACTTATGCACCAGTGGCTAGACTTGAGGCCATCAGGATGTTCTTAGCATTTGCGGCTTATTCCAATTTTAAAGTCTATCAAATGGATGTTAAGAGTGCATTCCTGAATGGTGAGCTTGATGAAGAAGTGTATGTGGAACAGCCCCTGGCTTTGAAAATCAGGAGCTGCTGGACTTTGTGTACTTTCTCTTCAAGGCTATCTATGGTCTCAAACAAGCCCCAAGAAAATGGTATGACACTCTCTCTGGTTTTCTTTTAGAAAATGGTTTTGTTAGAGGTATCATAGACAAAACTCTTTTTTCAAAGAAACACAAAAGTGATATGATATTAGTCCAAGTCTATGTGGATGACATCATATTTGGGTCTACTAATGATAATCTCTGTAAGAGATTTGCTGAGCTAATGCAGAGTAAGTTTGAAATGAGTATGATGGGTGAGTTGAAGTTCTTTCTTGGATTACAAGTAAGTCAAAGGTCAAATGGTATATTTATTTGTCAATCCAAGTATCTCAAAGAACTCCTCAAGAAGTATCACATGGAGGATTCAGCATCAGCAAGGACTCCATCTTCAACAGCCATCAAACTTGGAGCTTCTGACAAATCTATCAAGGTAGATGTTACAAGCTATAGAGGTATGATTGGCTCCTTACTCTATCTTACTGCTAGTAGACCAGATATTATGTATGCTACATGCTTGTGTGCAAGGTTCCAAGCGGACCCTAGAGATGTACATCTCGTTGCTGTGAAAAGAATCTTGAGATATCTTAAGGGTACACCTAATTTAGGTATCTGGTACCCTAAAGATTCTGGTTTTAATCTTGTTGGATATACAGATTCTGATTATGCAGGTAGTGTTGTGGATAGAAAGAGTACCTCTGGGAGTTGTCAATTCCTAGGAGGTAGGTTGATTTCCTGGTATAGCAAGAAACAGCAAACAGTTTCCAATTCAACAGCAGAAGCTGAATATATTGCTGCTGGAAGCTGTTGTGCTCAGATCTTATGGATACGGAATCAATTAAAGGACTATGGCTTTGCATTAGACAAAATTCCCATATTTTGTGATAATACAAGTGCCATAGCAATCTCCAACAACCCTGTGCAGCACTCGAGAACAAAGCACATTGATATCAGGTATCATTTTATCAGAGAGCATGTCATGAATGGAACTGTGGAGTTACATTTTGTACCCACAGAAGAACAGACTGCAGATATATTCACTAAATCTGTTGACGAATCCACATTTATCAAGTTAGTTGGTAAATTGGGTATGTTAAACAGTCTTAGTGATTGACAATATCTCTGTCAGGTTTGTTCTTTCAACATTCATTTTCTCTTGTCATTTAAATGATATTCACTGCCAATTCTCATTTAATATTACATGCTTGTGTAGTTAAATAGCTCTGAATAATTTATTTTCTTTAAAAATATTTTTCTCATATTTTTTAAGTAGAGAAATGTATTTTTATTGAAAATATATTTATTTAGAATTATTTAGATATTTTTCAGATTGTAAATATTGTTGTTTAAATATTTTTGCAAGTTTATATTAATTTTATGCATTTCTATAATTTTCTGCATATTTTTCTAGAATTTATGGAATTTTATGTGAATTTTTCTAGATTTGTACATATTTTTCTGCATTTTAATTCATTTTCTGTAAAGTTTTAGTAATTTTCAGAACTTTCTTTTTATTTAGAACTGATTTTCTATTTTTATTTGTGATTTTCGTTAGTATTACTAGTTTTGAACTAGTAGTACTATCGGTAGTACTATCCCTTGATAGTCCTACTAGTTCATTCTGTAAGTACTACCATCATTCTTTTTATTTTTCTTTTATTTTAATAGTACTGCTAGTGTATTTTTAGTTAGTACTGCTAGTGTATCTTGTCTTAGTACTACCGTGTGTTAAATAGTACTATCAGAATTCTTTTCTCTTTTTCTTTTTTATTTTCTTTTGTTAATTCCTAGTACTGCTAGTGTGTTTATAATTAGTACTATTAGCCTTTTTCTGTTTTATTACTGATAGTACTACCGTTCTCTTTTCATAGCACTATTAGTTTTATTTTTTCTCCATAGTATTTCCATAGTTTCATGTAAATAGTTTTTTGTATATATATTATTTTATTTTATTTTTATTGCTTATTATTTATTATCTTTTATTTTCTATTTGTCTTAGTTGTTTTTGTAAATATATTTTATATATTATTTCTGATCTAGCTCTTGCTTAGCTGAAACTTCAGTGTCAAATCCAATTCAGGTATTACTTTCTATCTCTCAATCCACTTCTTCTACTGTTGCTGAACCCAAGTGGTTGTTAGGGCTGACCAAGGGATTGTAGATCCACAATCTCTATCCCAGGTCTTAGGGCCAAACAATGAGTCTACAACTTAATTACTTGACCTCTCAGCCTGAACAGAAATCAAATGTTAAATAAAGAAGTATTTTGATTGAAACAGTGAGTGATCCCACAACTCTGCCTCCTCTAAAAGAAATTCAACAAATATACTGAGGCATCTGTCAGCCCATCTGTATCCTCTCAATAGGATATGGACTTTGAAATGGCCAATGAACTGTTTCTAGAGACATTCTCTCAACAGGATGAATCTATTGAAATTCGCCATAGGGCCATGGCACTTTGTACTGAGTCAAGCACACTCTTATTACTCACAATGAGAGAAGACAATTTCATTAGATGAAACTCAGGACACAGTGAAAGCAGAGCACCTGCAACTGGTTACAGTGCCTACCATTGTTACGGTAGAAGTGCCTTCATAGGCATCTGAGGGAAAATTTGATTCTTTGCCAAATCAAATAGAATCATTTTCTCCCCTCCCAGAGTGAACATCTCTGGCTCCCAAAGGGATTTTCCACTCGCAGATTTATCTGGAGAAAGTGGAAGGCAACTTGGTCAGTCTATCACTGAAGCAATTCAGATTTCAAATCCAAGTGATTTGATAGACATGATTGAGGATTGGGATTTGCGAACTCCCATTGCACCACCACTGACCTCTCTTGAAGAGGCTAGGGTGAGTTTCAATGCAGGTACTGATAAAAAAGGAGCAAACAGACAGCTAATGTTGAGTGATAAGAGTCAAACACTGAGTGAAACACATGCACGTGAGGTGAGTGATACACTTACAAGAGAAATTCAAGTGAGTGCACACACAGACACATACACTGCAATGTAGTTAGCTCACATAGCTGATCTACAGGAATATCTATTCAAAACCCAGGCTGATAAAGAACTTTTGCAAGCACAAGTGGTTGAACGGTCTTCTTCTTCCACCTCTGTCAACAATCAGCTGGGACTACTCAAGGAAATCTTGAAGACAAATTTACTTCCCAAGATCAACTCCATCAACTATCTCAACTCCTATTGGCTTCAGAGACTCATAAAGTTAAATCTGTAGAGAATTCCTCAACTAAGGGGGAGAATTTTGGAGAAGCTAGGAAGAGGGAGCTGAAAAAGATATAAAAGGTAAAGAGGGATTTTCAGGGGAGTAAAGGAAATTTAGCTCTGTTTTGTAAATGTTATATGTATAGAGCTTAGGTAAATCAAGACAGGTTCAATGTTATCATATGTTCAGTCTAGAGGAACATCTGTCTTGTATTTATCTTTACTGGTGAAATCTGGAAATGTCATATTTGATCCAGAACTTTCTAGTATTTACTTAGGCTTAAGAGTCTTATCTTTTTCTTGGTTTTAGTTGAGTGATCCTCTAGGTATTTGGTTGTTATTCTCTAACAAACAAATAGGGGGAAATTGAAAGGCATATGCTATAGCCTATTTGTAATTCGAGGATTCTACTCAACTTAAACAAGAATGTAATAAGTAAATATTAGATTAGATGTCACAGGAATCTCAGAAGATTATATCTGTCAAAGAATGAAGATTAAAGTCATTTACTGACTTGGAGTAATTCTACACTGGAAGAAATTCATTTATTTGATCAAGCCTCAGTGAAGTATTCAAGAAAGTGGATCTATTTAAAGTGACAGAGATTTCAGAAGTGTGACGGGAAAAAGTACAGGTTACAGTCCTTTGTTTAAATAGAAGGAGAAAAGAATCACAGCTTAAAGTCAAGTATGAAGAACAACCATTAAAGTTTGTCGCTCATGAACCAGACAGTACATGGAGTGTCAACGTCAGCCAGTGGAAGTTCGTCATCAATTTTAGTGGTTGTAAGAATTAGTTTAATTCTCTTTTAATATTATTCTATAAGATAATTAATTTAATCTTTGAATTAATTCTTTCAGAATTAATTCATATATTAAATTAATCAATCTAGATCTTAAGTAATTTAATGTATAAATTAATTCTCTAGAATTAATTTATTTATGGAATTATTTAAGTCAATTATTTAATTTATTTAATCTGTGAATTAATTCTAAAAGAATTAGTTCATTTGTTAAATCAATTAAAAGTAGAATATATATTAAATCAGAATTGTTTCTAATTCTTATTCTAATAGTTCTATCATTTCTATAATAGTAGTACTATCCCAGTTAGTACTACCGATAGTACTACCAAGTATATTGGATAGTACTACCGTGTATATACAGGAAGGCTTTGTGTTGGCGCGTGGAAATGATTTGAGTGACTTGTTTAAATACAAGTCATTGTAATCAATACAGCACACCACACACAAAACAAACAGAAGACGGAAAGATAAAAGCATCAAACCTCTTTACTTCTGCCATTGAATAGAAGCAACTGTCGAAGCTTTAAATTCTTCAGGAAATTAATTTCTAGCAGTAAATGTATAATCCAAACAACTAGAAATTGATTACTTGTATTGCTTTGACAATCTAGCGGATCATAATCCCTAGAATTTCTATCGAACTACTTTTTAGTATTCGATCCTTTTTATTACAAATATAGATAAATTCATGTCGAATTTATTCTAAATTTGTTTTAACAAGAACTCTGTAATCTGTACACAGATTTGTAACACCCTTCAAGTTCAATAGAGTTTTATTTAACTTGAATCTTGTTTCATTTTATTCCGCAGATAATTTGTTATTGAAATTGTTAAATCTACTATCAATACAAATTCGATTAAACGGTACTGTTTGTATTCAACCCCCCTTCTACAAACATATCAGGACCTAACACTTGTTCTTGTAGACCAGCTATGTGAGCTAACTACATTGCAGTGTATGTGTCTGTGTGTGCACTCACTTGAATTTCTCTTGTAAGTGTATCACTCATCTCACGTGCATGTGTTTCACTCAGTGTATGACTCTTATCACTCAACATTAGCTGTCTGTTTGCTCCTTTTTGATCAGTACCTGCATTGAAACTCACCCTAGCCTCTTCAAGAGAGGTCAGTGGTGGTGCAATGGGAGTTCGCAAATCCCAATCCTCAATCATGTCTATCAAATCACTTGGATTTGAAATCTGAATTGCTTCAGTGATAGACTGACCAAGTTGCCTTCCACTTTCTCCAGATAAATCTGCGAGTGGAAAATCCCTTAGGGAGCCAGAGATGTTCATTCTGGGAGGGGAGAAAATGATTCTATTTGATTTGGCAAAGAATCAAATTTTCCCTCAGATGCCTATGAAGGCACTTCTACCGTGACAATGGTAGGCACTGTAACCAGTTGCAGGTGCTCTGCTTTCACTGTGTCCTGAGTTTCATCTAATGAAATTGTTTTCTCCCATTGTGAGTAATGAGAGTGTGCTTGACTCAGTACAAAGTGCCATGGCCCTATGGCGAATTTCAATAGATTCATCCTGTTGAGAGAATGTCTCTAGATACAGTTCATTGGCCATTTCAAAGTCCATATCCTATTGAGAGGATACAGATGGGCTGACAGATGCCTCAGTATATGTTGCATTTCTTTATAGGAGGCAGAGCTGTGGGATCACTCACTGTATCAATCAAAATACTTCTTTATTTAACATTTGATTTCTGTTTAGGCTGAGAGGTCAAGTAATTAAGTTGTTGACTCATTTTTTGGCTCTAAGACCTGGGATAAATATTGTGGATCTACAATCCCTTGGTCAGCCCTAACAACCACTTGGGTTCAACAACAGTAAAAGAAGTGGATTGAGAGATAGAAAGTAATACCTGTATGAATTTGGCACTGAATTTCCAGCTAAGCAAGAGCTAGATCAGAAATAATATATACAATATATTTACAAAAACAACTAAGACAAATAGAAAATAAAAGATAGTAAATAATAAGCAATAAAAATAAAATACAATAATATATAGATACATATAAAAACTATTAGAGGAAAACTAAAGAAAGAAAATAAAATAAACTAAAATGCAGAAAAAATATTTACAGGAAACTATTTACATGCAATAACTATACATAATAATATAGAAGTGCATAAAAATAATATAAACTTGCAGAAATATTTAAACAACAATATTTACAATCTGAAACTAACTTAAATGATTCTTAAATAAATAAATTTTCAATAAAAATAAGTTTCTCCATTTAAAAAATATGAGAAAAGTATTTTTAAAGAAAATAAATTATTCAGAATATTTTAAATTAACAAGATTTATACTCTAAACAAGAATTGGCAAAATATATCATTCAATATCAGCAAGAGAAAATGATTTTGAAAGAACAAACATGACAGAGATATTGTTAATCACTAAGACTGTTTAACATACCCAATTTACCAACTAACTTGATAAATGTGGATTCGTCAACAGATTTAGTGAATATATCTGCAGTCTGTTCTTCTGTGGGTACAAAGTGTAACTCCACAGTTCCATTCATGACATGCTCTCTGATAAAATGATACCTGATATCAATGTGCTTCGTTCTCGAGTGCTGCACAGGGTTGTTGGAGATTTCTATGGCACTTGTATTATCACACAAAATAGGAATTTTGTCTAATGCAGAGCCATAGTCCTTTAATTGATTCCTAATCCATAAGATCTGAGCACAACAGCTTCCAGCAGCAATATATTCAGCTTCTGCTGTTGAATTGGAAACTGTTTGTTGTTTCTTGATATACCAGGAAATCAACCTACCTCCTAGGAATTGACAACTCCCAGAGGTACTCTTTCTATCCACAACACTACCTGCATAATCAGAATCTGTATATCCAACAAGATTAAAACCAGAATCTTTAGGGTACGAGATACCTAGATTAGGTGTACCCTTAAGATATCTCAAGATTCTTTTCACAGCAACGAGATGTACATCTCTAGGGTCCGCTTGGAACCTTGCACACAAGCATGTAGCATACATAATATCTGGTCTACTAGCAGTAAGATAGAGTAATGAGCCAATCATACCTCTGTAGCTTGTAACATCTACCTTGATAGATTTGTCAGAAGCTCCAAGTTTGACGGCTGTTGAAGATGGAGTCCTTGCTGATGCTGAATCCTCCATGTGATACTTCTTGAGGAGTTCTTTAAGATACTTGGATTGACAAATAAATATACCATTTGTCCTTTGACTTACTTGCAATCCAAGAAAGAACTTCAGCTCACCCATCATACTCATTTCAAACTTACTCTACATAAGCTCAGCAAATCTCTTACAAAGATTATCATTAGTAGACCCAAATATGATGTCATCCACATAGACTTGGATTAATATCATATCACTTTTGTGTTTCTTTGAAAAAAGAGTTTTGTCTATGATACCTCTAACAAAACCATTTTCTAAAAGAAAACCAGAGAGAGTGTCATACCATTTTCTTGGGGCTTGTTTGAGACCATAGATAGCCTTGAAGAGAAAGTATACAAAGTCCAGCAGCTCCTGATTTTCAAAGCCAGGGGGCTATTCCACATACACTTCTTCATCAAGCTCACCATTCAGGAATGCACTCTTAACATCCATTTGATAGACTTTAAAATTTGAATAAGCTGCAAATGCTAAGAACATCCTGATGGCCTCAAGTCTAGCCACTGGTGCATAGGTTTCATCATAATCAATGCCTTCAGCTTGAGAATACCCTTGTGCAACCAGTCTTGCCTTGTTCCTTGTAACAATGCCATCCTCATCTAGCTTGTTCCTGAATACCCATCTAGGACCAACTACTTTCTTGTTCTTTGGCCTGGGTACCAGCTTCCAGACTTGCTGTTGTTCAAACTGATTGAGTTCATCTTGCATAGCAATCACCCAATCTGGATCAGTCAGTGCTTCCTCAGTTTTCTTTGGCTCCATTTTAGATAAGAATGCTGAAAAATGACATTCATTCTGAGTTGCACTTCTAGTTTCAACTCCAACATCTGGATCACCAATGATCAGCTCAAAAGGATGAGCTTTATTCCATACAGTCTGTCTTGGAAGATTTGATCTTGATGATTCGCCTTGAATTTCACTTTGATGTTGTGAGTGACTAGTTGATCCTTCATTTGCTCCCCCTGAGTTATTGCTTGATTGCCTTGATGATTCTTCTCCAGTGTTGGTGGTATCTCCATTGTTACCAGTGTTTCCACCATCATCACCATGATCATTATCATCATTGTTATTATCATTACCAGCAATAACTTCAGGTGGGGCTTCATCATCTGAATCTAAGTCTGGCAAGTTATCAAACTTCATTTTCTCAGATGAATTTTCTGTTTGGATATTAGGGAGTTTGGTGTCATCAAATGTAACATTGATGTTCTTATTGACTGATAACATTTCTTGATTTCAAATAGGCCATATCCTCAGTTATACCCTTGCTGTTATCTCCAAAGGTAAGCACTGGGCCAGCTTTCTCAACCAAATCTGATAGCAGGGCTCTATCTCCGGTCATATGCCTTGAACATCCACTGTCAAGAATCCATATAACACGGTTTACCTGTTTAACTCCCTGCAATATCAAATTGATTAGACCTTCTTCGGAGCCCAAAATTGATTGGGTCCGGCATACTTAAAGAACTGGCCTTTGTCAGGCAAAACAACATTTTTAACTAAAACTACTTCAACCTCTTTCACATAAGAGCGTTTCCATTTATAGCCAACCTTAACACATTTCTGAGTAGGCTTAGGGATAAATGAATCCACTCTAGTCTGAGGAGGACTAGTAGTCTTTGCTTTAACATGCTTCTTATTATTAACATGTTGGCGTGGAGCAGTCTTATCTTTAGATACATGCTTTTTATTAAAGTAAGCATACATAACATTAAAAGCACAAGACATGCAATTAATCACACCACATGCTTTATGAGAAGAATTAACAGCAGACATGTTATTTCTACAGTTGTTTTGATCCAACTTATGAATATCTGATTTAGTCTTTTAAGTTGTAGCAACTTTGACTGGAATATCAGATATACACTTTTTGGATTGTGCAACTTCCAAAGCAATATCTTCTTCACGAATCTCCTCAGCAATAATGATAGAGTATTCATTCAGAGGATCTGCCTCGGACTCCTTACAGAAGGGTGTTTCAATACCCTTAAGCACATATGGAACACCCCTTCCTTCAGATCTGACTCTACAAGGGGAATTAATTCCAAGCAATCCAATGGCCTCATTATAATCATAACCTATACTGACATGATTACCAACAGCTTGTTTACTAAGAATCTCTTTAGCCGTCTTACAAGAGTTATAATAGGCATTAGCTTTGGTCTTAAGCTCACTAATCTGATCTTTGAGAATGGTTTCCAGTTGTTGATACAATTTAACCCTTTTCTCAAGAACTGCTACATTATTAGTAAGTTCATCTTGATTGATATGCACTAGTTTTAATTCTTTTATTTCCTTTTCAAGATTTGTGTTTAAAAGAATTATTTTATCATTTTCAGTGCGTGCACAACTTAAAGTATCACCAAGATGACGAATCATTTCAGTATCAGTGAACTTTACCTTAGACATGTTGGGTGAAGAAAACATGGAATCAAAGAGTTTGTCTCCTATTGCCATGAGTGCAAGATTCCCAATCTCACCTGCTTCTTCATCACTGTCAGTGTCATCCCAATTCTTTCCTTCAGCAACATAAGCTTTCCCAATCTTATTCTTCTTGCTAGAATCAAATGAGTTCCTTGTCACCTGCTTTGGCTTTTTACATTCGGTAGCAAAGTGACCCAACTCATTGCAATTGTAGCATCTGATTGTGCTCCTTTCCACAGTTCCAGTTTTGTAGCCACCCCTTGTGCTACTTGAAGAGGAAGATCCACCTCTCTGAAATCTGGGCCTGAACTTAAGATTGGGATTCCTCTTGAATCTGAACTTCCCAAACTTCCTGACTATCAAAGCCAAATCACCATCCTCCAGCTGATCAAGTTCTTCTAGAGAATAGAAGTCAACACCAGATTGACCAATGGATGTTAATCCATATTCAACATCAATAACATTCATGTTAGAACTGGAAGGTTGAACAGCCTTCACTTCCAGTTTCTGTGGGACTTCAGCATCCAGTGCAGTAGAAGTACTAACAATCTTCCCAGTTCCATACAGCTCCCTTTGTTGAATCTGCTCCAGCTCATAGGTCTTCAGAACACCATACAATCTCTCCAAAGCAATCTCATTCATATCTCTTGCTTCTCTAATGGCAGATATTTTGTGCTCCAAATGAGGTGGGAGTGTAAGAAGGAACTTCTTGTTAATCTCCTTGTTGGTGTAGTGCTTCCCATTGAGATTCAGATCATTGATTAATTTGTTGTATCTCTCAAAAACCTGAGAGATACCTTCACCAGGGTTTGATCTGAAATGCTCATATTGTGCGGTGAGAATTTCCAGCATATTCTCCCTAACTTCCTCTGTCCCCTCATTGATTATCTCTATGGTATCCCAAATGTGTTTGGCAGTATCACAATTTAGGACATGATTATGCATGATAGGATCAAGACAATCAATAAGGATCAACTGAAGACAGGAATCCAAGGTAACATCCTCTTTCTCATCAGGAGTGTACTCCTTGGGATCTTTAGGGTACATACTAGCAACCCTAGTAACAACATTATCCACTGTTATCTCTTCCTCAACAATCATAGGGACTTTGGGACCATTCTTCAGCACACCAATGTATTTGGGATTTGCAACCTTAAGAAATAGAAGCATTTTCTTCTTCCACATAGGATAATGCTCCTTGCTGAACATTGGGATTTTGACTGTACCCACTTTCTGTGTAGTAGACATCTTTTGAGATTTTTAGGAATAATAAAAAATCAGAGTTTAAGAAAAATCTCAAAACAATTGGATCTTTGATTTGTATATCAATCAAAAGGCTCTGATACCAATTGTTAGGTCCTGATAAGTTTGTAGAAGGGGGGTTGAATACAAACTATACCGTTTTATCGAATTTGTCCTTTGAATAATTTAACAATTCAGAACAAATTAATGCGGAATATAAATGAAACAAGATTCAAGTTAAATATAACTTATATTAAACTTGAAGGGTGTTGCAAATACAATAAGGATTACAAAGTATTTATCTCAAACTAATTAATACAAATTTAGAATAAATTCGACATGAACTTTTCTAATATTTGTAATAAAAAGATCGAATGCTAAAAGCAAGTTCGAGATAAATTCTAGGGATAAAAATCCGCTAGTTAATCAAA
This sequence comes from Heracleum sosnowskyi, assembly GCA_030848705.1. Lineage (NCBI taxonomy): Eukaryota > Viridiplantae > Streptophyta > Magnoliopsida > Apiales > Apiaceae > Heracleum > Heracleum sosnowskyi. The sequence goes on along the minus strand of CM061241.1, from coordinate 64,631,949 downwards.
GCAATACAAGTAATCAACTTCTAGTGGTTTGGATTTAACAATACAAACTAGAATTAATTGCTTGAGAAGAAATGAGATCAAATGCTTTCTTCTTGCTCTTGAGAGAAATGAGTCTGTTGCTTTTTCTTTTCTGTAAGATATGATGTTCAGTTGCTTTTTCTGTCCAGCACTACCTCGGGTCATATCCAATATAATTTGCCTTGTATGACCTTTTATTAAATCAAAAATGATTTAATAAAACAATCAAAAACACTTGTATGACCTGAGGTTTTTCTACCAACTATTCAGTAGAACCTCCAAAAGCAATCTTGTATGACCTTTAACAATCATTCTGTATGACCTATTAAAGTAATCTATATGACCTATGTAATCATTCAGTAGAACCTAGCAACATTAAAAGAGCAGGTCATACCGAATTAATCATATAGGTCATACTGAGCTTTCTTATACAGGTCATACTAAGTTTTATAAAACAGGTCATACCGAATTTCTCAACCAGGTCATACCGAGTTTGATTTCAGAAAATCCTTTTAATTTATTTAGTTAGATTAAATTCTAGATTAAATTAATTCTTTTAATAAATAATAAATAACTTAATTAAATTAATTCTTTTATAGAATTAATTTAATAAATAATTTAAACAACTAACTTAATTAATTTAATAAATTAATTAATTCTGATAGAATTAATTTATTAATTAAATTGAATTAATAAATCAAAGAAGATAACTTAAAATCCTTGCATTCCTCTATCTTCTGAAAACCACTGAATATAGATGATTTAATTCCACTGATTGATGTCGTCATTCGATGCACTGTCTGGTTCATGAATAACTGACTTCAATGATAATTCTTCATCTTTAAAACATTTAAAACTGTGGCTTCTTTACTTTAGCTCTGAATAAACTCTGTATCCTGTACTTCTTCTGTCACCAACTGGAAATCTCTGTCACTGTAGTAAATCCACTTTCTTGAATACTTCACTGAGGCTTGAACAATAAATTGAACTTCTTTCAATGTAGAATAACTTCAAGTCTGTAGATGACTTTAATCTTCAATCTCTTGACTGATAAAACTCTCTGAGATTCCTGTGACCTTTAATCTAATATTTACTTATTACATTCTTGTTTAAGTTGAGTAGAATCCTCGAATTACAAATAGGCTATAGAATATGCCTTTCAGGGGGTGAATACAATTCTTGATATTTCTCAAACTTAAAAATAACTTACAAATTAAAACTGAACTTATAAAATAAAAACCACAAGCACTTAATAATTTCAGTTGGATTGTTTGATGATCCAACTGAAGTGATTTTTATTGCGGAAATAATCTGTGATACAAAAAGTACACAGCTGCTCAGTTACAAAAATGTAGAGAAGTATGCTCTCAAAGATAGCTAATACAATCTATTTGTTTTTCTTCTCTCACACCTATTTTAACTGCTACACTTGGTTATATATATATTCCCAAGTTTACAAAGCTATTTTTGGCTACACTAAAGTACAGTAAAGGTAACCGTCAATAGCTTGCTTTTCATCCCTTTTGTCCAATGGTCCTTGGAGATCTTTGTCTTCTGTCTTCAGTCTTATAGTGATCCCACTCAATAACCAGATTGGAAATTGGAATGTTTCCTTATTCCCCATGTCCATTTTAATGGTTTCCAATGCAAAGTACACTTCCACATCTCCTTTTGATCTGTCAGAAAACTGTCACTATCACTTTGTCAACTATTCAGAAAAGTGATAATGATTCGTTGATAGCAGTAAGGTGTGTTTCGTTGATAGCTTTATTCTTCGTTTCGTTGATGAGTAATCTTCGTTTCGTTGATGAGTAAACTCCATACCGTTGACAGAGTAATCTTCATACCGTTGACATGTTTTCACTTAGGCAAAATTACAAGGCATAATATATTTACAATTAACCAACCTATTTTGCCTATCTAGTACTTAGTCAACATGACTTAGAAAACCTATCCAATATCTACAACGAAATGCATATCAAACTAGAAGTATTGTACAGTGCAATTGCTACATCACTCATTTCGTTGATGAGCTTCCTGTCAACGGAATGCTGCAAAGCATGCCATTTCGTTGACAGCTACAAAATGACTTTACACAAATTCTACTAAGTGTTTTATGTTTATCATCAAGAACAACATATTCCTAACAATCTCCCCCAATTTATGACTGATAGAATAACAGCCATAAATCAAGAGACTTGATGATAACAAAAACACTCAGATACATCATAAACTACAAAAGTAGAAAATGCATTAAGCTTCATGATATTTTAGACAAAATACAAGACTTACAAGACTAATGCCCAAAAGTGCTCCTCTAGTCTGAGCAAATGTTTCATCTGTGTCTTCTTTGTGGCATAGTCTTCTTCCCTCTCTTAGAGTTGTTTTCCTCAATTTGGACCTGTAGCCTTCTGTAAAAGATTTTCTCCTCTTCATCTTGATCACCAAGCATGGATTGCATAAACTTTAGAGTTTGATTAGATGCCTTATCCAGCTGGTCTTCCATCCTGAAGAATCTTCTGCAATTGTCCTTGTCCTTAAATTCCATCATCCAGTAAGGTTGAAGATGGATCTTCTTTCCTGTTGAGGGCACTCTAAGCATCCTGAGAAGAGCCTCAGGCTTGTTCCAGCTAGCCTTTATCTGACAGATTTTGGAGACCACCTCAGACTTGGCTGTTTTGGTGAAGCCAAAGTCCTTCTTCAAGCATCTAAACACTGAGAGTAGTGTTTGATAGTCTTCTCCTAAAATTCTATAGAGAGGCCACACTTGTTCTCTACCTCTCTTGAATGTAAAAACTAGTCTCTCAGGTAATTTTTGAGAAGCTGCAATGCCTCTTACTTCCACCAGGTTGTTTAAGTCAAGATGTAAACTGGATTCTTCCCTGATGTCAGCAATGTACATGCAGTCCTCTGGATTTGCAGGGGGTTTCTGAGGTTGTGGCTTTCTCACAAACACTGGCTTTGCCTTGACAGCCCTTTTCTTTGTCTTCATTGGTTGATCCTTCTCAAATAGGAACTTTGGAAAGTAGGCCTCATCAAATTCAAGAGGCTCCTCTTTTGGCACAATTGGTTGATCATGAAAGTTGACAGGATGTGCAGGATCACAGGCCAACTTTCCTTCATGAGGTAGATCAACAGGAATTTGATGTGCACTTGTTGTGGAAGAGTCTTGAGCAGTGTCCTGAGAATCATCTTTGTCAAAGTTCAGATTCCTTTTAGCTCTAGCCTTTGGCTGCCTTACACTCTTCCTTTCCTTTCCAGCTTCCTTAGCTTCATCCTTAGCATTTTCTTCCTGTAGGGTTTCTTCATCTTCAAGTGATTGAGCAACTGCTAGTGCTTGCATTGCTGTCCTTTCAGATTCTTCAGCTTTGGCCTTAGCAAAATTTGGGTGACCAACCCAAATGCAGATTTCTTTGTTATCCCTGTAGATGATGGCCCTTTTGTTCCTTATGCTTGGATGATTGCTCTCTTTGCTTTCCATGATCAGCTTCCCTAGGACTTTGAACTCATCTGGCTTTGGTGGAGGATAAAATATCCTTGCAATGTTCTTGCCCTTGGGTTTGACAGGTGATATTGGAGATATCCCTCTTGCATCCACATTCCTAAAGCATGAAGATTTTCCTTTCTCACTTCTTGAATCTTGAAGGACTCCATGCTGAAGGGGTTCTATAACATAAGAACTCTTGAACTGTGGCTCCCATTCCGTTGATGTTACAACCATGGCATTCGTTGATGGTTGATTCGTTGATGGATTTGAGTTCTTTGCAGTTCCAGCAATTCTCTTGACTCTTGCTTCTATGTTGGACCAATGATCTTTGATCTGTTCTGCAAGTCTCATCCTCATAGAAGCTTCCTGAATTAGGTCAATGCCATCTTTTTTCTTCTGTCCAAGCTCCCCCATTGCTAGTGGCTCATTTGGTAAGGAAATGGCTGGGACCAAAACCTTTGTGATTTGTATATCAAGCTCTTTAGATTTCTCTAGCTCCTTAGATTTCTCCCCCTTTTTGTTATCATCAAGTGAGATGAGAGGGAGTCCTTGAGCTGCCAAAAGCTGGGTGAGTAGCTGAGTTTGCTTCTCCTGTTCCTTTTGCATGTGAGAAAGTGTAGCCTCAACTTTTTCCACTCTAGAGGAAAGAGTCTTCAAAGACGAGGACACTTCAGGTTCCTTGGAGAAAAACCTGTTCATCTTGGACACAGTTAGAAGAGGAAGCTTTTCATCTAGCCTCCTGTCAGTAGCATCCCTGAGGTTGCTAATGGAATCCTTGATTTCTGTAGCTTCAATCCTTGTCTGCAACATCTGTAGCCTTTGGATTTCCAGTGAATCCATGATGGCCTTGTAGAATTTCTTGTCCCTTGCATTTGCAGACTCATGAGCTAGATATGCCTCATTGTACTGCCTTGTGATAGCAGCATCTAGAGTGCATCTTCCTTGCATATCCTGAGAAAGCCAGTTTGATCTAGGAGGCACCACAGAAGTCTCAGTCTGTGAAGTAGTGGTCACCTGTAGATTGTCACCAAAGTTGTCCTCATCATCAGAAAAGTCAAAGTCTCCACTTGCTGCAGCTGCTGGAGATAGATTGGTCACGGCATCCTTTGCTCTTTGCATTGATGCAGTTGTATGAATTAGGTTTAGTGACCGCTCTGCCTCCACATTGCCCTGTTGAGCCATAACCTGATAGGCTGGCACAGGATGAGTAAAGGTCTCAGGATCTAGGGAAATACTATCCAGAGTTTGTTGATAATGCTCTTGGAAAGTAAGTTCCCTTTCTCCCTCACTGACCCCCATTAACTCACTATCAATGGCTGCTTCCTCCCTTATGACTCCTGTAGTCCCTTCTCTCTCTCCACTCTTTTCTTTCATCATGGGCTCCCCATGGCTCACACCTCTCACACCCTCACCTTCACCTACTAAGATGGTACTCTCAATCTCTCCTTTTGCCTGGCTGGAAGAAATAGCCAGCCTCTCAGTCTCATTCTCTCCTTTTGCCTGGCTGCAAGCCAGCCTCTCAGTTTCACTCTCTCTCAAACCTAAAAGTGTCTCAACTACCACCAGTTCATCTACACTAGTTGTGGAAACAACTTGATCTTCAATAAGGGGTGTAGAATGACATATCAACGGAATGGTAGTTTGAACTGTCAACGGGATGGATACCGTTGATGGAGAAACACTTGTCAACGAAAGAGGCTGTTCCGTTGACGAAGTCAATAAAGCATTTTGAGAAAGTGAAATTACAATCGAATCTGTGGTGATTGATGTGAGATTGGGATCCACAGATCCTCTTGCAGCTTCAGGAAAAATTGGTTGATGGCCCAACAAATCACTTAACAAGTGATGACCACCAGCTTCAGAGTGGGGCTTCTCCAAGATAAGAGTTTGAGAATCAGGAATAGATGTATGGATCATGTCCACATCTAAAGACTGAGTTGGTGAATTTGGTGGGGATGGTTCAAGGTTGATGTTTAGAGAATGGGATTGTAACCCCAGAGTAATAATTGGGGTTACATCAAACTAAATTTGTGAAACTGGAAGTGTTGCTTCCAGAGTGTGTGCACCCTGTGTACCCTTGGATTTTTGCTTCACTCTCCTTTGGTATTGGGAAAATGTAGACTGTGGGCTTGAAGTGTCCCTTACCCTCTTGGAGTGTGCTCTTGGAGGAGAGTTTGTTTCAATAATCACATCCTTTTGGGAGGATGCAACTAGACTTGTGTTTAAATCCATTTTACTCATTATGCCTTGTTGGGAAGACACAATGGGGCATGGCTGGGACACACTATCCTTTCCTTCCTTATTCTTGAGGTTTCTTTGATTTTCACCCCTTCCATCACCTCTCACAACTCCAGAATCACTCCCCTTTGGTTGTGAAGTAGTTTTTGCAACAGGTGCCTTTTGAGAAGCGCCTGAGGTTGGCTTTGAGGATTTCTTAGATTTAGGTTTTGCTGCTTGGACAAGAGCCTGTTGGGACACAGCTACAGACTCCATAGCAACATTGGTAGGTGAAACAATAGAAGTAACAACTACACTAACAGGGTTAGAAGAAGTTACCTCAATGATGGGCAGATACACCACTAGGACATCACCATTGTGGTTAAGTCTCAGTATATCTGTCAAAACCCTCTTCTCTTGCACAAAACACTCGAACCTAGAAATAGGGTTAGAGATAACTAATGGTGCTGGACTAACATGGTTAGCCAACATCATCAGAAACCTAGCATAATAGATATTCTTTTTCCTATTAGCCTTATCACCCAACTTAGCACCAATTTCATACATAAGTTGAGTGCTAAAGTTGTAATATCTATCAGTTAGAAGCATGGTTAAGAGAATCAACATAGAATTAGTTAATGCATCAAAATTGCTAATCTTTCCAGAGAAGACCTTAATGAATGCATCAGCTAAGTAACTGTATTCCTTAACCAAACCTCTCCTAATAATCTTACCCAAATTATCAGTAGGCAAAGAGTAGTTTATAGAATTTAGCATGTTAATCATTTCAGTATATGTAGGCAAAGCATTACAGTTATTTTCAGGAATATGTAGACATGCTTGCAATACATCAGAGTTAACTATATACTCATTACCTTGGATGGTGAATTGCAAAGTGCAATTTGTCCCACTATACTCACATGAGGTCCAAATCTCCTCGATTATCTCATTGTAGAGTGGTGTAGAGTGAAACATTGCATAACTCAACTTTCAATTCTTCATGAAATCCATCATTTTGAAAAAGATGTTGTTCGGGCTTTCCTTGACAACAAAAGGGATGGAGTTGTTCTTCTCATAGATAAATCCTCCAGCACACATAAGCTTGACTATTGGTGCCATTGTTGAGTGAAGAAAAGCTTCGAACTGAATTGCTTGTTAGAGAGAAGAAGAAAGAAAAGCCTTTGGAATTTTTGAGAACAGGTAAAAAAGAATTAAAGAAAATAGAATTTCTTAAATACTCCCCCAAAAATTCTCAGAAATTAAGTCCAATAATCAATGTAAATTACTGGATTGGCTTAAAAATATGACCGTTACTTTTAAAGTATTACCATGATTTATACTTACAGGGGTGTATGTATAGATCGTGGTAAAAGACGTGTCAAATTTCAACGGTTCAGATTAACTGCGCTATATCAACGAATCAGGATTGGGCGGTTAAAGTCCCGTCTATTTCGTTGATAAAGCTGCGTTTCGTTGATATAAAAGAGCTATCAACGAAACACCCAGAAAAATGCTAAGACTGTTGTTAGGCCGAATACACAATATATAATCAAGTATGTATAAGAATAACAATCAGGAACACAGGTTTGTAAATCAACAAACTGAATTATATTAAATAATTCTCTCTTAGTGATGTTAATGAATCACAAAGAGCTACTAGGTTACACGAATAATATATTCAATGTTCGCATCCCTTCTAGGGATAACTTATCTGTGTTTATATAGTACACAGCTACATACAATCCTTATCTAATTGATACTCCTATAAATTAGCTATACAATTATTATCAATTAAGGATTGCTTCAGTCTTCTGTCCAGTCTCCTTAGCTGTATCAATATATTCTGCTTCTTTCCATCTTCAGAATATATTGCTTCTAGAATCTTAATCTTTGCACCGACAGCTAAGTCAACTATCACCCTGTCAGACTTTAACAAACTCTGACCAGCTTCCATGTAAACTCTTCACCCAGTCAGACTTTATCAAACTCTGACTGGCTTCTAGATAAACTCTGATATGTACCTGTTACTTAAACACTGATGAACAAACGTCAGCAATTATATCTAACAATCTCCCCCAACTTGTTCATATTAAAATGTACAAGTTAAAAAGATAATTGATGATGTCAAAACATATAACAAATGCAGTGTTTAAAATATGTCAGAGTTTAATTTTAAAACAGAGTTTAAATTTAACTTAGAACAGAAAACATAAAAACTTACAGTCAGACTTTACTGAATTTCTTGGATATCAGGTACAGTCCTGATATAATCTGACAGTAACTTTCTCTCAGCTCGATCTAGTTCAGCAATCATATCCTTCTTCAGCTCCTTCAAATCTGGTTCATCTTCACCAATTTGATAAATGGCAGCCCTTAAAGAATAGATGCTGTTCTTGTTCATTTCATTGCCAAGTCTGATATAAAAAGCCTTATCAGACTCTAGATTGAACTCTAGAACTTTCTTATTTAGTGCAGTCCTGAATCTAGCACTATTTTTCTTCATTTCCACCAACTTTCCAGTATGATCCCTATACTTTGGAATGTAGACACTTGATACTCCTCCTCCAAGCATAGCTTTAGATCTCAGCATCTTTTCTCTCAACACTTGAGCAACATCATGAGTATATCTGTTTTTGACTTTTAAAAGATAAAGTACATACTCCAGTTCTTCCCATGATTTGAGATTAACATCAGATTCTCCAACTTTATAAACTCTTCCATCACTCATGAAGTATAACAAAAACTGCTTCTTCAATATTCTGTGAAAAATCAACTGAACAGATTCTAACTTATCAAGGTTTTCTTGTATAACCCCAATACCAGGTTCTGCCAGTGAAAAGTTATCTTGAGATCTGTTATTTGTTCTTCTCTCTCTGTGTGAACCCAGTCCAGATTTATCAAAGGCTTCTTTTCCCAATACTGTTCTGGTTTCTGAGAAATTCACAGCTTCAAGCTTTAAGTCTTCAAGAATTTTAGGTTTGTTGAATCCTGGAAGTTGTGTGGATTTCTGTACAACTTGAGCAACGTCAGAGGTTGTCATAACTTTAGTAGAAACATCAACTTGAGCAGCGTCAGAGGTTGATTTAGCTAATCTTGTTTCAACTTGAGCAATGTCAGAGGTTGAATAATTCTTCTTTTTCAGGTTAGGCTTTTCAATCATCACGCCTTTACCTTTATCAGCATTTGAACCACTAGGCCTCCTTGAGTACTGTAAACTCTGATCAGAGTTTACATTCTCTTTGATAACAATTCCTTTTTCTTTCATTCTAGGAGCCTTGATTTCCTTCTTTTTGTAGATTCCAGCTTCAACATCTTTCCTGTGTTCTTCAGCAAGCAATTTCTCTTCTGCCTGGATATCTTCAATAGTAACATCTTTACCATGTTCTGCTATAAACATCTTAGCAGCTATTTCCTCATCAGTGCTAGGTTTATCAGTGTTTATCAAACTTTTGAGTTTTGAACCACTGGCAGAGTTTACATTTCCCTTACCAGAGTTTGATCTTCTATCAGAGTTTGATCTTGGTCTTGGTAGTCTTCTATCAGAGCTTCTAACAGAGTTTAATCTTAAACTCTTTTCACCTCCTTTGCTTCCACCATCATTACCATTATCCCTCCGTCTCAGAGTTTGAGTGTCTTTGCATTTGTCACTTGGTACACTCTCCCCCTTTTTGACATCATCAGAAAGTAGTACTGATGTCAACAACTCAATAGCATTAGAAATTGATGTTAGTTGGGCAGACATAGCAGTCTGGTTGTCCTCAACTTTCAAAAATCTAGAGTTAAAATTCTTTTGCTCTTTACACAAAGAGATGTATAGAGATTTGTCCTTTTGCTGTGTAAGCTCTCTTGTAGCTATATCATTCCTTAATCCTGCAATCACCTTGTCAGAATCATCAAAACGATTGTTTAATGATTTGATTTGTACAATAGTTGCTTTGAGATGACTGAGAAGTTCTGGATTTTTAATCTCGTTGGAAGACTTTGTCACAAAATCTGCAGCTCTTTCATTGGAAAAGATAGTATCCTTGCTTGACCAATTTGAGAAGTACATATCTTGATAATATGCAGTAGTAGCTCTGTTGACTTCTCTTTCTTCTTCAGAGTTTGCTTGAATGTCAGACAGCTCTACTTGTATATCAGGATTGGAATGAGCAGGACTAGCTTCAGCATTGTCATCCTCTGCTTCATTCTCTGTAAGAACATTTTCTGCCATTCTTTCAGGATCATCAGAGTGTGCAGTATGACTAAACTCTGCTTGTTGAAAAATCTCAACAACAGATTGTTGTAGAGCTTCAAGAACAAGAACATCCTCAGAGTTTGCAACAAACTCTGCTTCAAAAGGAACATTCTCTGTTGCATCCTTGTCAGCAACATCAGGATGTGCAGCAACAGTTTCTGTAGCTTTAGCAGCTAAAGTCTGATCAACTTCCTCACCTTTCTCAAGGTCAAGAGAAATAATTTCAGTGTGAGAAGCCATAGATTCTTCAAGTTGAACAGTATCTTGATCAGCTTCCAAACCCTCTGTGAAATGTTCAGAGTTGATAGAGAGGTTTGCTTCAACTTCCATATTAGCCTCCTGAACAATATTTTCAGGAGCTTCATCTGCAATCTCAACATTTGCTCTATCCTCTGTGGGCATAGGAGCATCATTTGCAGCTTCCTCAACTACATCATCAGACTTTGATGTAGGAGCTTCATCTTGAAGAACAGTCTCCATAAAAATTCTATCTTCAGGAACAGCTTCAACTTCTGGAATCTCAATTTCAATATCATCAGCAACAGTTGAAGAGATATTCTCAGCACCAAACAGATGTGCTGCTACCAATCTTCTTTTTCTCTGATGAAGAGTTTCTTCATCAGTTTCAGTCTCTGCATCAACAGCATCAGCAGCATCAGACTTTGCCCTATTGGCTCTTCTCTTCTTCATTCTTCTCTTCTGAGGCATAACATCAGCATTTGATGCCCCAGCTTCAGAGTTTATCCTGACAGACTTAACAGCCCTTACTTTAGATTTCTGTAACCTTTGTGGTTGAGACACAGAAGGTCCAGCTTCAGCGTTTACAAGTTGTTGTTGTAAGTCGACCAGGAATTGTTGCACAGACTCAGGTAGCAACAAAACACCAACATCTCCTTTCTTGTTATCTTTATTGGTTAGATCAGAGAATATGCGTTTATGTAATTTAAAACAAGGAATCACATCATTCTCATCTATCTCTACGTCAGAAACACATTCAGAGAATATCAATTGACAAAATCTTGCAAAATAGACTACACCTCTGTTTTCATTCATTTTCTCACCTATATTATTTAGAACTAGTCTAGCAACATCAAAATTACCTCCATAAAGAAGAGAATACCCGATTTGCAGACTATCCGTGGGAATAGCATCCCAATTCGTGCATTTCTTGCCGAACGCCCTTGTTATGCAGTCGAAAAAGAAACTCCATTCTTTTCTCAAGAGCGGTCGCTTCAACTGACCAAGCTTTGTCAGTGATCCAGAGTATCCTATTTCCCTCATCATTCGAACTAACTCAAAATCTCCAACAGAGATTATGAAAGCATTAAAGTCTTCAAGGCCCAGAGCATCACGAGCAGTTGTAGGAGTAACTACAAACTCTTCTCCTTGAAATTCAAAGATAATAGATGGAGACCCAGACTCTCCTCCATTGTCATAAGTACCTGTCTGCCAGAAAGATCTGATTTGAGATGCAGACAGCTTCAATGGTGCTGTGAGAGCAGTTCCAACATCAGAGTTTGACAAGAAATCTTGAATCAAATGAAACGCCTCCGGTGCGTTCTCATTTGCCAAAGGAGCAGCATAGTTATTAGGAACGAATTCTAACCCAGAAGCAGTAAACATTGTAGTAGCCATTAGAAAAGTTTAGAAGAAAGCAAACAGAGAATAGATTGTATGCAGTGAAAGTGTTTGAGACAATGTGTGTAAGTAAAAGCTTATGAAAAGTTGAGGTGTGTAAAAGAATGAACCGTTTATGTGTAGTATATTTAAATAATAACTGTGAAGATTAAAACCCAAACGTTTTATTTACTACACACAGCAGGCTGCTTTGAAAAGTGTGTGAGTGGGACAGATGTCAAACATGCATACGCTGACAGCTGTATGTAACAACTTCCAATACACACGCGCAGTAAAAATAGCCATAATTACCGCTTTTCTCACTGTTCAAAACACTCAACTTTTCTCTCTCTGTTTAATACAAATATGAACCGTTTGTTATCATACTCCTTTTGAATTTCAAAATTATAAAATGTCTGAAACCAATAAAATTTATTTTAATCATCAGAGATTAAAATTAAATTACCTCGGCGTATTTCACACAATACATCAGTGTTTACCATTTGTCCTTCTTTGTCAATAAACTATTTCCTCAATCTGTACAGGTGTGAATAATTGTGTGTGCAATAGTAGAGTTTACCGAAATCAATATTTAGATCATCTCAAAGTGCATAAAATCCACAAACTAAAGCAGTAAAAACTGGTTGCCTAAACTCTCATGTATAAAATAAAATCTGATTTTATATCTAAACTCTGTAATACTGATATCCTTTCATTTGGATATATCTTTTATTTTTCACCCCCTTTATATATATATTTATATATATATATTTATATATATATATATATATATATATATATATATATTTTTAATTAAATTTTTTATTTTTCCAGTAATCAGTGGTTGGCACTAGTCACCAAAAATCAAAGATTTTAGCCCTTATTTCATACAATAAGTTCCTGGATCTTCCTAGGCACAACATGATCTCAAAGGAATTTGTGCTCTTTTTGGCATCTTTTGATTTGAGGGTGAATTATTTGCAATTAATAATCAGAGTTTAGACTTTTCATCAGTTAATACAATTAATTTATGAGATAAAATTCAAACAGCTAATACAGACTCAGTGTATAGGATCAATAAACTAAGAGATGCTATAAATATAGAGACAGTATCATGCTGTGTTAACTTACTGCACATATTTGAGATCAGAATCTATATAACTCTTAAGGATTCATAATTACTTACTGAGAATTATGCCTCATACAAATTTCTTCATTGGTCCATATGTTTCAGACAAAATTACAATCAGAGTATAGCTTAGACTCTTACTATCAGAGTATGACCAACACTTTATGACTAACAGAGTTTAGCAGCAGAGTTTACTTTCAGAGTTTATGATACTGGTACTCATAACAGTTAATACATGCAAGGAATCATGAGCATAAAAAAAAATCAAACATGTATAGTTTTTGAGTCTAACCCGTATCTCTAGTCGAAACCAGAGATCATTCCAAGTTCATTTACCAATCTTGTAAAAGTAGCTTCACTCAAAGGTTTGGTGAAGATATCTGCAAGTTGTTGGTCTGTAGACACAAAATGAAGCTCAATGTTTCCTTCTTCCACATGTTCCCTGATAAAATGATACCTTATGCTGATGTGCTTGGTCATGGAGTGCTGTACTGGATTTCCTGTCATAGCAATAGCACTTTGGTTATCACAGAAAATAGGTATTTTAGAGTACTTCAAACCATAATCCAGCAACTGATTCTTCATCCACATAATCTGTGCACAACAGCTACCAGCAGCTATATACTCTGCTTCTGCAGTGGATGTGGAAATAGACTTTTGTTTCTTGCTATACCAAGAAACCAATCTGTCACCTAAGAATTGACAGCTTCCACTTGTACTTTTTCTGTCTATCATACAGCCTGCAAAATCTGCATCAGAGTAACCAATTAGCTTAAACTCTGATTCTCTAGGATACTACAAACCCAAGGTCATGGTTCCTTTGAGATATTTGAAAATCCTTTTTACAGCTGTTAGATGAGGCTCTCTGGGATCTGCTTGAAACCTTGCACAAAGACATGTTGCATACATGATATCAGGTCTACTTGCAGTAAGATACAGTAAAGACCCTATCATTCCTCTGTAGTTTGTCATATCTACTGAGGCTCCTGTGTCTTTGTCTAGCTTTGTTGCTGTAGCCATGGGAGTTGTAGCAGATGAACTATCAAGCATACCAAATTTCTTGAGAAGATTTCTGGTATATTTTGCTTGATTGATAAAAATACCATCATCTGTTTGCTTGACCTGTAAGCCTAGAAAATAACTAAGCTCTCCCATCATGCTCATTTGATACCTGGATTGCATAAGCTTTGCAAACTTCTTACAAAGTTTGTCATTAGTAGATCCAAAGATAATATCATCTACATAAATTTGAACTAAAAGCAAATCATCACCAGAATTGAAATAAAACAAAGTTTTATCAATTGTACCTCTTGTGAACCCACTTTCTAAAAGAAATTGAGCAAGAGTTTCATACCATGCTCTTGGTGCTTGCTTTAGTCCATATAATGCCTTGTCAAGCCTGTAGACATAATCTGGATGCTTGGGATCTACAAATCCTGGTGGTTGTTCAACAAACACTTCTTCTTCAAGCTTCCCATTGAGAAAAGCACTCTTTACATCCATCTGAAAGACTTTAAACTTCTTGTGTGCAGCATAGGCCAGAAAAATTCTTATGGCTTCCAATCTTGCAACTGGAGCAAAGGTTTCATCATAGTCAATCCCTTCCTGTTGTGAATAACCTTTAGCCACAAGTCTAGCCTTGTTTCTTGTAATCACACCTTCACTGTCAGTCTTGTTTCTGAAAACCCACTTTGTACCTACTATTGATCTATTCTTTGGTCTAGGTACAAGTGTCCAGACTTCATTTCTTTCAAATTCATTTAACTCTTCTTGCATTGCTGTAATCCAATTAGCATCTTGAAGAGCTTCTTCCACTTTCTTTGGTTCTGTTTGAGACAAGAAAGCATGATACAGACACTCATTATTTGTTGCACTTCTAGTTCGAACACTAGCATCAGGATCTCCAATTATGAGATCAAGTGTGTGTGCCTGTGTCCACTTTCTTGCTGTTGGTAAGTGGTTTCTTGCATCATTATTGGATCCTCCCCTTTGATCCATGCTTTCCTGATTCATATGTTGACTTTCTGCAGTATCTGAGGCTCCCCCTGAATTGGATGGCTCAGAGTTTGAACTGTCAGAGTTTGAATCAGTTTCCTCAACTGACTCACTTGTTGTGTCTTGTTGAGCTTCTTCACGCTCCCCCTCAACTGGTTCTCCATTTTGTTCAATTTGAGAATATTCAATTTCTCCGGTATTTACCAGTAGAGGTTCAGAGTATGCTTCGTCAGAGTTTGTCAGAACCGCTTCACCAGAGTTTGTCGGTACTGCTTCATCAGAGTTTACATCATCAGAGAATAAACCTTCATTTTCAAAACGCAGTTGATCATATCCATCTAAGTCATCAAGTCCAGTTATTTTCTTGTCATCAAATGACACATGTATGGATTCCATGATCACTTTAGTTCTCAGATTGTAGACTCTGAATGCTTTTGTTGACAATGGATAACCAACAAAGATTCCTTCATCAGCTTTTAACTCGAACTTGGTCAACTGTTCAGGATGAGTCTTCAACACAAAGCATTTGCATCCAAATATATGAAAATATTTCAAATTTGGCTTCTTATTTTTCACCATCTCATATGGTGTTTTCCCATGCTTGTTGATCAATGTTGCATTTTGAGTAAAACAAGCAGTTTGAACAGCTTCTGCCCAGAAATAAGTTGGTAATTTTGCTTCTTCAAGCATAGTTCTGGCTGCTTCAATTAAAGTTCTGTTCTTCCTTTCAACTACACCATTTTGCTGTGGAGTTCCAGGTGCAGAAAATTCTTGTTTCACTCCTCTTTCCTTGCAGAAAGCTTCCATGATTGAGTTTCTGAATTCAGTTCCATTATCACTCCTTATAATTTTGACTTTGTGTTGTGATCCTTTGTCCAGTAGATTTACATGATCCATCAGAGTTTGAGCAGTTTCATCCTTCTTTGATAAGAAATACACCCATGTATATCTAGTATATTCATCAACAATTACTAGAGCATATTTCTTTCTGCCCATGGACATCACATTCACTGGTCCAAAGAGATCAACATGAAGAAGATGATAAGGTTCCACTACTGAAGATTCAGATTTGCTCTTGAAAGATGACTTCCTTTGCTTGGCCTTTTGACAAGAATCACATAGGCCATCTAGACTGAGTATTGATTTTGGGAGTCCCCTTACAAGATCCTTTCTTATTAGCTCATTTATGTTGTTCCAATTGAGATGAGAGAGCTTCTTATGCCAATTCCAACTCTCTTCATTTGACATTCTTGCAGTCAGACACACTGTTTTTCCATCAGAGTTTGTTACCAAACTTGCTTCATAAATGTTGTTGCGCCTGTGTCCAACTACAACAACTTTTCCAGTAGATTTACTGATAACTTCACAGTATTCAGTATGAAAATCTACATGGTTTCCTCTATCACAGATTTGACTCACAGATAGCAGATTATGCTTGAGTCCTGAGACTAGAGCTACATTTGTGATGATGACACTTCCAAGATTAATATTGCCATATCCCAGAGTGTGTCCTATGTTGCCATCTCCATAGGAAACCTTTGGGCCATCCTTCTCCTTAAAGTCTGATAGCAGGGCTTTATTTCCAGTCATGTGTCCTGAGCATCCACTGTCCAAGATAAGTGTGCTCTCTTTTATACCCTGCAATCACAAACAACCACTAAGTGTTAGTTTTAAGGACCCAGACTTGCTTGGATCCTTTGTCTTTCTTAACAGTGTTAGTTTTTGCAGCGGAATTACTATCAACAGAGTTTAAACTAACATTGTCAGACTTTACACTTGCAGAGTTTGCTCTAACCCATTTCAGATTGGGTTTTAGCTCATAATAGTTGTGATAAATAGCATGATAACTCTTGCAAGTATAAATGGAATGCCAAGTGCTCCCACAGTGTGTGCATAAAGTCTGTGGTCTAACCCTAACATAATCATTCTTTACTCCTGATGTAGAAGGTAAAGAATTGATATTTTTATTCTTTGTGCAGTAATTAGCAAGATGATTAGAACTACCACAATTATAACATGTTTTCCTTGGAGCAGCACCAGTAGGCAAGTGATTATTTCTTTTATTTATGCCTATCTTTCCATTCCTATTCTTCTTGGACCCTTTTGGTTTCATGGCAGATTTTACCTCTTTCAGCTTATGATTGAACTGTTTTCCTGTCATCAAACCAACATTAACCTGTTTTTCACAAGTTTTTACTGGCTTTCTAACAGCTTCTCTTTCCATAAGTTTTTCTGTTATAATATTTTCCTGTCTTTCACAGGCTTCATCTGATTCTATATCAGCTTCTCTTATTACAACAGATTTTAACTTATTGGCTTCTGGAACAAATATCACAGGTTTAAGTTGTGGTTTAACCTTAACCTTGTCTTTAAACCTTAGTTCATCATTTTCACAATAGCCTAAACCTACAGAATCTGTCTGAAACACTTGATGAGTGTCTCTTCCAGAATCTGTCCAAGTCTTGATTATTTTTCTTTCTTTTTCTAGATCAGATTCTAATTGCTTATATCTTTTGAGCAACTCCTGTTCTACATAAACAGCATCATCTCTTTCTTTTTGAATCTGCTTCATATTTTCAAGTTCTCCTTCAAGAAACTTGTTTCTATCTTTAAGGCTAAGATTCTCAGATTTAATTCTCTCATTTTCTAAAGTCTGATCCCTATAACTAACATGTACGCTTTTCAGATATACTCTCAATTCAGATATATTATCAGTATCATAAGCATAAGTAGTTAGGGGTACCTTATTTTCAGATGATTCAGTCTCATCTCTGACAGTTGCCATTAGAGCATAATTTTCTCCATCATCAGAGTCTGAAGTATCTGCCCAGTCTTTGCCTTTAGAGATGAGTGCTTTCTCAGATTTGCCTTTCTTGCACTCTGGAGCATAGTGACCCATCTCCTTACACTTGTAGCACTGGATTTCAGATTTATCCTTCTTGCCAGACTTGGTCTCCCTTCCATCAGACTTTCTAAAACTTCTCCTTTCAGAGTTTGAATCTTTCCTTGAGAATCTCTTTCCTTTCTTAAAGTTCTTGAATCCCATCTTCTTGAAAGTCTTCACCATCAGTGCAGCCATTTGCATCATCTGTTCTTCATCATCCTCAGAGTCAGAAGCTTCATCAGAGTTTGAGTCATCATCAGAGTTTGATGACTCGCTTTCAGATTTAATGACTAAAGCCTTTCCCTTGGCTTTCTTTCTTGATGATTCCTTCTTGATGGGCTTCTCCTCAACTTTGAGAGCAACAGATTTTGTCTTTTTACTCAATCTTCTATTCCTTTGTTCTATCTCCAGTTCATGAGTTTTCAACAACCCATAGATTTCATCAAGATCTGTATCAGCAAGTTCATAATTATCTCTTATTGTGGTTGTCTTTAAATCCCACTTTTCAGGTAGAGATAACAGAAACTTGAGATTAGACTCTTCAAGCTCATATTCTTTATCAACCAGAGACAGATCATTCAATAGTTTGCAAAATCTGTCATAAGTCTCAGTCAAGGTTTCATTAGGTCTTGAATCAAAGTGCTCATACTCCTGTGTGAGTATTGTCTTTCTGTTCTTCTTAATAGCACCTGTTCCCTGGCATCTGACTTCTAAAGCATCCCATATCTCTTTGGCAGTCTTGCAGCCAATTACTCTGTTAGACATAACATTATCTAAAGCACTGTGGAGAAGATGTCTAACCTTTGCATCTTTTGCAATTGATGAGATGTCCTCAGGAGTCATATCTTTCTTTTCCTTTGGAACAGTCTTTTGTTCTTGACCATCAACAACAGGGGACAATTTAGTCGGCATATGAGGACCATCATAGATTCTGTCAAGGTATTCTGGATCTGTAGCCTCCAGAAACATGGTCATCTTCACCTTCCAAATCGGATACTCTACTGGCCTGAGAATTGGAACCCTGATTGTTTCATATCGACTCACAGAATTGGGCTTAACCTGTTCAGCCTTAGGAGCAGTTTGATTTTCTTCAGACATGATTATTACTGTGTTTGAATCGTAAAACTGTATATATTAAACAGCCTTGGCTCTGATACCAATTGTTAGGCCGAATACACAATATATAATCAAGTATGTATGAGAATAACAATCAGGAACACAGGTTTGTAAATCAACAAACTGAATTATATTAAATAATTCTCTCTTAGTGATGTTAATGAATCACAAAGAGCTACTAGGTTACACGAATAATATATTCAATGTTCGCATCCCTTCTAGGGATAACCTATCTGTGTTTATATAGTACACAGCTACATACAATCCTTATCTAATTGATACTCCTATAAATTAGCTATACAATTATTATCAATTAAGGATTGCTTCAGTCTTCTGTCCAGTCTCCTTAGCTGTGTCAATATATTCTGCTTCTTTCCATCTTCAGAATATATTGCTTCTAGAATCTTAATCTTTGCACCGACAGCTAAGTCAACTATCACCCTGTCAGACTTTAACAAACTCTGACCGGCTTCCATGTAAACTCTTCACCCAGTCAGACTTTATCAAACTCTGACTGGCTTCTAGATAAACTCTGATATGTACCTGTTACTTAAACACTGATGAACAAACGTCAGCAATTATATCTAACAACTGTCAACGAAATGGTGCGTTTCGTTGACATAGTAATTTTGACTTGGACAAAATTGCACTTTTTCCTGAGAAAATTAATTCACAGAAAAACATAGCAAATTTCTGGCTACATCGCAACTTGCAAAAATCTCAAAAATAATTAGGAGAAATTTAACATACCTAGCTCACTTACTAGTCTTGAGAATGTTGATTCATCAAGTGGCTTGGTAAAAATGTCTGCAAGTTGTTGTTCACTTGGAACAAAATGTAACTCCACAGTACCATTCATAACATGTTCTCTAATGAAATGGTACTTGATGTCAATGTGCTTGGTCCTTGAATGCTGCACTGGATTCTCAGTAATGGCAATGGCACTAGTGTTATCACAGAAAATAGGAATTTTCTCAACTCTTAATCCATAATCAAGTAGTTGATTTTTCATCCATAAAATCTGTGCACAACAACTTCCAGCTGCAATATACTCAGCCTCAGCTGTGGAGGTAGAAACTGAGTTTTGTTTCTTGCTGAACCATGAGACAAGCTTGTTCCCTAAGAATTGACAGGTGCCAGTTGTGCTTTTCCTGTCAATTTTACATCCTGCATAATCTGCATCTGAATAACCAATTAGTTCAAAGCCAGATTCTCTAGGATACCAAATGCCAAGGTTTGGTGTTCCTTTGAGATATCTGAAAATTCTTTTAGTAGCAACTAAATGGGATTCCCTAGGATCAGCCTGAAATCTAGCACATAGACATATAGCAAACATAATATCAGGTCTACTAGCTGTTAAATATAAAAGTGAGCCTACCATGCCTCTGTAACTTGAAATGTCCACAGATTTTTCCTTAGTATTCAATTCAAGTTTGGTGGCAGTAGGCATGGGAGTTTTGGCAGGAGAGCATTCCATTAAGTCAAATTTCTTTAATAAATCATGAATATATTTTGTTTGACTAATGAAAATGCCTTCATTAACTTGCTTCACTTGAAGACCAAGAAAGTAAGTTAATTCTCCCATCATACTCATTTCATATTTACTTTGCATAAGCTTGGCAAACTTTTGACAAAGTTTCACATCTGTAGACCCAAAGATTATGTCATCTACATAAATTTGAACAAGTATAGTAGAGCCATTCACAACCCTGTGAAACAGAGTTTTATCTACAGTACCTCTAATGAAGAAATTCTCAAGGAGGAACTGTGAAAGTGTGTCATACCAGGCTCTAGGTGCTTGTTTCAAACCATAGAGTGCTTTGAGAAGGAAGTATACATATTCTGGAAAATCATCATCTTCAAAACCAGGAGGTTGACTTACATACACCTCCTCTTCCAATTCCCCATTCAGAAAAGCACTCTTCACATCCATTTGATAGACTTTGAAATTGGCGTGGGCTGCATAGGCTAGGAAAATCCTTATTGCTTCTAGTCTTGAAACAGGAGCAAAGGTTTCATCAAAATCAATTCCCTCTTCCTGTGAATAGCCTTTTGCAACCAATCTAGCTTTGTTCCTTGTGACTATGCCATTTTCATCCATATTGTTTCTGAACACCCATTTTGTGCCTATGACACTCCTGTCCTTAGGCTTGGGCACCAGCTTCCAAACTTTGTTCCTCTCAAATTGGTTTAGCTCCTATTGCATAGCTAAAACCCAATCTGGATCTAGAAGTGCATCCTCAACTTTCTTTGGCTCATCTTGAGACAGAAAGCTAATGTATAGACATTCCTCTTGAGTTGCTCTTCTAGTTTGGACTTTTGAAGAAACATCACCTATAATAAGTTCAAAGGGATGATCTTTAGTCCATTTCCTTGAGGGAGGTAGATTTGCTCTTGACGAGGTAGCTTCATGATCATGATTGCCTTGATTGGATAATTGTCCTTGAGAAACTCCCCCTGAGTTTGTTGTCCCTAATTGATCACTTCTGGAAGCATTTCTTTGACTGTCAACGGTATGACCAATTTGGCTGTCAACGAAACGCTCATTTTGACTGTCAACGAATCCATCACCATGACTATCAATGAAATGACCATTTGGTCTGCTAGCAGCTATTCTTTTCAATCTTAATGCAGCAATTTCATCTTCACTGCTGCTTTCATCTGTGCTAGATACAACAACTTTAGGCTGTTTCTCAGTAGCCTTAACATGATTCACTTGATCTCCTTCCTCATTCTCAAAAGAAAGACTTTCATGGAAACCTTCATCACAGAGACCTTGAATTTTGAGATCATCAAAAACAACATGTACAGATTCCATAACAATGTTGGTTCTGAGATTATAGACTCTGTAAGCTTTCCCTGCTGCATATCCCACAAATATTGCTTCATCTGCCTTTGCTTCAAATTTCCCCAAATGCTCAGCTTGATTTCTCAGAACAAAGCACTTGCATCCAAAGACATGAAGAAAATTCAATAGTGGCTTCTTTCTTTTGAGTAGTTGATAAGGAGTCATTCCCTTGGCCTGATTAATCAAAGAAATATTTTGAGTAAAGCAAGTTGTGTTAACTGCCTCAGCCCAAAAATAAGTTGGTAACTTTGATTCATCTAGCATTGTCCTTGCAGCTTCAATAAGTGTTCTGTTTTTCCTTTCAACTACACCATTTTGCTGTGGTGTCCTTGCTGCTGAAAACTCATGCAAAATACCATTTTCTTCACAGAACACCTTCATGCTTGAATTCTTGAATTTTGTCCCATTGTCACTCCTAATCCTTCTTACTTTGAAATCAGGATGATTGCTTACCATCTTGATGTGATTGATAATGATTTCACTTGCCTCATCTTTGGAGTGCAAAAAGAAGGTCCATGTAAATCTAGAAAAATCATCAACAATCACAAGACAGTATTTCTTCTTTGAGATAGACATGACATTTACAGGGCCAAACAGATCCATATTAAGCAACTCAAGCTGATGGACAATTGATGACTCTGTCTTGCTTTTGAATGATGCCTTCTTTTGTTTCCCTTTTTGACAGGCATCACACAAACCATCCAAATCATTCATAACCTTAAAATTCAGATGAGATATTTTTTTGTGCCATAGCCAACTTTCATCCTTGTTTGCATTGCTGAAGAGACAAGTGATGGTGTCTGGACTTGTGCTACTAAAGTCAGCAATGTACACATTCCCTCTTCTGAATCCAGTCATTACCACATTGTTGTTTCCTCCTTTAGAAACAACACAGGCTTCTTTAGAAAAAGTAACTAAAAATCCTTTGTCACAAAGTTGGCTGATACTAAGCAGATTGTGCTTAAGACCATCCACCAATGCAACCTCATCTATAATGACATTCTCTTTTGAAATCAAGCCATATCCCTTAGTGTAGCCTTTGTTGTCATCTCCAAAAGCAATACAAGGGCCAGCTCTTTCCTGAAACTCTGTGAGCAGGGTAGAATCACCAGTCATGTGTCTTGAACAACCACTATCCAAGTACCAAAGATTCCTTTTGTCTCCCTGCACACAATGAAATCAAATCAAGTTGATTTTGGTACCCAAGTTACCTTGGGTCCTGTTTTGTTAGCCTTTGCTTTTCCTTTTATATCATTTTTCACCTTGGGCTCAGATTGATTTAAATCAATCTTCACCTTTGGTGTTGATTTCTGAGGGTTGCTCACATTTTCATTCACAGCATGCATAGTTGGAGGAACAAACATGTTATTCACATTCCATGGCATTTGTGGCACATTAAACATATTCATGTATGGATTATGCACAAATGACATGCTGGCATATGGATTTTGAAATTGTGCATATGGAGCAAACATGTTAGGCATAATAGGCATTGTAGGCATAGAACTATTCATTTTAGACTTGGGCATTTTCCCATTAGTAGTCTTCTTAACAGATTTGCAGTTAGTAGATAAATGACTAACACTTCCACAATTGACACATGTCTTTCTAGGAGCATATTTATCAGTTGTGTAATTGTTGTGTTTGTTAATCCCTACTTTTCCATTCCTGTTATTCTTTTTATTTCCCTTAACCTCAACTTGAACTTTCTCTAACTTGTCCTTCAATTGCTTGTTAGACAAGTGACCTACATTAGCTCTCTCAACAGGCTTCTCAGCTTTCTTTGAATTACTAGACTCACCTTGAACAAAGTTCTTGGTGACAGGACCATACTTGTTATTAAGTCTAGTGAGTTTATCTTTTATTTTCTCTGTCAACGAAACAGCCTGATCGGTTGATGGTTCATCTGTCAACGAAACATTGCATTCCGTTGACATATCAACCTTCAACAAATGATCATTGTTGTTTGTTGACTCTGTTTTTGATTCTAAGGTTTCACCAACATACCCTAGCTTCTCTTTGTTCTTTTTCCATGATTGCTCACAGAAAGATTCCATACCTTGAACATTAATGATGTTGGTAGCAACATTCCTGGCATCTTTCCATTTTGCAATCACACTTTGTTCTATCTCAAGTTGTGTTTTAAGAATTTCTTCCCTTTGTAACACGTTCTCAAGTTCCTTCTTAGCATCCCTACTAACACATCTCATTTTCTCAAATTCAATGAGTTGTGCTTCTAACATTGCATTCCTATCACTTAAGAGCAAATTAGTCTCTTTTATTCTTGAATTCTCTTTGGTAAGTGATTTAAGAGTAACACGCAAATTATATAGTACAGTAGACATTTCATTTACTACACTATCACATTCCTCTTTAGAAAGCTCAGAAAGATTAGTAATTGTTACCTGGTTGCTTAAGGAGCTTGCTTCCTGCTCATGATTGTTAGCCATAAGAGCCAAGTTGACATACTCAACATCATCATCAGAATCTTCACCATTACCAGCCCAATCATACTCCTGAGACATGAAAGCCTTTTCTTTTTGCTTGAGAAGTTCAAAGTATTTCTTTTTATAATCAACAGGCTCAAATTTCCTGTTGCCTTTCTCAATCTTGGGCTTTCTGCAGTCTCCAGCAAAGTGACCAAGCATTCCACAATTGAAACATTTAGATTTAGACTTTTCAATCCAGTTACTTTTGTTAGGTTGAAAGTCTCTCCTTGGTGGCCTTGCTTCTGAGTTTCTCTTGAACTTGAACTTAGAGAATTTTCTTGATAGAAAAGCAATGTGTTCATCAATCTCATCTAAGTCATCCAAGTTGGCTGGTTCTGATTCTTCTTCTTCTGTCATCTTGCCTTTACCCTTGCTAACATCACTCCTACAACTAGCTCGACTAGTTGTGGCCTTTGCAGCTTCTTCATTGTCATCTTCCAGTTGGTTCACAGATGCAATCAATGCAATAGATCCACCCTTCTTCTGTACCTTTTCAATTTCTTCATCTTGCTCCATTTCCAACTCATATGTCTTCAAGGTTCCATAAAGCCTTTCAAGAGTGTAGTCTTTGTACTCTTGAGTGTTTCTGAGAGAAACAGTCATAGGCTTCCATTCTTTTGGAAGAGCTCTAAGAAATTTAAGGTTTGAATCCTTGGTTCGATAGATCCTCCCATACAACTTTAATCCATTCAAAAGCTTTTGAAACCTACTAAACGTGTCATTTAGGGTTTCACCAGCTTTAAAATGAAAATGCTCATATTGTTGTATAAGGAGCTGCATTTTGTTTTCCCTAACTTGCTCAGTACCTTCACAGAGAGTTCTAACAGTGTCCCATACTTCTTTGGAGGTTGTACAGTTTATGACATTGTCAAACATCTCTTGCTCCAAACCATTAAACAGAATGTTCATGGTTCTTTTATCTTTATGGATTTCTGCAACATCTTCAATAGTCCATTCTGAGACAGGTTTTGGAATCTCTACATCAGGAGCATCATCTGGCAATCCAACTCTAGATGCGAACTTCATGGGAACGTGTGGACCTTTCTCAATGCAGTTTACATACCTCTCATCCATAGACATGAGATGTAAATGCATATTTACTTTCCAGTGAAAGTAATTGTCCTTATCAAGAACTGGTATCTTTACACCTGCATCCTTCTTCACCATGGTTACTGTTTTGGTCTTGATCTTTAAACTTCTTGTTTGTTAGAAGCTTGCTCTAATACCAATTGTTAATCCCAAATGACCTAACAGAATTGTAGAAGGGGGGGTTGAATACAATTCTTGATATTTCTCAAACTTAAAAATAACTTACAAATTAAAACTGAACTTATAAAATAAAAACCACAAGCACTTAATAATTTCAGTTGGATTGTTTGATGATCCAAATGAAGTAATTTTTATTGCGGAAATAATCTGTGATACAAAAAGTACACAGCTGCTCAGTTACAAAAATGTAGAGAAGTATGCTCTCAAAGATAGCTAATACAATCTATTTGTTTTTCTTCTCTCACACCTATTTTAACTGCTACACTTGGTTATATATATATTCCCAAGTTTACAAAGCTATTTTTGGCTACACTAAAGTACACTAAAGGTAACCGTCAATAGCTTGCTTTTCATCCCTTTTGTCCAATGGTCCTTGGAGATCTTTGTCTTTTGTCTTCAGTCTTATAGTGATCCCACTCAATAACCAGATTGGAAATTGGAATGTTTCCTTATTCCCCATGTCCATTTTAATGGTTTCCAATGCAAGTACACTTCCACATCTCCTTTTGATCTGTCAGAAAACTGTCACTATCACTTTGTCAACTATTCAGAAAAGTGATAATGATTCGTTGATAGCAGTAAGGTGTGTTTCGTTGATAGCTTTATTCTTCGTTTCGTTGATGAGTAATCTTCGTTTCGTTGATGAGTAAACTCCATACCGTTGACAGAGTAATCTTCATACCGTTGACATGTCTTCACTTAGGCAAAATTACAAGGCATAATATATTTACAATTAACCAACCTATTTTGCCTATCTGGTACTTAGTCAACATGACTTAGAAAACCTATCCAATATCTACAACGAAATGCATATCAAACTAGAAGTATTGTACAGTGCAATTGCTACATCACTCATTTCGTTGATGAGCTTCCTGTCAACGGAATGCTGCAAAGCATGCCATTTCGTTGACAGCTACAAAATGACTTTACACAAATTCTACTAAGTGTTTTATGTTTATCATCAAGAACAACATATTCCTAACAAATACAATATACTTTATTATTAAATCTTATATACTTTATTATAATAGAATGTTATTATACGAATGATTTATTATTTTAAGATTTAAATCATAAATCTTAAAATAATATACAATACAATATACTTTAAATCTTAAATTTTAAGAATTTATTCACTATAACTTTGAATGATTGAAAGTTAGTACATATCAATACAATATACTTCGGCTCGAATGTGGTAAAATTAGTTCACATTCTAGAGTTTTAACGCCCTCACAAGAATTTAAAATCACCTCATACAATATTAATTTTGATGTGGTGAACATAAAATTTTCAATTCAAATAATTAATTGTGATATTTGTCCAACATTAAATTTGTCTTTCTCATTCTTAATAACTGTTGCATATTGTTTCTTTTGAATCAGGTGCATGATTCAGCTAATAATGATAATTTTATTGTGATAATCTAGAGTCAAAATCGGGAACAAATAAAGCATATTCACGTCAATGATAATGGAGTTAAAATGAAGTATAATTCTAAAATGGGTTAGGATGTTCAACATTCTTATTGAAATGTACCATCAGTTTTTAAATCAATACTATAATATCGTATGTTATTTTTTTTTAAGTAAAAAAGACATCTATTACTTAAAATTATTGGCATTAAAAAATATTTGAAAATACCCGGCTATAAATTGTAAGATATACCTCTATGACATCCCAATTTTAACCCGGCCCAATGCATAAAAGTGTAATTTAACAAACCTAGCCAAGTTAAACTAGCTCAACCCTAGCTCGGCCCGACAAGTGTAAAGTGCAGCTCAGATTCATAAATAAATAGAACACATTTTCATGTTTTAGCTCGAGTGTTAAACGAGCTGAGCTCGATCTCACAGAGAATCTCCAACGGTGTTCTGTAAAATGGTTGGCTAAATATTGATTATGTAAAATTTGCTGAACCTGTAAGGTATTTTATTCCAATGGAGTTAGCTATATTGATTGGTTATATTTTAAAAATGGCATGTTATTATTATTTAAAGTTATTTCAAGTACAATATACTATTTTAATATGGTAACAATTGATGTGTAATTTTGCTACAGGTCCCTAGAGGTTCAGCATATATAGCCAATATTATCAGGTTATCTAAATTTTTAGCCAACAGTAATGTACCATTGGAGTGACAAAATTTTTACATATTCTCTATAATTTCTATTTAAGGCATGCCATATGAATTTTTAGGTAAGGGTTCATGATGGTTGGAGATGCTCTAAACAAGCCGAGTTTGAGTTTGTTTGCAAAATATGGGAATAGGCCATGTAGTACCGCCACACCCAGTGCGCATTAAGTGGGGAATCAGCCGCACCGCTGCTCCCTAGTGATGTTCTGTAATATACAAGTGTGTTCGAACAACTAGATCAACTGGAACATTCCACAATTATAAAACGATAATTTTTGCTTAGCAACCTTTATATTATGTGACATATATTGAGGAATTCTCTAGCAACCTTTATATAATTTTTGTTGTATACCTCTAGAGTCATTCATCATGAACACGGAGTTTAATTTTTCTCCGTTGAAGTTAACCCCAAGAATTGTTTCCATTTACCTTAACTACCACATGCTCAAACATGGCGTCTTTACGATTGGTGCAATAATCCTGCCTTTCCAGATGAAGTTACTAGTGCGCTTTGTGAATTATCAAATTGATAACATAAAATGGTTAGTGTTAACGGAGGAATCTGGTATTAACAAAGTTTGGGATTCGTCGCCGGAATTAAGATCTACAACGGTGGTCCTTAGGTAGTAAATTCACCGGAGTTTGGTGGTTGCGTTTAATTGGTGGCTGAGATTGCTTAGGGTTTATGTTGGCTGCCTCAAGGCTCTCAACTTTCGACCCCTTACAATGTGCCTACGTATCCCTTATATAGGGAATCAAGCCAACGTAGTTCTTGGGGAGGAAGTTTCCTCCATGGGCTTGGTCTCTGATCTTCGGAGTCCAGCCGAAGCCTTCCAATGCCTTTCCATGCTTAGACGTAGAACTTCTCCACCGCCTTCCATGTATAAGATATCTTCCATACTTAAACATAGGTCTTCCATATCTTTCCTTACTTGAACGTAGGTCTTTCATATCTTTCCTTACTTGAAGTTTTTAGCTCACTTTAGGAATGTCTAACGATAAGGCCTAGTCACAAAGGCCCAAGGCTTATCTATGACGTCAGGACTTCATGGATAAGGAAACATCCCCCGTCGAGGACTAGTCCTATCCATTACCAACTATTTCCTTAATTCATAGATACAGGTATAGCCATGACTTACCTTAAATGCCAGACGCATCCTTGTCCCCCGAATGAGAAGCACCCACCAGATAGCAGGACAAGTGATCCCAAGTGTTTGGGTGCAAAGTGCAGGATTACTCCAAAGTTCCCCAATGTGGATGCGCCCATTGAGTACAGGAACAGAGCTCCCAAAGCACACACCAAGATTAACCCCACATCCCCAATGAGGGCGCGCCCATTGAATACAGGAGGAAGCCTTCAGCCACGGACATCCCCCTCCTAGGGCACATCCTAGGAGAGAATTCTTCAATATTTTACCAATACCAAGCCACGGGAACCATCCTTCATTATTAAGTTCCATCTTCAAATCAAAAGGACGCGCCCTCAAGGGGTAGACGGCCTAAAGGGCGCGCTCGCATCCTCATGAGGATAAGCCCTAAGTCTTCCTTGTGTCAAGCGAAGTCATTTTTTTGTAGTGTCTTCCATCCAGGTTGAGTCGCCAATTCATACTGAGAGGACGCACCCTTAGGGGTTAAGCGCCCTTTCCTTCATGAAAATAAGTCTCAATCCTTCCTTATGCCATGCTAAGTCAAAACAGCTGTTACCTTCTATCAGATTACTCATCAGACCATCCCTATCTACACGACGTGTCCTCAAAGGGTGGACAGCCTATAAAGGGCGCGCCCTTACCCCGTGAGAATACCCTAATTACATTTTAAATAACCTAATTGAATTCCTACTTGACCCGATCTTAACCTAAAAACCCGTTATTGAATTTTGGTTATAACAACTACCCCCCCCCCCCCAATTCAGTGTGAAGTTAAAAACAATACATTGAATTTCATAAAACCTTACCCAAAAGTAATACAGGACGCGTCCTTCTGAGGAGTTGTGTCTTTTTCTTGCATGTTTGTTTCGGACTCTTGATTACCATTATCCAATCGATTATCCTTGATTTATCATTACCAGAAATTTTATCGAACAAGGCGCGTCCTTACTGAATACACATCTTTCTCCTATAATTAAGTCGCACGTGCTTGACAGCTGTCCTCCACTAGACGAGCCTTCGCCTATAAATACCTAAAAAGTACCCTACCATTCACTTTACTCTTTTTTCCAGAAAAGTAAGAAAACCGCCGCACTTCGTCTTTTTGAGCAAAAATCCGGCCAATCGTTACTTTTTAGTGTTTTTCTTCTCAGATCTCTACTCAGTAACTCACAAGGTATGATTTTAAGCTTTTATTTCCTGTTTTTACCATATATTTCGCCTGAACGAGCAATATGACCGTTGAACTTTTTATGTGTTCTTGAACTTTAAGTCGTGTATATATATGTATCTATATGTATTTGATCTGTATTTTGCATAAGCATGATTTTGAATTTTGTTTCTGTGCCACGAATGAAAATAAGGGCGCGCCGTTTCTTGAATACGCATCTTTTATGATATTTGCCTTGTAATTTTTTTTTATAACTCTCAATTTAAGGCGTAACAGATAATTAGGACGCGTCCTTAGCACGGTACTACCAGGAACTTATCGTTAGATTTTCTTTAGGTGATGATTAGGTTATATTTCAACCAGAACCCGTTTCTTTTCAATATTTTCTTCAACTTGACTTTCCGTTCAGGACGCGTCCTTACCATTTTTCTTTCTCTTTTCAGCTGGAGGGTAAGGGCGCGTCCTCCCCATTTCATCCTTTTAAGGACTTCAACAAACGTTTGGGGATTTATTCCCCACCTTCACTCTCCTTTCCAGCACAAAGCTCATCTTCAATTAAGTCATTCCATACTCAAGCCATAGAAAATCTTCAAGGGACTTCCCCGTTCAAGAATACTACTGAAATAATGTCTTCACCAATTCTCTCAAACTCATCCCTTCCTCAAATTGAAGACCTTAATCCTGAAGTGACAAGCCACCGCAATAGGGCGCGTCCTCAAGAATTCAGACCAGTCACGGATATAGAAGAAAATATTATAGAAGATACAGAAGCTAATATTTCTCGGAAAAGGAGAAGAAATCAAGTAGAATCTTCAGATTCTGAAGGCGCGTCTAATTCTGATATCGAAGAATCTGACGCAGAGGACGCGTCTCCAATCAATCCATATCACGAAGTTGATGAAGATGACCGCCTTCCTCCTCCTGAACCTTCACCTAATCCATACATTCATCCAGAAATTTCTGAAGAAGAAACTGATTTCGATTGGGGACAATATCAAGACATGATCACAGAAGCAGAAAAAAGAAGGATGAGAAAGCAACACAAAAAACTTTTCTGTGTTGGTATGTCGTCAACAGTATCTGCAGCTGAGATAACTTGGTGCATGACATATTATGGCATGGAGGGTCAATGGGCGCGTCCTCCTTCCATGATGAGACCTCATGTCTTCAAGTGGCCAGAACCTTTCAAGGTACCATGAATGGTTACCTCTCCAAAACTAATGTCTCTAGGAGTGGGCGCGCCTTTACACCCTTTCCTCAGAACTGTACTAGAATGGTATGACATAGCTCCCATCCAACTCTCTCCAAATT
The DNA here is from genome assembly GCA_030848705.1 of Heracleum sosnowskyi. Classification (NCBI taxonomy): domain Eukaryota; kingdom Viridiplantae; phylum Streptophyta; class Magnoliopsida; order Apiales; family Apiaceae; genus Heracleum; species Heracleum sosnowskyi. The sequence goes on along the minus strand of CM061241.1, from coordinate 64,600,878 downwards.
CGTACAAGCTAGCTCTCGCCTTGTTTATACTTTACCGAGATGAAGGAATATCAACTCCTCCAACGATGGAAGAGTTTAGTTACTTCTTTGCAATCAGAAAATCCTCCAAAGGATATTATTTCTTGACTCCCCAACATAAGCATAACAAAATGGGCTTCTCTAACGGTAAAATAAGCAACGAGAAGAATTGGAAAGAACCATTCTTCTACCTTTGGAATGTTGATAGAGTCAGAGTTGTTTTCAACTGCAATTATAGTAAGTACGCGTCCTTTCTTTCTTTTTTATTTCTTTAGGGCGCATCTTGAGAAGTCTCTATTATTAATCCTTACATTATAAATTGTTAATTTTTAGATAACAGAAACATAAAAGAGCTGTTTGGGGAAGCCAAAAAACGGGCTGATAAAATCATATCCCTCCCACCTTCAAGGTTCAATCTAAAAACTTTAATCACAGAAGACAACCTAAAAAGGGTTGGAATTTTTAGGAAGGAAGTGGGATCCATTATTCCCTTCCAATGATTTAGAAAAGGTATTCCCATCAAAGGTTCCAAAGATTGTGATTCTGATGATGAGGAAGAAGCTGAGAATGAAGAGAGTTCTCATGTTGAAGAGGGTGCGTCCTCTCAACCTGGTATATAGTCACATTAGTGTTCATATTTTTTGCTTTACTTATCATTTGTTAGTACAATCATACTTAATTTTTTAAGGACGTGTTCTAACATTTTATTAATTTTAACCAGGTATGGACGGTCTACCATCAGGCTGGGGTCTTGAAATGGGCGTTGCCCCATCTGTACAAACTGGAAAAACTCCAAGGGCGCGTCCTCAAAGAAAAGATGCAAAGAAAAAACAAGTTGAGGTGAAGAAAACTCAAGTCATAATTGACTTAGAGAAGAATAAAGAGAGGAAGAGGAAAGAAGTTCCTGAAGCTGTTGATACCTTAGAGGACGCGTCCTCTAAGAAAAATAAATCTGCCTCATTCTCCCTAGTCTCAGCTGCCTTGAGCCCATTGGCAATTCCTTATGTCAACGATGAAGATATAGTAAAATGGAGAAATAGGGACCCTTCTGCTGAAAACGAAGCCATAATCAGGGCGTCCTCTGAAATTCTAATTTCTGCCCTTCACAGGCAATCAGTTTTACAAAAAGAAGAAACGCGCCTTGAGGTTCTGGAAAAAGATAGAAGAAGACTATCCAAGAAGGTCGAAGACCGTGATAGGGTAATTGACAAACTCCAAAAGGACCTTAATCAACAAAAGAGTTTCTATGAGAGCAATCTCAAAACCCAAGAGGAAGTGTCTTATGAGTTAAACTCTGCTGTTAATACTTTGAAGGATGAAAAACGTGAGCTATTGGAGCAAGTTGCTGAAATGAAGGGTGACCAGCAGGATGGTTGGGCCAAAGAAAAGAAAAAGATTGAGGGCGCGTCCTTTATGAAGGGTTTTAGAAACTACGCCTCAGGCTTCTTGGCCCAAGACCCCAACTATGATTTCTCGAAGTTTGGTGATGAAACTGTGCAGTGGATCTCCAAATTTAAGATTGATGAAGTTACTGAGATTAAAGCAAAAAGGGTGTTCCTTGGTCTTGAGAAGGCGTCGCCTGTGCTAGGTGAGGAAGAAGAGGACGCGTCCTCTGATGGTGTGTCTCCTGAAAAGGAGCAAGAAAAAATGTCTCAAAACCAAGGGGATGATAACTCAAAGGCTGGTGATGCTGTAGAGAACACCCCTTCTCCTATCCCTGATCAAGCTCATGACGCGTCTTGAAGCTTATGTAATCTTTATATTAACATTATGAGGTGCAAGCCCTCCTTTACTGCTTTGCAAATTGTAATCTAACTTAGGCTCTCTTTTGTTAACAACAATGGTTTGTTCCCAACTTTTATTATTCGTATGCTTGCTTTACTTAACCACCTTGATTGTTTACATCACTGTTAATTTGTTGAAGATATATCCTGTACCCACAAAACCTATTCCATAATGTTGAATGTTATTCTTGCAAATATAACAAGGACGCGTTTCTTTTTTAAAGAATCATTTAAGACGCGTCCCTTCAGCATATTTCCACGACGTTCTTTAACTGTGTTAATTATCATAGGGCGCGTCTTGACATGGTGCATCTCAGGGCGCGTCCTCATCAAACAATCAAAATATTCTTCAAACAGGCAGAATAAACTTAAACATTTAAAAATTCTTGATAAGATCTTCATAAATAATGTGCTCCGGTGTGAAAGCCACACTGGTCCCAAGGCTAATAATGCTCTATGGGGAAATAAAAAACAATTAAAAACATCTCAACTACTCAAGGGAGGACGTACATGCACTACCCCCCTAGACTAGGAGGAATTTTATTTCTTCTAGTTTACTTAGATAGATAACATAGGGGGTACAAGACCACTCCCTATTGGTAGTATTTCTTCAAATGTTCCACATTCCATGCTCTTGGTATAGGATTGCTACCTAAATCCTCCAAGTGAAAAGTTCCTTCCCAAAGCACAGATTTGATCCTGTAAGGTCCTTCCCAATTGGCTCCAAAGACCCCATGACTAACAATTCTGGTATGAGGCATCACTCTTCGTAATACAAGATCACCAACTTTGAGTCGACGTACCCTCACTCTTCGATCATAAAATCTAGCCACTCTTTTCTGATATGCAGCTAATCGTAAGGATGATATTGCACGCGTCTCTTCCAAAAAATCAAGATGAAGTCGTTGGTTGACTTCATTAGATTCCTTGTCATAATGATCCCTCCTGAACGATCCAGATCCGATTTCCACAGGAACCATTGCTTCAAAGCCATAAGATAACATAAATGGAGACTCTCCAGTAGTAGACCGTGGTGTGGTATTATAGGACCACAACACCATAGGAAGCTCCTCAGGCCAGTTACCTTTACTTCCCTCTAACTTTGTCTTCAGAGTGTGCTTGATTATCTTGTTGATAGCTTCAGTCTGCCCATTACTCTGAGGATGATAGACTGCTGCAAAGTCTTTCTTAATCTTCAGATCTTCGCACAACTTTTTTAATTCCTTGCTGTCAAAATGCTTCCCATTGTCTGATACGAGCTTGTAAGGAATTCCGAACCTACACACAATGGAGTTAAAAACAAAATCCTTGATCTTCTTTGCTGTTATCTTCGCCAAGGGCATAGCTTCAGCCCACTTGGTAAAATAATCCACAGTCACAACAGCATACTTGACACCCCCCTTAGACATAGGAAGCTCTCCAATAAGATCAATTCCCCACATAGCAAAAGGCCAAGGACTTATCATTGAGGTCAATGTCGTAGCAGGAATAGATGAGTAGTTTGCGAAGCGTTGGCACTGATCACATGCTCTTGCAAACTTCAGAGCATCATCCTTCAAGGTTGGCCAATAATATCCTTGTCGTAACACTTTCATAGCGAGGGAACTACCCCTCGAGTGATTGCCACATATTCCTTCATGAACCTCTCTCAAGATATAGTTGCACTCATCTCCATCAACACACCTTAGTAAGGGTTGATTAAAACCTCTTCGGTATAACACCGCATCATATTCCACATACCTTGCTGCTTGGTATTTTAAACGTCTGGCCTCCCCTTTCTCATTGGGTAGAATTCCTTTTTGTATATACTCTTGGATTGGAGTCATCCAAGTCTTCATTGGTACTTCATCCACAACCATTAGCTCCATCTCGGGGATACTGGGAATTTCTTGGATTTCCAATGGAATGTCTCCCATCAACACCGTGTCCCTTTGAGAACCTAACCTGGCCAGAGTATCTGCCTTGGAGTTTTCTTCACGAGGAACTCCTTCAAGTCTGACTACGTTGAACTGTTGAATCAAGCGACGTACACTCATCATGTATGCCTCTGTCTTTGGTCCTCTAGTCTGGAACCCTCCTTCAACCTGCTGAACAACCAACTTCGAATCACTGAACACTACCAAATTCTTCACATTCATTTCCAAAGCTAACTTCAAACCATTAATCAATGCCTCATATTCAGCCTCATTATTAGTTACCGCAAATTTGAAATTGATAGCACTCATAAGAAGGTGACCTTCAGGAGAAGTCAAGACAACTCCAGCACCTGCCCCATCATTGTTAACTGCTCCATCCACATACATGGTCCACCAAGGAAAAGGATACTCTTCTCTCAAAGGGCTTGCCTCCCGAGCAAGAGGGCTAGGGTTCACCAGAATGATTTCGCGTCCCATACTCTCATCTTCAAATTCCAGGATAAAGTCAGCTAAGGCTTGCCCCTTAATTGCCGTCCGAGAAAAATATTCCAAATCATACTGTCCCAACTCAATTGCCCACTTCAACATCCTTCCTGAAGCTTCAGGTTTGTGTAGAATGTGTCTCATGGGATAAGAAGTTCGCACTTCGATTTTATGAGCTTGAAAGTAGGGACGTAACTTTCGTGCAGCCAGCACCAAGGCATATACCAACTTCTCCATACTAGAATATCGGGTTTCTGCATCCAACAACCTCTTACTTACATAGTAAACTGGTGACTGCAAACCATCCTCTTCTCGTACTAACACAGCACTAATGGAGTAAATAGAGATGGCCAAGTAAAGAATCAATACTTCACCATCCACAGGCTTAGCCAAGAGTGGGGGCTTACCTAATTGCTTCTTGATTATTTGAAAAGCATCTTCACAAGCAGGAGTCCACACAAAATCCTTATCAACCCCCCTAATGGCTTTGAAAAATTCTTTGCAACGGTCAGAAGACTTTGAGACAAAACGATTTAAAGCCGCAATCCGTCCACAAAGGCTTTGAACCTGCTTCACACTAGTAGGGGACTTCATTTCAAGGAGTGCTTTAATCTTTTCCGGGTTAGCCTCAATCCCTCTATGATTCACAATAAAGCCTAAAAACTTTCCCGACTCAACCCCAAAGACACACTTTTGAGGATTTAACTTCATCCTGTACTTGCGTAGAATTCCAAACATTTCTTCCAAGTGCCTCACATGGTCTACTGTTTCCTTGGACTTGACCAGCATATCGTCCACATATACCTCCATGGTTTTGCCAATCTGCTCTTTGAACATCATATTCACCAACCTTTGATTTGTTGCCCCGGCATTGATAAGACCAAAAGGCATTCCAATATAGCAATACAAACCTCTGTCAGTGGTAAAGGATGTATGTTCTTGATCGGGTCCATACATGGGAATTTGATTATACCCTGAGTAAGCGTCAATGAAACTCAAGAGAGCATGTCCGGCCGTAGCATCCACCAACTGATCAATCCGGGGGAGTGGGAAACTATCCTTTGGGCAAGCTTTGTTCAAATCTGTGAAGTCCACACAAGTTCTCCATTTCCCGTTAGGCTTTTTCACCAACACCGGGTTTGCCAACCACTCGGGATAGAAGGATTCTTTGATCAAACCCACATCCAAGAGTCTGTCTACCTCTTCCTTTAAAGCTACTGCCCTTTCTCCACTGATTGCACGCCGCTTCTGACGCATTCCCTTCCTATTAGGATATATGTTTAGGTGATGGCACATGATATTAGGATCAATCCCTATCATATCGGCATGACTCCAAGCGAACACATCCAGGTTAGTCATAAGAAAATTAGTCAAGCCTGTTCTCAACAAATTCTCTTGAGGGCGCGTCCTCCACATACCTTTCTTCCCTTGGGAAGATGTCAGCAAATTCCTCCCTCCTCGAGGGTGCATCTTCAACAAGCTCTTCCTTCTTTGAGGGCACGCCCTGTAGGATATAGGTGTTCTCAAAAATCTGCTGCCGCTTTCCTTGTATAGAAATTGACTCTTCTCCATCCTCTATGGACATCTCCTCACCAATTCCTTCTTGATGTTCATCAATTAGAGGGGGCGCCTCCAATAGTAACATCTTAGGGTGCGCCCTCGGCTGAGGGACATCCTCTTCTGGCTCTTGAACTATGTAATGAACATGAATCTCTCCCTTTGAATTTTTGAGCAATCCCTGAGCATCTTCTTGGGGAAGGGCGCGTCCTCCTAGTCCATTACGACGAAAACCCTTGACAGTTCTATGATAGCATTCCCTCGAATCATATTGTGACCCTCGAACTGAACCAACCCCATTTGGAGTAGGGAATTTCATTATCAAATGATAAATGGAAGTAACTACCTTCATCTCTTTCAGCAAAGGTCTTCCTACCAAGGCATTGTGGGCAGATTCTTGATCCAATACCATAAATTCTATCATTTGAGTCACAGATAGAGGACCTTCACCAAGTGTAACCGGAAGCTTAATAGCACCCATAACTCTGACAGCTTCTCCCGTGAAACCATAAATCCAAGCATCCTCTCTGACAATGTCCTTATCAGGCAAACCCAACTTCTTATAAGTGCTGTAGTAGAGAATATTCACCGAACTTCCATTGTCTACAAACACTCGGTGTACATTCATAGGACCAATCTGTATGGCAACAACTAGGGCGTCACTGTGAGGGTGATGTACCCATCTTGCTTCTTCCTCAGTGAATGTAATGTCTACTGATTCCCCCTGAACAACTTGGGAGGTTTAAGTTCCAAGTTGTTCACATTAGTTAAGGGCTTATGACGTGCTTCCCTGGCATACCTTTCCAATGTGTTGTTACTGTCACCGCCAAAATGGCGTCCTCCAAAGGTAGTATGAATGCTTTCAGCCCGGGCAAACTGAACGTCCTTAGATCTGTCATCATCCCTTTCAGGAGCATGTTCTCTTTCCATCCTCCTGTCAGTTTCGTCTTTATGCTTCTTCACTTCTCTGACAATCCAGTCAGTTAGGTATCCGGCCTTGATCAATTCTTCAATTTCTTCCTTTAGCTGCTGACACTCGTGGGTGTTATGTCCAGTAGATTCATGATATGAGCAATACCTCTTTTTGTCCTTGCTCTGCCATGAGGATAACGGTGATGGCTTCTTGAATAAACCCTTGTCCTTATTTACTTCAAAGATATGCTCAACGGAAGCAGCTAGTGTATAACTCCCTGTTTGATATCTATTCAATCTGTCATAGTCTGGTGGAGTCCAACCTCTCCTTGCATTAGTGACATTCACCCTGTTCGGACTATACCCCCTCCTCCGGTAGTCAGGGCTTGGAGACCTATCCTTCCTCTTAGAACCTTTCCCCTTCCCTTGGAAGTCGGACTTTTTATTGTCAGCAAGAGATTGCTCAATGATCTTGAAGTATTCAGCTTGGGCAAAAAGGTCTGCTAAGGTTGCTGGGTGCTAAGGTTGCTGGGTCCTTCCCCTGTAAGTGCTTCCAGAAGTCAGTTCCGACTTGGAGTCCCGCAATTAAGAAACTTTTTAGTGACTCATCGGTTGCCCCTCTGACCATGGTAGACTCAGCGTTGAACCTTTTGAAGTACGACTGCAAGCTTTCTCCTTCCTTCTGTTTGATATTGGCCAAAGTAGTCACTGGGGGGGCGTACTTCACAGTAGCTTGGAATTTTGTCAGGAACAAAGTTTTCATGACCTCCCATGAAGTAATTACACCTGGTCCAAGCTTTTGAAACCACTGTTGTGCACTCTCTCTAAAAGTTGCTGCCAGAAGACGACATCTAGCCAAGTCAGGCACTTGATATACATCCATCTCTATATTGAATCTTCCCAAGAACTCAACAGGGTCGGCATTCCCATGGAAACGCAAGTCATTGGTTGTATTCCTATACCCTGCCGGAAGCTGTGCCTCCCTCACTGCAGTTGAGAAAGGGGAGGGAGCTTGAGTTGTTGAAGTAACTATTCCTCCCTCTAGATGTGTGAGGAGTTTTTTCAGATCATCCACATTAAAGCTGCCTACACTTGGGATGGTTTGGACATTAATTTGAGTATTATCAGCAGGTGGAGGTTGGGTATGCACAGTTGGATGAGGTTGGGGAGGTTGGGTCTCTCCTTGGGCTGCAGGAGTCTCTTGCAACCTTGGATTGGGACTTGTAGGGCGCGTCCTTACTTCATGGCTATGAGGATGCGTCCTATCCTCCTGATTGTGAGGGCGCGTCCTCTCCTCCTGACTATGAGGGCGCGTCCTCTCCTCCTGTCTTCCTCCTGACCTACTTTGGGACGAGACGGGTGTTATGTGCGGATCCCTTCCTCCAGAGGGTCCTCCACGGTAAGGGGCATCATATCTATTTCTTCGATCAATACCCCTGCCCCTATAATCCAATTCTATATCCCGTCTCCTTGTTGACCTTTCAACTTGGGGGGCTCGCTCATGATCACGGGGCCTCAACCTGAGATCAGGGGGCTCTCGCTGTGAATCACGGGGCCTCGCACCTTGATCATTACGTGCGTCATCTTGCGAAGATGTCTGCTCATATCCATGGGGCCTCGACCTGTTTACAGGGGGCTCTCGCTGTGGATTATGAGGTTGCACTTCTAGGTTACGTCTCGAATCATTGCGAGGACGAGTATGCTCCTGTCCATGGGGCCTCGACCTTTCGACAGGGGGCTCACGCTGTGGATCAAGAGGTTGTTCTCCTCGTACTTCTCTGTCCCTTTGCCATTCGACCAACAACAACCGGAGATCATCGTTGTTAAGCCTTATACCAAGACGATCCTTCAACCTGTTCAATCGTCGTTCTTGATCTCGGTGGAGTTCATCAGCCCTCTGAATCTCACTTTCAGATCGCCCTGACCTATGAGGGTGCGGGGATGGACGTCGGTCTCCCCTAGGTCGATCCTGACCATCTGTCTCATCATCAGGAAGTTCAACAATAGGAACTCCATCTTCTTGATACTCTAACCTTCTTGGGGTAACATTCTGAAACCTCCCCTGACCTGTGGTGCCTCTACCTGTACGATGGTGATTATGGGGTTGTCGCCTGACCCTTCCCCTTCCTTCGCTTCTCTCGACCGTATCCAGCCTTGCCTCGAAGCCATTCAGGGCATCACCCATGCGATAGAGTTGTTCCATCAAGTCTGAATTACTTATGAGTACCGGTGGTTGTCCCCCTACGATAGGCGTTCCATAAGATGGATTTGGGACACTACGAGGAACATACTCCTCATGCCCTTCACTGTCGTCTGAAACGACCTCATCCCTAGGACGTTCGTTGTGGTGGTGTGACATCTTTTCCTCCAAAGATTTTAGATCTTAATTAGCACCCCTCCTTCAAGCGCCAATTTGTTAACGGAGGAATCTGGTATTAACAAAGTTTGGGATTCGTCGCCGGAATTAAGATCTACAACGGTGGTCCTTAGGTAGTAAATTCACCGGAGTTTGGTGGTTGCGTTTAATTGGTGGCTGAGATTGCTTAGGGTTTATGTTGGCTGCCTCAGAGCTCTCAACTTTCGACCCCTTACAATGTGCCTACGTATCCCTTATATAGGGAATCAAGCCAACGTAGTTCTTGGGGAGGAAGTTTCCTCCATGGGCTTGGTCTCTGATCTTCGGAGTCCAGCTGAAGCCTTCCAATGCCTTTCCATGCTTAGACGTAGAACTTCTCCACCGCCTTCCATGTATAAGATATCTTCCATACTTAAACACAGGTCTTCCATATCTTTCCTTACTTGAACGTAGGTCTTTCATATCTTTCCTTACTTGAAGTTTTTAGCTCACTTTAGGAATGTCTAACGATAAGGCCTAGTCACAAAGGCCCAAGGCTTATCTATGACGTCAGGACTTCATGGATAAGGAAACTTCCCCCGTCGAGGACTAGTCCTATCCATTACCAACTATTTCCTTAATTCATAGATACAGGTATAGCCATGACTTACCTTAAATGCCAGACGCATCCTTGTCCCCCGAATGAGAAGCACCCACCAGATAGCAGGACAAGTGATCCCAAGTGTTTGGGTGCAAAGTGCAGGATTACTCCAAAGTTCCCCAATGAGGACGCGCCCATTGAGTACAGGAACAGAGCTCCCAAAGCACACACCAAGATTAACCCCACATCCCCAATGAGGGCGCGCCCATTGAATACAGGAGGAGGCCTTCAGCCACGGACATCCCCCTCCTAGGGCACATCCTAGGAGAGAATTCTTCAATATTTTACCAATACCAAGCCACGGGAACCATCCTTCATTATTAAGTTCCATCTTCAAATCAAAAGGACGCGCCCTCGAGGGGTAGACGGCCTAAAGGGGGTGCTCGCATCCTCATGAGGATAAGCCCTAAGTCTTCCTTGTGTCAAGCGAAGTCATTTTTCTGTAGTGTCTTCCATCCATGTTGAGTCACCAATTCATACTGAGAGGACGCGCCCTTAGGGGTTAAGTGCCCTTTCATGAATTCATGAAAATAAGTCTCAATCCTTCCTTATGCCATGCTAAGTCAAAACAGCTGTTACCTTCTATCAGATTACTCATCAGACCATCCCTATCTACACGACGTGTCCTCAAAGGGTGGACATCCTATAAAGGGCGCGCCCTTACCCCGTGAGAATACCCTAATTACATTTTAAATAACCTAATTGAATTCTTACTTGACCCGATCTTAACCTAAAAACCCGTTATTGAATTTTGGCTATAACAGGTAATTTCTTAAGAGAGCTATAATGCAGTATTTCACAAGAACACTTTTTTGAAAGATCAGTCGTATGTAGCTGGCTTTTAATATCTGTCTTAGAAAAAGGTCATTTCAAGCTTTCAACATATGCATATCCCTGTGGTGGCTTAAGATGACAGCCTCACTCGCCTAATACACGACCTGTAGTGGCTTCAAACGACTGCCTCACTGGTCCACTCGCCTAATACATGCCTACCCTAAACTTATTCTCATGCATAACATTTTAAAGTAAACAGAAAGGTAGTCAAATAAACATTAGAAGATGAGAAATATGATTTTATGTTTAATCTGTGTTCTTTGAAAATGCAGATTGCAGAAAATTAAATTAGAATTTCAAAACCGGAATTTCTGTGCGAAGATTGATACTCCCTCTCTGTCCCAACCAATTATTTACACTTTCCTTTTTGGATGTCCCTCCCAATTCTTTACATTTCTAAACTTTCCAAAAGTAGTAAATTTTTATAATATAAAAATTCACTACTTCCACTACTTTCCTCCGCTATACTCACATATATATTAAATATTGATTAATCTCACCACTAAACTCATTTTTTCTACTTTTTCTCATATTTTATTATTTTTTCTTAACCTCCGTATCTAACATATTCTTATCTAAGGAAACATATTCTTATCTTAGGTTTTCATTTATGTAATTCCTTAAAATTCTGAACTTTAAATGCATCCAATCAAATGAAATGATTTCTATAAGAAAATGCATGGTTTTAATGAAAAAAAATATAAGAACTTCAAACTTAAAAGAATTTCCAAGCTTGCATTAGTTGGTAACATAAAACACAAAATATTTCAAACGGATGTACCATTAACAACAAAGAAAAGAAACTATTACTGATAAACAATTCCAGAGAAATTTTCAACATAATAAAATATCCAATAGGAATGAACAGTTTAAAGCCTTTCAGTGATCATCACCTGAGTTCTTTATCACTCGAACAGTTACGACTAATAAGTTTGACAAACTTCTCGCATATCAAACTATACGAATCCATTTCTAAAGACAAAAGAACCAAAAAAATTGATATTATGCAATCATGGAGAAATTGAGTTTACTCATATATCTAACAAATTAAAGTATAATTAGATGAAGTTAGATTAGAAGAATACATGTCAATTGCTCAAAGAAGACACAAAACTTGAATTACAGAGATAAGAGAAAATAGTACAGGAGGGATGTTCAATACGGTTAACTACATTATAAAGAATGAGTTACAACCGTTTTGTAAAATTAAGTACGATTAACTGTTCTATTTATTATATTATATTCAAATGATCCAAATTTTAATCAATTTCATTTACACCTTTTATATAATTAGAAAAAAACCAATAAATCACACTTAAATAGTTTTAAGAAAATTAATAATAAACAAAACTAAGGGTAATGTTTTATAAATAAAATAATAAAATAGCCTTTTAAAAAAATTAAATTTTGTTTATAAATTAAAATTAAAATTTTTAAAGCCCATAAATATTGATTAATCTCACCCCTAAACTCATTTTTTCTACTTTTTCTCATATTTTATTATTTTTTTCTTAACCTTCTTATCCAACTCAAATATAAACATACGGTTGGACGGTAGGATGGAGGGAGTGATAAATTAAACTCCCCACGAGGCTATATCTACAGCTACAAGTATAGGATACATGATTTGACCTTTTTCCACTTTTTGTCCAACCAACGACTCTTAATCTATGGAAAAGATAACAAAGAACAAAATAGCAGCAGCAAAGTAGCAATCAAGCGTTGTCCTAAACAGTTACTCCTTCCGGCGGCCTAAAGGGACTGAACTAGGATAAAATTCAGTAAAAAATTTAGTAAGAGATTTTTTTCTCAAACATAGACTCTCAGCCAACATCTTAAAAAAATAGCGATTATTTATTTTAATCTCTATTGTCATAAAATTTTGATTCCTCGGCTACTCCCTCATGTAATATTTTACATGTCCATTTTACTCTATATTTTTAAACCCAAATATGTATAAAAAAAGATTTCATCAAAGCAATATATATATATATATATATATATAAAGAAGGATACGCGGGAGGTGAGGTGGCTCTCTAAGATCGTCTCAATTTATTTTCGAAGTTATAGAGGAGAGGAGTTCGAATTTATAGAGAAGACATATAAATAAAGTTCTATTTAAAGTAGAGTAGGTGTTCGAATTTATAAAGAAGAAAAGTTCGAATTTATAGGTAAGCCATACAATTAGAATTCTATTAAAATTAGAATAGATGTTCGAATTTATAGAGCAGAAGAGTTCGAATTTATAAAAAATACATACAATTAAAAGTTTTATTAGAAGTAAAATAAGTGTTTGTAGATATAATTAAAAGTTCTATTCGAAGTAGAATAAGTGTGCGAATTTATAAAGGAGAAGAATTCAAATTATAGGAAAAACATATAGTTAAAATTATATTGGAAGTAAAATAGGATTGTTAATTTATATAGGTGTTTTTTCAACGAAAAAGTGACTCATTTGAAAAGAGTATGTTAACATAAAAATTAGGGAAAATAAATTATTTCGTCCTTAAACTATATGTTGTTTTTGGTTTAGGTCCTTGAATTATACGAAAAAATATTACGGTACTTAAACTTTCAAATTTTCTGATTCTCGTCCTTCCGTCCAGCATTGACTAACGGATCAATGCTGACGTGACAATTACATGAAAATCAAAAATTCTCGGAATGGAGTGAAATTTTGGCATGTTAATCTACGAATGATTATATAAGAACATCGGTGGTGAAAGTTTTTGATTTCGAGTTCACTAACATATGAAAATCTGTAGATTTTATTAAAAAAAATTATGTTCTTGAAATTAAAGTGCAGATTTCTATATGTTAGTGAACTCGAAATTGAAAATTTTCACCACATGGGTTCTTGTAAGCAGTATTAAATTAACATATCAAAATTTAACTCCATTCCGAGAATTTTCGATTTTTACGTAATTGTCACGTCAGCGTTGACTAACGTCCGTTAGTCAAATTTGGACGGAAGGACGAGAATCAGAAAATTTGAAAGTTTAACTACCGTAATATTTTTTCGTATAGTTCAAGGACATAAACCAAAAACGACATATAGTTTAAGGACGAAAAAAATTCTTTTCCCTAAAAATTAATATATATGACAAGTATATATTCAGTATATTAAATTTGAAATTTTGATCTTAAAAAGAAAAGCGTGTTTCACGGAAGAACGGCTATTAGGGAGTAACGAGTAATTTTTGTAATTTAATTGATAGATGTATTTTTTTCTAACGAGAGAGCGACTCATTAGAAAAATGAGTATGTTAACATGATAATTAATATATAACACAAGTATTCAATATATTAAATTTGAGATATTGATATTAAAAAGGAAATGCATTTTACGGGAGAACAGCTTATTAGAGAGAACCAAGTAATTTTTGTAATTTAATTAATGAAGTTTTAAAAAATAATTATGACACCGCCGTGAAGCGCGGCTTTTTCAACTAGTTTTATTAAAAACTTGATATTTATCCAATATATTTTGTCAAATTGTTTTTATGATCGAAATTTTTTATAAATATAACTTTTTGGATGTAATTTTAAGTACATCCAAAACATATAGTTTTTATATATCTAATGCCACGAGGAGTTAAGCCAAATGAGATAGCTTAAATGATAAAAACTTATTACTTGTCGATGATAAAAACTTATTACTTGTCGTCTCGGAATTTAGGTTTGATTTTCGGGTATACCAAGATATCTAAGAAATACTCATTTATATAAGGTTAAAGGAATATAAACCTAAATATTAAATAAAAGAAAAATACCACGAGGAGTTCCTTGGGCTATATATGTACTTGTAGTGCCAAAATGCATTTAGTCAACTTATGCTACTACAATATTATACCAAACACTCTCTTTCTTTTACTATCCACTGCAAGAAAATGGAACAACAAAGTCCATTTCTTACTTGGCCTTATTTCTTCCATGGAAAGGTTAGATATTGTGTGTGTGTGTGTCTGCTTTTTCTTGTTTGTGAATTATGCAGAAAGTTCTAACCTCTCTGTTTTTACAATCCTTTCTTAATTTCATTGTTAATTCTGGTTGAAATTGTGCAGACAATGAATGAGCTATCACAGTCACTTTTAGTGACAACTTTGGAGCTAGAAACTACAAGAATAAGAGCTCAAGAAGAGATGAAACTAAGAGATGATCAGTTATTTGAACTCACAGAAATGTTGGAACAAACCATTAGAGACAGAGATGAAGCTCAAGAAAAATGTCAACAACTTTTATTTGACAAACTACTACTCCAACAGCAGCAGCAGCAGCAACAACAAATGCAGCTACATCACTTTCATTACAAAAATCAAACAGCTCCACACTCCGGAATCTCGATAATCCAAGATGATCCAGGGAATGGTAATCTCTCTTCAACAGACTGTGAAGAAAGCATTATTTCTTCATCAAGTCAAGAAAAAGATCAAGACTTTTTCTTACCAATAGTCATAGATAAAGAGTTGCCTGAAAAAGGGAAATTTTTGCAAGCTGTAATCAAAGCTGGGCCATTGCTTAACACCCTTCTTCTTGCTGGACCTCTACCAACTTGGCAACACCCTCCACCACCACTTGACAATTCTCAGATTCCACTGCCACCAGTAATCGTGCCGCAGCCATCACCACAACGACCACAACATCTCCACCACCAAGACTCTTTTATGGATGGTGCTACTGTGAACAACCTTAACAAGTTTGCTGGAGTTAACAGAAAAAGAGGCTTTAGTGAAGTCATTGATTATTCATTCACAGAAACTAGGTGACTTTGTGGCAGAGTACTAGTACTGCCTGTAGTGATATCTTTGTAATATGCAAAAACAGGAAGCCAAATCTTTGTCTATGGCTTCCTTTTTTTCTCACATCTAGTGGTTGATTACTTGGTTTAATTATTCCCATATCAAAGCTCTGTCTTTTCTTAGTATTATTACTGTGACCTAGTACATGTAGACACACCTTAATGTATTTCTTCCCAAAATGTTCAAAATAAATTCATAAATTTTTTAGGTATCAGTACATGTTCAAGTTGTTTTTTCCTGGGGAGGATTTAGATAAAAAAATCTCCCAGAAAGTACACAAATATACTGAATATGTATGATTCTCCCGGAAAGTACACAATATACCGAATATGTTTGATTTGATTTGATCAATTCGGAACATACCTAACCGTCGATCAATATTTTAAGTGCACGAACAAGTGTGTCTACATGCACAAAGGAGAACGAAAGCGAGGAACCATGGAACATGATGAAAGTCCAAGAGGTATCCTCGTTGGGTGCAGAGTCATGACCCACAAATCAGAATCAAGATTTGATACTAATGGGTATTTTTCGATTATTAGGAGTACACTACATACTAATGATTTCAACATTTCTCTATTATCTTTTTCCTTTTCTCTTTTAGCCCCAGGCTTGTGGAGTTACCGTCGGCAAGGTATCGGGAGCGGGTCAGTCGACCTCACTCAATTAGTAATTATGTATAAATTTTTACTATATTTAGCATATTTAGACCAAAATTTCTACATAAAATTAATATTTTGATCCCGCTGAAATAAAATTTATATACTAAATTTGATATTATCAAACTTTTTTTGAATTTTGACCCCACCATCTTGATAAACTAGTTTTCGTTACTCGGAATGAGCTTAATAAACGAGTAAAGTAAAATTTGAATTCGAAATCCGAATTATTGAATGAAGTAACTTCTAAGCTTATGTTTTGGTTATATGCTTAAAAGATTTCCTACAGCATGCTTATTGTGGAAGCCTCTGTTCTAAACAAAATAAAAAATAAAAAATAATTCAGCACATTATAATCTATAATTATCAAATAATTTCTAAATTGTCGAGTACACATATTAAGAAGTTCCTACTTCGTATCGGGATTTTATATAAATCTTCTAGCATTTACTGGCAACATCACATATTAAGAAGCAAATTCTTCTTTTTTCTCCAAACCTTCCGATTGAATATACGGCCAAGGAAATGGCAGCATTATATGACTTGTGTCAATATACTGGTCCACACTGCAATGCCAACAAAAATACAAGTAGGAATTTTCCATGCCTGTATCACATTGCCTTGACCAGAACTCACATCTATTACAAATCTTTACCAGAAACAACCCAACAAGTTTCTATGCTGGAAGTCACACACAATTTCCAAACTTTACCGAGAAACACTCTTATACAGACAGCCCTAACTTCACAATTTCCACAATGGAGGACAGCACGGACTTTTCTTAGGTTTTGAGGACAAAGTTACAAGTAATTTGCATGTGCTCTTCGTTTGGTGAAGGTGATGTTATCCCCCAAATGTAACATGTGCTTAATGTAACATATGTGCTTAGAGTGTATGTATGTCTATACAATAGTTAGAGAAAGTCAAGATTGAGCAAATCAGGACTTGAAGAGGAGTACGTACCGTAGATACAAGTATACACATAATGTTAGATATTGATTTTATTATAAGGGATGCAAAGTGCTAATTACTCGTATATAATGAATGTTAGATATAAATTGGGCCAGATTATGTCGAAAAAATAGGAATACAACAGCTTATCAAGAATCATCTTTATCACGGTACAAGTATTTCAGTGGCTTGCCTGACTGATATGTGGATATTAGGCATCAACATCAAACTGATTGTTGGGTTCGACACTATGGACAATCTTGGGGTTAAGCTGGCACTGAACCATTGACTCTGAATCAACACATGTGCACAGCACAAAAAGAAACAATGTTACATATTGAGTTCTGAATAATTTGACCATATTATCTATATAATGTTTTGAGCACAAGATAGGGCTGTTCACGAACCGAGCCGAGCCGAGTTTTGATGTAAACGAGCCGAGCTTTACGTTTTTTTCTGACGAACCGAGCCAAGCCGAGCTTTCTTATCGCACAAAATTCATGTTCGAGCTCGTTAACTAACGAGTCGAACACGAGCTTTTATCGAACAAAAACGAGCTGAGCCGAGTCGAGCCAAGCTCATTAAAACTTATAATTTTTATAGATAAAAAAGCCCACTCCCCACTAAAATATAAGCCTACACCTTGACACGTCAATGACAATCGCCTGCACTCTTTTGTCCACTTCCTCCAAAAAAAAAGCACATAAATATCAAAAGAAATTAAAATAATATCCAGAAATTAAAATCTCTCTCAAAAGAGTATAAAATTATAGCAATCTCTCTCTCTAATACAAAACACACACACAGCTGAACAAACTCAACTCGCCGAGATCTTCAAAACACAAACACTTCGTATCTATGGCCGCTTCAACTCAGCCCTCCGACACAGTGATGTCCGACGCAGCTCCGTCGTCTCAAACCGCCGGGATCGAGAATATTCCGGCGACTCTCAGCCACGGCGGCCGTTTTATTCAGTATAACATCTTCGAAGTCACCGCTAAGTATAAACCTCCTATCTTGCCTATCGGTAAAGGCGCTTACGGCATCGTTTGGTACATCACTCATTTCTATCTTCAATTCAATTTATTTTTATAATTTTAATTTAAAATGTTAGAAAATACAACAAATATTATAAAAATATACAGAATATATTTCATTTTTTCGAGCTTTATTGAGCCGATCTCGAGCCGAACGAGCTCGAGTCGAGCTCACTAATAGCTCGGCTCGAGCTCGTTTTCTTAACGAACAGTTTTTTGTGTTCGAGCTCGAGTTTTAAGCGAACCGAGCCGAGTCGAGCCCTTAACGAGCCGAGCTCAAGTTTGTTCACGAACAACCATGTTCGTGAATAGCCCTACAAGATACTACTGAAGCCAAGATGTTTTAGCAAGCTGGCGTGTTTATTATACTGGAACTTCATGCATTGTTGGCTACAGTTGTTAACTGTTCTTCTTATATCCGTCATCAAAGATAAGCCATAGTTTTCATACTCTTGACCAAGTTATACACTTTGTTTTACTTTTCCTCTCCTTTATTTTTCACAGGTTTTACCCACCCATTACGGGGGAGAGTCAAGTCTCAAAGATTAATAAAGGCTTAATGACCTTTTAGCCCTAAAGGTTTACTACCATATACTCATTAGTCCCTGTATTTTAAAGGTGTACCTTTTAGCCCCTGAGGTACTGATATCATACCTTTCGATCCTTATACTGGTTCAGAATAAAAAATCGGTATAACTCGGATGGGCAAAACAAACTTAAATCCATGTTTTAAAGACTGTTTTAAAGATGACAGCCATCCAAACCAATAACCTTCCTACAATCAAGCTTAAATCCATGTTTTAAAGACTGTTTTGCCCATCCGAGTTATACCGGTTTTTTATTCTGAACCGGTATAAGGGTCGAAAGGTATGATTTCAGTATCTCAGAGGCTAAAAGGTACAACTTTAAAATACAAGGACTGATGGGTATATGGTAGTAAACCTTTAGGGCTAAAAGGTCATTAAGCCATTAATAAACACCAACAGACTTGGGGTACTTGAAAACTATGGTCAATCTTAACTATGCACACTTAGTAGATAGCTCGATTCACTATGAAAATAAGTAACACCTAATACCGCAGAGATAGAGATTATTTGCTATCAACTCACCCAAACAATATGGCCAACTATTAACTAACTGCACTTGAAAAACTGATTTTATTGCCATAGATATGCATCGTTGGATGTATCTTCAACTAACATTTATTATGACGGCACTTTTAGAACATATATATTCTTAGTGTAGATATTACACACCTTTTGTACTTGATTCAGATATATTTCTACCCTCTGTTTCTTGTGTAACCATTCATGTCTGTTTTTTGTAGACATCTTAACAAGCAATTATTTTGACTGTTATAATAGTTCAAGAGATGATGCAACAATCGCTGGAGATCTCAAGAATAACGAAAATGTTCTTGATCAATAGCTGTGTACGGCTATGTTGGGATAAGATGCACAAAATAGGTCCATGTAAGCTGCTAAATCATCAAATCATGTTTACCAAAAATCAAGGTTTTTCAATCAGGAATTAAGTTTTATGACCAAATGACTTGTTGATAATGCTTTTATTAGAAAATTTTCTTAAGATATGATACCGGAGAAGGATCTGCTTCTTCACTCATCTCCAATATTATCTTTAATGTCTTTTTGAGCGTGCGTCTGAGCATTATACATGTCAGCTACCTACATACAGGAAAAGGATGAATCAGCAATATTGTAACAATACCCTATCCAATCAAAGCACAATATTGTAGCATAATACCCTATCGGCGTATCCAATCAAATCACATGAAAACAATAGTAAGAAACAAAAAATCTCACCATATCTGATGATGAAGCCTCTTGTGGAGTCTTATCTTCTCTGACACGAACCAGGCGCGGATGTCTCAGAGAAATTCCCTTTTGCCAAGAAGAATATGAAAGAGGAAAGAGATTTGTATAAGCGTACACAATTTATATAATCGAAATTTGTAATTTACAGGCACGGCAATTGATGATATTAAAGGACGCCACATACAAACAGACAAAAGGGGTCTGGTAAGATTACAGTTTACAAAAATTAGGAGCTAGGAAATAAAGCTTAAAAATTAGGAGCCAAAAATAGAACTTCTAAGGATTAGTTTTAAACAATAGAGTACGATCCTGCAATTTCTACAAATAAAGAACACTACCAAATTATAATAACTAACCTTTCCAGAATCCACAATACCAATTGCAGCACAATAATCTGGACTGATTGTCAAGTCCGCTGCTTTAACCTCCCAGACCTGAAAGATAAAACCCGAAAGATGTGGGCAGTGATAACAGAAGTGTTAACACGCCTTGTAAAAGTTGCAATATTCATAAATGTAGCAGATTACAAATTAATAAATGCACAAGGATGGCGTATTGGAGTGGCATGCCACCCAGGACCTAGAGAGAATTGGTAGATCCAATGGCAAGGCAAGCGGTAATATGTTGAGAATTAATTCAAAGTTATTTGAATAATACATATAAACTAACTTGGCGAAAATTTAGTAAACCTATTCAATTATGTGGTATATTATATCCACCAATATTGAAGCAAATATCTTATATTGACTAACCAATAGATAATCCACAAACATAATTTTTTTAAAGTAATTCAACTTTTTTAATTGACTTTGAATCAATTCTGAACACTCCCTTTTAATTTAAAGTTATAAAAATTTTATGAAGCGCTTCTGTTCAATTATGTGCACATCTCAATACTTTGAAATTTTGTTTGTAGATGCATTTCTCACTAACATTTACTCTTTGATTTTTTTTGAACTTCGGACCACTTCTCTCCATGGTGCCTCCACACCCACAATTCGAAAACAAAATTTATTCCACAGCCATATGCCATGGTTTCTTTCTCATCAATATCATGACACACATCTGCCCGGTGCCTATACTTTTCATATCCTCTTGAACCTCTTTCTTGTTCTGCCTCAAGATGTTGATTCTAGATGCAGGAATTGCCTTTTTCCGTTCATGAATGACGAGCAGCTGATTATCAGGATCCAGTTACTCAAAACGAACCTAGCTCGAATACGATGTTGATTTATTTATTTTGTTATTTTGAAAAAAAAATTCAACATTATAAACCAGCTGTACAGAACTTGAAAGGCTTGATATATGATTCAATGATTATGATCTGTAATTGTAAAGAGCGTAAGTCTAAAGGAAAAGTCTTTTGACTTAAAGAGAAAGTCTTTACTAGGTAATCTCAAATCTGTATTAAATATTGATTTTGTAGACCAACTTATAATGAGACCTAGTGTATTGTTTACGACTTACGAGTGGCTATCACTATCCCTAAGCAGAATTAAGTTGTTGGAACTGAAATGGCTTTTTATAACAAATCTAAATCATTAGGCAAAGATTTGAAACTGAAGACAGTACTGCAGCAAAGTCCATTGATCAAATATGTCATGGTAGTTTAAATATACAATGGGTCAACTTCAACACATTAAGAATGAAAAGAGCCTTTAAGAGGTATGCAGGTGCGTATGTGTGATCTCCATGTACTTGCAACATAGTTCAATGTTATATTTTTATCCACATATCAGACATCAGACATAAATGAATATTACATCGGTCTCATGTGTCAACATTTAATAATACCATATCAAAAGAAGTACATTAATTAACAGGACCTAATAAGCAATCACGAGACTTTTACGAAACTAACACAATTTTTCGATTGAGAATCCACATCTATACACTAGACACGAAGAACCAAAAACTAAAGAGGGACCAATAACATAAAAAGAGAAATTGATATACAAGAACAAGGGAGAGAGATGCTAGAGGTGTTACGTCTATTGTACAAGAATGGTCATATGACACATGATAAATCAATTGTTCAATGTGTTTTTTTATTATGTTCAATGCATACAAATTAACAGTGTAGCACATCTCATTATATGATTGAATAACAGGATGAATGGCATTTTTTTTCAGAAATAGAAAGGAAAACAATGTGAAAGGCTGAACAAATAACCACACACTTGCACAGTTACAGAAAGAATGACAAACCAAAGATATGAACCAAAATGAAAGGTAACATTATCACCTCAGTTGCTTCAAACCATACATCTGGATTTTTGGCATCGGTATAGCGGTAGGCATCGGTATAGCGGTAGTAGGACTGTAAACGACATGTATGTTAGTCATTTTACTTTTTGCATATAAAGAAGGCAGCCTGAATACAATAGAAATAAGTTCAACCTTCGGAGTTGGAATCACTTTAGAACTGAGAATGGTATATCTCTGCTCAAGCCATTCGGTGGAAAATCCAGTGCCTAATAATGATTACAAAACAATCAAATCAACACTGCAGCTTTTGTTGTAACAAAATTAATTCAACCATGCAAGAAACTCCATTACTTGGATCTAGCCATCTGCAATACAAATCTGCTAAACTATGGATATCTACTAGGCTAATGTTCAAAAGTGCAATTAACAAAAAATTGAATTCTCTTGCTTAACTAGGCAAGGGTCTGAATCCTCGACCACTCGACATCCTCTGAAAATTTCACAAAGTTGAAATACTTGCAAATTTTTCATACATTTATCTTGGGAGATCAGAACTCTAAAATCATTGCATATCAAAAAAGATAAAAAATATTCCTCACCAATTTTACAAATAGTTTGAAATACTTCCGCATTGCTATCATAACAAGCAAGAAGAAAAGCACCATATACACCTACAAGGAAACAAGTTATACATTGTAGTCAGTTCAACAGAGATTTGGTTATCTTAAACCACCAATGAATACCCCTCCATACACCGCTTAACTAACACTAATAACACTCAAGTAGCATGGACTATTAACTGAACATGTAAAATAGAGGAATTGTCCGTTTCATTTTTTAAATGACATTTGAGTATGTAACTGATATATAAATAGTTTTTGTCTGATTACCAGTTCGATTTCCCCGACCATGGAAAGCAGCTATAGGTACCAGATCAAGTGAATCCCCAAAACTGCAAAACACAATCATTAAGCTTTATAAAAAAACAAAGAGGTAAGAAGCATTAACATAAACCTTTCCATGTAATCTTTCTTCAGTTTCAGCCAATTGTTTGACCGCTTCGAAGGTTCATATGTAGCATCTTTACTTAATGTTTTGATTATTAATCCCTCACAGCTGCAAAAAATAAGTGAATTCGGTAAAAATCAAATTGTCTACATGCAAGACGCCGAAAAACATGTTGTACAACTAAAAGAACGGTAAAGAATTATATTTATATATTCCACACTCAGATAGAGGTAGTGAAAAAAGAGCAAGTGTAATACAGAATACTAGAAATCATAGGAATAAAACAATTTGCAAAAATGTGAAATAGAGGGTATTTCTTGGTTGCAGTATTCACATGAAAATGGAGGTTCAGATGGGAATGGATCACGTGCAACTCTATCCTTTAATCTTACAATCAGCAAAACTATTTGCGCTTGTCCATAAATGCAGACATTCACCATTATATCCTGCACAAACATCTGACCTCTACAAGAAAAATAATTAATCGAATAACCCACAGCATGTCCTTGTGCATGTGTTGCCTCTCTGTCCGAACTCCATACATTGTCTTAGTTTATCAAAGGACAAAGGAGAAGCACAAAAATTCTCCATCACCCTACTCAATGGTGCTAGACCCAAACTAGTCCTTTAGAAAGCATCAGGGCAAGTTTAGTTCGCAGAAAAATTGGTTAAAACATCTAAAAATGATTATTACATTTCTTACTTAAATTATTACCTAGAGTTCTAAGAAGGCTATAAAGCTTATGTCAATTTTTTTGTTCACTTGATGTACACAGATTGAAAACTCTTAACTTTGTAATGAAGTTAACAGTGAAGGACATTTCATTTTGCAAGATTTATTAAGTTGCAAGATTTATTAAGACCGAAGACTAATTGCGTAGAAGTAGGACTCATCAAGATAGAAGTTACTCACAAGACACTCTATCCATGTCCTGGACATGAATTAGCATGTAATAAAAGGAACAATCACTTTACTTTCCAAGTTTCCCTGGAGATAGAGTATGATCTAAAGGTTTACGAGATAATCTTCTCAGGCACATGATTCAGAGGTAACTATCCTTTAAGAAATTTGTTGAAGATCTGACTTGTTTCTAAGCTTTGTACACCATCTAGGCACTTAATAAGTAATCACGTGGAACTCTAGTTAGATAATTTTCAAGTTATCTGGGTAATAATTGAACGTGCAAAATATCCTACATTATAATACACGAGTATTGTACCTAACAGATTCTGAAGTCGAAAAATTATATAACGGAATGTTTTTTTTATAAAATAAAAAAATTTAGATAAAAGCTGTATTCATATATAATGCTGAAATCGTATAAACAATATTTAGCCGGGAGAAGAAATTAAACTCTCCCTTGTGATTAGTTTGTGGTTATTTGTTCAATATACTTGAAGAGGTACTACCAAACACAAACCTGAAATCAATTTTGTATTTTTTGATCAAAAGTACGCTTGAACAAGTTTACTTTTACTATCTTATTACTTTATACGGAACGCATCTAAGTTTATATTGGAGTGCCATAATTGGAAATGGCAACATGTACTAGGAAAGAAATGTGAAGATTATCATTTGTAATTGAAATCATAACCTTCTAATAAAAACAAAAGTTACTATACAAGTACCTGGCATCAACAGAGTTTTCAAGGAACATCTGTATTTCCTCAAGATCAGTTGATGTCATTGCTGTAGCAAATTGAAAATATCCAGGTTCTTCATCAAAAGACTTATAGAGATGCTGCAAGATCTTAAAGTATTAAATACATATTTGTTTCATATTTAAATATGAAAAAGAGTTCATAAATATCAACATCATCTAAAAATTAATTCTCATAAATCAAAATAAATTCTAAAAAATATGAAGTCTTCAGGAAAACAAACTATTTACTTTTTGGAATGAAGGCAAGATCTGGATTTATCTCACCCTCCACAAACCCTACATAGGGGGGATTTGTAGATTGGTTTAAAATTAATATATATTATTAGAATATAATATAAGATCCAGTTGGGGCCTTTCCCTAACACCTTAATGTTTTAGATGAGTTGGTTACTTAACATATATAATACAGAGTGAACATATGCTAGTTTCAGAACACTCCTAACAAATAAAATTATGGAAAAACCTTCACCACAATCCATCATAAAGGCATATTCTCCTACTGATTATACTTAAGGTCTCCTACGGTTATGTATTTATCTTCCTTTACCATAGTACCTGAACCTTATAGTCACAGGTCCTCCCAAACTCAATTGTGCTATCATATTTCACGACATGTTCTTCTTGACATGAAAACCAAAAGAATATAGCGAGGGACCATTGGAACCTGAAGAAAACTTAAAATATAGAGTATTCATTTACGACCAATTCAGCTTATATATGTGTGTATACATCATAAATTATTACAATAAAAGATAAAGGCTCGTCTTGATACCAATTCCTACAGCAGAAAGTGTAAAATTGTGCCAACTTACTTCCTTGCGAACAATAAGCTGCTCTTGTAAAAGGGTCTGACCATTCAGATACAACATATCAAATGCAAAAATGCAAACTTCAACTTTGATGTCGCTTATCATGACATTTTTACGAGCACGTGAGCTTAAAACCTGCCAAAAACAATCATAGTAATGGTGGACAAACTTACATTATTTGACCAGGTGGAGGGGTTGAAAAGGAGACACGGAAGAAAAAATATTTATTTTGAGTACACAACTATAGAAATATTGTTTTGCTACATGTCGATAAGTTAAAGAATCGATATTAGCCAGCCATGTACCCTGACAACCCACTAAGTAATCTTAACATTGTAATTTTAAGGAATTTTTTCCTATTTAAAGGTAAATTTGGCCTCTGTACAAAGATCATTTCTATCTGGAAAGTTTCATACTTCCCGAAAGAGTGTTATAAAGAATGGATCCTCTAGTTGAAATTAAAATTATTGGTAATACCTAAAGGCCTAAGAAGAATTAATAAAAGATAACTAATGAACATAAAAAGAAATCATAGGTTTAAGTGAGTTTTGGACTGATGTCTACTATGGGGTATTCTTAATATCACATTGAAAAATGTTGTAATGTTGTCGAACATCTAACTGTATACAGGTCCTTGGGGTCCGAAAACTAACAAGTTCTTTAATATACTTATGGTGCGCTTTTTTCCCAATAGTTATGGGTTTTAACATAGTTTAGACTCTTACACAATCAAGTGGAAATTAGAAAATTCGAGCCCTAATGATTTTTCCACCTAATGCTTCGGGATTGTTCCAATACCAATTAAAAACACGGTCTATAACCTTCTTTATACTTTCTATTGCCTCCCAAATAATATTGTTTTTCAATTTTTTACCTTCCAAAACTTCTAAAGAACTTAAAGTTCTAAATATAGATTACAAGACTTTTTTGTATCAACACAATTTTCACAACTTCGGTTATTCCATCTTATGTCACGCATACTAACATATTAGAAGTTACAAAGTTCCATATTTGTCTAGAAGACTAGTATATATTCTGTGACCATGTATTCAGTCCCAACTAGTCTGGAAAAGAGTCTAGATGGGCAGAGCTGATCTACAATTATTTGTTTTTTTATTAACACTACCTGGAAAGGTAAGATTTTCTTTTTCTCGCGGTCATACGCGACGAGTTCACAATCCAGAACAAATGATGAAACAGATGACTTCTTTAGCCTGCAATTTTAAAAAGAGATTAGCACTGACAATCTGGCAGCACAACTATAATACTAGTCGAGGAACTTGTGCACATTGAACATAGTCCGTGAAGAATAGTGTGGCCTTATAAGGTGATGTAATTTGTTATTGAGCACTTGGAGATGAGAGACAAAGACAAGACACATTAATTTCTTCTCTTGCAAAACATGAATAAACAAGAAAAAGTACAAATGAAGATACAATGTGGGCGTTTGGGGTATCAAACAAAAGTTGACTTATAGCTTAAAATGAGTAAGTGCTTTATAAGTGATAAGTTGATGGATTCTTATAAGTGTTTGGGAGAACTTAAAAAAGTGAACTTATGTCTTATAATGAGTAAGTGTTATATAAGTGATAAGTTGATGCAAACTTATAAGTTACGTAAGTGTTTGGATAAATTTACTTATAAGTTAATAATTTTTTTGTTAAATTAAATTGAAAAAATAATTAATTAATATAATGATCTCGATAAATACATTTTAGATTAAAAAACATTTAAAAGTATAAATATAAAAATATAAACTACTAAAATGTTAGTATAAATATAAAAATATAAACTACTAAAATGTTAGTAAAATATAAAAATAACATTTTAGATTAAATATAAACATTTAAAAGTATAAATAGATAAAGAAATCATGAAAAATGAAATAAGTTGAGCAAAATGTTAGTATTTTCTAACATTCAACTTATCATCTTATAAGTTATAAGTTAGATTATAAGTTGGGTAGACAAACACCCCCCATAAGTCATAAGCTAAAAAAATAAGTTATAATTTATAAATTAATGAAATAAGTTGAGTACACAAACACCCCTCATAAGCTGAAATGGGTTTATAAGTCAGAAGCTGACTTATAAACCCTCAGCCAAACAGGCTCAATGTTAGAAAGGTGATTACATAACATATGTAATGATAGAAAACAATCATAAAACCAACTCTTCCCAGTAGGTAAATCACAAAACCCATCCACAACTTCAATGGTAGTGAAAAAGTACATGGCAATATGACCAGCCAATTACATAGAGGCATTTACAGAGGCATGTATGTACAAAATAATGAGTTAATATCGTCATGCATTGTTAAGCTTCAGAAAATCTCACTCTCTCCATCTCTCGTGTGTGTGTGAAATAAAGGTAATACACTTATAAGGCCACACTTAAAAGGTAATTACATACAAGAAAACCAATACCTTGAGATAGCAGCAACAACATCTGGAAACTTGTTGGTGTTTCTTTCAGCACTTCGACTATATATCTCTACTGAACCATTTTCCATATGATGTATCTACATGGAAGATTGGATCTACTTATTGCACCAATATAAGTATATAATTATTTAACTAAACAAATGTTTACACAAACTCTTATCACTACTGCAGGATCTGTGGCACACATGCTAACTTGTGTTTGGAACTTTGGGGTTTGGAGCCCATGTCAGACACTTCACTATTCCAGTTGAAGAAAAGGAGTTCAAAATAGTAGATCATAGATCTTCCAGCACTGGCACTTCGGCCTAACTTTTTGAGGAAGAGTAAGGATAATGTAATTGCATAAGCATCAACCTACTATATTAGTATAGCAATATTACCCGAGCTTGAAAGCCTTGGCCAGTAACCATGCTGAACACTTAATACACATACCTTAAAACCAGCATTCATCCAAAATAGTTTTACCTGAGCACGTTCACCGTCATACTTGTATTCGCATGTGAATTTCAAATTTTGAAACTTGTCGAAAATCTCTGAAACTCTTTTAGTTGGTTTTGCTAGCATAGGCCCAACAGGAATCCCAGGTGAAAAGTTGCACATCTTTGGGAGATTCCATACACCATCAGTAAGGATGGCATGGACTAGTTTATCATAGACAGGAAACACAGAGTAAACTTGTTTTACCATCTTTGCAGCCTGAAGACCAATAACAACAGAACATAGTGGTATAAGACATGCAAACAAAATATAGTTTAAAGCTTTCATTAGAGGAATTTAAATGAAAATCTAAGTTAAACTAAAAACTTCTTTATTTGTTACTGATTGAGGACATCTAGCAAATATGTCTAGGAAATGCCAAACAAGTAAATTGGCGTTCAGGACAATTAAGACTTAATGGTATTCCAACAAATGTTGATTGCCTAAATTAAAAAAGTTCATAAATCAATTGTTCAGGATCCAGTTACACAATTAAAGTTAAACTTAAAAGACTCTCTGTTTTTTTTTTTTTAAAAGTGCCTATAAATAGAAAGTACTTTTTAATTATCATACACATATCAAGCAAAGAACTAAGCTAAAAGTTACACAAATTATCTTAACCATTTAAGGACATCTGCCTCTGAGCCAGCACAAAGCCTAAATTCAACAACGAGAGTCTCACTCAGATTGGTTAATATTTTTTTACTCAAAATCAAGCTCGCTATCAGCTTAGCTGCTAAATTACGCATGAACACTATCTGAGTTTTAACAACAGCTCCAACTTTCCTTTGATTACTTAGACATTTTAACTATTCCAGGTTACATTTGTCTGCCTTTGGGTGTGCACAGATTATATTTGGTTATTCTTTCTATCAAAATTATAGAAAACTGGAACTACCGTAATGCTCAAAGTCAACTTTCATTTCAGAATGTAGCTCTTCTAGTCTTCAACTCCCAATCCCCCTCTCCATAGGCTTAAACTACTGACATTAATATGTACTATCACTATTAGCCATTAAATGTTAGACATTCTTTTTCATCATATATGCTTTATGATTAGCTTAGCTGCATTCAATGAGTAACAGACTCTAGAAGCAGGAAGCATCAAGCATCTGTAGTCTGTACTACAATAAGATTACTGAAAGATGAAGATGTTTTAACAAAGATCCATGTTGATTCATAATGATAAGCAATGACATAAATTACCACCACTAAACATGTTTCAATATTTCAACAGAATAATAGCGCTTGCAGCATGTTATAGCAAATACAGAAATAATCACAATGCACGATAAAACACCTCTTCTAGAGGAGAATCTCTATGTGCGGGAGGTGAGGAATGTAATTCCCTATAAAAAGCAGCATGACCTAGAGCAGCCAATAGAGTTTGCTCTGCCAAACCAATCCGTAATTTAGTCTGTAAACATGAACTGAAAACAAATTAAACATTTGGGGAATGGATGGAATAGTGAGCATAAAATTCTGAATCTCAATTTGATTTCATATTTACCTGGAGTAGGCGGATCAAATATTTAGGTTCACACTCAGTGGAAGAAACAAGAAGTGCTTTAATATGGTTCCTTTTCTTCTCTTGACTATCCTTGCCAGATTCCTGATAATATTTGCAAAAGCATAGGCAAATTAGAGAAGGCTTGTAAAAAAGCATTAGTTGATGACGTGAAATTATATAATTTAAGCAGTTCATTTATTAAGAATGGTAATTGGTAAACTGATTGCTAAACGGATGTGCGTAAGATCGCTGCGATGTCCAAAGCCTAAAAGTAGCACATAAAGAACATTTGAGTCAACACATGAGTTGTTGTCTAAATCTAAAAGCAAAAGTGAATTTAGGTCACCTTAGCAATGAGCTGAAATGTATTAAAGACCTTCGTTACAGTTAACGCCTCAGGTTTACGCATCAACGACTGAGACGAACGACTGGCTTGTGCAACAAGTCCCAAGTCTCCAAGCTCCTACAATTAAATAATGCGACAGAGAAACCACTCATTACACATGGGAATTGGAGCTTAGGAAAACAAGAATCTGAAAAAGTAAACTTTCAGCTGATTATTAGAAATTGTAAGAGGTGTTAAAACTTGAAGTACTAAACATGCAGGAAAATGCTTTAAAAGAAATCACCTTATACGAGAACAAACAAAAACATAACACAATTTAATAAAGTAATGTTGTGTACAACATGCAAAGACCATCTGTTGCATAGATTAAATATGCACAAGTAACTACGGAACACAATAGCAACAAAACGTATATCTACATTGTAACTTAATCATTGTGCTCTAGATGAATACAATATTTGTTGTGAAAATATTACATTTTCCGAAGGGAAACAAATTGTACAATTGCATTATAAGCTCTAAACAGAAACAAGTCTGGGAAGTACAGTATTGTCATTACTTCATATTGCTTCTTAATCTGAGCTTCTTTGCATCCACAAGCTTCAGCTAACGCTTTAATAATACTCGCATCCCCAATCCCAAGCTCCACACCTTCATGAGCAGGTGCGATCTTATTAGCCAAAAGATAAACAACCCGAACCAAATCATCCGGAGACGTCTCAATCACAGTCCTCAACATATTACACACAATTTCTGTAATCACATTGCGACCCGACTCATTAGCAATAGCATCAAACACTCTAGCAACAAACAGAAACGGCACTTTCGCTCCGTTCCCCCATAACGCAGCTTTTTTCGGATCAAAATTCACAGCCTTTTTCTTCAATTCTATAATGCTATCATCCAAACTAATCAAACCAGGTTTCTCATCATCCAAACTAGTTCTCAACTTTTCTTGCTCAGACCCATTTGGCGAAACTTGAGTATTCTCACTCGGGTTACGATTTTCGACATTTTCTCGTTGGGGCATTTTATCAAACAGATGGTGGGCATAATCTAAAGTTGGGTTTTGTAGGGTTTTAGAGGTGTTTGAATCATGGGTTTTACGTTTTTTGGTTGGTGAAGGGTGAGATTGGGATTTATTCTTTGCAGCAGCTCGGGCGTTCGACATGAGAGTTTCGAAAGCTGAAGGAGGAGAGGAGGCCATGGCGGTTTTGGATTTCTTGGGGTTTAAGGTAAAAGGTGTGGGAGTTAATATTGTGAGAGATGGGCACGTTTACGAGACCTAATGGATGTGGCACAAGAATGGCGGGTAGGTAACTTATCTGCGATTTCGCGCGGTTATTAATTTTCATGATCGCTAAATCTATTAATATTTTACTTTATGTACTAATCAGAAATTACTACTGTATTCCTACGTCTCTGTGTCACTTCCCTTGGAGCAACTCTAAGAGACTAGCTATCTCAACTCCTAAGTTCAAATTTAAGGAATTTGACAAAAAATTGCACCCAACAATCTCCTAAATGATTCCTTAAAAGTTAAGACACAACTCTCATGCCTTATTTTTAAGGAAGCTATAGTCATCCATTATCCTATTTTCATCAATAAAATATTCATTTCCCTCCCTTTTTTATATGTCTTTTCTACACCTCTTTCTTAGTGGAGTTTAAATTTAATATTTTTATATTTATAAGGAGTAAATATAAGGAGTATTGTTCATATATCTACTTTCAACTAATTATTAATGTTTATTAATTTATCACATGCTCTTTTTAATTTACTACTATTGGTATTTATATATGTAAATAAAAGATTATAAAATTTATATATTACAAGAATTATAGTTTTATTTTGGTTTTAGAATTGTTTTTCTTAAATCAATTTTAGAATTGTTAGTGTTTTTTATTTGATGTTAAAGTTGCTTCAAATTATCAGATAAATTAATTTTTTGCTTAATAAAATTACAAATTATATATATTATTACTTTTGAATTTTAAAAAGTCAATATTATCGATCTTGGCATTTTTCTTTTTGAAGATAAAACTTTGAAATTTAATATTTATTTTGCCAGTTCCAAAACATAAATGAAACATATTTAATACGTATTATTATATTAAAACTATATTTGATCTAGTATAATAATGAAAATTTTGCATTGCACGGATTATAAATTGTGATATAAAATAAACATTAAAAATTTAAAAGTCAATTGAAAAGACATTTATATGTTATTTTTATGTTAGTAGTTATTTTATTAAAACGTGAACTTTGATATTTAAATTTAGTATTTGGGTCTATTATTTAGTATTTGAATCAGAAATCAATTCTAATATCATGTGTTTGGTTGAGTGATGGTATTAATAGCTTGATTTAAATATTTCCGACTTGTTACTTTTACTTAATTTGAAATAGTAATTTAATTATTATTTTAATAAATTTTTGCATCAATGATTTATATTATATTAAAATTTTACATTTTATTTTATGAGGTTGGAGCCAAAAACATTTGTACCTAATTTTAGAATACCTCCGATCAAATGACTTTATTTTCAAAAACTATTCTAATATAACACATTTCTAGGGATTTTAATATTACAGTCTAATTAATAAAATAATAATAAAATCTAACACATACTCCCTCTGTCCCATTAGATTATATACGGGAACGGGCTCGGCACATTTTAAGGCTTATATAAATTATAATTTCATAAAAAAAATTTAAATTTTTTTTTTCTAAATTAAAATTTAACATTTAAATTTTTATTCAAAGAAAAAATGATTTAAAAATAAGTTGTAGAACGATACTTTATATACATCTTAAAATGTGTGTCAGTGATAAAAAATTAGATAGAAAAGAATGGGACAGAGGAAGTAGATATTGTAATTCAAATATGTATTTCAAAATATTTAATTTAAAAATTATCTATGTATAAATAATAAAAATAATTTACTTGGGAATTATCTATGAAAAAACAAATTTTAAATGTCACTCGGGAAGGAGTAGCAGCGTGTATGACACTGATTTCAGGTCAAACATCATTTAATACTTTAGCAGGCCAATTAATACATGTGAGGTTTTGATATGGACAGAAAAGTAATTCTAGAAATATAATTAATGATACATTAATTATACCTAGAATGGTCCAAAAATACGGCCTAATAAACAAGGCCCAAGACCCTAATTATTTATTAATTTCGTAATTAATAAATAGGGAAAATACACCGCTCAAGAAAGAAGTCCAAAATATGGTAAAATCATCAAAGAAGGATCCAGAATCCCAATTAAAAAGAAATAATGAGTCATAGCCTTTATCAACAAGGAAAAGACTTCTCCAGCAAGAAATACAATGTTTATCCATTATCAAAAAGGAGACTTATTAGCTAAGACTCCTAAACTTATTCTAAATATGAGGCTCCAGACGCCTATATAAAGGACCTGATCCTTCAATCAGAACTACGTCTTTGGCTTGATTCTCAGCACTGATTGAGATACGTAGGCATCTTGTGAGGGCCGATTTAGTCACGAAACACAAGAGCAGCCATTAAAGCTCGAAGCTCTCTTAAATCCCAGCAATTAATTTACAAGCACGTTTTTTAATCCATAACATTTGGCGCCGTCTGTGGGAAGACAACATCAACCATGGCAAACACACGAAGAACAACTCGAGATACTCAAACTTCCGAGGAGCTTCCTATCACCTCTGAGGCTGATGCTCACGGAAATCAACCACCGCCAACTACTGGAATTCAAGGGGCGAATATCCCCCTCACCACTACTCAAGGACAGGAGATCCCAATTTCGGTTGAAGGGACGAATCCCCTGCAGATGGTCGTCCATGGATCTAATCCACAAGAGACCGTTCACCAGCAACCAATCACGACCTCCCCACTGCTCATGAATGCACCAAGTGGTCTCCAACTCCATACTACTGATCTCCCCCAATACGCAACTCAAACTTTGGGGATGCCAAGCTATGGCATGCCCCCTCGACCCATGGTGGGCGGTAGTGGTCTCAATTCCACTTACCATGAGGCATATGTTCCTCCTTATATACAAGGTCTGGGACCCCAAAATCAACAAACTCAAACCTGACGGACTCCTTTGATTCTAGATTACTCGGGACCCTATACTGAGGATGAGAATGACTCAACTGGGGAAGAAAGGGATGTTGCCCCCAAGGAGAAGACGTTCTTCCCAAACAAATCGGGAACAATCCCAAACTACTAAGGAAAAGATTGCGACCCATGAGGCTGAGGCTGCAAGGCTCAAAAAACTATTGGCCGAAGAGGAAGCGGCAAGAACTCAACGAGTCCCTGTGATTAACTTGGACCCAACACCAAGAAGAACCAAGAGGGCTAAAGCCCCAAGGGGTGACCCTAGTATTTTGTTGCCCCTAGAAGATCCTGATGATCCTACACCACCATTCACTCAAGACATCATGAAAGCTACCATATCCAGGAAATTCAAGATGCCAACGATTAAAGCTTATGATGGAACGGGGGATCCCGCAAATCATGTAAGAACCTTCTCCAATGCACTGTTGTTGCAGCCAACCAATGATGTGGTCAAGTGTAGGGTGTTTCCACAAACTTTGGCAGGCATGGCCCAACGCTGGTATAGCCGTCTTCCTCCCAACTCTATTGGGTCTTTCAAGGAACTAAGCAAAGCTTTCATCAATCAATTCGTTAGTGGAAGAGTGCATGAGAAAAGTTCTGCATCACTCATGGGAATCCAGCAAGGAAAGAATGAAGCCCTAAGGGATTATATCAACCGATTCACCCGGGAGGCTCTGAAAGTCCCGGACTTAGAGGACAAAGTAGCTATGATAGCCCTGCAGCAAGGAACTATTGATGATCACTTCAAAAGATCATTGGCAAAACATCTACCCGAGAGCATGCTACATCAAGGCTGAAGAAAGCATGAGAAAGTATGAACCCACTACTGGTGGTAGTGGAAATTCAAAGAAGAGAAAGGAAACACGGGAGTATGACGTCAAGGAAAAGTTTCCTAGAACATCAAAGGATTCTGATTCTCCTCCAAAGAGGAACAATTTTGGACCAAAGTTTACGGAGTATGCAAGATTGAACACTCCCAGGAGCCAAATTCTGATGGAAATAGCTAAGGAGGAGGATCTCCGATGGCCGAAGCCACTAAGGACTGATATGTCTAAACAGAACCAAAACCAATTCTGTTGGTTCCACAAGGAAGTCGGGCACGACACCGACGATTGTAGACAATTGAAAGATGAGATCGAGTTTCTGATACGGAGAGGAAAGCTCAATAAATTCACCAAGGATGGAAATCAAGGGAGTAAAAGAGGAAATTATGAAAGGAAAGACTATGACAGAAGGGACAACGATCAAGATCGAAATCCCAAGCCCCGAGGGCCGGTAATCAACATGATATTCGGAGGGCCAACTGTTGTTGGGTCCTCCCGAAACTCAAGAAAGGCTTATGCTCGAGAAGTAATGACTGTGGTCGGAGAAGCACCGAAACGTGCCCGAACAAAAGTATCAATAGGTTTTGATGATTCAGACCTGGAGGGAGTGAAGTTTCCCCATGATGATCCCTTAGTCATCGTACCTGTGATAGGGAATTCTGAAACAAAGAGAGTTTTGGTCGACAATGGAGCCTCAGTGGACATCTTGTTCCATGATGCTTTTATCAAGATGGGCTATACTGACTCTCAGTTGACACCCTCAAATATGCCCATATATGGATTCAATGGAGTGGAATCAAAGGTGAAAGGCACTATCCAACTCACAATGACGATGGGGCAATGGTCGAATACGTCTACTCAGATGTTGAACTTCATAGTTATAAAGGCAACTTCGACCTACAATGAAATCCTGGGAAGGACTGGTCTTCATGCGTTCAAGGCCGTTGCCTCATCCTATCATCTGAAAATCAAGTTCCCAATGAGGAATGGAATTGGTGAAGAACGGGGAGACCAAAAGATGGCCAGAAGTTGTTACGTAGCCGCGTTAAGGCCTGATGGAATCGGGGGGCAAGTTCTCCCCATTGAAGATATGGATACTAGTGACAATGAGGACCGAAGAGGGAAACCAGCTTAGGATTTAATCCCAATTCCCTTAGTCCCTGGTGAACCGGAGAAGGTGACTTATGTTGGAGCATTATTGCCTGAACCATTGAAAAGCAAGCTCATATCTTTTCTTCAAGAGAACAATGACGTTTTTGCTTGGACAACGGCTGACATGCCAGGGATCGATCCCCAACTGATAACCCACAAGTTGAATGTGGATCCTGAAAGGAAGACGGTGAAACAGAAGAAGAGAAATTTTGCTCCAGAAAGGCAAGAGGCCATTAAACAAGAAGTTGAAAAGCTTTTGGAGGTCGGGTTCATTGAAGAGATATAATTCCCAGAATGGTTGGCTAACCCAGTGATGGTCAAAAAGGCCAATGGAAAATGGAGGATGTGTGTGGACTTCACTTATTTGAATGATGCATGTCCTAATGATTGTTTTCCCTTACCAAGGATTGATGCCCTAATAGATGCCACAGTTTGGCACGAGATACTAAGTTTCATGGATGGCTTCAGTGGATACAACCAAATTAAAATGCACAAAGATGACATCTCCAAGGTATCATTCATCACTGACTTTGGTGTTTTCTGTTATCTAGTCATGGCATTTGGACTTAAGAATGCAGGGGCAACCTATCAAAGATTGGTGAACAAAATTTTTGAACACCTGATTGGAAAAACCATGGAGGTTTATGTGGATGATATGTTGGTTAAAAGCCTCGATAAGGCCGATCATATAAACCATCTACGGGAAGCGTTTGAGGTGCTGAGGCACCACAAGATGATATTGAATCCAGCTAAGTGTGCCTTTGGTGTAGGCTCGGGAAAGTTTTTAGGCCTGATGGTTTCCAAGAGAGGAATCGAGGCTAATCCCGACAAAATCAAAGCAATTCTAGACATGGAACCACCACGGACTATCAAGGATGTCCAGAAACTAACAGGAAGAGTGGCAGCATTGGGGAGATTCATCTCCAAGTCAGGAGAGAAGTGCTTACCTTTCTTCAAAGCACTCAAGAACGTGAAAAATTTTGAGTGGACAACTGAAAGCCAAGAGGCCTTTGAGGCCCTGAAGAAATACATGGCTGAGGCACCACTGTTGGCAAAGCCAAAGCCGGGGGAAATTCTCTATTTGTACTTGGCGGTTTCTAACACAACCCTTGGAGCCGTTTTGGTAAAAGAAGAATTGAAGGTTCAAAAACCCATTTACTATGTGAGCAAGATTCTACATGGGGCAGAAATAAACTACTCTACGATAGAGAAGTTTGCCTTAGCCTTGATAATGGCCTCAAGAAAGCTACGCCCATACTTCCAGGCTCACAAGATAGAGGTATTGACCAATCAGCCTCTAAGAAACATCTTGCATAGCCCTCAAGTTAGTGGAAGGTTGATCAAATGGGCTATTGAATTGGGAGAATTTGACATCAAGTACAAGCCTCGAACGGCCATAAAAGCTCAAGCACTCGCTGACTTCATGGTTGAATGCACTATTGACAACCAGGAAGTCGGGGGTCAGGAAGTGATAGAGGAAGACAAGAAAGATGAAGAGATGGTGTTCAAAGAATGTTGGGTGCTCTATTTTGATTGGGTGCTCTATTTTGATGGGGCATCAAAAACAAAATCAAGTGGAGCAGGTTTGGTGTTACAAAGTCCTGATGGATTTCTCATAGAGTACGCACTAAAACTCGACTTCCCAACGACAAACAATGAAGCTGAATACGAAGCCCTGATAGCTGGCTTAGGGCTGGCTGGAGCCTTGAGAGTTAAAACTCTGAAAGTATGTGGAGATTTGAGGCTAGTGGTTTTCCAAGTAAATGGGGAGTTTGAGGCCAGAGACGAAGTCATGGCCAAGTACTTAAAACTTGTCAAGGCCATCATGACTCAGTTTGATGAATGCTATGTGGAACATATTCCAAGGGAAGAGAACATGAAGGCAGATGCCTTGTCTAAGTTTGCTTCTTCTGAAATTGAGAACTACGTTGGAAGTGTATACTTCCAAGTCTTGAAGACCCCAAGCATCAATGGAAAGTTGGTAGCACCTATTGATGTTGCTAGCTGTTGGATGGATCCCATCAAATCTCATCTGGAAACTGGTTGGTTACCCATCGATACCTCATAAGCACGAAAGTTGTATGTGAGAGCACTAAGGTATACCCTGATTGAGGGAATCTTATAAAAAAAGTCGTTCATTGTTCCTTATCTGAAATGCTTGAGACCCCAAGAGGCAGAATTAGCCCTAAGGGAAGTACATGAAGGAATTCGTGGGCAACACTTGGGGGGCAGAGCCCTTGCCCATAAAATCACTCGTCTAGGTTTCTATTGGCCAAGCATACTTGCAGATGCTAAAAGCTACGTAAAGA
Organism: Heracleum sosnowskyi; assembly: GCA_030848705.1. Classification (NCBI taxonomy): domain Eukaryota; kingdom Viridiplantae; phylum Streptophyta; class Magnoliopsida; order Apiales; family Apiaceae; genus Heracleum; species Heracleum sosnowskyi. The sequence goes on along the minus strand of CM061241.1, from coordinate 64,562,230 downwards.
AATGTGAACGGTGCCAAAAACATGCACCGGTGGTTAGACAACCACCAGAGATGATGACATCCATAAACTCACCCATCCCATTCGCCATGTGGGGGATGGATATACTTGGACCATTTTCAATGGCAAGTGCGCAAAGAAAGTTCTTGATAGTAGCTATCGCCTACTTCACCAAGTGGATTGAGGCTAAGCCTTTAGCCAAGATAACACCAAACAAGTGATGCATTTCTTCTGGGAAAATGTGATATGCAGATACGGAATTCCACGTATCTTGGTCACAGACAATGGAACTCAGTTTAACAATGATGAATTCAAGAAATATTGTGATGAGAATGATATCAAGTTACGTTTTACCTCTGTTGCCCATCCTCAAGCAAATGGGAAAGCTGAGGTGGCCAATCGAATTATCCTGGATAGACTGAAGAAAAGAGTTGAACGCTCTAGAAACACTTGGGTAGACGAATTGATGCCCATACTATGGGCATATTGTACTACTTGTAAAGTCACCATTGGAGCAACCCCCTTTCTGTTGGCATATGGGGCAGAGGCAGTGGTTCCGGTGGAGATTACTCACACGTCTCCAAGAGTGGAGGCTTATGAGCCAGAAGAAAATGAAGAAGGCTTGAGGCTGGCTTTAGATCTAATTGATGAAGTTAGAGATGAGTCAAATGCCAAGATAGTTGAACATCAGAAACGAGCATCTTTCTATTACAACCTAAGGGTTGAAGAGAGATTCTTCCGTCAAGGAGACTTAGTCCTCAGAAACATTGAGGCATCCGGAGTTGGACAAAAAGACAAGTTGGCCCCAAATTGGGAATGACCATATCGCGTTAAGAACGTATTTGGTCGAGGCTCTTACAAATTGGAAACCCTAGAAGGGATTAAAGTGCCAAGGACTTGGCATGCTGCAAACTTGAAAGTGTATTATGTTTAAGTCCTGATTGGACTCAATGTTAGGACAAGTAGAAATAAGGTCGACGAAACCAATCCAAGTTTTTAAACTTGAGTATTATGTAATGGTTGAACCCATTTTCAAGTTATGATTATATTCAACAATTTCATATTTCCATGATAAGTTATGTGTATTGAGTGTTGACAAACATTCGAAAAATTCAAGAATGAAAGAAAGTCAAGAAATGATAAATTAAGACTTACGAAAGTTAAGTTATGCCCGAAGGCAGATATTACATAAATAAAAAGCCACAAACGGCTACAAAAGAAAAGACTACATGATCTAGGCTTCCCCTCCCTTGTCGACAGTGTCATCCTCATCTTCTTCTGAGTCAGAACCAGAACCAGAGCGAGTAGCTGCAGAATCAGCGCCGACTGTCTGACCAGGAGGAGAGAAATGCCCTAGTCCAGAATCTTGTCGTCCTCCTCCATATCATCCTCTCCAGACAAAGCCACCTCTAAAGGGGTAGGAGCATAAGGGCTTGGAAAGTCAGAAAGGATAAGTGATCCATGCATTTTCTCCAGAACTTTAGCTAAGGCGCCATCCCATCCCTTAGTAAACTGAACTGGGAAGAGGAGCTCGTCATGCTTACCGATTAAGTCCTTGTACTCCTGGGAGTCAAGGTACTCATCGATAAAGTCATCCTTGCCCTTCCTAAGTGCAACCAGCTCATCTTGGGAGTCAGCCAGCTCCTTCTCCCTCCTAGCCAGAGAGGCCCTCAAAGAACCCACCTCCTCCTGGGACTTCTCAAACTTGCCTTGGTTGGCCTCTGAAGATGAGCGCCAAGCCTTGGCTTGAAAGAGAGCCCCTTGGAAGTTGGCATTAGCCTGCAAACAAATCACAAGTCAAGATAGAAACTTGAAATATACTAAAACTTCAAAGAAAAACCCAGAAAACTTCGAATCTTCAAGAAAAATCTCCAGAATCTTCAAAACTTCAAAGGAAAAACCCAGAAAACTTCAAATCTTCAACGATAATCCCAGAAAATCTTCAAACGATGAAGATTGAACCCTGAAAAATATGAATACGGCTGAGGAAATCTCACCGGAAATCGCCTCACCACGGAATAAATAGAGAGAAAAGCTAAAGAGAAATTTTTAGAAATTTGAAGGTATGAAGTGAAGAGTGAAGTGGAAATCCCACTCTTTTATAACCAAAACAGCCGGTCACCCAACCGGTTAAGGGAAGGGCAACCGACTATGGCCAGTTAAGGCCCATAAACCTTTTATTGGACTTCAAAAAATTAAGGCCCAATAAAATGAGGCCAAGGCAAAATCAAAGCCCAATAAGAATGAGGTCGAAAAGACCTTAGATCGAGGTCGAAGGCTCGAAGTCGAAAATACACGAGGAATCGAGGTCGAATCCATCGACCTCGCACCCGTTTGAGGTCAAAAAATTAAAGATTTGAGGTCGAAAAGACCTTAGATCGAGGTCGAAGGCTCGAAGTCGAAAATACACGAGGAATCGAGGGCAAATCCATCGACCTCGCACCTGTTTGAGGTCAAAAAGACCTTAGATCGAGGTCGAAGGCTCGAAGTCGAAAATACACGAGGAATCGAGGTCGAATCCATCGACCTCGCACCCGTTTGAGGTCGAAAAATTAAAGATTTGAGGTCGAAAAGACCTTAGATCGAGGTCGAAGGCTCGAAGTCGAAAATACACGAGGAATCGAGGTCGAATCCATCGACCTCGCACCCGTTTGAGGTCGAAAAATTAAAGATTTGAGGTCGAAAAGACCTTAGATTGAGGTCGAAGGCTCGAAGTCGAAAATACACGAGGAATCGAGATCGAATCCATCGACCTCGCACCCATTTGAGGTCGAAAAGACCTTAGATCGAGGTCGAAGGCTCGAAGTCGAAAACATACGGAGAAATGAGCTCGAATCCTTCGACCTCACACCAAAATGAGGTCGAAAATAAAAGGAATCCTGGTCGAAGACTTGAGGTCGAAAAAGAACTAAGAAATGAGGTCGAATCCTTCGACCTCATACCAGTTGAGGTTGAAATCCTGGTCGAAAATGACCTAGTTCCTGGTCGAAATCCTGGTCGAAAATGACCTAGTTTCTGGTCAAAATCCTGGTAAAAAATGACCTATTTTGAGGTCAAAAATACCCTTAAAATGGAAAATGTTGAGGAAAAATACGCTATAACTTCTACGAAAACTCCGAGAAGATTTTTCCAGAAGTTGGGGGGCAAATGATATAGACAGAAAAGTAATTCTAGAAATATAATTAATGATACATTAATTATACCTAGAATGGTCCAAGAATACGGCCCAATAAACAAGGCCCAAGACCCTAATTATTTATTAATTTCGTAATTAATAAATAGGGAAAATACACTGCTCAGGAAAGAAGTCCAAAATATGGTAAAATCATCAAAGAAGGATCCAGAATCCCAATTAAAAAGAAATAATGAGTCATAGCCTTTATCAACAAGGAAAAGACTTCTCCAGCAAGAAATACAATGTTTATCCATTATCAAAAAGGAGACTTATTAGCTAAGACTCCTAAACTTACTCTAAATATGAGGCTCCAGACGCCTATATAGAGGACCTGATCCTTCAATCAGAACTACGTCTTTGGCTTGATTCTCAGCACTGATTGAGACACGTAGACATCTTGTGAGGACCGATTTAGTCACGAAACACAAGAGCAACCATTAAAGCTCGAAGCTCTCTTAAATCCCAACAATTAATTTACAAGCACGTTTTTTAATCCATAACAGGTTTATTAGTAATTTCTCATTACTACATAAAGTAAAATATTATGACATTTAACAACTATATTTGTTATATATTTAGCAACTATATTTGTAGTTTTACTCAGATTAGTAAAAGTCAAATTTTATTATTTTAAAAAATTGAAAGCTAGTTTAAGAGTTTTTAGATAAAATTTGTTTCAAAATAATTTACATGAAATTTAGTTGAAAACAATACTCTCATTATAATCTAAAATTTTAATAATCTCAAAGGAAAATCATAAACATAAAATATAGTAATTATAATATGAACGTAATTTTTACAACAAAAAATTATAAATATAATCTAAATAACGTTCTTAAAAGCTGAGACCTCTCTCATAATAAAAATGCTCGATAATTTATTTTGACATAATTTATATAAAATAATGGGTGTATAATTCTTTTAATCGACTTAATCGTGAGAGAAAAGGGTCGGGTTCATTCAATTTAATCGGTTAGTCACACTCTATGCATAATTTTTTCATGTGCAAAAGCAAAAATTTATCAATATTGTGTATGCAAATTCTAAATATTAACCGAGATATCTACATTGTTCAACTACTTATCACGATTTATTTACAAACACTGATAAAGAATTTGTCAAAAGTTAAGAATGTATGTCCTATACTCGCTCGAAAAGAAATTGCAGGACCTTTTGATTAGAATAAAAAATGACACGATATATTAAAATCGTCATTTTACCAAAAAAAAATCTTAATTATATATATATAGATAATTAATATTTTATATTTAACATAATAATTATAAAGCTTAAATAAAGTTTACTAAATATTTTTATAAATAAAACTAAGATATATTTAATATGTATAATTAATGACGAAGTAAGATGCTACTAAATGCAAAAATATGAAGAATTTTGTTTTAATTAAAATTCAAAAAAACGAAAACTTAAGAAAAATGTCTTGTAAGCTTTTGAGGGCCTCTCCACTACATTGCTATTATAATATATATAGATTAAACCATGTGTTAATATTATGATTTTTTTGTACAAAAATCTTGCCACATTTAGGGGATGGTCAATAATAATCGATTCCCAGCTCAAACTTACCAAGATATCAGTTTATGCAAGATATGGACATAAATACGCATTTCTATAAAATATATACATGATACGCTGTTAGATCAGGATTCAATGATCGTCAGGATCTAGACTCAACTGATCAGGATTGCTGACGTCATCAGTATTACATAGCCATCAGGATTGCATGATCGTCAGGATCAGGATTGATATCAGGATTTCATATCAGGACTGGGATCAGGATTGATCATCAGGACTGGAAGCTGATCAGGATTTCTATTTCGAGTTATATTTGGAGTCTAGTTAAATAAGGATTTTTATTTTGTCGGTTCCTGGTTTGTAGGAACGTAGCTATCAATTTAGGATAAGTTTCAATCTTTGTAATTGATTAGGACTTATCATGTAATTGATAGAGAAGCTGTGTAGTATATAAACACAGTTTAGTTTTCGATTTATATAGATCACACACTCGAGTATTTTTGTAACCTAGAAGCTCTCAAGAACATCAGAATTTCTTGAGAGAGTTTGTAACAGTTTTATATCAGAATTATTAAAGCTGTCATTATTCATATTTGTGTTTAAAGTCGAGAATCTTATACAATTGTATTCAACACCCCTTCTACAATTGATTATTACTGGGCAACAATTGGTATCAGAGCAAACTGATTTAAATTTGAATCAGATACGATCTAAGATGTCGACAACCAAGTATAAAAGCATGAAAATTCCCATCCTGAAGAAGTCTGAATATCCAACATGGAAGGTAAAGATGCTGATGTACCTAGAGGCTATGGATCCTGATTATTTGGACAGGATTCGTGATGGACCATATATTTCTACCAGGATCATAGAACGAACAGAAACTGTACCTGAACACTATGTGGTCAAGGCCAAGAGTGAATGGACTCCAGAAGAAAAAGCTCATGTACTCAGGGAGGCAAAGATAAAGAATATCCTGCATAATAGTCTTGATGCTGTCATGTCCAACAGAGTGATTGCATGCAAGTCTGCAAAAGAAATCTGGGATACTTTGGAAACTCAGTGCCAAGGATCTGCATATGTCAAGAAAAACAGAAGGGCTCTTTTGATTCAAGAATATGAACAATTCGATGCTAGACCTGATGAGAGCCTGACTGATTTATATGATAGATTTCTGACACTCCTGAACAGTCTATCTTTAGTTGGCAAGGAATATGTTTCTGAAGATTCAAATACCAAGTTTCTGAGAGCTTTACCAGAAGAATGGGATACTCAAACCTCGATCATTAGACATCGGTATGATTTCAACACTGTGTCTCTTGATGAAGTCTATGGAATGCTAAGAACTCATGATCTTGAAGTTCAACAGAGAAAGAATAAGAGAAGCAGCAAGGCAAAGACTATTGCCTTGAATGTAGAGGCTAAATCAAAAGGAAAAGCTATGGAGGTCTCTAGAAGGAAATCAAGAGTGGTGGAGTCAGATCCTGATGATTCATCATCAGATACTGATGGCAATCCTGATGCCAATACTGATGATGATTCTTCTAACTCAGACATGGAAGAGATGGTTGCAATGATAGTCAGAGGCTTCAAAAAGATGAAGTTTAGGAAGGCTAGAAGACAAGGTAACTTCTAGAAAAGGACCTTCAAGACTAACAAAGACAAATACATCAAAACAATTAGCAAGGATAACAAATTTGACAAGTCAAAGGTTAGATGCTACAAGTGTAATGGTATGGGACACTTTGCTACTGAGTGCAAGAAGACAAAGGCACTCATCACATCAAGCAAGGACTGGATGGACTCTTCCTCAGAATCTGAAAATGAGGTGGTCAACTATGCCCTAATGGCCATACTGATGATACTGCTATTCCTGATGATAAGGTACTAAATACTATCTTTGATTTTGATACTGATAATGCTTCTGAGTTAAGACGTTTTCTAAAGTCATTGCATATTAGCTTTAGAAGTCAAACTGCTGAAAATACTAGAATCTTATCTGAGATGTCAGAACTTAGGAAAAGGAATGAGCATTTAGAAGCTAAATTTTCTCTTATGCAAAAAGTACAGATAGAATGTGATAATGCTAAACACATGTACTTAGAGATGAAATTTAAATGTACTGCTCTTGAAAAGGAACTTGAATATGCTAATGAGAAAATCAGAACCTGGACAGACTCAGGTAGAAAATTTCATGAGATTAATACCTCTAAGAATTGGAAATAATGTCTAGGGGTATAAGTCAGATGAAGATAAGAAATTGAAAGAGAAAATTGTTGTTGATGAGACAGTTAGTCCAAAAACCTATAGACATGTAATAGACAAAACCAAATCTAAGATTACTCCTGTTAATTTTGTTTTTGGTAAGGATTCCAATTCAACTTTTGAAAAGGGATCTACTTCTGTTCAAAGTGTTAAAATTATTAAGTCTAAACCTGTCATGAGTAAAGTTACTAAGAATGTAGGTTTATTGTCTCAGAAACAACTCACAGATAAAATCTGTGAAGTTACAGATAAGAAGAAGGAACCAAGTGTCAAAAGAAATAGGAATGGTAAAATTGGGATTAATAAATAAAATGGTTATAAATATGTCCCAAATGCACCTAGAAAATGTTGTTTTAACTGTGGTAACTCTAATCATCTTGCTATTGATTGCAGAAAGAGTAAAAAGAAGGATACTGAAATTCCTAGGTCTGATGTTAGGAATAGATCAGTATTTTATAAACCACAGAATTCCTGTTTTCACTGTGGTAGTAAATGGCATTCTATTTATACATGTGAAGAATATCATGATTTGTACTATAACTTCTATGATCCATTACCTAAGTTTAAAAATAGTACAAATTCTGGTAGCCTTAAGAATGTCAAGGTGAAGCATGATTTTGTTAATACTGATACTGACAAAGCAAATCCTAATGGAGTAAATCCTGTCAGGACTGCTAAAATCAGAAAGTCTTCTACTGCTAAAATTAATAAAATGCATGGAAAAGGAACCCAACAAGTGTGGGTTCCTAAACATTCTAACTAGTGTTTTAACATTCTGATTGCAGGGTAAAAAGAAAAATGTGTTAGTCATGGATAGTGGATGTTCTGTGCACATGACTGGAAACAAGGCCCTGTTATCAGAATATGAGGAAAAAGCTGGCCCAACTGTGTCTTATGGAGATGGCAACATTGGACAAACTTTGGGATATGGCAATGTCATCATTGAAAAAGTAGCTCTAGTGAAGGGACTAAAACACAACTTGTTGAGTATTAGTCAAATCACTGACAGAGGTTATCATGTCAATTTCTATTCCACACATTGTGAAGTAGTCAGCAAAGGAACATGAAAAATAGCATTGAATGGCTACAGGCATGGTAACATTTATGAAGCCAACATTCTCTCAAATACTGATGGCTCCCCTACATGTCTAATCAGTAAGGCATCAGTAGATGAAAGTTGGAATTGGCACAAGAAGCTTTCTCATCTCAACTTTAGCAATATCAATGAGTTGGTTAAGAAAGATTTGGTTAGAGGATTGCCTAAAGTTTTGTATACTCCTGATGGACTCTGTGATGCATGTCAAAAAGCTAAACAGAGAAGAACATCATTCAAGAGTAAATCTGAATCCTCTATTGAAGAACCATATCACATGCTACATCTTGATCTATTTGGTCCAGTCAACATAATGTCCATCAGTAAGAAAAGATACACTATTGTAATTGTTGATGAATATTCTAGATTCACCTGGGTGTATTTCCTGCACAGAAAAGATGAGACTCCAGAAATACTGTTGGATCATGTAAGAATGATTGAGACAGGCACAAAGTATAAAGTAAAGATTCTGAGAAGTGATAATGGTACTGAGTTCAAGAATTCAAAGATGGAAGAGTTCTGCAAATACAAAGGAATTATTCAACAATTCTCTGCTCCTGGCACACCCCAGCAAAATGGAGTAGTAGAAAGGAAAAATATAACTCTTATTGAAGCTGACAAAACTATGTTGGAAGAAGCTAAATTGCCTACATATTTCTGGGCAGAAGCAATCAATACAGCATGCTATACTCAAAATCTCACATTGATAAACAGACATGGTGTTACTCCTTATCAATCACTCAAGGAGAAGAAACCAAGTTTGAAGCATTTGCATGTGTTTGGTTGTAAATGTTTTGTTCTCAGAACTCATCCTGAACAGCTAGGGAAATTTGAAACAAAGGCTGATGAGGGAATTTTCATAGGCTATCCTGCATCAAGAGCCTTTAGAGTTTTTAACTTGAGAACAAGGACTGTCATGGAGTCAATACACGTATCTTTTGATGACAAGAAGATAATTGGATTGAATGAAGACTCACATGATAGATTGGTTTTTGAAAATGAAGCTACCAAGGAACATGAAGAAAATGAATCAGATCCTGACAATTCATCAGATACTGATGGGTCACCAAATCCTAATGATCCATCAAATCCCGATGACACACCAAATCCTGATGGAGCACCAATTACTGATGGTGCTAATACTGATGATGCAAATAATGATGATTCATCTAGTAGTGCAAATGTTGAGGGGGAGCAACAGCAAACTACTATAAATTCAGAGTCAACTCAATCATCAGGACAAAATTCTTCAGATACTGATTCAAGTGACAATCCTGATAATTCATCAGGAGGAAATAGCAATAATTCAGGGGGAGCTTCTAATGAAACAAATTCTTCTAATCAAGATAACATCAATCCAGGGGGAGCATCTACATCAAGGAATGACTTACCACCAACAAGGAAATGGACTGCAAGTCATACTCCTGATTTGATAATTGGAGATCCTGATGCAGGTGTTCAGACAAGAAGTGCAACTCAAAATGAATGTCTATATAATAACTTTCTGTCAAAGGAGGAGCCAAAGAAAGTTGAAGATGCACTTAAAGATGCTGATTGGGTTACTGCAATGCAAGAAGAATTGAATGAATTTGAAAGAAATGAAGTCTGGAAACTGGTACCTAGACCAAAGAATAGGTCTATTGTGGGTACAAAATGGATTTTCTAAAATAAGACAGATCCAGAAGCTGGTGTGAAAACCAGAAGTACAAAGACAAATTGACAACAACATTGCTGGTATTCTCTGGAAAATAAAATTTATACTTAGTCTTCGATTAAGTATTAAGTTTTAATTTTCAATCTCAATTCAACTTTTCTCAGGGATTACTATTCATCATCTTAAATATCAAATGCAATGTTACTAATAATTTTTACAGGAAAGCAGAGAAGAAGAACAATTGAGAAATATGATCAATTTCATTAATACTTGGAGATTCTTTACAAATGAAAAGGAAATTACATTGTTTCTTTTCTAGTCTATTTCTCTACCCCCGGGACACGTGCTTTGCTGATAAGCATGAATGCCCCTGTTAGATGGATCATAACCAGGCGAAAACTCCTATGAGCAGCTTCACAGTCCGTCAGGATTGGAAGGGAGTTGTCCACCAAGATCCATCTAGGATTCTCTTGTTCCATCCTTAAAGGACAAGAAGGGGAGCAGATGCACTTGAAGGTGGATCGTCACCGTGATCACCGGGACTCTTCCATGCCTCCACCTTGCATGAAGTACAAGCATCGAGTTTCCTCTTTCTTCTTCTTCTCTCAAGCTCTCGCTCGAGCTCCTCATCCTCATCATCATTACCATCATCGTCACCGTCTTCTTCCTCTTCTTCATTGACGATGACGAGATTATCAAGAGGATTCCACTCAGGGTTTACCTGCTGGAAGATTGTGAAGGAGGACATCAGCCATTGCATTCAAAAAGGCCTCCTGTTCCTGAGGGTCAGGAACAGGGTGTGGCTCTTCATTCTCTGCGATTTCATCCAGAGCCTCTTGCATTTCTTGCCAGACTAACTCGATCTCATCGAGTTCCTCAACAGGTAAATCATTTGGTTGGTTGTTTGCAGCCATGGAGAAAGAAAGAATACGAAAGGTTTGAGTAACACTTTTGTTTTCTCTGTGGAGAGGGTTTTGTGTTTTGATGATAAATGATAATAATGATTGACATTCTCTATCCTTTATAGAGATTATTTGTTAAGAGTGCAGGTCATTTACTCAATCTCGAGGAGACTGTTCAGTTTTTCATGACTACTTTGCCTCGTTAATTGGTAAGAGTGTTTCAGTGGTTACTACACCATTAATTTTGTAATCATTTAAAAAAAAACATTTTTCAGGGTGGTTGAAATAACAATGCCTTTATTCCTGATGAGGTCAGGTTTTTCTTACATCAGAAAATGCCTACTTGTTATGGTTTACTCTCTGATGCTATGGGGCAAGGCCACTCACACCTTTTTCCTGACCCAAACATCCAACCCAAACAGTCAAAACAATCAACTGCCACCTCTATTGTCTCCCAAAAGACTTTAGTTATAAAATCTAAGAAATCAGCTAGATCTGATGTGTCTGGAAGACAATCAGGATCAAAGGATTTTTCCTATACACCACTCACTCAAAAGAAGATAAAAGAGGGTGTACAAGGGGTCCTGGTGAAGAAAGGTGCTAAGATTGTTACTGACAAGGTTGTTGAGGATGTTCCAGTCAAAAGAAAGTTGAGGTTAATAGATGAAAGTGATTTTGAGGATGATATGCCCATCTCCTCCAAGTTTAAGATAATCAAGGAAGTTGCTGATACTGCTACTGAAGCTGTGGCACCTTCATCAAAGCCACAGAAGAAAAGGAAATTATCAAAAAGCAGGTATCATATTCCTTTGAAGGTGCAAATGAAAGATACTGATATTCAGACATCAAATCCTGATGAGTCATCTATTCCTGATGATCAACCAAATCATGATGTTGGTATTCCTGATGCACAACCAAAAATTGTCTCTATCTCAGACTCTCCATCAAAAGCCTCTCCAACTGCAAAGATTGTTGAAATTTCATGGGAGAAGGTTGCTGAGATTGCTTCAAAACTTGGGTTTTCACATCCCATGGAAAAGAAAAGAAAAACAGAGGAGTTAGTCTTTCAGAGACAAAAGAAGCTGAAAGGATCAAGCCCACAAGAACCTGAATCTCAATGTGATTCAGCAGCTACTGAAGATCCTGCCCCACAAGAACCACTCAATCAAAGTTTGAGTGAAGGCATAGCTATTGGAATGGTCCCACAAGAACCATTTTCTCAAAGGGAGAATGAAGACATCAACATTCCAACCACACAAGAACCATCTGAAGATGCAGGCAAAGCTACAACTTCTGAGAAATTTCCTGACAATGCTCAAGGGATTTCTAGTGAAAATGAAAGATTGGTCGAGGACACTGTCACTGAGGAAGTACACAAGAACCTTTAACTCAAAGTGTTAAAGCAGCTTCTGAACCTCATGCTACACAGAACCATCAGTATCAAATCCTGATGCAAGCTTATCAAATCCTGACGGTGTTGCTCCTGACGCTAGTGGTGCTCCTGATGCTGAGCCAATCCTGATACAACCACTTAGCTCTAGACCAATGACAGATACTATCACAGAATCACAGGATAAATTAAAAGGTATTGCTATTCCTGATCCTAATGTTCCTGATGATTCTGATGCTGATGATAGTGATGACAGTGATGATAATAATGAAGAGAAGGATCAGCTTGCTACAGCAATCAAAGCTAGTCTTTGAACCAACTTTGGTTCATCAAGCACATTCATGGCTGGCAAGGCTACTACTTGAAAAGATCTCAGACAAAATTTTTCTGTTCCTTCTGAAATTTCTCATGCTGAGGCACTTAGACAATATGAATGGAACAATTCATGGTATAGATCTTCTGAATCCGTTAGCTTTCCTTCTGCTTTGGATCATGCCTATGATGCAGTGAAATTGATTGAGAATCAAGATTTGAAGAATCATTTGAAGGCCTCTACTCTATTATCCAAAGGCCTCAATGTAACAGCCCGACTTTTCGGACTATTAATTCTAAATACAAAACTTAAATAAAACATAATTCTTTATTCGATAAAACCAAAATTGCACAAAAGTCAAAGCAGTGGTCAAACTTAATAATCAAAAATATAAAATCGGAGACGCAGCTCCACAATTCAATAATCAATATCTTGTACTTAACAAAATTGATTCTAATAGCACAATTATTCTTAACCAATAATTTACATCAAATCAAGTAGCACGAAATTCACAAGTTCACATCCGTATTCTCAATAAGCCTCCAAAATCGAAACCTGAAATGTTAGGAAAGGGGTGAGCTACACAGCTCAGCAAGTAACAGATTGACTTACAGATATTCTCAAAATCAGTGGGTGTTTTAGTAAAACAGATTTCTCAAAACAATACTAATTTTGTAAAACATTTGCGAAAACAAATCCAACCCAAAGTTTACATTTTAAAAATCCAAAATTTAAAACGGAAGCATAAACAGAATAAAAACAGAAACGAAATTCTTATAAATACCACAGTCTTGCTCTACGACCACACTTTCCCAGTAGCCGGGATCTTATTCTTATTCTTATACGCCACACTTTGCCAGTGACCGGCATCTAAAATTAAATAATTACGCCCCCTTAATAGGTATCTAAAGTTGCACACTTGTGCGCCTACTAAGGGTATCTAAGGCTAGTTCCGGAACTATAGCGTAAATTACGAACGGGTTCGAAACGTAGAGACTGAGGGATTCAAAAGATTCTCGTATCTTATTTCTTATATCTTATACAGTTCGAAACAATATTCTTCTATCTTACACGAAATTTAAATCAGAGTCAAAATATCTTTTCCGAAAATAAAAGTAAGTCAAAAAGTACTTGCCTCAAAAGCGATCAAATACCGAAATCAATGCGAGCAAATCCTATAATTTTATTAAACCAGTCAAACTCAAATAATGTTCACACCATCTTAATATAACCAATGCGACGCTTACATATAACTTACTCAATAAAATTTCAAAAATCAGACACCAAAACATCTTGCAAAATAGACCAATATTAACAAACTCAATCCTGACCAGTTCTGAAAATTGACAAATTACTCTATGAAAATGACTTTATCTGAAAAAGTACAAAACCCGAAAAACGTAGGCAATTACGAGACCTTTCCATAATGATAAGGCTCGTTAAAAACGGACAAGTAACGAACTCAGAACATAGATATTTGCGGAATGCATAACAGAATCAGCCCCTGATCAGGTTAGTATTTCGACGTTTAAGACATCGCAATCACAGAAATAGTCAGAGGAATGAAACACAAAGTGCAGAGGTCGAAAAGATCTTTCCAGAATGGTATCGCTCGTAATTTTTGGATAAAGAATCAATTTACTATGAATTTTCAAAGTTAGACTTCTCAGTTTCAAAAACATACTGGCTGGTCAATAAATTCCAGAAAAACTCACGTTTGAAACCGAATTTCGGAAAACACAAAGAATCAAAGTCGTAGATAATTCAAATACCTTTTCAGAGACTCTAAGATCATAAGATTCTGACAAATAACGAGTCAGATACGATATTTACAAGAATTCAGACTTTATATATAGTATACATACAAAATCGGATTAGTCATACGAACACAATGAACAAAACAAAGAACTCATGGATATATATATCATATTATACACATATAAAAATACTCAAGAGAACATATAAAGATCCTGGACATAATCAAAATAAATCAAATATCATACACGTGAAATAATACGGATAACAAGAGAATTAAAGAATCGTTACCTCTTTTTCTAAACTTGTTATGAATCTTACTCTTTTCGCGTTCTTCTCTCTCTCTCTCTCTCTCTCTCTCTCTCTCTCTCTCTCTCTCTCTCTCTCTCTCTCTCTCTCTCTCTCTCTCTCTCTCTAACGACGTCTCTTTTCTTTACCGATGCTAGAGTTTCCATCTTTTTTTTAACACGCTCGTATCTAGATATGTATAGGTCAATTTTAATTAAATTGGGCCAACTAAAACTTTAAACTAAAGCCCAACAAAATTAAATTAGCAAGACTCATTAATTCTATATTTTTATTCTAAAATCAAATTATATAATTATCGTAAATTTTAATCCACTTCTAATTCTAATTTCTAGCAAATTTTAATCTATTAAAATTACAAAAAAAATCCGGTATATTACAAACTACCCTCCTTAAAAGGAATTTGGTCCCCAAATTCACAACAATCCTATCACATGACACGTCTATCCACTAATTTTCTACAAGTCAAACTTAATCTATGGTCCACAGAAACGCATCCTAGGAAGTGTACTAGTCCCATACCTAACACACTCCGAAGGACAGCCTGCTCTGATACCAACTGTAACAACCCGACTTTTCGGACTATTAATTCTAAATACAAAACTTAAATAAAACATAATTCTTTATTCGATAAAACCAAAATTGCACAAAAGTCAAAGCAGCGGTCAAACTTAATAATCAAAAATATAAAATCGGAGACGCAGCTCCACAATTCAATAATCAATATCTTGTACTTAACAAAATTGATTGTAATAGCACAATTATTCTTAACAAATAATTTACATCAAATCAAGTAGCACGAAATTCACAAGTTCACATCCGTATTCTCAATAAGCCTCCAAAATCGAAACCTGAAATGTTAGGAAATGGGTGAGCTACACAGCTCAGCAAGTAACAGATTGACTTACAGATATTCTCAAAATCAGTGGGCGTTTTAGTAAAACAGATTTCTCAAAACAATACTAATTTTGTAAAACATTTGCGAAAACAAATCCAACCCAAAGTTTACATTTTAAAAATCCAAAATTTAAAACGGAAGCATAAACAGAATAAAAACAGAAACGAAATTTTTATAAATACCACAGTCTTGCTCTACGACCACACTCTCCCAGTAGCCGGTATCTTATTCTTATTCTTATACGCCACACTTTGCCAGTGACTGGCATCTAAAATTCAATAATTACGCCCCCTTAATAGGTATCTAAAGTTGCACACTTGTGCGCCTACTAAGGGTATCTAAGGCTAGTTCCGGAACTATAGCGTAAATTACGAACGGGTTCGAAACGTAGAGACTGAGGGATTCAAAAGATTCTCGTATCTTATTTCTTATATCTTATACAGTTCGAAACAATATTCTTCTATCTTACACGAAATTTAAAACAGAGTCAAAATATCTTTTCCGAAAATAAAAGTAAGTCAAAAAGTACTTACCTCAAAAGCGATCAAATACCGAAATCAATGCGAGCAAATCCTATAATTTTATTAAACCAGTCAAACTCAAATAATGTTCACACCATCTTAATATAACCAATGCGACTCTTACATATAACTTACTCAATGAAATTTCAAAAATCAGACACCAAAACATCTTGCAAAATAGACCAATATTAACAAACTCAATCCTGACCAGTTCTGAAAATTGACAAATTACTCTATGAAAATGACTTTATCTGAAAAAGTACAAAACACGAAAAACGTAGGCAATTCCGAGACCTTTCCATAATGATAAGGCTCGTTAAAAACGGACAAGTATCGAACTCAGAACATAGATATTTGCGGACTGCATAACAGAATCAGCCCCTGATCAGGTTAGTATTTCGACGTTCAAGACATCGCAATCACAGAAATAGTCAGAGGAATGAAACACAAAGTGCAGAGGTCGAAAAGATCTTTCCAGAATGGTATCGCTCGTAATTTTTGGATAAAGAATCAATTTACTATGAATTTTCAAAGTTAGACTTCTCAGTTTCAAAAACATACTGGCTGGTCAATAAATCCCAGAAAAACTCACGTTTGAAGACCGAATTTCGGAAAACACAAAGAATCAAAGTCGTAGATAATTCAAATACCTTTTCAGAGACTCTAAGATCATAAACTTCTGACAAATAACGAGTCAGATACGATATTTACAAGAATTCAGACTTTATATATAGTATACATACAAAATCGGATTAGTCATACGAACACAATGAACAAAACAAAGAACTCATGGATATATATATCATATTATACACATATAAAAATACTCAAGAGAACATATAGAGATCCTTGACATAATCAAAATAAATCAAATATCATACACGTGAAATAATACGGATAACAAGAGAATTAAAGAATCGTTACCTCTTTTTCTAAACTTGTTATGAATCTTACTCTTTTCGCGTTCTTCTTCTCATCTCTCTCTCTCTCTCTCTCTCTCTCTCTCTCTCTCTCTCTCTCTCTCTCTCTCTCTCTCTCTCTCTCTCTCTCTCTCTCTCTCTAACGGCGTCTCTTTTCTTTACCGATGCTAGAGTTTTCATCTTTTTTTTAACACGCTCGTATCTAGATATGTATAGGTCAATTTTAATTAAATTGGGCCAACTAAAACTTTAAACTAAAGCCCAACAAAATTAAATTAGCAAGACTCATTAATTCTATATTTTTATTCTAAAATCAAATTATATAATTATCGTAAATTTTAATCCACTTCTAATTCTAATTTCTAGCAAATTTTAATCTATTAAAATTACAAAAAAAAATCCGGGATATTACACTCAAACATGAAATTGATTCTATCAAGGCTGCTACAGAATTAGTAAGGACTGACATTTCTCAAAACTTCACAAAGGTGCCTACTGCTCTTCAAATAAGAATAGTGGAATCCCAAGTCAAGTCAGTCATTACTGAACAAACCTGCATCAACAGCAGAATTGATTCACTTGATTCTAAGGTAACTGATATACAAACCTCTCTTGCCTTAATTTTGAATATATTGTCAAATCCTGATGTCAAAAAGGGGGAGAATGTAAGTTCTTCAAAATGTACACCTGATCTAGTATTAAGGAAAAATGATGATGATACTGGAAATGATGGTGGTGACAAAGTACTACAAGGAGAAACCTCTGATGCTGTTGTTATGAAGACTATTCAAACTTCTCAAAGTCAAACAACGCAGTCAACTCATGTTTCTGATTCTGGAGTAAAGACAGTGAGGACATTGGTGCAATCTCAAATCCTGACGGAAAAGCAAATCCTGACAGGTGATTAAATCCTAACGCCTGGTCAAGGACAAATTCTTTCTACAATTCCTGAGGGTGATGAAGATGTAATCATTGATAATCCTGAAGAAGCATCAAACTTATTTTACAAGTTCAAAACAAAGAAAGGTGATGTTGTGACTCTTTATCATACTGATAAGAGGGTACAACAATTATTTGCTAGAAAGGCACTTTCTACTGCTACTGAAGAATATCCCGATCTCTCTCATGAAGAGTTCTTAAATGCTCAAAGAGAAATGATGGAGAGTTTCAAGAATCCTGCTCCTGCTAAAGGTAGAGGAGGCAGATGTAGAAGAAGTGCTCAAAGAGGTAGAAGAAGCTCATCAACTCCAATTATGCCTAGACAAACAAGGTCTAGAGGATTAGGGATTGAAGAAATTCCTGAACCTACTCAAACTCTAGTAGTTCCTGACATGTCTACTTTTGGTGATGATGGAATTGATGAAGAAGAACCAGAATTGAGAAGAAGACCAAAACAATCAACTCTCAGCAATACAAATCAAATTGAAAAGTCTAATCCTGATATTGTTCCTGATAATATTCAAGATCCTGATGATTCTGAAATTTTGCAAGAGGTTGATTTATTAATTCTTTCTACAGTGGTTGATTCTCACAATAAGGAAGTAGATGAAGAAGAAGAAGACAAAAGAAGAAGAATAACAAGGTCAACAAATAGAGATTTTCAGCTCTATAAACAAAGACTCAAAACTTCAAATAAAGGGTTGTGGAGAAATGTCAGAAGACAACAACCTCAACTAGACAAGAGTTATTCTTATGAGAAAGAGAAAGATAAGAAGTGGAAACATATTGACACACTTAGGTGTGATAGACCTATCACTTATCACTCTGGTGGGGTTATAACAAATGTTCCCAGTGCTGCTAATATTACTGATTCTCAAAGATCTAGAGCACTCTGGTTACAGATGTTTTCCAATCTAAGACAAATGCCAACCAATTCAAGAGGAGGAATAGGTCACAGAGATGCTGAGTTTCTGAACATGCCATATGTTGATCCTCACTCTTTGACTGATATTGGAGAATAAAGTGTGCAAGGAATGGAGTGACATGATTATGTCAACTATAAGGAGAAGATTTGATTAAGGAAAGAATTATAATGGTGATTATACTCCCATGTACATAAATATGAGAGGACAAGATGTGGAAATGCAAAGTGGTACTGCTGTTAAAGACATATCCTTTGGCATAAAACAACTTATTCTTAATCCTGATGGGAAGGAAATTGCTTACCTCCTGGTTGAAGATCATAGTCTACAGAGAAGCTCAATTCAGAATTTGAGAGCAGCTATCTATCAGATTAATGAAGAGGATGAAGAACTTAAAGAGTTAAAAGAAAGACTTATTCAGATTCTTGAAGACAAAGAAGAAAATCTATTGTCAAACTTCTTGAAGATGAATATGTTCTACCAGAAAATCTGAGGAGATAAGTTTGTTACTGTAAATACTTGTACATTTTGTATATACTAGCTTATAGCCCGTGCGATGCACGGTTACTTAAATTTTATTAATAATTATTTTGTTTATAATTATATTTTAATTACCCATGGAACACACAATTGTTTTTTTAATATTTATAATTATATTTATTTATGAATATTTTAATATTTAAAAGTTATTAGTTTACATGATTCAATTATTGTTAAAAAAGATTTAGCCAAAAAGAATTATAGTTAAAATTTTGATATTTATTATATTTTACACGCTCAATTCAATATTTGTTTATATTGAGTTATAAAAGTTAGATTTGGCGAATTTTACGGTCCACATGAAATTCTATTCTAAAACTAAAAAGAGAATAAAGTGACGGAATTTAATATTGAGAATTCTATTCGATTTAGGAAATCTATTTATATGTAGTTTAGATTATTAGAATACTCTTTATTAACCAAATAAAGTTTTTAATGTTAAATCTAACGGTTTTCACCTATCTATTTAAGATTAAACGATTTTTATTATTTTGATATTAAATGGGTTTCCTTATTTAATTACAACTTTTTTTATGTTTTAACTTTTTGGAAAATCCAATCATAATATAATATCTTTTAACTTATATCATTTTTAGATAATAACTTCTTTTTATATGATATAATCTTGATCTTCTATTTTTCAAAGTATTGGATCTAACGGTTGAGAATGTTTTGGCGGTATTTAGGACCAAACTACCACGATAACATCATTAATTTTTTAAATATTTTTTTAATATATTTTTTAAAATATTTATTGCTAAAATATAATATACTCTCTTTTGTAATATGTTAATGATGCGGGAACTTTGAACTTTTGAGAAAATACATTATCAATTAAAATATAATTTTTTTTGTAATAGTTCTTCTTTTAAAGTAGTACACCGTGACGATCAAAATTCTGTAAAAAATTCATTTTTTTATAGTATATCCTGTAAAAATCTATGTTATTATATTAAAGACTAAATAATGAAAGATTTCTTATAAGTATGGTCGTTTGATCACTCAATTCATAATCGTTGGATCTTTCAAATTAAATTGTTGAGAAACGTTAGATATAAGAGTAAAATTTATCACGTGAAATGATCTAAGTTTTGAATCTACCAACAACATATTAAAATTTACAGGATTTTTTTGAAAAATAAGAATTTTTTCATTTTTTTTTCTTGTAAACATGGGTTATTTGATAATATTTTTTATAAAGTACGATTTTTCAAAAAAGTACTATACTAATTGATTAACAAACTTTTAAAGTTTCGAATTTAATAATTTACAATGTATATAGGTTAAAAAAGTTAGGTCTCTTTTGTAGCTGGTCTAAAATTTCAAAATACGGTTTTTTTAAATATGAATATAGTCCTGCTAACAATGAAATTAGGTCTCTATGAGTTCTTATAAAACAAAATCACCATTTGCGTATAATTTATTATTTAATAATAAATAATATTTAATTAGTTATGATAAAAAAATTAATAAAATAAGATAAAAAAATATGCACAATTTTTATAAAATTTTATCCTCGTATTATTATATTCTTTGTTGATTTGAATTTTTCTTAGATTGATTTAAATTTTTGAACATAGATTTCTAAATTTAAAATAGTTAGAAAAAAGTAATTAAATTGACATTAAAATAATGATGACGTAATAATTATTATTAGAATTTAAATACCCACTTTACTAATTTGGGCTTTATCTTGTGTTTTAAAAATTAGATTTTGACGATTTTACACCCACATAACTAAATTATCTTTAATTAAAAGATGGGTAACAATTTTTATCTAACTGGAATTGTCCATGAAAGAGAAAAGAAAGTCACGAATTTTTTTACATGGAGAATTCTATTCAATATAGAAAACTTATTTATATTTGGTTTAAATTATCAAAATACACTTTTTAAAATTTAAATATAATCTTATTATTAATAAAATACACTTTTTTAATATTTGATCTAACGATTTTCATTTATCTAGTTAAGATCTAATGGTCCTTATTATTAAAATACTTTTAATGTTTCGGTTTTATTTACAGTGTATATAAAATTTTAAAATACATTATTACTTAAAAATTATTAAATAGAATAAAAATTATGTTATGATTATATAAAATTTTATTCTCATATTAATCTACAATAAAAAAAATATTTATTAAAATTTAGATAATCACTTTACTGTTTGGGCTCTATATTGTGTTTTAGACAACAGATTTTAACGATTTTACGGCCCATGCGAAACTAACAAAATTATCTTTAATTTAATGATGGTTTATTAATTTTTATCTAACTGAAACTATCCATAAACTAAAGAGAAAATATAATTACGAATTTTTACATAAAGATTTCTATTCAATATAGAAAACCCATTTATATTTGGTTTAAATTATCAAAATACATATTTTAGTATTTAAATACTATCCTATTATTAATCAAATACAATTTTTAATATTATATCTAACGGTCCTCATCTATTTGAATATTTATAGTTTTATAATCCAACGGATCATATACTTTTGGTAGTATAGTGACCGACCAAAATTTTGGATAACATCTCCCTTACGCTTATTATATATAAGGTATTAATATTTTTGACATCATTGAATCTTGGAAATTTATACTTTATTTTACAAAGTATGAGATTGGGGGAGATTGTTAGATCAAGATTTAATGATCGTCAGGATCTAGACTCAACTGATCAGGATTGCTGACATCATCAGTATTACATAGCCATCAGGATTGCATGATCGTCAGGATCAGGATTGATATCAGGATTTCATATCAGGACTGGGATCAGGATTGATCATCAGGACTGGAAGCTGATCAGGATTTCTATTTCGAGTTATATTTGGAGTCTAGTTAAATAAGGATTTTTATTTTGTCGGTTCCTGGTTTGTAGGAACGTAGCTATCAATTTAGGATAGGTTTCAATATTTGTAATTGATTAGGACTTATCATGTAATTGATAGAGAAGCTGTGTAGTATATAAACACAGTTTAGGTTTCGATTTATATAGATCACACACTCGAGTATTTTTGTAACCTAGAAGCTCTCAATAATATCAGAATTTCTTGAGAGAGTTTGTAACAGTTTTATATTAGAATTATTAAAGTTGTTATTATTCATATTTGTGTTTAAAGTCGAGAATCTTATACAATTGTATTCAACCCCCCTTCTACAATTGATTATTACTGGGCAACATACGCATTTGGGAACGGCGTATTTAGTGTTAATACACATTCGCTAAAATTGTATTAGGCTTTGATACGCATTTCTGGGCTGCATAATATGAAGATACGCATCCCGAGAAAGCGTATGTTGCTGTGGGTATCAATTCCGATTATAATATATTGATTTATTATAAGTTTGGATCAAAATGTGTTGTTTATTTTGATGATTGAATTTGCAGTCGGAATAATTTTATGAAAGATTGACGTGTTTGGTGAAAGAAATCTCCGGCTAATTCACTAAATACAATTAGGTTGTTGAGAATTTGGTTTCGGTAGGATAGATGACGTGTAAAAATGTTATAATTGGCCATTATCCTGAAAACGGGGTATTCCTGTTACTACATCCTGAAAAGTAGGGATTATTGTCATTTTTTCATATATTTTCACGGTTACACCACTTTGCTCTTGTCCATCAGCTTCATTAGGTATGGTTCCATTTTCTTTTTAACTTTTAAGGTCCTTTTACATCCTCAATTTTTATGTTCTGCTCATCATATTCTTTGTTATGATTTGTGAATTGAATGATAAATATGACTATATTAAGATGGATCTTGATCCTTGATAATTAATTATTGAAATCATCCGTCCGCAAAAATTGATGTGAATGCATGAGTCATATCACTCTATCCGCGATTTTTTTTTCTAGTTTTAGAGTTCTTTCTATCCACGAAAATTTTTCGCAAATAAATAGTTTGTCAACAATCGCTTGTTGGGGATCAATTACTTGTTACAAACAAATTATTTTTATTCTCAATATTTTAAATTTCTTTTTTAATAATTTAATTTTTATTCTCGCTAGGTCTTCGGACAACCATGGAGAGACAAGGGAATATGTTTGTGTTGAGTTGACAATGTGGTCCCATTCAAACTAAAGGTTTTCTAACAAATCTATAGGGTGGGGATTGTCTTGTTTCCGAATAGTTTTATATAAAACCTCTAATATTGACCATCTACAACTCCAGTTGTCGTGGGTCCCTTTAGGCATCAAATAGACTTTTCTTTTCTTTTTTTATCACCAAATTCTAAGCAGGCATCTAATAATCCAGTTTGTGTATCTTTAAGCATCATGAAAAGGAATTTATTAGCTAAATTTAAAGTTGAATTACATGTTCTAAATCTTGCTCCCACATGTTATAGATTAGACTTATATTCCTTCTGCTAAGAGATCATGTAAAAAACAAGAGGCTAAAATGTTTACACGACCTTTTGTTCCAATTGTGCATGAATGGTAACCGCAATACAACCTGTACATTTAAAAACTTAAAAGAGTAGTAATTTAACAAGTAATTTTCGTCCGAATACATGAAAAACCGAAAGAAAGGTAAAATGTACACAAACATTAATATTATCGTTTTCATCTAAGAATGTTGTTGATCAAATAAAATTATAAAAAAAATGGGCCATGTTAACAACTGTCCTTAGGGTTATATTTAAGAATTAATTAGTATACAAAAATTTACATAATTACACATCAATTCTATTATCCTCTATTAATGCACTAAGCTTATTTCTACAATTACATTTCTCTTTTTGAATTATTTCCATAAATATAGTTGATTTTCTTGAAAATCTAGCAATAAATATTTTCAATTTTCGCATATTTGAAAAGTTAGTGTTGATATTTAATGTTAAAATACTTAGAAATTGAAAAGAATTTAATGCTTATAAGGACTGTGGTTAGCATTTCCCTAAAAAAAATATCTAAAATCATGCATAAAAAACTAATCATTGTACTTATAATATATTTGAAATTAAATTTGAAATTTTGAGAAAAGGAAAGTAAAGAAAAAGTGCAGTGTAGTTTGTACATGACATGTGAAGTTTATTGAAATGTCAGCAAAATGAAAGAATGAAAAGAAAATCAAAACCCATTAGAAATCAAGAAAAAGGGTAAAAGGAGAATGAAGCCCCCAGCTAAAGAAAGCAAAAAAGGCAAATGTATACATCATTCTGTATCTATATGTCTCTCCTTTTCTCTCTTTATTCAGCCTTTTTTTCACTTCAATGTCCACCCCCTTTTTAACACACATTTTAAATACACAGCAATAGTGTTACTTAACTAGGACTTTTAGTTGATCTGGGGTTTTAAAATTGAGTGATTTTAGAAAGTGGGTCGAGATCAGAATTAAAGATTAGTGCTTGATTTGTGTTGGGTTGGTGATTTGTTGGTTTTTTGAAGATGGAAGAAAGAATGAAAAAGTATAGGCAAGTGAGTCCAGAAAGAGCTAAAGTTTGGACTGAGAAATCACCCAAGTATCATCAACAACAGCCTCATAGGAAAGTTTCTGTGGTGTATTATTTGTCAAGAAATAGGCAGCTTGAGCATCCTCATTTTATTGAAGTTTCTCTGTCTTCCCCTGATGGCCTTTATCTTAGAGGTAAAGATTTCATTTTGTGTGTGAGAGAGAGAGAGAGAGAGAGAATGTGGTTGTGTGTGTGTGTGTGTGTGAGAGAGAGAGAGAGAGAGAGAGGTTTGTTTGTTTTGAATGTCTGTGTGTTTGATGTGATTTAATGTTTCTGTGACAAAGTACACAATTTTGTATCTTGTAGTAATTGGTAATGTCTAGATATGATTGGTAGACTTAAAATTGTCTGTGTGATGTAGTGGCTATGTGAGTATCCAATTGTGTATATGTAATTCTTGGTATTGTCTAGATGTGATTGGTAGGCCTAATGTATTGTGATGGAGAGTGTTGTGTGTGTGTGTTATGATGTTTATCTGAAAAAGTATACAACCTTCTATCTTATAATTTTTGGTATTGCGTAGATGTGATTGATAGGCTTAATGTATTGAGAGGAAGAGGAATGGCCTCAATGTACTCATGGTCTTGCAAGAGGTGAATTTTCTTCTACTCTAGATTTTATTTGTGAAAGAAATGAGTTGAAGTTTTTTTTTTTCAAGTAATGACTCTGAGTTGGTTATGTACTTGTGTATTGCAGAAGCTATAGGACTGGATTTGTGTGGCATGATCTTTGTGAAGATGACCTAATTCTTCCGGCTCATGGAAATGAATATGTTCTTAAAGGTTCTGAACTCTTTGATGAGCCTAATTCCGGTAAGTAAGCTATATTTGCCTTTTGTATTCGTAGAATAGATATCCGAATGTTAATGATATTATCTTCACAAATCTGTTTCCTTTGAGTGTTTAGTGCTACAAATCTGAACCATTACCAGATGCTATTGATTTGATTTCACAAATGAATGTTGAGGTTTCTTGTTTCCAAATCATGTATCTGGTTGGTATGTTCTTTTTATGTTTCTCTGCAAGGTTGGACATGTCTAATTTTGAATTTATCTTGCATTGCCAGTTCATTTCAGTCCTGTTGGACATATAAGATCACATAATTTAAAACAGTTACCAGACCCTGCATATTCCAGAAGCCAAGATGATTCCCCTTCATCTGAAAGCTTAACTGAGAGAGAAACTAAACAGTCACGAGATGATGAGCTCTCTCCTCCAGTTCAACGTTCGAGTTCATCTGCTGTGTCCCCAGATTCAAAAGTTGGGAAAATTTCACCTTCTAATAGTTCCTTAAGTTTGACCGAGTATAAGATATACAAGAGTGAGGGCTTAGCTAATGCCTCAACTCAGACGGAAGATAATATTAGTAGACCTCGTGAAACTTGTACAAGAGGTGTTTCAACTGAAGATGTATCTGTAGTACCTGAGCACAATGATGAAATTCAGGCTGAACGTGTAAAAGAGACTTCTGAGATTTGCAGAGATCCTGTTTCGCCGCCAACATGCTCATCCAGTGCTTCATCATCTGGTGGTAAGACAGATACTTTGGAATCTTTAATTAGAGCTGATGCTAGTAAATTTAATAGCTTTAGGGCATTAAGAGAAGATGAAATGGGGACGCCACCCCACATGAAGCTCAAGCCTTCCAATATGCTGTTGCAACTGATCTCCTGTGGATCAATCTCAGTTAAAGATCACAACTTTGGCCTCATTCCTAACTATCGACCAGGGTTGTCAGTTACGAAATTTCCATCACCCTTGTTCTCTACATCAGTAATGTTCGGAGATCTTGACTGCTTGTCTGAGAATCCAAGGCTTATGAGTCAGAGGATGGAGGATAAGGAATACTTCAGTGGGAGCTTGGTAGAGACAAGTATGCCAAAGGAAGGACTACCTGCTTTAAAACGATCCTCCTCCTACAATGACAGGTTAGTATAGAATGACGTATAATCTAATCATTATATATCTCACATGCTTTCTGTTTTGAGCTTAAATAGCTCTGAGATTGACCTATGAATTATGTTTGGAAAGATATCATATATAGAATACAGCTTTATTTAAAAAGAAAAGATTGAGATTACGCACTTTCTAATTTGTTTAAGACGTATATGGTTCCTTATATCAACTGCTTGCCCCTAGGTTTTTGAGTTATAAATTATGATTGATATGTGGATTAATGGAAGTAACTGGATATATACTGAAATTGGTTGTATATGCTAATGAATCATACAATTAAAAAAGCAAGAACTGATCTCAATTTTACATCCATACTATATCAACAAATTTCCTGATGTATTGCATCAAGAAGCAATTAATGGCAACAATTCTAAATTTTCTTTCTTGGCTCATGTACCCAAATGTAAAACTTCATCTAGGAAGGATTTACTCGGGATGCACTATCTTGAACAATAGTTCTGTATCTTTTATTAATTTATCATATATAATGGTTTCCACACTGGGCTTAATTGGTAAATACGTCAGTGTAGAGTGGTATGATATCTAGGTGCGATTTGACAAGGTCTGTACAGTATTCTTTTCGTAGCGACTGTCTTAACGATGCAAGCTACAAGTAGATTACTCCTCCTTTTCTTGTACTGAAAGATATATGTATTTGGACATGCAGGACTTGTGATCTTTTGAAAGATTCAGTTGCGGATAAAGAAGAGTCAACAAGCTCAAAGTGTATACCACGAGCCATCAAAGTTTCACTTGGTAAACAACCAAGAAGTGAATCTATGAGATCTCCGGTCTCAGAAGGACCCAGAGTATCATCATCGGATAGAGTCCACAGTGCAAGAATCACATCACCTTGTGTATCCAATTCCGGAAGTAGAAGAATCACAGATCCTGGCACGAAGCAATCGAAAAAAGCCGACTACTTTAGGAGTGAGAAAGACAGTGTGATCAAAATCGAAGAAAGTTAAGTGTTTGTTTCTTTCATTTTACTCTACAGGGCATGCTGCTCCCGTTTCTTGGTTCATGGTAATTGATATCTGTTAAATTTACTTCCTACAGGCTTGCTTCAGGAGCTCGGGTTATAATTCACTCACAAGCACTGTAAAATTTTGAGGATCACTTTGTAGATGCTAATTTCAAAGGCCACGTACTCTTATGTTAGACTGAGATATCTTGTTGTCTCTTGAACACTAGATTCATTATAACATATACATGAGAAATCTGTAAGCTGGTTTTGGTCAAGTGTTGTTTATATCGGAAAGAGAAAAGCTACCAGTTTGTAGAAAGAAGCTTGTAGTAGTTCAAACTGTTGGCTAGTCCATTTTTTGTTGTGTTTTTTTATTTTACCCTCTCTAGGAAGATGTTCTTGGTCAGCTTTCGGAGGCCTTTTACCTTTCTAACATTTAGATGAGTGATTCAGATAGGCAGTGATCCCAGATGAAGCATATGCTCTGTTATACTTCTGTCATTCTGCTTTCATTTGTAACTTCCTTTTCCCCTGAAATATCAGTCATTTTGATTGTTCTCCACTTCTCCTTATCTTTTTCCCTTAAAACTACAATACTATATATTCATTTTTGCACTTTACTACAATTTCCCAATGAATTTCGATATATCGATGAGTTGGGAAAATCAGAATGTCTTCTCATAATAACGAAAATTCGATTCTAGTCTTCATCTTTTTAAATTTGACCTCTTTAAATTCCGATTCCGTGACCTGTTTTGGTTTAAGTAATTGCATGCACTACAAGAATTAGGCATATTCAAATTTCTTTCATATTCATGCATATATAAAAGAATCATCACCATAGTCCTGCGTTTTGGCTAGTGTATTTTCTCGTGACTCTCATAAATGTATCCTAAACTAGTAAAAACTCAACGTATGTCTTTATCGGTGTTTTAAAAATCGAAACTCGGTTCGACTTGACGAAGGTACGGAGTGATGAGTACTTGGAGTAGTAGAGAGTATTAGGAATGAGTACTCGGTTCAATAATCAAACTATAAAAATATTAATTTTAATTTTATTATGTTTTTAACTTCTAATATTTTATAAATGGGGTACTTATAACATTATAATCTTAACATTTACAATATTTAAACATTGCCTTTTTATTAGAAATTAGTACTCAATTCGAGACCTTTTTTTTGTTGCCTTAACTCTTTTTTTTTTTATTTTTTTTATTGTTATCCGATTTTTTTCGAATAATTCGATTTTTTTCCAAGTTTGACCCGAATCAAGTATAAACCGAGTTATCAACTTAATATAGCGAAATCAGATTGATAATCGGCCCAAATCCGAGTACTCCCCCAAATACTCGGCCGAGTAATCCGAGTCTTAGAAAATTGTCATATAATTGGTGTGCTCATCTCAAAGAAAGAGGCACTGATATCCAGCTATGCTAAACTTGCGGAAGGAATTTACTAAATTACCACTATTTGCCAATACACAGGTTTAAAAAACATAGGATTCTAAAATTTGTCCTCGGTTAGTGTGGACTATGAGATTAACCAGAGGAAAATGTGGTAGGGTATAAACTGTCATTGTTTGAATTCTGAACTGATTACAGTTAAAAGTACTTTTTTACTGGTGGCACTTTTTCACATTGGATCCCATAGGCTTTTGGGACAGGTTGACTTCTTGTTCTGGAAGACTTCTTTTCACTGATCTTTTAACCTATTCATTCAGCCCTGTGTTTTGTCAAACTCTCACCAACTGGATTTCTAATACAAGTACTTTCCATGTCCTATTTTCATATTTAGCCACCGCTTAAATTTTCTCCCAGCACCGTTATATGACACCTGTGGTTTTCGGATTTTTTTCGCGATTAACGGAATTTTAAATAAATTTATTCTCCTTAAATAATTTTTCTTTAAAGATTGTGTGTTGTAATTTTTAGTTTAAGATTAATTTAAATGTAGGTGGTTGCTAAAGATAAAATTATTGACAATTCTTAGAACAGAGTATATTTAAGGGCATTCTATACATGTATTGAACATTTTGTGTTTTTTTTGTAAGTACATTTTGTGTTATACACTAAGTTAAAAATAGAAAGAATAATATAAATATCGCTTTTTTTAATTAAGTGACAAGAATATTCATTTCATTTTTTTTTGCCCTAAAATACCATTTTATTACGTATTTGAAAAATGAGTATTACTAATATACATTTGAAATCCTCATTGAATTTTATTTTTCCATTAGAAGGGGCTGGGTATTATGTAAAAAAATAAAAAATAATAAAATTCCAAAAAAATAAGTAAAAAAAGTTCAGCACCTAATACGCATTTTCAAAATGCGTAACAACTTGACTAAAGGGGTGTGATACGCATTTTATGAATGGTGATATCCAATTTTAAAATGTGTAATAGACTGATATTTTTAACCAACATGTTCAAAAATGGGTATTCTGGTCAACCAATTTTTAGAAAGTAGTATTTTTGACCATCACCCGTCAATGATAGGGGTAACTATGGCGGAATGTCATATTGAAAATATACTGTATTGCTTTTCTACAGTAACAATTACTGTTAAAACATAAGTGTGGGTAAAGTAGTCAGGAACTCAGGAGCTTTGCTTCACACAATGTTTCGGTATGTCTCTTTCTGCTTTTGAATCTTTTAGCCTTTTGACTCTTTGAGTACTGAAGCAAGTTTAATACGTAATTGTTAAGTCACCTCAAGTTATTCCATATGATGTTTTACTCTCGGTTTTCTCCAATTTTGGCGCTACTATTCCTCGAAAATATTAATATTGGAGATATATTGGGTACTCAAATAAATCTTCAAATGATGTGATGTTGCTCGCAACAATTTGAATGATTTTAATTTGTTAGATTCAGGTGAATGTCGGAGATCCATCTCATTTAAATGTGTTATGACCGATTAAAATTTGCCACGTGAAATTTGGAAACTCTCTTGGAAGATCTAGCAATTTCTTTTAAATAGTTTATGTAATAAAATTATTGTTAGGTGTTTTAATTTCTAGCGAGATTTTTCATGCGGCACAGTGCACTTGCTGCAAAAGAATTCCCGTGAGGTGGTGTCTGTGGAGAGAAATCAGAAGCAACCACACCGAAAAGAGTCGTGGAAAACAAAGCATAGCATTGTCCAAGTGGTGTTTGGTTTTTGACTTGCCTCAGCGCATCATCTACGAGGGTAGTAGCTAAATTGATTAGTTAAAATAATATATAATAATTGTTAGTTAAAATTTGCTGAACCTGAAAAGATTTGTGTTCCAATAGGGTTAGCTATAATGATTAGTTATAATTCAAAAATTGTACTTTATCATTGTTTTCAAATTCAAACGGCTATATTCCAACGACTATATTTCTAACGGCTATATTTCCAACATATATTTTTCCAACGGCTATATTATCAACAACTATATTTTTAACGGTCATATTTCAGATGTTATATATAAATAGCAAAACTGAGAGCTGAACAAACCACAGACTCCAAACAATCTTAAATTCTCTCGTACTTCTAAACTATTCATTTATAATGAATAACACAACACGAATGATTCTTGATATTAAACTATTCATTTATAAAGAATAACACAACACGAATGATTCTTGATATTATGCACGCGAAAGAAGAAGAACATGAAGCAAGAATGAGAATAAGTGATGCTTACCTTCATCATCGGTGACAAAACGCGAATTCTATCTCTTATCATGGTGGTTCCGTAATGAATCATCGCGTTATTGATCACAATAGAGAAGAAGGTCATGATAGACTATATCGTGATTATTTTTCTGATACACCTAAATACACAGACACACAGTTTCGTTGAAGATTTCGGATGCGTAGATTATTATTTTTACGAATTAAAGAAGCAGTTACAACTCATGACAATTATTTTACTCAATGAATTGATGATGTGGGAGTTCGTGGATTATCATCATTCCAGAAAGTGACAGCTGCACTTAGGATGCTTGCATACGGAACGGCAGCCGATGCTATTGATGATTACGTTCGAATTGGTGAGAGCACCGCAATAGAGAGTCTAAAAAGATTTGTTAAATCAATCGTTGAATTGGTCAGAACCCAATTCAATGGCGGTGTGGAATTGGATCCGTCGGGTCATAGTGGATCGGTAAAACCAGGTGCCGATCAGATGACATAGTGTATTTAGGGTTTAATAACAAAAATATTCGTACGTTCCCATAGACGTCGCCAAATGTTGGAACCAGTTTTCCGCAAGAGCTTGATCGTTCCGACTTGCAAAAAGAAGAATGCGATGGTTGATCCCCCGATTGACCTCTGGTGTGAGAATAAGTTAAACTGGTAATTGTGAGTGATAATAGAACGTACGAATATTGAAATTGTGTATGAATGTTTTCTTCTTCGTCGGGATCGTGGGTCATTCACCCACTCATTGAATTGATCACGGTAGCTTCGACCTAATGGGCTTCAGTCTACAACCATCTGCCTTTGGACCTCTATGACTGCAGTTCTATTCAATCGGCTCATACCACCGATGAGCCTCCAAAAAAAAAATACAAGATTTATTATTGCAATAAATATCCGGGGAAATTGTGAAATTTCAAACCAATGTAGAAGACATTATAGAACCAATTAATTATTTATATGAAATCTGCAAGCAAAAGACAGTCGTAAAAATAAGAACAAGATATGAAGTTGATAGAAATACAAACTAAAATCATCAATATATATATATATATAAAAAGGAGGATAAGCGGGAGGTGAGGTGGCGTCTCTAAGATCGTCACAATCTATTTTTCTATTTTTTCTAGAAGTTTACAATTTTAAATACTAATAAATCAAAAAATATTCTTTAGCATATTAGAAGTAGAATAAGTATTCGAAGTTATAGAGGAGAAGAGTTCGAATTTATAGAGAAGACATATAAATAAAGTTCTATTTGAAGTAGAGTAGGTGTTCGAATTTATAAAGGAGAATAGTTCGAATTTATAGGTAAGCTATAAAATTAGAAGTTCTATTAAAAGTAGAATATATGTTCAAATTTATAGAGAAAAAGAGTTCGAATTTATAAAAAATACATACAATTAAATTTTTTATTAGAAGTAGAATATGTGTTTGTAGATATAATTAAAAGTTCGAAAAACTTCTATTCGAAGTAGAATAAGTGTGTGAATTTATAAAGGAGAAGAATTCGAATTCTAGGAAAAATATATAGTTAAAAATTATATCGGAAGTAAAATAGGATTGTTAATTTATATAGGTGTTTTTTCAACGAAAAGTGACTCATTAGAAAGGAGCATGTTAACATAAAATTAATATATTAGGGAGTAACGAGTAATTTTTGTAATTTAATTGATAGATGTATTTTTTCCAACGAGAGAACGACTCATTAGAAAAAGGAGTATGTTAACATGATAATTAATATATAACACAAGTATTCAATATATTAAATTTGAGATATTGATATTAAAAAGTGTTGGTCCTTGACTATTGCAGAAGGGGGGGGGGGGGGGGGTTGAATGCAATACTGATAAATCTCAATCTATGTTCCAACAACAAAACTAAGATTTAGGATTATCAGTTTATCTAATGCAAACACAAGTAGACACACGAGTAATTCTCACAAAATAAATGTTTTATTTATTTTGCAATGGGTTGCTACAACCTCAAGAAAAATGTTGGTTTTCTTGAGCTTCAGTTTCTCGAGTTATCACAGAGAATGGATTGAGCAATAGATTAAGTAAGCTAAACCTATCACTATCAACACGGGTCCTGTGAAGCTGCTGTCATTTTCATGTGGCAGCTTCTTACAAATTGCCTACCTGTGATTCTTTCCTAAATTGCTATACAAACAGCTTACTAGAACATTACAAAGCAATCTAGAAACATTCTATTTTAAGCTAACACAATTAAGTAGATGTAGATTTGTCATACTCTGGAATTGGTGAGCTTTGTCATGTGATCTCTCAAGCTTCGGTCATAGTCTTGCAGACCTGTTACAATGTTGGGATACTGTAACACGCCTGTTTCTTGAACATCCAAACTGTCACAAGTTTGACTGGGTTGTTCCCCCAATACAAATGTTATCCCTTCATGACAGTATCCTGATGGCTGATCTTGCTGTCACAGGAATGCGCTTTTGGTGACAGTAAGAAATCCCCGCAGAAGATGATGTCAGGATTTCCAAGCTTGCTGTCAGGCTAATGTGAAGTTTCTGTCCGAGGGCTTCCGCCAATGTTGCTGTCAGAGTGAATGTACTGTCGTGACTTGAAACATGCTGTCTTCAAGTAACCTTACTGTCAACGTTGTGACAGTAATATTTATTCTGGTTGTTCATCTTGAGCACTTCTCGAGGCTTGAACAAATTAATGAACTTCTACCAAGATGTACTAGAATCTTATTTGCAGCAAACAAAAATGGTTACATAAACATACTCTGGCTGTGACAGTATGTTCATACTTAATAAAATTAAGTACATAAATATGTAGTTAAGTTGTCTCATAGCTATCACCCATAAATCCTAACAATCTCCTCCAATTTGTTTTTATGGACAATAACAACAAATTTACAATTAATACATGCTGACAACTTAACTAACAAGATCAGAATTGACAAAGGATTTTTACTTAGCTTCAGAATTCCTTTTCTGTCTTGCTTCATTCTCTTTGTTGAGAGCTTCTTTAAGAACTTCTCTGAGTCCTTCCACCAGTGCTATTTCATCAGGAGTGATAGCCTCATCTTCAATCTCATCAATGTGCTTTCGAACAGTCTTGGAGAGGCATACTCTAGCATCCTGAAGATCCATCCATAAGTCTTTGCCATAAGTCTTGGAGAGACATGTTCTCTCGGACAAAACTCCTACTTAAGTCCTTGGACCTATCCAAACTTAAGTGGGGGCAACAAAATTCTTCCAAAAGCACCTCCAGCTCCAAAAGATACTCTGGAGTTTACGTCTCCTCTCAAACAAACATCCTACCCACATCCAACACAAATCTTTTACTACTCCTTCATCCCTCTAAAGAAGAATGAAGGAGTGGGAGGCAAATGATAGTAGGTGATTTGTAAAGGGCCAATTCACCTATTAAAATCAAGACCAAGTATAAAAAATAATGCATGCAAGGTTCACAACGCCTACAAGGCCACAATGCATGCAAGGTCCACAACGCCTACAAGGCCACAATGCATGCAAGGTCCACAACGCCTACAAGGCCACAATGCATGCAAGGTCCACAACGCCTACAAGGCCACAATGCATGCAAGGTCCACAACGCCTACAAGGCCACAATGCATGCAAGATCCACAACGCCTAGAAGGCCACAATGCATGCAAGGTCCACGACGCCTACAAGGCCACAATGCATGCAAGGTCCACAATGCCTACAAGGCCACAATGCCTGCAAAGTCCACAAAGCCTGCAATGTCCACCAAGCCCATAAGAATGGGATATGACACGTTACACAACAAACAAGTGCGGACAAGACAACGCTGACACAAGTACAACTGACGTCTGCAAAAAGGCTAACACAAGTACATGGTCCAAGCATCAGGACAACATGCAACTGACACAAGGTGGGCACTGACGCCAGAACAAGACCCTAATTTGCAGCTCATGTCCCCCACATGGACACTCAGTCATGTGCACTGCACATGATATGAGCCTATATATACCCCTAGTCACTTCAATGGAGGGGGGGTCACAACATTCACTACATTTTCACTATACTCAATTTCTGATAGGTTTTGCTCTACCTTCTCTCTACTTTATCTCTCTAGAAATTAATACCTATCTACATATCTGTATTATGTTTTCCGTCCACCGGATACTTATTCTCACGCCGGAGGTGCTTACGGGGACATAACCACCCGCGGGCATTTCCGTTTCAGGGAGCTCGGAGGCAATTCCGATGGAGCTCAGACAAGACACGTAAAGCTCAGCAAGGCCAACATAGCTCAGCAAGCCGGACAAGCCCAACAAGGCCAACATAGCTCAGCAAGCCGGACAAGCCTGTTAGGCCGAATACACAATATATAATCAATATATGTATGAGAATAACAATCAAGAACTCTGTTTATGAACAATAAACTGAATTATATTAAATAACTATTCTCTCAGTGATGTAAATTATCACAGAGAGCTGCTAGGTTACAAAAATAATGTATTCAGTATTCGCATACCTTTTAGGGTTAACCTGTCTGTGTTTATATAGTACACAGCTACATAGATTCAATCTCTAATTGATATTCCTACAAATTAGCTATACAATTTATATCAAATTAGGATTGCTTCTGTCTTCTGTCCCGTTTCTTTAGCTATCTCAATATATCTTGCTTCTTTCCATCTTCAAGATATATTGCTTCTAGAATCTTCATATTAGCACCGACAGCTTCAGCAAACTTTCACCCCATCAGACTTTAACAAACTCTGACTGGCTTCTATCATAAACTCTGATGAGTACATGTTGCTTAAACACTGATAAACAATCATCAGCAATTATATCTAACAATCTCCCCCAACTTGTGCATAACAAAAATGTACAAGTTAAAAGATAATTGATGATGTCAAAACATACAACAAATGCAGTGTTTATAACATAACAGAGTTTATTTTTAACTTAGAACAGAAAACTTTTAAAAATTTACAGACTTCAGTTACTTAATCTCTTCAATGTCAGGCACAATCCTGATGTAGTCCTGAAGTAGTTTTCTTTCAGCTCTTTCTAACTCAGCTATCATTATTTTCTTTATCTCCCTTAACTCTGGATCACTCTCTCCAGTTTGGTAGATAGCTGCCCTTAGTGAATAAATGTTGTTCTTCCTCATATCATTTCCTAGCTTTATTATGAAGGATTTATCTGATTCCAGATTAAATTCCAACACCTTTATGCCAAAATCTGTTCTGAGTCTTGCACTGTTTCTTTGCATCTCAACAAGCTTTCCATTGTAATCTCTGAACCTTGGTATGTAAGAGCCAGCAGACTTTAAACCAGAAAGAATTCTAGCTTTCATCATTCTGCTTCTTAACACCTCGGCTGCTTGATGAGTTCTTTGATTTTTAACTTTCAACAGATACAACACATATTCCAGTTCTTCTTTCATCTTTAAACCAATATCATCTTCACTAACTCTGTATACTCTG
Organism: Heracleum sosnowskyi; assembly: GCA_030848705.1. Taxonomy (NCBI): domain Eukaryota; kingdom Viridiplantae; phylum Streptophyta; class Magnoliopsida; order Apiales; family Apiaceae; genus Heracleum; species Heracleum sosnowskyi. Next base: position 64,525,602 of record CM061241.1, on the reverse strand, counting down.
CCATCAGATTTGAAGTATAACAGAAAATCCTTCTTTAACCCTCTGTGGTATATTAACTGAACTGATTCTAGAGTATCAAGATTTTCTTGAGTTACCCCAACACCAGGTTCAGCTAAAGAAGTGTGATCCATTGGACTATTGTTCACTCTTTTCTCTCTATGAGATCCAAGCCCAGATTTATCTCTTGATTCTTTTCTCATGAGTGTTCTGCTTTGGAGAAGATTTATATTTGCTGGAATCAAAGAGTGTTGAACAGTGATTGGCTTGGCAAAAGTCCTTTCAGAGTTTGTAGCATCAAAGTTTGATGTTAGCTTTCCTTGCTGTAGAGTAGATTTAGATTTGAAATCTTTTCCCTTTGCACCACCATCAGTAGAATCATCATGTCTACTCAGAGTTTGAGATTTTTTGCATTTGTCTTTAAGTACTCTCTCCCCCTTTTTGACATCATCTTGAAGTAACACTGAGGTGAGCAATTCCAGTGAAGCAGCAATAGTATCAAGCTTAGCAGACATTACAGTCTGATTGTCTTCAACCTTAGTCAATCTGTTCTTGAGAACTTCTTGATCTTTGACCAGAGTAAGCAGCATAGACTTATCTTGCTTTAGAGACATATCTCTAGCAACCACATCATTTCTCAACCCAGTAACTGACTTCTGAGTTTCATCAAAACGATTGTGAAGAGATTTGACTTTAACAATAGTTTCCTTGAGATGTGTAAGAAGTTCTGGATTCGTAATTGATTCAGCAGATTTTGTGACAAAGTCAGCAGCCCTTTGATCAGTGAATATGCAATCCTTGTTTGACCACTTGGAAAAGTACATATTTTGATAATGAAGTTCAGTGGCATGCTGAATGTCCTTTTGATTTGGTTGAGCAGAAAGTCTTTGAGAAGATGAATCATCATGATCATCATCAGACTTTGTAGAAGACTTAGCATTTGAAGAATGAGGAATATTCTCAGCAAATGTTTCTTGAGCATCAGCATTTACGATTTGTTCAGAGTTTATTTTGTCTTGAGCATTGTCATCATTTTCAGCATGAACAGCAGTAGATTCAACAGCAATATCTGCAGTTGCTTCAAGATTATTCTCTGCAGTTTCCTCAACAATATTTTCTGCATCTACAGCCTTTGCTGTCTGATCAACCTCTTCACCTTTTTCAATTACCTGGTGATTAACAGAGAGAATCTCTGTATGAGTAGCTAGTGACTCATCTATGATAAGTGTAGGTTGATCAGCTGCCACATCCTCTGTTTCATTTATACTTCCAAACTCTTCTAGAGTTGCAGAGGGATGTGCTTCAATTTCATTTTCAAAATCCATTTCTAAAATGGGTTCAATAAAATCATCATTAACAGCATCATTATTATCAGTATCTGCTCTGGCTTCCTCAGGCAAAGTAGCATCTTCAATTACAACCTCAGGAACTTCAACATTTGTAGAATATGAAGCCAAAGTTTGAACTATATCATCAAATAGGTAAGCAGCAACAAGCTTCCTTTTCTTAGCATTAGCAGTTTCATTTTCTTCAGAAAGCACATTAGCATCAGAAACAGGTCTATTTGCTCTCTTCTTTCTTCTTGAAGTACCAACAGATATTGTAACATCATCAGTATTTAGAGTTGTAGCAGTCTGGACAGCCTTTAACACTCTATGCTTAATCCTACCCCCAGCCCTTGGCTTTTGAGATGTAGATGGAAGAGGCTCAGAGTTTAGAGGCTGGTCAGTTTCTTGTTGTGCTTGTGGTTGTGGTAGAGGGTTTAAGAATTGTTGGACTGAAGGAGGAAGCATCAAGTCACCAACATTTCCTTTCTTGATATCTTTATTTGTGAGATCAGAAAATATTCTCTTATGCAATTTAAATGAGGGAATTACCTCCTCCTCAGCTATCTCAAGCCCATCAACACACAAAGAAAAGATTAATTGACAGAAACGAGCAAAGTAAACTACATTCCTATTCTCTGTCATCTTTTCACCAATATTAATAAGAACTAGTCTACCAAAATCAAAATGAGTACCATAGAGAAGAGAATACCCAATTTGTAGACTATCGATTGGAATAGCATCCCAATTTGTACACTTCTTTCCAAACGCCCTTGTAATACAGTCGAAAAAGAAACTCCACTCCTTCCTCAAAAATGGTCGCTTCAGATTACCTGTCCTTGCCAAAGACCCAGAGTAACCAATCTCCCTCATCATACGCTAGAGATCAGAGTCACCAACAGAAATGGTGAACGCATTGAAATCTTCACATCCAAGGGCATCTCTAACAGTGGTTGGAGTAACCACATACTCTTGTTCAGCAAATTCAAAGACAATCGAGGGAGTGCCCGATTCACCTCCATCATCATATACACCTGTTTCCCAGAAGGCTTTGATTTGAGTACCAGATAACCTTGTTGGTTCCACTAAAGCTTGGCCAATATCAGATTGAGCAAGAAAAGTTTGAAACATGTGAAACGCCTCTGGGACATTTTCAGTAGATAGTGGTGCTGCATAGTTGTTAGGAACAAAATCGAGACCAAAAGACTGAAACATAGTTGTTTCCATTAGAATATTTCAAAGAAAACAGTGTTTATGCTTCAAGAATGTGTTTGAGAGATGTATGCAGAAAAGTGTTTGTGAAAATGTGTGTGTGATAGTAAGAGTATGAATTAGAGTAAGTTGTGAAAAGTTCAAACGAATTTGTGTATTGTATATTAATACAAAAAGAAAGAATTAAAAACTGAACAGTTTCTAATCAATACACACAACTGTCTTACTCCGTGAATCGTGTGAGTGGGACACGTGGCACACATGCAATGACTGACAGCAGTAATTGGCAGTTTCCAATGCGCATGCGCAGTAAAAATAGCAATAATTACCGCCTTTTACACTTTCCTAGACACTCAACCTCTCTCCTCTGTTTAATACACTCTTGAACAACTATCCAATCATTCTCTTTTGAATTTTCAAAACAAATGTCTTTTCTCAAAATCATAATATGTCTGAAACAAACAAAATTTATTTTAATCATCAGAGATTAAAATTAAATTACATCGGCGTAGAGTACACAGTTCATCAGTGTTTACCAATCCTCCTTCTTTATTCATAAACTCTTTTCACAAACTGTACAGGTGTGAATAATTGTGTGTGACTTAGCAGAGTTTACTGAATATAAATATTTAGATCATCTCAAAGTGCATAAAATCCACAAAATAAATCAGTAAAAACTGGTTGCCCAAACTCTCATATATGATATAAAATCTGATCTCATCTAAACTCTGTACTTCTAAATTTATTATTTTCACCCCCTTCGATTTTTATTTATTTATTTATTTTTCCAGTAATCAGTGGTTGGCACTAGTCACCAAAAATCAAAGATTTTAGCCCTTATTTCATACAATAAGTTCCTGGGTCTTCCTAGGCACAACATGATCTCAAAGGAATTTGTGCTTATTTTGCATCTTTTAATTTGAAGGTGAAATATTTGCAACTAATTATCAGAGTTTAGACTTTTCATCAGTTAATACAATTAATTTATGAGAGAAAATGCAAACAGCTAATACAGACTCAGTGTATAGGATCAATAAACTAAGAGATGCTATAAATATAGAGATAGTATCATGTTGTGTAAAATTTCTGCACACTTTGAAATCAGAATTCATATCACTCAGAAAGATTCATGATTACTTACTGAAAATCATGCTTCATACAATTTTCTTCATCGGTTCATATGTTTCAGACAAAATCACAATCAGAGTTTAACATCAGAGTATAACTGACAGAGTATGACTAACAGAGTATGAGTTCAGAGTTTGACAAACTGGTATGAATGACAGTTAACATATGCAAAGAATCATGAGCAACAAATCACAAAAGTATAGATTTTGAGTCTAACTAGTATCTCTAATCAAAACCAGAGACCAGTCCAAGTTCATTTACCAATCTTGTAAAGGTAGCTTCACTCAAAGGCTTGGTGAAGATATCTGCAAGCTGTTGGTCTGTAGACACAAAATGAAGCTCAATATTTCCTTCTTCCACATGTTCCCTGATAAAATGATACCTTATGCTGATGTGCTTGGTCATGGAGTGATGTACTGGATTACCTGTCATAGCAATAGCACTTTGATTATCACAGAAAATAGGTATTTTAGAGTACCTTAATCCATAATCCAGCAATTGATTCTTCATCCATAAAATCTGTGCACAACAACTACCAGTAGCAATATACTCTGCTTCTGCTGTGGATGTGGAAATTGATTTCTGTTTCTTGCTGTACCAAGAAACTAATCTGTCACCTAGAAATTGACAGCTTCCACTTGTGCTCTTTCTATCAATCTTACAGCCTGCAAAATCTGCATCAGAGTAACCAATTAATTTAAAATCTGATTCTCTAGGATACCACAAACCAAGAGTTATGGTTCCTTTGAGATATTTGAAAATTCTCTTCACAGCTGTTAGATGAGGCTCTCTGGGATCTGCTTGAAATCTTGCACAAAGGCAAGTTGCATACATGATGTCTGGTCTACTTGCAGTTAGATAAAGAAGAGACCCTATCATCCCTCTGTAGTTTTTCATATCTACTGAGGCTCCTGTTTCTTTGTCTAGCTTTGTTGCAGTTGCCACGGGAGTTGTTGCAGATGAACTATCAAGCATACCAAATTTCTTGAGAAGATTTCTGGTATATTTTGCTTGATTGATAAAAATCCCATCATCTGTTTGCTTTACTTGTAAGCCTAGAAAATAACTAAGCTCTCCCATCATGCTCATTTGATATCTCGACTGCATTAGCTTTGCAAACTTCTTACAGAGTTTATCATTAGTAGACCCAAAAATTATGTCATCCACATAGATTTGAACTAACAGCAGATCATCACCAGAATTAAAATAGAACAAGGTTTTGTCAATTGTACCTCTAGTGAACCCACTTTCTAAAAGAAATTGAGCCAGAGTTTCATACCATGCTCTAGGTGCCTGCTTTAATCCATATAATGCTTTGTCCAATCTGTAGACATAGTCTGGATGCTTAGGATCCACAAACCCTGGTGGTTGTTTAACAAACACTTCTTCTTCAAGTTTCCCATTTAGAAAAGCACTTTTCACATCCATCTGAAAGACTTTAAACTTTTTGTGAGCAACATAAGCCAGAAAAATCCTTATTGCCTCCAATCTAGCAACTGGAGCAAAGGTTTCATCATAATCAATTCCTTCCTGCTGTGAATAGCCTTTAGCCACAAGTCTAGCCTTATTCCTTGTAATCACTCCATAACTGTCTGTTTTGTTTCTGAAAACCCACTTTGTACCAACAATAGATCTGTTTTTGGGTCTTGGTACAAGGGTCCATACTTCATTTCTTTCAAATTCATTTAACTCTTCCTGCATAGCTGTTATCCAGTTAGCATCTTGAAGAGCTTCTTCCACTTTCTTTGGCTCAGTTTGAGACAAGAATGCATGAAACATACATTCATTAGTTGTAGCACTTCTAGTTCTTACACTAGCTTCTGGATCTCCAATTATCAAGTCAGGTGTATGGGCTTGTGTCCACCTTCTTGCTGTAGGTAATTGGCTTCTATTATTATTATTAGATCCTCCCCCTTGATCCATGCTTTCCTGATTTTCTTCTTGACCATTTGCATTCTCTGAGGCTCCCCCTGAATTTGACTGTTCAGTATTTGAACTTTCAGAGTTTAACCCAGAGTTTCTATTTGATTCTTCAGCTGACTCACTTTCAGAATTTGACTCATCATTTTGAGATGTTGCTGAAGTATCTTCACGCTCCCCCTCAACTGGTTCTCTATTTTGTTCTGTCAGAGAAACTTCCTCAGTGTTTACCAGTAGAGGTTCAGAGTATGCTTCATCAGAGTTTGTTGGATTTGCTTCATCAGAGTTTACGTCATCAGAGTTTAGATCTTCATTTTCAAAGCGAAGTTGATCATGATATTCTTTATCTTCTATTCCAGTTATTTTCTTGTCATCAAATGACACATGTATAGATTCCATGATTACTTTAGTTCTCAGATTGTAGACTCTGAATTCTTTAGTTGACAGTGGGTATCCAACAAAAATTCCTTCATCAGCTTTTAAGTCAAACTTTGTCAACTGTTCAGGATGAGTTTTCAACACAAAGCACTTACATCCAAAAATATGAAAATATTTCAAATTTGGCTTCTTATTTTTCACCATCTCATATGGTGTTTTCCCATGCTTGTTGATCAGTGTAGCATTTTGAGTAAAACAAGCTGTTTGAACAGCTTCTGCCCAGAAGTAGGTTGGCAATTTTGCTTCTTCAAGCATTGTTCTGGCAGCTTCGATTAAGGTCCTGTTCTTTCTTTCAACTACACCATTTTGCTGTGGAGTCCCTGGTGCGGAAAATTCTTGCTTCACTCCTCTTTCTTTGCAAAATTCTTCCATTATTGCATTTCTGAATTCAGTACCATTATTACTCCTGATAATTTTCACTTTATACTGTGATCCTTTGTCCAGTAGCTTTACATGATCCATCAGAGTTAAATCAGTTTCATCTTTCTTTGCTAAGAAATACACCCAAGTGTACCTAGTGTACTCATCAACAATGACAAGAGCATATTTCTTTCTGCCTAGAGACATTATATTGACTGGACCAAATAGATCAACATGAAGAAGATGATAAGGATCCACAATAGAAGTTTCAGACTTACTCTTGAAAGATGACTTCCTTTGCTTGGCCTTTTGACAAGAATCACACAGACCATCTAAGCTGAGTATTGACTTTGGAAGTCCCCTTACAAGATCTTTTCGAATTAGCTCATTGATGTTGTTCAAGTTTAGGTGAGAGAGCTTCTTATGCCATTTCCAACTCTCTTCATTTGACATTTTTGCAGACAAACACACAACCTTTCCTTCAGAGTTTGTTACCAAACTTGCTTCATAGATATTGTTACGTCTGTGTCCAACTAGAACAACTTTCCCTGTAGATTTACAAACAACCTCACAGTATTCAGGTTGAAAATCTACATGATATCCTTTGTCACAGATTTAACTCACAGATAGCAGATCATGCTTGAGTCCTGGGACAAGAGCTACATTTGTGATGATGACACTTCCAAGATTGATATTGCCATATCCCATAGTACGTCCTATGTTGCTATCTCCATAGGAAACTTTTGGGTCAGCCTTCTCCTCATAGTCTGATAGCAGGGCTTTATTTCCAGTCATGTGTCCTGAACATCCACTGTCCAAGATGAGGGTACTTTCCCTTATGCTCTGTAATCACAAACAATTACAAAGAGTTAGATTTAAGGATCCAGACTTGCTTGGATCCTTTGGCTTTCTTAACATAGTTAGCTTTTGCAGCGGAAAAACTTTCAACAGAGTTTGAGCTAACTGTGTCAGACTTTACACTTGCAGAGTTTGCTCTCACCCATTTCAAGTTGGGTTTTAACTCATAATAGTTGTGATAAATGGCATGATAGCTCTTACAAGTATAAATTGAATGCCAAGTGCTCCCACAGTGTGTGCATAAAGTCTGTGGTCTAACCCTAACAAAATCATTCTTCACTCCAGTCTTGGAGGATAAAGAATTAATATCTTTGTTTTTCGTGCAGAAACTTGCCAGATGGTTAGTACTACCACAACTATGACATGTCTTTCTAGGAGCATCAGAATTAGGCAGATAATCATTTCTTTTATTAATGCCTACTTTTCCATTCCTATTCTTCTTAGCCACTTTCTGTTTGTTAACAGACTTTACCTCTTTGAGCTTATGTTTGAATTGTTTTTCTGTCATCAAACCAACATTAACCTGTTTATCACAGATTTTTACTGGTTCTTTAACAGCTTCTGTTTCAAGTACTGAGGTTTGCTTACTTGATTCAGAGACAAATTTCACAGGTTTAAGTTGTGGTTTAACTTTAACTTTATCTTTAAACCTTAGTTCATCTTTTTCACAGTAACCTAACCCAAATGTATCTGTTTGAAAAACTTGATGTGTGTCTTTTCCAGAATTAGTCCAGGTTTTAATTACCTTCCTCTCTTTTTCCAAATCAGATTCTAGTTGTCTAAATCTCTTTAACAACTCTTGCTCAACATAAACAGCATCATCTCTTTCCTTTTGAACTTGTTGCATGTTAACAAGCTCTTCTTCAAGAAATTTATTTCTATCTTTAAGCTTAAGATTCTCAGATTTAATTCTCTCATTTTCTAAAGTCTGATCTCTATAACTAACATTTATGCTTTTAAAATAAATTCTCAATTCAGATATATTATCAATATCATAAGCATAAGTTGTTAGGGGTACCTTATTCTCAGATGTCTCAGTTTATCTTTAACAGTTGCCATAAGAGCATAACTGACATCTTCATCAGAGTCTGAAGTGTCTGCCCAGTCTTTTCCTTTAGTGATTAGTGCTTTCTCAGATTTTCCTTTCTTGCACTCTGGAGCATAATGACCCATCTCTTTACACTTGTAGCACTGGATCTCAGACTTGTCTTTCTTTCCATACTTGGTATCCCTTCCTTCAGACTTTCTGAAACTCTTTCTTTCAGAGTTTGAATCTTTCCTCGAGAATCTTTTCCCTTCTTGAAGTTCTTAAAACCCATCTTCTTGAAGGTTTTCACCATCAAAGCAGCCATTTGCATCAGTTGTTCTTCATCATCCTCAGATTCAGAAGAAGAATCAGAGTTTGAATCACCATCAGAGTTTGATGACTCACTTTCAGAGTTTCTGACCAAAGCTTTTCCCTTAGCTTTCTTCTTTGATGTTTCTTTCTTCATGAGTTTTTCTTCAACTTTGAGAGCTACAGATTTTGTCTTCTTTCCAGACCTTTTGTTTCTTTGTTCTATCTCAAGTTCATGAGTTTTAAGCAACCCATAAATTTCATCAAGATCTGTTTCTGCAAGATCATAATTATCTCTTATTGATGTTGCCTTTAAATCCCATTTTTCAGGTAGAGATAGTAGAAACTTGAGATTTGACTCTTCAAGATCATATTCTTTATCAACAAGAGACAAATCATTCAACAATTTACAGAATCTGTCATATGTATCTGTCAAAGTTTCATCAGATCTAGAGTCAAAGTGTTCATATTCCTGTGTTAAAATAGTCTTCCTGTTCTTCTTTATAGCACTTGTTCCTTGACACCTGACTTCTAAAGCATCCCAGATTTCTTTGGCAGTCTTGCAACCAATAACTCTGTTAGACATGACATTATCTAAGGCACTATGAAGAAGATGTCTAACTTTTGCATCCTTCGCAATTGATGAGATGTCCTTAGGAGTCATATCTTTCTTTTCCTTCGGAACAGTCTTTTGTTCTTGACCAGCAACTACAGGAGACAGTTTAGTTGGCATATGAGGACCATCATAGATTCTATCAAGGTATTCTGGATCTGTGGCTTCTAGAAACATGGTCATCTTAACCTTCCATATTGGATATTCCACTGGTTTGAGCATTGGAACCCTGATTGATTCATATCGACTTACAGAAGCAGATTGAACCTTTTGAGCAATAGAACCTTCCTGAGAGTTTTCAGTCATGATTATACTTGTGTTTTAGATCAATAAACTGTATATATTAAACAGTCTTGGCTCTGATACCAATTGTTAGGCCGAATACACAATATATAATCAATATATGTATGAGAATAACAATCAAGAACTCTGTTTATGAACAATAAACTGAATTATATTAAATAACTCTTCTCTCAGTGATGTAAATTATCACAGAGAGTTGCTAGGTTACAAAAATAATGTATTCAGTATTCGCATACCTTTTAGGGTTAACCTATCTGTGTTTATATAGTACACAACTACATAGATTCAATCTCTAATTGATATTCCTACAAATTAGCTATACAATTTATATCAAATTAGGATTGCTTCTGTCTTCTGTCCCGTTTCTTTAGCTATCTCAATATATCTTGCTTCTTTCCATCTTCAAGATATATTGCTTCTAGAATCTTCATATTAGCACCGACAGCTTCAGCAAACTTTCACCCCGTCAGACTTTAACAAACTCTGACTGGCTTCTATCATAAACTCTGATGAGTACATGTTGCTTAAACACTGATAAACAATCATCAGCAATTATATCTAACAAAGCCCAACAAGGCCGACAAAGCCAAACATACTTTACAAGCCCAACAAGGTCAACAAAGCCAAACAAGCATTATAAGCCCTACAAGCCAAACAAGCATCTATTCCAGCATAATATCAAGAAAGTAGAGCCCGACGGTAGAACGACTTATCAAGTTGTGTTCAGAGTAAAACACTTAAATGTTAGACCTCTTATAACATACATATACTATATATACCTCATATATATTAAATACATCATACTGTTGGGCAACCTAGAATCTCTTTTTTAAATAAATTTCATAATCAAAATGAATTTTTTTTGTTAATAAAACTCATTGTAATGCAATATTCCAATTTACTGTATTGCAATTCCAGTGTAACTATATAAATCAAAAATATATTGTACTACAATGATCTGACATATCTAACGTTAAGTGATCTACACTCAACATTTGTCTTTGTAGTATAACTCCCAAATTTGGAAACTTTTTGTTTTCTAATTTCGATATATATTTAGATAGGGTTAGGTTCAATGAGAACCTAATCTTCTTCTATATATTAAAAGTCAACCAAGGGCAAAATATGTCAATTAAATGGTTGTGAAATTATATTTTTACCCCTATTTGTTGAAAAATTACAAAAGTGCCATCCATATATAACTTATACAAAAATTGATTAATTTGTGTTATTTTTAGGAATCGAACCACAATCCTCCACTTGCAAAGAAAGTATAATAACCATTATGCTACATTAATTTTTGAGCATACTTTAAAAATCTTATTAGATCAATCACATATTCTCTTATAATCCTATTTTTTTCTTTTTTACATCTTTTGAGTAAACAAATTGTTGGTTTATATTATTTATAAAAATTAAATTCTAAGTTATATATAAATGAAACAAAATTTTGATAAAAAAAATATTAGATTGAATTAAAAAAAACAGGATTATATTCTAATATTTATTTAATTTTTATTTTTGAGTAAATAAAATATTAGTTCCTATTATTAATATAGCTCTATTTTCTAAGTTTTCGAAATTTTATATCTAATTATATGTTCAATTATCTTTATAGATTTTAATTTCGATTGTACTTTTTCGATTAAATATCAATTATTTCTTAATTATTATATGATTTATATTTTTATATCATACTTTGTCATTTAGTATACTCTATATGGAGTGTCCGCGTTTTAATACATAAATATAATAATAAATTTTGATCTAATATAAGTAATATATTATATTTTACTTATATTATTTAGAATAATTCTAAAATGTACGGAGTATGGTAAAAACTGGGTATCAGATTTAGGGTGTTCACGAGTAAGGTTGGCCACGATGGTAGTAGACCCCGACTCAATTAAATCGATTTAAACATTTTCAACCCAACCCACAAAATCTATCTATTATTATATATTAAACCACAACACAAGGGCAAAAAGTGTCATTTTACTGTTTGTGAAGTTACGTTTTTGCCCTTATTTGTTGAAAAATTACAAAAGTGCCACCACATATTTTTATGTTGCAAAGTACATTTTAATGTGTGAAGTTAAGATTTTACCGTTATTTGTTGAAAAATTACAAAAGTGTCAACTCATACTTTTATGTTAAAAACAATGAAACTGTGTCATCACTAATAATCGAACTATTAACCTTCTTTAACAAATAACATGTCATAATCATTGTGCTACATTGACTTTTGGATTTAATTTAAAAAATTTATTGGATAAATCACATGTTTTACTTCTATCCCTTTTTTAAAATAAAATGTTGATTTACATTATTCAATAATTTTTTAAAATGTTGGATATTATATTCTATCTACTTTCTACATATTAAAAACCAACTAATGTTAAAAAAAAACCAAAAAATTGATTGTGAAGTTATAATTTTACCCTTATTTTTTTTTGAAGCAACCCTTATATATTTAAAAATTATAAAAATGTCATCCCTTTATTGTTTAATAAAAAAAAATTAATTTGTGTAAACATTGAGAATCGTAATCTTAAATAAACCCAGTATGCTATATTTAGTTTTGAGCTTATTTTATAAACATTATTAGATAAGAATTTTAAAAAATGCATTATTAGATAACACACACTCTATTATCATATTCTTTTTTATTATATAATTTTTGAGTCAATAGCATGACGTTTTTATTTATTTATATAACATGTTTATCCAATTTCTTTTTTAATTTTAACTTTTCAGTAAGTAAAATGTTATTTCATATTGTCTTCATAACTCCATTTTTAAAAAAATGTTTTTCTATATAATTATGTATTCAATTATTTTTTATAAATTTTTATTCCACTTGTATTTTGTTAAAAAATATTAGTTATGATGTTAATTGTTATATGATTTATATTATTATGTAAAAATATGTCACTTATTACGCTTTATATGGATTATTCAAGTGTTGATACATAAATATAATATTAAAAATTGATATAATTATATGTTACATAGATAATTTATAATAGATTCTAAATTAGTAGTGTGAAAAGTGCGAATTAGAGTTAGGGTTTTCATACGTTGGGTAGGTCGAGTTGGAAGCATTTTTGTGATCCTATCTAATTTATTCGGTTTAAATTTTTGTAACTCAACCCGCAAAATATAGATTCGTGACCCAACCCTACCTATCATATATCAATTTGGGTTCGGTTGGTTTTAATGGGTTAAATAATTATGTAGAAAAAGAATTGAAATATGGTATAATTCTTCTTCGAAAATCTGAGTAAAACTGAAATACATATACATTACGATTTTAGTGCTAATATTTTAGTAATATAAATTATGTTGTAAGTCATATGTATATAGGGCTTGTTAGGCTCAAGACATGTCTGAATACCACCATTAACAAGCCTACACTTTGTGACTATGTCACACTACATGACCTAGTGAACTCTATCACTGGGATATAGTATAGGTCTCTTTATACTTGTCTTGTTCTCATGAACATAAGCTTGATCATGTATGCTCAGAATTATAATGAGCCTAGTAAGTTTCTTGCATCTAGAATGTACATAGGCCATTGAATAATTGTCCTGGTAGAAGTTCAGAATTTGTTCATGCAGCAGGATGAAGATGAATAAGGCCCTGAAGTAATAAGTTGCAGAAATTTGTATAAGGCATTATATAGCAAAGTCAGAATAAAGCTATGTCGTGAAGTCACCAATATCTATGTCGTGAAGTACTAAGATCGCATAGTCCTAATTGAACTATGTTGTGAAGTCTTCATTACTCATATCGTGAAGTGTTGATACCGCAAAGTCAAGATGTACTGGATCGTGAAGTTCCCAAAAGGCCTGGATCGCAAAGTCCCAAAATGGTCTAGATCGCGAAGTCTTCAAAAGGCCTAGATCGCGAAGTCCTCAGAAGGCCTAGATCGCAAAGTCCTCAAAAGGCCTAGATCGCGAAGTCCTCAAAAGGCCTAGATCGTGAAGTCCTCAAAAGGCTTAGATCGCGAAGTCTCTAAAGGATACATCGCGAAGTCAAGAATGAAGTGGAGTTCACGATATCAACACTTAGCCATCTACAACAAGACAAATGAAGGTACAAGATCAAAGTCAAGGGAGACAAATACTGAAGCATCTGTATTGGTCAGGTGGTCCAAAATACATATGGCAAATCTATAGCTAAACTTGGAGAGGAAGAAGGAAGACAAGCAGCTACAGACAGGGGAGAGGACCACAGAAAGCAAGTGGGTCTCCCTGACACAGCCAACCGTTTATAGAACGACAAATTGAAGTTGCAGGAAGGGTAGCTGTATAATTAGGTGTGTGCACTTGTTTTGTATAGGACAATATATATATATTGTGCACACCCAACTGTTAGCTGCAAGTGAGCATATCATAGAATTATATTCAAGCACTTCTTTCTCTGTAAGAAAAACAAGATACAAACTGTTCTTGTTTAGAAGCCAGAAATTCAGTTGTGAAATTCTGGAAAGCTGTAGTATTTAATTTGCTTAATACAAAGTAGATTAAAGTGATCGTGTGTGTTGTTTATTTTCATTCCGCATTTTCTTACTACACAATCTATTACAACAATTTAGCTTCAAGAAAGTGATAAATATCTAAACTATCCATTCACCCCCTCTGTCTAGTTTCTTGGTGCTATTCATTACTAACAAGTGGTATCAGAGCAGGACTGTTAACGTACAAACAGGAAAAGATCAACAATGAGTTCACAGAAACTGAGTAGTATAAAGATTCCTCCCTTCAACAAGGAGCACTACAACTTATGGAAGAAGAAGATGTTACTTTTCATCAAAGCTTCAAATCCCATGTATTTAGACATTCTAAAGCATGGTCCCTTTATTCCAATGATTGAGATTGTGAAACAACTGTTGGCACTGAGATAATACCAGCAAGGCATGTTCCTAAAGACCCCTCAAAATACACTGATCCTGAAAAGGAGAAAATAGCACTATATGGACATCTCCAACTTATCATCTGTGAATCTATGGATTTCAACATGTATAGCACTGTTGCTCACTGCAGTAGTGCAAAGAAAATGTAGGATCTTATAGAAGTGCTATGTGAAGGAACTCCAGAAGTAAGAAAGAACAAAAAGCAGATTCTGGTATCTCAATATGAAGCTTTCAGGCTCAGCCAAATGAGGGAATCACAGAAGTGTTTTAGAGGTTCAACAAGCTGATAAATGAACTCAAACTCTATGACAAACACTATGAGACAGAAGAGCTCAATATGAAGTTCTTACTAACTCTTCCAGATCACTTGGAACCAAGAATCTCTTCCCTTAAAGAAAGAGATCTAACAAAGATTGGTTTTGATGTGTTGTATGGTATTTTGAAGACATATGAGCTAGAGTTGTTTCAAAAGAGATCCATTCAAGCTAAGCAAGGACTAATGGCAAATACTTCCTGTGCCCTTATTGCTGACAACCTAGGTCAAAGAATGGAATCTCTTAAAGTCAGTCAAGTCAAGATTGAAGAACTGGAGGTTGAAGACAATGGTGATGAGACTCAAGTTGTTTATGATTTTCCTGAGGATGATGAGTTCTATAGCATAAATGAGTTGGACAAGATGGAAAACAAATCCTTTGCATATATGGCTAGGAGATATCCAAACATATGGTTTAAAAGGAGGAAGCCATTTAAGTCCAAGTTCAATGCTGGAAATGCTGGTGGTTCAAGTGGTTCAAACATTTTCCATAAAGGAAAAGGGATTGCTGGTGCTACTAAAGGAGGATACAAATTTGGGAGTGTGGATAGGTACAAAATAAGATGCTATAACTGCAATGAACTTGGGCACTTTGCCACAGAATGCAAGAAGCCCAAACAAGTCAAAAAGGACAAACCATACTTAGAGCTTGAAGCTAAGTATGAAGCTCTACTCAAGAAACAACAGGGTAAATCTTTTATTGCTGAGGGAAAGTGTTGGGATGACTCTGATGAAGAAGAAGAACATGAGTATTCAAACTATGCCTTGATGGCATTTTCTAATGATGGTGATTCCTCAAGTCAAGTACCTATTCTTACTTCTCTTGATATGACTCCCTTTCAATATAAGCAAACTGTTGAAGATATGAGTACTGAGATGTTCAATATTCACACTAGCATGTTAGTTGCCAATGAAGAAATTGACAGACTAACTGCTAAAAATCTTGAGCTTACAGAAAAGAATGAGGAACTTGAGTTAATGGTTGTGAGCCTTGATGGTTTGAAAAAGGAGAATGAGTATCTTAAAAACAAAGTGATTTGTGCTGAACAGATAGAAAAAGCTCTTAGAGAACAAATTGTTGAAAATGAATTAAAGCTAAGAAGTTTCAAGAACTCCTCTGAGCTCATTCAAATCTATCACAAGGAACACACTGAAAACTGCAAGGTTGGAGTTGGTTTTGATTATGAAAATGATAAGGGAAGGAAGAAGGCCAAGGGCAAAGGAAAAGAATCTATTAGAAACAAAAATGCCCCAACCATTTTGTCAAGTGTTGAAGAGCCCATTTTCAAAAAGAGTAGTGTTGAGTTTGATGAAGAACTTCTGATCATCAAACAACAACTACTTGAAGAAGATGAGGCTGCTAAGGATACTTCTTCCTCCTCCTCCAAGTCTGTTGTTCAGAAAGAAACCAAAGACAACCTTGTCAAGAGTCCTAAAATTAAGAAAGAAGTTGTTAAGAAGAAGAAACAAAACAGAAATGGTAAGATATGTGTCAACAAGAGTAACAATTATGCTTATGTTCCAAATGCTCCTAGGAAACAGTGTCAGAAATGCTTATCTGTGAATCATTTGACTCATAAGTGTACTAAACCTGTAAATGTTGAAGTTGATAACCCGAGTAACCATTCTGTAGGCATAAACTCTATTCATGATTCTTTCTGTGGTAATGCAAACTGCATGACATGCTATGTGACTGTGATTGCTAATTGTTTATCTCTTAAACATAAACTTGACTCTGCACAATCTTGTGAATCACACACACACATATACACACTCACAGGACAGGATCCCCAATCAAGGTTGAGAGGGTGAAAACTTCATGTGAGCCTAAGAGTGTAAACTTCAAAGCCACAGATAAAGTGAAGTCTCCTACTGTGAAAAATGCTATTTATGACAGAAGAATTGTTAACAAAACTGTTTCTAAATCAACTGGACCCTACAAAGTGTGGGTACCAAAAACAACTTAGTCACTTTGTGAATGCAGGGCAACAGGAATAAAAGGGTCATATGGATCTTGGACAGTGGATGCTCAAGTCACATGACTGGTGATATAGCCCTGCTATCACAATTTGAGGAAAAGGCTGGTCCATCATTAACCTTTGGAAATGACAACATTCGTTATACAATGGGATATGGAAGTGTCAAATCTGGGAATGTCATTATTGAAGATGTAGCATTTGTTGAAGGACTGAAGCACAACCTCTTGAGTATTGGACAATTCACCAACAGGGGTTTCAAAGTGGAATTTGATGAAGATCATTGTCTAATCTCAAAAAGAGGAAGTGGTGAAGTTGTTTTAACTGGTGTAAAGAAAGGAAGCTTGTTTGTAGCAAATCTCAAGGCTGCAGACGAGGGAGAAATTTGTTGTTTCTACACTAAGGCCACAAATGAAGAATTCTGGCTATGGCACAAGAAACTGTCTCACTTGAATGTTCAGGCAATGAACTCTTTGACAAAGAGAGAACTCATCAGAGACTTGCCTGCTTTGGAATTTGTGCAAGATGGAGCATGTGAAGCATGTCAAAAAGGAAAGATTAAAAGATCAAGTCACAAGAACAAGTTGCTCAATTCACACTCAAAGCCTCTGCAACTAATCCACATGGATCTATTTGGCCCTGTGAATGTAATGTCCCTTTCCAAGAAGAAATATGCTCTAGTCATGGTTGATGATTATTCAAGATACACTTGGGTGGAATTCCTTTTCTCCAAGGATGAAGCACCTCAAGTAATCATAGAGCATATTAAGAGAGTTGGTAGAGAAGCACAAAGCACTGGTTCCTCTGTAGTTGCTTTGAGAAGTGATAATGGGACTGAGTTCAGAAATTCAACATTGTATGAGTTTTGCAAAGATAAAAGAATTTCTCAACAATTTTCAGCTCCTAAAACACCTCAACAAAATGGAGTAGTTGAGAGAAAGAATAGAACTCTCATTGAAGCTACAAGGACAATGTTGTTGGATGCAAAGTTACCTACTAGCTTTTGGGTTGATGATGTTAACACAGCATGCTATGTGCAAAATAGAACATTGATCAATAAGAAGTATGAAAAAACTCCTTACTCATTAATGACTGGCAAAAGAGCATCCTTCAAGCATCTTCATGTGTTTGGAAGTAAGTGTTTTGTGATGAAAGATACCTCTGAGCATGTTGGAAAATTTGATGCTAAGGCATTTGAAGGTATTTTCATTGGATACTCTCTGGAAAGGACATCATACAGAGTGTTTGTACCTGAGCAACACAAAGTTATGGAAATCATGGATGTTACCTTTGATGACAAGAAAACTCCTGGACTTAAAACAAGTGAACAAGACAGTGTGCCATTAAGATTTGAAAATCAAGGATATCTTGAGGATTCTGAAAGTGAGGATGAACCTCCTGCTCAAACTGTTCCAGACAATGAAACTCTTGAAGTTGAAGATCTTCTTCAAACACATGTGCAAGGGTTCACAAACACAGGGGGAGAAGAAGAGAATGCAACTATCAAACAAAATGATCCTGAAACAAGTCAAGAAAATGAACAGGGTCACACAAGGAAATGGGACAGAGCCCACACGAGAGATCAAATCATTGGAGATCCTGGTGAGGGAGTTAGAACAAGAAGGGCAACAATGAATACATGTATGTATAGCTGCTTTCTGTCATAAGAAGAACCAAAAGTAATCGAAGAAGCTTTGAAGAATTCTGACTGGATTGTTGCCATGCAAGAAGAATCGAATCAATTTGAGAAAAACAAAGTATGGGAACTAGTGCCACCTCCAGAAGGAAAGAATGTTATTGACACCAAATGGGTGTTCAGGAACAAAATGGATGAAGAAGGAGTGGTGATTAGAAACAAAGCAAGGTTGGTTGCCAAAGGATACTGTCAACAAGAAGGCATTTATTATGATGAGACATTTGCACCTGTAGCTAGACTGGAGGCCATAAGGATTTTCTTGGTCTTTGCAGCTCACTCAGATTTCAAGGTGTATCAAATGGATGTGAAAAGTGATTTTCTCAATGGTGATCTAGCTGAAGAAGTCTATGTGTCCCAACCTCCTGGCTTTGAGAATGAAGACTTCCCAGACTTTGTATATAGATTGCTCAAAGCACTCTATGGACTCAAACAAGCACCTAGAGCTTTGTATGAGACTCTATCTCAATTTCTTCTTGAACATCAATTCACCAGAGGCACAATTGATAAAAACCTATGTGGAAACATAGGTTTTTATCAAGAAACATGGAAATGATATCATTCTAGTTCAAATCTATGTGGATGATATCATCTTTGGCTCTTCAAATGAAAAACTCTGTGAAAGGTTCTCTAAGTTGATGCAAAGCAAATATGAGATGCGTATTATGGGAGAGTTAACCTACTTCCTAGGTCTGCAAGTACATCAAAAGGAGGATGGCATCTTCATAAATCAATCAAAGTATGTCAAAGATCTTTTGAAGAAATATGGTTTAGAAGACTCATCCCCTGCAAAAACTCCCATGTCTACTGCTATCAAGCTTGATGAAGACAAGAAAGGCAAGAGAGTAGACATCAAGGTTTACAGAGGCATGGTTGGATCATTACTCTATCTCACAGCTAGCAGGCCTGATATCATGTTTGCCACATGCCTATGTGCAAGGTTCCAATCTGATCCTAAGGAATCTCACATGATGGCTATCAAAAGAATCTTCAGATATCTGAAAGGGACTCCTAATCTTGGGCTATGGTATCCAAAAGGCACCAGGTTCAACCTGGTTGGTTACACATATTCTGATTATGCTGGATGCAGAATTGACAGGAAGAGCACCTCTAGAAGCTGCCAATTCTTAGGTCAAAGGTTAGTGTCCTGGTTCATTAAGAAACAACAATCCACATCAACATCTACAGTTGAGGCTGAATATATTGCTGCTGGAAGTTGCTGTGCTCAATTGCTTTGGATTAGAAATCAACTTATGGATTATGGACTAGTGTTGGAACACATACCTCTGATGTGTGACAATACTAGTGCAATATCCATAGTTGCCAATCTTGTTAATCATTCTACTACAAAGCACATTGATATCATGTACCATTTTATTAGGGAACATGCTGCAAATGGTACCATATAAGTCTCTTATGTTCCAACTGAGAAACAATTAGCTGACATATTTACTAAACCTCTAAATGAAGTTGTCTTCAACAGACTTGTGAGTGAAATTGGAATGCTCAATCCTTCATTTAGTTGTTCTAAGTAAGTATGCTACTTAATTGTTGCAGCAGTAAATTTTCACTGTATATAGATGCTCTATTCATTTGGAGTGAAAATTAGCTGAGATATGATTTATAAATATTTCAGTATTTTACTGCATATTTTTCAAATCATACTTTTCTGAGAAGTTATGAGTTTTTAAGACATCTCTACATAGGTGATCTTGAGAGTTCACGACTTAGTTCAAATCAAACAGACTTATATCGCAAACTGTTGAAATTGTGAGACTTCGCGATATAGTTCATTTCACGAGTTTGCGATATAGTTCATTTTATGACTTCGCGACTTAGAATAACTACATCGACAAGTCTCCATATTTGACAGAATTTTGATTTAAATTAATTTTATTTCAACTTGTGATTTAAGTCTGACAAAATGCTTCAATTTCCTAAAAGAGAGTTTTAGACAGGGTATTTACACTATATCGCAAAGTCTTCCCAATCTTTCTATCTTCAAGACTTTGCGACATAGTTCATTTCTGGACTCTGCGATACACTTTGCAGATGCTGAGAGCCAAGAGAGGAGTTAGAACAGCTGAAGAGCTTGAAATGATTCAAATTCTACAATCTTTCTTGATTCATGGAGCCATTCCTGAGTCACTCAAAGAAAGAAGCAAGAAGAAAGATGATGAGGGGGATGATAAGGAGAAAACTTATAGAAGGAGAAGTGAACCAAGGAGCAATAAGGATGGAACAAGTGACAGCAGCAAGAGCAAATCCTCAAAGAGATCCAAGGGAAACAAAGAATATGTCAAGAAGAAGAGTGGAAATCAGCAAGTCAAGGACATTGCTAGCAGTACCTTAACCACAACACAAGACTCTAAGTCTAGGGTGGGTACTATTAGTAATGATCCTTCAAAATCTTTACCCAAAACTTCTGAACCTGATTTGCCACAGAATAAAGTTGAAGCCACAGAGGAAAAATCAAGAAGACACTTCCACAAAGTCACAGCTAGTGGAGTGTTACAGTGGATGAAAGGGAAAGGGATGAAGCTACTTCCAAATGATGTGGCACTAAAAACTAAATCTCCCTGCTCCAGAAAGCTACCTCAAGTGAAGCATTTGAAGATCAAGAGTGTAGCCAGAAGGAAAAAGGATAACAAAGAAGAATGGGGTAATCACTAATGTAGTAGGGATCAAAGTGTTTCCTCTGGATGAAGACTATGATGAAGATGCCCTAGCATTTTTGAGAGCTCAAAGAATCTTTGAAGTCAAGGTGAAGCTAGATCATCTAGAGATCAAATACACTGATGGAAGAGAAAGAGAAATGAAGCAAGGAGGTTGGCAATACTTTTCACAGTATGAACTTGAATGGCAATACTTTTCACAGTATGAACTTGAAAGAATAAATGCTCTACTGAATTTTGAAGAAAATGAGGAGAGATTGTGGAAAATAGAGGTTGCCAGATTCATGAAGATGCACTCAGATTATGAAGAAAATCTAAGGAAGCTGAATGAAGAAAAGAGGTGCTTGAAAGAAAAGGAGATGGCTGAAATGGAGGAAAGAGCAAAGGAGCTGAGGGAGAAAGGGCTGTGCAGGGTAAAACAAAATCTTTATATTGTGGAGTACAAAAATCACTATGGAGGAAAAAGCAAGATAAGGATGGAGTTTATTGATTCATATGTGGAAAGTGCCCTTAGAACAGCAGCTGAAGATTTAGAAGACTTATTATATTCGGTCTTTGGGTCCGAACTAAAAAAAATCCGGAGCGGGCCGATATAGACCGGTTTAATTAATATTTTTATAAAATTTTAAATTTTAAAATTTAATTTTTTACTTTTCTTTCAAATTTAAATACATAGAATATATTATTTGTTTAGTATAACAATAAAAATAAGCACATAAATATCTTATTATTTATAAAGTAATATTAATGTGTAATGTATGTATATTATTTTGTCATTATACAAAGTGCAAATTCAATTATTTAGTTTGTAGGTTTGATCTCTATTGTCTTATCAATTTACTATCTATTAATTTGGCTAATTAAAATATTATATGTCTTATTTAATCTATATACATGATAATTTAAAAGGTAAAGTAAAGTTAAAATACCTCTATACATGCAATTCGATCCGGTCCGGGTTTTTTCACGGACCAGACCGAAACGAAAACTGAATTTTTTTAATCGAACTGGTTCTATGCGGTTCAGTACAATTTACAGGTCCGGATTGGATTGTTATTCAGCCCTATATGTATATGCAAAAAATTTAAACACATATCTAGAGATGAGGTATGATATATCACATAACGTATAGTTGTATACAATATAGTGATATATATTTAAATTATTAAACAAAATTTGTAACTTAAATCGGGTTGGGTAGGATTTGTCGGAGAAATATAAAACTGATAGCTGATAAAAAATATACTCAATTGGGTTGAAAATATTTCAAACCGACAAAATAGGTTGGGTATGAGTTTATATTATATTCGGTCAACCCTACCCAACCCGATTTAAGTTACAATATTTTTTCAATAATTTAAATATATATCTCTATATTATAGACAATTAAGTTTTAAAAGTGTACAAATATGTATATATAAATAATAGATTGACAATTTCGGGATCGACCTTTACATAAAATGTAGAGATGCTATAATATGTTAATGGTATAGTCTTACATCAACGGCGAAATTTATATATTATAAATATCCTTTATATTCATCAAAATTATATTAATTTACATACTTTCCCAGTTTCAAAAAAAAAAAAAAAAATTTACATACTTCCATGTTAAACAATATATGCACTTAAAACTAAGAGATTTTATGATGTATTCACGGTTTATTCTTACATACATGACCAATTTTGTATTTCAAAAATACAATGTTATTTCATTAAAAACACATGAGTTTACATACGTTCATGTTATATACGGACAACTATATTAAAATAATTAATTGTTGAATTTGATAAAATTCTTTTCACATCATTTTAAAACTAAATTAATATTTTGGCAATTAAAAATAGTCATTTGATCGTTATATTATAGAAATTTATCCAAATGAATCTTATTAAATTAAAAAATATTTAGAAAAATATTATACAAGTATAAGATAAATTCAAAATATTTTATCTTAACTACATTTTAATCACAAAACTATTTCGATATATATACATATTTATGCGGAAAATAATTTCAATATATAAACAGACTCGTGCCTCGCACGAGTTTTTACGCTAGTTATAACAAAATATGAGATCTGATTCTAATAATTTATTTTTGGTACACCAATTAAATTTTAGCCACTCATTTAAATTTTATACTTTTTATTTTATACCACCTGTTAATTTTATACACCACCACAATCTCTAGCCACCGTTAATGACTACCAGTCTGTAGCCACTATCCACTGTTAATGGCTACGGGTTACTATTTCCGACCATTACTTCATCCCACCACTTCCGATCACCTCGGACAAATCACCGCAATCAATCGGACAATCACTATAATCATCCGAGGATTTATCAATATTTAAATAATTATATTCCACTTGCCATCAGTTGGACACTGCTCCTGTGACAACTCGGGTCAAATCCCGAGCCTTTTTCGAAAATCGGGTCAAGTCCCGATTTCGAGTCCGAATAAGCCGAAGCCTACTGGCCCAAATGCAGCCAACTTGGGTAACGACTAGCCCACCACAGGCCCCCAAAAGATCATGATTTGTTGGTGCTAATTAGTAGTAGCACTTTGCATTATAAACTGAACAGAAGTCCCAAATCTCCTCGATGTGGGACTGGGGTGTTACAAACTCCCCCACTTAAACTCTTGACGTCCTCGTCAAGCCTGAACGGATAGCCCATAGGTTCCAAGATCGTTCCTCCCTAGCCATTGTGGGATAATACCGGCTGGCTTCGTGTCCCCACCTCCGGACCTCTGTCCATTGTGGGATAATACCACCAGCCTTCGTGTCCCCACCTCCGGCAACTTGCCTCCACAAGCTTTCGAGAGTCGGCTCTGATACCATATGTGACAACCCGGGTCAAATCCCAAGCCTTTTTCGAAAATCGGGTCAAGTCCCGATTCCGAGTCCGAATAAGCCGAAGCCTACTGGCCCAAACGCAGCCAACTTGGGTAACGACTAGCCCACCACAGGTCCCAAAAGATCATGATTTGTTGGTGCTAATTAGTAATAGCACTTTGCATTATAAACTGAACAGAAGTCTCAAATCTCCTCGATGTGGGACTGGGGTGTTACAGCTCCCATTAGGCAACACAACTACCATAACTCTGGCATCACCCCACCACTAGTATCATCACCTACATAATCACCAAAATAAAATAAAATAAAAATCACCTATTTTAAGCAATTTACTGTTATCGCCACCTTTGACCATAGACACCATAATAACAGTTGACCACAACCCAAAAAATCATCAATTTTTTTGCCCAAATGAAAATAATATAAAGTAAGTTAACAAAAATTTAAAAATCAAGTAAAGTGTATGTAAAATGTGTTTTAGAAATTATGTATTTGCACATATATTACTTAAACAAATATGTCAATATTTAAATGTAGTTCTTTTATATAATATATCAATATTAATTCATATCAAATACATATATTAATATAAAAAAATGATGTCATATCTATACTATATATACTGTATTATTAAAGACGAAACATTGAAAGTTTTAGTTTTCGGTTTTCGGTTAGTTTTTGGTTTTCGGTACTTTTTCTAATTAATAATATAATCAAAATTCAGGAAAGTTTTATTCTAAATTAATATTTCACTATATTTTACTACATAAAAATCAAATAATATTGAAATCTAATCAAAAAAAATGGAAATGTGGGATATAATTTGTTTAAATTTAGGATATACTGCTACAAATATACTTCTTTCTTTTTAGGATAACAAAAGCTTTTTTCTAACAAAATTTACTCCTTTTCCAAAAATATCATGACAATTATCTTTAAATTAAAATATATTACCTTTTATATTTGTTATCATTACTTATTTATTTTAAAACGTATTTTAATACTCTATTTAATAAATAATAAAATAATAAAAAAACAGTAACTAGCTGATTGCCTTTTATAATTAAAAAAAAATTAAAACAAAATCTACTAATTTTCCAAAAATATCATGACAATTACCTTTAAATTAAAACATAATATCTTTTATATTTGTTATCACCAAAATCTCTATTTTCCAAAATTATGAGGTGCAATCCTTACTTATTTATTTTAAAATCTATTTTAATACTCTATTTAATAAATAATAAAATAATATAAAAATAGTAACTAGCTGATTCCCTTTTATAATTAAAATAATTTTTTTCTAACAAAACCTACTTCTTTTCCAAAAATATCACGGGCAATTACCTTTAAATTAAAATATATTACCTTTTATATTTGTTATCACTAAAATCTCTTTTTTCCAAAAATATCAAGTGTAACCCTTACTTATATATTTTAAAACTTATTTTAATACTTTTAATTATTTAAAAAACTTACCTATTTTAACAAGTGAACGTATTTTTTTAACAAATACAATTAATATAATTAAAACACATCTAAAAATATTATAGGTAGTTATTTTTTTTAATTAAAACATGTTAGCTTTCCTATTTGTATTTATTAAAAAAACTTACTTATTTTAACATGTCAGCGTATTTTTTTAATAAATACAATTAATATAATTAAAACAATTCTAAAAATATCACGTGTAATTACTTTTTTTAATTAAAACATCCTAGATTTTCTATCTGTCCTTATTATTAATATTATTTTATTATAAAATAATATTAATAATACCTCATTTATCTTACTCAACCCCATCTGTATTTTTTAATATTTTTTTATGTTCCAATTAATATTTAAGTTTCTCATTTTATAATTTATAATATTAATTTTTACTTTTATTTTAATATTAATATTAAATTTTTTAGTTTATTATTTTTTAAGGCCCGTGTCTTGCACGAGTTATAAGCTAGTATTATTAAAGCCGAAACATTGAAAGTTTTGATTTTCGGTTAGTTTTTGGTTTTCGGTACTTTTTCTAATTAATAAATTAATAATATAATTAAAATTCGGGAAAATTTTATTATACATTAATATTTCACTATACTTTACTACATAAAAATCAAATAATATTGAAATCTAATCAAAAAAATGGAAATGTGGGATCTAATTTGTTTAAATTTAGGATACACTGCTACAAATATATTTCATTCTTTTTAGGATAACGAAAGCTACTACAAATCAAATCATTTATGAAATTGTATTATTGTCAAGTTACCATTTCACGTATTATAATTTATCACACTCTATAATTTTAAATTTATTTAAATTATCTACTGTATTTGCATTATTTATTTAATTTTTTTATGTTCTAATTAACATTTACAATTTCTCATTTTGTAATTTAACATATAAAATTTAATTCTTTATTTATTATTTTTTATTCCAATTAATTCTTTTAATTTGTCATTTTATAAAATATCCTTTTTACAATACGTATTATATAGATTTTTATTCTTTATTTGTTACTTTCTCTTCCAATTAATATTTTTAGTTTGTCATTTTCTAAAATATCAATTTTGTCATCCCATACCTTGAATATCTAAAAATAAAGAAAAAAAATTCCAAATAAGATAAAATATTTTAAATTATTTTTTTAAATATTTTTGAATATTTTTATTTTCTTTACAAATAAGAAAAAAATATATTTACAATCTAAATATATTTGACATTTTCTAAAATATCATTTTAATCTAACTATGTTTAACATTGAAACTTTTGATTTTCGGTTATATTAAAATCTAACTATGTTTGACATTTTCTAAAATATCATTTTAATCTAACTATGTTTAACTTTGAAAATTTTGTTTTTCGGTTTTCTGTCTTTTATTCTATTTAATAAATAATATAAAATAAAATAAAAATAGTTTCTAACAAAATCTACTTCTTTTCCAAAAATATCATTACAATTATCTTTAAATTAAAACATATTACCTTTTATATTTGTTATCACTAAAATCTATGTTTTCCAAAAATATGAGGTGCAATCCTTACTTATTTATTTTAAAACCTATTTTAATACTCTATTTAATAAATAATATAATAATATAAAAATAGTAACTAACTGATTGCCTTTTATAATTAAAAAAAATCTAACAAAATCTACTACTTTTCCAAAAATATCACGACAATTACCTTTAAATTAAAACATAATATCTTTTATATGTGTTATCACTAAAATTTCTATTTTTTTTTAAAATATGAGGTGCAATCCTTACTTATTTATTTTAAAATCTATTTTAATACTCTATTTAATAAATAATAAAATAATATAAAAGTATTAACTAGTTGATTGCCTTTTATAATTAAAACATTTTTTTTCTAACAAAATCTAATTCTTTTCCAAAAATATAACGGGTAATTATCTTTAAATTAAAATATATTACCTTTTATATTTGTTATCACTAAAATCTCTCTTTTCCAAAAATATCAAGTGCAACCCTTACTTATATATTTTAAAACTCATTTTAATACTTTTAATTATTTTAAAAAAACTTACTTATTTTAACAAGTGAACGTATTTTTTTAACAAATACAATTAATATAATTAAAACACATCTAAAAATATTATAGGTAGTTAATTTTTTTTTAATTAAAACATGTTAGTTTTCCTATTTGTGCTTATTAAAAAAAACTTACTTATTTTAACATGTCAACGTATTTTTTTAATAAATACAATTAATATAATTAAAATAATTCTAAAAATATCACGGGTAATTACTTTTTTTAATTAAAACATGTTAGATTTTCTATCTGTACTTATTATTAATATTATTTTATTATAAAATAATATTAATAATACATCATTTATCTTCCTCGGCTCCATCTGTATTTTTTAATATAATTTTTACGTTCCAATTAATATTTAAATTTCTCATTTTATAATTTATCGTATTAATTTTTACTTTTATTTTAATATTTTCCATTCACATTAAATTTTTTAATTTATTATTTTTTAAGACCCATGGTTATTGGCTAGTAATATTTTATGACTAAGTAACAAAGAGTTGGTTGTTAGAGGCTCACAGCAACTTAAGTAGCTAGGAGAGAAAGTCAAAGTGTACATATTTTTAAAATATAATAGATAACATAAGCATCACAACAGCAGGTTTCGCAAAAGAAAAGTTTAAACATGTGTAGTAATTTAGGGCATGTAGCGTCGGGCTATTGGCTACCCCTTTAGTGGATCCAAAAGATAATTTTATATTTAAAATGAAATGTTCAACCTTTGTTGCAGGTAGGCAGTCTTGTAAAAAGTGGTAATCGGAGTTAATCGGTGAAGGACTAATCGGGTAATCGGGGATTAATCGGAATGATTAATCGGATCATTAATCGGAATAAATTTAATAATATTTTTTATATACAATTATAAAATTGTTTCGTTATTTCAACTAAACCTATGTTATTATCATATATTTATGCAAATATGTTAAATTTTTTATATAATTGTAATAAATAAAATTTTGAAGGTTTAATTTTTCAATTATAGATCAATTTAAGAGGAAAACTTAAAATAATTTACGATTTAGACATCTAAAATTATAATTATATGTACAAAAATAATATTTTTTCCTATTGTTTAATCAAGTTTCTACCTTATAATTTTATTTTATTTTTATTTTTACTATTTTTAACTATTTTTTAATAATTAGCCCAATTTTTGACCGATTCAGCCGATTTTTGAATGTTTTTATGAAAAACGATTAATTGACCGATTTTCGCTTAATCAATTCGGTGGCTCGTCGTCTAGCGATTAATCGGCGATTAATCCCAATTAATCGCCGACTTTTAGAACACTGCATGTAGGGGAGCATTGACATATCTATTTCTGCCATTATAGAAGAAAGTATGTTGAAGGAAAATCTCACTACTTTTTTTGTTTTTACAAAGTAAATCACATATATAGTGATCATCTCTGTTCGGTTGATAGCCACAATCAGCTAGACGCCTGAAAAATGTCCAGATACGACGGAGAAAGCAGGTTCACACTATTCAAGTGCATGTGCAGTTGGATATTATTAATTCCTTTGTTACCTCTTTGGATTTGGCTAAACATATCTGCTGTTGGTCAAACTTCAATCAAATGTTCCATTGAAGATTTTTACATGATCAACAGTCTTCAAACTACTAGTGGCTGCAACTACAACCAGTCCATCATTTACGTTAATCTCAACCTTGAGAATAATGCAGAAGATATGGAAGTCTATTTCGACAACCTCAACCTCACTTTTTCTTATTATGGGAGTGTAGGTATTGTTCGGGTAGGCAACTCAACCACACCTGCATTTCTCCAGCCTATAGGCACCAAAACTAAGCTCAAAGATGTTGCGCTAGCTAGGAATGGGATTTCGTTGCAAGAAATCGCTGCAGTGTCGGCATCATCTGCCTCTAGTTATGTTTTTAGGTTGGATTTTGCAAGTAGCGTGAGGTTCAAGGGGAACTGGAAGATTTTAGGAACTAAAAGCAAGACGTATGAGATACTGGCCTGGGCTAAGGTGGAGGTTGACCCGATCAGTAGCAAGAAAAGCAGTAAGAAAGCTATTGAGCTTGAACACATGATTAAACATGACTTTAGTGCCTGGTTGTTGTTTTTTGGTTATTCCTTACTGTTTTTATCTTTTACTATAATACCTACTTTGTGTTATGTAATAACGTGTTCTTGAATTTTTAAGACCTTTATATAGCTAGACTCCAATTGGTTGTAATTGTCTCTCTTGTGTTTGTTTTTAACGCTTGTATTATCCAGTAATAACCATTGTAACTGTCTTTCTTGTTAGCATCTTTTTTTTGAGTATTTATTGAAAATACTATCTTTTCCCATTCTATTTGCAACATTAGAAGAGTGCAGTACCACAGATCAACAGAAGGCCCCTGGAATTTGCCATCAGTAAAATAATTGAGTACGAGGAATGGACTAGACGTGCTATGTCAATAAAAGGACACTACAGGGGGACAGGGGACAGGGCTTTTGTGACAGAATAAATACAAAGAATCTGTCGCAATTGAATTTGGTGCTCGAGAAATCCAAAATTATGTAAAATTTATAATGCATGAAAAAGCTCTGAATCCCAGATTAACCTTAAAACCAATACATTAATGGAGACACACCCAGCTGAAGGAAGAAGCATGACAGAAAAAAAAATGAGAAATCTTCGTAAAAAGAGAAATCTTGAATGATGTGAAAGCTTAAAGCAACAACAAAGTTAGAACTTATACTACAGACAAGAATCACAGAATGGTGAATGTGAAGAAGTAGACAACAACAAGCTTGCTGAATCTGTTCATGCGAGAGAGAGAAAAATGTTGATAAAATGCATATATGAATCCGAAAACAAAAACAATTTTCTGCAGCAGACAGCTTCTAAAACACCAGTACAATTTGTTGTGGTTATATGCTGCAGGAGTTTAGTGCAAAAGGAAAGAGTGCTCCCAAACTTTTGTTGACCAAATTAAAGGTGTGCAAATATCTAAAAGAGCACAAAGGTCAACAAGTAACAGAAAAATTATTGGCGAAACACAGAAGGAGGGAAGTGCAACTTGCAAGATGCAGTGAGTACAACTGCAGAGGCATACAAAAGCAATTGAGTACAATTAGCAGCATACTGTATACTAGGGAACAACTGAATACACCGAAAATTTGTTACTAGAGAAAATTATAAGTACTCTGATGCTTATTATGCGCAACAGCAAACAAGTTGCATTCATATATTTCTAGTGTGCAGTTTGCACGTGTATCAACGCGCAAGAATCGTGTCAAAATTATGTTGAGCTGGGGACATTCTACAGCAACTCTAGAACAAATAAAGTTTTTGAGCAGTTGAGTATAACCCGGAGAAATCAAACATCTGCAATTACTATTGAATCTTGGACACAAACTTTAGATAAGTTTATCTTTTACTCTTTTTATTTTAATGTCATAAATAATATGTTATGTGGTTCATCCGACTATCTTAACTTCCTGATCAGTTGATAAGATACTCGGGGGCCAAATTTGATCCGACCTAGTTGATAATATATTCGGGTGGACCAAATTTGATCCGACCTAGACCAGTGATTTGTCGCATCCATCTCATCCATTAAATGCGATAATCACTGCGGGACCAAGATAATGCCAATATATGAACCGAAAAAACGCCTTTGAGCTATGATGAACAATGAAGATCTTCCAAATTTAGTAAAATCAATTACAGGTTTATATTACCGAAAAAACGCCTTTGAGCTATGATGAACAATGAAGATCTTCCAAATTTAGTAAAATCAATTACAGGTTTATATTATTTGAACATTAATATAATGGTTGTAAATTATTAAATAAGTACCATTGTCCATTAATATGGGTGGTATGGATTTAGTTTACTATATTATATACTTAACCCAATAGTATAAATATGGGTTGATATTCATGTATAGAAGGTAAGAACCTAATAAATAGGAAAAGGCAGTGAAAAACCTAGGAAAGAACTTCGTGGGCATATCAACTCAGACTCTTAACATAAATGTTTGACTTAAAAATTAATAACACATCTGTAAGCATATCCCAGTTCACTTCTTGAAATTACTGATCCGTACAGTAGCAAGTTCCGATGCACTTATTGAAATTTGTTAGCAACACCATGAATAAGACATAAAGTATATTTTTCAGATACAGATTTTTGAATTGAACAGACTCTTTGGTAGTAAATTTATGTAAAAACTTAACAGATATAGATATTTTAAAAACGTACATGCGAACGACTTGAACAGATAATTACAACTCAACCACCGGAAACATTAAGGGGGCGTTTGGATGCATCATGAGTATGATCGAATTCGGGAATGGGAATGAGGGTTAATGAGAATGAGAATGAAATGGAAACCCAAGGGGTAGGATGGGTTTGATTTACCCACCTAGAGGGATTGAGGTTCCCATTCCACACAACTAAATTGTTAATCCAAACACCATCACTTGGGTTTAAGGTTCCGATTCCCGTTAACCGGGCTCATTAACCATGAACCAAACGCCTCCTAAGCAGGGACGGAAGTATGTATGGGCTCACCTGGGCTTAAGCCCAGGGTAATTTTAAAAAAAAAATTAGTAGGTATATATATACTAGTGTTTGATAGCCCAAAACTGTATCAAACCCACAGTCCAATTTAATTTTTGTCCAAGTCCAGCCCACTTAATGACTTAAGTCAATTGTTATCAAACCTTCCCCCGTTCCCCGTCTCAATAGAAGTGCTCACTGCCTCTATTGTTTCGAGTTCCGACTACTTTGGCTATTGTTGCTTATTCATTTTCTTTCTTCTTATATTTGTTCTTATATTTTCTATTTTTCTTCCTCAGAAATCTATTTCTTTTTGTTCTTATATTTGTGTTTCATGATTTTCTTATTGAATTGTGAATTCTTTGTTTATAATTGTACTCGTTCTCTTATATACAAATTTGATGAATTGGAGGTAAATTAGAGTTCTTATTTGTTGTCTTAAATTTGTCGTCTTGCTGAGACATTTTATCCTCATGATTTTACAGGAAGTGATGCGCTAAGAAGTGAGTTGGGACATTATTTCGGAGTTATGTCATACACTGGTCAACACAAGAAAATCGAAATCTTTTGTTATGATTGACAGGTTAATCCGCCTTATCTTAACTACTGTTTCCACGGCATCTACTCGGCATCTACTGAAAGAGCTTTTTCTGCTATGAAAATTCTGAAGACTGATCTTCGTAGCAAGATGGATGATGAATTTCTGGGCGACATTATGGTTATATATATAGAGAGAGGCAATTTGCTAAGAAAATTAATATAGAATCTATAATAGATGAATTTGATGATATGGGTGATCGGCGCGTGAAACTTCGCTGAAGACTTGTCAAGCCCACCCCATTTTGTATTCCTGGTTCCTTCCCTGCTCCTAAGTGCTTCCTTTTTGTGCTATTAGGTTTGGCAGTGTAGACATTTCAAGTAAACTGGCAAGTCCCTATTAAGTAAGGAGAATGCATGTCCACCATCTTTAAGTTTAGCAGATTGCACACCAACTATCCCCCCTTCCCCTTAAAACATCACATTTCCCGTAAATGAACTCTTTCATAGGTAAGATATCCTATATCTTTGAATTCTTATTACGACTAAAGCAAAAGTGAATCGGATGATCTCATATTGTTCACAATATTGATAAAAGATCAGGGGAAAAATCAAGTGATTCACCTCTTTAATATGATGAAATGTCTACTAGTGCAGCCACTTTGGCTATGCATCAAGTTAAATGTTAAATATATATACAAGTAAAAAAATATCAAAGTGAAGTAAGCCAAGCAATTAGGCAGCTGCACTTATTAGTGTATGTTTGCTAAAATTTGTCGCTGGAACACAAGCCAGGCTGCTGCACTTAGTAGTACATGTATGCTAAAAGTTGTTAATTGATTGATGAACTTGTAGCTTGCAGCTTGTAGGACCGGAGACAAAGGCCTTATTGAACTGTTTTAACTTGATGACTGATTTAATGAGGTGTCTAAAGACTAATTAGTCTTCAACTATAGAACCAGGATTATTCTCCTAGAAACAATTAAGTATGTAAACCTAAACCTGACATCAACGATAATTCAATCTGTACTTTCTCGTTTTATCCTACTTTCTGTTATAGTAGGTGGGCAGGGGAATCTGAGACATTCAAATATATTCGTTATACGTCTAACAACAATTATACGTCTAACAATTTTCAAAGAAGCTTGCATATACATCCAATGTATTAAAACCACTAACAATAATTTGGTAGGATGCGTGTACCACATATACAATCGAACAATTATAAATATCAATCACTGTCAAAAAAAATATATTACATGTCAAGAAAATACCTTCAAATTGAGAAATTTGTCAAAAAAAATTCTCAGACAAATCATCAAACACCTCCTCATCAAAGTTGAAACTGCAATCAAATTAAGAAAACTTATTAGGAGAGTAATACCGCATAACATAGAATTATTAAAAGAGAGTATAAGAAAAATAAATGAAATGCAGGTAATATTCGTTAAATTGTAGAAGAGGGAGACGAAGTACTCATATATAAACTAAAGTTTGAATTCGAATTTGAATTCCTGAATTCCGTGTAAGTTTAGATTTGTGTGCTCAATTTGAATTTTTTTGAAGCTTCTGGCAGAAGCTTTGAAATATCTACTGTGTCATATATTCAACTACATTGCCTATCTTTGTTGTCATCTTTGCTCGCTTGGCTGAGGTTTCGAAAAGTGCGAAAGCGAGACTGGTGCATTCTTTTTTCCTGACTGGATGGCT
Source organism: Heracleum sosnowskyi (assembly GCA_030848705.1). Lineage (NCBI taxonomy): Eukaryota > Viridiplantae > Streptophyta > Magnoliopsida > Apiales > Apiaceae > Heracleum > Heracleum sosnowskyi. Next base: position 64,491,357 of record CM061241.1, on the reverse strand, counting down.
TGCACCACTGCGTAAGGAGAGCGTTTAAGTAGGCTCATTTGTAGGATTCATGTCGGGATGGAGTTGTTTTTGGTTTCATAGTGGTTTTGGTGTTGGGAGTTATGGTGAGGTTTTGGCGAGCTGCTCTAGGAGGTGTTTGATGATCCATCTGGACTATCGAGTGTGTTTTTGAACTTTGTTACTAGTATTCTACAGAGTATAGAGCATCCTCTGGTGAAGACTGAAGATAAGTTGACAACTGATAGTTGTTTGAATTGCCGATTTATTTTTGGAACAACAGATTAGTTACCTGAGAATTGTAGCTAAAATTTAGGGATTTTTCGACATATTATCAACCGGACTATGTGGATGTGGTGCTCCCAAATAATGCTCCAGACCCCGTCAACTTTGATGTGGGTTTGGTGCTCTCTGACCAGGTAGATGAACTCGGGTTGGGCCAGGCTAATGCTCCTCAGATCGTAGTTCTGGATGTTGAAGAGAATGAGCCCCAGATGGGTGTGGGTGAAGTGCAAGAGGAGATCTACCATGGCAACAACCTGATCAATGACGCTAACCTGTTTGCTGCAGACCCCCCTTTGGGAGACATTGATTAAGTTGTCTTTGTCCTTCTTGGTAGCAGCTTGTATGCAGATTTCTCCTAGTAAAGGCTATCCAGTGATGCTCAACCATACAATTTGTTTTCTACTCGTTAAGTTGTGAGATTAACTAAATTGCTAGTTCCTGATCTAGCAATGCTTGAAGATCCTCAAATTCGTATTCTTTAAACACAATGAATCCTGACCCCAGTTCCTCCTCTGGAAAAAAACATCCAGCACTGATTCACTGGACATCCAATTGACAAAAACAGCGAATATGAAATCCTCATTTCTTCCTCGGGGGGAAAATAAATCTTTCTATCTTTTAAACTCCTCACTAACAGTTCCTCTACTCATTAAACTAAACACATTTAAGCAAGATCCCAGAACCAAACACATAAGCAGAAAGAACCTTAGTAAAAACCATCAAGTCCCAACATTATAACATTCTCCCCCGAAAAGAAACTATTGGTTCTGCCCCTGCCATGAAAAGTAGAAAAACTATAATGGCTAATTTGACAGGACCTAGAAACAAACAGAACAGAAAGAACTAGATCAAGCTCCATAGCAAGTAACTAGAATCATGGACCAGTAACTACAAATCCCCAATATTAACATACATTAGCTTCCGCAAACAATACTATCATATATACATCATTCAGTAAATCACACTCAAAGCCCAACAAATCATTATCATCCGACCAAGTAATCAATCATTACGACAACTAAATCAAACTAACAAGTACTTCCTAATTCTCACGACACTGAACATAGCGATTAGCAAGTTCTAACACACCACAATTATTGTATAAATTAACAATTGATTAGGAATCAAAACTAACAGTACTAAATCAAAATTTCAAGAACACATATATAAAGCATTCATTAATCAAACTCGAAGGCAAACAATTAATTCTTAACAAAGTAATTCCAATCAGTACAAGGACTTAATAATGCTAAGAACTTGGTCGTGATTCTCACGAAGCTGAACATAACGAATAGCAAGCTCTAGTCTATCCCGAAACTCGGGCTTATCATCAGCCATATTACATAACAAACGAGTTATTCTTTCACCAACTACAGTATACTCTACTACATTGCCCATCTTGGTTGTCATCTTTGCTCGTTTAGCTAATGTTTGGAAAGTTCGAAACCGAGAGTGGTGCATTCTTGTTTCCTGAGTGGAGGGCTTGTACCACTGTGTAAGGAGAGCGTTTAAGTAAGCTCGTTTGTAGGATTCCTGTCGGGATGGAGTAGGGGTTGGCTTGGTATTTATGGTGAGGTTTTGGAGAGCTGCTATAGGAGGTGTTTGATGATCCATCGAAGCTATCAAGTGTATCAAGTGTGTTTGAGTCTTTTCTGGTGATTTGTGATGCCTGAAGATTTGTAAGTGAACAACTGGGAATTGGGATAGTTGTCTCAATTGGGTTTTTTGTACAAATTATGCTCCAGCAATGCCCAAAAATTAGGGTCTCCTAAGTCCTACTAGCTACCACTGTATGTCTTATTAACAAGAAATTAAAAAGACGTAAATATTAGTTAAAGACGTCCTACAATTATTGCATAAATTAACGATTGATTATTAACGATTGCATAAATTATGCTCCAGCAATGCCCAATAATTATATTTTTTTTCCTTCTTTTAACTTTAAACTAGTTGAAAAAGCCGCGCTTCGCGGCGGCGTAATAATTTTTTTAAAAAATTTTATCAATTAAATTATGAAAATTACTCGGTCATCGTTAATAATCCGCCCTCTCGTGAAACACGCTTTCCTTTTTAATATCAAAATCTCAAATTGAATATATACTTGTCTTATATATTAATTTTTATATTATCATATTCTTTTCTAATGAGCCACTCTCTTTCGTTGAAAAAATACTTATACAACTTTACATATATTCTACTTCAAATAAAAATTTTAGTTATGTATTACAAACGCTTATTCTACTTCCAATAGAACTTTTAATTGCAAGTACTTTTTTTATATCCGAACTCTTCTCCTCTATAAATTGAAACACTTGTTCTACTTCAAATAAAACTTTGCAAGTACTCCTTTTATATTTGAACTTTTCCCCTCTGCAAATTTAAACATCTATTCTACTTCAAATACAACTTCGAATTTCGCTATAAATTCGAATTATTCTCCTCAATAAATTCGAACACTCATTCTACTTCTAATATGTTAAATAATATTTTTTGATTTATTAGTATTTAAAATTCAAAAATTCTAAAAAATTAGAAAAATATAATGAGACAATCTCATGGGCGTCACAATAGTACCCCTAACGTGAATATTATAGTATTTGAATCATGTTTACATATGCAATATTAATTCACGTTAACACTTCATGTAAATAGCTCAAAAATCATCGGTATGACTATTATTTTAGCAAATTAGCATGTATAATTACAAAAAAGAAATGTAAAAATGATCATATTTACAAAGTATAGACAAATAATCAGTATATATATATTTTACATTTTTTAAATTTATTTAGTAAAAAAAAATTATATTAATTCAAACTTTTCTCCTTTATAAATTCGAACATATATATGTTATATTTCTAGTATGCTAGTATTAAAAGTATACCTCTTTTATATTAATACGAACTCTTCTTCTTTATAAATTCGAATACCTATTCTATTTCTAATATGTTAAAAATATTTTTTTTACTTATTAGTATTTAAAATTCTAAAATTCTACAAAATTATAAAAATAGATTGATACGATATTAGAGATGTCACATAGGTTAACAACGGAATGAACTAAATAACAAATTAACAAAAAGGTAAAAAAAACATAAATATCAAAATATTAAACAAATGCGCCTTATAACAAACATGTAGGATAGGATTATGCATGTTTATTTTTGTGAACTACAATTAACAAATCGTTCATTTATGGAGAGTAACATCCACTAACAAAAACCTATAATTCAGTACACTGTACAATATACAATAAATCTACAAAATTAAATACACGGTTCTTGATGTGTTTCAAAAAAAAAACTTGATTCTTGATGGACTCCATGTTCTCGAGCGCCTTGTTTCCTCGAGTTATTCAAGTATTGGTCGTCCATCGAATTCGAACTCTTTTAAATGTATGGTCAGCACACCGACTTGTCATATATATTTGTATCGCTGGGCATTCAGTTTTAGGCCAAATACTTGTAAAATCCATACAATATCTTAATTAACGATGATAGTAGAAAATAGAGGTGGTAAACATTCGAGGAAACCATTCAAATAAATTATTAAGCAGTCTTCCAGGGCCTTCTGCAATCTTGATTCTATCTTCTTTGTCCTTCTACTGTAATTGAAGGATGACCATGTTTGAAAGTTAGGAGTAGATTATTAAATAACATTCAAAAAGACTATAAATTTATAACACACCTTAAAAAAAATCCTACATCAGCAAAGCAAAGTATTAATAATGTATGCATGGAGACATATGCAACGTAGGCATTAAAAGTTTACATAATTCATAACACGACGATAGATCTTAGAAAGACACATAAAGAAAAATTGGCATTGAGTGCGGTTTTAGTTCATGAATCAATCAAATATATATAGGAAGAGAAGAATTCTTTGTTCTACTCTCCTCTATAAATTCAAACACTTATTATATTCTATTATATGTGTTCTTTATAAATTCAAACGCTTCCCCTCTAAAAACTCGAACACCTATTCTATTTATAATATGTTAAATGATATTTCTTAATTTATTAGTTATTAATATTTAAAATTCTAAAATTCTGCAAAATTAGAAAAATAGATCGAGACGATATTAGAGGCGCCACCTAACCTCACGCGTATCCTCCTTTATATATATAGGGTGACATTCTAGGGAGAACTTCTTATATAGAGTCCGGGAGAGAACCATTACATAAATATTCATAATACATATTTTTATCACATTTTTTATTAAATATGATTATAAATTTCAATTATTAAATCAAAAAACGAAATTAAACTCCTTTTTTTAAAAAAATAATTGAAAATTAGTCAAATAGTCCAAAGTGATTCTACAGCAGAATCAAATCTATCCAAAATGATTCTGCAGTAGAATCAAATTTAAAATCAATGTTTTTATTCAAATTTTAAATGTTAATTTTTTTTATAAAGTTTGTATATGCTAATATTCTACGTTAGAATCAGATTATATATTTTATGTAAAAAAAATTAAAATTATTTATGAAATTCTATAATAGAATATATGGTTCTCCCTAATTCTCTATATAAGATGGTTCTCTCTAGAACAATGGCCTATATATATATATATTGATACATAGTTAAAATTCAAATCAATACTATTATATAATAGACGAAACATTAAAAGTTTGGTTGGTCGGTATGGTACATTGTGATTTTACTAAATTACCCTTACTGAACTTTACTTCATGTTTTTACTTAATAAACCTTACTTATTTATAGAAATATATTATTAAATAATAATATTACCTATTTATAACCAATTACCTTCTTCACCTAAAATACATTATTTTTTCTAACAAATTCCCCTACTTTTTCAAATATATCACGGGCAATTACCTTTTTTTAATTAAAACGTGTTAATTTTTCTATTTTTCCTTACTAAAACCCCTCACTTTCCAAAAATATCACGGACAACCTTTAGTTATTTATTTTTAAACCTATTTTAATATTATAATTATTTTTTAAAAGTTTACCTATTTTAACATGCTTACTTATTTTTCTTAACAAATGCAATTACTGAAAATATTAAAAAATATAAATAATCAAATACCTATTTATAAACAATTACCTTTTCAGCTAAAATACATTATAGGTTTTTTTCTAACAGAGTCCCTCCTTTTCTAAATATATCACGGGAAATTACATTTTCAACTTACTTTTTCTATTTTTCTCACTAAAATCAATTCTTTTTCTAAAAATATCACCGGCAAACCCTTTACGTATTTATTTTAAAACGTATTTAAATATTTTTAATTATTAAATTTTAAAATCTAATTTTCCAAAAATATCACAGGCATTTTCCCTTTTTAAACTAAATATATATGTTAAATTTTTTATTTTTCCTTACTAAAATCCCTTCTTTTCCAAAAATATAACGGGCAAACTCTTACTTATTTATTTTAAAATCTATTTTAATATTTTTTAATTAATTAAAAGTCTTTAGCTATTTTAACATGCCTACTTATTTTTTTAACAAATACAATTAAAAAATATTAAAAATAAAAATAAAATAATAATTAACAATCTGTGCATCGCACGGGTTTTAAGCTAGTATAATAAATCTAGGATTAATAAAATAAATTAAAAATGTTGATGAAGTTAAACATATAATGTAATGTTTTAAATCAGGTATTAGTTTATTATTATTGTTAAGAAATATGTTTAGACGGTATTGAAGTTGCTCCTATTGAGTTAATATATAGAGAAATAATCAAAAATACTGTTTTTTAAATTATTATTTTTGCAATTTTAATATGTTTTGAAAATATTTTCAAAAATACAATTTAGAACTAGATACAACCTAAAAAAATTTGCAAACTACAGTCTGCAACCAGATGCAACTTTTTATACATATTTTTTATATAGAGAGATTTTATTGAAAATCGGCCGATTCATCCAGTGACACGTCAAAAAAGCCGTCAATCTTTTTTAGCTGAGCCTCTTCAAAACCCTCGTCATCGTCTCGCTGGTAAGTATTGAATTTATGAACATGTGTATATATGTATTTACTATTTTTATGTAATTTGTGATCTGATTGGTAATTTCTTTGTGATTTTTGAATGGATTTGAGTTTTGTTTTTGTAAATCAACAAGGCCCCGCAGAGACAATAACTTATGCAATTTATTAGCAACCAAAAATGATTCCAATTATTAAATTTTTATAAGTTGCATTTGTGGTTAATTTTGATTGATGTTGCAGACCATATTTTTTCAAATATTTTCAAAAAGTTGATATTTTACAAATATGTTGGTATTTTTGCAAAATATTTTTAAAAAATATAGTATTTTGTAAAAAACATTGTTGTTGGGTATTTATGAAAAAAGCCCTAATATATATTTGAAATTTTGAAATTCTAACCAAATTTTTCAAAATTTTTGATGAGATATAAATTGCTATGATTTTAGCTAAATATTTGAAAAATAAATTTGATATTTAAATTTAATAATTCTACCATGAATACTATGAGAGTCATAAATTTGATTTTCAAAATGCTTACGTTATATTCCCGAATCAACGAAAGAAAATAAAAGAATAAAAAATAGATTTTTTTTTCTCTAAATTATTTCAAAAGTGGAATTAAGATTTCGGATATAAACATTTTCTTCTCAAATCTTTAGGGATTTATTTCTTTTTTAAAAACATTTCCCGGAAAAAGTTGAAGAGATGGAATTTATAATTTTCTTTTCTTTTCATTCAAAAACAATTCATGGAACACGGTGTTATAAAATGTCATGTGTCCGATTGGGAAAACAATACTGATTTTGCTTTTATACCAACTAGCTCTTTAGCCCGTGCAATGCCCGACCGTACTCTAAATATGAAAAATTTATTGGTATGTATGTGCGTAATATATATGTATATATGTATGTATGTATGTATGAATGTATGTATGCATGACTGTATGTATATATGTATATAAGTTTTTATATTAATTTTGTATCATTTAATAATATGTATTTAATATATTAATGTTAAAAGACTAAAATAATTCTGAAAATATATAGTAGAAAGTAGGGTAAAATGCTTTAAAATAATTAAATTACTTAGTCAAATCCCCGTGTTGCTGTGTTAGATATAGAATAGATTTAGAATTATTAAATTATGGAGTATTTTTTTAACGGCAGTGTTAACAGCTCTTAGGGCTATGATCAAGACTATTAGAATTTCCAAAATTACTAGTAATTTGTTATAAACACACTAATTGCATTTCCATAAATATATTTCTCTTTAAAATCATTTCCATAAGTGCAATTGATTTCTTGAAAATGTGATAATCAATATTTTTATTCTTGAAAAGTTTGAGTTATATTAAATAAAATTTTTTAAAGAATTTAAAGCTTAAAAACAGCGGTGGATGGGTGATAAAAAGGTCCATGACCTAGGTTAGTAACTTCCGTTGCAGGGTGCTAGCTTAAGGTCTATACCAAATAGGTAGAGGCTACATCATTATTTAAAATTTTTTATAATTTTTTTTTTCGTTTTAAAAAAAAATGGAACACAGTATTATAAAATGTCATGTGGCCAGTGTTCTAAAAATCGGCGATTAATCGGGATTAATCGTCGATTAATCGCTAGACAGCGGACCACCGAACTGATTAAGCGAAAATCAGTCAATTAATCGTTTTTTCAGAAAAACGGTCAAAAATCGGCTGAATCAGTCAAAAAACAGGTTAATAATTAAAAAATAGTTAAAATTAAAAAAAAAATTAAAATTTAAAAGGTTGATAATTGATTAAACAATAGGAAAAACATTATTTTTTCACATATAATTATAATTTTAGATGCCTAAATCGTTAATTCTCTTAATTTTTCCTCCTAAATTGATCTCTAATCCAAAAGTTACACCTTCAAAATTTTATTTATTACAATTATCTAACATTTTAAACATATTTGCATAAATATATGATAATAACATATGTTTAGTTGAAATAACGAAACAGTTATAAAAAATTATTAAATTTATTCCGATTAATCCACGATTAACCGATTAATCCATGAACGGTCTTCACCAATTAACTCCGATTCCCGCTTTTTCCAACACTGCATGTGTCTGATGGGAAAAAAATAATACTAAACGCGATCGATTCTTCTTTCATACCAATTTAAAATTATTCGATTATATTTTTTTAATTCAATTTTGTATCATTAAAATTATTCATTGTACGTATAAAAAGCATCAAATATGTTAATGTTGAAAGTTTTGGTTTTCGATTTTCGGTTAGTTTTTGGTTTTCGGTACTTTTTTTAATTAATAAATTAATAATATAATCAAAATTTGGGAAAGTTTTATTCTACATTAATATTTTACTACATAAAAATATAATAATATTGAAATCTAATCAAAAAAATGAAAATGTGGGATCTAATTTGTTTAAATTTAGGATACACTGCTACAAATATACTTCTTTCTTTTTAGGATAACGAAAGCTATTACCTTTTATATTTGTTATGTTAGGCCGAACACACAATATAATCAAGTATGTATGAGAATAACAATCAAGAACACAAGTTTGTAAATCAACAAACTATAATTATATTAACAGTTTCTCTCTTTATGATGTTAATGAATCACAAAGAGCTACTAGGTTATAAGAATAATAATCAATTATCGCATCCCTTCTAGGGATAACCTATCTGTGTTTATATAGTACACAGTTACAATCAATCTCTAATTGATACTCCTACAAATTAGCTATACAATTGTAATCAATTAGAATTGCTTCAGTCCTCTGTCCAGTCTCCTTAGCTGTATCAATATATTCTGCTTCTTTCCATTTTCAGAATATATTGCTTCTAGAATCTTCATGATATGCACCGACAGCTAAATCGACTTTCACCCTGTCAGACTTTAACAAACTCTGACCGGCTTCCATGTAAACTCTGATAAGTACTTCAGACTAAACTCTGAACAGTACCTGTTACTTAAACACTGATTAAACAAACATCAGTAATTATATCTAACAATCTCCCCCAACTTGTGCATAATAAAAATGTACAAGTTAAACAGATAATTTATGATGTCAAAACATATAACAAATGCAGTGTTTAATCATAACAGAGTTTAATTTTAACTTAGAACAGAAAACTTTAAAAACTTACAGTCAGACTTTATTTGATTTCTTGAATATCAGGCACTGTCCTGAGATAGTCTGTAAGTAATCTTCTCTCAGCTCTTTCCAGTTCAGCAATCATATTTTCCTTCAGCTCCTTAAGTTCTGGATCTCCTTCACCAGTTTGATATATGGCAGCTCTCAGAGAATAGATACTGTTTTTCCTCATTTCATTTCCAAGTTTTATATAGAAAGGCTTGTCAGACTCTAGATTAAATTCTAGAACTTTCATTTCCAGTGCAGTCCTGAGCCTAGCACTATTCCTCTTCATCTCCACAATTTTTCCATAAGCATCTTTGTACTTAGGAATATATGCACTCGAGACTCCTCCTCCAAGCATTATCTTTGATCTAAGCATCCTTTCTCTAATAACTAAAGCAACATCATGAGTACTTCTATTCTTGACTTTTAACAAATATAGAACATATTCCAATTCTTCATAAGATTTGAGATTGATGTCAGACTCTGCAACCTTGTAAACTCTTCCATCAGCCATGAAATACAGCAAAAACTCTTTCTTTAATACTTTATGAAATATCATCTGAACAGATTCTAGCATATCAAGACTCTCTTGAGTAATAATACCAGATACTGCCAGTGATGATTGATCTCCAGGTCTATTGTTTATTCTCTTCTCCCTATGTGAACCTAAACCAGACTTATCAAAAGATTCTTTTCCAAGTACAGTCCTGGTTTGAGAAAAGTCCACAGGTTGAAGTGTCAGAGTTTCAGAGAGTACAGGTCTTCTAAAAGTACTTTGGAGTTGAGGTGCTAGTTGAGTTTGTACAACTTGAGCCTTGTCAGAGGTTGTCACAATTTTAGTAGAAACATCAACTTGAGCAGCGTCAGAGGTTGATCTAGCTTCAAAAACTTCAACTTGAGCTTTGTCAGAGGTTGAAAAATTCTTCATAGGTAACTGTCCTTCTTCTACCAGTTTACCCTTGCCTTTATCATTCTTTGCAATCATAGGCTTCCTTGAGTCTTGTATACTCTGTTGAGAAATTTCCTTGATGAAAATACCCTTTTCTTTCCTTCTAGGAACCTTGACAGCTTTCTTTTTGTAAGTACCATCCTTCAATTTCTTCTCATGCTCTTCAGCAAGACTCAGCATTTCAGCTTCCATGTCTTCAACTGTAGCTTCATTTCCATGTTCTTCTAGAAATATTTTTGTAGCAATTTCTTCATCAGTAGATGGATTCGCTGAAATAATTAAACTCTTAAGTCTTGAACCACTGGCAGAGTTTGAGATTCCTTTACCAGAGTTTCTCAACCTGTCAGAATTTAATCTTGATCTTCTTTGCCCTTGCTCAGAAATTTGCTTCCTCTCACTTTCCTTGCTTCCACCATCAGCAGAATCATCCCTCCGTCTCAGAGATTGAGTGTCTTTGCATTTGTCATTTGGTACACTCTCCCCCTTTTTGACATCATCAGAAAGTAATACTGATGTCAGCAATTCGATAGCAGTAGAAATAGAATTCAATTGAGCAGTCATTGCAGTCTGATTCTCCTCAACTTTCCCAAGCCTCTTCTTAATGTCATCAGAATCCTTGGCTTGCTGCTTGAACATGGCCGAATAATAAGACCTATCAGTCTTTAATGTGAGATCCCTTAGACCAACTTCATTCCTAAGATTGGTGACCATCTGTTGATTCTCATCAAATCTATTATTAAGAGATTTGACTTGAACAACAGTTGCTTTTAAACTGGTAAGAACATCAGAGTTTGAAATCTGCTTCACAGAATCATTAAGAAAATCAGCAGCCCTCTGTGCAGAAAAGATACAATCTGCAGCTGCCCATCTTTTGTAGTACATATCCTGAAAATGCTCAGCAGTGGCTCGATTGACCTCTCTTTCCTCATCAGAGTTTACTCGAATATCAGATAACTCCTCTTGTGAATGAGCAGAACTATCATCATCATTATCATTCTCTGCTGTATTCTCTGCAGGAACATTCTCAACAGTAGTTTCAAAATTACTCTGTGCAGCTTCATCAATAACTTTCTCTACAACAGGTTCTGGAATCTCAGAGTTTGCAGTTTGCATTAACTCTGTTTCTTTTGTTACAACCTCAACAACAGATTGTTGTAGAGCTTCAAGAATAATATCCTCAGAGATTAGCTTATCAGCAGCCTCTTGTACATTCTCTGCTACATCCTCCAAACTTTAATCAACTTCCTCACCTTGTTCAGAATTAGCATTATTTACTGAAAGAACCTCTGTGTGAGAACCCACAGAGTCTTCAATCACTAAGGTGGCTTGATCAGCTGCCACATCCTCAGTATCACAAATACTGATACTAGGATGTGCAACTTGAATATCTTCATCAACAATGAAATCCATTGCCTCAGCCTCATGTTCAAAAACTCTGCTGTCAGAATAATCAGCAGCTTCCTCAGCTACATCATCAGCCTTTGATGTAGGAGCTTCTATAGACACTCTGTCCACATTGACAGCTTCATCCTCCTGAGAGTCAACTTCAGGAGCTTCAACAACCTTTGAGGAAACATTTTCAACACCAAATAAATGTGCTGCTACCAATCTTCTTTTCCTCTGATGAAGAGTTTCATCATCAGTTTCACTCTCCTCATCAACAGCATCAGTCTTTGACCTGTTGGCCCTTCTTTTCTTTAACTTTTTCTTCTGAGGCATATCATCAGTGTTTGATACCCCAGCTTCAGCAGTTGATGGCTTCACTCTAGCAGATTTAACAGCCCTCAATTTAGACTTCTTTGACCTCTGTGATTGAGACACAGAAGGTCCAGCTTCAGCATTGGCAAGGAGTTGTTGTTGTTGGGAATTGACCAGAAATTGTTGCACAGACTCAGGCAACATTAAAACACCAACATCTCCTTTCTTGTTATCTTTATTAGTTAGATCAGAGAATATGCGTTTATGCAATTTAAACGAGAGAATGACATCATCCTCTAAGATCTCAACATCAGGACATCAAAAGTTGAATAACAATTGACAAAATCTAGAGAAATAAACAACATTCCTATTCTCTAGCATTTTCTCACCAATATTAGTTAAAACGAGTCTAGCAACATCAAAATTACCTCCATAAAGAAGAGAATACCCGATTTGCAGACTATCAGTGGGAATTGCATCCCAATTCGTGCACTTCTTTCCAAAAGACCTGTTGATGCAGTCGAAAAAGAAACTCCATTCCTTGCGCAAAAACGGCCTTTTTAGTTGACCAATCTTTGTCAATGGTCCAGAGTAACCTATTTCTCTCATCATTCTCACCAACTCAAAATCACCAATAGAGATTGTGAAAGCATTGAAATCCTCAAGACCCAAAGCATCACGAACAGTAGTTGGAGTAACTATAAACTCTTCTCCTTGAAATTCAAAGATAATAGACGGAGACCCAGACTCTCCTCCATTATCATAAGTACCTGTCTGCCAAAGAGTCCTGATTTGAGATGCAGACAGCTTCAACGGTGCTGTGAGAGCAGTACCAACATCAGAGTTTGACAAGAAATCCTGAATCAAATGAAACGCCTCCGGTGCGTTCTCATTTGCCAAAGGAGCAGCATAGTTGTTTGGGACAAATTCTAACCCAGAAGCAGTAAACATTGTTGTAGCCATTAGAGATGTTTAGAAGAAAGCAAGAAATAAGATAGAGAAAAGTGTAGAATGGATGCAGTGAAAGTGTTTGAGACAGTGTTTGTGAGTAAAAAATGAAGTGTGTAAAAGAATGAACCGTTTATGTGTAGTAAGTTTAAATAATGACTGTGAAAATTAAAACTGAATCGTTTTAATCATTACTACACATAGCAGGCGTCTTTGAAAAATGTGTGAGTGGGACAGATGTCCAACATACATACGCTGACAGCTGTATGTAACAACTTCCAATACACACACGCAGTAAAAATAGCCATAATTACCGCTTTTCACATTTTTCAAAACACTCAACTTCTCTCTCCTCTATATAATACAAATATGAACCGTTTGTAATCATATTCTTTCAAATTTCTAAACAAATGTCTAATCTCAAAATTATAAAATGTCTGAAACAAAGAAATCATTTTAACCATCAGAGATTAAAACAAAATTACCTCGCCGTATTTCACACAATACATCAGTGTTTACCATTTGTCCTTCTTTGTCAATAAACTCTTTTCTCAACCTGTACAGGTGTGAATAATTGTGTGTGCTATAGCAGAGTTTACCGAAATCAATATTTAGATCATCTCAAAGTGCATAAAATCCACAAACTAAAACAGTAAAAACTGATTGCTCAAACTCTCATCTAACATAAAATCTGATTTTTATATCTAAACTCTGTATTTTGATATCCTTTCAATTGGATATATCTTTTATTCTTCACCCCCTTTATATATATATTTTTTATCTTTTTTATTTATTTATTTATTTATTTATTTTTTTCCCAGTAATCAGTGGTTGGCACTAGTCACCAAAAATCAAAGATTTTAGCCCTTATTTCATACAATAAGTTCCTGGATCTTCCTAGGCACAACATGATCTCAAAGGAATTTGTGCTCTTTTTGGCATCTTTTATTATGAGGGTGAAATATTTGCTATTAATTAGCAGAGTTTAGACTTTTCATCAGTTAATACAATTAATTTATGAGAGAAAGTGCAAACAGCTAATACAGATTCAGTGTATAGGATCAATAAACTAAGAGATGCTCGAAATATAGAGACAGTATCATGCTGTGTTAACTTTCTGCACATATTTGAGATCAGAATTTATACAACTCTTAAGGATTCATAATTACTTACTGAGAATTATGCTTCATACAAATTTCTTCATTGGTCCATATGTTTCAGACAAAATTACAATCAGAGTATAGCATTAGACTATAACTATCAGAGTATGACCAACACTTTATGACTAACAGAGTTTAGCATCAGAGTTTACTTTCAGAGTTTATGACACTGGTACTCATAACAGTTAATACATGCAAAGAATCATGAGCATAAAAATCAAACATTTATAGTTTTTGAGTCTAACCCGTATCTCTAATCAAAACCAGAGATCATTCCAAGTTCATTTACCAATCTTGTAAAAGTAGCTTCACTCAAAGGTTTGGTGAAGATATCTGCAAGTTGTTGGTCTGTAGACACAAAATGAAGCTCAATGTTTCCTTCCTCCACATGTTCCCTGATAAAATGATACCTTATGCTGATGTGCTTGGTCATGGAATGCTGTACTGGGTTACCTGTCATAGCAATAGCACTTTGGTTATCACAGTAAATAGGTATTTTAGAGTACCTTAACCCATAATCCAGCAACTGATTCTTCATCCATAAAATCTGTGCACAACAGCTACCAGTAGCTATATACTCTGCTTCTGCAGTGGATGTGGAGATTGACTTCTGTTTCTTGCTATACCAAGAAACCAATATGTCACCTAAGAATTGACAGCTGCCACTTGTACTTTTTCTGTCTATCTTACAGCCTGCAAAATCTGCATCAGAGTAACCAATTAGCTTAAACTCTGATTCTCTAGGATACCACAAGCCCAAGGTTATGGTTCCTTTGAGATATTTGAAAATCCTTTTTACAGCTGTTAGATGAGGCTCTCTGGGATCTGCTTGAAATCTTGCACAAAGACATGTGGCATACATGATATCAGGTCTACTTGCTGTGAGATACAGAAGAGACCCTATCATGCCTCTATAGGTTGTCATATCCACTGTAGCACCTGTGTCTTTGTCTAGCTTTGTTGCTGTAGCCATGGGAGTTGGAGCAGATGAACTATCAAGCATACCAAATTTCTTTAGAAGATTTCTGGTATACTTTGCTTGATTGATAAAAATCCCATCATCTGTTTGCTTGACCTGTAAGCCTAGAAAATAACTAAGCTCTCTCATCATGCTCATTTGGTACCTGGACTGCATCAGCTTTGCAAACTTCTTACAAAGTTTGTCATTAGTAGATCCAAAAATAATATCATCTACATAAATTTGAACTAAAAGCAAATCATCACCAGAATTAAAATAAAACAAAGTTTTATCAATTGTACCTCTTGTGAACCCACTTTCTAAAAGAAATTGAGCAAGAGTTTCATACCATGCTCTTGGTGCTTGCTTTAGTCCATATAATGCCTTGTCAAGCCTGTAGACATAATCTGGATGTTTGGAATCTACAAATCCTGGTGGTTGTTCAACAAACACTTCTTCTTCAAGCTTCCCATTGAGAAAAGCACTTTTCACATCCATCTGAAAGACTTTAAACTTCTTGTGTGCAGCATAGGCCAGAAAAATTCTTATGGCCTCCAATCTTGCAACTGGAGCAAAGGTTTCATCATAGTCAATTCCTTCCTGTTGTGAATAACCTTTAGCCACAAGTCTAGCCTTGTTTCTTGTAATCACACCTTCACTGTCAGTCTTGTTTCTGAAAACCCACTTTGTTCCTACAATTGATCTATTCTTTGGTCTAGGTACAAGTGTCCAGACTTCATTTCTTTCAAATTCATTTAACCCTTCTTGCATTGCTGTTATCCAATTAGCATCTTGAAGAGCTTCTTCCACTTTCTTTGGTTCTGTTTGAGACAAGAAAGCATGATACATGCATTCATTTATAGTAGCACTTCTAGTTCTTACACTAGCTTCAGGATCTCCAATTATAAGATCAGGTGTATGTGCCTGTGTCCACTTTCTTGCTGTTGGTAAGTGGTTTCTTGCATCATTATTGAATCCTCCCCCTTGATCCATGCTCTCCTGATTCATATGTTGACTTTCTGCAGCATCTGAAGCTCCCCCTGAATTGGATGGCTCAGAGTTTGAACTGTCAGTGTTTGAATCAGTTTCCTCAACTGACTCACTTGTTGTGTCTTGTTGAGCTTCTTCACGCTCCCCCTCAACTGGTTCTCTATTTTGTTCAATTTGAGAATTTCCAGTTTCTCAAGTATTTACCAGTAGAGGTTCAGAGTATGCTTCATCAGAGTTTGTCAGAACCGCTTTATCAGAGTTTACATCATCAGAGAATAAATCTTCATTTTCAAAGCGCAGTTGATCATATTTATCTAGGTCATCAAGTCCAGTTATTTTCTTGTCATCAAATGACACATGTATAGACTCCATGATCACCTTTGTTCTCAGATTGTATACTCTGAACGCTTTTGTTGACAATGGATAGCCAACAAAAATTCTTTCATCAGCTTTTAACTCGAACTTGGTCAACTGTTCAGGATGAGTCTTCAACACAAAGCATTTGCATCCAAATATATGAAAATATTTCAAATTTGGCTTCTTATTTTTCACCATCTCATATGGTGTTTTCCCATGCTTGTTGATCAGTGTAGCATTTTGAGTAAAACAAGCAGTTTGAACAGCTTCTGCCCAGAAATAGGTTGGTAACTTTGCTTCATCAAGCATTGTTCTGGCTGCTTCAATTAAAGTTCTGTTCTTTCTCTCAACTACACCATTTTGCTGTGGAGTTCCAGGTGCAGAAAATTCTTGTTTCACTCCTCTTTCCTTGCAGAAAGCTTCCATGATTGAGTTTCTGAATTCAGTTCCATTATCACTCCTTATTATTTTGACTTTGTACTGTGATCCTTTTTCCAGTAGATTTACATGATCCATCAGAGTTTGAGCAGTTTCATCCTTCTTTGATAAGAAATACACCCATGTATATCTAGTATATTCATCAACAATTACTAGAGCATATTTCTTTCTGCCCATAGACATCACATTTACTGGTCTAAAGAGATCAACATGTAGAAGATGATAAGGTTCCACTACTGAAGATTCAGATTTGCTCTTGAAAGATGACTTCGTTTGCTTGGCCTTTTGACAAGAATCATATAGGCCATCTAGACTGAGTATTGATTTTGGAAGTCCCCTTACAAGATCCTTTCTTATTAGCTCATTGATGTTGTTCAAATTGAGATGAGAGAGCTTCTTATGCCAATTCCAACTCTCTTCATTTGACATTCTTGCAGTCAGACACACTGTTTTTCCATCAGAGTTTGTTACCAAACTTGCTTCATAAATGTTGTTGCGCCTGTGTCCAACTAGAACAACTTTTCCAGTAGATTTACTGATTACTTCACAGTGTTCAGTATGAAAATCTACATGGTTTCCTCTGTCACAGATTTGACTCACAGATAGCAGATTATGCTTGAGTCCTGAGACTAGAGCTACATTTGTGATGATGACACTTCCAAGATTGATATTGCCATATCCCATAGTACGTCCTATGTTGCCATCTCCATAGGAAACCTTTGGGCCAGCCTTCTCCTCAAAATCTGATAGCAGGGCTTTATTTCCAGTCATGTGTCCTGAGCATCCACTGTCCAAGATAAGGGTGCTCTCTTTTATGCCCTGTAATCACAAACAAACACTAAGTGTTAGTTTTAAGGACCCAGACTTGCTTGGATCCTTTGTCTTTCTTAACAGTGTTAGCTTTTGCAGCGGAATCACTATCAACAGAGTTTAAACTAACATTGTCAGACTTTACACTTGCAGAGTTTGCCCTAACCCATTTTAAGTTGGGTTTTAGCTCATAATAGTTATGATAAATAGCATGATAACTCTTACAAGTATAAATAGAATGCCAAGTGCTCCCACAATGTGTGCATAAAGTCTGTGGTTTAACCTTAACCTTGTCTTTAAACCTAAGTTCATCATTTTCACAATAGCCTAAACCTACAGAATCTGTCTGAAACACTTGATGAGTGTCTCTTCCAGAGTTTGTCCAAGTCTTGATTATTTTTCTTTCTTTTTCTAGATCAGATTCTAGTTGCCTATATCTTTTGAGCAACTCCTGTTCAACATAAACAGCATCATCTCTTTCTTTTTGAATCTGCTTCATATTTTCAAGTTCTCCTTCAAGAAACTTGTTTCTATCTTTAAGGCTAAGATTCTCAGATTTAATTCTCTCATTCTCTAAAGTCTGATCCCTATAACTAACATGTACGCTTTTCAGATATACTCTTAATTCAGATATATTATCAGTTCTTGAAGTTCTTGAATCCCATCTTCTTGAAGGTCTTCACCATCAATGCAGCCATTTGCATCATCTGTTCTTCATCATCCTCAGAGTCAGAAGCTTCATCAGAGTTTGAGTCATCATCAGAGTTTGATGACTCACTTTCAGATTTAATGACTAAAGCCTTTCCCTTGGCTCTCTTCCTTGATGATTCCTTCTTGATGGGCTTCTCCTCAACTTTGAGAGCAACAGATTTTGTCTTCTTGCTTGATCTTCTGTTTCTTTGTTCTATTTCCAATTCATGAGTTTTCAGTAACCCATAAATCTCATCAAGTTCAGTTTCAGCAAGTTCGTAACTATCTCTTATAGTTGTTGTCTTCAAATCCCATCTTTCAGGTAAAGATAAGAGAAATTTGAGATTTGATTCTTCAAGATCATATTCTTTATCAACTAGAGATAAATCATTCAGCAGTTTACAGAATCTGTCATATGTCTCAGTCAAGGTTTCATTGGCTCTTGAATCAAAATGCTCATACTCCTGAGTGAGTATTGTTTTCATGTTCTTCTTTATAGCAGTGGTTCCTTGACACCTGACTTCCAAAGCATCCCAGATTTCTTTTGCAGTTTTGCAACCAATTACTCTGTTAGACATAACATTATCTAAAGCACTGTGGAGAAGATGTCTAACCTTTGCATCTTTTGCAATTGATGAGATGTCCTTAGGAGTCATATCTTTCTTTTCCTTTGGAACAGTCTTTTGTTCTTGACCATCAACAACAGGAGACAATTTAGTCGGCATATGAGGACCATCATAGATTCTGTCAAGATATTCTGGATCTGTAGCCTCCAGAAACATGGTCATCTTCACCTTCCAAATTGGATACTCCACTGGCCTGAGAATTGGAACCCTGATTGTTTCATACCGACTCACAGAATTAGGTTTAACCTGTTCAACCTTGGGAGGAGCTTGATTTTCTTCAGACATGATTATTACTGTGTTTGAATCGAAAAACTGTATATATTAAACAGCCTTGGCTCTGATACCAATTGTTAGGCCGAATAGACAATATAATCAAGTATGTATGAGAATAACAATCAAGAACACAAGTTTGTAAATCAACAAACTATAATTATATTAACAGCTTCTCTCTTTATGATGTTAATGAATCACAAAGAGCTACTAGGTTACAAGAATAATAATCAATTATCGCATCCCTTCTAGGGATAACCTATCTGTGTTTATATAGTACACAGTTATAATTAATCTCTAATTGATACTCCTACAAATTAGCTATACAATTGTAATCAATTAGAATTGCTTCAGTCCTCTGTCCAGTCTCCTTAGCTGTATCAATATATTCTGCTTCTTTCCATTTTCAGAATATATTGCTTCTAGAATCTTCATGATATGCACCGACAGCTAAATCGACTTTCACCCTGTCAGACTTTAACAAACTCTGACCGGCTTCCATGTAAACTCTGATAAGTACTTCAGACTAAACTCTGAACAGTACCTGTTACTTAAACACTGATTAAACAAACATCAGTAATTATATCTAACATGTTATTACTAAAATTTATGTTTTCCAAAAAAATGAGGTGCAATCCTTACTTATGTATTTTAAAACTTATTTTAATACTCTATTTAATAAATAATAAATTAATATAAAAATAGTAACTAACTGATTTCCTTTTATAATTAAAAAAAATCTAACAAAATCTACTCCTTTTCCCAAAATATCACGACAATTACCTTTAAATTAAAACATAATATTTTTTATATTTGTTATCACTAAAATCTCTATTTTCCAAAAATATGAGGTGCAATCCTTACTTATTTATTTTAAAATCTATTTTAATAACCTATTTAATAAATAATAAAATAATATAAAAATAGTAACTAGCTGATTGCCTTTTATAATTAAAATATTTTTTTCTAACAAAATCTACTTATTTTCCAAAAATATCACGGGCAATTACCTTTAAATTAAAATATATTACCTTTTATATTTGTTAAATCTCTCTTTTCCAAAAATACCAAGTGCAACCCTTACTTATATATTTTAAAACTTATTTTAATACCTTCAATTAATTAAAAAAACTTACCTATTTTAACAAGTGAACGTATTTTTTTAACAAATACAATTAATATAATTAAAACACATCTAAAAATATTATAGGTAGTTAATTTTTTTTAATTAAAACATGTTAGCTTTCCTATTTGTCTTTATTAAAAAAATTTACTTATTTTAACATGTCAACATATTTTTTTAATAAATACAATTAATATAATTAAAACACTTCTAAAAATATCACGGGTAATTACTTTTTTTAATTAAAAAATGTTAGATTTTCTATCTATCCTTATTATTAATATTATTTTATAATACCTCATTTATCTTCCTCAGCCCCATCTGTATTTTTTAATATTTTTTTTATGTTCCAATTAATATTTAAGTTTCTTATTTTATAATTTATCATATTAATTTTTACTTTTATTTTAATATTTTCCGTTCAAATTAAATTTTTTAGTTTATTATTTTTTAACACGGGTTATAGGCTAGTATAATATTATTCTAGATATAAATTTATGATTTTATTTATACAAAAAATTTACAAATAAGTTTATATAAATGTCGAGACAAAGAGGTAACAAGTTGGCTACAATTTTTCGTTTAAGTAAAATGAAATTAATTTTAAATATAAATAACTCTAAATCTTATCCATTTTTTTGAAAAAAAAAACTTTTTGCTTTAATGAAAAAAACATCTAACATTTTTACAAAATTTAGAAAAAAAATGTATGTATGACTTTGGCCTCTTCAAACACAAAGGCACAACACATAGATAATCATCATAGACAGTACTAGAAAACACAAGCATCAAGCACACCATATAAAGTAATTGACAAACAACATTATCATTTTATCATCAAACACATCCTAGTTGTCTCCACTTCAACAATGGCAACCAACACTCTTCTCTCCTTAACAACCCCCTCTCAATCTCTCCTCTTTCCTCACTCAAACCCAAATCCTAAATCTCTCTCCACTTCATTTCATGGCCCATCTCTCAAAATCTCTCCCAAATCTCTCTCCCTCTCTGCTGCCCCATTTAAACCACTCACTATAGTTGCTGCCACTAAAAAAGCTGTTGCTGTTCTTAAGGGCACTTCGACTGTTGAAGGGGTTGTAACTCTCACTCAAGATGATGATGGTATCTTGTTTTTTTGCGTGTATGTATTGATTTAAGTGTGTGTGTGTGTGTATAGAGATGGTAATTGTATTGGTGGGTTTTGTTTTGTAGGTCCAACTACAGTGAATGTCAAGATTACTGGACTTACTCCTGGGCCTCATGGGTTTCATTTAGTAAGTAAAGTTTGGATTTTTATTGTTTTTTTGGTGAATAAAGATTTGGGTTTTTGGGTTTAATGTGGTATTGAATAAAGTTTGGATTTTGATGGTGTTTGTGATTGTTTTGGTTATTTTGTAGCATGAATTTGGGGATACTACAAATGGGTGTATGTCAACAGGTTGGATTTTGTTATGCTTTTGTAGCATTAATTGTTTAATTTTTGTGTTTTTTGTTGATTGTTGATGTAATTTGGTGAATGTGATGTGGTATTGCAGGACCACATTTCAATCCAAAAGGATTGACACACGGTGCTCCTGAAGATGAAGTCCGTCATGCGGGTGACCTGGGAAACATTATTGCTAATGCCGATGGTAATGGACTATTTTCGTTCCTTCTTTAGTCGGATTGGTTATTGTGGACAGGGAATTGTAATGTAGATTCAACGGATGAATTCTGATACCACATGCATTGTAAATATTTAAAATGAAACAGCTATGAGGAAGTTAATTATGTTGAGTCCCTAAATTAATTTTCTAACACTGCTCTTTTTTCCTCGAAACAAATGATAAAATTGTTGCCTTTATGTAAAATTTTCAGGTGTGGCAGAAGCAACAATTGTCGACACACAGGTATTTGCTTAAGACCTTGGTAATTTTACACTTTGATATGTTCTAATAATTCCTGGTTAATGATAATTTGAATGTGATATGTAGATACCACTTAGTGGGCCAAATGCAGTGATTGGAAGAGCCTTGGTTGTTCATGAACTTCAGGATGACCTCGGAAAGGGTAATATTTCATTTTTCTCATGTTGAATTTCTGCTTTGCAGGTCTGATAAAATGGTATGAGAATGTTATGTATAGGAAATTCGGAATGGATTCATTCTATCTTCAGTGTGCAAATATTTGTTTATTCCATGTTCTCACTTGCATTTGTTTATTTATTTAGGTGGTCATGAGCTTAGCCTTTCCACTGGCAATGCAGGAGGAAGACTAGCATGCGGTATGTAATAAGCAGACTCCGTTATTGCTCATTAATATACTATTATTTTTGCCTCACATTCTCCTTGAGTCCTTGTGTATATAAGTAAATTGTATAGATTTTGCTGTGCTGTACCATGATATAATAAATAGTTATTTGACAGCATTCAATAGAAAAGGAGAGCCGTTTATTCACGGGATGTGCATATTTAATGAGAGATTGGCTTTTTTCTCTAGAACCCATAATGTTATAAGTATTGTTTTTTCTTTCACAAAAATACAGGATTTTGTTTTACTTTCTCCTCACCTTTTACTTCACAACAAATATTCTTGAGCTAGCGAGCCATTGAACTGTGAAGAATACCAAATCTATTGGTACTTGGATGTGACCAAGTTCAATGAGGATCATACACACATCAAATAGACATAGTCATCTACCGTTGATCATATCTAAGATTCTAATTATCCCTGGTTTAGTAAGGACTTAATGTTCATATGTATACTAGAGCACATCCATTCATATGTTTTGGCTTAACATGGTTATAAATATTGCAACCAGAGTTGTTTATCTGTTCTTGCTTTTCTGCTTTTGTCAAACGTTGCAGGGTTGTAAAGTTAGCAATGCCTTTAAGTCTTACTGTCATTTATACTGAAACTTAAAGTTTTTTATTTTTTTGGTCTAGGTGGAACATTATCTGTAGATAGCACATAATTCTTGTCCAGTAATGTCATAAAGTATACTTCCTAAGTTGAAATGTAGCCTTTGTTCCTACATCAAGCCTGGTTTATGATTTGGTAATTATTTATACATGGAAAGAGTTCAGTATGACGTCTCTAAAGGTTTATGATTGATCAACATGACTTTTGCTCAAGTTCCTCAACTCGAATCAGTCATACGGTAGCAAAGCAGGTTATTTATTTATCTGTCACTATAATGTGGAAAGGGATTTACCATATTTTCAGCTATATGAGACATTTTAGCACACTAAAAGACTTTTACCTTCCATATGATTGACCTCGTCATCCTTGATTCCTCCCACATCCGTTGCGAAGCCTGATTTTAAACCCTATTATTAGTTTGGTGCTTCATTAGATTTTTCTTGATGTTGAGATGATTTGTAGACATTAATCATGCCCAAGTCAAGTCCCTTGACTGACCACTTTTGTGCCTTTATATCTGTAATGGGGTCGTTGGACGGAGCTTCCCTTTGAATTAGGCAAATGCAAGCAAATATTTCATATATTTTCGCAAACCACTAAATTTAAGAACATGATTTGTCAACTTCTCAGTTCTTGAGAAATTCTAGCACCTAATTAGAACTTTGGATCCTCCATATTAATTGGCAGAGGCAGGATAGAATTCAGGGGAGCCAAAAATTTGTACTTTGTAAAAAAACAAAAGTAATAAAAATAATATTACATTATGATTTTGTTCAACCATGAATAATTCAGTTGTGTATATAAAATTTAAATAGGCTAAATTATATAACTATAGTCTCCCGTAATTAAGTAATTTGTGGGTTTAAAATCTAATTTTGTTTCATTAGACTTTTAATGGGCTACGTTGCTAGGCTGGGTTAGTGAGCAACGGCTTCATCTCGCCATTTTAGACTCTGTTCCTGTCCATATCATTCTTCCTCAGTTCTCCTCTTGATTCCTTTTGCAGCTGTTGAGAAGGCGAATTCCAATTCGTATTCTTAATTTGCCTCTTAAATTCTGCAAGAGTTTTAGGTACCTATATCTATACTAGTGATGAAGATATGCATTGAGAAATCCATAGTTTTCTTTATCAACTGAAGAACAATTGCATCTGATGAAACAACCCATTTTAAACTTTAATTGTTTGTTATCAACTCAGTTTCCTGGGCATGAATTTTGGTGACCTCGTTTGCATGCCTTGATCTTTGTTTCATCAGCATACAGGCCCACACCACATCTGAGAAGTATCAATACACTTGTTTTGCACAAAAGAAAGGACTTGCAAGATGCTAAGCAGCTTACTATTGCCAAATTAACTTTCTTTTTCCCACATCCTTACCAGTCTCGTAGCTTTGGTATCCATTGTTGAAGATCAATCTTCTCTTACCTAGGTGAGGACTTTTAAAAATTAGTGGTGTGTTAGTAACCTATTCTGCGTCTAGTTTTTTTTTCTGTCTACTCCTCGAGATAAAAAAAATTGGTCTTGTTGCTTATGAAGACGTAAGCTGGAAGACCATACACTGCATCAATTTCACATTTAAGGTCTTAGGATTTCATCAGTTTTTCCATATTTCAAAATATGTGAGCTTGATCGCACATTTTTGAGGAATAACGCACATTTTTGAGGAATAACGAATCAACACTTTAGTTCCAAAATCGAATGATATTGTGGGTCTATCTTAATGTCCCCAAGGAAGACGGAAGAAGTATTAGCAAGCAACTGTAATGTCCGCGTTGCAAACAACCAAAAGCAGTAATGCGGAAGAAGCATAATCTTAATAATGGAACACTTGTTGGCTCATAAAAGGTACTTTCAAAATTCAGCCCCTGAAAAGCCAAAAGAAAAAAGTATCAAGTCTACATATTTATATTGTCTAATGCTTTTCTCCACTCTGCAATGCAGAGGTTTAGAATTCCGAAAGAAACAGAGGACTTATTTTAGTGACCATGCATTCCTTAAACAATTTCTGAAATAAAATAAGGTAAAGCATCTAAGTTTCTTTACTCAGCTATGTGCTGAACGATGTTCTCTCCAACTCAGACGGTTCGTTCAAAAGGCCACTTGATTTCCATTTTCTCCTTCTCCATTCTTGTTGATTGTACCCTTGCTCTTCCCAGCTTGACTTAACTAGCTTGTGGACCATGACCTGCTATTCAACCCTTGGGATCTCGACACCTCTTTCGTAGGTGGTAACCCACACTTTGGGTCTCTGACAGTCAGGATCTGCATTGCATATTTGATAATGTAAGAAAAGCTCATTCTCTTATTCAGCTCCCAGAGGTAGGAACTTAATTGGACTCAGTCGCTCATGGTCGATGTCATACTGTGCTGCTTCTATATGGATTTGTAAATTCTATTGACAACTACGGATGTGTTGTAGATGTACTCCCTCCGTTTCAATATACTTGTCCCCTTTTGAATTTTTTTTGTTTCAAATTAGTTGTCCACTTATCATTTCAATGTCATTTTTAAAAGCTACACTTTAATTTGTATTTCTAAGACTAAATTTAAACCACATACAATTCTTTAGTCTTTAATTTATATTTCCAAGACTAACTCTACACCATAAACACT
Source organism: Heracleum sosnowskyi (assembly GCA_030848705.1). Taxonomy (NCBI): domain Eukaryota; kingdom Viridiplantae; phylum Streptophyta; class Magnoliopsida; order Apiales; family Apiaceae; genus Heracleum; species Heracleum sosnowskyi. The sequence goes on along the minus strand of CM061241.1, from coordinate 64,465,441 downwards.
TATTCAATCAATGTAGTCAATGCAATAAATATGAATATAAGTGTAATTTTGTTATCAATATAATGATTTCTAAAATGCGTAATTTTTTTTAAAAGTGGACAAGTATTTTGAAACGGAGGGAGTATTAGTTAAGAGAGTTTCAAGCATATCCTAGCACCACTAATACACATATATCTTGTCTTAGTGCTATGTTTCTACACGAGCATTTCAGTTTAGGTTTCAAAGCATAGGTTGTATGAGTAATAGGCCATATATCTCAGATGTGTTCACAGAAGTTCTTCTCCAGTTCTCCACTACAAATGTAGACCTTTTTTTTTACAATTTTTGGTATGCAACATGGTGCTTAAGCTTGAGAAAAGTTTTTCCTTAATTTGTAATCCTGTAAACTATTATACTATTATCATGCATTGTTTCATATAGCATGAACTCCAAACTAATCAATTCACACATTTAATCTTAAAGAGCGTTGATACTAGTACTGATGAGTGATATGTGGAGCTGTAGAATCATGTAGTGCATAGGTTCATTGTCATTTAATCTTTTTTAATCATTTGCTGTTTCGTTTGTTTAATGCATGGCAAACTTGTATTAGTTCTGATTTGAGGCACAGCGATCATTCTTAGTTAATACATATCTACACAATGTTATAGTCGTTGAAGTCTATGTATCTAGTATTCATGATGAACGAAATAAAAGTGTGGTATGAATTATGATGGTACATATAAGGCCAGTGTTTATTGTTCAAAACTGTCGAGGCCTTTATATTCATACAGTGCTCGTAGTAAATTTAAGTAATTTTTAAGAGTTGTAAACCGAAAACTTGTTTCTAGGGTTCTGTTTGGGATTGCTGTTAAAAATTGCTGTGCTTTTGAAAAAAGTGTTGTGAAAATCAGATAACTGTTTGGTAATATTTTTGATATGGATATGTTTTGGGGTATAATATAAAAAATTATTGTTTTTGGTGAGTTTTGATGTTGAAATCAGTAGTTGCTTCCCGCAAAAGCTGAAAAGCAGCTTTTTTCAAAATCATGGGAGGACCTGCTTTCTCTAAAAGCAGCTTTTCAGAGAAGCGGCTTAAAAAATTTACCAAACACTTTTTTACCTGCTTTTTGGAAAAAAGCTGTTGTTGCTGTCTGCAACAGCAATGCCAAACGGGGCCTAGGTCTTGTGAATTTTTGAAAAGTCTATTGCGGGATTTTTCCTAGATCCTTTTCCTTATTCTTGTAATTTGGTGTTACTCGCAACTAGCTGAAAAATGTGAAACTCTTCCTGTTCCATACAACTCTTTTGAGTATGGTCTTCTCTTGAATTCCATTGACATCTAACTAAAATTTGAGGATTATGAACCATGCAAGTAAAGCTGGTCATGAGATGGTAACCAAAGGAAGCAAAACGATGGCGGCAGCAGTAGGTCCTTATATCTGTTTCATGATGTGGAGTTCGGGTGTTTAAATGTTTGATCTGTGATTTGGATTTGATGTAGAAATAGGGAATAGAAATTGTAGTTTTGTGGTGCTTATCCCCTGCGTAAGTTTGATATCTTAAGAAGTGGTCACCATATAAATTTCTTTAGGTAGGCCTTGTTTTGTTATTCGATATTTGCTGCAAATTTTGGATCATATTTGGACTTAATCGAACTATGGCAACATAATTTGGATTATTTTCTCTTGTTGATTGCTGTGATCGTTGTCTGGTTGCAACACCATTCTTAGTATAGAATGTTTTATTTCTTCCGTAACATTGTTTAAATGATATAGATTTTCTCTAAATTTACCTTCACTCTTTTGGATGCAGGTGTGTTAGGTCTGACTCCAGTTTGATGATGATACCGGGTTTTATTGGGGCAGATGATTCTGTGAGAGCTAATATTAGGTTTAATATTAGTAATACCAAATTTATTTTACATCTTGTTGAGCAAACATGTATTCGGTATGTACTCTTTGTGAAACTTATAAAAGTAATAAATATTTGAGTGCTTCTTAGAGTTGGACTGTTAAGTCTTTGCAAACATTCCAAAAAGGAAAGTATCTTAACTTTTAAATTATGCTTTAGACCCGTATGTATTTTTCAAAGATAGTATTGAATTTGGCGACAAAAGAAAATCATGTGAATTGAGGATCATTTGTTAATTCTTACCAAGCTTTGATGTACATAGATTTAAAGTGATGAACAAGGACTAGTTTGCTTTTTAATTATATTTTAGTATACCCTAAAAATGTTTATTTCTGTTTTGTCACTCATTACGCCTAATACTTGTTAATTTGTTTGTGCTTATGCTGATTTTGGCAAGTGGGATTACTCTTAAGTCTTAATTCTTAGCTTAGCATTGCTAATTTTCTTCTAATGTGATCATGCTTTAGGTAGAATTAGGTAGTGACATTTAGTGTACCCACTAAATCGACTGACTAACCTTACTTTGCATTAACAGGAAGTCAGAAACTTATCTTGCTTATTTTGTACATATTTTTTTTCCTGCTTTAGTTCTCTTCTACCCAAAAGATGTATACATCTGTTTAACTAGTGATGAAATGTCACTTTTATCGATTTTATGGTATCTAAGGTCTGCATATTACCAAAGTACTTGAGATCTGCATATTACCAGAGTACTTGTGATGACTTGATTGGAGTTCTTAGATAATTATGCTCAATTATGTGAAATCTGGATTGGAATTTTTAAAATCGTGTCGAAAGCTTTATAGTAACTACAAAATTGCCGCTTTGTATATGGCCAATTGACTAAATTTATAATTTTGGTAAGTGTAAAATAGATCTTAAGTTCATTTTAAGAGCTTGGAGAACAAGCGAAGTTGAGGAAGAAGATGCCCAAATTTTGATAGTCGAAAGGAGGTGATAGTCGACCATCGGCCATTGGAGCTTGGTAATCCAAAACAACTATCGAAATCTGAGGACCAAAATGCAGATTATAATGGTCTGAGAATTAGATTGGTGTTTGGACGATATGATGAATACGATATATTTTTACAGATAGTGACCAATGAGATTGCAGATAAATTAGCAAAACATGTTGTGTTGTAAAGCAGAAAAATGACTTTTGTTGGGTGAGAAGTATTGGAGAATCTTGGGTCACCGCTTGTAATTGATTTTGTGGTTGCTTTTGGTGCTTGGTGGTGCCTCTTGCTGTATTGGATCTTTCCTTTTTCTTTTAGTTTCTATCTGGATTTAGTTTGTTTCTAGGTGTTTTGTGTAGTAATCGTATTTATTTTTATTGTTTAAGTCTTCTTTTTTGCCTTTTTGGATGTTTGTTCTTGTCCATCTGGATTGGTATGTACAATATTTGTTTCTTTTTTACAGAAGTACAATTGCAAGTGGAAACTAGTGGCCGAGCCCTCATGATTGTCCAGGGGCAAATTGTACTTGTAAATGTAAATTTTTAGAGGGGGGGGGGGGGGGGGGGGGGGGGGGGGGGTGGGGGGTCAAATTGCATTTCTAGGTGATTCCACTTATACTTCTCGTTTTATCGTGGTAATAAGATCTCTGATGATGACCAATGAAATTTGTGTATACGAGTACTGTATTTAAACTCGTGTAGACGAATACGAGTATTTTAACGTATCTAGTTGGACTTGTAATTTGGCAGATAAGGGTGATGAGTTAGCTTGTTAGGTTTAGTTTTGCCCTTGCTTTCACGAGCCAACTGTGAGAGTGCTTACTAGTGGTTGTGTTTCAAGCTAAAACAACCACTGCTGGCTATAGGTGTTTATCAGGGAATGGAGTTGGCATAAAGTTGGTTTACAAGGCAGGCATGAAACCAATTAATTAGTAAGCAAGCAGGCAGGCAGGCAGGCTAACTACTTTTATTTTAGTGCTTTACTGAAGAAAATAATATCTCAACATTTGGTAGTTTTCTTGTGAGAAACTTCACAGTAAAAATTGGTGGCTTGTAGCACACATGTTCCTCTGTTTTTATGAATCTAAGATGGGGAGTTTCTTACTTTCTTGTTGAGTAGAGTGTAAATTGAGTAAACCTAAAGTGTAATGAATATATACGAAGCAGCCCACAGATTTACGTCCCCTAGAATATGCCAAATACATGTACTTGTAGTTCTTTATTTTGGAAGTTCTTATTGGAATGACTTTGCATTCATATTCAATATATCTCACTCGTACTAAACATTAAATGTTCCGGACATCGGAGAGGGTAAAATGTACAGAAATTTTACATTTAAAGAAGATTAAATGTAAACTTTAAAGAATAAAGAGGTTGTTTGCGTAAAATGGAGATCAAGCAATTCGGATTTTAGTGAGTATTCGGCTGAGTATATTCGAAAAATTGGCGGATTATACGAATTTTTTAAGACACAACTGAGTAGAACTGATTTTCGAGTTTTAGAACCACGACTATGGTAATCTTCATATGCCAAATGCAAAGAGAGAGCGATAGAAAGGAATACCCTTTTACCTGTTTAAAGATTGAATCAAGTAGCAACCAACTAACCAAGTGTTATGTGCTTTTCCTTTTTGATATTAACACTTTCTTAAGAAAGGATAGAAAACAAGTACTAAAAAGCTAAGAGTATTTTATTGGGGGGGGGGGGGGGGGGGGGGGGGGTACAAATTTGTGGAAAATAGTGTGAAAAGCAACAAGATTCTATGGATTGCCTAGCTTGCCTTTTGCCTTGATACATGCATTAATGCATGCACTAATCTAATTTGTGGTTGCAGACTTGCAGCAGTAGTGACTAGTGACTAATAAGTGATCCACCACTTAGTGGACGTTTGGGGTATCAAGTAAAATTTGATTTATAGTTTAAAATGAGTAAGTGCTTTATAAGTGATAAGTAGAGCTGAGCTTATAAGTCCTAGAGTGTTTGGTAAATCAGAACTTATAAGCAGTAGAGTGTTTGGGTAAATCAGAAATTATAAGTTAACTTTTTTTTTATTATTTTTAAAATATTTATTTTTTAATATATATAAATGGATATCAATTGATAGATCTCGATGAGTAGAGAAATTTGATATATACATATCAATTTTTTAATGAACGGATCAAAAGATATATGGTTTTGAAGATTTGAAGGATATTATATATTGCGTGTATCGAGAATAAGTTATAAGTTATAAGTTGAATGTTAAGGATTCTTAACATTCAACTTATCCATTTTAAGTAGCCATAAGTTGGTTTCACTTATTTTAGCAAACACCTCCAATAAGCATTTTTGGGTTTATAAACCATAAGCTGCAACTTTAAGTTGCCGCCAAACATGCCCTTAATAGTTACTAGTATATACTATATAGTCACAATATACTAACTGAGAATTATGTAAAGTTGACTAATTTAATTAAGTTTTTAGTTCCATTATCAGATGATTCAGATCTTTAGTTATCCGTTTTCAATGATAGATCTATTATTTCTAGGTAGAGTCCGTTTGGCTTAGCTTAAAATTATTGCTTAAGACTTAAAGTTGTTTAAATTACTAAGTAAAAAGTGAAAATTTTCTGTTTGAGTTATTTTGAATTATGAGTAACTTATGATTTTAAATTATTTTAAATCATTTTTTAACTTATTACACAAACAGACATTTTTTAACTTAAAGTCGAATGACTTTAAGCTTCCCAAACATGCTCATAAACTATCTTGTTTAAAGTATCTTCAAATGTGGTGTATAAAGTAAAGACTGCTAATTTTTGTTTGTTCAGGCTTTACTTGCAATTTGCGAAATGTAAGTTCCTTTTGTGCGTCTATCAGGCTTATCCAGTGCAGATGGTTACTTTATAGATACGTTGTTTGTACGTTCAGACATGTTTCTGCTAAGATCGTGAATGAATCAAGTCGAGTTACTATATTAGAATAGTGAAAATAAATTATTATATTTAAAAAAAGGTTAACATTTGAATGGTATATTTCAAAATGGACAGTGTTAGGCAAATTGATGGAATACTATTGTAAACACATTTGTAGAGAAGAAAATAAATAAGGAAGATGGTCATGGACAACGATCGTTAGTATTTGTTGTGAAAACATATATTGCAGTAATTTTTTGCGGTATATATAAATGAAGGACTCCTCATGTATAAATATCAAAACTCTTACAATACACGAAAACTTTTCGCTGGACGTGTTTTCACAATCAAGACTAACAAACAATAATTATTGGTTTGTAGAGTTTGTTACGGGTTGTTTGGGTAGAGCTAATACACTTAAGTAGAGTGGATAACAAACAATTAGTTAGCAAGTGATAGTAATGATCTCTGTAGAAGAAGAAAGCTAAATACTTTACTTGCCACCAGCACCACCCATTTATCAACAAACAAACAGATCGTATAGTTGGCCATGCATTATTCGTCCCACCTTACTTCACTCACACTAAACCAACTTGTTTTTCATCGTCATCTTTGTTATTCAAGTTAAAACTCACCAACAAAAATTGTCGAATAAGAAAGTCCAAAGCATTTTTACTATGTATTCTTCTCCTTTTCCATTATTTTGAAAAGCAGTTTATCGGGTCCAAACCGCTTATTTTAACACCGAAAATTTGTTTCAAGGGAGATTATTGGAATCGAACCATTTATTTTAACATCGAAAATTCGTATTTTTTTTAATCTCGATGGAGTTGACACACAAACTTGATTATGATACGACTGTTTCCTGCATTATGCTTCTTGTTTAGATATATAATCATGTAGTCAATAATGCTCATGTACCACTGTATTATTATTCATATTCCTTGCTAGACCATGATAATTAATTTTTGAGTTGACATATATATACGTATATAGGGTATGATTTAAATGAAATTAATTAGTGAATTAATTCTCAGGAAATGTTGTAGTATATTGTTTTAATTAGCTTTGCAACATGACTAGAAATGAAGTCAATGCTAATACAGTAATTATAAATCAGTAGGATTAAGTTAACTTATCCAAATTCAAAAAACATGCTACAAATGAAGTCAATAATACATTAATTATATACGTAATTCGGTAGGATTAGGTTATAACTTAAATGCATCATTAATCATCAGTTTAAATTCTTTTTGAAAATCTTTTGCACCATTCAAAACTTCCACTTGGGATGATATAGTTGAATCTGTACAATGAATCCAAACTGACTAGTAGTGCATTATACATCATTTTTGTGGCCTATTAAATATTTCTTATTCTGTTTATTACTTCATGAATTATATAATTTTAATATGAATATAGGAAATTTATTATGTTTAGGTTGAAAGTATAAAATTTTCGTCATTTTTGTTTATTCTATAAATTTTAATAAACCTCCTTTACTCTGTTCTTTTTCGTCAAGAGTTATCAACCCTTACTATAGGTTTGTTTGACCAGCCTAACTTATACATTATAAGTTAATAAGAGTTTATGGGGTGTTTGTTAATAACCACGGATATTTTTCCTGAACTAATTACTTGATTTCTTTGTTTTTTAATATTTTATATTTTTGTGTTTTGAAATATTTTTTAAATTTAAAATGCAAGTGTTGAAATTATTGTATTTAATAATTATTTTTTCAAATTTAATTTAGCAAATTGTTAACTAACTTATAAGTAAATTTATCCAAACAACCGTGTAATGTATAAGAATTCATAACTTAACACTTACTCATTTTTTTAAGCTATAAATAAACTTTTGTGTGATAACCAAACACACAATATATCTCCTATCTCCGTGAAGGAAATGATTAATATCATCATTATTTGATTACTTCTTTATTAACAAAGAAAACGATTGGTATTAGAATACTTTAATTAGTTTATAAGAGAATATTAGTATGGGAATTAGCATGTAGAGTTTATGTAATCAAATATTGTTCGTTACCTTGTTGATTCAATTAATTATTTTTAATTAACATTATATTTAAAAAATTATGTTTCTTGACAAGTGTATGTTGTAATAAAACTTGTCGTATATATATTAAGCAGCTAGGGTAAAAAAAAAAAAAAATTATTATCACTAAACATAGCAAAAAAAATAGTATTAGAAATTTGAGACTAGCAGCCTGTCTGTGCAGGTCAAGAACTGGTAAATACATTTGAACCAGCTCCTCAGTCCCCAAAACAGAACTGTCCTTAATGATTTTAAATACATCTTTTCTCTAAAATGTAAAAAATATAAAAATAATGAGAATCACCTACCACCATGTCAAGGAATATGTGTGTATGCGCGCTGGAGTGTAATATATATATACTACTCTCTCCTTCCTTGGCAAGACTCCTTTAATATATACTTTGATAAATTATTTTAAAAAATTTCTTTTTCAGAATCAAAATATAATGTTTAAATTTTTATTTAGAAAAAGAAAGTTTTAAAAATAAGTTGTAGAGCATTAAAATATGTGTAAAAAAACTGTAAAGAAATGAGAGGAACGGAGGGAGTATATTATTACAAGCAAACTAGCCTCTCTTTGGTTGGTCGTTGATACTTTAAATAAACCCTTAGATCGAATAAACTGTTAGATTGATAGATAGATAAAAGAAGAACCGTTGGATGTAATGTTAAAAGAATATTACTTTCTTGATATTCAAAATCCTCCCACGGGTTAAGGTTCGAATTCCGTCAACGACATATTATTATTAAATATTTATATTATCTATTTTTCTAAGCTACATTCAGAAGTTCAAGATATTATTCTCATTGACAATATATTAAAAAAATTTGTCATCAAAATACAAACAAATGCTTATAATAACATCATACATACATTATTAATTTTTAAAAAATTATTTTCTTCTGATAAAATCATATAATCAAAATATAGATAGTAAGATAAAAAATTCTAAAATTCATTACGGGTTATAGGCTAGTTATATATTGCTTAGAAAATAAGATGTATTTAAGTTGGTTTCATTAAAGTGAAACTACACTAATTAGCAAGCAAAAGTTGGTGGCCGGAACAACCTATACCACTTTCATTTCCTCTTTTTAGTATTTACTACTCAAGTTTGTGCTACCTTATATATATTCATCCCGTTAATTATTGTACCCGTTTAAAGTGGGTGTGTAAATAAGTTAATTATCGTATATATTTTTAGAAAAAATCTGGCCAAAGGACCCAACTAAGAAATGAAAATAGGAGTAATCTTGCATTGCACCGAATGTAATAGCAAATTAACAATAGTAGAAAACAAGTAAAATAATTAGTTAAGCTAATACTTAGGAGGTTGCCTAACAATTGGGTGGTGCCGTGGAGGCATGAATGGTCACAATTGTAGATATGTGCATCTTTGAGAGATCGAGGGTGGAGGAACTTTAATAAGTTTATTCTACCACCTTTCCTTTGCTTTGGATATGAAAGAGACCAGTACTATACAGATACAGTTTACATCTGTGTGCTAGTGCAAGAACACATTTTTTTATGACGGAACCAAGTCTGAACTGATTTACGAATTTTTAAAAAAATATTATTATCATTTTTGACTCTGAATGGTTTTAAAGATTTAATGATGAATCTTAATTTCAAAAACTCTCGAAATTCTGGTTATGCAGTTGTTGGCAATGCTCAAAAGCCATCTGAACCTCTCCTCATAGTTTAATTCTTTTATATCAGCATCTTTCCGTTGAAAAGGATTCATAATTAGACACTCAAATACAACTCATGTATCTCAGTTTGACTTGTCAAAAACCATAAAAAAAATTCCATTTTCTCAAATAATCCAATACATTAACAATCCGAATAAATTCTTGGACTAAGATCAAAAATCAAAACCAAGAAGATGAAAAGAACTGAAGTTGATAGTATTTTACTTTAAGAAATGAAAGAGTAAATGGCATACAATTAACGTGCCGTCATAGCTTTACTGGTTGAGTATTGGTCGACTTGCATTTTCAATTCACTAATTAAAGGACAACTATATGAAACCTACTTAAAACGTTACCACCAAACTTCTCTCTCATTTCTTTTTCCAACGCCCCCCCCTTGTCATACCCCCCATTTTATTCTCCGTTGTACTACAAATTCAAATCATGTTCGAAATAAATCCGAAACACCGTAAAATACGATAAATTTTACGGAACAAAATTAATCGACTCATTTACGGCCCTAAACTGTAATTTCTCATATTAGTCAGAAGGAACGGCAAGTAATTGAACTGGTGCACTATTAGAAGCCACATCCACAACAAAGTGTTGAGCAAGGAAAGGTTCTAAATTTGACTCCAAACAAAGTTTTATGAGTCACTAGTATATATATAAAGCAAAGCCCACAGTCACAAACTCACATATCACCTTCTCATTTGCTCTCATCTAGTAGCTCCTTTTCTTAGTCACTTTCCACACACTTCACTTGTACTAGTTGCAAACAATAGCACACACTCTACTCTTATACAAACGAACAAGTATCATGAGTGTTCTTGGCTTTGACATGGAAACCTCATCACAACAATTAGTCATGGAGGCCCCAAGGCAGATCATCCGCGGAAAACGTACTAAACGTCCACGGCCATCTACCACCACCACCACCACCTCTAGCTCGTCCAGCGGTGGCGAAAGATGCCTTGAAAATGATGGTTATTTTTCTGTACTCTCCCCTCAAAGTTGTGAGAACTCGGCCTCAACAGAAGAAGATGAAGACATGGCGAATTGTTTGATTCTCTTGGCTCAGGGCGGTAGTTGCTTCAATCCGAATCAAGATCATCAAAACGACGAGATTTATGCAAAGAAGTTCCCTAGTCGAAAACCCAACGAGATTTCCACCTCCATGTCAACAAAATCAGAGTTTGATGCCTACGAATGCAAGACTTGCAACCGAAGTTTCCCTTCATTTCAAGCTCTTGGAGGTCACCGTGCCAGCCACAAAAAACCAAAAAGCACGATTGAAGAGAAGAAAGTCATCATCGCAACAATATCAAACCATAAAGAAGATCTAGAATTCCAGTTCAAGAAGATGAGTCCATCAACTTCCCCGCAAAAGGCTATTAAAGTTCACGAGTGTTCGATATGTGGCTCCGAATTTTCATCAGGTCAAGCTTTGGGTGGTCACATGAGAAGACACAGAATTCCATCAACAAACATTAACCCTACTATGAGTTCTATAGTAAATCAAGATGATCAAAAACCAAGAAATCATCTTCTACAACTCGATCTCAATCTGCCAGCACCGGAGGATGATCATTTCGATTCTAAATTTCAATTTGTATTCACTGCACCAGCCTTAGTAGATTGTCATTACTAAGAACAAGAAACAATGCTGTATAGTATATTATGATATACACAAGTGAAATTGATTGATGTAAAATTTTATTATATTAATACTCTGCACAAGTTTGACAATCATAACTACATTCGCATGGTCAGTTACAAGCGATTGTTACAACATACGTACGTATCCTTATTAAAAAATCTTTAAATATTCGGTAGGAAAAATTTCTAAAAGTTAGTTTCCATGTTGATGAGCTACTTGTTGAAGTTGAAGTTCTTTGAGTAAGTAAGTGGTTAGTGTTCATGGTTGCCTATCATTCACGAAAAGTGAGTGACAACATGGGGTATCTTTTTTTTTTCTTTTTTTTTTTAAATTTATTTAGATTTTATGGGTTCCTTTGTTAGTGGGAGAAGGATGTGTGTGTACAGTGCAGTGGCAGTGGCATGGGTAAGGGTTTGTTTGGCATGAGTGGCACCACAACCGAAAGTCGTGGATTAGGTTCGTCTTCTTGTTTTTTGCATTTTTAATTATAATAAGGGTAAAAACAACATCCCCCGTTCTTTCTTTATACTAAAATTATTTGTGTGTATGCTTACACGTCTGTTTCGTTAATTGACAAGAACAAATGGATAGGAAGGATGAGTTTGCGTTGTCTTGCTCATGTTCTCTCTGTGCGTAGCCACTGGCCACTCCACTACTAAAGTGTCGTATGGATCACGAGATTTCAATCCCGTTAACAGAAATGAGAACTATGGTTTTATACATTTTAATATTAAAATCTCATACGAATTAATCCGATTGAAATTTTATGATCTAAACGGCCCACCTTAAGTAGTATAGGACCTAATATTTGCTGTTATTCTATAAACTAGTATTTTCTTGATGGTTCACCACACCTGAAGCTTGTAGTCCACTCATTTCCTAATACAACACCTAATCAACCCATCCTTTACCTCTGAAGTTCGTAACTAACTCTAAAAATGACATTAACAGATAGGCATCCCCTAGCTAGATCTAACACTTAAATACTAAATCCGTAACTTTTCATTTTTAGATTTGCATTTTGAAATGCTTTGACCGAATAGCTACACAAATAATTTTTTTAATTTTTTTTTTGTGAATAAAAAATTAAATATCAAACTTTTATTCAAAAAAAAAAATTTTGAAAAAAAATTTATATAAATCAATACACTTTGAAATACGTGTCCAGAATTCAAAAATTGACAAATATTTTGAAACGGAGAGAATATCATTTAGACCCACATTATAATGTTTGTTTCGCAAATTTATGTTAATCCAACTTTAATAACTTTTCTCATAAATGTTGCGTGTAAGTTAATTAGCAAGGTCTAGTTCATAATTCAGTGTTTGTTAGTTGAACTCCATCAATCAAGCGGGTTTAAGACTTGTTTAGGTGTTTGTGAAAGCACTATCTTATATAGAACACCGTGACCTGTTTTGTTTAGGGTCTATAAGTCTATAAGTCTTCTCGAACTGAAAGTGTTTGTAATGTGTACGTTTATACAAGGGTTCAGTTCTGACGGATGGTCGTTATTTCAAGTAGTACATTTATTTTACTATGCGAATCTAGGAGCACATTCACCATTTATCTTATCACGTTTATTATCGGTCATCTTATTGAGCTTATTATCAACATCTGTCGTGGACGCGAACCCTTTATATAGCACGTACTTTTATGTGTGTCGATACTGGAGAGAGGGAGCCTGAGCTTGGTAGCTTTCATTATTATTATTTTCCTGCTTGGCCAATCACTCAAATTCTTATATCTGGAAAATGTTTTACTGTCGTGTTTTTTGGTTTAACTATGATTGTTTATACGAAGAAAAAAACTCGTGTATATGCATCTACAGCATACTATGGCTCATTCCCACTTGCTGAACACATACCAAATAGCAAGTCCATATATAAACTTGCAAATGTCACACTGAGCTAAATTTAAAAAAGTAAAAGAAATTTCTAACGAATTTGTAAAACCATGAATGAGCATGACTTGCAATGTAAGACGTACAGAATAATATTTTGATCATTTTCTAAGTGTGCAAAAAAAAAAAAAAAACTCGATAAATGTCAACACAATCCCCCTCAAATTGTTAATATCTTAGGCTTAAGCAGTTGTCAACGATAAAATAACTAAACAACTTGACAAGCTGTGAACAACAGAATGAGCTGCAAAGAGAATAAAATAACAGAAACAGTACTGTCTATGGACATATAGATGTCTAAAGTCATCTTCGCTGGACAAGGTTACTACAGTACTACTATTTTATATCAGAGTTAGACTTAAATACAAATGCACACACAAAATGCCCTCTTTTTAGTTTTATATAAAATTATTAGCAGCCCTCATGGAGCATGAAATGCACCATGTTAAAAAATTTGCTTCATAAAGACAACAATCACAATAATATTTATCATGCAAGATGTGCAAATCATACATCATACCCTCCTCACCAGACGCTGCTATAAGCGGGATATACTCTGTACGTTTGGTTGGTTGGTTGGTTGGCTATGTGTACATAATCTCACTTAAGTAGGATGACATGCTCAACATAGATGACTGGAGGGATGTCTTAATAGTGGCACAACAAACTCACTTTTACCATCTTCCAAGTGGCTTTCCATCACAGAAACTACTATTGTAGTCATGAAACATGTGAATCGGTCCAAGTTCTAGTGCATCAACTAACAATGCAAGCCATTGGTGACCAGTCAAAGTAATGTTTCTACAACTAAATTCTAAATGGACATTAGTGGAGTCAAATATTCTAAATGTCCAATCAATTATTTAACTAGTGTCAAATGTTCTTCCACAAAATTTTGATCAACAGGATAAGAATATTAATTATAAATGGTTAAATTTTACATATAATTTCAATAACTTGAGTATAATCGCATGTTCAGAGGTTCAAATTAATTACTCCAATAAAGGTGGCTATGCACCTAACTAGAACACATAACAATAACAACTAGCTAGCGCCTGACAACAAGAAATGCTGGGCCTAAAAGTTCAAGACTAAACCAAATGACTGATAAAAAAATATAACGAATGTCAACTTTCAGCTCCGATATCCTGGAGTAAAAGGAATGTCAACTTTCAGCTCCAATTTGCACAAGAGTAAACACTCTGATTCCACTTATTAAGCACCAGAATTTCATAATGTAGACCAACTGTGCATTTGACTTTTGAGTGAGCAACAAACAAACTTAGCTATTACCAATTTTGATAGCAAAAATAAAGTGTTCATGCCTATAACAGTTCTGTTGTAATCATTATCGAGACATAGGATTTTACTTTCAATAAATAATCGAACATAAGATATAGTCGTAGTACAATTGCAACCGGTTAATGTAATGATGTACAACATAACAAAAAGGTACTGAATGAGGGTAGATCTCACATTAGTATTTCTAAATACAAAATACGACTTACATATTTGTCCATCTTCAGAAAGTTCTTTCAATCAATGTGTGCTTGGAAGTGTTCCTCTCCTGCACAAAATAAAACAATGGTGAGGGGGAATTTTTTATTTTTTATTTTTTTTAGGGGGAGGGGGATAAGGCTTGCATGTTCAACCATACGGTATACTCTGTATCAAAGACAATTTTTGTGCATTTATGGTTCCTACTCAATGAAATCCTTGCAAATAATCAGAAAACATAACAGAGAAAAATGAGAAATGGCCAACACTAGCTCTTAGGTTACACGTATACTACTATAAACCTAATCAAGACCGAATTTCCATATGAATTATGGTCTTACTTATTTGACAAATGACTTAGAGTGTGTTTGTTTCGACTTAAACGTGGTAAAATTACTTACTAGCTTTAGTGCACCATATTTATTACGGAGATCAAGAATTGAGAACTAGCTAGATATAGGGCAGCTCTACCCATGAAATGGACAAGGTAAAGGTCAAGGTAAATGGAAAAATGACTTAGAGTGTGTTTGTTCTATGTTGCGTGCTTTATGGACATGTGGAGGTGGTGGTCCAAATATTGAACGCGGTGGTCCTTTTTTCATTTAAATCAATATCATGCACATTGTTATCACGAAGACGACTAGTCGACCACTAGTCGACACGAAGGTACTCGGGCGCCGAAAGTCTCGAAGCCCGACTTGTTGTCGACTAGTTGACGCGAAGGTTCACCCAAGAGTCTCGAAGCCCGATTTGGGGCCGTGAAAACCATGAATCAAACCAATAACCGGATCCAACCAAATGACATTAGACTAGAAAGAGATGGAGATTAAAATGATATAAAGATTTAATATGGAGGACTTTGCTTTATATTCATCATACTTGTTTTAATTTGTTTGGATATGTTTGATATTTGTAATATGGATGTTATTATGTAGTAACTATGCTTATTTTGAACTTATTATTCTAGTACTTTTGATATAAATAAAGGAACGGATGTGTTTAGTTATGTTATATATAAAATCTAGTAAGTATATGCATAATGAATATATTGTGGACTTTTAACGACTAGTCGGGCGACTTGTCGACTAGTCTTCCCGAAGGTACTCAGGCGTCGAGCGTCGACTTAGCGCCGTGATAACCTTGATCATGCAACAACACGATCTTGATATTACAATCCACAAGTTGGCCTACGGCTTCATTAGCCTCAGAACAACACTCTTGGACCATCAGGTGGCCATCAGTTTTAAGGTTCTTGTGCCAAAAAAATCTGTTTACTTTCCTCATATAAATGTCGAAAATAAAATATAAGAGTACCTGGTAGCCTCTGAGCACATTGCAAACTTTTAATCCTGTAAGTGGACTCCAGAATATGCATGTCCTTAGTTTCCAAACACAGTCAACCTCACTTGGGCAGAGACATCAGGGTGAAGCTTCAACTCTGCCACATACTCTCCCGTTTCTCTAATGTCCGGAATAGTAACAATTCTTTTATCAATGTCCCTATATAGGAAGAAAAAAGATTGAATAAGTATCCTCAATTTCAATGTAGTGCACATAATCCATGAGTGTGTATTGTAGGTGCGACTCGAATTCTTTGTTTTTTTATTTCAAGACACATTTTTACTAACCTAAAACGGCAAATGAGATCAAAGGTACTTTTTGAGTATATTATATAAGAAAATAACAGTTGAGATCAAGAACAAAAGTTTCGAAAGGTATACAAATCAACATCTAGGTACACTGTGCACTGGAATCCAAGACAGCATAACTCTAACCTTTGTATACCTTTCTGTAACAGAAGAGACCGGATTTTTTTATCTCAAATTACATAAAATTAAATCCTATGCTGGAAGCAGGGTGTTGGCCCTTTTGGGCACAATTTGGAGTTAAGGACCAAAAAGATGGCCCTTTAGGGCACCAAAAACTGCATGTACATCTTGCATTATTTTAAAAAATCAAATTGTCATGCACTCAACCACTGAACTCACTCGCCTTTTTGTAATAGAACCAAAAAGCTAATAATAACAACATTGTTCAGTGCTTCAAGGGGCCTAATTCTCAACTGTGCTCTTTTGGGCATTTTAACCCCAAATTGTGCCAAATGGGCCCTTTTCTCTCTAAAGCTTCCATGTTCTTGAGGACTTCAACTACACTTTTCATGTTTATTTGTACAATCATTATCACAACTCCTAACAAAAATATTACAAGGGAAAGTGCTTTATCCTTGTAAAAACTGTTCGTTTAGTACTCCTGTTTTTCTTTAAAAGTCTAGTAAAATTACCGTATCAAGAAAATATTAAATGTAATTAGGTATCCCCCTACCTAATTTTAATAACTCTATGTATATACCGAGAAGTATGGCTTGTGCATGCCCCTTGTCTCTTGGTAAGAAGAAGTTGAGGGTTCAAGTCTCAGTGGAGCCATGTGCGTGTGAGTATTTAAATTACTTTAATTGACCATAACCAAAATAATTCTATAAATTATGTGCAAGGTGAATCAAGGTGCATAGAAAGTAAGAAGGCTTTACAATTGTGCAGGTATAGATAGGAAATATAGAGAAAAGGTTATACCTTTGCAGTTGTGCCTTGATTATATCAACAAGATCTTGAGCTGTAACACTGTAAAAAGAAGAATGCATCATACTCCATGAGCAATAATAAGTAACAAAAGAAAAACTTAGAAACTCTGTTCAGATGTAACTCACGTTCCAAATATTTGTTTCCCTTTCCCAATCTTTCGCTTCACCTTGAAAGCTCCAACAGTTTCAAAAATTAGAGCTAGTTGTTGTGCCTCTTCTTTCACCTGCAAAGAATTTAGTAATATCTCAGCCTTGTTAGCATGGTCTCGATAATTCTGTAATGCTATATAGCTTCAGGCCAAAAGGAAAAGCTATAGAGACATATGACGGACCAACACAAGAAGAAAATTAAGCAGCCCATATTGATGTTAAAATTCACCATTTATTAACAATGTTAGTAACTGTTGTCTTTGAAAGGCAATTTACTGGATTAATTCGCGCTTCTTGTAATAAAGAAGTTAATAGGTGTATGAAAGTATTCAGAGCTTAATTATGTCAGATTTGTATCAACTTTCACCTTTAATTCAAAGAAATAGACCTCCATACAAAGTTTCAAGGCAATATGAAGTCATACCTTTTGGACTTTGGAGACCATCTACCAAAGTCCAATAAAAATTACCTAGCCTGCACAGTCTGAGTAATGCTATTGACATACACAACTATACAAGAATGCAACTTGGTGCTACCACTGGTACATTAAATTTGAGGATGACAAATGAAGATGCAAAGTCATGCAATATCTGGTTACCCTTTGCTTTTCAGCCTCGATTCTTTCGTCTTCCATCTTCATTTCTCTGATAAAAAATAATATAAAGAAATAATCAAGAACCTTATAACAACTTAGATACTGAACCTGCCCAGATATATAAGGGCGGCAGGGCCCATCAGTCACAAACAATAATTGCATCTAAAACTGACATGTTCAATAACAAATTAACAATTATTGTCTTCACATGATACATAAGATTATGCAGCCTGCTCTTGAGACTTGTGGTAGACTAACCTACAAAACCTTTGAGTAAGAAATTTTAACCTTCTACAAGTTCCCCACAGTAATGAGTAATGACAGTACCAAGGTCACAAGGTGATAGACATAACTAAATTCAAGCTAGGATTAATATGTATGATTAAAGCCAAGCTGGAATCTAATTTTCAACGTTCAATGTAAAAATTAAAACCGCAGATTATATCTAGTCAAAATCTGGAATCTCAAACTTTCACGTGAGAAACTAGTGTGATTAGCTACACTGAACAGAGCCAGCGCAATCCTAGACTATCCTTCAGTCGAAAAGTATCTTGTATTAAAATGAATGATTTCTGGCATCATAACATAGACAAATCAATTTGCACCACAAAAAGTCTTCTGTTTTTCTGATTTCTCATGTGTATGCTAGCAGCCTATCAAAGATTTTAATGGGCATAATAACTTTTTTGTTCAGGATGGTTTTTAATATAAATTAAACACCTAAACTTGATACAATTTATAATATTAATCATTAAAAACAGTTCGAAGAATTGTATCTCAACTAGTTTTGTGCTCCAATTATGCTGTGCACCAACTGATAAGGTCGAGAAGAATTGTACCTCAACTACGACTCATGGTACACAAATCTATCTACATTTTGCGTAAATACATCTAAATGTAAGTCCAACTACTATCTACATTTTGCGTAATTAAGCAAACCTTGACTCATTAGTACAACTGACAGATATAATAACACTGAATATTCAACAAAAAGGAAACAACTACTAGCAACCCAAAAAAGCATATACACACATACAGGTAACAATGGTACAAAAATCAGAAAGGGGGTTTGAGGAAAGAGCATTACTTGATAAGTGAAGTAGTGACAATTTGAGCCTTGCCAGAAGGAAGAAGAAAATTCCTGTAAAATCCAGCTTTAACTTCCAAAAGCTGCCCTTTCTTTCCCACATCCACAACATCCTCCTTCAAGATAATCTAGAGAGAGAGAGAGATCAAGAAAACCCATATAATCAATTTAAGCAATATAAAATCAAAATGGAGAGAGGGAGAGAGAGGGAGGGAGAGAGAGAGAGAGAGAGAGAGAGAGAGAGAGAGAGGGAGGGAGGGAGAGAGAGAGAGAGAGAGAGGGAGAGAGAGAGAGAGAGAGAGAGGGGGGGGGGGGAGAGAGAGAGAGAGAGAGAGAGAGAGAGAGAGAGAGAGAGAGACCATATAATCAATTTAAGCAATATAAAATCAAAATGGAGAGAGAGAGAGAGAGAGAGAGAGAGAGAGAGAGAGAGAACTAATTTCAGCAATATAAAATCAAAATGTGATATTAATTGGGTTGCGAAAGATGATACCTTTCTTGTTTTCTTTGCTTTCTTTTGAGCAACAATCACAGAAACTGGGCTAACAATGGGAGTTTGAGTGAAGTTTTTGTTAGTAAAGTCATGATTTTTAAAGCAAGATGAGGAAGCCCATGACAGAGTTGATGCCATCTTTTGTATATCCTAATCTTTCTTGTAAAGCTCTTCACTTGCAGCTTGGCTATCTTATCTACACAAAACAAAATGATGGTTGGGGCTTTTATCCAATTCTTTTTACGGTATGGTTGTGACTTGTGACTAGGTGACATTGTATTTGGAGAATTTTTGTTCAAAATAAATTATCTAACATTTCTTTTATTTTTAAATTATTATTTTTTTGACACCAAGAAAACTGAAATTTTACTGAATATTAGAAGAAATTACATCGAAAAGGAAATGAGGAACACAAAATCATTTATCACGATCATGCCTTGAACTAGCTTATTTAGCTAAAATATGAGCCGCTAAATTTGCTCAGCATCTAACAAAATAAATTTCAATGACCCTAAGTCCTTGACAAGGGACACACAATCCAAAATGATAGAACCAAAATATGAATAATCAGCTTGTTTCTTATGTAAAACTTGAACCACACCAAGTGAATCAAGCTCTATGTACACCTTTGACATCACCCTGGCCTTCAGTCATGATAGGAGCAATTTCAATGGGGTTCCTCGCATTGAATCCTTAAAATATAGTATAATAATAGTTATCTAAAATATAGGGAATCAAAATATTATTTTACTTCAATGATATTTTCTATATTGGTCCTTTATATTTTCAAAAGTAATTTTAAATTAATATTTTTTTTCTTGAACTTGATTGTAATACCCGACAAATTTGGAGACTGGAGAATTTATAATCAGCCTTAATTAATGTAAAGTTTCAATCTTTTTTCCCGATCCAAAGCCTAAAAAAGTAGTAATTGAAAATTTAGCACAAAGAGTATGTCCATATACACGTATCGAATTGATGCAGATAGCTATTTGAAAGAGGAAAAAAAGTTAGGGTTATGACAAAATACACAAAAAATCGAGATAGTAACTTTGCAGAGAAATCTCCAATTGATACAGAGAGTGAAGAAGTGAAGAAGTGAAGAAGTGAAGAAGTGAAGAAGTGAAGAAGAAAAGAAAAAGAAGAGAAGTGAGATAATAGGCGGGAGAGGAGAATAGAAGCGCGAGATGTGAGCGGGAGATGAGCCGGAGAAAATAGGGGACTTGCTTTTACTCCCCCAAATAAGGGGTTCATTTTTCTCTCACCTAAAAAATATGGGGGATGAGGAGACCGATTGGAGAGACTTTTTTCTGTCAAAATCCCTAAAACTGTCCACATAGACCAGATATAGGTAAGGAAACATATGCATTGGAGTTGCTCTAACGCCTCCCTGAAAGCCATTGTCTCCGCTAACTTTGGTTCAGTGTTGCCCAGAAATTTTTCGTTATATCCTGCCAATATTACTCTATTTTCATCTCTCAGCACACATCTGAATGTACTGCAGTGGTGTTGTGTAGAAACCACATCGTCGATATTACATGTGACCCATCATGTTGTTGTTCTTGTTAGGATCCGCCCCGAATTCCTAAATAAGTTAAGAATAGTATTATAAGCAAAATTAAAATTTATGATAATTGAGGTAATTCTTATTTTTATGGAAAGATTTCAATCCAAGATAATAAAAGATGGTAATTATTATAAATAAGATTTTAAATATATTAAGATTAGAATATTTGTAGTGCGTATAAATATAGATATTTGTAGTGGTTTTGGTGAATTGCAAAAATTAGAGAGTTATGTGTTATACACAAGAGAGAGCTTTTGTGATCAAGGTGAGGTGATTGTATTCAAGAGTGTTGAGTGAGGGAGCGACTCTAATCTTGTAATACATTCATACTTAGTGGATTTGTGGTTTTAACCTCTCTTGAGGGGTTTTCACGTTAAATTATTGTGTTATTTACTTTCGTGTTTGTTATAACTCCCTCACGTCTATTTAAACCTGGACATACGCCATGTGGGGTTTGAGCTTGCTGCCACATAAACAAGAAAGTACTTGCCCCGTTAACAACCTGCATATGGGCCTGAATTATATGCTTCCAAACCACCATATTTATGTGATCCCAAAACTTCCAGGAAATGGAGCAATTTTACCAGATTAACGAACATATCACTCAATCTTTCGACAACAAACTGCCCTATGATTGATTCATTTTCATTTTTGCCATCTCCCAACACTGAATATGTTATTCCCAAACAATGTCATCACGGGATTGTAGAAGGGTGGGTTGAATACAATCCTTTAAATATACCAATTCTTTTGCAGACAAAGAACACTTAAGAACATAAATGTAAATTGCAGAAATAAACTAACACAAGAATTAAAAATTCAGGTGGATTGATTGTTCTACCTGAGATATTTTATTTGAAGAAATCTTTGTGATGTTTAGAACAAACACACAGCTGTAGTTACAATGTTTTTGCTTCAGCAAATTACAAGTATGCATATTTGCTTAAGCTCTGGAAAACTAAAACAAATTTCTTTTCTTCAAAAACATTACTACACTTGGTTATATATCCCAAGTTAACAAGCCTAATTTGAAATACTTGAAATTACAATAGGTAAAGTCTAAATACTTGCTTTTCCACTCTAAATCCAATGGTTCTTGAAATGATTTGTCTTTTAGCTGATTGTCCTTCTTCAATCATCTCTATTGACCAGATGAAAATACAATGTTTCTTTTTCTTCAGGGTTTCCCAAATTGCTGGTTTCCATGCTCTTTCTGTTCCATCAACCCATGTGATTTGTGAGGCATGTCCCTTTCAACTGCTAATTATTGGCCTTGCATCAGTTGAGGTTAATCTTGTAGCATTTGTTGAAAGTGTTGTGGGTGCATCCGTTGAAGGCTCTCATGTTGCATCCGTTGAAGGTTGAATGTGTATCCGTTGAGATACAATTTCACTTATGTAAAATTACAAGGCATAGAATATTTACAATTAGCCTCCCTATTCTACATATCAGTTGAAAGTCAACATGACTTATTCAACCTTAACAATTACACTTCAACTGCTAAATACTTAACAAAAGAGTATGTTACATGGAGTCTTATCCGTTGATAAGCTACCCTTAAACGGATATTGTATACACATGTTATCCGTTGAACGCTACATTTTTACTTATACAAATTTTGTTGAGTTAATTTAGTTATCATCAAGAATCAACATAATTCCTAACAGAATAGCAAAAGGACAACGAAAAAGAAGATGATCCAGATATTCCTCCGCTACTCGACACACAGGGCGTGTAGTATTAAATTAACAAGAGTGGGAATACAGTTGCGAAGAGCTCTTCACATAATTTTTTTAATTTTTGGAGCAATTGGAAGTGACCAAAGTTTCAGCCATTTCATGCATGGAAGCACATTAGACGACTGCATGTACCCACAACATAGTAGACGATATCCACTTTTGACTTAATAGACTCCCTGTATATCCTCCATCCACACTTAAGTATCTTCTCTATCAACATTACTAAGTAGAATTTGAAGGATCATGCTGGTGTCACTTTCGTTAAAAATGTCACTAATTAGCTCCAGATCCCATTCTCGGCTAGTCAACTTAAAAAGATTGTAGACCTTAGCTTCACTTAAACCTGGGGAAGGCTCAGTTACTATTTTTGTATTATTAATATCTGGGATCCAAGGGTCTCTCCAAATGTTTATATCTTCCCCATTACCCACTTTGAGAATACTTCCTTCACACACTAGACTTTTAGCATACGCCACACATAAACGTGTTGGGTTTAGACATCAACTTCTCTGAAGGATTTTGAAGAATAATATCTGGCATGCGTCAATTTAGCAATAAATGTGTTGGGTTTAGACATCAATTTTTGCGCCTTCTTGCCTAACAATCCTAAGTTGAACTCTCGGATTCTTCTAAAAATGGATGCAAGACTTGTTAAAGTTTATTTGCTGCCCAGACTCCCTTTCATAAATTAATAAGCAGTTTTTGACACATTGTGCCTCTGTTGTTGTTGCTCTAAAAAATAAATAGGAGCCGTCTGCAAATAACAAATGCGTTATAATTGGAGGTCTAACTGCAATTTTGCATCCATGTAACATGTCTTGTTCCTGCCTCCTTTGATTAAAGCTAATAGACCTTCTGCACTGAGAAGAAATAGGTAGGGGAGATGGGGTCACCTTGTAACTTGTAACAGCCCTCCTCTACAAATAATCGGACCCAACTCATACCCTGAGATCAAAATATTATACTTAACTGATTACATGCACATGTCGATCCAATCAATCCATTTCCAGAGAACCCCATTTTCTGCATCACTTTTCGAACAAAAACCCATTCCACTCCATCATACGCTTTACTCATATCAATTTTCAGAGCGGAGTAACCCACCTTCCCTTTCTTCTTCCTCTGCATCTAATGATTAATTTCATAAACAACTATTACATTATTTGTGATCAGCCTGCCAGATATAAAAGCACTTCGTGTCTCCGAAATGATACTCGACAACACTTCTTTTAGCCTGTTTGCTAATACTTTAGTTATTATCTTCATCAACACATTACACAGAGATATTGGACGCAAATCACCTACTATTTCAGGAGTATTTTTCTTCGGAATAAGAACCACTAATGCATCAATAAATAATAAAATAATTTATTTATAATTTTTTTGTTGAGAGGTGAAAATTTAGGGGTTATCGACAAATTCATTGTCAAAAGTAGACGAGTTATTTAGAGCCCGTTCGACAATCACGCTTAATTGTGGCTTAAAATAATTTTTAACTTTAAAATGAATAATGCATGTCTGTGCAAAAAGTCAGAAAATGAATTAAATTCAAAAGAAACATCACAAAGTCAGAAGTTGGTATGAGATATTTTTTTGAACAACTTATTTTATTTTAGTGATTTTATTTGATAAAAAATAATATTATCATTCAAATGTATTATTTATTAAATTTATTTTTATTTTTATATTTTAATAATTTATAAGTTACCCATAATACATAATTACTCAAACAAATAATTTTCATTTATTATTTTAAGCAACTTTAAGAGTAAGTCCAACAACTTACTTATTTGATTACCTAACTCAAAATTTAGGAAATCTAGTAAGTAAAACTATTTCAATGGCTAAACTAATAGGACATGTATCTCATTGCCTATTTCTTAATAATCACTAGCCATTAACTATTTCATTATTTCCTTGCTCTCTCTTTTCAAATTTATTATTATAATAATAATAAGGCATGAGTATAAGAATTGTTGTTGTTGGAGTTGATATGCGGGTAACCAGAAAATTCTTATTTTATTGTTTTAATAAAATATAAATTGGTATTTTTTTAAATTAAATTAATATGATAAATTATACTAGTATTTAATATTTAATTTAATTTAATTTAATATTTTAAGCTTTAATTAATAGTTATCTATACTATTGATAATAGGTAAAACTAATATAATTATAAATAAATTAGATCACAATATGCAAATCTATTATCTATATTATGGGCCAACATGGCTTTCTATGCCATTTAGTAAATTACTTATATACCCCTATAATGTATAAATATATTAAAAATATTGTTACTAGCAAGAATTGAACCCATGACCTTTGGATGCAAATGTATTTTATTTTACCACCTCAACCACCATGCTAGGAGCCCATTTGATAAAATTTTGAAGCTCATTTACCCCATACTTAAATAACTCTTAATATGTGTATGTTATTTAAACTTTATTTTAAAACTCATATTATGGGCCAACATGGCTTTCTATGCCATTTAGTAAATTACTTATATACCCCTATAATGTATAAATATATTAAACATATTGTTATAAGCAAGAATTGAACCCATGACCTTTGGATGCAAATGTATTTTATGTTACCACCTCAACCATCATGATAGGAGCCCATTTGATAAAATTTTGAAGCTCATTTACCCCATACTTAAATAACTCTTAATATGTGTATGTTATTTAAACTTTATTTTAAAACTCATCCATCCATCCGGTATATATTATATTATATTACATATATTAAAGGCCAACAAGCCCTTTTAAGACTATTTAGTAATTTACTAATTCGCTCTTTCATCATATTAATATGAAAAAAATGAATTATATTCACATCTCCTACACCAAAGAAATTTTGAGAACCATTTTATGAATCATTGGAGCATCTCCAATGGAGTTAGCTAAAATGGTTGGTTAAAATAATATAAATTAATATTTGGGTAAAATTTACTGAATCTGTAAGGCGTTGTACTCCAATGGGTTGATTATAATGGTTGGATATATTTTGAAAATAGTATATTTATAATTTTAAACAATACTTTTTCATTGAAAAATAATTTATAGCCCATTTTGATAAAATTTTGAAGCTCATTTACCTCATACTTAAATAACTCTTAATATGTGTATGTTATTTAAACTTTATTTTAAAACTCATCCATCCATCCGGTATATATTATATTATATTACATATATTAAAGGCCAACAAGCCCTTTTAAGAGTATTTAGTAATTAACTAATTCGCTCTTTCATCATATTAATATTAAAAAAATGAATTATATTCACATCTCCTACACCAAAGAAATTTTGAGAACCATTTTATGAATCATTGGAGCATCTCCAATAGAGTTAGCTAAAATGGTTGGCTAAAATAATATAAAGTAATATTTGGGTAAAATTTACTGAATCTGTAAGGCGTTGTTGTACTCCAATGGGTTGATTATAATGGTTGGATATATTTTGAAAATAGTATATTTATAATTTTAAACAATACTTTTTTATTGAAAAATAATTTATATATATTAATATCAATGCTAGAGGTGCCGAAATTGGGTACAAGATAATGTGGAGTTGCTAATATGTCAATTTGAAATATTTTAATTTGTGAAAATGATGTAAATGACATTATACATTTATTTATAAATAATCAAATAATGAAACATGTCATTTTATATCTATTTTTATATCCAATTTAATACCTCTAGCATTATTTTTAATACTAACACTAGCTAATTTTTGTGTTGCCTCCATAATTTTTAATTTCACACAAAAAAAATATTAAAAAGGATATTGAAAATTTCGGGCGGTGCAAATCAAAGCTGCAGCTGAAAAGAAAAAGAAAGAAAAAAGCAACGGAGAGAAAAAGTAGGTAGAGAAAGTCTCTACATATCTGTAAGACTTGGCCAAATATGGCCAACCATATCTTGATGGCTATAATTTTGAACAACAACAGTCAGTGGTTGGAGTGACCATATTCATAGAGGTTGGTTATAAATCACACTGTTTAGTTGCCAGTTGTACTTTTAACCTAAGGGTTAAGTAAGGTTGGAGATGCTCTTAACTACATACACCAATAACTCATTGTTATAATGTTTTACATTTTTATTTTCATATATATTACATATATATATTATAGGCCAACAAGTCATT
Organism: Heracleum sosnowskyi; assembly: GCA_030848705.1. Classification (NCBI taxonomy): domain Eukaryota; kingdom Viridiplantae; phylum Streptophyta; class Magnoliopsida; order Apiales; family Apiaceae; genus Heracleum; species Heracleum sosnowskyi. The sequence goes on along the minus strand of CM061241.1, from coordinate 64,438,531 downwards.
TCCAGACTATTTAGTAATTTACTAATTCACACTTCCATCATATTAATATTAAAAAAATGAATTATATTCAATGTAAAAATTGGAGGACCAATTAAACTTGAGCTCGAGTTCAAGCTTGACATAATTTTTTTATCGAGTTTGAACTCGAGTCCGGCAGTGTTCGGCTCGATTACACCCCCACTCTCACTGCTATTAGGAAAAATATTTTTATAGTCTATAAAAAGATAATTTAAGGGGCAAAAAATTATTGTAGATGAGATTTGGAATTCATATTAGTTATTAGATGAATATTTAGATAAAACACATAATTAGTTCAAAAATATTTATTAAAAAATAGAATATGGATACTATATTAAAAATAATTTAAAACGTCTCACTGTATTATTCAAGTATGCTACTTAGTAGATGATATATCACAATGAACATGAATACAAACCAAAATTTTAGCTAATTTTAATATGAACTAGAAGAATATTAAATCACTGTCACATGACCACTACCACGCCACCACCACTAACCACGTGAACACCACCACTTACACAACCAAAATTACCATCATCAAAGCAAGTCACTAGAAATTCAACTAAAATTATCAAAATTTAAACGTAAATCACTAAAAAATTTGAACGCAAATAACAAGAATATTCCAAATTTGGAATTGTGTAAATGTTCGAAGTTGTTGGTAATAGTGTTGACGGTAGTAAAGTGAGTGAAAATGACATCGATCGGTAAACTTAGATATGTTGAGAGAAGGATGAATGAATTACTGGAGGTGTGGTCAGGAATGAGACTGGAATTTGCGACAAACATGTTCATAAGTTACTTTCGGAGTGGTGGTCGATTTGGTGACAACAAAAGATTGTAGAGTGATTATGGTTTATTATACACACAATTTCTCTCTCTCGCCCACTCACACACATTATATATATATATATGTGTGTGTGCCAAATATGTGTGTGTGTGTTAGGTCCTGATATGTTTGTAGAAGGGGGGTTGAATACAAACAGTACCGTTTAATCAAATTTGTATTGTTGAATTTAACAATTACAATACCAAATTTAATGCGGAATAAAATGAAACAAGATTCAAGTTAAATAAAACTCTATTGAACTTGAAGGGTGTTACAAATCAGTGTACAGATTACAAGGTTCTTGTTAAAACAAATCTAGAATAAATTCGACATGAATTTATCTATATTTGTAATAAAAGGATCGAATACTAAAAAGTAGTTCGATAGTAATTCTAGGGATTATGATCCGCTAGATTGTCAAAGCAGTACAAGTAATTGAATTCTAGTTGATTGAATGTAACTTTGCTGGCTAGAATTTATTACAAGAATTGTATTGAATGCTTCTGGTTGGCTCGAGTTAAATGGCAGAAGTAAAGAGATGATACTTTGTTCTTGCTTCTGTCTGTTTTTTGTTAATTGTAATACCCTGCCTTGTTTGATCATACACTAGTATTTAAACAAGTCAACAGAGTATAATTCCCACGCGCCAAAACCTTTTCCATTTAAATCGATTTATACTAATAGTACTAACCATTTATACCTGGTAGTACTATCGGTAGGACTATCAGTTTGAACTGGTAGTACTATCGGTAGTACTAACACAGATAGTACTACTAGTACAAATCTGATAGTACTACTAGTATAAATAGAATTAGGATAAAACAGATTTAATAAATTCTACATTTAATTGATTTAACAAATGAATTAATTCTATTAGAATTAATTCACTGATTAAATAAATTAAATAAATGACTCAAATAAATTCATAAATAAATTAATTCTAGAGAATTAATTTATATACTAAATTACTTAAGACTAGATTGATTAATTTAATATATGAATTAAATTAATTCATAGATTAAATTAATTATCTTATAGAATAATATTAAAAGAGAATTAAACTAATTCTCAGAACCACTAAAATTGATGACGAACTTCCACTGGCTGACGTTGACACTCCATGTACTGTCTGGTTCATGAGTGACTAACTTTAGTGACTGTTCTTCATACTTGACTTTAAGCTGTGATTCTTTTCTCCTTTTATTTAAACAAAGGACTATAACCTGTACTTTTTCCCGTCACACTTCTGAAATCTCTGTCACTTTTAAATAGTTCCACTTTCTTGAATACTTCACTGAGGCTTGAACAATAAATTGAACTTCTTTCAATGTAGAATAACTTCAAGTCTGTAGATGACTTTAATCTTCATTCTTTGACAGATATAATCTTCTGAGATTCCTGTGACATTTGATTTTTATTATTTACCTTTACATCTTGGTTAAAGTTGAGTAGAATCCTCGGTGTTTACAAATAGGCCTAGACATATGCCTTTCAATCTCCCCCTATTTGTTTGTTAGACAATAACAACCAAATACTCTAGAGGATAACTCAACTAAAACAAGAAAATATAAGACTTTTAAGAGCCAAGCAAATAATAAAAAGTTCTGGATTAAATATAACAATTTCCAGATTCAAACAATAAAGATAAATACAAGATAGATGTTCCTCAAGTCTGAACAAATGATAAATTTCCCTATCTTGATTTACCTAGCTCTAAACATTTAACATTTACAAATTGAGCTAACTACATCATGCCTTAAGTCTCTAATTTCACCTTCTTCAGCTTCTTGCAAGGTGACTAGAAGATCTTTGTCAAGGACACGATCACTTTCAGAAACCACACCACTTGGCATTACTGGTTGAGTGGTGATCTTCTTCAATCTATTCTTCATCTGAGCATACCTTGGAATTTTCTCCGTGCAGTAGTCTGAAATTATATCAGCAACTTCAGACTTCTCTACAGAAGCAAACCCAGAAGTTCTAAGAAGATTCTCCAACTTCACCAGTTGCATAGCAGTCTGTAGCTTCATGGAATCAGGATCCAGCCTTACAGTCTCCAAAGTTGTACCTCGGTAGATTTTGACTTCATAAGGAAAATGTACAACTTGAGGGATGGCCTTCATAGCAGAGTCTCTCAGCCGGTCATAAAGAAGCTCGTTCAAGCAAGAAGATCTCTTTACCTTACTCATTAGAATCCACAATTCAGAGAAAGATCTTCTTTGGAGTAGTTCAAGAGAGACGGTGAATGATCCTTCAAGAGCACTTGAGACATAAATGTACAGTTCTTGCCTCACTTGATCAAATGCAGACGTAATCCTTAGAATATCTTCCTTCAATGCCTTCATATATAATGAGTTGTCTGGATTAACAGTTCTGATCTTCTCAAGCAGCTTCAGAAAAGTAGCATCATTGTTTGTGCCTCTCTGAGGGATATCAAACATCTCCCTTGCTTTATCCCAATTGCTTCATTGCTTCATCCTCACATCCAATCTCCTTTCTTTGACATGAATACTATGAAGACGTTGTTTGTCTTCATGTTCAGCCTTTTGAATCTTTAGTTTCTGAGATATGATGTCGGAGACCTTAGCATTCTCATCCTCCTTTCTCCTTAGCGCTGCTTGCTGTTTCTTCAACTCCTTCTGAAACAAAGGGTCAGGTGTATATAATTCAGCTTCATCTTCCCAATCATCAAAGTTGGCTGCCTCCTCAACCTCCTCCTCACCAAAAGCTTCTTCAGGCATGGTCTTCTCCAGATCACCAGATGTGTCAAATTGGAAGTCATCCTGTTCACCATGGTAGTAGTAGGCATCATCAAAAGCAGACTCCTCCATTGATTGTTTACATTTCCCCTTATCATTTCCAGAAGCTCCTCCAGCTTCTCTGTTTCCTCCTTCTTTCTCCTTCTCCCCCTTAGTTGAGGAATCCTCTACAGTTTGAGCTTTGGAAGCCCTAGGATTCACCTCAGATGTTCTCCTTATATCTCCTCCTTCTCTCCTTTCTTCCCTATCTCCTCCTTGATCAGCATCATCATCTCCCTCAAAGAATGTTCTTTGTTCAACTGTAGGTTGATGTGACTTCTTTATCATATCGTACAGATGCTTCATCCCTTCGTTCAGATGCTCCATTCCACCTTCAATTTTAGAGAATCTTTGATCATTAAACCATTGATTTTCATGAACAGTTTGCTGAATAAAATCCACTTGAGCAGTAATGGCAGCAAACTGATCAACATTTGACGTTGTAAGATCAGAGACGTCCGAAGCCAAAAGTACTTGAGATTGCTGAACAACATTGATCTTTGGTAGGAGAGTAGTCTTCAAGCTTTCAATATCATCTTTGATCAAACCCAGCTGATTTGTTACAGAGGTGGAAGAAGAAGACCGTTCAACCACTTGTGCTTTAAGAATTTCCTTCTCAGCCTGGGTTTCTTGCAGTTGTTTCTGTAGAGCAGCTATCTGAGCTAACAAATAAGCAGTGTTTGTGTCAGTGTGTGCACTCACTTCAATTTCTCTCAGTGGTGTTTCACTCAACTCACGTGCTTGTGTATCACTCTCTGTTTGATTTTGATCTCTAATCACTAGTTGTCTTTCCAAGTTATCAGATTGAGTACCTGCAATAGAAATCACCCTAGCCCCTTCAAGAGAGGTCAGTGGTGGTGCAATGGGAGTTTGCAAATCCCGATCCCTGATTGAGTCTGTCAAAATATTTGACATTGTATACTGAATTGCTTCAGGGACAGACTCATCAGGTTGCCTTTCACTTTCTCCAGTAAAAACTGCGAGTGAAAAATCCCTTAAGGGAGCCAGAGATGTTCCCTCTGGGAGGGGAGAAAATGATTCTATGGTGGCAAAGAATCAGATTTTCCCTCTTATGCCTGTGAAGGCACTTCTACCGTGACAATGGTAGGCACTGTTTCAGATCCTAAGTGCTCTCCTAACAACGTGTCCTGAGTTTCTTCTATTTGGATGTCTTCTCCCATTGTGAGTAATGGGAGAGTGCTTGACTCATTACAGGTTGCCAGGGCCCGATGGCGAATTTCAATAGATTCATCCTGTTGAAAGGATGTCTCAAGAGACTGTTCAATGGCCATTTCAAAGTCCATATCCTGTTGGGAGGACATGGATGGGCTTACAGATGTCTCTCTATAGGTTTTTCTTTTCTTTAGTGGTGGAGACAGAGCTGTGGGTGCACTCAGTGTTTGTTCACTACTAGACCTTTGTCTTATTAAAGAAGCAGTTTCAGGTTGAGAGGTTAAAGGATTAGACACAGTGTTTGGCTCTCTGACCTGGGTTAGAGATTGTGGTTCTACAACCTCTTGGTCTGTCCTATCAACCACTTGGGCTTCAACAAAGGTGCCAGATGATCCAGAGATAGGATGTATTACCTGTATTGGCAGTTCCTCTGAAGTTCCAGCTGCAATGACTAGTTGTTGATCAGGAACAAAAGGTTCAAAGGTAGGTAGATGAATGAACTGAACCATGAATGGACTTACAACCACTGGTGTTATGTTCAATTTTTGAGAAGTGTGGAGTCTTTGATAGAACTTACTAGCAGTAGTAGGAGAAGGAACAAATACAGCATTTAAAAACAACTCCTTGTGAGCATCAGATAGCACATGATTGATTAAGATAGTGAGAAATCTAGGATAGAAACACCTGACTTTTCTACCACTATCATGATCAATCCTGGCATTAGATACTCTCCTAACTATAAGACTCCAGATAAGATGACCAATGTTAAGTCTAACATTAAACACAATAGCATAAGCAATGTACTACAACAAAGATGGAATATTTTGAAAGTTGCTTTTAGTACAATTGCTGAAAACCTTAGCTAAAGTATCAAATAAGACATCCCATTCACAGACTAAATTAGCTTTACTGAGTTTGGGCAACTCCAAAGGACCTTGATAATGAATTCTGTTGAAAAACTGAATTAATTCAATATCAGAAGGAGTCCTATCAAAGTTGTCCCTAGGAAGCTGAAAGACTTCACAAAACAATCCCTCAGTAATAGTGTACTGTGTGTGCTCAATTGTGAAAGATATAGAATTCAAATCATCAGAAATTACAGCACTAGAACACAATAATCTCAGTGGTTCAATCTTTAAATCAGCAGATAAACATATAGCACGACTAACACAATACTGCGAATTTAAAAACTGAATCCAAGGTCGAAAACGATCAACCGGGCATTTCACAGGATCAAAATACCCAATGTAATTGTTTTTAACAACCTCAAAATTCTGAGCCATAATTTACTAAGTAAGAATTAACAAAGAAAAACAAAAACTTAAATAATTATGAATAATTCGAATTTAAGGATTTTAAGATTAATTAAAAATTAATTAAAAAATCCAAATTTTCAAAGTTCTCCAAAAATTATCAAATTTTAGTATGTTAATCCTTGACACAAACCACACACTGTACTATTTTTAGAACTCAAAAACACCTCCTTAATCACTAAAAATGAAGAGAAAAACCCTTAAAATTCAAAAAACTCAAAAACTTAAATCTTGATGAAACCTTGATTTTAAGATCTTGAATTAAAGGTCTTGAATAGATCTGTTCAGTGATGGTTTTAGATTCTAAAAAGAGCAAGAAACGAATCTGGAAATTGAAAAAGAAAAGGACAGCACTTCGTTTCTTGAAGAGTAAAAGAGAAAGAATTATAAACAGTTATGTAAAAACATGAACTCGCAGTAGTACTCAGTAAAAACGTAAAAAAAAAACTGTATATATATAACCCTGTTAGTACTATGGTAAAAACACGGTAGTACTATGGCAATTAAACAGAAAAAGAATAAAAAGAAATGAAAAACGCGGTAGTACTATCTAAAAAGAACTGGTAGTACTATGAAAATAGAACTAGAAGTACTAAGAATTAAAAACAAAAAAATAAATAAAAAAGCTAGCAGTACTACTAAAAGAACTGGTAGTACTATCAAGGGATAGTACTACCGATAGTACTACTAGTATAAAACTAGTAATACTAACGAAAATCAGAAAAATAAAATAGAAAAACTGTTCTAAATAAAAAGAAAATGCTGACAATTACTGAAACTTTACAGAATATGAATAAAAATGCATGAAAAATTTATACAATTCTAGAAAAATTCACAGAAAATTCCATAAATCCTAGAAAAATATGCAGAAAATTATAGAAGTGCATTAAATTAATATAAACTTGCAGAAATATCTAAACACCAATATTTACAATCTGAAAAACACCTAAATAATTCTAAATAAATATATTTTCAATAAAAATACATTTCTCCACTTAAAAAAAATGAGAAAAATATTTTTAAAGAAAATAAATTATTCAGAGCTATTTAAATTTACAAGCATGTATTATTAAATGAGAATTGACAGTAAATATCAGTTAAATGACAAGAGAAAATGAATTTTTGAAAGAACAAACATGACAAAGATATTGTTAATCACTAAGACTGTTTAACATACCCAATTTACCAACTAACTTGATAAATGTGGATTCGTCAACAGATTTAGTGAATATATCTGCAGTCTGTTCTTCTGTGGGTACAAAGTGTAATTCCACAGTTCCATTCATGACATGCTCTCTGATAAAATGATACCGGATATCAATGTGCTTTGTTCTCGAGTGCTGCACAGGGTTGTTGGAGATTGCTATGGCACTTGTATTATCACACAAAATGGGAATTTTGTTTAATGCAAAGCCATAGTCCTTTAATTGATTCATAATCCATAAGATCTGAGCACAACAGCTTTCAGCAGCAATATATTCAGCTTCTGCTGTAGAATTGGAAAATGTTTGTTGTTTCTTGCTATACCAGGAAATCAATCTACCTCCTAGGAATTGACAACTCCCAGAGCTACTCTTTCTATCCACAACACTACCTGCATAATCAGAATCTGTATATCCAACAAGGTTAAAACCAGAATCTTTAGAGTACCAGATACCTAGATTAGGTGTACCCTTAAGATATCTCAAGATTCTTTTCACAGCAACGAGATGTACATCTCTAGGGTCCGCTTGGAACCTTGCACACAAGCATGTAGCATACATAATATCTGGTATACTTGCAGTAAGATAGAGTAAGGAGCCAATCATACCTCTGTAGCTTGTAACATCTACCTTGATAGAATTGTCAGAAGCTCCAAGTTTGATGGTTGTTGAAGATGGAGTCCTTGCTGATGCTGAATCCTCCATGTGATACTTCTTGAGGAGTTCTTTGAGATACTTGGATTGACAAATAAATATACCATTTGACCTTTGACTTACTTGCAATCCAAGAAAGAACTTCAGCTCACCCATCATACTCATTTCAAACTTACTCTGCATTAGCTTAGCAAATCTTTTACAGATATCATCATTAGTAGACCCAAATATGATGTCATCCACATAGACTTGGACTAATATCATATCACTTTTGTGTTTCTTTGAAAAAAGAGTTTTGTCTATGATACCTCTAACAAAACCATTTTCTAAAAGAAAACCAGAGAGAGTGTCATACCATTTTCTTGGGGCTTGTTTGAGACCATAGATAGCCTTGAAGAGAAAGTACACAAAGTCCAGCAGCTCCTGATTTTCAAAGCCAGGGGGCTGTTCCACATAAACTTCTTCATCAAGCTCACCATTCAGGAATGCACTCTTAACATCCATTTGATAAACTTTAAAATTGGAATAAGCAGCAAATGCTAAGAACATCCTGATGACCTCAAGTCTAGCCACTGGTGCATAGGTTTCATCATAATCAATGCCTTCAGCTTGTGAATACCCTTGTGCAACCAGTCTTGCCTTGTTCCTTGTAACAATGCCATCCTCATCTAGCTTGTTCCTGTATACCCATCTTGTACCAACTACTTTCTTGTTCTTTGGCCTGGGTACCAGTTTCCAGACTTGCTGTTGTTCAAACTGATTGAGTTCATCTTGCATAGCAATCACCCAATATGGATCAGTAAGTGCTTCCTCAGTTTTCTTTGGCTCTATTTCAGATAGAAATGCTGAATAATGACATTCATTCTGAGTTGCACTTCTAGTTTTAACTCCAACACCTGGATCACCAATGATCAGCTCAAAAGGATGAGCCCTATTCCATACAGTCTGTCTTGGAAGATTTGATCTTGATGATTCGCCTTGAAATTCACTTTGATGTTGTGAGTGACTAGATGATCCTACATTTGCTCCCCCTGAGTTGTTGCTTGATTGCCTTGATGATTCTTCTCCAGTGTTGGTGGTATCTCCATTGTTACCAGTGTTTCCACCACCACCACCGTGATCATTATCATCATTGTTATTATCATTACCAGCAATAACTTCAGGTGAGGCTACATCATCTGATTCTGGCAAGTTATCAAACTTCAGCTTCTCAGATGAATCTTCTTTTTGGATATTAGGGAACTTAGTGTCATCAAAAGTAACATTGACAATTTCCTTTACTGTGTGACTGCCAACCAAGTGGACCCTGTAAGATCTTCTGGAATAACCAACAAAAATAGCTTCTTGTGCCTTGGCATCAAACTTGCCACGTTTAACATTATCATCTATAAGCACAAAGCATTTTGCTCCAAATACATGAAAGTACTTGACAATTGGTTTCTTGTTGTTCATGATCTCATACGGAGTCTTCATTAAGTCCTTGTTGATTAAAGTTCGATTCTGAGTATAACAAGCTGTATTCGCTACTTCAGCCCAAAAGTACGTTGGAAGTTTGGACTCACTTAACATAGTCCTAGCAGCTTCAATCAAAGTACGATTCTTTCTTTCCACTACTCCATTTTGTTGAGGAGTTCTAGGGGCAGAATACTGTCTTGTTATTCCTTTATCAGCACAAAAGTCATTTAGAATGGCATTCTTGAATTCAGTACCATTATCTGACCTTATGGCTCTAACAGGGAATCTAGAATCCAGCTCAATCAACTTTATATGGTCAATCACCAGGTGTGGGGTCTCATCCTTGGAATGTAGGAATAAAACCCATGTATATTTTGAATAGTCATCAACAATCACAAGTGCATATTGCTTCTTTGACATGGACATCACATTAACTGGACCAAACAAATCCATGTGCAGTAGCTGAAGTGGTTCAGTTATTGATGATGTGTCAGTGCCCTTGTGAGAAGCTTTCTTTGACTTTCCTTTCTGACATGCCTCACACGGTCCTTCCTGTGTAAATTCCATCTGAGGCAAACCTCTAACCAATTCCCTCTTGACTAAAGAGTTCATTGTTTTGAAGTTAAGGTGAGACATCTTCTTGTGCCATAGCCAACTTTCATCTGATGAAGCTTTAGCATAAAAACAATTAATTTCATCTTTGGATCCCGGGTGCAGATCAGCTATGAACAAGTCACCTTTCCTTACTCCTTGAAGAGCAGGCTTTCCATTCTTCTTGTGAAGGATCTGACACTTCTCTCTTTCAAAGGAAACAACATATCCTCTGTCACAGAAATGACTGATGCTGAGAAGATTGAACTTCAGACCTTCCACAAATGATACATCTTCAATGATAACATTTCCGTACTTCAAACAGCCATATCCTTTCGTAATACCCTTGTTGTTATCTCCAATGGTAACTACTGGGCCAGCTTTCACAACCAAATCTGATAGCAGGGCTCTATCTCCGGTCATATGCCTTGAACAACCACTATCAAGAATCCACATAACACGGTTTACCTGTTTAACTCCCTGCAATATCAAATTGATTAGTCCTTCCTCGGAACCCAAACTTGATTGGGTCCGGCATACTTAAAGAACTGGCCTTTGTCAGGCAAAACAATATTTTTAACTAAAACTACTTCAACCTCTTTCACAAAAGAGCGTTTCCATTTATAGCCAGCCTTAACACATTTCTGAGTAGGCTTAGGGATAAATGAATCCACTCTAGTCTTAGAAGGACTAGTAGTCTTAGCTTTAACATGCTTCTTATTATTAACATGTTGACGTGGAGCAGTCTTATCACTAGATACATGCTTACTATTAAAATAAGCATACATAACATTGAAAGCACAAGACATGCAATTAATCACACCACGTGCTTTATGAGAAGAATTACCAGAAGGCATGTTAGTTCTACAGTTGTTTTGATCCAACTTATGGATATCTGATTTAGTCTTTTTAGTTGTTGCAACTTTGACTGGAATATCAGATATACATTTTTTGGACTGTGCAACTTCCAAAGCAATATCTTCTTCACGAATCTCCTCAGCAATAATGATAGAGTATTCATTTAGAGGATCTGCCTCGGACTCTTTACAGAAGGGTGTTTCAATACCCTTAAGCACATATGGAATACCCCTTCCTTCAGTACTGACTCTACAAGGGGAATTAATGCCAAGCAATCCAATAGCCTCATTATAACCATAACCTATACTGACATGATTACCAATAGCTTGTTTATTGAGAATCTCTTTAGCCGTCTTACAAGAGTTGTAATAGGCATTAGCTTTAGTCTTAAGCTCACTATTCTCTTCCTTGAGAATGGTTTCCAGTTGAATATAACATTTAACCCTATTCTCAAGAAATGCTATTTTTTGAGTAAGTTCATCCTGATTAACATGCACTAGTTTTAATTCTTTTACCTCCTGTTCAAGAGCTGTGTTCAAAAGAATTATTCTATCATTTTCGGTGCGTGCACAAGAAAGAGTACCACCAAGATGACGAATCATTTCAGTGTCAGTGAACTTTACCTCTGACATGTATGCAGATGAAGTGCTTTCCTCTTTAGCCACTAAAGCAAGATTCCCAATCTCACCTGCTTCTTCATCACTGTCAGTGTCATCCCAACTCTTACCTTCAGCAACATAGGCTTTCCCAATCTTGTTCTTCTTGCTAGAATCAAATGTGTTTCTTGTCACTTGCTTTGGCTTTCTGCATTCAGTAGCAAAGTGACCCAACTCATTGCAATTGTAGCATCTGATTGTGCTCCTATCCACAGTTCCAGTTTTGTAGCCACCCCTTGTGCTACTTGAAGAGGAAGATCCACCTCTCTGAAATCTGGGCCTGAACTTAAGATTGAGATTCCTCTTGAATCTGAACTTCCCAAACTTCCTGACTATCAAAGCCAAATCACCATCTTCCAGCTGATCAAGTTCCTCTACAGAATAGAAGTCACCACCAGATTGATCAATGGATGTTAATCCATATTCAGCATCAATAACATTCATGTTAGAACTGGAAGGTTGAACAACCTTCACTTCCAGTTTCCGTGGGACTTTAGTAGCCAATGCAGTAGAAGTACTAACTATCCTCCCAGTTCCATATAACTCATCCTGTTGAATCTGCTCCCGCTCATAGGTCTTCAGAACACCATACAGTCTTTCCAAAGCAATCTCTCCCAGATCTCTTGCTTCTCTAATGGCAGATATTCTGTGTTCCAAATGACGTGGAAGTGTAAGTAGGAACTTCTTGTTAATTTCCTTGATAGTGTAGCGCTTCCCATTAAGATTCAGATCATTGATTAATTTGTTGTATCTCTCAAAAACCTCAGAGATACCTTCACCAGGGTTTGATCTGAAATGCTCATATTGAGAGGTGAGAATTTCCAGCTTATTCTCTCTAACTTCCTCTGTCCCCTCATTGATTATCTCTATGGTTTCCCAAATGTGTTTGGCAGTATCATAGTTTAGGACATGATTATGCATGATAGGATCAAGACAATCAACAAGGATCAACTGAAGACAGACATCCAAGGTCACATCCTCTTTTTCACCAGGAGTGAAATCCTTGGGATCCTTAGGGTACATCCTAGCAGCCCTAGGAACAATCTGATTCTCTATAACTTCTCCCTCAATAATCATAGGGACTTTGGGACCATTCTTCAGCACATCAAAGTATTTAGGATTAGCAAATTTAAGAAATAGGAGCATTTTCTTCTTCCACATAGAATAATGCTCCTTGCTGAACATTGGAATTTTGACTGCACCCACTTTCTGTGTAGTAGACATCTTTTGAGATTTTTAGGAATAATAAAAATTTCAGAGTTTAAGAAAAAAATCTCAAAACAATTGGATCTTTGATTTGTATATCAATCAAAAGGCTCTGATGCCAATTGTTAGGTCCTGATATGTTTGTAGAAGGGGGGTTGAATACAAACAGTACCGTTTAATCAAATTTGTATTGTTGAATTTAACAATTACAATACCAAATTTAATGCGGAATAAAATGAAACAAGATTCAAGTTAAATAAAACTCTATTGAACTTGAAGGGTGTTACAAATCAGTGTACAGATTACAAGGTTCTTGTTAAAACAAATCTAGAATAAATTCGATATGAATTTATCTATATTTGTAATAAAAGGACCGAATACTAAAAAGTAGTTCGATAGTAATTCTAGGGATTATGATCCGCTAGATTGTCAAAGCAGTACAAGTAATTGAATTCTAGTTGATTGAATGTAACTTTGCTGGCTAGAATTTATTACAAGAATTGTATTGAATGCTTCTGGTTGGCTCGAGTTAAATGGCAGAAGTAAAGAGATGATACTTTGTTCTTGCTTCTGTCTGTTTTTTGTTAATTGTAATACCCTGCCTTGTTTGATCATACACTAGTATTTAAACAAGTCAACAGAGTATAATTCCCACGCGCCAAAACCTTTTCCATTTAAATCGATTTATACTAATAGTACTAACCATTTATACCTGGTAGTACTATCGGTAGGACTATCAGTTTGAACTGTTAGTACTATCGGTAGTACTAACACAGATAGTACTACTAGTACAAATCTGATAGTACTACTAGTATAAATAGAATTAGGATAAAACAGATTTAATAAATTCTACATTTAATTGATTTAACAAATGAATTAATTCTATTAGAATTAATTCACTGATTAAATAAATTAAATAAATGACTCAAATAAATTCATAAATAAATTAATTCTAGAGAATTAATTTATATACTAAATTACTTAAGGCTAGATTGATTAATTCATAGATTAAATTAATTATCTTATAGAATAATATTAAAAGAGAATTAAACTAATTCTTAGAACCACTAAAATTGATGACGAACTTCCACTGGCTGACGTTGACACTCCATGTACTGTCTGGTTCATGAGTGACTAACTTTAGTGACTGTTCTTCATACTTGACTTTAAGCTGTGATTCTTTTCTCCTTTTATTTAAACAAAGGACTGTAACCTGTACTTTTTCCCGTCACACTTCTGAAATCTCTGTCACTTTTAAATAGTTCCACTTCCTTGAATACTTCACCGAGGCTTGAACAATAAATTGAACTTCTTTCAATGTAGAATAACTTCAAGTCTGTAGATGACTTTAATCTTCATTCTTTGACAGATATAATCTTCTGAGATTCCTGTGACATTTGATTTTTATTATTTACCTTTACATCTTGGTTAAAGTTGAGTAGAATCCTCGGTGTTTACAAATAGGCCTAGACATATGCCTTTCAGTGTATCATGAATGATGATGACAAATGGAATGAGATGGTGATAACAGCGGTGTAAAGTAAGTGATGGTGTGTAAGGTCGCCGATAATGAAAGGGGCATAAGAGTGAATATGGGTGATGATTGAGATGTAAATTAGATTTGAATGTGTGACCATAATTAGTTTTCGCTTCTTATTTATGTAAATTATCTTATTTAGCACTTCTTTATATATAAACACGTGAGTCTACTGACTTATGATTAGACTTTTAAATTACATATTTTTTAATCATTCCAAGTTATTTTTTTAAATGACTAGATGTGATTCTATTGTTACGATCATATATGAAATTCAAGTAAGAAATTTGAGTTATTGCCAATGTCCATAAAAAATACCACATTAACGACGTATAGTATTTCAAAAATTATAAATCGTTTATATAATAAAATCAAAACAACAACATTTTATGAATTTAATTGGTGCCCGTGCTTTGCACGGGCTATCATGCTAGTTTTACATTAATGATGTAACACCCCCATCTATAATTAAATAAGGGACTACTTATTAAATCATAAACCTGCAAACAGAGCACTAAATAATTTCTAAATAATGCTTAAATAAGTCTAATAATCTCCATCATAATATTTATCCTCCAAAATAGTTCAAACCGATAAATACGAAAAATCCAAAATCTCAAATGAACAATAAAGTCTAATAATGCTAGAAATAAGCAAATCCTAATAAATGGAATAAAAGGTGTTCTCCATCACACAGTCCCAGATCCCCCTAAGCACCTGCCAGAAAAAGAATACGGCATGAGCCAATTGCCCAGTACGGATTTGGAATACAGTTTATAAAACAAAAAAAAAAACAGATATTCATATTTGACAGTTTGTAATAAAAATAATTAATTGAAAACAAGTATGGCTGAAGCAACGAAGGGTTAGGATATTTCATACCGAGATCAGAATAGAACAGATACAAATACACACATTATAAGGTACCTAATGTGTGCAACAAATCGGATAACGTATATGGCATATACAACGTCACCGTCAAATCAAATCAAATCACAAATCACAAACTCTAGGTGCACCCACGTATCCTGAAACAAATATCAAAATGCGCAAAGCTCCTCCTAAGAGCTAACAAAACAGAAGGATACGCCATGGCCAATCACACCGCCATGGAAGTGTCATGTCACTGGTGCCGCAGTGACATGGTTGTAGTACCCCTACAGCTGGTTAACTCGGTATACCCTATATCACTAAGGGTTCAAATATAATACTTCGCAAAACATTTTAAAATCTCACATAACAGATATTCTCAATATTTCCAACAGATATAAAATATACGCAATATCAAAAAATCACAGAAATAAATATTTAAGTATTTCGAAATAGATTTAAATATACTTTTCATAATCAAAACAATTTTCATATTCAAAATGATTCAAAATCAAACGAACAAATTTGAGATCAAAACAGATTTAATTTAAATATTTTTAAGAGGAGTAGCGCTGAATAAAAGAGTAGAGAATTCGTACCTCGAAAATAGCAATTACGAATACTAACGAAATCCACAAATGATCCGCTAAACTCTCGGCCCCCGATCTAAATTAGAAAATATAATTTATTATTAATAGACATTTTTTTAATCATTAAATTTAATTTTACTATCAATACGCTAATTACCTACTGTTAGAAATGAATACCACTAGAAACTAGACAGAGGGGGGGTGAATGGATAGTTTGATATATTTTTCGATTCTTGATAACTAAGTAAACAACTGTATGTGATTATGATATGTAATATGCAGAAAGTAAATAACACACACAATCACTTTAATCTACTTTGTATAAGCAAATTAAATACTACAGCTTTCCAGGAAATTCACAATCGAATTTCTGGCTTCTAAACAAGAACAGTTTGAACTTGCTTGCTTACAGAGAAAAGAGCTTAGCAAATAACTATGTGTATCTCTCTTCCTCTTTACTGTTGTGTGTGCACGATATATATATTCACCTATACAAACTAGGCACACACAATATTACACAGCTACCCCTTCTGAAGGTCCAACTTGTCCTGCCATAAGAAGTTCACTGTGTCAGGAAGGACCACCTGCTTTTCGGAGTCTTTCCCGTTTCTGTAGCTGCTTGTCTCTTATCTTTCTCTCCAAGTTTAGCTGTAGATTTGCCATCTGTTCTTTGGACCACCTTGCCAGAACAAATGCTTCAGTATTTGTCTCCTTTGATTCTTGGTTCTGTACCTTGATTTGTCTTGTTATAAACGGCTAAGTGTTGATATCGTGAACTCCACTTTATCCCTGACTTCGCGATCTCCCTTGTGAGGACTACGCGATATAGCCTTTGAAGACTTTGCGACATAGGTCATTTGATGACTATGCGACATAGGTCATTTGATGACTATGCGACATAGGTCATTTGATGACTATGCGACATAGGGCTTCTGAGGACTTCACGATCTAGGCTCTTTTGACTTTGCTGACTTCAACACTTCACGACATGTGTCTTGAGGACTTCTCGACATAGTACAAAATGGACTATGCGATATAGCACTTCACGACATGGATATTGGTGACTTCACGACATAGCTTTCTTTTGACTTTGCTATATAATGCCTTAGACAAATTTCTGCAACTTATTTCTTCATGGCCTTATTCAACTCTATCCTGCTGCATGAACACTTCTGAACTTCTACCAGGATAATTATTCAATGGCCTATATACAATCTAGACGCAAGAAACTTTACTAAGCTCATTATAAATTTGAGCATACATGATCAAGCTAATGTTCATGAGAACAAGACAAGTACATTTAGAGACCTATACTATATCCCAGTGATAGAAATCACTAGGTCATGCAATGTGACATAGTCACATAGTGTAGGCTTGTTAATAATGGTATTCAGACATGTCTTGAGCCTAACAATCTCCCCCAAATTGTGAGTAAGATCCTTAGGCACAATTTCATGTCTGATAACAAGCCTAACTTACATAAAAGGAAATTTAGTAACAGAGAGGACAATTCATGAACCTTGAGATCAGAAATTTGATTACATAGAAAAATTGAAAGCTTACAGATTACTTTTGTTGCTCAACAGCTTCAGCTTCCAATTGCTTCTCTAGCAAATCATCATATATCTTCTTTTTCCTTATCTCTTCTTTTCTCTTCAAGTCTATGATGGCTTCTTGAAGTTCTTCTCTTGCAATCAGTTCTTCAATGAGAGGTGAGCCTTCCAAGTCATCAATTGCAGCCTTGAGTGCACTTTCTACATAGGAATCAAGAAACTCCATCCTTATTTTGCTTTGACCTCCATGTGAGTTTTTGTACTCCACAATGTAAGGATCTTGCTTGACCCTGCACAACCCTTTCTGCCTTAGCTCTTTAGCCCTCTCCTCCATCTCAGCCATTTCTTTTTCTCTCTGTATCTTCTTCTCTTCATTCTCTTTCCTCATGTCTTCTTCATAATCAGCATGCAGTTTCAAGAACCTGGCAATATCTATCTTCCATGTCCTTTCTTCTTTTTCTTCAAAATTTAGTAAAGCATTTATCCTTTCAAGCTCATACTTATAGAAGTATTGCCAGCCTCCTTGCTTCATTATCCTTTCTCTTCCATCAGTGTACTTGATCTCTAGATGATCTAGCTTCACCTTTACTTCAAAGATTCTTTGAGCTCTCAAAAATGCTAGGGCATCTTCATCATAGTCTTCATCAAGTGGAAACACATGGATGCCAACAACATTTGTGAGTTTTCCAGTTTTCTTTGTTATCCTTATTCTTTTGGGTACACTCTTGATCTTCATATGCCTCACAAGAGGTACCTTTCTGGAACAAGGTGACTTTGTCTTTACTGCCACATCATTTGGAAGTAGCTTCATTCCTTTGCCCTTAATCCACTGCAACACTCCACTGGCTGTGACCTTGTGGATGTGTTTTCTTGATTTTTCTTTTGTGGCTTCACCCTTCTTCTGTGGCAACTCAGGTTCAGAAGTCTTAGATACTGATTTTGGAGGATCATTACTAACAGTACTCACCCTAGACTCAGAGTCTTGTGTTTTGGTTAAAGTACTGCCAGCAATGTCCTTGACTTGCTGAATTCCACTCCTAGTTCTCTTCACTGTCTCCTTTGCCCCCTTTGTGTCATCACCAGCATCTTTAGATTTCTTGGAAGATTTGCTCCTGCTGCTGTCACTTGGTCCATCCTTATCACTCCTTGAATGCGATCTCCTCCTGTAGGTTTTCTCCTCATCATCATCCTCCCCATCCTTCTTCATGTTCTTTTCTTTGATAGATTCTGGCAGAACACCATGAATCAGAAAAGATTGTAGAATGTTAATCATCTCTAATTCCTCTGTTGTCTTGACTCCTTTCTTTGCTCTCAGCATTTGCAGCACCTGATTGATCTTTGTATTATTCTTCATTTGCAGATCTTTGGGAATGACTAGTTGGTCAATACTTCTGACTTTGGATAGACTTTGAAAAATTACTGTCCTTGGCTTGGGTATGACCTCAGGCAGTCTTTGATTTTGGTCCATCTCCAAGTCATTATAAAGACTTTCATTGTTAGCCCCACTCTTTTCAATCAACTCCAGAATTATTGACACTTCAGTAAACCTCAGTTTCTCTAGAGTTTGAAATGCTAAGTGCCACAAGCAGTTGTCCTTGCACACCATGATTATTTCTCTCAGATAAACATCCCTAATTTTCTTTACTGCAACTGTGAAGTACTTGATACTTTCCCTGAGCTTCTTTCTGTACACTTGTGCATCTCCTTGAGCATTCTTGTAGGTGGCTTTCAGAAACTCCAGGAATGCCTCATCATGATAGATGTTAGAGTTGGCAACTTCCTGTAGCTTGGCCTCGGTGATAAGTGTAGCTTGGGTAGGTTTAGCAATTGGAGTAGGTATAGCAGGTTGAGGGGTTGAGATGTCTTTAGGCATTGTGGATGGATAGAATGTTGTGGAGACTGTGCTTTTCTGACCTTGTGCATTGATGACTTCTACAGGGGGAAGATTGATTGGCTTTATTGTCTCTTCAATGAGCTTGCCCTTAAGTTTTGACTGCTTGGCAGGTGCTCCCCCTTTCTTTTTCACATTGACCTCCTTTCCTTTCTCCCCCTTAGGCTTGGGATCAGACAAAATGTCTTGAGCTTCCCCAGGAATAGGCAGGTGCATGGATCTCATCATGGAAGTCATCATTTGTTGCTGTACCAGCAAAATGTTTGTTGTGGTGGTGCTTTGATCATCTAGTTTGGCATTGAGGTGGCTTAGAGATGTAGATAGCATTCTGTTTTCATCCTTGAGAGAGGCCACTTCGCGTTCTAAGCCATCCACCTTGGAGAATAATTGTTGAGACTTGAAGGAGTTTAGAGATTGATCTTTGACCCTGGCAAAGTCATATTTAGAGATGTCTGACAGAGGGACTTCATCCACCAGCTTATCACCATACTGATTTTTCCACATGACATTCAACATAGCATTGGTGGTGATGGTAGTTTTTGCTTGATTTTCCAGTGTAGAAGCCAGTTTCTTGATGTTGTCTGTGACCATGGCAAGAGTCACATCCATCATGGACACATTAGTGGTGGTTTTCTGGACTTCTTTGAGGATACCATCCACCTTGGGAAAATCAGAGAGATAAGAGTTTCTGAGCTTTGTGAGGGATCTGTCTGTCTCCTCCTGAATTGAAGAAATCTCTGATTGAAGCCCTTTCCCAAGATAATGCAGAGCCTTCAACTGGTTCTTGTACACATCATTTACAGCCTCATATATGGCAACAGGAGAAAGATCCTTAGCATTGGAGCCCAGAGAAGTGAGGTATTCTTCTCTCACAAAAGCTAGGGCATCCTTGAGATTTACAGTCCTCTTAGAATCCAACCAGGCATCCACATTTCCCTCTGGTTCAGCTTCATTCACAATCTTCTCCTGTTGAGCTTCAACGTCCGCCTTATGGCATAGCAGGATAGCTTCATAATCAGCATTTGGAAGGTTGGAGGTGAGGAGATGTTGAGCTATCTTCGAGAACTCATCAATCTGTGCCACATTAAGATTTTGAATGGCTTCCTCTGTCAAGTGTGAGGGCACAGATGATGATCCTGAAGGCCTGTCATGGTGCACAGGCTTCAGCCATTCTGACATTGTGGCCTGAGCCAAGTGAGAGCTAGTGCTAGGCACTTCATGAGATGTGTGAGTTTGAGTCTCCTCCAGCCTTGGAATGGCTGTAGGGTCTGATGTTGTCCCCATTGAAATGGGATGTGTTACAACATCAGCCCTATATGTCTGTGAAGACAGTTCCACATCCCTAAGGATGGGAGAATTTGGCACAGAGTCTCCAGTGAAAACTGGTGAATCCTCCATGTTTGCGTTGGTGTCATTAGGATATGCCTCAGCATGCATTCCCTGACCAACTGAATGTAGGTCCTGAGTGGTGAGCACAGTGTCAAGCACCATGTCACTTGAAGTTGGCTCAATCACAGGGCTGGATTGTGATTGATCAAGGGCAAGATTGTCATGAGAATGACTCTCTTGTTCAGAAGAAATTTTAGTGGAAGAATCTGAGAGAGAAGTGGGGTTCAGATTAGATTTTAGCAACTCCCCCTGAGAAATAGGAGGAGTTTCAACATTGATGTGCTCTCCACGTAGTGTTTGATCACCCTTATCACTCCTAGGGTCAAGAGTGAGGTCTTGACCCTGTGCAGACTCGTTACAACTTGCAGTGGGGAGGCTGCTCTTTTCAATGCCCATGACCTGTTGAGAGGCCATAGACAGTAGCAGGTGTACCCCTTTTTCCACATCTGAATCCTGTTGGGAGGATGCAGTGGTAGCTTTAGATTTTGATTTCTTCTTTGGTCTGGTGAGAGGTGACTCAGGAATCTCACTTTCTAGCTCTACAGATTCATGGATAATAGCTAGGGTTCTCTTCTTCTTCTTTTTAGTAACATCAACCTTTTGAGAGATTGATGCACTTGGCTGACTAGCCTCTACAATGGTGTTTACAGTGGGGTTGCTGGATGGGATAGGGAGGCTTGGGTTAGACTGTGATGCTCCTTCAGTCTCAGCCTCCCCTGTCCAGGAAAGAGCATGGTATATGGGCTTATCAAGTGGATAAGACGCGAATGTGTCCTGCATATGCGGGGTCACACTCAAGATCACATCCACTTGATTCCTTGTGTCCAATGAACCAAACAGAATCTTGGACATGGACTTGGAATAAGCCATCTTTGATTTATCAATACCCTCCAAGTCATGGACATTAGCATCAAGATAATTTAAAATAACTTGAAGAAAGCGAGGGTAAAAGATGTCATTACCTCTTCCACGGACTGTCCTCCCTAGCCTTTGAGTCAATTCCTTGAGGATTATTGCGCCAACATTGATTTCCTGATTGTAGGCTAGGGAATAGGCCAGCTTCACAGCAATGTGACTGATATGGTCCCATCCTGTCTTTCTGCAAAGGAACACCTTCTGGAGTGCATCAAATAGAAATGACCACTCCCTTCTTACAAACTTCTTATTCAGCTTTCCAGTATCTATCTCATCAGCATACTGAATGAAGGTCATGAAGTCTACTATTTGAGCATCAGTAGCTTCTTGGTCATGACCCTCCACCTTGAACCCTAATGCTTCATTTATCTCCTTCTCCCCAAACTGGAAGTGTTTGCCTCCAATTGAACAAGCTATCTCCTGGAACGAAGTTCCATCTTCCCTGGCCATTGTAGAAACCAACGCCGTTCGCCAAAATCCTTCCAATACATCAACATACAACGTGGGGTTCAAGGTTAGGGCTTGGCGGAGGTAGGAATCGTTCAGGAACCGTACAAAACACTTGTACCTGGGTTTAGCCTCAGCCTCAGAGGGAATGGTGAGAAGATTTGTTTCTTTGGGGATGGTTAAAGGAATAGAGGATGATTCTGGTTGAGATTTGGGTGCCATTTCAAGAGAGAGAGAGAGAGAGAGTGGAGAATTTGTGCTTAGGTTAGAAAGTTTGAGAGCAATAGACAAGATGAAAAGTTGCAAACGGTTAGAAAATGGTATTTATATGATAGAGACACTGCGATATGGAGTTATGAATGTGTACAGTCTATCTGTATGTCGCGAAGTCAAAAGTGGCCTGTACCGCAAAGTCTTGCAAAGTATATCGCATAGTCTCAACAATGAACTATGTCGCAAAGTCTTCAAAATGAAAGGATCGGGGAGACTTTGCGATATAGTAGAAATACCCTGTCTAAAGCTCTCTTTTAGGAATTCTAAGCAATTTGTCAGACTTTTATCAAATTTTGAGATAAAATTAATTTAAATCAAAATTCTGTCAACTATGGAGACTTGTCGATATAGTTATTCTAAGTCGCGAAGTCATAAAATTAACTATGTCGCAAACTCATGAAATGAACTATGTCGCGAAGTCTCTCAATCTCAACAGTTTGCGATATAAGTCTGTTTAATTTGAACTATGTCGTGAACTCTGAAAATCATCTATACCGAGATGTCTCAAAAGCTCACAACTCCACTAACAAATATGATTTTGAAAAATATGCAGTAAAATACTGAAATATTTATAAATCATATCTCAACTAATTTTCACTCCAAACCTATAGATCATTTAAATACAGTGAAAATTTACTGCTGCAACTATTAACCAGCATATTTACTTAAAACAACTGAATGAAGGATTGAGCATTCCAATTTCACTCACAAGTCTGTTGAAGACTGCTTCATTCAGAGGTTTAGTAAATATGTCAGCTAATTGTTTCTCAGTTGGAACATAAGAGACTTCTATGGTACCATTTGCAGCATGTTCCCTAATGAAATGGTACCTGATCTCAATGTGCTTTGTAGTAGAATGATTAACAGGATTAGCTACAATGGATATTGCACTAGTATTATCACACATCAGAGGAATGTGTTCTAACACTAGTCCATAATCCATGAGTTGATTTCTAATCCAAAGCAATTGAGCACAGCAACTTCCAGCAGCAATATATTCAGCCTCAGCTGTGGATGTTGCTGTGGACTGTTGTTTCTTACTAAACCAGGACACTAACCTTTGACCTAGGAATTGACAGCTTCCAGAGGTGCTCTTCCTGTCAATCCTGCATCCAGCATAATCAGAATCTGTGTAACCAACCAGGTTGAACCCAGTGCCCTTTGGATACCATAGCCCAAGATTAGGAGTCCCCTTCAGATATTTGAAAATTCTTTTGATGGCCATCATGTGAGATTCCTTGGGATCAGACTGGAACCTTGCACAAAGGCATGTGGCAAACATGATGTCTGGCCTGCTAGCTGTGAGATAGAGTAGGGATCCAACCATTCCTCTATAGACCTTGATATCAACTCTCTTGCCTTTCTTGTCTTCATCTAGCTTGATTGCAGTAGACATAGGAGTTTTAGCTGGGGATGACTCTTCTAAACCATACTTCTTTAAAAGATCCTTGACATACTTGGATTGGTTTATAAAGATGCCATCCTCCCTTTGATGTACTTGCAGGCCTAGGAAGTAGGTTAACTCTCCCATCATACTCATCTCATATTTACTTTGCATCAACTTAGAGAACCTTTCACAGAGTTTTTCATTTGAAGAGCCAAAGATGATATCATCCACATAGATTTGAACAAGAATGATATCATTTCCATGCTTCTTGAAGAATAGGGTTTTGTCAATTGTACCCCTGGTAAATTGATGCTCAAGAAGGAATTGAGATAGAGTTTCATACCAGGCTCTTGGTGCCTGTTTGAGTCCATAGAGTGCCTTGAGCAGTCTATACACAAAGTTTGGGAAGTCTTCACTCTCAAAGCCAGGTGGTTGAGACACATAAACTTCTTCAGCAAGATCACCATTGAGAAATGCACTTTTCACATCCATTTGATACACCTTAAAATCTGAGTGAGCTGCAAAAGCCAGGAAGATTCTGATGGCTTCCAGTCTAGCTACAGGTGCAAATGTCTCATCATAGTCAATGCCTTCTTGCTGACTATATCCTTTAGCAACCAGCCTTGCTTTGTTTCTTACTACCACTCCTTCTTCATCCATCTTGTTTCTGAACACCCATTTGGTGTCAATAACATTCTTTCCTTTTGGATGTGGCACTAGTTCCCATACTTTGTTTTTCTCAAATTGATTCAATTCTTCTTGCATGGCAACAATCCAATCAGAATTCTTCAAAGCTTCTTCAATTAATTTAGGTTCCTCTTGTGACAGAAAGCAGCTGTATAGACATGTATTTAATGTTGCCCTTCTTGTTCTAACTCCCTCACTAGGATCTCCAATGATTTGATCCCTTGTGTGGGCTCTGTCCCATTTCCTTGTGTGCCCCTGTTCATTTCCTTGATCTGTTCCAATCTCATTTTGGTTGACAGTTGCATTCTCTTCTTCTCCCCCTGTGTTTGTGAATCCTTGCACAGGTGTTTGAAGAAGATTGTCAACTTCAAGAATTTCATTTTCTAGAACAGTTTGAACAGGGGGTTCATCTTCACTTTCAGAATCCTCAAGATAACCTTGATTCTCAAATCTCAATAGCACACTGTCTTGATCACTTGTTTTCAGTCCTGGAGTTTTCTTGTCATCAAAGGTAACATCCATGCTTTCCATGACTTTGTGTTGCTCAGGTACAAACACTCTGTATGCTGTCCTTTCCAGAGAGTATCCAATGAAGATACCTTCAAATGCCTTAGCATCAAATTTTCCAACATGCTCAGAGGTATCTTTCATCACAAAGCACTTGCTTCCAAACACATGCAGGTGCTTGAAGGATGCTCTTTTTCCAGTCATTAATGAGTAAGGAGTTTTGCCAGACTTCTTATTGATTAATGTTCTATTTTGCACATAGCATGCTGTGTTAACAGCATCAGCCCAAAAGCTAGTGGGTAGCTTTGCATCCAGCAGCATTGTCCTTGCAGCTTCAATGAGAGTTCTATTCTTTCTCTCAACTACTCCATTTTGTTGAGGTGTTCTAGGAGCTGAGAATTGTTGAGAAATTCCTTTATCTTTGCAAAACTCATACAATGTTGAATTTCTGAACTCAGTCCCATTATCACTTCTCAAAGCAACTACAGAGGAACCAGTGCTTTGTGCTTCTTTGTCAACTCTCTTGATATGCTCTATTATGACTTGGGGTGCTTCATCCTTGGAGAATAGGAACTCCACCCAAGTATATCTTGAATAGTCATCTACCATCACCAGAGCATATTTCTTTTTGGAGAGGGACATTACATTCACAGGGCCAAATAAGTCCATGTGAATTAGTTGCAGAGGTTTTGAGTTTGTATTGAGCAACTTGTTCTTGTGACTTGATCTTTTAATCTTCCCTTTCTGACAAGCTTCACATGCTCCATCTTGCACAAACTCCAAGGCAGGCAAATCCCTGATGAGTTCTCTCTTGGTTAGAGAGTTCATTGCCTGAACATTCAAGTGAGACAGTTTCTTGTGCCACAACCAGAATTCCTCATTTGTGGCTTTTGTGTAGAAACAACAAATTTCTCCCTTATCTGCAGCCTTGAGATTAGCTACAAACAAGCTTCCTTTCTTCACACCAGTTAGAACAACTTCACCACTTTCCCTTTTTGAGATTGAACAAAGGTCTTCATCAAATTCCACTTTGAAGCCTCTGTTGGTAAACTGTCCAATGCTCAAGAGATTATGCTTCAGTCCTTCAACAAATGCTACATCTTCAATAATGACATTTCCAGATTTAACACTGCCATATCCCATTGTATAACCAATGTTGTCATTTCCAAAGGTTACTGATGGGCCAGCCTTTTCCTCAAAATGTGATAGCAGGGCTATATCACCAGTCATGTGACTTGAGCATCCACTGTCCAAGATCCATATGACTCTTTTATTCCTGTTGCCCTGCATTCACAAAATGACTAAGTTGTTTTTGGTACCCACACTTGGTAGGGTCCAGTTGATTTAGAAACATTTTGATTAATAATTCTTCTGTCATAAATTGCATTTCTCATAGTAGGAGACTTCACTTTTTCTGTGGCTTTGGAGTTTACACTCTTAGGCTCAAATAAAGTTTTCACCCTCTCAACCCTGATTGGGGACCCTATCCTATGAGAATGCATATGTGTGTGTGATTCACCAGATTGTGCAGAGTCAAGTTTATGTTTAAGAGACAAACAGTTAGCAATCACAGTCACATAGCATGTCATGCAATTTGGCTTACCACAGAAAGAATCATGACTAGAATTTATGCTAGCAGAATGGTTACTCAGGTTGTCAACTTCAACAATATCAGGCTTACTACACTTATGAGTCAAATGATTAACAGATAGGCATTTTTGACATTGTTTCCTGGGAGCATTTGGCACATAAGCATAGTTGTTTCCCTTGTTAACACCAACTTTACCATTTCTGTTTTGTTTCCTTTTCTTAACAACTTCTTTCTTTGCTTTAGGACTCTTGACAAGATTGTCTTTGGTCTCTTTCTGATTGACAAGATCAGGAAAGGAAGAAGTGTTCTTAGCAGCCTCATCTTCTTCAAGTAGTTGTTGCTTGATGATCAGTAGTTCCTCATCAAACTCAACATCACTCTTTCTGAAGATGGGCTGTTCAACACTTGACAGTATGGTTGGGACATGTTTGTTTGTAAAGGTTTCCTTTCCTTTGCCCTTGACCTTCTTCCTTCCTTTGTCATTATCATAGTCAAAACCAACTCCAACCTTGCAGTCTACAGTGTGTTCCTTGTGGTAGGTTTGAATAAGTTCAGAGGAGTTTTTGAAGCTTCTTAGTTTCAGTTCAGTTTCAGCAATTTGTTCTCTAAGGGCTTTCTCTATCTGCTCAGCACAAATCACTTTGTTTTTAAGATACTCAACCTCCTTTTTCAAACCATCCAGGTTCACAACCATTAACTCAAGTTTCTCATTCTTTTCTGTAAGCTCAACATTCTTAGCAGTTAGTCTATCAATTTCTTCATTAGCTACTAACATGCTAGTATGAATATTAAACATCTCAGTGCTCATATCTTCAACAGTTTGCTTATATTGAATGGGAGTCATATCAAGAGAAGTAAAAATGGGTACCTGACTTGAATCACCATCATCAGAAAATGCCATCAAGGCATAGTTTGAGTACTCTTGTTCTTCTTCTTCATCAGAGTCATCCCAGCATTTTCCCTCAGCAATAAAAGCTTTGCCCTGTTGTTTCTTGAGTAGAGCCTCATACTTAGCTTCAAGCTCTAAGTATGCTTTGTCCTTCTTGACTTGTTTAGGCTTTTTGCACTCAGTGGCAAAATGCCCAAGTTCATTGCAGTTATAGCATCTTATTTTGGTCCTATCCACACTTCCTGTCTTGTATCCACCCTTAGCAGCACCAGCAATCCCTTTTCCTTTATTGAAGGTGTTTGAGCCACTAGATCCACCAGTGTTTCCAGTATTGAACTTGGACCTGAATGGCTGCTTTCTTTTAAACCTTATGTTAGGATATCTCCTAGCCATATAAGCAAAAGATTTGTTTTCCATTTTGTCCAGTTCCTCCATGCTGTAAAACTCATCTTCCTCAGGCAAATCATAGATGACCTGGACCTCATCACTAGTGTCTTCAACTTCCAGTTCCTCAATCTTCACTTGACTGACTTTAAGAGAGTCCATTCTTTGACTTAGGTTGTCAGCAATAAGTGCACAGGAGGTATTAGCCACTAATCCTTGCTTTGCTTGAATAGATCTCTTTTGAAACAGCTCCAACTCATATGTCTTCAAAACACCATATAACACATCAAAACCAATCTTTGTTAGATCTCTTTCTTTAAGGGAAGAGATTCTTGGTTCCAAGTGATCTGGAAGAGTTAGTAAAAACTTCATATTGAGCTCTTCTGTTTCATAGTGTTTGTCATAGAGTTTGAGCTCGTTTATCAGCTTGTTGAATCTCTCAAACACTTCTGTGATTCCCTCTTTTGGCTGAGCCATGAAGGCTTCATATTGTGAAACAAGAATCTGCTTCTTGTTCTTTCTTACTTCAGTAGTTCCTTCACAGAGCACTTCTATAAGATCCCACATCTTCTTGGCACTAGTACAATGAGCAACAGTGCCATACATGTTGAAGTCCATAGATTCACAAATGATAAGTTGAAGATGTCCATCCAGTGCAACTTTTTCCTTTTCAGGATCAGTGTATTTTGAGGGATCTTTGGGCACATGTTTTGCTGGTACAATCTCAGTGCCAATGGTTGATTCACCAATCTCGATCTTTGGAATGAAGGGACCATGCTTTAGAATATCTAAATACATGGGGTTAGAAGCTTTGATGAAAAGCAACATCTTCTTCTTCCATAAACTGTAGTGCTCCTTGTTAAAGGGAGGAATCTTGATACTGCTCAGTTTCTGTGAACTCATTCTTGATCTTTTCCTGTTTGTACGTTAACAGCCTTCGCTCTGATACCACTTGTTAGAAATGAATACCACTAGAAACTAGACAGAGGGGGGGTGAATGGATAGTTTGATATATTTTTCGATTCTTGATAACTAAGTAAACAACTGTATGTGATTATGATATGTAATATGCAGAAAGTAAATAACACACACAATCACTTTAATCTACTTTGTATAAGCAAATTAAATACTACAGCTTTCCAGGAAATTCACAATCGAATTTCTGGCTTCTAAACAAGAACAGTTTGAACTTGCTTGCTTACAGAGAAAAGAGCTTAGCAAATAACTATGTGTATCTCTCTTCCTCTTTACTGTTGTGTGTGCACGATATATATATTCACCTATACAAACTAGACACACACAATATTACACAGCTACCCCTTCTGAAGGTCCAACTTGTCCTGCCATAAGAAGTTCACTGTGTCAGGAAGGACCACCTGCTTTTCGGAGTCTTTCCCGTTTCTGTAGCTGCTTGTCTCTTATCTTTCTCTCCAAGTTTAGCTGTAGATTTGCCATCTGTTCTTTGGACCACCTTGCCAGAACAAATGCTTCAGTATTTGTCTCCTTTGATTCTTGGTTCTGTACCTTGATTTGTCTTGTTATAAACGGCTAAGTGTTGATATCGTGAACTCCACTTTATCCCTGACTTCGCGATCTCCCTTGTGAGGACTACGCGATATAGCCTTTGAAGACTTTGCGACATAGGTCATTTGATGACTATGCGACATAGGTCATTTGATGACTATGCGACATAGGTCATTTGATGACTATGCGACATAGGGCTTCTGAGGACTTCACGATCTAGGCTCTTTTGACTTTGCTGACTTCAACACTTCACGACATGTGTCTTGAGGACTTCTCGACATAGTACAAAATGGACTATGCGATATAGCACTTCACGACATGGATATTGGTGACTTCACGACATAGCTTTCTTTTGACTTTGCTATATAATGCCTTAGACAAATTTCTGCAACTTATTTCTTCATGGCCTTATTCAACTCTATCCTGCTGCATGAACACTTCTGAACTTCTACCAGGATAATTATTCAATGGCCTATATACAATCTAGACGCAAGAAACTTTACTAAGCTCATTATAAATTTGAGCATACATGATCAAGCTAATGTTCATGAGAACAAGACAAGTACATTTAGAGACCTATACTATATCCCAGTGATAGAAATCACTAGGTCATGCAATGTGACATAGTCACATAGTGTAGGCTTGTTAATAGTGGTATTCAGACATGTCTTGAGCCTAACACCTACAACTTCAGCTAACATAACATACCCATGAATTAATTAACCATTATAATCACCTGGACCGAATTCATATAGCTCGGGAGGAATCATGACTATTTTAATTTTAATTAAACTAACATCACTGCTTAATAACTAACTAAACAAATAATTTACACTTTAATATATAAAACCTTCATTTTAACTCTGCGTAAACAACACACAAACATAACACATCTTTAGTTAATAAAATATTAAGGTGACCGGTACCAAGCTAGCAATATATTAAAATTCTAAGGCTCAGTTCATCTTCTAATCCATTAACTTATATAAATCAACTAACTAGTGGTCACTAATTTACTGACTAATTCCTTGAAATCATGACACGAATTATACAATCTAAATATCTATACATAATAGCATAAATATACGTTGACACATGATCAAAACAAAGTTGAACCCACGGTGTCATCTTTATAAAGTTAAGCAATATGCATACATGGTTACCTATTTGATTTAAAAGCCTAGAAGCCAACACTTTGAATTAATCAATCAGATTAGCACCTCTGTTTTGCTCTGCTCCTCTCTTTCTCGGCTCTCTATATCCGTCTCTCACCGCAGCCTTGTCTTAGGGTTTTAATAAGACGTTTGTTTATTAGAGGTAAAGCTAATTATATATATCAGTAACAATTTTTTTTTATTTAATAACTCATCTACAAATTCTTTTTGACAAATATTGTTAAATAAAACTTCTCATTCTAATTTAAATCAAATCTTTTATATATTATTATTATTATTATTATTATTATTATTATTATTATTATTATTATTATTATTATCTAAAATATTTAAAATTCTTGTATATTACAAATGAGTAGATAAATAATTCAAAATTAAAGCTATATATATATATCCGTGTGTGTGTTCTAGCTTATTAATATGGAGGCACAAATCCTCGACCGCGTCCCGATGCCCGAATTATATTATTTATATGTCACTAATCTTGTCTTCTACCCAAACATATCTCGGATCCCACCTATCCGAACGGGGCAGGGATCAAATTGACATATATAAGGGGGGATTTGACGGGAACAATGTACATCCCTAGATGATAGGCATTTTCAACAGATTTTCGTTAAAAATCAACGAAATTAACGAACGTACAAGTTGTTATAAATTGAGTCACCCGATTGCTTGTTTTAATTAACTAAATTAATTAAATTACGCGAGTGCAGGTTGTTTGTGTTATAAGTTAAGCTTGTGTCTAATATTGAGTAACCATTTAACTCCATAAATATTAATTATGGAGTTAATTAAATCCATAATTAAATCTATAATTAAATGGAGGATTTAACTCCATTTAACTATAATATTAATTTTTTATCTATCAATGCTTTTGGTAATTGTATTATAAAGTTTATTAATTAAATCCTCCAATAAAAAAATTATTTAATAATAATTAATAAATCTACATTATATTATAAAAGTTCAAACATTAAAAATTTTGTAGTCGGTTTGTCGATCGATAAGGTACCTCTCAATTATTTATGTAAAAAAAATAAGTTTTCTATTTATTCTAACTAAAATGTATTCTTTTTTAAAAATGCTACAAGCAATTCAAATAATTAAACAATTAACTTTTTCAGCTAAAACACGTACCGTTTTTATATTTTTAACTAAAATCTCTAATTTTTCAAAAACGTCATGGACAATAAACATGTTTATATATAGAATATTATTATCAAATTATATCATTTAAAATTTAAAACTTAC
Source organism: Heracleum sosnowskyi (assembly GCA_030848705.1). NCBI lineage: Eukaryota > Viridiplantae > Streptophyta > Magnoliopsida > Apiales > Apiaceae > Heracleum > Heracleum sosnowskyi. The sequence continues at coordinate 64,406,912 of CM061241.1, read as the reverse complement.
AAAATTCATTACTTAGTTTTTTTTAATTCAAATTAGATAAATAATTATTTAATATTAAAAAAAATCCTTATATCGTACGGATTCTAAGCTAATAAATATAAAATATGAAATGGTTATCATGTGAGGCAAATATACCATGTCCCTACTTTGCAATATTTGTGTTGCTATAATGTTTTACAATTATATGACAATGTCATATAAAATATAACTATTTAGCATATGAAAGTATATAAAATATCAAACATTTTACATAATTGATACTATAAATTCATAATACAATATATTGTATATAAAATGGAGATATGAGAGTAAATTAAAATTTTAAAAGTTCATGTTATTTATGATTTATGAATTTTCATGCTCTTTTAAGAATTATAGGATTTTAGAAAATTTAGAAAATATGGAATGACACTAGTATAGTTGTAGCATCATGGTGATTGTCAGTCTCATCCGGTAGACAAAACATATTATAAAATAGATATATTAATGCTCATTGTTTAGTTATATTTGTTTAACAAATAACGTAATTTATGAATCAAATAATGTTATATTTAGAAGTATATTTTCAATTTTCCATCACTGCAAACATGACTTCATTAACATTATCTTCCTCTTATCCCTGACCCATTTGCATTTATTATCATCACCGTCCTCTTGAAACCCTGCATTTATCACTGGAGATTCTGATTTCGGTTCAATAACTTTTGGTATCATATCTTCCTCCCTAACAACTAGATATTGCGGGTCTACAGGTCCAAAACCCATATCCACATTCCACGGTTCATGAATTCTTTCAAATGATTTTTTGATCTTGACTATCGTGTTTCAATGAGCTGCAACAAACTCAGCTAGATAAGCAGCAAGTGCACTGTCCTGTTGATCTGCAAGTCTCATCTCCATCAAAAAGTTCTTTGTTGTACCACAAAAGCATGTTCAGGGGCCGTCCCCTCAATGGATGAAGCCTCCAATTTATGAATATCTTCATTCAAATTTATACTTAGAATTTACTAAAAGTTACTCATAACATGACATCACATACATTAATGTGATAAAAATAACTCTAGAAATATACTTAATAAACTACTTTATTCGATTTTTGTAAGCAACTTAATTAATTATGTCTTAAATAACATAATATATATTTGGATGAAATATAGGAGTATAAGATATAAGATCAATTATAAAAATCATATTGGAGTCGGGACATCGACTTCTTAATATATATTATGGGAAAGGTTCAATATCTTATAAAGAGTGATTCCCAAATCATCGACTCTCATGAGAGAAATACGTTACAAGGCAAACATATAAGTTTTCTTTTTTCCAAAAAATTAACACATACGTGAATATCCTAACATTTAAAACTATAAATTAAGATTTCTCAATCATTTAGAACTATATACAACTTGATTTTTTTAGCAATTTTGGATACACAAATATCTTGTAAAGACAATTTAGGGAATTATTAAATCCAGAGCAACTTTCCCAACGTAGACCAAATTATCCTTACAATTAATTATAGAGCAAAATATTATCCAGATTCCAGAGCATTATATTTCTAATATTAAGAACTTATACAAATCAATTATTTGCAAAAATCAGCTTGAAAAAACAGAATAAATTTGGACACAAAAGATATTCTATACGTAGTCTTCACAAATTCAAAAAAATCATAGTTTCCTTCCTTAGATAAATAATAAAGATATGAAGAAGCATTTCCCATCTCTACTGGACGATATGACCTGTGTGCAGCAAGTTTATTATATTAAAGGGTAATTTGGTCTTTGTCTTAAAACATGCACCGGAACTTAAATATCTGCTTTAGATTTAACAATTTCCACAATTTATTGTTACTTGAATTTTGATATAAGGTTGACCTAATCACGAAAATCAAATTTCAGTAATTTTGCGACTTTATCCACATTTTATCTTTACATGGAACTTAAACTTCTATTTGGATCTTCAGAGTTGAATTCCCGATGGACTCGTAAACACATACATGTTCATTTTACAATCTTAATACACAAGTATTTCAACCATAAATGATAACTTTTAAGGTTTATTTTAACTTAAAAGCAAGTTAATGAAAAATGAAAACCAGGCAATTAATAATTCCTCCGACATTGCTTAGTACAAAAAAAAAAAAAAATTCTCACAGGATAATTTTCTACACAATTTTTATCCATTTTAAAATGAGACCAACAAATTCAATTTTTTTCAAAAAAAAAAACAATGATCAAATAATGTACCCAATAGATTTCTAAAATTGAATCCAATTCTATAAAATAGATAATGACCATTGTGAAATGATTAACTATCTTTTTTTTTTGAAACGTGAATTAATTCAATAATGAAAAGCCATACGACATCTACAAAAATAATCGAGTCGAACAAACGTAAAACATATCATATCTTTTATTAAAGTTTTCATGGAGAGACAATCAAGTGATTTGTTGAAGTTGATATATACACATGTACCCGCTTCGCCACAACTAGTTTGAGCTATCGATTGTAATTACAATCCCATAAAAATCTTCATCACTGAATCAAAACCTTGAAAATTCCGCAGATCTAACATCCCAAACATTAGATTATTTCAAAACACAGCAAAACACACCAAGCTCTCACAAGCAGAGGATAAATAAAACCAAAATAAATTGAAAACAAAACTCATCAAGATGAGATTTAATCAAACAAATAAAACAAACTAAAAAGACATAAATCCTTACTCGAGGAAGATTAACTATCCTTTTAAAATCACATTACAAAATTACTTCAACATTTTATACATTTTCGCTTACCTCGCTCCCGTGAAAATAACTTTACATTCTACCATTTTAGAAGATCAATATAAATTTTTTTTATAGGAAAAGACCATTATTCTTGATTGGCAAGTGGGTTGTAATTAGATCTGACAATGGGTCATGTCGTGTACTTTCGTGTTTTCGTGTCAAAAATTTGTAAACCGAACCCAACCCGGATTGAATCCGTGTACCATTTAGGTGACACTAATCCGGAACGGATATTTTCGTGTATACACGGAAGTACACGGATTTTAAATAAAAAAAATAAATCTTATTTATATATTTTTTAAATATACAATATTAATAGTGAAACTTTTATTTTATTTTTCATATATAATTATTTATATATTTTCTAAATATATAATATTATAAATAATATATATTTTTTAAATTTATTTCTTTATTTATTTAATTCGTGTACTTTCGTTCCGTGTCGTGTACCTATTTTGAAAACCCAGACCCGACACTAATTATATTCATGCTTTTTCGTGTTCGTGTATTTTCGTGTTTGTGTATCAAATTTTTGCACTCAAACACTAATTATTCGTGTCGTGTTCGTACCGTGTCCACGTGTCGTGTATCAAATTGCCAGCTCTAGTTGTAATTAGAGATGCACAAAAAACCCGATGGGTCGGGCTTTATCCGGATCTTAAAAAACCTGGGCTTTAATCTTGAAAAACTGAGCTGGGCTTTTTTAAAAATCGGGCCAAACTGGGTCGGGCTCTCAGAGAAATATGCGGCATGTTTTCATCCCGAGGACCGGGCCGGGCTTTTCGAGCTTTCGAGTTGTAATAACAACAATACAATATAACAACAATACAATATAAGTGTATTTTATTGAAACAATATGTTGGATACTAACAATATGTATATATGAGTTTCTAAAATTACTAACAGTATTCAATTTATGCTAATTAATTTGTAATACATATATACTAATTATATATCATATATTTCCAATTCATTTTCATTTATTTATTTTAATTTTCATTTCAAGTTCATTTATACTATATTATTTGATAAATCCGTGTTGGTAATAGTTTTGTGTAAATCCCAATTAGAAAAGGGCTTAATTTATAACAATTATTTGTTGCAACTATTTATTCGATAAAAAATATATAACTGAAAATTGATGTGAATGCAGGGAAGGCCTTGTTACCTTTTCCACAATTTTTTTTGTTAAGATTTCACATTTTCGCCGATCTTTTTGCAAATAAATAATTTGCCAAAAAAAAATCAATTATCATGGACCAGCTTCTAATTATAAAATTTACACAACTTGCATTTTCAAATAAAATCAACCGTTCAAAAGCTGTAATTTCCAGCGATATGAACTGGAGATGTACTACAATGAATGATCTGCTCAACAATCGTAACTCGGGTGAAGAAAATCTAATTTGATCTATTTTATTACGTATTTGTTCAATATTGATTATTTTTGTAAATGCCGTATGATCGTTAATTATTGAATTAATTGACTATAAAAAAAATCAAATCAACCGTTTCACTTAAAAAATAATAATCAAAACAGCCGCGAAAACCAGAAATGTGAACCTGAAACACAAAATTTCCAAATCTCAGACATCTGATCAGCAACTCCATACTCATTCTCAGCCATCCATCTTTTTCTATATATTAAAAGCCAACCAAGGGCAAAACATGTCAATAAAATGGTTGTGAAATTACAGTTTTACCCTTATTTATCATATAATTATAAAAATGCCACCCCTCTATAGTTTATGCAAAAATTATATGAAATTTTGTTGCTTTGAGGATTCGAACACAAACCTTCCACTTACAAATAAAGTATCATAACCATTGTGCTACATCAATTTTTGAGTTAATTTTAAAAATCTTATTAGATAAGCTACACGTTCCCTTATAATCCTATTTTCTCCTTTTTACTTTACTTTTTGATTAAATATATTGTTGGTTTATATTTCTTATAAAAAGAAATTCTAAATTATTCATAAATATAACCAAATTCAAATTGGAAAAATATGAATTTATTAAAATTCGTCTCTATGTATATATTAGATTATTAGATAATAATAGGATAATATTTTAAGAAAGATAAATATTTCATTTACGTGTGGATATACTTGCATCATATAATCTACATCATAATATTAAATATGTTTCGATTTACTTAATTTCTAAAGTAGGCTGTTAGATAATGTGTGTAATGAATAATAGACTTAAAATAGATAGTTGAATTTAAAATTATATAAATACGAAAATATATATATATACATGGAAAAAAGAGCAAGACAATCTAAATGTATAATTTTACATACATAACCAATTTTTTTAAAAATCTACTTTTATATATTAAAAGATCATCAGAGGTAAAAAGAACCCAAAAAGTGTTCATGAAATTACAACTTTACCCTTGTATTTTTAAAATTACAAACATGCCACCCCTTTATTACCGAAGATAGAAAATGTCAAATTTGTGTGTAAACATCGAGAATCGAAATGTTGGCCTCCTCGTAACAGTTTCATGTCATAATCGAGTGTGCTACATTAAGTTTTGAGTTTATTTTAAAATTATTATTAAATAAAGTATATTCGCTCATTATATTATCTTTTATTATTTCAACTTTTGAGTAAATAATATGTTGTTTTATATTATTTATACAACATGCTTATTCAATTTTTTAATAAAAAAATGTTAGTTTATATTATTTATATAGCTCCATTTGTTTTAAGTTTTCGTAGTTTTAATATATAATTATGTATTTTTTTACAAATTTTATTATTTCACCCTTAATGTTTTTGATTAAATGTTAATTGTTATACGATTTATATTTTTATACAATATTATGTCGCTTATTAGCTTTATACGAATTATTCAAGTATTGATAAATCTATAATCAAAATTTGATCTAAAATAAGTAACATATTATACGTAACTTTTATATTTTAGAATTATACAAGGGACTGTAAAAAACTGGGAATCATAGTTAGGGGTGTTCATGGGTCAGGTTGTCGGGGGTTGGAAACATTTTTGCAACCCAGTCTAATTAAATAAGTTTGAAATTTTTTAATCCAACTCACAAAAAATTAATTCATGACCCAGCCGTACTTATCATCCTTAAGTTTGTGCCGGGTTGGGTTGGTTTGAATGTGTTAAATTTTTTTATAAAAAATAAATATTACACAATATCCTCATTTCAAAAATTCAAGTAAAGCTAAAATACGTATAACTTACGATTTTAGTGCTAATATTTTTTTTATTAACATAATAATTTTAGTTATGTACACATCTATAAATAAGATGATATACTGTATTATATTATCGAACAAAATTTTTAATTTAAATAGGGTTGGGTTAGGTCGGCTGAAATATATAAAACTGATATGCAGCCATTAAAATCGGTTTGAAATTTTTTTAGACCCAATTAAGTATCGGGTTTTCTTTGTCGGCTTGGTTGGTTGAAAAAGGGCCTTGGTATATTTTGTTCATTTTAATCGGTTCGTAAGCCAATTTTCGACCGATTAAACCAATTTTTGTGCCCAGTTAATCCAAATTATATGATTTCTAGATCGATTTCTATAAAAATTGATTTTTCGATCCGATTTTAACACATTCGGATTGATTAGTCACCGTCTAGCGGTTAATCGCCAGTGTTTAGAACATATATTATACATATAAATACAACTGAGTCTGGACAAAAAGAATATTAAATTAATTAATAATTACTCTACAGAGATGTTAAATTATTTAGATATATTATGATTCATATAAGATCAAACACAAGATAATTTATAATTGAAATATTAAAATCGCATGGGATAGAATTTTATGGTTTTGTTAAAAAAATGATTCTAAATTACATATATATAAAATTTTTCAATTTGTGTAATTTTTAAACTACGATCTTAGATATTTTATAATTAATACTAGACTAAACATCTACAATTGAGTTTAAAAGGGTACAAATATGTACATATGAAGGAAAGAGTAAGACAACTTCAAGATTGACTTTTACATAAAATAAAGAGATTTTATAATGTGTTCACTCTATAGTCTTACATGAATGACCAATTTTATATTTTATAAATATACTTTTATTTCATTAAAATTATATTACTTTACATACGTCTTATACACGAAATTAAAAGTAAGAAATTTTATGATGTATTTAAAGTATATTCGTACATTTGTGACCAATATTATATTACAAATATATTGTTATTTTATTAACAATACATGAGTTTACATATATTCATTTTATATACGGAGAACTCTGATAAAATAACCATTTAAATTATCTTAAAATTTTAAATTTGATAAAATTCACTTCACGACATTCAAAACTAAACTAATATTTTGAAGATTAAAAACAATCATTTGATCTTTATCTTATAGAAATTTATCCAAATTTTATGAAATCTTATTCAATTAGAAAAAATATATATACATAAATACTATGCATATATAATATAAATTCAAAATACTATCATTTACCATATTTACAAAATTATTTTGATATGTATATATATTGGTGCGAATTTATTTTTTCAGTATATAAACAGGTCCGTGCCTCGCACGGGCTTTTACGCTAGTTACATACTAATCAACGACCACACCTTTCAATCCGCACCAACTCACACCAACCAATCAGAACACTCCGCTCTAAACTTTATCTCAACCGTCCTTCCAAACAACCAATCCAACGGCCCAGAACCACGATCCGCTCCACTCCAAACCCACCAATCAGGTCACACCTTCAAAGCCTATATAAACCCGCCCAGCCAATTTTAAAAAACACACACTAAAACACACTCAATTTTCACACACTAACAAAAAATGGCACCAAAGGGAGAGAAAAAGCCAGCAGAGAAGAAGCCAGCTGAGAAAGCCCCAGTAGCGGAAAAAGCGCCATCAGAAAAGAAGCCGAAAGCCGGGAAGAAGCTCCCGAAAGACGCGACAGCAAGCGGAGCAGATAAGAAGAAGAAGAGAAACAAGAAGAGTGTGGAGACTTATAAGATTTATATTTTCAAGGTTTTGAAGCAAGTTCATCCTGATATCGGGATCTCGAGTAAGGCGATGGGAATAATGAACAGTTTTATTAATGACATTTTTGAAAAAATGGCGGGAGAGGCTTCGAAATTGGCTAGGTATAATAAGAAGCCTACGATTACGTCCAGGGAAATTCAGACCGCTGTGAGATTGGTTTTGCCTGGGGAGTTGGCTAAGCATGCTGTTTCGGAAGGGACTAAGGCGGTTACGAAGTTTACAAGTGGTTGAGGGAATTTGTAATCTGGGGGTTTAGTTAATGCTGTAGAAATGAAATTCAGTGTTGGTTGATGATTTTAGTATGGTTTTGTAATGGTTGGTAAATGAATGAAATGATTACTATTGGATAATGTTTGTGTATGTTTTGATTTTTGATTTCGATTTTTAAGATCTTAACTTTTTTAAGTACTCATAATTTTTAGAGAAAACTGTATCGTAATTTTTTAAGTCCAGTTGCAGCATCTGGAACTCTTTGATTCCATATTGATTGTCCGAGAATGCTTCCTTGTCGAGAAAAGGACATGGATTTTGACACTTGTAACTAACAAAATATTTCTCCATCGCTTCATCAGTGATGTCGAGTTGAGCTAGCATTTTGTAAATTCTGATGGAAGGTTATTCATACCTGAATGTAATTGTTTCTAGAAGTTTTATGGAAGAGTCTATGTTTAATTGTTCTTTTCTGCGGATACACTGTTTGCTACTATGTGTTCTCTAAATTCATTGAATCAAAATCTCTATGTCCTTTCTTACAAAATAGAACGTAAAAAATGAAAATGTTTCTGCGCCTTTCTTTCCAGTGTCTTGTGTAATTGTTAAATATCGTCTCATCTTCCATTTGTAGTTTTACTCCTAAAACATATCAATCTGGTAGCCATCTTTATCTAGATGACCGGATAAATGTGATTCAATTTCTTTAATCTACCTGGCCTTTTCACGGACGCTAGGTAATCATGCAGGCGTAGGTTTGATTTGAGAGGATTTAAGCTATATATGTTTTGTCATTTGTGTTATTTTCTCTCTGAAGTTGTCATCTTATAGACCCCGAATGTATTTAAATTGTCAAACTTGTCAAGAGGTCCAGTTTTATAACTGATCTGGACATTTTCAATTGCTCAATTATGTCAGTGTTGGTTGAATTTGAGATTATTGAACCTAATAATATATCTTGTAGAAAATATAGACCTGAAAGCAATTCTAGTATTTTTAACTGCGCTGGACTGTTGTCTGACTCACAGAAGTCGCTTGTTTATATAGATAAATATGGTTGATGAAGCTTCGATGAAGTTTTAACGTGGGAAACTTGACTTTGCACTCTGCAAACAGCTTTAAAACCAGATAAACTAGTAAAATTTTACTTGTACTCAGAATAAGATATTTGCAATTTCCCTCTTCTATGGCTTCCACAAGTAACCAATTAATTTGTGCCCCTCAATGTTCTTCCTCTTCGTCATCCTTTCTATGGGATGTCTTCTTGAGTTTTCGCGGTACAGACACTCGCACAAACTTTATTTCTTATCTTTTCGATGTTTGAATCAAGCAGGAATTGTAACCTTCAAGGATAACCTTGAACTTCCAAAGGGCGAAGAAATTTCATCAGGACTACTTTCAGCAAGAGAGCCATAAGAATTGCTAGATGTTCGGACTCAGACAAGGAGCCAAAACATCCTAACGGAGGTACTACTTAAGTGGAACAAGTTACCAGAATTTGAGGCGACATGGGAAGATCTGGAGGTAATTCAAGAGCAGTTTCCATATATTTTGTAAACTCTAATTGGGAACTGGGAGTTGAGGCGACCTCGTTATCAATCTTATCTATTATGTTTTGTTACTATCTTTTGATTATTTCATATCCTCCTGTACTAGATCGGCTATTGTTTAGAATCAGAGGGTCTGAGTTAGTTCATAACAGTGGCCTCCTAAAGACCATGATACGAGGCTCTGCCCGATGAATTGCATAATGAACCCAACCTCTGGTCTGATATTTTTCCACTATTATCTCAAACAATAGAAGGTTTTCTTCTTAAATTAAAATAGATCAAGGAAAGTCACAAAAACCCCTGTGATCAGATTTATTATTACCTTAACCATATTATGAAAACCACATTAACCAATCCAAATGAGAAGCATATCCATATTAAACATCTAAAAATTACGGCTATAATGCGGTTACGAAGTTTACGAGTGGATGAAATTAGGGATATTGTGATTTGGGGGTTTTGGGATGGAGGGTAGTTTTTAGGTTGATGTTGGTATGTAATGCTTGATAAATGAATGGACAGTATCAGTTAACATTCTATATAAATGCAAATTGTCTACACTCTACATTCAACTAGGGAAAAAAAACCAGATGTACACCGGGGACGGAATCAAGGGGGCTAATCTAGGCTGGAGCCCCGGCTAAGTCGAAAATTTTAGTAGATTGTTTTTTACAAAATCACGGTTTTTAGTTAAAATCAGAAGAAATTACAATTTGAGCCCCGGCTAGTCTCAGAAAACTAACAATAATTTATTTTAGCCTTGACTATTTTGTGATCCTGATTCCGTCAATAATGTACACCGAAAACATCCATCTCAAGAATTTTTTTGTTGTACATTCTGTATCTCCTCATCTTTATTGTTCTTTTCCGCGGATACATTGTTTGCCACTATATGTTCTTTAAATTCATTGAATGAAAATCTCCATGTCCTTTCTTACAAGATAAAAGGTAAAAAATGATTATGATTTTGCGCCTTCCTTTCCAGAATCTTGTGTAATTGTTAATATCGTCTCGTCTTCCATTGGTAGTCTCACTCCTACTTAAAAACTATCAATTTGGTTGTCATCTTTATCTAGATGACTAGATTAACGTTTAGTAACCATGCAGGCGTAGGTTTAATTTGAGATTATCTTAAGCTCTATAAATTTTGTCACTTGTGTTATTTTCTCTTCGAACTTGTCAGCTTTATTAAGAAAACATAGATCCCATAGTTTTAGTGTATTTAACTAAGCTGGACTGTTGTCTTTCTCACACATGATGCCAAGCGATGTCGTTTGTTTACAAGAAAAAGATTTGGTTACTGAAGTTTCGATGAAGTTTTAGGGTGGAAAACCTGACTTTGCACTCTGCAAAAACCTTTAAAACCACAGATGAACTAGTAAAATTCTACCCATACTCACAATTATTCCTTCGATATCCGCAATTTCCCTCTTCTATGGCTTCCTCAAGTTGCCAATTAATTAGTGCCTCTCACTTTTCTTCCTCTTCTTCGTCCCCTCTATGGGATGTCTTCTTGAGTTTTCGCGGTACAGACACTCGCACAAACTTTATTTCACATCTTTTCGATGCTTTAAACCAAGCAGGAATTGTAACCTTCAAGGATAACCTTGAATTTCGAAAGGGAGAAGAAATTTCATCAGGACTACTTTCAGCAATCCGTAGTTCTAAAATTTCTATCGTTGTTATCTCGGAGAACTATGCTTCTTCGACATGGTGCCTTAAAGAGCTCACGCAGATCCTTGAGTGCAAGAGAACAAATGGTCAGGTGGTAATTCCTGTGTTTTTCTATGTTGACATATCGAGTATACGTTATCATAAACGCAGTTTTGCGGATGCTTTCAAAAAGCATAGTAAGCGTCACCGTTCGGATACTGTGAAGAAGTGGAAATCTGCTCTTGTTGAAATTGCGAATATGTCAGGTTACCATCTAAAAAAAGATACAGAGTAAGTCCCTCTTTGTAGCTGTAATTAGTTTTACTTTTAAATGTTAACTAGCGTAAAAGCCCGCTTGTACCGAAATAATTTCTCGCACAAATGTGTATGCATATAGAAATAATTTTTAATTAAAAATACAATAAATGATAATATTTACACTTTTTTATATATTTATATAGTAATTTTTTTAATGTTGCATACCTTTTTCTTAAATCAAATACTTCTAAATTTCATTAGATTTCATAAATTTGACTAACATCCATAAGATAAAAGTTACATTAACATCGTATACATCTATATAATATTGTTTTAATTGACATATTTTGCCCTTGGTTGTCTTTTAATATATAAAAGTAGACTAGGGGATAACTACGGCGGACCTAATTGATTATTACATATCAAAGTTCTAGGATTTGGAATACCTAATTGTGGAAAACCTAATTGTGGAAAAGGGAAAAAAACATAGTCCTTAAAAGTTGATTTGCTCCTTTTACTCTGAGGCATGTAGTTAATTTTTATATTATAGAAGTAAAACTTTAGTACTTTTGAAATTTTTTGGAATATAAGAAGTTGGAAGGGACATTCGAAAGAAATGAGAGGGACAAAGTAAGTAACAGTTAGCCACCCCGTTGACTTGAATAAAAATTTAGCCACTTTCGTGCAAAAAAAATATTCTTTTGGTATGACATTTTAGTCTATAGAAAATAGGTTCTACTTGTCGATCATCTGGTAAAACATTCATGTTCTTAATCGAAAATCACAACAAACGCCCCTGCTTCTTGGAGACGTGAAATATTAAGCATGTAAGAAACTGATAAATTATATTTGTTTTGATTGACAATAACAGTGAAGAGTCGGCCATCATTCATGAAATTGTGGCACATGTGGATAGTCAAGAATCTACTAATGTATCCGACAATAAGGATTATCTATTTGGGATAGAATCTACAGTAGAAGAGATATATCAAAAACTAAAAATGGAGTCAAATGGTGTCCGGCTCCTTGGAATCTCGGGGATGGGCGGAATTGGGAAAACCAGAACTGCCAAGAACCACGATCTGCTCCACTCCAAACCCACCAATCAGGTCACACCTTCAAAGCTATACGACATCTACAAAAATAATCGAGTCGAACAAACGTAAAACAGATCATATCGCTGATTAAAGTCTTAATGGAGAGACAATCAATCGATTTGTTGAAGTTGATATATACACATGTACCCGCTTCGCCACAACTAGTTTGAGCTATCGACTGTAATTACAATTCCATAAGAATCTTCATTACTGAATCAAAACCTTGAAAATTCCGCAGATCTAACATTCCGAACATTAGATTATTCCAAAACACAGCAAAACACACCAAGCTCTCACAAGAAGAGGATAAACAAATCCAAAATAAATTGGAAACAAAACTCATCAAGATGAGATTTAATTAAACAAATAAAACAAACTAAAAAGACATAAATCCTTACTCGAGGAAGATTAACTATCCTTTTAAAATCACATTACAAAATTACTTCAACATTTTATACATTTTCGCTTACTTCGCTCCCGTGAAAATGACTTTACATTCTACCGTTTTAGAAGACCAATATACATTTTTTATAGGAAAAGACCATTATTCTTGATTGGCAAGTGGGTTATAATTAGAGATGCACAAAAAGCCTGATGTGCCGGGCTTTATCCGGGTCTTAAAAAACCCGGGCTTTAATCTTGAAAAATCGGGCCGGGCTTTTATGAAAATCGGGCCAGACCGAGCCGAGCTCTCAGAGAAATATGCGGCCTATTTTCATCCGGAGGGCCAGGCCAGGCCGGGCTTTATCCGGGGGCCTGGACTAAAAAAAAAAAAAACCCCTACTATTTAACAATGAGTACAAATATTTACTAGGACTTCAAAAAAAATTGAACTTGAAACATTAATATAGTCTGGTCTGAATGACTGACTGAATTAAAAATTACAACCTGAAAAGTAACGGAACTTAAAAGATCGGAAGAGTTCATTCAAATTACAACTGAGAACATAAAATACAGCTTCTAAAAATAGCGTACGACCATTACATCCAGCATCTGCAAACATGCTATTGGGATACCTTGCAAAATTTTCACCTATCAGACCCACTTACTACAGACTTCCTTAGCCTCTTCACCCAGAAACTTAGCCTCTGCAATCAAATTCTGCTCCACCTTTGCTTTTGATTCCGACTTAAGCCATCTACAAGTAAAACAAATATGTAGAAAGCATTAAAATAGTAGGAATATGATCTAAAATATCTTTCATATCATGCAAGTCATTTCATATCTTTTGTTATACCCTATTTTTATTGTAAAGACCAGGCTACAGGTTGTTTCTAAAAATTCTACAGAGAGGAATGCATTTATCAGAGGCCTTTTGAAAGCGGAAGGTATTCCTGGTTTATATAGAGGTTTTGTAAAGAAGGTCAATCACAGAATCACTTGCACATTCTGATAAAATTATAACTCTCAAATTCATTGACTTACCTGTAATAACAGAAAATAAGGACTACAAAATGGCAATTACAAACTGACTTACTTGCATATCTTTTGCTCAAAGTTTATTTCACTCTTCAATTACAAATGATATAATCACAAGTAAAAACATAGACACAGATCTAACCTCTAGAATACAATAATTTCAGTTGTAGAAAATTACCAGATAATTGTGCGTGCAGACCAGAGACCTATGATGAATCTTCTTCAATCGTAGAAAATTCTTCATCTGATGATGAACTATCCTCAGCAGAAACAACATTTTGTATTCTTTCTTCCGCATCCAGATGATCCTTATAGCATATGCAGACTTCTAACGATGATGGACTTAAACGACTTTTTCTTTCATTCAAAATCCTGCCACTAAAAAAAGGCAGATTCCGAAGCCACTGTACTAGCTTGGACAGTTAAGATATCACGGGCCATGATGGCCATAATAGGATAATGACAAGATCGAGTTTTCCAAAATTCTAGTATATCTGATTGCTCACCTACAAAATTTGTCATTTTATATTTTGCCCGTTTAGGGCCTGCGGGCCGGGCCAGACCGGGATTTTTTGGACTGGGCTTTTCAGGCTTTTTTTCGGGCCGAATCGAATCGGATTTTGGGTTTTGGATTTTTTGAACATCTCTAATTGTAATAACAACAATAAAATATAAGTGTATTTTATTGAAACAATATGTTGGATAGTAACAATATGTATATATGAGTTTCTAAAATTACTAACACTATTCAATTTATGCTAATTAATTTGTAATACATATATACTAATTATATATCATATATTTCCGATCCATTTTCATTTATTTATTTTAATTTTCATTTCAAATTCATTTATACTATATTATTTAATAAATCCACGTTGGCAATAGTTTTATGTAAATCCTAATTAGAAAATGGCTTAATTTATAACAATTATTTGTTGCAACTATCTATTCGATGAAAATTTTCACAAAAAGATATATCACTAAAAATTTATGTGAATGCATGGGAGGCCTTATCACCTTTTTCACAATTTTTTTCTGTTAAGATTTAACCTTTTCGTCAATCTTTTTGCAAATAAATAATTTGCCAAAAAAAATCAATTATCATGGACCAACTTCCAATTATAAAATTTACACAACTCGAATTTTCAAATCAAATCAACTGTTCAAAAGCTGTAATTTCCAGCGATATGAACGAGAGATGTACTACAATAAATGATCTGCTCAACAATCGTAATTCGGGTGAAGAAAATCTGATTTAATCTATTTTATTACGTATTTGTTCAATATTGATTATTTTTGTAAATGCCGTATGATCGTTAATTATTGAATTATTTGACTATAAAAAAAAATCAAATCAACCGTTTCACTTAAAAATAATAATCAAAACAGCCGCGAAAACCAAAAATGTGAACTTGAAACACAAAATTTCCAAATCTGATCAGCAACTCCATACTCATTCTCAGCCATCCATTACATACCAATCAACGACCACACCTTTCAATCCGCACCAACTCACACCAACCAATCAGAACACTCCACTCTAAACTTTATCTCAGCCGTCCTTCCAAACAACCAATCCAACGGCCCAGAACCACGATCCGCTCCACTCCAAACCCACCAATCAGGTCACACCTTCAAAGCCTATATAAACCCGCCCAGCCAATTTTAAAAAACACGCACTAAAACACACTCAATTTTCACACACTAAAACACACTCAATTTTCACACACTAAAACACACTCAATTTTCACACACTAACAAAAAATGGCACCAAAGGGAGAGAAGAAGCCAGCAGAGAAGAAGCCAGCTGAGAAAGCCCCAGTAGCGGAAAAAGCGCCATCAGAAAAGAAGCCGAAAGCCGGGAAGAAGCTCCCGAAAGACGGGACATCAAGCGGAGCAGATAAGAAGAAGAAGAGAAACAAGAAGAGCGTGGAGACTTATAAGATTTATATTTTCAAGGTTTTGAAGCAAGTTCATCCTGATATCGGGATCTCGAGTAAGGCGATGGGAATAATGAACAGTTTTATTAATGACATTTTCGAGAAATTGGCGGGAGAGGCTTCGAAATTGGCTAGGTATAATAAGAAGCCTACGATTACGTCCAGGGAAATTCAGACCGCTGTGAGGTTGGTTTTGCCTGGGGAGTTGGCTAAGCATGCTGTTTCGGAAGGGACTAAGGCGGTTACGAAGTTTACGAGTGGTTGATTCAATTAGGGAATTTGTAATTTGGGATGGAGGGTTTAGTTAATGCTGTAGAAATGAAATTCAGTGTTGGTTGATGATTTTAGTATGGTTGGTAAATGAATGAAATGATTACTATTGGATAATGTTTGTGTATGTTTTGATTTTTGATTTTGATTTTTAAGATCTTAACTTTTTTAAGTATTCATAATTTTTAGAGAAAACTGTATCGTAATTTTTTAAGTCTAGTTGTAGCATCTAGAACTCTTTGATTCCATACTGATTGCCCGAGAATGGTTCCTTGTCGAGAAAAGGACATGGATTTTGACACTTCAACAAAAGTAATAGGCCTTGTGGTTATTGATTCTTTGCGGAGTTATCATTGCTTATTGCCTATTGAATTGACTAGGACATTGGTCTGGTTTGCTAGGATCTGATATCTGTTGTTTCCCCAAATCAACTAGGACAGTGATCTTGTTTTATAGGACTGTTATCTTTGGTTTCATGAAAAGGGTTGTAACTTGTAACTAACAAAATATTTCTCCATCGCTTCATCAGTCATATCTGATATCTGTAATTGTCTACACTCTACATTCAACTATGTAAAAACAAATAAAATCCAGATGTACACTGCAAACATCCATCTCAAGATTTTTTTTTGTTGTACATTCTGTATCGCCTCATCTTAATTGTTCTTTTCTGCGGATACACTGTTTGCTACTATGTGTTCTCTAAATTCATTGAATCAAAATCTCTGTCCTTTCTTACAAAATAGAACGTAAAAAATGAAAATGATTCTGTGCCTTTCTTTCCAGTGTCTTGTGTAATTGTTAAATGTCGTCTCATCTTCCATTGGTAGTTTTACTCCTAAAACATATCAATCTGGTAGCTATCTTTATCTAGATGACTGGATAAATGTGATTGCAAGAGAACAAAGGGTCAGGTGGTAATTCCTGTGTTTTTCTATGTTGACATATTGATTACAATCGCCCCTGCTTCTTGGAGACGTGAATTCTGCGTCAGATATTTATGCATGTAATTAACTGATAAAATTAGAATTTGTTTTGATTGATAATAACAGGGAAGAATCGGCCATTATTCGTAAAATTGTGGCACAAGTGGCAAGGCAAGCATCTACTAATATATCCCACTATAAGGAACATTTATTTGGGATTGATGACAAGATGATTATGAGCTTAAAGATAATCAGAGTAATAAAATCAAGAAAGCAAGACTATTTTATGAGAAACAAGTGTCGAGGAAGAAAGGAATATTATTTCACTTGTTCTACCCATGATAGGGGCAATCATTATCCTTATATTTTTCAACAACCTCAAAACATGACAAATATGAAAAGTACATATGGTCCACCACATAGCTAGATAATAACTGATATAAAGCTGAATTAAATATAACTTATTCGAGCCAATTCCTTCAATACACCCCCTCAATCTGAGGATGCATTCTGCAGAGTGAATCCCAGCTTGCCAACGTGTTGAAGATGATTCTTGACTGGGAGAATTTTGGTTAGAATATCTGCAACTTGACCATCTGATGGAGTATACTCAGTCTGGATCAACCCTTCCTTCAGTTGTTCACGAACATAATGACAATCAATGTCCACATGCTTTGTCTTTTCATGCTTGACTGGATTAGCTGCTATTGCAAGAGCTGCTTTGTTGTCACATTTAAGCACTGTGGGAGGAAGATTCTGCATACCAAGGTCCTTAAGAAGAGAAGAGAGCCATAAGAATTGCTAGATGTTCGGACTCAGACAAGGGGTCAAAACATCCTAACGGAGGTACTACTTAAGTGGAACAAGTTACCAGAATTTGAGGCGACATGGGAAGATCTGGAGGTAATTCAAGAGCAGTTTCCACACTTTCACCTTGAGGACAAGGTGAGACTTTGGGCGCGGGGTAAGGCAATGAAGCCAAATGTATCAGCTAAGGCCCCTGTTTTGATAACTTATAAACGACACTGTCCCAGGAGCAGAATAGGGAATGCAGCAAGAAATATTAAAATGAGTGAGGTGGCATAATAAGTGGATAAATAAGAAAGAAACAGAGATAGGAAGCATCGGGAATATATTTTGTAAACTCTATTTGGGAACTGGGAGTTGAGGCGACCTCGTTATCAATCTTATCTATTATGTTTTGCTGTTTTGTTACTATCTTTTGATTATTTCATATCCTCCTGTTCCTGTACTAGATCGGCTATTGTTTAGAATCAGAGGGTCTGAGTTAGTTCATAACAGTGGCCTCCTAAAGACCATGATACGAGGCTCTGCCCGATGAATTGCATAATGAACCCAACCTTTGGTCTGCTGCACACCAATTGGTATTTGAAAGAAATCTGATATTTTTCCACTATTATCTCAAACAATAGAAGGTTTTCTTCTTAAATTAAAATAGATCAAGGAAAGTCACAAAAACCCCTGTGATCAGATTTATTATTACCTTAACCATATTATGAAAACCACATTAACCAATCCAAATGAGAAGCATATCCATATTAAGAAGTTCTCTCTCGAATGCCACCCGAGTTAACATTCTATATAAATGCAAATTGTCTACACTCTACATTCGGCTCCGTCGCTTTTCTGGTACACTTACGTACCAGAATTGCGGAACTGGTACAGCTGCGTACAACATTGCAAAACTGGTATAGGGCGCCACAGCCCGTGGCGACCTCGGAGGGGTGCGCCACAGACCGTGGCGACCCTGTATCTTATTTTTATTCAACCAACGGCAAACCAACCAAAAAAATGAAATGAATAAAAATAAGATATAGGGTCGCCACGGGCTGCGGCGCACCCCTCCTAGGTCGCCACGGGCCGTGGCGCCCTATACCAATTTTGCAATGTTCAACGCAGCTGTACCAGTTCCGCAATTCTGGTACGTAAATGTACCAGAAAAGCGAGGGAGCCCTCTACATTCAACTAGGGGAAGAAAAAACAGATGTACACCGGGGGCGGAATCAAGGGGGCTAACCTAGGTTGGAGCCCCGACTAAGCCAAAAATTTTAGTATATATTTTTTTTTTTTACAAAATCACGGTTTTTAGTTAAAGTCAGAAGAAATTATAATTTGAACCCCGGCTAGCCTCGGAAAACTAACAATAATTTATTTTAGCCCCAACTATTTTGTGATCTTGATTCCGTCACTAATGTACACCGGAAACATCCATCTCAAAATTTTTTTGTTGTACATTCTGTATCTCCTCATCTTTATTGTTCTTTTCCGCGGATACATTGTTTGCCACTATATGTTCTTTAAATTCATTGAATGAAAATCTCTATGTCCTTTCTTACAAGATGAAAGGTAAAAAATGATTATGATTTTGCGCCTTCCTTTCCAGAATCTTGTGTAATTGTTAATATCGTCTCGTCTTCCATTGGTAGTCTCACTGCTACTTAAAAATTATCAATTTGGTTGTCATCTTTATCTAGATGACTAGATTAACGTTTAGTAACCATGCAGGCGTAGGTTTAATTTGAGATTATCTTAAGCTCTATAAATTTTGTCACTTGTGTTATTTTCTCTTCGAACTTGTCAGCTGCTTATTCAGAAAACATAGATCCCATAGTTTTAGTGTATTTAACTAAGCTGGACTGTTGTCTTTCTCACACATGATGCCAAGCGATGTCGTTTGTTTACAAGAAAAAGATTTGGTTACTGAAGTTTCGATGAAGTTTTAGGGTGGAAAACCTGACTTTGCACTCTGCAAAAACCTTTAAAACCACAGATGAACTAGTAAAATTCTACCCATACTCACAATTATTCCTTCGATATCCGCAATTTCCCTCTTCTATGGCTTCCTCAAGTTGCCAATTAATTAGTGCCTCTCACTTTTCTTCCTCTTCTTCGTCCCCTCTATGGGATGTCTTCTTGAGTTTTCGCGGTACAGACACTCGCACAAACTTTATTTCACATCTTTTCGATGCTTTAAACCAAGCAGGAATTGTAACCTTCAAGGATAACCTTGAATTTCGAAAGGGCGAAGAAATTTCATCAGGACTACTTTCAGCAATCCGTAGTTCTAAAATTTCTATCGTTGTTATCTCGGAGAACTATGCTTCTTCGACATGGTGCCTTACAGAGCTCACGCAGATCCTTGAGTGCAAGAGAACAAATGGTCAGGTGGTAATTCCTGTGTTTTTCTATGTAGACATATCGAGTATACGTTATCATAAACGCAGTTTTGCGGATGCTTTCAAAAAGCATAGAAAGCGTCACCGTTCGGATACCGTGAAGAAGTGGAAATCTGCTCTTGTTGAAATTGCGAATATGTCAGGTTACCATCTAAAAAAAGATGCAGAGTAAGTCCCTCTTTATAGCTGTAATTAGTTTTACTTTTAAACTAGTTGAAAAAGCCGTACTTCGCGGCGACGTTATAATTATTTTTTAAACTCTATCGATTAAGTCATAACAATTATTCGTTCTTCTATAATAAGCCAAATTTAATATATTGAATACTTGTTTTATGTAGTAATTTTTATGCTAACATATTCTTTTCTAATGAACCGCTCTTTCGTTGAAAATGTTTTTAATAAATTCACACTCCTATTTTACTTTCTATTTTACTTCCAATAGAACTTTAGTTATATGTATTTTCTATAATTAGTACTCTTCTCCTCTGTTAATTCGTATACCTATTTTACTTCTAATAGAACTTTTAATTATGTGTTACAAACACCTATTTTATTTCTAATACAAACACTTATTTTACTTCTAATAAAACTTTTAAATATATGTACTTTTTATAAATTCAAACACAGAACACCAATTATACTTCAAATAAAACTTTTATTTATATGTGTTCTCTATAAATTCAAACTTTTCTCCTCTATAAATTCAAACATCTATTCTACTTCTAAAATGCTAAAGAATATTGGAACACATATTATACTTCAAATAAAACTTTTAATTATATGTGTTCTCTATAAATTCGAACTCTTCGCCTTTATAAATTCAAATACCTATTCTACTTCTAATATGCTAAAAAATATTTTTTGATTTATTAGTATTTAAAATTAAAAAATTCTAGAAAATTAGAAAAATAGATTGAGACGATCTTAGATGCGCCACCTAACCTCCCGCGTATATATCTTATAAATTCGAACTCTTCTACTCTATAAATTTGAACACCTATTCTACTTTAAATATAACTTTTAATTCAATGTCTAACTACAAATTCGAACTCTTTTCCTAAATAAATTCGAACACCTATTCTACTTCATAATATGGTAAAAGATATTTTTTGATTTATCAGTATTTTAAATTCAAAAATTCAAGAAACTTATAAAAATAAATTAAGACAATCTTAGAGGCACCACCTAAACTCCAGCCTATCCTCTTTTTTATAACAAAAGAACAAATATAAAAAATAAACAATAAACAAAGAACTAAAAGAACACAAATAATTCACAATAAATTAATATAAACACAAATATAAAATGTATACCATCATTACGGGTTACGGCTCGAAAAACGCGGTTAGCAATGTAATAACAGTATATTGAGAAATTTGGATAATTTAACGTACCAATAATTCACAATTTTCATAATCTGTGCTACACCTGAACAAAAAAAACATGCGTTCGCAATTAGCACAGTCATAAACTTATAACAACAAACGTTATAATAATGCGGTGAACGTAGCTTTATATAGTATTAGCTTATGCGATGCACGGTTACTTAAATTTTATTTATAATTATATTTTTATTACGATGCAACACACGATTGTTTTTTTAATTTTTATAATTATATTTATTTATGAATATTTTAATATTTAAAAGTTATTAGTTTACATGATTAAATTATTGTTAAAAAAGATTTAGCCAAAAAAAATTATAGTTAAAAATTTGATATTTATTATATTTTACACGCTCAATTTAATATTTTTTTATATTGAGTTATAAAAGTTAGATTTGGCCAATTTTACGGTTCACATGACATTCACAAAATAATCTTTAATTTAGTTGTGGTTTAATAGTTCTTTTTCAATTAAAAACTATTCTAAAATTAAAAAGAGAATAAAGTGACAAAATTTAATGTTGAGAATTCTATTCGATTTAGGAAATCTACCTAACTTATATGTAGTTTAGATTATTATAATAACCTTTATTAACCAAATACAGGTTTTAATGTTAAATCTAACGGTTTTCACCTATCTATTTAAGATTAAACGGTTTTTATTATTTTGGTTATAAATGGGTTTCCTTATTTAATTACAACTATTTTTATGTTTTAACTTTTTGGAAAATCCAATCCTAATATAATATCTTTTAACTTATATAATTTTTAGATAAAAATTTCTTTTTATATGATATAATCTTGATCATCTATTTTTTAAAAGTATTGGATCTAACGGTTGAGAATGTTTTGGCGGTATTTAGGACCAAACTACCAGGATAACATCATTAATTTTTCTTAATATTTATTATTTTTTTATTTTTTTAAATATTTATTGCTAAAATATAATATACTTTTTTTTGTAATATGTTAATGATACGGGAACTTTAAACTTTTGAGAAAAAAAAATTATCAATTAAAAAATATATTTTTTGTAATAGTTCTTCTTTTAAAGTAGTACACTGTGACGATCAAAATTCTGTATAAAATTCATTTTTTTTATAGTATATCCCGTAAATATCTATGTTATTATATTAAAGACTAAATAATGAAAGCTTTCTTATAAGTGTGGTCGCTTTGTTTGATCACTCAATCCATAATCGTTGGATCTTTCAAATTAAATTGTTGAGAAACGTTACATATAACAGTAAAATTATCATGTAGAATGATCTAAAATTTGAATCTACCAACAACATATTAAAATTTACAGGTTTTTTTTGAAAAAAAAAAAGAATTTTTTTCATTTTTTTTCTTTCAGACATAGGTTATCTGATAATATTTTTTGTAAAGTACGATTTTTCAGAAAAGTACTATACTAATTGATTAACAAACTTTTAAAGTTTCGAATTTAATAATTTACAATGTATGTAGGTTAAAAAGGTTAGGTCTGTTCTGTAGCTGAGTCTACAATTTTAAAATACCGTTTTTTAAATATGAATATAGTCGTGCTAACAATGAAATTAAGTCTCTATGAGTGCTTATAAAACAAAATCACCATTTGCGTATAATTTATTATTTAATAATAAATTATATTTGATTAGTTATGATCTATAACTTAATAAAATAGGATAAAAAATATGCACAATTTTATAAAATTTTATCCTCGTATTATTATATTCTTTGTTGATTTGAATTTTCTTAGATTGATTTTAATTTTTGAACATAGATTTCTAAATTTAAAATAGTTAGAAAAAAGTAATTAAATTGACGTTAAAATAATGATGACATAATAATCATTATTAGAATTTAAATACTCACTTTACTGATTTGGGTTTTATCTTGTGTTTTAAAAATCAGATTTTGACGATTTTACACCCCACGTGAAGATAATTAAATTATTTTTAATTAAAAGATGGTTTAACAATTTTTATCTAACTGGAATTGTCCATGGAAGAGAAAAGAAAGTCACGAATTTTTTACACGGAGAATTCTATTCAATATAGAAAACTTATTTAAATTTGGTATATTTGGTTTAAATTATCAAAATACACTTTTTAGAATTTAAATATAATCCTATTATAAAAATACACTTTTTTAATATTTTATCAAACGATTTTCATTTATCTAGTTAAGATCTAATATTCCTTATTAATTTGGTTGTCACGATCAAAATTTTGGATAAATCATATAAAAGAGTTTAATATAATAAGGATATTAAGTACATACTGATATAAGTATCTTACTAACTGCTTTTACTTTTAATGTTTCGGTTTTATTTATAGTGTATATAAAATTTTAAAATACATTATTACTTTAAAATTATTAAACAGAATAAAAATAATGTTATGATTATATAAAATTTTATTCTCATATTATTATAGTCTTTATCGATTTGAATTTGTTCTTAATTTATTTTAATACTTTATTGAAAGAAAGATAAAATTTCTATATTTAAAAGAATTAGTGGAAAAATAAATAAATTGGTGCTACAATTATAAAAAAATATTTATTAAAATTTAGATACTCACTTTACTATTTGGGTTCTATTCTGAGTTTTAGAAATTGAATTTTGACGATTTTACAACCCATGTAAAACTAACGAAATTATCTTTAATTTAATGATGATTTAATAATTATTATCTAACTTGACCAGTTGACCTACCCATAAACCGAAAAGAAAAGATGGTTAAGTATTATATTCAAAATTATTGTTTATGAATATGAAACCCTCAATATTTTAATAATATTTTGATATTATCATTTTATGTTTGTTATATGTAAAATAATATAATTATAATTTGGATTAATCAAATTGTTATGTTCCTTCAGAATTTTTTTTTTAAATTTATTCATGTATAGGAGTTCTCCTAAGTCTCTTATAACGCAGGATCCAGTGATCCACATGTATCATTGTTATATGATATACATGAGCATTATATTGATAATTTTTAATATTGTAATCGATATGAATTGTTATATGATGTTTGGTTTAACAATTATTATCTAACTCGAACTATACATAAATTAAAGAGAAAAGCTATTTAAGAATTTTTACATAGAAATTTTTTAAATTATCAAAATATACTTTTTAGTATTTAAATATAATTCTATTATTAATCAGATACACTTTTTAATATTAGATCTAACAATTCTCATCGATCTATTTAAGATCTAACTATAATAATTAATTTGGTCGTATAGTGGTCGTACACGGACCAGATCGATTTTAATTTTTTCTTAAATTGATTTTAATATTTTATTGAAATAAACATAGAATTTATAAATTTAAAATAATTAGGAAAAAATTAAATTGGTGCTACAATAATAAAAAAAAATTATTAAAATTTAGATAATCAACTTACTGTTTGGGCTCTATCTTGAGTTTTAGACAACAGATTTTAACAATTTTACAGTCCACGCGAAGCTAACAAAATTATCTGTAATTTAATGATGGTTTAATAATTATTATCTAACTGGAACTATCTATAAACTAAAGAGAAAAGATAATTACGATTTTTTACATAAAGATTTCTATTCAAAATAGAAAACCTATTTATAATCGGTTTAAATTAAAAAAAATTATTAAAATTTAGATAATCACTTTACTGTTTGGGCTCTATCTCTAGTTTTAGACAACAGATTTTAACAATTTTACAGCCCACGCGAAGCTAACAAAATTATCTTTAATTTAATGATGGTTTAATAATTATTATCTAACTGGAACTATCCATAAACTAAAAAGAAAAGATAATTACGATTTTTTACATAAAGATTTCTATTCAATATAGAAAACCTATTTATAATTGGTTTAAATTATCAAAATACACATTTTAGTATTTAAATACTATACTATTATTAATCAAATACAATTTTTAATATTATATCTAACGGTCCTCATCTATTTGAATATTTATAGTTTTATAATCCAACGGATCATATACTTTTGGTAGTACAGTGACCGACCAAAGTTTTGGATAAGATCTCCCTTACGCTTATTATATATAAGGAGTTAATTTTGGATTAAATTTAGAAGATGATTAGGTTTAGAATATGTTAAATGAAGTTTTAATATTCTTATGAATTTGAACTCTTATATAGTTATATTCTATAAATTCGAATATCTATTCTACAGAATTTTAAATATATGTCATGTCGTATCAATAAATTCAAACTATTCTTCTTTGTAAATTTGAACTTTTCTCCTCTATTAATTCGAATACATAATCTACTTCTAATATGTTAAAAGATATCTTTTATTATTTTATATGTCTTTCCTATAAATTTGAACTATTCTCCTCAATAAATTCGAACACCTAATCTACTTCTAATAGGTTAAATGATTTTTATTTATTTATTAGTATTTTAAATTCAAAAATTCTAGAAAATTAGAAAAATATATTGAGACAATATTAGAGGCGCCACCAAACCTCCCGCGTATCTTTCTTTATATATATATATATATATATATATATATATATATATATATATATATACTAGTTTAAAACCCGTGCGATGCACAGATTGTTAATTGTTATTTTATTATTATATTTTTAATATTTTATTAATTGTATTTGTTAAAAAAATAAGTATGCATGTTAAAATAGCTAAATATTTTTAATAAATTAAAAACATTAAAACAGATTTTAAAATAAATAAGTAAGGGTTTGCCCGTTATATTTTTGGAAAATGAGGGGTTTTAGTAAAATAAAATAAAAAATGTAACATATATTTAGTTTAAAAAGGTAAATGCCCGTGATATTTTTGGAAAATGAGGTTTTAAAATTTAATAATTAAAATTATTTAAATTCGTTTTAAAATAAATAAGTAAAGGGTTTCCTATGATATTTTTGGGGAAAAAAATGAATTTTAGTGAGAAAAATAGAAAAAGTAAATTGAAAAAGACAATTTCCCGTGATATATTTAGAAAAGAAGGGAATTTGTTAGAAAAAATCTATAATGTGTTTTAGAGTAATTGGTTATAAATAGGTATTTGATTATTTATATTTTAATATTTTTTGTGATTGCATTTGTTAAGAAAAATAAGTAGACATGTTAAAAATTAAAATAGGTAAACTTTTAAAAAATAATTATAATATTATAGGTTTAAAAATAAATAACTAAAGGTTTGTCCGAGATATTTTTGGAAAATGAGGGGTTTTACTAAGGAAAAATAGAAAAACTAACATGTTTTAGTTAAAAAAGGTAATTGCCATGTTTGAAAAGTAGGGGAATTTGTTAGAAAAAATAATGTATTTTAGGGAACAAAAGATAATTGGTTATAAATAGGTAATATTATTATTTAATAATATATTTCTATAAATAAGTAAGGTTAATTAAGTAAAAACACGAAATACAGTTAAGGGCAATTAAATAAAATCACAACGTACCATACCGACCAACCAAACTTTTAATGTTTCGTCTATTATATAATAGTATTGATATATATATATCTATACTATAATATTATAAGCAAACCACCCTCTATTTGGTTGGTAGTTTGGTCATTTAGTTTGGTACTCTGAATAATAACCGTTAGATGTAAATATAGATAAATGAGAATCGTTGGATGTAATATTAAAAGAATATTCTTTTTTTGATATCTAAGATGCTCTCACGGGTTCAAGGTTCGAATCCCGTCAACAACATATTAAAAAATTTTAAAATCAAAATACAAATAAATGCTAATAAAATAAGATAAAAAATATTAAAAAATCATATTAAAAAATACTATTATAAGCAAACTACCTTCTATTTGGTTGGTTGGTAGTTTGGTTCTCTAAATAATAACCGTTATATATAAATATAGATAAATGAGAACCGTTTGATGTAATATTAAAATAATATTATTTTCTTTGTATCTAAAATACTCTCACGGGTTCAACATTCGAATCCCGTCAACAACATATTATTATTATTAAATATTTATATCATCTATTTTTCTAAACTACATTCAAAAGTTCAATATATTATTCCGTCGACAACATATTAAAATTTTTTAAGATCAAAATAAAAATAAATGATAATAAAATAAGATAAAAAATAATAATAAATCATATAAAAATACTAAAATAATAAAGTAAAAATACTAAAATTCATCCGTGCATCGCACGGGTTATAGACTTGTATATATATATATATAGATATATATACACTAGTTGATAAAGCCGCGCTCCGTAGCGGTATTATAATATGTTTTTAAAAAATAATTTAATTATAATTATCTTAAATTAAATTATAAATTTTAAATTTTAACAGTTAACACAACCCTACCTAAATTAAATTGATGGTTAATTAAATTGATGTATAATATAAATAATACACATGCTTAAAATTAAGTGGAGAAAAGGTAAACAAAATCCTTCAAAGAGCCAAAGATCATTGAAAAAAATTGTAAATACGTTTTCTAACGTTTAAAGATTAAATATATAGTATAGTATATATATAGGGGTTTACTCCAGTACAAACCATTCTTAGACTACAAACTACAAACTAAATAATTTTAGTGATTTCTGTAAGAATAAATAGTGATTTCAGCATAGATCTAGCTATTTATTTTTATATACGTATAAATTTAGTGATTTTACGGTACAAAATCTGTAATTTACGTATAGATCTGGAGAAAAAATCACTACATTTACGCATAAATCACTATTTATTGTTACAGAAATCACCAACATTTTAGTGATTCTCGCAAGCATAAATAGTGATTTATCGTCGGAATATATCAAATATGGTATGCAAATTGATCGTTGGGAGATGGAGAAAAATACGATGAAGTCGGATTTCAAAAAAAGCTCTCCGATTGACGGGAAAAGTCAAATTAAAAACGGAGGGGAATATGTGTGATTGTGTGTGGGAGGGTGTATTTTAGTTGTGTGTTGTGCATATAGGGGGGCCATTAGATTATATTAATCTAAAGGTTTAGATTGGTTCTTAGTTTGTATTTTTAAAAAGATTTGTATTTGATCACTAGCCTATATATATATAATAAATGTTGTAACCTCTGCGTCTCTTCGAACTCTTCTCCTTTATAAATTCGAACATATATTCTACTTTTACTATATTAAGAATTTTTCTACTATGTCAAAGGAGTTTTCTACATCTCCTCGAATTCTTCTCCTTCATAAATTCGAACACATATTCTACTTCTAATATGTCAAATGATATTTTTTAATTT
This sequence comes from Heracleum sosnowskyi, assembly GCA_030848705.1. NCBI lineage: Eukaryota > Viridiplantae > Streptophyta > Magnoliopsida > Apiales > Apiaceae > Heracleum > Heracleum sosnowskyi. Next base: position 64,377,958 of record CM061241.1, on the reverse strand, counting down.
ATTAGTGTTAAAAATTGTAAAGCTCTAGAAAAAATAGAAAAATAGATTGAGACAATCTTAGAAGCGCCACCTCACCTCCCGCGTATCCTCCTTTATATATATATATATATTGATATTGTGCGTGTTTGGGATATCTTAAAAAAGTTGACTTTTACCTTAAAATGAACAAGTGTCAGTGGGTGGATGAATTCTTATAAGTTGTATTGGTGTTTGGATAAATTTACTTTTAAATTAGTTACAAATTTACTAATTTACATTTTAAAAATAATTATTAAATACAATGAGCTAAATACATGCATTGTAAATTAAAAAAACATTTAAAAACACAAATGTAAAAATATGAAGTATTAAAAGATAAAAAAATCAAGCAATAAGTCAATAAGTTAAGGAAAATATACGTTGTTACTAACATTCAACTTACGAACATATAAGTTATAAGCTGGTTTATAAGTTGGGTTGACAAACACACCTCATAAGCTGTTATGGACTTATAATGCATAAGTTGGCTTAAAACTAAGTTGCCAAACAGGCCCATTAACTAGCGTAAAAGCCCATGCGAGGCACGAACATGTACTTGTACCGAAATAATTTCTCGCACAAATTTGTATGCATATAGAAATAATTTTTAATTTAAAAACACAATAAATGATAATATTTACACTTTTTTTTATATATTTATATAGTAATTTTGTTTTAAATATTGCATACCTTTTTCTTAAATCAAATACTTCTAAATTTCATTAGATTTCATAAATTTGACTAACATCCATAATATAAAAGTTACATTAACGACGCGCATATCTATATAATATTGTTTTGATCTTATAATTATTTAAGTATATTTAACTCATTCATTATATATAATTGAAAGCCTAAATTTCAAAAATTCAATTTTAACTCAAATTAATTATTTTACATATATTTTTTTAAATTCATGTATTTTACTCAATTATATGATTAAATAAATTTATGGTACAAATTAATGAACCCTGAATCGACTATAATCTATACTAAATTAAAATAAGCAAAATGGTTATAATTTGTATCTTGTTTTAGATAAAATAATCTCAAATCTCCTTTCATACAATTCGAAGGCATAAGGCTCAAGTCTAACACAATGCCACAACTTTTTATTTTTGACAAAATGCAATGTCATAATTGTTCATATAACTAATCTCTAATTATCAATAAATGAACCTATCATATATCTCTCTTCATTTCACTAATTATAATACCAGAGTTAACTCTGTATATTTTCCTATAATAATGTATATTATATGTTAACATCTCCCCTCAAACTCACGATACCAAAATTGAGAGTTGGTCAAAATAGAAAAATAGAATCGTCCACTTCAATCAACAAAATCACTCACTTCAATCAGAGTCCTTGTTGTGATCAGTTGTTCACCCTCGTCATCGTCGTCATCTCTGTCATCGCTACCACCATTATCATTTTTATCACGACTCTTCTTATAATTTCCCTTTTTTGTCGTTGTTGGTTTGGGATAGTTTCTTCCACGAATACATCATCATCCACGAACTTTCGCAAGATTTCCTTTTTCTCATACCCACAAACTTTTGTAGTATTTTTTTTCTCACACCCACGTACTCTCCTATGATACTTCTTCTCATATCCACGAACTCTCGTATAATTGTTTTCTCACCCACATTAATATTAAACCTTTAGTAATGTGAATGACAATAATTAGTATAATTAAACAATTATATATATATATAATATTAAATTGATTTTGACTAATCATTCTGATTATCCCAATTATTTAATTAATTTATGAACGGGTGCCTACACCGATTACTCCAATTAGGGGTGTTCATGGTTTACCAACCCGATCAAACTGTACCAACCCGACCCTCCTTTCTATTAACCAAACCGATAATAAAACTCGGTACCTAATTGGGTTTAAGAAATTTCAAACCGATTTAAATGGATTGGGTATGCGTTTTTCATTTTATCGACAAACTCAATCCGATGTAAGTTGCAAATTTTGTTCGGTAATTTAAATTTAAATTTATACATTATATACAAACATACATTATATAATATATCATACTTTCATCATAATTATGTGTTTACATTTTGTGCGTATGAGGTTAGTTTATGTATTATGAAAAATATTAACCTTTTATATGAATGATAATTATATATACGTATTGATTTTATAAAATAGAATTCAGATCCTTTTTTAACTAAATTCTAATTTATTTCAATAATTTAATGTATACATAGAGATAAATGTCAATAAATAAATTTTTTCGATCAAGGCTGAATTACATTGATATATAACATAGAATTTTGTCTTACAATTTTAATTTGTATGTTCATCATTCATAATGACAAAGAGAGTGTGGAGATTTAATTTTCTATGTTCATCATTTATCATGACAAAGAGAATGTAGAGTGTATTCAATCAATTGAAATCTATACTATTATATCCTTATATATAATAAGCGTAAGGGAGATATTATCCAAAACTCTAGTGTGGTCCTCAGTACCGCCAAAAACAATCTCAACCGCTGAATTTAATATTTTTAAAAATAGACGATCAAGATCATATCATATGAAAATAAAAAAAAATTATCTAAAAAAGATATAAGTCAAAAGTGGAAGTATTAGTATTAGAATGGAAATAGAAGTAATTATAATTTAATAAAAAGACCAGTTTCATTAATACTGATATTCAATTCCTCTTACATATCAAAATAATTGAGATAATAAGATTTTAGAATAAATAGATAAGAATTGTTGGATCGAATATGAAAAAGTGTATTTGGTTGTTTGTTGAATTATATTAAAAATACTAAAAAATATATCTTGATAATTTAAACCAAATACATGAATTTTTTAAATCGAATAAAATTCTCAAACGTAAATATTTGCCACTTTCTTTAATTTTTAGTTTTGGTGTAGTTTTAATCGTGAGAAAATTGATAAACCATCACTAAATAAAAGATTTGTTTTTAAAATCTTAAAATAGATAGATGAAAACTGTTGGATGTAATATTAAAAAGTGTATTTAGTTGTTAGTAAAATTATATTCAAATACTAAATAAAGTATTTTGATCATTTAAATCAAATATAAATAAATTTCCTAAGTTGAATAAGAATTCTTAATGTAAAAATTCGTCACTTTTTTTCTCTTTCTCTTCAATTTCAATTTCAGGGTATTTTTAAATGAATTTTTTTTAAACCATCACTAAATTAAAAATTATTTTGTGAGTTTCGTGTGTGCCGCAAATATTTAATTGAGCGTCTAAATCCAATAAATAAAGTCTAAAAATTAATAAAATAAAAAATTATATATATATATATATATATATATATATATATTAAAAAAGAGCAGTGTTTTGCATGAGATCTTATCCAAAATTTTAGTCCCTATACCGTCAAACTAATCAGGACTGTTGATTTCGAAATATTTAAATAAGAACCGTTAGATCGAATATTAAAAAGTGTATTTGATTGTTATTAGAATTATATTCAAAATAATAAAAACTGAATTTTAATAATTTAAATCAAATATGAGTAGGTTTTCTAAGTTTAATAGAATTGTCAATGTAAAAATTTATAACTTTTTCTTCTATTCGGTTCCTCAGTAATTTCAGTTGAATAATAATTACTGAATCATCATTAAATTCAAAATAATTTCACTAATTAATATAATTATAAATTTTAAAAAATAACCATGCATTGCACGGGTTATAAGCTAGTATTTAGAAAAGACGAAACATTAAAAGTTTGGTCAGTATGGTACCTGTTTTTTTGGTAATTCGTGTTTTTACTTAATTTTCCTTACTTATATATAAAAAAATCATTAAATAATAATATCACTTATTTATAAACAATTACAAACACATCACTTTTTCTATTTTTTCTATAAAAATCCGTTCATTTTCCAAAAATATCACGGACAATTACCTTTTTCAACTAAAACATGTTACATTTTCTATTTTTCTTTACTAAAACCTCTCCATTTCCGAAAATATAACGGGCAAGCTCTTACTTATTTATTTTAAAACATATTTTAATACTTTTAATTATTTTAAAAAAATTATCTATTTTAACATGCTTACTTATGTTTTTCAACAAATGTAATTAATAAATTATTAAATCTTAAATAATAAAAAAACAACTATCAAAAATAATTCGTGACTTTTTCTATTTTTTCTAACAAAATCCGGATCATTTTCGAAAAATATCGCGGCCAATTACCTTTTTCAAGTAAAACATGTTACATTTTCTATTTTTCTTTACTTAAATCTCTCCTTTTCCAAAAATATCACGAGCAAACCCTTACTTATTTATTTTAAAACATAATGTAATGCTTTTAATTATTTAAAAATAGTTTACCTATTTTAACATGTCTACTTATTTTTTTTCAACAAATGTAATTAATAAATTATTAAAACTTAAATAATAAAAAAACAATTATTAAAAAATAATCCGTGCATTGTACGGATTTTAAGCTAGTAATTATGTAATATCCTATTTTTTTAAATCTCACCCCGAGTTTTGAACACGGGGGAGGGGGATGCGAAAGGTGATAAAAGTGGAAGAACTTGATGGGAAAATAGGCATGTTAGTGAAAGCGCGAGATATACTAAGATTAATAAAAAAATGTCATGTCATTTTAGAAAATATTAACAAATGAAGTGTACGTTCTGAAAAGAAAATTGCTTAGTAATGGATGTGATGAATAGAGTATATAAATTTGATTATTGTATAATTTAATAATTATTTCAATACTTATTTTCTTAATTTGAAATTATTGAAATAACAATTAATGAAATACTTTACATATATTATATTCCTTATATTGGATCAAATTTTAATATTATATTTTATGTAGTAATTAACTAATTCAAATTAAGTAAATACGAGATATATTATGATATAAAAATATGAACTATAAACAGCATAGGTAATATATATTATAGCGAAAACATACAAGTGTAATAAATTTTTGATTGAATGTAGAGATATATAAAACTACCAAAATTAAAAAAAAAATAAGTAATATAAAAAATATTAATCAACATTTTTTTTACTCAAAAGTGAAAGTGAAGAAGAAAATAAGATAAGTGAAAATGACGTGAACTGTCTAATGTGATTTTTAAAGTAAACATAAAAAGTAATATAACATAGTACATTAACCTCTGTGAAAGAGGTGGATTGATTCTCTTTACTAACAAATATTTATATATTTTTGTACAATAATACAGAGGCTATGTGGCACTTTTATTATTTTTCAAAAAGTAGGATTAAAGTTAAATTAAAAAAAAGGATAATAAGAGATGACATGATTTGTCTAGTAAGAATTTTAAAGTAAACACAAAAAATAATGTAGCATAATGGTTATAACATGGACTTCGAAAGACAAATGATAGTAGTTTGATTCCTGGTGAACACATATTTCTTCATTTTTAGCTTAAATTATAAAGAGTGATATTTTTGTAATTTTTCAATATACAGGGGTAAGTTTGTAAATTCAAGGCCATTTAATAGCTCTTTTTTTTCCTATAGTTCTCTTTTAATATATAGATAGAAGGACATATGAACCAACAATTTGTTTACTCAAAAGGTATAGATTAAAAGTAAAATAAAATTAGAAGATAACATGAGGTTTATCTAATAAGATTTTAAAAGTTAACTCAAAAAATTATTGTAACACAATAGTTATGCTATTCTATTTTTAAGTGGGAGATAGAGGTTCGATTCCTGTAAACAACTTAAATTCTTCTAATTTTTGCATAAACTATAGAGATGTGGCATTTTGTAAATTTTCAACAAGTAGGGGTAAAATAGTAATTTCACAGCCATTAAATTGGCATATTTTGCCCTTGGTTGCCTTTTAATATATAGAAGTAGACTAGGGGATAACTCGGGGGACCTAATTGCTTATTACATATCAGAGTTCTAGGATTTGGAATACCTAATTGTGGAAAAGGGAAAAAACATAGTCCTTAAAAGTTGATTTGCTCCTTTTACTCTCAGGCCCGTTACAATTAGACAAAGGAACTAACAGAAGTGCCGCCAACTTTAATACTCCCTCTCCAAAATGAGTATAGCGGACTAAAGTAGTGCATGTAGTTAATTTTTATATTATAGGATTAAAACTTTAGTACTTTTGGAAATTTTTGGAATGTAAAAAGTTGGAAGGGACATTCGAAAAAGAAACTGAAAAGAAATGAGAGGGACGAAGGTAGTAACAGTTAGCCACCGCGTTGACTTGAATAAAAATTTAGCCACTTCCGTGCAAAAAAAATATTCTTTGGGTATGACATTTTAGTCTTGAGTAAAGTGCATTTTGTGTACTCGTATTTTGGGTGTCAGATCACTTGAGATACTAGACTTTTAAAACTATCACTTGCAATACTAGACTTCTAATCTTTTTACAATGTGTGTACTTCCACCAATTAAATTTAATGTTGTTAGAAAATTTAGGGGTAAATGCGTCTTTTACAAAAAAAATCCTTCCTCAAACTCATTTTTACCATTGACAAGGTTTGTGAAAACTTAGAACTTGAATTTATCATCCATTTTGTAACGAAATAGACTTATTTAATTGCATTAGAATCGTATCTTTCTCCTCTATAATGGGATATCAATTATAACTATCAAATATTTACTTTCAAAAATTTATATATTTAACAAATTTTAACTAATGTATAGCTTTTTAGGCTATATTATTTTCATCAAATTAAAATATTGATAGTGAATATCAATATCAATTTGTAAAGAAGGGGAAGATGGTTATGTTGCAACTTGAATGACTTGATTTCGTTAATAAATGAATGAGATATTCAACTTTTAAATCCTCAAAAACTTCAACAATGGTGGAAATGAGTTTGGGGAAGAAGATGATGACAAAAAAACTGAAATGCCCTTGAAAATATTAACGGAGTTCATCATATTTGACGCAAGTACACATAATGTAAAAAGTTTAAAAATGCAATATAACAAGCGGTAGTTTTAAAAATCTAATATCTCAAGTGATCTGACACGCAAAGTGCGAGTACATAAAGTGTACTTTCCTCTTTGGTCTATAGAAAATAGGTTCTACTTGTCGATCATCTGGTAAAATATTCATGTTCTTAATCGAAAATCACAACAAACGCGCCTGCTTCTTGGAGACGTGAAATATTATGCATGTAAGAAACTGATAAATTATATTTGTTTTGATTGACAATAACAGTGAAGAGTCGGCCGTCATTCATGAAATTGTGGCACATGTGGAAAGTCAAGAATCTACTAATGTATCCGACAATAAGGAATGTCTATTTGGGATAGAATCTGCAGTAGAAGAGATATATCAAAAACTAAAAATGGAGTCAAATGCTGTCCGTGCCCTTGTGATCTGGGGGATGGGCGGAATTGGGAAAACCACAACTGCCAGAGCTTTTTATATCAAATATTCCAACAAATTTGATATTAGCTGCTTTACTGAAGACATCAAACAAGAAGCACAGGGAGGTAGTACTCAACTTGTTTTACTTGAGAAACTCTTGAATCAACTTCACAGAAGGAAGGATTATAGGGTTCCTGATGTCGAAAGTGGAATAAGACGACTAACAAAAATAATTCGTTCTAATAAAGCTCTCATTGTTCTGGATGATTTGGACGAATCAAGCTATTGGAAGTTGCTAGTAAGGCTTTGTACCTCTTTTTCCGCTGGAACTAGGATTATGGTTACAACAAGAGATGTAAAGATGCTGTATCAATTAAAAGTAGATATACCAGAAGTAGATATATACAAGCTAAAGGAATTGGGACATGAAGAATCATTGAAGCTCTTTAGCTACCATGCCTTCAGAAGAACAGTGCCTATTGAAAATTTTACCAAGCTCTCATTAGGCTTTGTAAGTTATGCTGGAGGTCTTCCATTAGCTCTTAAGGTGTTGGGTTCATCTTTATGTGGTAGGACTTGTGTGTTATTCTGGAAAGCTAAGCTTAAAAAAGTACGACAAATTCCAGAAAATGATATACTAAAAGTTCTTCATCTAAGCTACGATGAATTATGTGATGAGCAGAAGGCAATATTCCTTGATATTGTATTCTTCTTCGCTGGAATGGACAAAGATGAAGCTGTCCATATATTTGAATCTTGTCATTTCTTTCCGGACGAGGGAATACCAATTCTGGTGGAAAGATGTCTACTAACAATTGATATATACAATAAGTTTCAGATGCATAAACTTATTCAAGGCATGGGAAGAGAAGTTATTAATGAAGAAAACAAACATGGGAAGTGCAGATATTTGTCCTTGTCCGAAGTAAATGCATGCCAGGCTTTGCAAAATATAGAGGTAATCAATAACAAATGGTATCCTGATAAAATGATACGTATTTTAGGAAGTACAGTTAAAAAAGAAGAAGGAAATATTACTTGATTATCTTGGAATCTCATAAAATATATCTTACAGGCCCTTGGACTGTTGGACATGTTGCATGGAAATTTAATGTTTGCATGTTGTCTAGTGTCTAATCATTGATTCTTATATCAACTTCACCCTTTTATTGTTCTTTCCTGATGATCATAACAGGGAGCAGATAAAATTGAAGTTCTCATTGCAGATCTCACCATGACGACAAATCGACAAGTGAGTGTTAGAATCTTTGAAAAACTGATCAAGTTGAGGATACTTCAAATAATTGGTGGACACAACCTGAAAGGAAATTTCAAAAATTCATTTCACGAGCTAAGGTGCATCCGATGGCATTATTCTCCGTGGACGTGTATACCTTCCAGTTTCAGCCCACACAAACTTGTGTCACTGGACATGCCATTCAGCAAATTCGAAATGTTGTGGAATGGCACCAAAGTAAGAAACCAAAATGAAAACTCTTTATGCATGATAACTACCTACTATTTTCTTAAAAATTTTGAAGTTTAAAAATAACTAATTTCAGCTTCTTATAATAAATCAAATTAGTACATATGTGTATGATAATCTTTTACTGCATTTTACAATGCACAGAGTAGTGATATGAGATAATATGATTAATATTTCATGTTAAGAAATACATTAGATGACTTCTTTCATTGTTTCACTACAAATATGTTAATTGTACTGATCTGTATGTTCTTTAAAATAGTCTCAGGTGAACTTGAAGACTATAAACATCAATTATTCAAAGAACCTGATAGAGACCCCTAATTTTAAAAATGCAAAAATGGTCGAGAAGTTGTTGCTTCGTGGTTGTACAAGTTTGATCAAAGTTCATCCAACAATCGGAGAGTTGACTAATTTGGCTCATCTGGATTTAAGTGAGTGCAGCCATTTGGTCGAATTGCCTGACACAATTGGACAATTAACTAAATTGGACTGTTTGGATTTGAGTGATTGTGTAGAATTGATAGGGTTGCCCGAGTCTATGAAACAATTGATCAATTTGAGCCGTTTGGTTATGATCAATTGCCATAAGGTAAAACGATTGCCCGAACAATTGGGTCATATTAAAGCTCTAAAGGAGCTTAATGTACGCGATACCGCAATTGAGCAACTGCCGGATTCAATTACTCAGTTGAGGGAATTGATTAGCTTGGACTTGAGGAATTGCACAAAGCTTAAAAAACTACCAGAGCAATTGGGTGATATTAAAAGTCTGAAGAAGATTTATGCATGTAATACTGCGATTGAGCATCTGCCGGATTCAATTACTCACATGAAGGAATTGGTTTTGTTGAACTTGTACGGTTGCAAGAAGCTTAAGAAGTTACCTGAACAATTTGGAAATTTGGAAGGCTTGGAGACGTTTGATGCAGGTGATAGCGCACTTGAAGAACTGCCTGATTCCTTTGTATGCCTGATTAATTTGGTTCATCTAGGTTTAAACAAGTGCGAGAACCTAGTAAGTCTACCAGATGGGATATGGAAGCTGAAATTGCTCAAAGAGATAAATTTGGACATCTGTCCAAAGTTGGAGAGTTTGCCTGAGCAATTTGGGAAGCTGCAATGTTTAGAAAAGCTTCTTGTGTCTTATACAGCTATAGAAGAATTACCTGATTCTATTGGACTGTTAAGTACGCTGAAGGAGTTGAATTTGAATAACAACGACAGGCTTAGATATTTGCCCAATAGTATAGGGAATCTTACATCACTTGCAATCTTAGAACTCGGGGGCTTATGCGGAGTTGATTTACCTCCTACACTGGAAAACTTGAAGTTGGGAGGTTTAGCTTTGACATGTAATCTAAGATTTAACCTGCCTATGATTCTAAATGTCACTTCTTTGACAAGATTATTCGTTATGGATAATGGAAAATGTTTTTTTCCAACCGAACTGTTTAGTCTTTCTAAGCTTCAAAACCTCCGAGAACTTAGATTGTGTAGATGTAAAAGTCTTGGGTCCTCCCTTCCAACACTTCCTGAGAAATTAGAAGTCTTTTGGTTGTACTTACATGAGACACTAGAACACCTACCCGATTTAACCAGTTTCAAACAATTAACGAGTTTGCGTTTATCGAGATGCTTTAGCCTTCAATCGCTCTCGTTTCTTCCTCCTCATCTTAAAAACCTTTCGGTTTCTGGTTGCCATGGCCTAAGAGAACCACCAGATCTATCATTGCTAAAGGAATTAGAAATTTTGTGGATTAATTGGTGCAGAAACTTGGAATCTGTTATTAGTCTGAAAGAGAATCCCCTCCAGGTTTGCTCCCCCCCCCCCCCCCCCCTCTCTCTTCTCTCCCCCCCCCTCCTCTCTCTCTCTCTCTCTCTCACACCATATTCTTTTTTCACAGGTAGGACAAGAGAAGTTCTTTTCATTTATGGCTGATCTCCAACACACGGAGGTTGCAGAATGGTTCAGCCATAAGAGCAGCGGGTCTTCAGTCTCTTTTAAATTCCCACAAATTTCCGAAGAAAACTTATTTGGTATTGCTGTCTGGATTGTTTACACAATCAAAAACACTGCGCTTGATTCTTGCATTAGAGTTATCACAAATGAAACAGAGGGTATATCAAATGAAACTGTCATCCATGTCAAAAATGATGCCCCGGGCGAAGTACAGTCCATGGTAAGCTGCATACCCCTCAAGAAAATCTCAGTAGGAAAAAAACTTGAAGTTTCATTTCAAAGGTCGTTATACACACCTGAGGGAGAAGTCTGTGCTGGAGAAGTGAACGTAATGATGTGTGGCGCTCATGTGATTACAAAAATTATCGGCCAAGCCCTGGTAAAATTACCTTTCTCTGCTTTGTACAAATACTTGCAACATTTCTTACATTTTCTGTTAATACATAGCAAATAATATATTACTTGCTCAGTCACTTGTTTCATTAGATATTTACTTGAGCCTAGCAGATGAGTTCTACAATTGTCATCCAAATGCAACTCCTAGGATACTAATATCTATAACACTTTCTTTCTTTCTCAGAATTGAAAAGTTATCAGGACTAGAAGACGAGGTATCGAAAGTTCAAACAGGTAACGTCCACCAGTCTAATTTCTTTCAAAGTCATTTTTAAAAATACATAAATTTTAATGATTTTATGTAATATTGTAGGTATAACTGATCGAGATCATTTCATGGACGAGATGTGATCATTCTGTTCTTAATGTACGTTTTTTGAGGGGTCTTCTTAATAAGCCTTATACCCCTAATATTTTTTTATCCACTCATGGAAGTGTAGTGTTTTACTTGAAACTAATCTTACAAAATTTCGTCAAGCCATGCAATTTGCTAGCACATAATACTCTCAACTTTCTTATGTACAACCTCCAAAGGACATTAAACCCTCAACCCTACGCATTGGGTAATAGCAAATTTCAACTATGAACCAGAACATATATATGGAGCTCCAGCAATTGAACAAGCCAAACAAAACAAAATTGAACAAGAAAAACTAAAACAAGTACGCTTCAACAACCAGAAACCTCACACAACCACATTCGTAACTGGTCACATTATGTTCGAGTAAACAAATGACTGTTTTAGTGATGATACAGTATCACTACATAATCCAGATAATAAACAGTACATTACCAAGCAGTGCTAACTATCTGATTGTTTATCATAAAATTTAAACTACAAAATAAGTTTTCCATGTGATGTATATTTCATTTCTAGAAGAAATGAAATGATAGACAACTAAATACTGGCATGAAGTTTATTAGTTTCACTTGATCATCACAGCTTACTGAGCTGCGGCATCCTGCTGCTGCTGCTGATAGTTTAGTGGCCTCCTAAAGAGCATGATGTGAGGCTCTGGCCGATGAATTGCATAATGAACCCAACCTCTACTCTGTTGCACACCAATTGCACGCCACTCATTCTGTTAAAGAAAAATTTAAAGAATTTCACGTCATTAAAAATAAACACAATCTCATATAATAGCCACATTCAGTACCTGGGTATTCAAAAGAATTCTGCTACATTTCCACTATTATCTCGATCAAAAGAAGTTTTTCTTCTTAAATTAGAATAGATCAGAGAAAGTCACAAAACCCCTATGATCAGATATAGGCCCTGTTTGGAAGTTAAAGGTTTGAGCTAAAATTAGAGGTTTGAGCCAAATTAGAGGTTTGACCAAATAAAACCTCTAATGTGGGTATTTGATAGTTAGCGGATTGAAATAGCGGTTTGGACTTGAGAAGCTAATTTTCAAAAAGCTACTTGGAGGAGGTTTTTCAATTAAATGATTGTAAATGTGTAGTTCAAATACAAAAAACTAATTCAAATTTCAAACAGCTAATTACCAAACATATTCATGTGAAACAGCTAATTTAATCCGCTAGTCAAAACAGCTGACTCGAATCCGCTAATCAAAACAACAAACTCAATCCGCTACCGCTAACAGCTAACCGCTAATTGCCAAACATGGCCATATTATTATCTAAACCACATTAAACAATCCAAATGAGAAGCATATCCATAACAAGCATATAAAAATACGGCTATAATCTATAGTTCATAGGTTTGGATCCTTTTCCCCCACCCATTATAAAACCTTTTACATTGAAAGATATGTAACATACCTATATTTATTCTTTCATTGTTGTACATGTACCTGACTTCCTTTTCTGTGAGAGAGTGGCACTTTAAATTACACTCTGGACTAAATTTAGTGCTCAGACGTGCAGTTTCCTGCACCCCTCAGGACTTCTACTGTGTTGAAGTAGCAGAAAAATTTTCAGCTTAATACTAGGCACAGAGATTCCTACATCCTTTTTTTCTAATTTTTTGAAACGTGAGGTGCACTGACAATTATCACTACAAAATTAGGCACGTTAACCAAGAAACCTTTGATGGGGGTATAACTTATAGTAGCTATTATTTGTGCATTTCTGTTCTGTATACATGTTCAAAATTTTCTCCTAGGTCTCTTGTTTAGTTTACTAAAAGCGTTGTCTTACAAACATCTCTCTGAGCTTCAATCTGAGTTAGGCTCACGAAGATCCATTTGATCTGCTCATGAGCATTATCAAATGATATTACTTGTGCAAGTTCAACATGTTTACAGTTTAAGCCGCAAAATAAGCCTCGTTTATGGATTCATCCACACTTACTCAACAAGACATACATGGCCTAATACTGAAAACATATGCTTGGAAGTTGGACACCACACCTGGTATCACACTGAAACATTGATGAAACGAGTAAGTACCTAAGATCTTGGCCTTCTGCTACTTCCCTATGTTTTAAGTTTCCTTAATCACAAATAAGCAGTTTTAGTGGGAGTTTCAACTTTCAAATTGTTTAGGTTCCTGCAAAGCTAGATGGAAGAATCTCAAAACGAGAAGCTCAAGGATACGTTCTTCGGATATTAGCCCTAGGAAAAGGCATAGATTAACTCATCTTACTCTTGATGGCATACCTCTGCTTTAACACATACGTTTCATTTTCTCTATTCAATCATTTCTAACTGTTGTCTGTAAGTTCCGGTTTGCTGGATATTTTTTCAAAGTAAAAGGTTGATTTTTCCCTAGCTTCCATAGATGTTAAAGTCTTTTCTGTTATTTACAACACTTGTATTAGATAGTTAAACACAGTATAAAAGAGTGTGCACTTCATTCCGCTTTTACGTCTATGCTGTATCATGAGAATTAGAAAAATGTTAGTAACCAATCTCGAGACATACTACATGTCTACATAATGTTACTGAACAGTCATTACTTCTTCTCGTTCTTAACGTACAAGTAAACCTAAACCTAACGCCAGATACATTTTACTCATATACAAAACAAAAGTTCAAATTCCAACTTCAATTCATCAAATAAACGAGGAACCAATACATTATGCATCATTTTGCCTATAGTGTCCCTTAAAACTTGTTATTAAGCTTTTCGTCGGAGTTAAATTTTAATTCACATGACAACAATTTATTCCTAAACAATTCCATTTAAGCTCGACAAGATAATGATTTCTACATAACAAGCACCGTGTTGACGAATTCCGATAAAATTAACAGAATCAAACAAATAAACTCCTAGTAGAAAACCGAAAAATACCTCAGAGAGAAGGCGATTCTTGGGGAGCAACTTGGCAACTTCTGGAGTAAGAACAACATGCCTATACATACACAAATCACATAAACAATTCAATTCAACAAAATCAAAATCACAAAAAAAAAAAAAAAAAATTAAAAATGATTAGAGTAATTGAAGACCTGTACTCGTAGATATCATCAAAGTACTTCTCAGAATACTGGATCTGGCCCATCTGAATGTTAAATTGGATCTGAAAATTGAATTTATATGGAGAAAAAATGAAAATTATATGAAATGAAGTAGATACAGCGGTGTGTGTGTATATGTGCGGCGAGGGTGTATTGCAAAATTTAAATGATAAGTTTGAGAAGCGGGGCTAAATTTGGAAATGGAAAATGTGAGAGCGGTTTCGTTTTTTCAAATTTTGAATTTTAGGTAAACCTGGAAATTGGAAAAGTGAATTAAATAAATTGTATATAATATATGTTAAAAAAAGAGAAAATTAATAGAAACATAGAGTCCGTTTGAGTAAATTTAGAATTATTATTTATGATTTAAATTTGCTTAAATAGGAAAAAGTGAAAATTATTTGTTTGAGTAATTTTGTATTATTGGTGACTTATGAGTTATAATTAATGTTAAAATAAAAATAAATTTGATAAATAGTACATTTAAATGATAATATTAACTTTTATGAAATAAAATCACAAAAATATAAAAAGGTTGTTTAAAAAAATAGCTCATACTAACCTATGACTTTAAGTTATTTTTTTAACTTTAAGTAATTTTCTAACTTATTACACAAACAAACATTTTTTAACTTAAAACCTAAAATGATTTTAAGCCCCCACTTTGTTTGCCAAACCGGCTCATAAATTGATTTCGATGTACATTAAGGAACATTTACTTGTATTGAGTAAGAGCAAGTATAGTAAAATGTCAAAATTAGTGTTATTGGTATAAGGTAAAATTTTAAATATGTATAAATAAGTCTAATTGCATATTTGATATCAAATTTGCATCCAAACTAATACATGTGTTTAGCAACATAATCAATCATTAATAAATGGAATGTAAGTAAGTTTACGTTAAATCAAATTTGAGTGAGTAGGACATAACTTAGTGCGTGTTTGGGTATCACAAAAAAGTTGATTTATAGATTAAAATGAGTAAGTGCTTTATTAGGGATAAGTTGATGGATTCTTATAAGTTATAAGAGTGTTTGGATAAATTTACTTATAAGTCAGTTAAGAGTTTGCTAAATTAAATTTGAAAAAATAATTATTAAATACAATGATTTCAACACTTGCATTTTAAATTAAAAAAATATTTAAAAACACAAAGGTAAAAATATAAAGTATTAAAAAAATAAAGAAATCAAAGAATAAGTTAAGTAAAATGTTAGTGATTTCTAACATTATAACTTATCAATTTATAAGTTATAAGTTATCAAATAAGCTGAGTACAAAAACACCCCTCATAAGCTGAAATGGGTTTATAAGTCATAATCTGACTTATAAACCAGTACACAAACAGACCCTTAATTAATATGAAATGATTTGGTTGTAAAATGTAATTATCATGAGAGTGCGTTATATTTCGACAACAAAAATTATTTTTTGATGTCATATTATGTCACTGTTTGACAAATAACAGATAAATGATTAAACCATTGATCAAGATGTTTGACCAACAGTTTGCGTTATATATTTTGACTAGCGGATTAAATTATTTATTTAAAATTAAATTGTTTGATAAATAGAAATTTGAATTAGTTGCTTGTATTTTAAATAGTTTTTTCAAAGAGCGGATTGGATGCAAAACTCTATTTCAATCTACTAACCACCAAATATTAATATTAAAAGATTAATTTAGTCAAACTTTTAATTTGATTCGGTCTACTAAGTTTTCTTAAACCTTTAATTTTCAAACACGACTTATAACCATTTGCATATAATTATAACCATTTGCATATATTTTGCATCTATGGGAGTACTTGCTCAACTCGTGATTATTACTTCGTTCGATTAGTCGTGACTAGTCGACAATTAATCGAGTTTGTTACTCTTTCGGGAGATTGGGGCTCGAGTGGTTGACTAGGTCGACTAGGCGGGCTTACTAGGCGACCCACTAGCCCAATGAGTCAGAAATTAAAAAAAAAATCCGACCCAATTACACATCAAGTAACCTAATCGCGATCAGTTGCCTCTTTTCGTCTTCAAATTGCCCCAAGGCCCAATCGCTTCCAACTTATTTTTTCACAGTTAATCTTCATCTTTTATATATATATATATATATATATATATATATATATATATATATATACACACACTTGGAACGAAGATTCTTTGAATTGAACGACGACCCCACACACACTTATAGTCATTGTAATGCAGCCAATGGCCACTATAGTGCAACATTGCAGCCTTTACAATGTTGTGCAGAAGTGCAGTCTCTACAATGCAGTGCAGTTCAATTGTGTTGTGCAGTTCAGCACACTGTTATTTAGTTGGTGTTATTTAGTTGGTGCAGTAAAGGAAGATGTCACAAACTCACAATTAAGCAATTATAAGTTGGATTGAATTTTGAATATTTGAAATTATAATATGTTTTTTTTCTAAATAAATTACAATATGTTTGGTTGTACTTTGTAAAATACATTTCAAAATAAAAAAAATTACTCTGTTATTTTAATCTTGTTTCTTCTTTCTCCAATTGTTCTTTCAATATTCTTTAATTTGTAGTCTTTATCTCCGTTGGTTTAAAGAAATTCTATGTATAAGATAAAAGAGGAATGCTAAACATACACACACATATATATTTTCTAAATATTTTATACTTTGTCTACTAGTGTGAACTAATCGCCGACTAGGCTCGACTCCCACAAAAAATACTTTTTTCAATACTCACACTCCTTATTAAATTAGTTAATAATCCTACTGATTGGATTTTTATGTTTATTCGGACATGAAAAATATATTCAAATAAATAAAGAATTTTTCATCGAATGACTATTCATCTATTGTATTTTCATGCAAAGCAAATAGGGGCAAGAAAACTCTATGGAAAGATGGTGGTTCGATTCAATACTGTTTAAGAAAGAGTTCGAACGCAGGTGTGGTCTAAGTAAATCAACGGGCGGTCACGACTTGACTTGTTGGAGTCTCCGTCCGACTCGACTCGACTTATCGACGTAACGATCATGTTCTAACCTTTTAATGGTTGGATCTACCTATTTGATGGTAGAAAACGAAAATCTCATTTTCCTTGCAATAGTATCATTCTCATTTCTAATTTAGGGATGGACATCGCGTGCCCCGATCCCTGGACCCGAATTCATTTCCCGAATCCGTTCCAATTCCTAAAAATGGATTATATTGCTCACCGTTTCTTGCCCCAAATGGCAAACTGCGATCCCCACAGATGAATTAAGATTTTAATTTTTTGGTTAATTTTTTTTCTAAAAAATTAATTTGATAAATCTTGATATGTAATAAAAAAATTGAATTTTAATATAATATTCTAAATAATAATTCGAATTAATACTTATTTTTAACAAAAAATTAAATCAAAATCACCATAATTTAATTTTATTCTTTTATAAAATTTTCAAATTAGAGCAATGGATTAAAAGTTCTAAACTATAATAATACATAATAATTAAATTAGTTAATATACATACAAATATATATTATTTTCTTAAATATAGAGATCGGGAGAACAATACAGGGATACTTTAAACGTCGACCCTGTCCCGATCCCCGAATATATTTTTAAACTTTTAGCCGTTTCTGTTAACATATTATTACGGAAAGTTGTCGTAATTGTTATTGTTAGTGTAATATGAATAGTTTCCTTATTATATTTATTATTGATTAAGTATTGGCTATATAAATGACCATTATATTGTAAACGAATCAAGATTTTTGCATTCACCTATGAATTAAACAAGTATTGACGATTACTTTATCTTCGCCTAAGAATTAAACAAGTATTGACGATTACTTTATCATGGTATCAAGAGCCTAATTCAAAACTGATGATGAGTTTGTGGGAGAGACTGTCTCAAACTAATGACGATGACAAATTGCAACAAGATCAGATGACCGACGATCAATCAATGACAATTTAGAACACGAACGACGACCCAATAATTGTTTCTTGATGGGAAACAACGACGACGATGACCTGATGATCGTAACGACGATGATGACCTGATGATCGTTTCTTAATTTGGAAAGGACATCATGAACAATGATGACGAATCCGACGATGACGAATCCGACGATGACAAACCGACGGCCGTTTCTCAATTGGAAACGAGTACTTTCAAGTTTTTATTTTTTTATTTTTCTTATTGTTTTGCAAACTCTTGATACTTTTTGTTTTGAGTATCGTGATTTTGAGGGGATGTTAACATATTATTGATGTAATACGAAAAGTTGCAGTAATTATTATTGTTAGCGTAACATGGATAGTTTTCTTATTATATTTATTACCTTTATTATTGATTAAGTATTGACTATATAAATGGACATTATATTGTAAACGAATCAAGACTTATGTCTTCACGGCCGAATAAAATGAATATTTACGAAAATATTATCAGTTTCTCTTCCCGAACCCGAAATTTCTCCCAATTCGTTGAATCGAACGGAGTGGAAATTGGACCGGGATAGAGCGGGGCGGGTAAAATCCCACTCTCTATTTCCAATCCCATCAACCATGCAAAAGGCCACAATCTTTTGGTGTCAAGAGTATGGTAGGTGGCAGAGCAGTAGATGGATGAATTAACATCCTATTTTAGCTATATGATGTTACTACAACCAGGATCGGCCATAAGTTTTGAGAGGCCTCATGTCATCTCAAAAAATTTACCCCAAATTTTATTTTTTACATAGATATAAAAAGAAACAAAGCAATACGATCAAAACTAATAAAAAATACATAAAAATGATACTAAATTCTCAATATAGGATACTAATAGCATAACAAAATCAGGAACCATGAAACTCAATGGAGTACCTAACAATTTGACCTGACTTAAAAATTATTTTTCTCGCATTTTTACTAGCAAAATCCTTAATCAAGGCTTCAAAATTAGAATTTGCTAGCATTTTTTTCTCGATTGATAACATAGTCAACTCATTCAACCATATTGTGACAAACTAGAACGATACGACTTAATCAACTTTAATTTTGATAAACCCCGTTCTACTGAAACCAGTGTAACCAGAATTGTTAACAATATTTTATAAGCAATTGTTAGTCTAACAAACTTAAATTTTAATTATTGTTTTTCATATATCCTTAGTTTCAATTTTTTTCACATTTCCATAGTTTTATTTAAAAAACTTTTGCCCCTAAAACGTTAGATGCCCCATGCGATGGCTTGTATCGCTTGCCCTCAAGGCCGGCCCTGACTACAATGATCTGCGGTTGTTCTGGTTGGTTTTACCACTAATTTTGGTTCTGCATGTCAGTTTTAGCTATACTTTTTTTTGGAGATGACTAAGTACTTATTTTTCAACAAGGGAAATACTGAAGATACACCATTTAAGAACTATTGGCCATACTTGTTCAAATTTATAATGACCAGGGACCAGGCATTTTCTAACCAAGAAGGGAATTAGTGAAAGTACTGACAGTGCAGGTTGGCTGTGTTCCTATCTTGGCAAGAATACGCAACATTTTGAACATGAACACTTACTCCAGGTTTTGCAGATAAATGACTTGAGCAGATTGCGAAACTGTCATCGATATTCATTTGTTCCCTATTGATCTGTAAATAACAGAACGGGGGAAGTCACACAAAAATCTTCCATCTCTGAAAAAAGTATTGGTTCGAAAAAGTTTAGGCTCCTTAGTAGTTAGTAGCATAATCTTATGCATTTAAAATTTATACTCCTGATCTGAAGATGTAATTAAATATGTATTACTTGTGAATACATATTTAAAATTATAATATTTTTCATTCATTTCTTACAAATTTAGGGTAGGGCTTAATTCGAGGATAAATACTACTAAATTTTGCACGTTGCATGGTGTTCCTGCAAATATAAATAGAATTCTTCATCTCTTTAGAAAATTGGTATTTGCATGGTGTTCCTGCAATTGTCACAGGTGACCATTGATCAAACTTTTACTATTCTACAAGTCTACAGCTTTCTGATTCTCAACTTAAATTTTGGTTTTGGCACACCCTGAGCCTCAAGCAAGAATCAATTTTGAGTAGCTGTTTCTCATTTGAACAATGAACTTTTTAGTAAAAGTAAGTCATCAAAGATTCAAACTCATATAGTTTAGGAATTAAACTGGAGTTCCACAGAAGCAATCCAAAAGCAAAAGGTATGCCAGATAAATAAACATAGCCAAAAGAGTCTAGCCAAAGATTCCTTGTATAGCCTAATCAACGTAGTTGCTTCTCCTGACAAACATTCTCCAACTTTATAGATCTCTATAAAACATGAGAAGACAGATCCAAATTACACTCACAACCATACCACAAGATTAACCACAACCACCACCATCTTCAATGGCCAATACACCAATTACAACGCAACACGCGAGACCAGGACACTCAAAACTCCTAAGAACCATAGCCATTGTCATATTGGCCCTGATCATCCTCGTTGCCCTAGCCGTACTCATAATTTGGCTAGTAATTAAGCCAAAACGCCCTGTCTACACAATAGAAGATGGCTCAATCCATGGTTTGAACTTAACCAATGACCACCTTGACGCCAACTTCTATTTCGCCATTAGAGCTTATAATCCAAACAAAAAAGTCAAGATATACAACGACAAAGTTGAAGTGTCAGTGCTTTATAACGATATAAAGGTGGCTTATAATTCTGTCAGTCCATTTTTTCAGCCACATCAAAATGTGACACGTTTAGGGGTGAGTCTTCTTGCAAGAAATGCAGCTTTACATCAAGAAGACTCCAAAGACCTTATACTTGAGAAATCTTCAGGGCAGATTGAGTTTGAAGTTAAAGTGAAGTCAAGAATTCGATACAGGGTTGGAAAATGGAAATCAAGCCGTAGGACGATGAAGGTTACTTGTAAAGGAGTAATGTTGCACACTTCATCATCTAAGCGCTTTGACAGAAATTACTGCGACGTAGATCTTTAAGTTGCATGCACATTACACTCAATTTCTTGAAGTATGATTTTTTTTCACTTTTTTGTTTGTGATTTATTTATTTTGCAGTTTATTATTGTTAACTGAGTGTATAATTTAGTCCTTCTGTAACCCCTGATCTTTTCTGTAATTTATTTCGTTGATTGTGTGAAATGTATACACATTGTGTATATTTAAAGTTTGAGTTTGTATTCATGTTATCAAGTAATATATATCACTGCACTTGATCAAAATCTAGCATTTCCTTCTCTTCCGCCCGAGAAAAGCCTCTGATCATCAGAGTGGGATATCTCCGGTCTTTCTAACTAAGTAACTAGCTAAAAAAGTTTAGTTTTGTTCCAAATTTACTAGCTAAGATTAGTTATTTGAATTTAGATGTCAGAATCAGTAATCTGGAAAAAAAGAATACCGAAAACTGTGAATCCTGAACATTTAACAAAGTACACTTCAGAACAAAGAAACTGAGAACTAATTGTAGATGGTATAGCCTTGCGCAATGCAAACATCTTAGTGTTGTTAGAATGAATCGAGCATTTTAAAACACACCCTGGAGTGACAGAACCGCATAAACTCTAGAGTCCTG
Source organism: Heracleum sosnowskyi (assembly GCA_030848705.1). Lineage (NCBI taxonomy): Eukaryota > Viridiplantae > Streptophyta > Magnoliopsida > Apiales > Apiaceae > Heracleum > Heracleum sosnowskyi. Next base: position 64,355,782 of record CM061241.1, on the reverse strand, counting down.
CTGACAGAATGAGCTAGCTAGTCCAGAAGAAAACAAGCAAGATGCAACATGCACCTCACAGAAAGGTAGTCATCTAGAGTCCGGCATTCCACTTGATAATAACTGAGGGAATGCAATATAACAGGGGAAAAAGTTGCAGTTTTCCGGTTTTCCCTGACTAAGTCTTATGAATAACATTGAGACCTTTGTTTGATGGCTAAATGCTTTCAAAACCTGCATAAAGTTGTGAATAATCAAATGACAACTTATCCTTCTCAAAGCTAAACAAATAGTTAATGTTGGGGGCCCAACAGTAGTTGAGCCGAATAGTATGTGGGCCGAAGGACGAAGCCGAACGGGTCCATGAAGCAAACGGGTCTTTCATCCTCTGTCCACTAAACACTCGACCGTTGTGAGACGATCCAGTCTCCCGATTCTTCAGGCGGTTGAAGCGAACAACGCCAAGCGGCGAGTAACTCCGTGGATCTCGGGCGACTAGGGCAAACCCTGCCTATAAAAGCACACATCAGGTTCTGTTATGAGGTTAATACTTTTTTCACACTCACAAGAACTTGCACGTTCAATTAAAACCTTACCGGAACCTCTAACTTATTCTCACATCGGAGGTGAATCGGGGGCCAAACCCCTCGCATTCTTCTCTTTTGACAGATGAACCTTTTGACAGATGAACCCGAAGAGACATTCGGAGTCCGACCCGACAGAAATCTGGTTCCAATAGTTATTAATAGCAAAAAATAACGAAATCTAACACAGAGGAAGCAACAAAGAGCAGGACAAGTAAATTTGAGTATAGCTGCAACATTTTTAATCAAAGCGAACACACTGAAAACAAGCACCTTGCACACTATTTAAGCTCTAACCTTAAATTTACCACATGACTTAACAAATAAGTTCGAGATGCCATGGAGATTTAAAAACCAACTCGTCGAGTGATATCGTTAGCACATATGAACGCTCATGTTTGTAAATGAGTTACAGATGCCACAATAGATCTATCACGCTATCAGTCATTTGATCAGTCTTACACATGTCAAGGAAGATACTATAATTATAACAGAGCAATGAGCAGAGAAAGAGTGTATTCAGGATAGAAAACAGAGTCTATTCAAGATAACTCTCCCAGGTTTTGCGAGAAGCCTGAAGCAAATGAGGAATCTATCTAGGCACCTCAAAGTGAGGGTTGAACACAAGTTCCAGTTTAGAGAAATATGATTAAATATTTTATCTAAATGAACCATAAAAACCATACAAATTACAAAGGAAAAAGGAATCGAGCATATGATCTATCGTATATAAGAACTCGTCTTGGTCACTGCTCTATTAATATATGAGTATATTGAAATTTAAATTAACTAAACTTTAACTTAGAATGATCCCAAATTAAATACCACTTTTATATGTGGCGTTGTGGTGCATGAATATTCAATGCATGCCAAAGCAATAAGCAATGGTAGTTACAAAGTCTATCTGTTCAAGGGGCTAGGCAGTTGAGATGTACTATTTCAAATCGAAATATTTCATTCGATGTACTAATAATATTTTAATATTCGATGATTTTTATTCGAGATGCATGCATTTATCGAAACTTAATAGCCTGATATATATACAAATGAAAGGAAAATATATAGAGATTAGGCAGACATCTCACATGACCAAATAACATCCCAACTTTCCACCTTACCGTGTTTGACGCTCCATCCAAGCTATCTTTTCATGTCAACTATCTTTTCTTCTTCCTCTTCGAGGATGAATCTTCTGAATTTAGCCCAACCACCCCGACAATAAAACATAATCATATTCCATTAATTTCTTCAAGGACGTACGTTGTCTTTCCGGTCCTTTTTCTTGAGTAAATGTAGCGTTAATGTGTAGACATGCAAAATCAAAAATAATAGTGTATAATCACAAAATATTTTATTTAGCATTTTGGTAATCGTAATTTCAAATTTATAATATAAAGACCAGACATTGCTTTGATTTCTCAAAGAGTTGGTGAAGGACCACTTTTCGGGAAAAAAAATCCTACTATTTTTTCTCAAAATAGAGGTCAGTCACATCTATTATCTATCTATCTATCTATTATTATATATATATAATAGAGCAACTAGGGGGTTTGTGAGACAATTTAATCAAGATTGAAATGACAATTATACCCTCTGAATCATAAAATGACAATATTGTCCATTCCTTATTTATTTCATATTAACACTCTACTATTATTATTTATTAATACATTTACACATTAATTACTAATCTTCATTAAAGTATATTAATTGTTTTGTAATTAATACTTATTTTTTGTATGCATGATATTTTTAAATGATATATATTATTAAAAAATATAGCATATAATTTTAAAATATTAATGATATTGAAATAAATATATAAATATCATGAATTTGTGATATCAAATGGTTAGTAATAATATATCATGATTTCATGTTATCTTCATTGTGGTTGACCTGATTTGCAAGAAAATTATTCATTGTTAACTAAATAAAAATATGTATGTAAAATCATATCGAGTTTTCTAAAAACAAATTATGGAGTAAAAAAATATTAAATACTTACTTACTCGAAAATCAACAGCAACCTATTCACATCCAAATTATAGACATGTATCACTAAGGAAGAGAATTCACCATGTCACGTCCCGCCCAACCCCGATCCAATTCCCACTCCGAACGGGGCGGGGAATCAGGAATTTTTTTAGAAACGGGGCAAAAACCGGGGACAAATATATGAAAATTTTGGGGATCGGGGCGGGGTTGGAGATTAGGGTCTTCCCAACCCCATCTACGACCCCCCGAACCCTATTAATTAAAAAATATATATATTTTATATGTATATTAAATAAATTATTAAGAATATATAGATATAATGTTATAAATTTAATTTTGTATCCACTCAATAATAAAAATGTTGCATATTATGATATAATTTAATTCTAATAATATTATTTTTGTTTATTATTAATAGTATAAATAAAAATTAATAAAAAATAACGTTTAAGCTGTTCTTTTAATATAAAAATAAAATCAAATATATGATTTATCATGTTAATTTATATTAAAAAATATTATTCATAATTTTAAAAAAATAAAAAAAGTTTCTGATTCCTCGCGGGGCCCATTCCCCGTTCAGGGCAGGGATCGAGGAGTTGTATAATCCCAGTTCGGAGATCGGGGCGGGTTCGGGAACGGGTTCCGGGGTTGGGATTGGGGGACGGGGATAACATTCCCCGGGTCCGAAGTGACCCGTCGCCCATCTCTATGTATTACATGAAACGATTACAATATAATTAAAAGAGAGAAATATTAACTTTACAACTATTGCTAACTTAAATTTTCAAATATCTTAGTCATCAAACCATCAACACTAATTAACAATATGTATATAAAATTATATCGAGTTTTTTAAAAAACAAATTATGTAATAAAGAAACATCAAAACTTACTTACTCGAAAATCGACAACAAATTACTCACATCCAGATCATAAACGTGTATCCCACGAACTTCCAATTAAACAACTAAAATAAAATAAAAAAAATAAGAATATTAATCTTACAACATCTATTGATAACTTAAATTTTCAAATATCTCGGTCGTCAAACTATCAACACGAATATATCACAAATAAATATACCAAACTTAATGATAAATTATAAAATAATCTAGAATAAACCTGTGCCTCGCACGGGTTAGAAAACTAGTTTTTTAAGAATAAAGCAAATATCTTGTCACTATATTATAAATTTAGAATTTCAATCACTAAAATATAAAAATGGATAAAGTTCAATCGCCAATTTGCAATATACTCGTAGATATAATATCATTTAAACCTTTACAAGCTTGAATAATAGAGAGCATACGTATACTCTATTATTATTTCAAATTTTCTTTTAGACAGTTCTCTTTTATTTCATTTTGTTAATCCAAAAACCATGAATCATTTGAAATTCCTTACAACATATTATTGTACTTGGCATGGGCAGAGGAGTACTGCATGAACATGAATTCTTAAAGTGTGTGTGTGGGCTGTGCCTGTGGGGGTTTCGGGGGAGCGAAAAGATGAAGAGCATCATGATGTGTAAAAATAGTGTAAACTGCAAGCGCACAGTGTTCAGTTGTAGCAATCACAGATCGATCCACAGAGACTATGTATTTTCGAAACCCTAACAATTAACTCAGGCGAACTAGACAAATAAGATTTGAGTTGAGATTTGTTTAACCTAATTAACAATTAAAATCAGATAAGGAAAACCTAGGAATCCGAATCCATTAATCAATCACAATTAATATCAACTCACCCTAAAATCAATTCTCTTTCCTTCACAAATAAGATATATCAATTAACGAGACAAGCATATACTATGAAACTTGTTATCTAACAATAACCTATCAAAACTTCAAGGAGCAAGCATAGGCTATGAAAAATAAATCCGGTAACAATAATATATCAAAATCACTTTGTCAATTGATCAATTAAGCACCAAGAAAAATTATGAGAACCAATTAATAGGAACGAGAAGATATCAACAATAATCAAATTAACTTCATCTTCATCCTAGGGCAAGAGATTTAGCTACGCATGTTAAAGAAATAAATCAAAACAATTAATAATATAAAAACTAATTAAGGTACGATTAACGAGAAAACTAACAAATTAACTTAAGTAATAACATGTCAGGGACATTAAACAACTAGCTAGCGTACATAAAAGTGAATTAAACTAAAAGACAAAAGCAACACGGTAGTAACGATGCAAAACAATACTGTACGCAGGAAAAGAAAACAAGAGTAAATAATATATAAATTATACGAAGCAAGTATGCCGGATAATAATCACAGGTAGCGAGAGTATTAAACAGAAAATTAAAGAGCTATCAAATTCTAGGTGTCTCAAATACAAGAGAGGAGATCTATATTTATAGGAAAAATAATGGGCTTGGGCTCTTTGACTACAAATCGGATTGTAGAAATATTTCCTCAATTCCTTTTTCTTCTCCGATAAGTTTTCCAATTTTTCTCCAATTTCCTTTTGACTTCAAGTATTTCCATCTCCTTGCCTTTTTCACCTTTTTCTGCTTGAAATATGATTTTATTTATTTTCCTACAAAACAAAAGAAAACAATTTATTAAATAATAAAATTAAGAAAACAAACATAAAATAGGTATTAAAAATGTATTAAATTATGGACCTATCAAATGCCCCCATACCTATCTTTTGCTCGTCCTCGAGAAAAACTAATATAATATAACTACTATATAATAGATAATACCACTTCCGTAGGTGATCACGGTTGCATTTGGCATATGCAACAAGTCCTTTAAACCCCTAGGCAGCCCTAGTGGACGAGTAAGGTCTCGTGAGGGCCTATAGTGAATGTACCCACAAAATCCATCTAGCTCATGTAAAAGATCGCATGGCAATGCAACGCCACACATACAAGTCCTCTCATGCTTCATCAACTTAAGAATCAAAAATGACTTTGCAATGTCTTGTCGTGGAAAGATGCAAAGATTCACATAGTCTACTCAAAGAAATATGCATAAGTGCTCAAAAGTCCATGTCAAGTGTAAGAATAAGTTGGTAACCATGCTAAGCCCACAAGAGTACACTTTTGAGTCAAAACTCGGGATCTCAAATGTAGAAACAAGCAATAACTCACCTTTCACTCACAAAAGAATATTCACTCAAGAACAAGGGTAAGTGTATCACTCTATTCCAGCAAAATCATAAGCATACTTGACATTTGGTATCAATCTAACTTTAACACAACATACATCAATGATGATAATCAAAAGGTCTTTATTTGGGTTGTAATGGGGCTAGGGACAAGGTATGTCAAGTAAGGCCAAATAAGGTGAAGTGTCAAAAGCTAGTAGGCACCATAATTAATCATACACATCACCAAACATCCTCCCCACAACTGAATTTTCTGATTTTTTTTTTTTTTTTAACAAAAGGCTTGATTAGTCGAATGAAGAAGGATCACACAAACATAAGTATGCTCTCATGATTTTTTTTTTTTTTTTTATATATTTTTTTCTTTTTTTTTTCTTTTCGATTTTTTTCGATTTTTTTCCTTCGAGAGCTAAGAGATAGATATAAGCAACCACAATCCTCCTTCAAAAATTTATTGAACAACGACTAACAAGTATGCAATCAAACCAAATATTTCCTCAAAAGTAATGAACAAAAGTAAACCCATCTTACACACCTTATTACTCCCTCAAGTTCCTACTAGCCATTGACAATTTGGGATCAAGCATAAGTAAGGCTAAACAAGAAAAAGGTCCAGGCAAGTAACGTGGTATGTCACCGAAAAAATAGGATTAAGCTCAAGACGGTAACTAATTGATCATATATAAATGGTGTGGTAATTTGGAAAATATAGGTTATTCCTAAATGCCTTTATCATCTTATCATCAAATAATGTCATGCGTTTCAAGAAAGGTCTCAAACAAGTGCTAGCAATGCAAACAACATGTGGACACTCAAGCAAACGAATATAAAATGCAAAAGATATGCATATAGGCTCAAAATCTCACATGGTGGTAAAAACATAATCAATCCCAAGCAAAAGATCTCTTCAGTGCATCAACTTGTACTCAAAGTATGGAAACCAAATCATTTTGCACATATTCATGTCCTTCTAATTACTTACAACATTCAGTAAGTCTACTAGTTTCAACTTGCTAGTGTATGTGTGTGAACAAGAACTTATCAAATCACTTCTTAATCAAAAGTATCAGAAACACAAGATTACTATAGCATGTAAGGGTGCATAAAGCCACTAGAAATCATTTCACAAGGCTAGAATTCTACAATTTACAACACTAAACTTCTTTTTGGGATTTTTTCATTTTTCAATTTTTTTGGATTTTTGTTTTTTTTGTTTTAATAATACTACTAAACCCCTCCCCCATACCTAAATCATGCATTGTCCTCAATGTATGCAAATGAGAGAAAAATGACAGAGTAAAAGGACGAGAATACCTGATAAGAAATGACAGAGGAGTAGAACTATCTACTATATACAACAAGGGAACTTACTTGGATCACGAATCAAGGAGGTGGATCACCTCCTCCTCAGAATCAACTGACAGTTCTAAAAATGGTTTAAGCCTTTGACCATTAACCTTAAATGTTTCACCAGTTGTAGGATTTTCAATTTCAATAGCACCATGAGGAAAAACAACTTTAACAACAAATGGTCCCTCCCACCGAGATCTCAATTTTCCAGGAAACAAATGCAGCCTAGAGTTGTATAAAAGAACTTTTTGACCAGGAGAAAAAGATTTTCTCAAAATAGATTTATCATGCAAAAGTTTAGTTCTTTCCTTATAAATCTTAGCATTTTCATAGGCATCATTCCTAAGTTCTTCTAACTCAGACAGTTGTAACTTCCTATGGCTACCAGCAGTGGTTAAATCAAAATTCAATTCTTTAATAGCCCAAAAGGCTCTATGTTCAAGTTCAACAGGGAGATGACATGCCTTACCAAACACAAGCCTATAAGGAGACATACCCAAAACAGTTTTAAAAGCAGTGCGATAAGCCCAAAGTGCATCTATCAACTTAACAGACCAATCTTTCCTATTTGAATTGACAGTTTTCTCTAGAATTTGTTTAATCTGCCTATTAGAGACCTCAACTTGACCACTAGTTTGAGGATGATAAGGTGTAGCTAACTTGTGAGTGATAGAATACTTCTTCAGAAGAGACTCAAACTGATGGTTTTTGAAATGCTTACCCTGGTCACTAATTATAGCTCTAGGCGTACCAAATCTAGAAAAGATATTCTCCTTTAAGAACTTAAGAACTACCTTGTTATCATTAGACTTAGTTGGTATGGCTTCGACCCATTTAGACACGTAATCAACCGCTAAGAGAATGTAGAGGTTACCAAAAGAATTAGGAAAGGGACCCATAAAATCTATACCCCAAACATCAAAAATCTCAATAACTAAGATTGGATTCATTGGCATCATGTTTCTTCTAGTGATCTTTCCTAAATGTTGACATCTACTACAAGCGGCACAAAATTCTGCAGAATCTTTAAACAAAGTGGGCCAATAGAAACCAGATTGAAGTATTTTAGCAGCAGTCTTTTTAGCACTAAAGTGACCTCCACAAGCCTGATCATGACAAAAGGAAAGTACACTTCTAAACTCATGGTTTGAAACACACCTCCTAATGATTTGGTCTGGACAATACTTAAAAAGATAGGGATCATCCCAAAAGAAGTACTTGACTTGTGAGAGAAATTTGGATTTTTCTTGCTTCGACCAATGAGAAGGAATTTCACCAGTGACAAGGTAGTTAACAATATCAGCAAACCAAGGAGTGGTAGAGATGGAAAGAAGGTGTTCATCAGGAAAAGACTCATTCAAAGGAATATCCATGGAGGACTCCACTACTAATCGGGAAAGATGATCAGCAACAACATTTTCAGAACCCTTCTTATCCCTAATTTCTAAGTCAAACTCTTGGAGCAACAAGACCCACCTAATCAATCGGGCCTTTGAGTCTTTCTTAGAGAAAAGATATCTAAGAGCAGAGTGGTCTGTGTAAACAATGATTTTAGAACCTATAAGATATGACCGAAACTTTTCAAGAGCAAAGACTACAGCTAGAAGTTCTTTTTCTGTGGTGGAGTAGTTAAGTTGAGCATCATTTAGAGTCTTACTAGCATAGTATATGACATGAGGTATCTTATTGATTCTTTGTCCTAAGACTGCACCTACGGCATAATCAGATGCATCGCACATTAGCTCAAAAGGTTGATTCCAATCAGGGGATTGAATGATAGGGGCTGATGTCAACTCTTTCTTAAGATGTTCAAAAGATTGGAGACATTCACTAGAAAACTCAAATTTTATGTCCTTAGAAAGAAGATTAGTCAATGGTCTTGCCTTTTTGCTAAAATCTTTAATGAAACGCCTATAAAAACCAGCATGTCCTAAAAAGGAACGAATTTCTTTGACAGACTTTGGTGGAGATAAATTAGCAATGAGATCAATTTTAGCTTTATCAACTTCAATGCCCTTTGAAGATATTTTATGACCAAGAACAATTCCTTCCTTAACCATGAAATGACATTTTTCCCAATTAAGAACAAGATTTGTTTCTTTACATCGTTTTAAAACTAAGTCAAGATGGTGAAGACATTGATGAAAAGAAGAACCAAAGATGGAAAAGTCATCTATAAAGATTTCTAGGAATTCTCCTACCATATCAGAAAAAATGCTCATCATGCATCTTTGGAAAGTGGCAGGGGCAGTGGTCAGACCAAAAGCTAAACGACGATAAGCAAAGGTTCCAAAAGGACATGTGAAAGTGGTCTTTTCTTGATCCTCGGGAGCAATGGGAATTTGGAAATAGCCAGAAAAACCATCTAGAAAACAATAGTATGAGTGACCTGCTAACCTTTCTAACATTTGATCAATGAAGGGTAGAGGAAAATGGTCTTTCCTAGTGGCAGCATTTAGTTTCCTATAATCAATACACATTCTCCAACCAGACTGAACACGAGTGGGAACTAATTCATCATCCTCATTAACAACTACAGTGATCCCTGACTTTTTAGGCACTACTTGAACAGGACTGACCCAAGAGCTATCAGATATAGGATAGATGATCCCATTATCTAGACATTTAAGGATTTCTTTCCTAACAACTTCCTTAAGAGTCGGGTTCAACCTCCTTTGCGGTTCTCTAACTGGTTTAGCATCATCAACTAAGTGAATCCTATGTTGGACAATGGCAGGGCTAATTCCCTTGATATCAGATATGCTCCACCCTATGGATTCCTTATTTTTTCTAAGTACAATTAAGAGTTCTTCCTCTTGAGAAGGTGTCAAATCAGATGCAATGATGACTGGAAAAGACTCAGAAGGACCTAGAAACATATACTTGAGAGTTTCGGGAAGAGGTTTAAGTTCTAATTCTGGTGGACTTGTCTCAACTGATTTATTAGCTTCATAAAGTGGCAAAGGAAAAGGTTCCGACTCTCGATTGGAACTAGGAATGGTGGACTCTAACATTTCATTAATCTCATTTTTATGACCAGTATCATCCCAATCTTGACCAAAATAATTTTGACAAAAGTTAAGAACATCATCAACATTCATGGTTTCATTATCAACTAACTCATCAATCATGTTAATTTCTATGGGTTGGTCAAAAAGCTCATTGGGTTGATTTCCTACATTGAAAATGTTGAGATCAATTTGCATGTTTCCAAATGTGAGTTTCATTAATCCATTCCTACAGTTGATCAAAGCATTAGAGGTGGCAAGAAAAGGTCTTCCTAGAATGATGGGAATTTGATTTTTGAGATTTTGGACAGGCTCAGTTTCTAGAACAATGAAATCGACGGGGAAGACAAAATCACCAACCTTAATCAACACATCTTCCACCATACCCTTAGGAATTTTGACAGAACGGTCAGCTAACTGAAGAGTGATACTAGTTTCTTTAAGTTCACCTAAACCCAGGTCTTGATAGACAGATAATGGAAGAAGATTCACACTAGCTCCTAGATCGAGTAAAGCTTTATCAATGAAAGTATTACCAATGACACAAGAAATGGTAGGACAACCAGGATCCTTATACTTCAAAGGGATTTGATTTGACAAGATAGAGCTAACATTAGATGTTAGGAAAGCTTTCTTAGGAACATGAGTGGTTCTTTTATGAGTACACAAATCTTTTAGACACTTAGCATAAGAGGGAACTTGTTGAATTGCATCTAAAAGAGGAATGTTAATCTTGACTTGCTTGAAGACTTCCAAAATCTTATCTAATTGAGCAGATTGTTTGTTTGAAGTAAGTCTGTGAGGAAATGGAGCTTTTGGCTTAAAGACTTTTTCAATAGACACATCAGATTGGGGTTTTGAAGGTGGTTCATCAGAGGGTGATGACTCATTAGATTCAACTTCTTCAGGACTCTTGGGATTGGAAGATTGTTTAAGACTAGGATTCAAGAGTAACGGATTTGGTTCAGTTGTAAGCTTATCTTCTGTTTGAGTATTGACACCAGCATGATTATTGAATTGATTACCAGACCTTAGAGAGATAACAGAATTCACATTTTCATGAGACTTTTGATTTGGATGAAATTTGGGATTAATCTCGGGTTGACTAGGAAATCGATTTTTCTCTCTCTCACTGATGGTGTTTGCCAACTGACTAACTTGGACCTCTAGCTTAGATATGGCTTGAGCATTGGAATTTAGCAATTGCCTATCTTGGGTCATAGTGTTCATGAAATTTTGTTGAGATTTGAGCAATGCCTCTAAACTCTTTTCAATGGAAGTAAATCTTTTGTCAGATTCTGCAAAACCAGGAGGATTCAAGGGGACTGAATTTTGATATTGACCGAGATTTTGTGGAGGATATGAGTTAGGATTTTGAGTTGGGTATGGACCAGGATTGGGCTTTTGAAAAGCAGGTTGAGAATTTTGGTTATACTGATTGTATTGACCTTGGTTCCATGAGAAATTTGGATGATTTTTCCAACCAGGATTGTATGTGGATGAATAAGGATCATTCCTAACTCTAGATTGAAACATGGCATTGGCTTGTTCAATTTCAGGACAATTTTCTATCAAATGAGTAGGAGAATTACAGTTTGCACACAGAAACACTTGTGAGGACACCTTGTTGGTTTCTAAGGCTTCTAGACGTCTAGTGAGAGTAGCTAACTTAGCTTCGGTTGCAATAGAATTACCAACTACGTGTACGCCCTTAGATTTTTCAGTTTCCTGACTGGGTTCCCTAGTTGACTCCCACAACATTGTTCTTTCAGCTAACTCCTCAAAAAATTGCCAAGCTTCTTCATCAGTTTTATCCATAAACCTACCATTACACATAGACTCTAACAAGGCAGTGGTTTGGCTATCTAAGGCTTCATAGAGAATTTTACAAAGTCTCCATTTTTCTATACCATGTTGAGGACACTTAGACAACAACTTTTGAAATCTATCAAAATATTTCCAAAAAGGCTCATTTGGATTTTGTTGAAATTGGTTGATTTCATTCCTAAGCCTGTTAGCCTTATGGTTGGGAAAATATTTTTTAAGAAATATAGCAACAAATCCCTCCCATGTGGAAATAGAATTAACGGGTAGACTATACAACCACTGTTTAGCATCTTCTTTTAAAGCAAAGTTAATGAGTCTAAGCCTAATGGAATCCTCACTTAGTTGTTGAAGTTTTTGTAAGGCACACACTTCCTCAAATTCTCGAATGAAAAGATATGGATCCTCTCCCTCTACCCCAGCAAACCTAGGTAACATGCTAATGTTATGATGTTTGATTTCAAAATTGTTTGCGGTTACTGTTGGTAGCACTATGCATGAGGGTTGAGCGGTACGAGCGGGGTAACAACGTTCTTTAAGAGAGACAGCCATGACGATTGTTGGAATTTCTACTTCTTTTGACTCAATTTTAGTGGGTGAAGAGAAATCGAGTTGTCTTGCTATTCCAGGTAATGAAAGGTCGGATTGTCTCACTAATCTAGATGTATTATCTCGAACCCAAGTACTTTGCATACAAGAGAAACAATCAACTAAGCACGTAGCAGACAAGAGCTATAAGTAAACACCCAAGAAGATGGAAAATCAAAAGAAAAATCTATCTTATCCTAAAAAAAATCTAGACCTTGCTCCTAACAATAAGATACTACTAAAAGTAACAGCTCAAAAAGCATTCGTCGTGACTGGCCAGGCAGGAGGAAGCATTGCCAAGAGGCTAACCATCATTCTAGGCACCAGTCTAAAGGCCAGGTAAGCTTTCGCTAGTCCTAGACACCACCGAAAAATACTTAGTGATTTGTTCCTCCCAGATTCTCTTCCTAGTTGAGCGCGATATCCTAGGGGCTAACGTCTAATTAATTTTATTAAGGAAAGGGAATGCAAGATGAACGAATTAGTGATTTGTGGGCCAAGGAAAGAGTGATAAAATCCCTCACCTTATCTTGAAATTGGGTGGCGCCCTTAAGATTGATTTAATGATGCAACACACAAAGAACGAGAAATAAACACTTATGGATGCAATACACTATGTGTTCTATTCTAAATTGTACGTACCTCTTTCCTCCAGCAATCACCACAATTGTATAATATGGAAAGCGATAAAGACAATAAAGAAATCTAGATGATGTGCTCCTATGTGAGAATGAATGATGCAACAATTTGGTTTTTAACAAATAACTAACTAATATTTTTGGATTTTTCAAATATTTAATTTTTTTGTGTTTTTCAATAATGGATGGAAAGAAAACAGAGAGAGGTGATACGGAATACCGAAAAGCGCTTCCAAAAATTTCACAAGAGACGACGAGGCCTTCTAGCAATCTTCTTGTCCAAACTTTCCTCCGCTTCACTGTCCCTAAAAGACAAACAATGCAGAACAAGAAACTAATCCGAAGAATTAAATATCAAGGAGTGAAAATTACCAATAATCCCCGGCAGCGGCGCCAAAAACTTGATGTGTAAAAATAGTGTAAACTGCAAGCGCACAGTGTTCAGTTGTAGCAATCACAGATCGATCCACAGAGACTATGTATTTTCGAAACCCTAACAATTAACTCAGGCGAACTAGACAAATAAGATTTGAGTTGAGATTTGTTTAACCTAATTAACAATTAAAATCAGATAAGGAAAACCTAGGAATCCGAATCCATTAATCAATCACAATTAATATCAACTCACCCTAAAATCAATTCTCTTTCCTTCACAAATAAGATATATCAATTAACGAGACAAGCATATACTATGAAACTTGTTATCTAACAATAACCTATCAAAACTTCAAGGAGCAAGCATAGGCTATGAAAAATAAATCCGGTAACAATAATATATCAAAATCACTTTGTCAATTGATCAATTAAGCACCAAGAAAAATTATGAGAACCAATTAATAGGAACGAGAAGATATCAACAATAATCAAATTAACTTCATCTTCATCCTAGGGCAAGAGATTTAGCTACGCATGTTAAAGAAATAAATCAAAACAATTAATAATATAAAAACTAATTAAGGTACGATTAACGAGAAAACTAACAAATTAACTTAAGTAATAACATGTCAGGGACATTAAACAACTAGCTAGCGTACATAAAAGTGAATTAAACTAAAAGACAAAAGCAACACGGTAGTAACGATGCAAAACAATACTGTACGCAGGAAAAGAAAACAAGAGTAAATAATATATAAATTATACGAAGCAAGTATGCCGGATAATAATCACAGGTAGCGAGAGTATTAAACAGAAAATTAAAGAGCTATCAAATTCTAGGTGTCTCAAATACAAGAGAGGAGATCTATATTTATAGGAAAAATAATGGGCTTGGGCTCTTTGACTACAAATCGGATTGTAGAAATATTTCCTCAATTCCTTTTTCTTCTCCGATAAGTTTTCCAATTTTTCTCCAATTTCCTTTTGACTTCAAGTATTTCCATCTCCTTGCCTTTTTCACCTTTTTCTGCTTGAAATATGATTTTATTTATTTTCCTACAAAACAAAAGAAAACAATTTATTAAATAATAAAATTAAGAAAACAAACATAAAATAGGTATTAAAAATGTATTAAATTATGGACCTATCACATCACACATGGTGTCACAATTTTTGAGGCAGTTACAAGCTGTTCTACTTTTACAGGAGTACTAGTTCCTTTTTTTAAGGTCAATACTTTAACTTTCAAGTTTCTGATAAGTTATTCTCATCAACCATTGCGTATTTAATTTTGATAACTCGCATTAATATGTGTATGTGAGTGTGTGCATACTCAGTTGTTTAATGAGTCAGTTGAGAACGTTCAGATCAAAATTCTGAAAAAACAAACAAAATGCTAAAGTTAATGAAGGTTAATTTAGAAGGTATGTTAGTTTGATCATGCAGGCCAACTTTTTAAATTTCCGGCTCCGCAGAGAGGAAAGATTATATTAACAATCTCGAAACATCGATAAGGAAAGGAGGAACGATAGAACCCCATCATCCTCGATCAAACATAGAACCAACTGGTCTGGCCTATACCAAGGCATGAGTAACTTGATTCGCATGAGGGGTAATGTTAGAAGTATCAAATTGGATATCAAAATTTTGTACTAAATTACGTGACGTCGATGACATGATGATTTAAAATGATTTTATTCGTAAAATTAATGTGAATGTAAAAAAGTTCGTTATTATTAATTAAGTTGTAACTAATCAAAACATAACACATTGTATCTAAGATCCGAGAACCAATTCAATACCTATTGAATTATTATTCGCAGAAGTTTGCAATTTATACTATGATAATGATACATACAAACATATATAAAAATCAGAAACCCATGTGAGGTTTGGCCAGCACCGTACCAGCACAACAGTTTTCATAGAAAGATGTGACAATGGACATCTAAGATAACCCTAGCAAGTTCAGAGATATATATAATGTTAATTTGGGTCATGGCATGGCCTCCAAAGTGCCACCCTAAAAAAAATATCTATTTGTCGAAATTGATTTTGATTATTCATTCGAAAAAGTCTCAATTATAAATATGTTCCAAAAGTATGGTTAGCTAGACCCCTCCTCGGCATCGCTGCGTGTTTTTGGGAGGATTCAGAATGGAGTCATCTCCTTGGTGTTAGAATGTGGAAACATGCAAAGAATGGAAAGACAAGAGAGAGTTCCAACTTCCAACTCTTGATAGAGCACTTTGTCTTTATTTTACCAGACACATCTCTACATGATTTAGTGTTAGTTAGCTTCCTTACCTGCCCCGTAGATGGACCCTTCTTCTCTCTTTGTTTTGTCTGCTCATCTCTCAATGATATATGGTTTTTAACTCTGTTAAAATTCGAGAGTGGTACTCGTTTATTCAGACATCACTGCATAAAAAACTGTTTGCTCACGAAACAGTTCTGCATGAAACCCAAATTTTAAAGAACTGGTATACATAAACAGACTATTGTTTAACAGATAACCATCTTATATATATAAAGAGTCGGGGAGAACCATATATATTCATATATTCTATTATCTCATAAATAATTTTAATTTTTTTTTACATAAAATATATAATCTGATTCTAACGTAGAATATTAGCACATACAATTTTTATAAAAAAATTAACATTTAAAATTTGAATAAAAACATTGATTTCAAATTTGATTCTGCTGCAGAATCATTTTAGATAGATTGGATTCTGCTGTAGAATCAATTTGGACTATTTGACTAATTTTAAATTATTTTTTTTTAAAAAGGAGTTTAATTTCATTTTTTGTTTTAATAATTGGAATTTATAATCATATCTAATAAAAAATGTGATAAAAATATGTATTATAAATATTTATGTAATGATTATCCCGGACTCTATATAAGAAGTTACTTGTTTTTTTTTGTGTTTATAGCTAGTGTAATTTTTTTGCTCACTCAGACTGACTATTTTTAATTTCACTTCTTCCTTTGTTTTGATATATATCTTTTCTCTTTTTCGTATTTTTTTTTTTACCCAAGAAGAGTATCTATGCTCATTTTCATTTATTCGAGAAATTATGAACATAAATACTAATGAATTAAAAAAACAAAATGATTTTTCTCTTATAGGATTTTTGATTGTAGGTACAACAACTCAGTACGGAAGTGATTAAAAGCTTATATCTTGTCATTCTCTTATAGATCCAGACCTCCAATTCGATTAAGAACTTATTTATTACTGTTCTCTTATTATCTCGATTTTTGCTCGCTCCTAAAATTTGTTTAAAAAAATAAATAACCATTCAGAAAAAGTACCGAAAATAACCTGCAAATCTGTCTAATCACAATCTCACTAAACTGGCATCACAATCCTCTACTAATAAAAAAAAAAAAAAAATTATCCGAGGGACAATCCAATCCTCTACTAATAAAAGTATGAATTGAAGTTATTGCATCCGCAAGTTTATCAACCTCTCGACATATCGATATAGGTTATCTATACTATATTATTAAAGCCGAAATATTGAAAGTTTTGGTTTTCGGTTAACGGACGGTTTTTGGTTTTCGGTTCTTTTTCTAATTAATAAATTAATAATATAATCAAAATTCGGGAAAGTTTTATTCTACATTAATATTTCACTATATTTTACTACATAAAAATCAAATAATATTGAAATCTAATCAAAAAAATGGAAATGTGGGATCTAATTTGTTTAAATTTAGGATACACTGCTACAAATATACTTCTTTCTTTTTAGGATAACGAAAGCTATTACCATTTATATTTGTTATTACTAAAATTTATGTTTTCCAAAAATATGAGTTTATTTTAAAACTTATTTTGATACTCTATTTAATAAATAATAAAATAATATAAAAATAGTAACTAGCTAATTTCCTTTTATAATTAAAAAAAAATCTAACAAAATCTATTACTTTTCCCAAAATATCACGACAATTACCTTTAAATTAAAACATAATATCTTTTATATTTGTTATCAATAAAATCTCTATTTTCCCAAAATATGAGGTGCAATCCTTACTTATTTATTTTAAAATCTATTTTAATACTCTATTTAATAAATAATAAAATAATATAAAAATAGTAACTAGCTGATTGCCTTTTATAATTAAAAAAAAAATTCCTAACAAAATCTACTTCTTTTCCAAAAATATCACGGGCAATTACCTTTAAATTAAAATATATTACCTTTTATATTTGTTAAATCTCTCTTTTCCAAAAATATCAAGTGCAACCCTTACTTATATATTTTAAAACTTATTTTAATACTTTTAATTAATTAAAAAAACTTACCTATTTTAACAAGTGAACGTATTTTTTTAACAAATACAATTAATATATTAAAACACATCTAAAAATATTAATATAATTAAAACACATCTAAAAATATTATTTAATAATACCTCATTTATCTTCATCAGTCCCATCTGTATTTTTTAATATTATTTTTATGTTCCAATTAATATTTAAGTTTCTCATTTTATAATTTATCATATTAATTTTTACTTTTATTTTAATATTTTCCGTTCAAATTAATATTTTCCGTTTATTATTTTTAAGACCCGTTATATAATAGACGAAACATTAAAAGTTTGGTCGGTCGGTATAGTACATTGTGATTTTACTTAATTGTCCTTTCTTAAATTCGTGTTTTTACTTAATTAACCTTACAAATTTATAGAAATATATTATTAAATAATAATATTACCTATTTATAACCAATTACCTTTTTCATCTAAAATACATTAATTATTTTATTTTTTTAACAAATTCCCCTACTTTTTCAAATATATCACGGGCAATTACCTTTTTTAACTAAAACATGTTAGTTTCTCTATTTTTCCTTACTAAAACCCCTCATTTTCCAAAAATATCAGGGACAAACCTTTAGTTATTTATTTTTAAACCTAATATTATAATTATTTTTTAAAAGTTTACCTATTTTAACATGTCTACTTATTTTTCTTAACAAATGCAATTACTAAAAATATTAAAATATAAATAATCAAATACCTATTTATAACCAATTAACTTTTCAGCTAAAACACATAATAGATTTTTTCTAACAAAGTCCCTCATTTTCTAAATATATCATGTGAAATTGCCTTTTTCAATTTGCTTTTTCTATTTTTCTCACTAAAATCCATTCTTTTTCTAAAAATATCACGGACAAACCATTTACTTATTTATTTTAAAACATATTTAAATAATTTAAATTATTAAATTTTAAAATCTCATTTTCCAAAAATATTACGGGCATTTACCTTTTTAAATTAAATATATGTTACATTTTTTATTTTTCCATACTAAAACCCTCCATTTTCCAAAAATATAACGATCAAATCCTTACTTATTTATTTTAAAATTTGTTTTAAGGTTTTTAATTAATTAAAAGTGTTTAACTATTTTAACATGCCTACTTATTTTTTTAACAAATACAATTAAAAAAATAATAATCAAATAACAATTAACAATCCGTGCATCGCACGGGTTTTAAGCTAGTATGATTAAATGTGTGATTTTACCAAATTCTTTTTGAATTACTTTAATTAAATTTTGAGTCCCTAAGTTGGCTATTTCCCGGTCAAAAGACAAAACAAGGCAGTTGACCAGCCCATCCAGCCATTCCATCCTTCGACACATTTTTCTCAATAAAATCGAACTAAATCATTTCTTCATTCTCAACATGTTTTAAATTCTAACCAACATAACACATAAGTTACTATCACACAACAAAACTTATAAAAGAATCAAATATATATATATATATATCTGGATTAGTAGTTCGATCTTGACATTTTTAAACTTTTATATTTGTTTCAAGGAAGATTTTGAGCCCCAAAACACATCTTATTATATACAATTAAATTAAGAGGGTGTTTGGTCCCGGCTTAAAGCTGGGGCTTAAAGTGATTTTTGATTTTAAATCGGAAAATGTCTGTTTGTTTAATAAATAAGAAAATGGTTTAAAGTTAAAAAAAAATAGCTTAAAGTCAGAAGTTGATAAGATGTATTTTTTTGAATGACTTGTTTTATTTTAGTAATTTTATTTGATAAAAATTAATATCATCATTTAAATGTATTATTTATCAAATTTATTTTAATTATTACACTTTTAATAACTCATAATACAAAATTGCACAAACAGATATTAACTTAAAATTTTCACTTTTTACTTATAACTTTAAACAACTTTAAATCATAAGCAATAATTTTAAATTTAGATAAACGGGACGTAAGCTTATCGAAGGCAACCATTCATGAGTGCCCCTAACTATGGATTATGGAGTCAATGCATGCGTTTCATCTTGTTTTTGCATGCATGATTGCCGCTCCTTTTACCACTAAATATTATTTAATCTTTAGATGTTGGCCGGTTTTTGTTCTTAATTTCACATGTATTTGCACAAAGCTAGCAACGATGTATATATTAGTTAAAAGTAATCATCAACTTTATTCATTGTACACAAAGTTTGGAATATATTTTTATGTACTTTGGTCTCCTAGATTCATCTGTCCGCCGCTACAGATTGTATATCTTAGTATTTTGTTCTCTTTTGAATAAATTATTATTAAAGTTTATTTTAACTTAATAATATCTTATTTCGAAGACTTTTACTTAGTGTTTTTTGGATTATATATATGAACTCATACTGATTAATAAAAATATGAACAAAATTTAAATATAAAAGCATATTGAAATAATGTAATAATCCCATTTTTATAACTTTTATTACTTCAGTAACAAAAATTTCGATAAACTTTTACTGTAATTTTGTTTAACCCAATTTTAATCACAAATGATTAGGGTTGTAAGCGAACAAGTCGTTTGTGAAAAAACTCGAGCTCAACTCATTTTAGATGGATTTGGCTTCGTTTATTTACTAACTGAACACGAGCTTGAACATAAAAATGTGTTCGGTTAGTAAATGAGCTCAAGCCGAGCTTTACACCTATTCGACTCGAACTCGGCTCATTTTGCCCGGGATCGGCTCGAACTCGGTCCGAACTCGTTAAACTCGACTCATTTTACTAATTATAAATTTGTGCATTTCATAGATATTAATGTTGGGTGGTGTCAACCCAAGTACCACATCGAGGAGAAAAGAGATAATTATCTTGTATATAGACCAATCGGTTAACTCCATTAGTACGAGACCTTTTGGGATGTGACCAAAAATAAATTCGTGCGGACTCGGCCCAAAGCGGACAATATCATACTAATGTGGAGTTAAGGCATGCTAGCGACCCAACAAGTGGTATCAGAACCCATGGTTTCGGAGTTGGATCCTGGGGGTAACAAGCTACGGTTGTTCGATGTGGGAGGTTCCCTTCGGTGGCGATTGGAGATTTGTTGGGTGCCTAGTATCGAAAGTCTTCCTGAAAGGTGTTCAGGCAACAGGTTCTACGGTCATGGCAGCAGTGCAAGATGTGGACAAATTTATCGCGAATGTAAGACCACGGGTTATGTGGTTCTTGGTTTGAGGGGAAGATTGTTGGGTGGTTTCAACCCAACTACCACATCGAGGAGATAAGAGATAATTCTCTTGTATAAGAGCATCTAGTTAACTCCATTAGTACGAGACCTTTTGGGAGTGACCCAAAAATAAATCCGTGCGGGCCTGACCCAGAGCGGACAATATCATACTATTGTGGAGTTATGGCTCGCTGGCGGCCCAACAAGTGGTATTAGAGTCCATTGTTCGGTAATTGGATCTTGGGGGTAATGGGCTGCGGTATGACGATGTGGGAGGTTCCCCTTGGTGGCAAATGTAGATCTGTCGGGGTGCCTTATATCGAAAGTCTTATTTATCGCGGGTGTAAGACCACGGGTTATGTGGTTCTTAGTTTGAGGGGAGGATTGTTGGATAGTGTCAACTCAAGTACCACATCGAGGAGAAAAGAGATAATTCTCTTGTATATAGACCAGCCAGTTAACTCCAGGCCACTAGTATGAGGCCTTTTGGGATGTGCCCAAAAACAAATCCGCGCGGGCTCGATCAAAAGCGAACAATATCATACTAATGTGGAGTTAGGGCATGCTAGCAGCCCAACAATTAATATCCTTAACAATTTAAATATGTTAAATAAAACTTCATTGCAATCTATTTTAGTTATTATTGTGATTGAATAATGAATTATATTTGATATATCTTATCTATAATGAACATAAAAAGGATAACATCAAAGAATTATCAAAAGTCAAACTCTATATCCAATTCAAATTTAATTTTTCATTATTAAAATTTATAAGTTGCAATCATAAAATTATAAAAGAAAGTGAATATAACAGAGCGTGTCTTATTAATTTATTATATAATATTAGTGACCAAACTCGTGTTCAGCTCGTTTATTAACGAGCCGGTCTTGAACATAACTTTTTGTTCGATTAGAAAGTTTGGTTCGTCTCGGTTTGTTTAAAAAAAAAACAAACCCGACTCAATTCGGGTAAAACTCGGCTCGACTCTGTTCGTTTGAAGGACTTCAAACGATTTTGTATATTCCCGGTAGAAAGTAGCTAATCTCTTTTTTAAAAAAGAGATAAAAAAGTGAAAAAAAAATAGTCGAGATCGGAGTTTTTTTTAAACCTCTGCTGCTAACTTTCTTTAATTTCTATTCCAAATTTATATATTGAACAGTGTTTCTTCTAAATTTATCTTCAAAAAGTAATGATTAATCATTATAAGGTGCGTATCATTTTTTTTAATATTGGAATTACGTATTTGAATAATGGGTATCACGCATATTTTCCAAAAAACAAATTACAAAAAAAATAAAAAACAAATAAGTTATGCATTCTTCAAATGGGTATCACCTTTTGCATGAGGTGTTAGGCATCTTTCGAATGCTTAACCGGTCAAAATATTTTTTTTGAAAAATGTTTTTTTTTTTATGTATTATCCATTTCTCAAATGCATAATAGTGATACTCAATTTTAAAATACGTAATAATAGAGCGATATATTTGGCCAAATTTTTTAAAAATGATATTTTTGTCACTTAGGGCCCATTTGTTAACTACTGAATGAAAGAATATGAACTGAACTGTTCTAAAATTGGCGTTCAGATCGTTTGATTAGGCCGAGTGATATTTTTAAAATCTGGATGACTCCTAAAATTTACTGAACGACTACCCCTTCCAATTTCTATCCGAATGGTTCACCTGCTATTCACTTGGATTCTTTGCTGACGTGCCACCGTGTTAGTATTTTCTTTGGATTAAAAAATCCAAATCTTTTTTTGATAACATTTTTTTATTCTAGTTGTAATTTCCTTATATTATATGAAAATTAAATTAATAATCTAATGTAATATATACATTAACTTTTCCTTCCAAAGCATTTAAATTTTTTTATTTATATTTTACAATATTATGTTAAAAGATCTAATCTTTTTATATAATACATGTTGTGATTTTATTTAAATTCTTAGGTTGGAGATTGGACCATATAAATTTAACCAAAAAATATTAATAATTTGATAAGAAATAATAAGAAAATGTCCGGTAAATGTTATCATTCAGAAATATTAAATATTTATCAAACGACATCATTATTCATCATTCAGATTTATCACTCGTCCAGAATCTTAATTATTCAGAAAATTTTGTTCAGATTTAACAAATGAGCCCTTAGTAAAAAAAAAGGTAATATTTATGTCATTTTTTCTCATTATAATTATCAACCCTAACAAAAATAACAAACCGGAGTTTATTGATAAGTAAATCACATTTATTTATAAGTGAAAGCGGGGACAGTATTATTGGTGGCACTTTAAATTAACTTGGAAGCTAGCTCGTGTTACTTTTAGATGCAAACAAATAAAAAGCACCCGATGCACAAACCATTTTATCAGTAATATCAATACTTGGAATAATAAATACAATTTTTGCTGGTTAACAATTTGAAAATAAAATTTGAGAACAGATGAAGTGCATTTAAATCTTTGAGCAAGTAATAAGAATATATACACTCCCGTTTTAAAAATGTTGCTCTTACCTTTTTTTTTTTTTTTAATCTATTACACGTAAAATGATTTTATATATCTAATGCTCCTGATATCTTAAAATAATCAAACGTTGATAATGTAGTTACTAATGTAGCCTGGTATTCATTAACCGAACATGAAAAAATCGTGTGAAACGTTTCGGTTACATATTTTAAGATTTCTATAAAATATAGTTCTATAATTTATTTTTAAAATTTTTTTTTTTAAATAAAAATTTAAATATTATATTTTAATTCAAAAGAAGAAAAAATTTAAAATAAATTATTAAAATATATATTAAAAAAGCCTTAAAATATATGTCAAACTCCAGTCCTCCAATACAAAAAATTGAGAGGGACAAGAGAGTAGTACATTAATTAGCTCTTAAATTCAAGGCTATAATAATGAGATCCAAATGATAATACAACGAGAAAAAATAGTACATTAATTAGCTCTTAAATTCAAGGCTATAATTGTTTAGTTGATTGAAAGTGTTAATGTCCATTAATCAATCACGACCCCGCAAAAGGTGTTTACTAAAAATTCACCTACTCCACACGCATCGACCTCGTGTCTTTCTTTGAGTTCCTCCTCGTCTTACCATTGAATCTAAGGTTTCACATATGTTATACGAGGAAGAACATTATAGCAAATATTTTGAGTTTTTAATAAGGGAGTAAGTAAGAGTAAAATATTTTTATTTTTATTATATACTTTTGAGTTTTTAATAGAGATGAAAAGAGTAAGTGGAAATAAATATAATTACAAATTCAAGTTCATTCCAAAACTTTCATCTCATTTGAATGAAAGTATTGTACTCTTTCATTATTTACTTTTTATAGTCTAAAAAAGTTAAGAGCAGGACCTAAGTCCAAAGCTAGTGACAGTGTTCTAAAAATCGTCGCCGATTAATCGTTATATGGTGACTGATTAAGCGAAAATCGGTTAATTAATCATTTTTTCATAAAAACGGTCAAAAATCGGCTGAATCGGTCAAAAATCGGATTAATCGGTCAAAAATCGGGCTAATTATTAAAAAATAGTAAAAAAATAGTTAAAATAAAAATAATAATAATAATAAATTTAAAAGGTAGAAACTTGATTAAACAATAGGAAAAAACATTATTTTTGTACATATAATTATAATTTTATATGCCTAAATCGTAAATTCTCTTAAATTGATCTCTAATTGAAAAATTAAACCTTCAAAATTTTATTTATTACAATTATATAACATTTTTAACATATTTGCATAAATATATGATAATAACATATGTTTAGTTCAAATAACGAAACAATTTTATATAAAAAATATTATTCAATTTATTCCGATTAATGATCCGATTAATCATTCCGATTAATCACTGATTACCCAAATAATCCATGGACGGTGCCTTCACCGATTAACTCTGATTCCCGCTTTTTACAACATTGGCTAGTGTTAATAAATATAGTTATTGTTATATTTTGAAATTATGAAATAACTTTTAATATTAAGATAGTATTTTCAAAATATTTTTAAACAAATCTAATTACCTAATCGTTAAAAGTACAATATTATTGTCAATATTCTTTAAATTAATTTCCTCAAATTACTCACTTGATATTTAGATTTGGTTCCATATTTGATATGAAGCATAACATTTTGCTCTTTTATATTCATATTTAACACTTTAATAACTGAGTTATTTTTCATGAATTTTATATTATAGAAATTAGCTTAAAACTCGTGCCATGCAAGGATAATTTTTGATATTATATGTTTATTTTTTAATACATGAATTTGGTAATCTTAAAATTTTAAATGATATGACTTGATAATAATTTTATATAGATCGCCCGTAATAAATTTAGAAAAGGATATTATTTTGAAAGTATAGAATAAATGATACGTTTTAGCTATATACGTGTGTCTTACCTAAAATACGTGTGTAAAATAATTTGGCCCATTATCATAATTTTAAATAAAAAAGTCATAAAAAATAAAAGGAATATGCCCAAGATATTAAAGTACATAAAACCCGATCCAAAATATCGGATACAATTTTAAATGAACTTGATAATAATTATATATATATATACCCGTAATAATTTTTTAAAAAAGAAACATTTCTCGTCCGACTACCAAAATTTTAATATTTCAAGAAAAAGTGGAATTTATCGTCCGACTATTATAATAAGTTTTTAATAGGAAAATTCATAAAAATTTAAAAGAAGTAGATCCAAGTTATTAAAGTACATAAAAACGTATAATAAGTTTTTAATGGTAAAGCCCATAAACAATTAAAAAGAGTAGACCCAAGTTATTAAACTACATAAAACCCGCTCAAAATACCAACTATAAAATTTTTAATATTTTGTCTTTAATAATATAGTATATATAGCTTATAATCTGTGTAAATTACAAGTTTACTTTGAATGTTTTGTAGTTTAAAATTTAATATTTTTAAATGGTTCATTATATTTTAAATTTTAATAATTACATTTTTTTTAATTTCTTCAATAATTTTAAGGTGAATTTGTGACACATGATAATGCACATCTATAGGGGTGAATAGGTGTAAATGGCTAATTATGGTCAATTTTAAATTTTACCCGAAAATAGCTTATTGAATTCAATTTACGTAGATACGGTAAGCTGAATGTAACTAAATGCACTGCATAAATGTAAAGAACACAAAGATCTTTTAGTCAGGTTCAACCCCTAATCTCCTATGGTTTGCGTCCTGATCCATTACTAACTTGGTAAGGAATATATTATTGATCAAACAATGAAATGATTACAAAATATAATAATATACCACCCTTTACCGAGTTGCTGACAAATGGCTTGCTGAACAACCTGTTTCTGAACCTATCATATAAATTATACTACCCGGAGTATACTACTTTAGCACAATTCACCGTACTCTATGTTCCTTTGCCAATTTATCCCGCAACTAACAAGTTACACTTGAACAATACAAATCGTAGAATGAATACAACTTAAACCTATAGACTTTCTAATATATCTCACGTATATAATATTTTAAAGAACTCGAGAGAATCAATAAGAATATATCAGTGAAAGTGAAAGTTTTGAGTTGAAAGTGTTCTTGTTGCACCGATAGTCACCCCGAAAAACTGAACAAGAACAAATATTTAAAGCTTTACATATAACGTTCATAAACTAAGCTAAAACTTGCAACGTTCAAATCCAATTCAACGTTCAAATTAGTTATAATTGTTTGCAACGTTAATGTAAACGTTAGACAGAAGAAAGATGAAGAATAGAACGTTCAAAAACCATTTCTTCTGAAAATATGGAGATAAAAGAATTTTGAATAAATATAGAGTTTTGATTGAAAACCAACTCCTATATTTTATGAAAATAATTTTACTAAGTTAACAAGTTTTGTTTGAGAGTTCTAATATATTTAGTATATGTATTATATATTGTAGAGTCTTTACAAAAGGTCTAAATGAAGTTCCTAAAAAATCTCTACGTTTTTAGTATTTTTTGCTTATTTTCTAATAACATTGGACATACGACTTTGGCTTGCTATTTGTGAAAATCCTGAAAGCAATTGCCTAGCAAAACTCACTTAATATACCATCAACACGTTGTTTAAATGTTCTGATAAATATATCAGTAAACTTGAATCTGCAAAACAGAGTGCAATACAAAGTAGCATGTTTATTAATTAAAAAAATTTCAACACATAAACATTTGAGACAAGTAAATAGATGACACATAAGAAGTTGGGACAACTAAGCACAATCTAAGATTAAAATATTAATATTAAAATATGAAATTATTGAAATAAATATAATTAATAAGTATTATATAAATATGAACTTATAGATAATTGAAGTGAAATTACGATTAAAGTATATAATTAGTAAATATTATTTAACTTAAATGTGGTTATATGTAATCGAATTTGGAGTGAATTTAAAGAAATTCAATTAAATAAATAAATATTTAATTATTTATTAGTAGGAAATTTAACTAAAATTGATATTTTAGTACGATTTCCGTAATCTACAATAAATTACCTTAATTTAATTTATGAATCAATTTCCATAGATAACTCACTTCAATAAATTCATTGTGTCAAAATATTAAGTAATATTACAGCAATTCAAAAAACATTTACTTTTTATTTTCTAAATGACGCGATAATAATGACTTGACGAAATTACTAATAATAATAATAAGATATGTGACATTTGCAATTTTTTAATTTTTTTTTTGAATTCACTACATTTTTTCAAAATACTATCTAAAGCTCATATTCAAGTAAAATCAGTCCTTTAAAAATTTGAATTAACTCAAATTTATTATCAAGGTTTAATACGAGCTCAGTTAAATTGAACCAATGTGATGGAATGGAGTCGAATTTAATACAACCAACTAATCGGCCAATAATTTTTAATAAAACTTCACCAAATTTGGTATCGACATACTAAAATGATCGAATAATAGTGCTAGATAAATAATAATAGTGCTCCGGGCCTCTGGCTGGATAAATAATAATAGTGCTAGACAACCTAAAAATTGTTCTCAAAATATTTACAAAATTAGGTGAATGACATATGACTTTTTTTAATTCGTGGACGCAAATTAATGCACGCGGATCCCATATTATTATTAGAAAATTTACTATTTTAAACTCATTTGATAACAATTTTTGAGAATAGTTTTGGGGACTCAAACATTTCTCACATAATAATTAATAACAAAGTAGGTCAAGTAATATATAAAAAGTAAAAAGGACTTGATCAATAAATTAAAAATAAATGAATTAAAACAAAGAACATGATCATAATTTACTGACGTGTGTAAAAAGGTATATAGACGTTGCAAGAAATTGAAAAATAAAAAAGAGTTGTAGGAGAGACGTTGATATTACGGCAATAAATAAGCGACCATCTGACAGCGGAATACTCAAGTTTCTCATTCATCTTCCTCCCCCACTTTCTCTCTCTAAATCTATACCAACTCTCTCTCTCTCTCTCTCTCTCTTAAAAAAACTCCCTCTCTCTCTCTCTCTCTAAAAAAAAACTCCCTCTCTCTCTCTCTCTCTCTCAAAAACTCTCTCTAAAAAAACTCTCTCTCTCTCTCTCTCTCTCTCTCTCTCTCCCTCCCTCTCTCTCTCTCAAAACAAACACACATATATCTAACAACTACTATAGTTTCTATACTTAGAAGTTACAGTTTCATTCAAACCAAACACTTCTACAGATTCTAAAGGTACGTTTCTCCATACAAATGATTCATTTGCCTTTCACTCTTGTCTTACTTTTCTAGTTTGTTCATAGAGGTAATCTGCTTGTGTCTTGTACATGTGTGTGCGTGTGTGTGAATTGTCAATAAACTGATATTTGTGTGAGTTTATGATATTTTTAGGCTGTTTTTTTTGTTTTAATTAATACTATATCTGCATTTTAGTTTAGTTAGATCTGTAAAGGCTAGTGACATGTAAGAATATGAAAACAAATGTTTTAGATGTAATATTAATATGCACCGAAAGGCGAAAAATGGAGCATAGATGCTTTAAGACCGCTTAGATAAACTACTGTAAACTGTTATATTGATAATATGTTCGTATTTATGTCGGATGATGCTTAAGTGATGAATTAGTGGATGTACTATAATTGGAATGCATTATAGTAATTCAACTTCACAAAATGGAGTTGTAATGAATCTCGTATAATTTTATACTGTCGGATCATTAACATTTGAATTGGTAAATGAGATTTACGGGGAGATGTTTTGTACTTTTATTGATCTGTTGATATTAATTTTTTAAGGAAGTTTAACTTGTTTTGATGCATTCTGATTTATTGTTAGACTAAGAAGATTAGTGATGTGTTGATTCAGGTTGTTGCTGCTATTGTTATTTGAGAGGTATGATGTATTGTGAGATTCTGTGCAATTTGAAAAAATTGGTACACAGATAGCTATTGATGCTTATCAATCTGGGGAGATGATTAATGTGGTTGAAGATATTCATGTGATTTAAGTGCAAAATATGGCTGTTGCTGGTTCTGCGATGAATTCTTCATTGACTATAGAGGCCCCGTCTTCTTTGCCAAGGCGGTGTGCTAAAAATGAAAAACAAAGCACCTCTGTTCTGCAAATGTGGCGAGAACTTGAGGTAGATCACATTACAAGTAGTTCCCAACCACAGGTTGGAGGAAGATCGATCCAGGAGAATGCGATTGAACTTATTACCAACTTAAATAATACTCACTTGTCCACTGGTAGTCGGCATGGCAGTGTACATAGCTTGATAGATTCCAATGAAAAAGAGAACGAACGCATCATATCTCCCAGAGGAAGACAAACTGAACATGATGATACTAGAAGTTCAAGTTCGGAATGTACTGATTATAGTGAAGTTGAAAGGGAGAGGCTAAGGGAAGTTTTCCGTGAATGGCAGAACAATGGCCTAAGGAACAACACATCCACTGATTCACATTCAAAAAATTCTTCAAAGGAACAATGGCTTGGTGAAAAGGAGTGTGAAAGGGTGAGAATTGTACGGGAGTGGGTAAACAAGAATACACATCAGAGAGACAGATGTCATGGAGGCAGAGAAGGACAAGACTCTGAAACTGGTGCTCAGATTGATCATGTTCGTGAAGGACTGATTGTTGACCAATGTGAGACTAGACCTACAAGGACAATCCGTAGGCTGTGCGGCAGACAGACTCTTCTTGATCTATTGATGAGAGCTGAGAAAGAAAGGAGAAGAGAGCTTCAGGATCTATTGAATCATAAGCATGTATCGGACTTTCCCTATCGAAACCGCATTCAGGTTAGTTACGTCTGGTGTCAAGATCTAGTTGCTATATACTATATACTATGCAGTAAGAATGCATTTCAGAGTTTTAAATGTATGCAATATAAAACTAATAAAATTCTTTGACATCTTCACTTTAAAGTGTCCTTTACAATTCATTTGGAAGGTCAAGTAACTTGTTTCGTTATGATTATAAAGGCTCACACAGGTTCATCTTAAATCTACCTCGGTGGTTATTCTATTTTACTTAATCTGAGTTTGCAAGTTATCAGTTTTTAAAAGAGTAGTGTCATAGACATGTTTCGTTCCCAGAGGGCACCTTCACTGTAATTACTTGTTTGTGGGGTTACTGTTGATACTTTTAGTTTTTACCACGATAAACTAGAGGCATTGCATTTACATTAGTCATTACTTATTTACTTTGTTAAAGGTCCAAGGAACAATTTTTGCAATACTATTTTTTTCGAACATATCAATGCACTGTTTATTATCTAACTATACTTAATTACTTATCAAACTATTGCATCCCAATATACACATCTAGAAGAAAAAGTGCCACAATTTTGTGCCCAGTATATCTTCTGAAAACTTGTCTAAATTAGGATCATATCAGTTTCTAATGCTCATAAATATAATCTGTATTTAGTCAAATGACTGCAAAATTCATTTCCATATAGTGTGCAATAGTTCTTATATCACAAATTCTATTACTTTTGTGGTTTGTGTCGTGATATACACAATTTTTTTCGCTAAACTAACGAGCATTTGTATTTTTGTAGTCATTACTTAAAGGTAGATTTTTGCGGAACAAACCATACAATCGGGAAGAGAAACCTTCTTCTCTAGCAGCGAGTGAATTAGGCATATTACGACAAAAGCAAACTGTATCTGGTTTAAGGTAATCACTTTCTTGTTCTTGTGTAATAAATTATTCAAATTAGGGTCCTCATCTTACTTTTCAGTTTTCTTTTAATATAACTCTAATCGCACAGATGTTTCTCTTTTAAGAAAAGTTCTATCGTAGATTTAGAATACCTTTTCTTTTCTGGCCTATACGATACTATTAGTGCAATCATTCATGTCACCGCAGTAAATTGTAATCCTTAAACTTGCACCGGAGAGTTGGAACCTAAAATTTTGCATACGGTTATATGGTATTATTTAATGGTAATTCGAGTTAGAAAAAAAACAGTGGTGAGGCATCTCATCTTAGTATAAGCATAGATCTCCTGTTGTACTCTGTAGAACATATAGTGATATTAGGCACACCTGGTTAACATTCTTAACATCTCTCTATTAGGAAGTTTCACATCACTCCATCTGAATTGTTGACACATTAGCAAAATATCTGCAGGGAAGGATTTTTGTCGACCAAATCAGAAAACTATGTCTCAGATCCGTCAGGCAGTGTTCAGTTTGATAGCTCATCTCATGGTCACCCACATAGTCATAGTAATGAAAAATATCGAGCGAATAGTGTACAGGATATTGTTCAAGATGAATTCTGTTGTCACTCTGAGCCTGATAGTGAGGAAACAGATACTAATCTTTCTAAAACAGAGGATTCAGAATGTGATGTAAGTGAAGGTTCACATTTGCAAGATTCTGAAGCTCTAGTAGGTGAAAGTCGTGATGTTTTGGTTTTGCAAAGTGAGAACAGAGAGCAACTATCATCCACTGTCAGATTAGATGCAACGAGAACATTTGCATCACAAAATTCATGGAGGAGCACTGATGACAGACAGCGTGATACTCTAGGTATTGAAGGCAGTGAACAAGGTACTCTACTGGAAGCCCACCTATCAGTCCCTCAAGGTTGTGATCCTAGAAGCAATGAAAGAGATTTACCCGGTGCATCTGGTGATACAGATCATTTGGAAGGAACCATAATCGAAGATATGAGTTGGCAAAACATACCTATTGAGTTAGAAGATTGGCACGATTCAGTTATAGAAGAGGGTGACATTGACTGGGTACAATTAAGCATTGGTAACTATACTGGATGGAGAGAGGCTAGTGAAGATGGTATTGATACAAACTCACATGCCAGTAGCCATCAAGAGTACGTGTTAGGTATTGACAGCGAACATTTTCATTTGCAAGTTCCACAAGATGAGTGGCATGAAAATGCTTCAAATGATGTTAGGGATGACTGGTCAGATGGACCTTCTGTTGAGGAAGTTGCAGGTATTGACGTTTCTCATTTCTCTGATGATGATAATGGGCAGAGTCTGGAACTTAGACAACTTCTGAGCAGGTATATCACCTCATCAATGAAAAAGCATGACATTTGTACTCTGACTAATGCAAAGTTTGACATATATATTATTTAATCTATTAATGCAGGAGAAGAGTCTCTAATCTTCTTAGAAGTGATTTTCGAGCAAGTTTAGACCAGCTTATACAATCATATGTAGAGAGGCGAGATCATGCTCCTATTGGCTGGGAGGCAGACGGAGCATCATCTTCTCCACCTGCTGTTATAGAAGGGCAAGAGCAAAGGACCATGGGTCAGTCAGAAACTTTTGTGAGTACAACACTCCCAACAGTCATCCTGCCTTCACCACAGGTTATTTCTTCACAGACTAGATGGGAGCATAATGCTAACCAGCAACAACCCAATAGCCTTCAGCAGTCAAGGATTGTGAGTTTGTATTTTCATTATCCTGTACTTATAATGTAGTTTGATAGTAGATTGTGTTTATGAAATATTATGCTAGAAAATTTGGTCAATTGGCTCTAACTGCTAAGTTCTTGGAATCATCTTTCTTATATACATTTTTCAGAAGCTTGACATTCTGTCAATATTGTTGTTACTGTAATGGTTTTGATAATTAAGATCTATAATATAGCGTCCATTAAACATGACTTTGTAACCTTGCATATATATATATATCAAGAATATGATATTATATATTAGTATTGTCAAGCTGCAAAGAAACGGAAAACTATCTTTGGTTCAGATTTCCATGTCCTTTTCCTGTTATTTAACATAACCTAAGTTAAGGGATGAAATGCAAGTCCATTCCTTTTGTTCACATTATACATCTTTTTCGTACCATATTTCACGTATATATAAAATCTCAAATGAATCTTCTTATGTGTTTGAGCAGGACTGGGAGATTGTTAATGACTTGAGGCTCGACATGGCTATGCTTCATCATAGGATGAACAGCATGCAGCTGATGCTGGAAGCCTGCATGGATATGCAACTTGAGTTGCAGCGTTCAATCAGGCAGGAGGTTTCTGCCGCTCTTAATTGGCAATCAAGATCAGCAGGTAAAAGTTAGTCAAGATTTCGCCTCCCATGTAATACTCCATTTATCCTTCTCTTTACGCTGTTTTAATTTATAAGATGTATAATTTTACTTATCCTGATAGATTGTGAAGACAATTTGGTACCTGATGAATCAAATTTAGAACATGTGAAGAATGGGGTTTGCTGTATATGCTGTGATGACAAAATAGACTCTTTATTGTACAGGTAAACCTAGGAAATCCGAATATAAAAAAAAGTATACATAGAGAATAGTACAATAAAAACTTACTCTTCCTTCTTATGAACATATTTGTTAATACAGGTGTGGGCACATGTGCACATGCTCAAAATGTGCACAGAGGCTGATCGAGGGGAAGGATAAATGTCCTATATGCCGGGCACCAGTAGTTGAGGTGATCCGTGCTTATTCCATACAGTAGTGTATGGAGCAAGAGTGTGAATAGAAGGCACATAAATTAATACCCGAAGAAAACAAGCATGACGAATAAATTAATTAACCAGTATACAAAATTGACACAGGTTAGTTTCTTATATATTCCAGTATTATTGCATTTGTGAATTGTGTTCATAGTTGTTGCATCTGTGGATATTTCTTTTACATTGACATTCATTTTCTATTTTGTTGATTGCAGGATATTTACTTATAGAATAAATAAATTGGTGAGTGGAAATTTTTATCCATTTGTACCAGTTGGTTTTTCTTCTTTTCGCCGAGTTCAAACAATATGGAAGATCTAGTCCAATTCATATGAAATCATAAAGTTTGTGCCAAGAATCTTTGTGGAAACTGCCTTTTAATTTGCAGCGCTAGCCCTACTGTAAATGAAACAGTTTGATTATCAATGTTATGCGATTTTCCCAGTGTCCATTTTCTGTTTTTCCAATGATGGTCCGCTTGTTAAGTAGTGTTTTACTATCCTAAAATACTTGTATAAACACTTAATATCATAAATGATAATCTCAATTTTAATAATTGGCGTTGTTAAGGAGTGATGAACACTTCTAAAGTACTTATATAACCACATATTTACACAAATGATAATCTCGATTTCAACATTTAGCGTGAGATGGAGGGGAAAGCGTTCGAATTTTCATCGCTGAAATGATGATCTCGATTTCAACATTTGGTAAGAGAAGTAGGGGACGTTCGATCTTTCTTTGTTTGAAAATTATAATCTCGATTTCAACATTTGACGGGAGGGGAAGCATACAATTTTTTCTCGCGATCGGTGTCATCTATTCTGATTCACCTTAAAGTTGTTTTAAAGAAGGTAAATCAGTTCGATATTCACCAAGTTATGCCATTGCACACAAGGTGCTTCATTTTTATATACAATTACGTAGATCTTCTAAAATGTTTAGCAGATTTGAGCTGATATCAGTAGTATCATGTCAGGATGAGAGTGTCATGTTATGTCTAAGTCATATTAGTAGTAGTGTTAGTACTGGTGTGTGTTGGTTGTGTTTGTGTTAAGCAGAGTAGTCATTAAGGGTATTCTAGTCTTTGTGGTGGTTAGTGGAGTAGACTATAAATACCTGATGTATGTGTTCATTTCTGGTAACTTTGAATATATGAAATTGGCAGTTTGCCTCCAAATCTCTTTCTCTCTCTATAACAGAATTTCTCTCTCTCTCTCTAGGGATTTCTTTCTCTTTCTCATCTAAACTCTGTTTCTAGTCTGATTTCTCATCTATTTCTTCTGATTCTCATCTCATTCTCTTCTAATTCTCTGTTAAATCACTATCCTTTACTGTTAATTGTCATTCCTAAACAGAAAATACCAAAAATAGTTGTAAAACATGTCAAGAACTCACTAGTTCCTGACAAATTGGTATCAGAGCTCTGAAATTGATCCAACTACTGCTTCAATTGTGTTGTGCTGTTGAAAACGAGTGGAACGGTTCATTAATCGCAGTAATCGCAGTCCTAAGTATCAACCTTTACTCAAATCAGTACAGGTACTCTGTTCTTATCAATTTTTCATAGATCTGTAGAATTGAAGCTTGATTGTGAAGTTTGGAGTCAGGATTTGTTGATTTCAGTTCGTTTGTATTAGAATTCTTTAGTTCTACTGTTTCACTATCAGAAAATTACAAACGAAAGAGTTTAATAGTAGTAGATTGATTGATTTGTTGAACTGGAGTTAATAGTGGAATTGAGGATCAGTGAATTGGTGTGATTTGTGGATTGTTTGAGTCTGACATACTGTGAAGTTGTGATTGATTTGTTTTGAGAGAAATTCTTTGTGAACTATTGTGAAGTGTGGTGAAGATTGGAGTAGATAGGTTGTGTGCACTTAAGGTGTTTGTTAAATTGTCACTTAGAATTGAATTCATTTCTTATGGTGAAAGTATGAGTTTGGAGAAAATAAGAATGAACAAGGACATAGATCTAGATTGTGAAGTTCCTGTGTCAACATTACATCAACAAATTATATGCTATCAAGAAACAGTTGACAAGAGATTTCAAGACTTGGAAGAGACACTAAGGGTGGCTGCTCAACAGTTGAAACTGTTGCAAATGAGAAGAGCAAAGAAGAAGAAAGTTTAGGTTGTCCAGACTAGATTGGAGTGTAAAAAAATAGTAGAAACTGAATCATTGCAACATCTTAAGCTCAACTTCCCTAAATTTGTGGAAGAAACTGGAGTGTCAGAGTGGATACAAGATTGTGAGTAATACTTCGCAGTGTTTAAAGTGGAAGATAACAAAAAAGTGGCAGTGGCAGGTCTTAATTTGCAAGGGAGTGCCAGGAAATGGTTTCAAACTCAGATAGTTGCAAGACCTAGTGTATTGTTATTGTGGCCAGAATTTTGTAAGTTGTTTGTGGCAAGATTTGGAGCATGGGAAAATGAGTTGTTATACAGCAACTTCAAGCAGTTACAACAAACAACTACAGTGGAATTGTACTTTGATCAATTTGAGAAGTATCAAGAACAGCTTAAGGAGAGAATGCCTGAATTGACAGAATCTTTCTTTGTTGAATGTTTTGTGGGAGGCTTACAAGGGAAGGTTAAGGAAAATTTAAAATTGCTGAGACCTTCAACAATGGAGCAGGATTATAGACAAGCTAAGCAATCTGTGAGCACTCAAGGAAAGAGCACTCAAGGAAAGAGTAAGGAGCAATCTGAACTTCCCAGATATAATGGGAGAGAAGCAGCAAGAATGAAAATAGGGAAGGTAACTGCAATTCAGGAAATAAAACATCCAGCTCAAAAAACATCTGAGATTATCAGACTGTCTCCAAAACAACTGGAAAATAGAATTAAGGAGGGACTATGTTTGTATTGTCAAGAAAAAACATGCATCCATCATCAGTGTTTACAGCCATGTCAGTTTATGATGAAGAGTGATGAAATTGCTCCACCAGCAGAAGGATTACAGGTTGTGGAGAACAAGGATACTATAGTCAAGGATGATGTACAAGTGCAGGATCTCATGGAGGTTTCAGTGCATGCTATAGAAGGATTTCATACTAATAAAACAATCACTCTCACAGGGAAGAAGAGAAGACATCAGTTTTCAATATTGATAGATGGAGGAAGCACCCACAGCTTCTTGGATGAGAACATTGCAAGTCAATTAAAGTGTGAGTTGGTCAAGACTCAACCTATGCAAGTGCAAGTGGCTAATGGTAATAAACTGGTAAGCCAATATGAGTGTATTAAGTTCTCCTGGAAGATTGAAGATCATGAGTTTCAAAATACAATACTCAGGACTTTACCTATGGGGGGTTATGACTTAGTCTTGGGAGTGGATTTGTTAGGTTCCTTAGGCCTAGTAACTTTTGACTATAAAAAGCCCACACTACAGTTTCAAAGCAAGGGTAAACTGGTGGTACTACAAGGGAACTCACAACCTGTCAAACCAAGGTTGCAACAGATGACTGCAAAAGCCTTTGTTAGAAGTTGTCAGAGGCAAGGCAATGGGTTTTTATACATGATTAATGAAGTTTGTCAGCCTCCTGGCAATATTAATTCACTACAAGTACAAAATGATGGCAAGAATTCAGGAAATGAAGGGCAGCTTCAGACTTTATTGCAAGAATTTGAAGACATATTCAAGGCACCTTCAGGTCTACCTCCTCACAGACAAGTTGAACATGGTATTGATCTTAAAGAAGGGGCTCAACCATTCTCTATCAGACCTTATAGGAACTCATTTGATCAGAAAAATGAAATAGAGAAACTGGTTGCTGAAATGTTGGAATCTAGCATCATCAGGCCTAGTAGCTCTCCATTTGCTTCTCATATTCTATTGGTCAA
Organism: Heracleum sosnowskyi; assembly: GCA_030848705.1. NCBI lineage: Eukaryota > Viridiplantae > Streptophyta > Magnoliopsida > Apiales > Apiaceae > Heracleum > Heracleum sosnowskyi. The sequence continues at coordinate 64,317,957 of CM061241.1, read as the reverse complement.
AAAGAAAGGTGGGACTTGGAGATTTTGTATTGACTATAGGAAATTGAATTCTTTAACCATTAAGAATAAATTTCCAATTCCTCTTATTGAAGAATTATTGGATGAACTTCATGGAGCTAAACTCTTCACTAAATTGGATTTGAGGGTAGGATATCACCAAGTGAGGATGAAGGGTAGAGATATAGAGAAGACTGCTTTCAGAACACATTTGGGCCATTATGAATTTACTGTGATGCCATTTGGGCTCACTAATGCTCCTGCCACATTCCAGAATTTAATGAATCAGGTTTTTGAACCTTACTTGAGGAAGTTTACCTTGGTGTTCTTTGATGACATCTTGGTGTATTCCAAGACAACTGATGAGCATTTAGGCCATCTAAGGAAGATATTTGAGGTCATGAGGATGTACCAGCTATATGCCAAGCAGTCTAAGTGTGATTTCATGCAAAAGAAAGTAGCATATTTAGGGCATGTCATCAGTCAAGAGGGAGTGGCAGTTGATAAAAATAAAGTCACAGATATGTTAGCTTGGCCCTTACCTACTACCATCAAGGCTTTGAGGGGATTTTTGGGATTGAGTGGCTATTACAGAAAGTTTGTTAGAAACTATGGTGTTATTGCAAAACCTTTAACTAATCTTTTGCAGGAGGATAATTTTGTTTGGAATGCTGAAGCAACTCAGGCTTTCAATGACTTAAAGGAGGCTATGGCTAGTACTCCTGTCCTCAGGTTGCCAGATTACACCAAAGAATTTACAGTGGAGACTGATGCTTCAAATAGTGGCATGGGGGCTGTGGTAACCCAAGAGGGCCATCCATTGGCTTATTTTAGTAAGTCTTTGGGACCTAGAGGGCAAGCTATGTCCACTTATGAGAAGGAATTCATGGCAGTAGTTTCAGCTGTTAAGAAATGGGCTTCCTATCTTATGGACAAACATTTTTTTATCAAGACTGATCACTGGGCTTTGAAGTATCTCACTGAGCAGAAGGTTACCAATTTGCTACAGCAGAAATGGATAAGCAAGCTCTTGGGATTCCATTATACTATAGTTTACAGGAAGGGAGCTGACAATAAAATTGCAGATGCTCTCAGTAGAATGCATGAGGACATGCCTGATTCTAAGGGGGAAGGACTGTCAGGATGAGAGTGTCATGTTATGTCTAAGTCATATTAGTAGTAGTGTTAGTACTGGTGTGTGTTGGGTGTGTTTGTGTTAAGCAGAGTAGTCATTAAGGGTATTCTAGTCTTTGTGGTGGTTAGTGGAGAAGACTATAAATACCTAATGTATGTGTTCATTTCTGGTAACTTTGAATATATGAAATTGGCAGTTTGCCTCCAAATCTCTTTCTCTCTCTATAACAGAATTCCTCTCTCTCTCTAGGGATTTCTTTCTCTTTCTCATCTAAACTCGGTTTCTAGTCTGATTTCTCATCTATTTCTTCTGATTCTCATCTCATTCTCTTCTAATTCTCTGTTAAATCACTATCCTTTACTGTTAATTGTCATTCCTAAACAGAAAATACCAAAAATAGTTGTAAAACATGTCAAGAACTCACTAGTTCCTGACATATCATTCCTGTAATAAATCATAATCATAAAAAGACGGTACTGTACAGTACTTTTTTCAGTTCATGAAACATGAAATGGATAAATGACTTCATAAATTCACAAAACAAATGAGTCTGTTTTATTGCAAATCATGTAGTAATACATCAAGGTCACGCACCAACACCAAGGTCACACACGCTTGCATAGAGCCAGCTTTAGTAATTCATCCAAGACTCTTCAAAACATAATTAGAAACTGTAGAGGAGTAAGACTCCAACTCTACAAAACATGAATGGTGGCGAGGATTTATATTGGAATGGAATGGTTAAGCACAAAGCTTATAAGTTCTTTGGTTTTGGTTCTTTCGAAAGATTTAGAAAAGAGAGAGTCCCTATCCTGGCATTACAAGGATCACTTCACGCAATCCGAAGAGGTTCTTTCGCTTTAATAAAAGAAAAGATAGAAGCAGGGAAAAAATTGTGCAAAGGCTTCTAATTCTGCATCTTATTCAGAAGAATCAGACTCTTGTACCTTGTAGTTCTATCAAGTGTAAAGTACTCAAGTGAAAAAAAGGACCCGGTTAGGATGAATCGGTTCTCTTATGAATAAACTTCTCCTAGAATATTTCTGAGCAGTTTAAAGATCGGCTAACAGATGGGTGTGACACTAGTATAACAAAAAAAGCACATAAGGATCCGGAAGAGCGGAACGACCAGAAAAAGAAGCGAAGTTAGAAAGCCGTATGATAGGTGGTAACTATCTTGTACGGTTCAGGGGTATTTATTACCGATCATAATTGGATCATCCCTCATCAATTCCTTTGAGTTTCGGTCTTGCGACCGTACTCCCCAGGCGGAGGGGTATTGAAAATCTTAAAAACCCGTAGGTTCCCAATTTTAAAGCATTGTCATACCGTTACTGCTCAACCTCGCTATCACACTTCTTTTTACCGGCCCTTACAGATTCCAATTCCTTATTGAGATCGAGGTGGAAGCGTTGGAAGACCGCGTTAAAGACAAGGCAAGAGTTATATGAATGGGCCGGAGAAACTCGTGTTTTAGTAAATGGTGTTTCGAGAAACTAAACTGCACCACTTAGCCAACTTTGAGGCCATGATCGAACCATTTAATTGCCTAAATGAAATGTGAAAATTTGTGATAACATGCTAGGTACGTTTAGGAAGACCCTCGAAAAGATTTCGTGTTAAAAGGATTAAATTTCAATTTTATAAAAATGCGTAAGCGAGCGTGCGCGAGTAGAAGTTCTTAAGGAGTTAAATTGAAAATGAACTTTGAACTTAAGTAAGTATATACTTAGTTTAGTGAAAGCATTTAAGTGATTAATCTTGAACCTTGTGTTAATTCGTAGATCATCGGACAAACATGAGACTTACCACTACTTCGGGATTTCCAGGCAAGTTTACTAACCCTTACTCTATTATTCAGAGTAGGTATAGTTTCAAATGTTCAATACTTGTGTATTCAAACATATATCAACTCTTTTGTTCCGAGTATTGTGGCAAGTTTTCTAATACTATAATCTACTTATCAAAATATTTGATTCCTGTTTATGCAAGTTTTCAAAACTTATAACTTACTGTTGTTGTTGTGATTAAAAGTGCTTTCTGATATATATTGCAAATAAAATATTGTTGTTATACTTGAATCTTTCGAGATCTTGATTTGGCTTATATGCTATGTAATATGGTAGTTATAAGCCGAGTTTTATAAATGCTCTTAGAGTAGAGCGTGCGAACCGTATTTTGAACTGAGACCGGGAGTCGGTATATTTTCTTTAGACCGTCGAGGTTTATTTTTCCGATGAATATTATTGAATAAATATTATTCAATTGTTTTATTATTAAAGAGGATATTATTTTGGATATTCAATTATAGTTGATTTATTAAATATTTATTGAGTTAATGAATATTATTTAAATATTTATTAAATACTTTTAATCAATTTAAAAATGATTTATATTATTTAAAAATTATCTTTGACCTTCAATAATTATGAAGAATATTTCTGACCTTTATAAAAATTATTTTAATTAAAGTAGGGATTCCCAAATATTATTTTAATTTAAATCTATCTTAAAATAGGGTTTAAATATTCGCCGATTGCTCAAACGTTTCAGGAATACCTTTAAAGATTTCCAAACAGTGTTGACTCCCTGGTCGTAATATTTTGAAAAGAAACATTATCCAAATCCGTTGACAGAAGTCAACACACATATTTCATGACTACTTCCTCAAACTTTCGGAAGTAGAATTAGTGAGTGAGATCATAACAAACACTATGCTTGGGGAACTTGGATTAATTTCCGTTCCAGGTGTGGATAGGATTCTTCAGGGACTGGAGATAAAACAGTGGTAAGAGGCCGAGTGACGCACAGTCCAGCGGTTAGGGCCTTTGATGGCTTAAATAGATCGATGAGAATTGTTAGGTCTAATATTAAAACGTGTATTTGATTAATAATAGAATTATTATATTTAAATACTAAACAGTGTATTTTGATAATTTAAAAGTTTTCTATGTAAAAATTCTTAAATATCTTTTCTCTTGAATTTATGTATAATTCCAATTAGATAATAATTGTTAAACCAAATATCAAGATAACAATTCATATTGATTACAATATTAAAAATTGTCAATATAATGCTTATGTATATAATACTAACAATGATACACGTGAACCTACATAGACTTACGAGAACTCATGTACATAAATAAATTTAAACACCTTTTTTTCTGAAGGAACATAAAAATTTGATTAATCCAAATTATAATTATATTATTTTACATATAACAAACAAAAAAAGGATAATATCAAAATATTATTAAAATATTGAGGGTTTCTGTTAGGAATATGTTGTTCTTGATGATAAGCATAAAACACTTAGTAGAATTTGTGTAAAGTCAATTTTGTAGCTGTCAACGAAATAGCATGCTTAGCAGTGTTTCGTTGACAGGAAGCTCATCAACGAAATGAGTGTTGTAGCAATTGCATTGTACAATACTTCACAGTATGATAGGCATTCTATTATATGTTTTAGATAGGTTTTCTAAGTCATGTTGACTATGTACTAGATAGGCAAAATAGGTTGGTTAATTGTAAATATGTAATGCCTTGTAATTCTGCCTAAGTGAAGACATGTCAACGGTATGAAGATTACTCTGTCAACGGTATGGAGTTTACCCATCAACGAAACGAGGGAAACACCATCAACGGAATGAAGAATGAAGCTATCAACGAAACACATCTCCTTGCTATCAACGAATCAATGTTGCTTTTTGAACAGTTGACAAAGTGATAGTGACAGTTTACTGAACAGATCTAAAAGGAGATATGGAAGTGTACTTTGCATTGGAAGCCATCAAAGTGGATACTGGAAATAAGGAAACATTCCAATTTCCAATAAGGCTCTTGGGAATGATTATAATGAGCATGAAGACAAAAGCTAAGATCTCCAAGGACCATTGGACAAAAGGAATGAAAAGCAAGCTACTGATGGTTACTACTATTATTCTTTAGTTTAACCAAACGTAGAATTGTAAACTTGGGATATATAACCAAGTGTAGCAGTTACTTTAGAATTAAGAGAAGAAACACAAATAGATTGTATTAGCTATTTTGAGAGCAATTCTTCTCTACAACCTTGTAACTGAGCAGCTGTGTACTTTTGTATCACAGATTATTTCCGCAATAAAAACACTTCAGTTGGATCATCAAACAATCCAACTGAATTATTTATATCTTGTGTTTTTATTTATTCAGTTCAGTTTTATTTTATAAAGTGTTTTAGTTTCAAGAAAATATCAAGAATTGTATTCAACCCCCCCTTCTACAATTCTGTTAGGTCATTTGGGAATAACAATTGGTATCAGAGCAAGCTTCTAACATACAAGAAGTTTAAAGATCAAGACCAAAAATAGAAACCATGGTGAAGAAGGATGCAGGTGTGAAGATACCAGTTCTTGATAAAGACAATTACTTTCACTGGAAAGTAAAGATGCATTTACATCTCATGTCTATGGATGAGAGGTATGTAGACTGCATTGAGAAAGGTCCACACGTTCCCATGAAGCTTGATTCTAGAGTTGGACTGCCAGATGATGCACCTGATGTAGAGATTCCAAAAACTGTCTCAGAATGGACTGTTGAAGATATTGCAGAAGTTCATAAAGACAAAAGGACCATGAACATTCTGTTTAATGGTTTGGAGCAAGAGATGTTTGACAATGTTATCAACTGTACAACCTCTAAGGAAGTATGGGATACTGTTAGAACTCTCTGTGAAGGAACTGAGCAAGTCAGGGAAAATAAAATGCAACTCCTTATACAACAATATGAGCATTTTCATTTTAAAGCTGGTGAAACCCTAAATGACACGTTTAGTAGGTTTCAAAAGCTTTTGAATGGATTAAAGTTGTATGGGAGGATCTATCAAACCAAGGATTCAAACCTTAAATTTCTTAGAGCTCTTCCAAAAGAATGGAAGCCTATGACTGTTTCTCTCAGAAACACTCAAGAGTACAAAGACTACACTCTTGAAAGGCTTTATGGAACCTTGAAGACTTATGAGCTGGAAATGGAGCAAGATGAGGAAATTGAAAAGGTACAGAAGAAGGGTGGATCTATTGCATTAATTGCATCAGTGAACCAACTTGAAGATGACAATAAAGAAGCTGCAAAGGCCACAACTAGTCGATCTAGTTGTAGGAGTGATGTTAGCAAGGGTAAAGACAAGATGACAGAAGAAGAAGAATCAGAACCAGCAAACTTGGAGGACTTAGATGAGATTGATGAACACATTGCTTTTCTGTCTAGAAAATTCTCTAAGTTCAAGTTCAAAAGAAACTCAGAAGCAAGGCCACCAAGAAGAGACTTTCAACCTAGCAAAACAAACTGGATTGAAAAGTCTAAGTCAAAATGTTTCAATTGTGGAATGCTTGGTCACTTTGCTGGAGACTGCAGAAAGCCCAAGGTTGAGAAGGGCAACAGGAAATTTGAGCCTGTTGATTATAAAAAGAAATACTTTGAACTTCTCAAACAAAAAGAAAAGGATTTCATGTCTCAGGAGTATGATTGGGCTGGTAATGGTGAAGATTCTGATGATGATGTTGAGTATGTCAACTTGGCTCTTATGGCTGACAATCATGAGCAGGAAGCAAGTTCCTCAAGCAACCAGGTAACAATTACTAATCTTTCTGAGCTTTCTAAAGAGGAATGCGACAATGCAGTAAATGAAATGTCTACTGTATTATATAACTTGCGTGTTACTCTTAAATCACTTACTAAAGAGAATTCAAGAATAAAAGAAAATAATCTGCTCTTAAGTGATAGGAATGCAATGTTAGAAGCACAGCTCATTGAATTTGAGAAAATGAGATGTGTTAGTAGGGATGCTAAGAAGGAACTTGAGAACGTGTTACAAAGGGAAGAAATTCTTAAAACACAACTTGAGATAGAACAAGGTGTGATTGCAAAATGGAAGGATGCCAGGAATGTTGCTGCCAACATAATTAATGTTCAAGGCGTGGAATCCTTCTGTGAGCAATCATGGAAAAGGAACAAAGAGAAGCTAGGGTATGTTGGTGAAACCTTAGAATCAGAAACAGAGTCAATAAACAACAATGATCATTTGTTGAAGGTTGATATGTCAACGGAATGCAATGTTTCGTTGACACATGAACCATCAACCGATCAGGCTGTTTCGTTGACAGACAAAAGAAAAGATAAACTCACTAGACTTAATGACAAGTATGGTCCTGTCACCAAGAACTTTGTTCAAGGTGAGTCTAGTACTTTAAAGAAAATTGAGAAGCCTGTTGAGAGAGCTAATGTAGGTCACTTGTCTAACAAGCAATTGAAAGACAAGGTAGAGAAAGTTCATAATGAGGCTAAGGGAAATAAAAAGAATAACAGGAATGGCAAAGTAGGAATTAACAAACACAACAATTACACACCTGATAAATATGCTCCTAGAAAGACATGTGTTAATTGTGGAAGTGTTAGTCATTTGTCTACTAACTGCAAATCTGTTAAGAAAACTCCTAATGTGAGAATGCCCAAGCCTGCAATGAACAGTTCCATGCCTACAATGCCTGTTATGTCTAACATGTTTGCTCCATATGCACAATTTCAGAATCCATATGCTAGCATGCCATTTGTGTCTAATCCTTACATGAATATGTTTAACATGCCACAAATGCCATGGAACATGAATAACATGATTGTTCCTCCAACTATGCATGCTATGAATGAAAATATGAGCAACCCTCAGAAATCAACACCAAGGGTAAAGATTGATTTGAATCAATCTGAGCCCAAAGTGAAAAATGGTACAAAAGGGAATGCAAAGGCTAACAAGACAGGACCCAAGGAAACTTGGGTACCAAAATCAACTTGATTTGGTTTTATTGTGTGCAGGGAGACAAAAGGAATCTTTGGTACTTGGATAGTGGTTGTTCAAGACACATGACTGGTGATTCTACCCTGCTCACAGAGTTTCAGGAAAGAGCTGGCCCTTGTATTGCTTTTGGAGATGACAGCAAAGGCTACACAAAGGGATATGGCTTGATTTCAAAAGAGAATGTCATCATAGATGAGGTTGCATTGGTGGATGGTCTTAAGCACAACTTGCTTAGTATCAGCCAACTTTGTGACAAAGGATTTTTAGTTACTTTTTCAAAAGAAGCCTGTGTTGTTTCTAAAGGAGGAAACAACAATGTGGTAATGACTGGATTCAGAAGAGGGAATGTGTACATTGCTGACTTTAGTAGCACAAGTTCAGACACCATCACTTGTCTTTTCAGCAAGGCAAGCAAGGATGAAAGTTGGTTATGGCACAAGAAGTTATCCCATCTGAATTTCAAAGTTATGAATGATTTGGTGAGGAAAGATCTTACTAGAGGAATTCCACAGGTGGAGTTCTCCAAGGATGGTTTGTGTGATGCCTGTCAAAAGGGAAAACAGAAGAAGGCATCATTCAAAAGTAAGACAGAGTCATCAATTGTCCAGCAGCTTGAATTGCTTCATATGGACCTATTTGGCCCTGTAAATGTTATGTCCATCTCAAAGAAGAAATACTGTCTTGTGATTGTTGATGATTTTTCTAGATTTACATGGACTTTCTTTTTGCACTCTAAAGATGAGGCAAGTGAAATCATTATCAATCACATCAAGATGGTAAGCAATCATCCTGATTTCAAAGTAAGAAGGATTAGGAGTGACAATGGGACAGAATTCAAGAATTCAAGCATGAAGGTGTTCTGTGAAGAAAATGGTATTTTGCATGAGTTTTCAGCAGCAAGAACACCACAGCAAAATGGTGTAGTTGAAAGGAAAAATAGAACACTTATTGAAGCTGCAAGGACAATGCTAGATGAATCAAAGTTACCTACATATTTTTGGGCTGAGGCAGTTAACACAGCTTGCTTTACTCAAAATATTTCTTTGATTAATCAGGCCAAAGGAATGACCCCTTATCAGTTACTCAAAAGAAAGAAGCCACTATTAGATTTTCTTCATGTCTTTGGATGCAAGTGCTTTGTTCTGAGAAATCAAGCTGAGCATTTGGGGAAATTTGAAGCAAAGGCAGATGAAGCAATATTTGTGGGATATGCATCAGGGAAAGCTTACAGAGTCTTTAATCTCAGAATCAACATTGTTATGGAATCTGTACATGTTGTTTTTGATGATCTCAAAATACAAGGTCTCTGTGATGAAGGTTTCCATGAAAGTCTCTCTTTTGAGAATGAGGAAGGAGAACAAGTAAATCATGATAAGGCTACTGAGAAACAGCCTAAAGTTGTTGTATCTAGCACAGATGAAAGCAGCAGTGAAGATGAAATTGCTGCATTAAGGTTAAAAAGGATAGCAGCTAGCAGACCAAATGGTCATTTCGTTGACAGTCATGGTGGTGGATTCGTTGACAGTCAGAATGAGCGTTTCGTTGACAGCCAAAACGGTCATACCGTTGATAGTCATAGGAATGCTTCTAGAAGTGATCAATTAGGGACAACAAACTCAGGGGGAGTTTCTCAAGGACAAATATCCAATCAAGGCAATCATGATCATGAAGCTACGTCTTCAAGAGCAAATCTACCTCCCTCAAGGAAATGGACTAAAGATCATCCCTTTGAACTTATTATAGGTGATGTCTCTTCAAAAGTCCAAACTAGAAGAGCAACTCAAGAAGAATGTCTATTTAGTAGCTTTCTGTCTCAAGATGAGCCAAAGAAAGTTGAGGATGCACTTCTAGATCCAGATTGGGTTTTAGCCATGCAAGAAGAGCTAAACCAATTTGAGAGAAACAATGTTTGGAAGCTGGTGCCCAGGCCTAATGACAGGAGTGTTATAGGCACAAAGTGGGTGTTCAGAAACAAGATGGATGAAAATGGCATAGTCACAAGGAACAAAGCTAGATTGGTTGCAAAAGGCTATTCACAGGAAGAAGGAATTGATTTTGATGAAACCTTTGCTCCTGTTGCAAGACTAGAAGCAATAAGGATTTTCCTAGCCTATGCAGCCCATGCCAATTTCAAGGTCTATCAAATGGATGTGAAGAGTGCTTTTCTGAATGGGGAATTGGAAGAGGAGGTGTATGTAAGTCAACCTCCTGGTTTTGAAGATGATGATTTTCCAGACTATGTGTACTTCCTTCTCAAAGCACTCTATGGTTTGAAACAAGCACCTAGAGCCTGGTATGACACTCTCTCACAGTTCCTCCTTGAGAATCATTTCACTAGAGGTACTGTAGATAAAACTCTTTTTCACAGGGTTGTAAATGGCTCTACTTTACTTGTTCAAATTTATGTAGATGATATAATCTTTGGGTCTACAGATGTGAAACTTTGTCAAAAGTTTGCCAAGCTTATGCAAAGTAAGTATGAAATGAGCATGATGGGAGAATTAACTTACTTTCTTGGTCTACAAGTAAAGCAAGTTAATGAAGGCATTTTCATTAGTCAAACAAAATACATTCATGATTTATTAAAGAAGTTTAACCTAATGGAATGCTCTCCTGCCAAAACTCCCATGCCTACTGCCACCAAACTTGAATTGAATACTAAGGAAAAATCTGTGGACATTTCAAGTTACAGAGGCATGGTAGGCTCACTTTTATATTTAACAGCTAGTAGACCTGATATTATGTTTGCTACATGTCTATGTGCTAGATTTCAGGCTGATCCTAGAGAATCCCATTTAGTTGCTATTAAAAGAATTTTCAGATATCTCAAAGGAACACCAAACCTTGGCATTTGGTATCCTAGAGAATCTGGTTTTGAACTAATTGGTTATTCAGATGCAGATTTTGCAGGATGTAAAATTGACAGGAAAAGTACAACTGGAACCTGTCAATTCCTAGGAAACAAGCTTGTGTCATGGTTCAGCAAGAAACAAAACTCAGTTTCTACCTCCACAGCTGAGGCTGAGTATATTGCAGCTGGAAGTTGTTGTGCACAGATTTTATGGATGAAAAACCAACTACTTGATTATGGATTAAGAGTTGAGAAAATTCCTATCTTCTGTGACAACACTAGTGCCATTGCCATTACTGAGAATCCAGTACAGCATTCAAGGACCAAGCACATTGACATTAAGTACCATTTCATTAGAGAACATGTTATGAATGGTACTGTGGAGTTACATTTTGTTCCAAGTGAACAACAACTTGCAGACATCTTTACCAAGCCACTTGATGAATCAACATTCTCAAGATTAGTAAGTGAGCTAGGTATGCTAAATTTCTCTTAATTATTTTTGAGATATTTGCAAGTTAAAATGCAGCCAGAAATTTGCTATGTTTTTCTGTGAATGAATTTTCTCAGGAAAAGGTAAAATTTTGTCCAAGTCAAAATTACTATGCCAACGGAATGCACCATTTCGTTGACAGTCTTAGCAGTTTTCTGGGTGTTTCGTTGATAGCTCTTTTATATCAACGAAACGCAGCTTTATCAACGAAATAAGACGGGACTTTAACCGCCCAATCCTGATTCGTTGATTTAGCGCTTTTTATCTGAACCGTTGAAATTTGACACGTCTTTTACCACGATCTATGCATACACCCCTGTAAGTATAAATCATGGTAATACTTTAAGAGTAACGGTTATATTTTTAAGCCAATCCAGTAATTTACATTTATTATTGGATTCATTTTCTGAGAATTTTTGGGGGAGTATTTAAGAAATTTTATTTTTATTATTTCTTTTTACCTGTTCTCAAAAATTCCAAAGGCTTTTTCTCTCTTCTTCTCTCTAACAAGCAATTCAGTTCGAAGCTTTCCTTTAATCAACAATGGCACCTATAGTCAAGCTTATGTCTGCTGGAGGGTTCATCTATGAGAAGAACAACTCCATCCCTTTTGTTGTCAAGGAAAACCCGAACAGTCTGTTCTTCAAAATGATGGATTTCATGAAGAATTGCAAGTTGAGCTATGCAATGTTTCACTCTACACCACTCTACAATGAGATAATCGAGGAAATTTGGACCTCATGTGAGTATAGTGGAACACACTGCACACTAAAATTCACTCTTCAAGGTAATGAGTACATAGTTAATTCTGATGTTTTGCAAGCATGTTTACATATTCCTGATAATAACTGTGATGCTTTGCCTACTAACACTGAAATAACTACCATGTTAAATTCTATAAACTACTCTTTGCCTACTGATAATCTGGGTAGAATAATTAGGAGAGGTTTGGTTAGAGAATACAGTTATTTAGCTGATGCATTCATTAAGGTCTTTTCTGGAAAGATTAGTAATTTTGATGCATTAACTAACTCTATGTTAATTCTCCTAACCATGCTTCTAAATGATAGATATCACAACTTTAGCACCCAACTTATGTATGAAATTGGTGCTAAGTTGGGTGACAAAGCAAATAGGAAGAAAAATATCTATTATGCTAGGTTTCTGATGATGTTGGCTAACCATGTTAGTCCAGCACCATTAGTTATCTCTAACCCTAATGCCAGGTTCGAGTGCTTTGTGCAAGAAAAGAGAGTATTGACAGACATACTGAGGCTGAACCACAATGGTGATGTTCCAGTGGTGTATCTGCCAATCATTGAGGTAACTACTACTATCCCTGTTAGTGTAGCTAACACCTCTACTGTTTTACCTTCCAATGTTGCTATGGAGTCTGTAGCTGTGACCCAACAGGCTCCTACCCTAGCAACAAAACCAAAAACAAAGAAATCCTCCAAGCCAACCTCAGGTGCTTCTCAAAAGGCACCTGTTGTAAAAACTACCACACAACCTAAGGGGAGTGAGTCTGGAGTTGTGAGAGGTGAGGGAAGGGGTGAACATCAAAGAAACCCCAAGGATAAGGAAGGACAGGTTAGTGTGTACCAGCCAAGCCCCATTGTGTCTTCCCAACAAGGCACAATGAGTAACATGGATTTAAGCACAAGTCTAATTGCATCCTCCCAAAAGGATGTGATTATTGAAACTAGCTCTCCTCCTAGAGCACAGTCCAAAAGGGTAAGGGACACTTCAAGCCCAAAGTCTACATTTTCCCAATACCAAAGGAGAGTGAAGCAAAAGTCCAAGGGTACACAGGGTGCACACACACTAGAAGCAACACTTCCAGTTTCTCAAATTCAGTTTGATGTAACCCCTATCATTACTCTGGGGTTACAGTCCCATTCTCTAAACATCAATCTTGAATTATCTCCATCAAATTCACCAACTCAATCTTTAGATGTGGACATGATCCATACATCTATTCCTGATTCTCCAACTCTAATCTTGGAGAAGCCCCACTCTGAAGCTGGTGGCCATCACTTGTTAAGTGATTTGTTGGGCCATCAACCAATTTTTCCTGAAGTTGCAAGGGGATCTGTGGACCATTCTTTAAAATCAATCACCACAGACTCTACTGTAATTTCTCATTCTCAAAGTGCTTTCTTGACTTCATCATCGAAACAGTCTATTTCGTTGACAAGTGTTTCTCCATCAACGGTATCCATACCGTTGACAGTTCAAACTACCATTCCGTTGATAGTTCACTCTGCACCTTTAATTGAAAATCAAGTTGTTCCCACAACTAGTGCAGATGATCTAGTGGTAGTTGAGACACTTCTAGGACTGAGAAGGAGTGAAACTGAGAGGCTGGCTTGCAGCCAGGCAAAAGGAGAGAATGTGAGTGAGAGGCTGGCTATTTCTTCCAGCCAGGCAAAAGGAGAGATTGAGAGTTCCACCTTAGAAGGTGAAGGTGAGGGTGTGAGAGGTGTGAGCCATGGGGAGCCCATGATGCAAGAACAGAGTGGAGAGAGAGAAGGGACTACAGGAGAAATAAGGATGGAAGCAGCCATTGCTAATGAGTTAATGGAGGTCAGTGAGGGAGAAAGGGAACTTACTTTCCAAGAGGTTTATCAGCAAACTCTGGATAGTATTTCCCTGGATCCTGAGACCTTTACTCATCCTGTGTCAGCCTATCAAATTTTGGCTCAACAGGGCAATGTGGAGGCAGAGAGGTCACTACAACTAATTCACACAACTGCATCAATGCAAAGAGCAAAGGATGCCTTGACCAATCTACCTCCAGGAGCTGAAGCAAGTGGAGACTTTGATTTCTCTGATGATGAGGACAGCTATGGTGATAATCTACAGGTGGCCACTACTGCACAGACTGGGACTTCTGTGGTGCCTCCTACACCAAACTGGCTTTCTCAAGATATGCATGGTAGAAGCAATTTGGATGCTGCTATCACAAGGCAGTACAAAGAAGCATATCTAGCTCATGAGTCTGCAGGACCAAGAGACAAGAAATTCTACAAAGCCATAATGGATTCTCTGGAAATTCAAAGGCTACAAATGTTGCAGACAAGGATTGAGGCTACAGAGATCAAGGATTCAATCAGCAACCTTAGGGCTGCTAATGATAGGAGGCTAGATGAAAAGCTTCCTCCTCTCACTGTGTCCAGGATGAACAGGTTTTTCACTAAAGAACCTGAAGTGGAGTCCTCCTTGAAGACTCTCTCTTCTAGAGTGGACAAGGTGGAAGCCACTCTATCACAGATGCAAAAGGAACAGGAGAAACAAACACAACTATTGGCCCAGCTAGTGGCAGCTCAAGGACTCCCAGCCATCTCTTTTGATGATAACAAAAAGGGGGAGAAATCTAAGGAGCTAGACATTCAAATTACCAAGGTTATGGTCCCAGCTATTTCCCTACCAAAGGAGCCATTAGCAATGGGGGAGCTTGGCAAGCAGCAAAAGGATGGTATTGACCTTATACAAGAAGCTTCTATGAGGATGAGACTTGCAGAACAAATCAAAGAACATTGGTCCAACATAGAAGCAAAGTTCAAGAAGATTACTGAAGATAAGGACTCAAATCCATCAACGGAACAGCCATCAACGAATGCCATGGCAATAGCATCAACGGAATGGGAGCCACAGACAAATTCTTTCTATCAACAAGAGCCCCTTCTACATGGAGTCACTCAAGGACCAAGGAAGGAAAAAGGACAAACTTCATGCATTAGGGATGTGGAACAAGCTACAATTCAAAGAAGCCTATCTCCCAAGTCCCCTGCTAAACCAAAGGGCAAAAACATAGCAAGGACTTTCTATCCTGCACCTTATCCAGATGAGCACAAGCTTCTTGGTCTACTCATCACAAAAAGCAAGGAAAATAATGATTATGAGATAAGGAAGCAAAGGGCAATTGTCTACAGGAATGGACAGCAAATCTGTGTTTGGGCTGGTCATCCAAACTTTGCTGAAGCCAAGGCTGAGGAATCAGAAAGAGCAGCTATGCAAGCTCTTGCAGTAGCTCAAGCTCTAGATGAAGAAGAAAGGAAGCAAGAGGAAAGCACTAGAGAGGAAAGGAGTTCAAAGAAGAGCACAAGGCAACCCAAAGAGAGAGCTAGGAGAAACATAGACTTTGAGAGTGCTGATTCTCAGAGTACTGCATCAGACTCTTCTTTACCTATTGCACCTCCAACAATTGCTAATCCAGTTTTTGAGGGAAAGTTGGCCTGTGATCCTGCACATCCTGTCAATTTTCATGATCAACCAATCATGCCAAAAGAGGAACCAATTGATTTTGATGAGGCATACTTTCCAAAGTTCTTGTTAGAAAAGGACCAACCAATGAAGACAAAGAAGAGGCCTGTCAAAGCAAAGCCTGCTTTTGTGAGAAAGCCACAATCTCAAAAACCCCCTTCAAACCCAGAGGACTGCATGTACATTGCTGACATCAGGGAAGAATCCAGTCTACATCTTGACTTAGACAACCTGGTGGAAGTAAGGGGAATTGCAGCTTCTCAAAAGTTGCCTGAAAGACTAGTGTTCATATTCAAGGGAGGTAGAGAACAAGTGTGGCCTCTCTACAGAATTTTAGGAGAAGACTATCAAACACTACTCTCAGTGTTTAGATGCTTGAAAAAGGACTTTGGTTTCACCAAAACAGCCAAGTCTGAGGTGGTCTCCAAAATCTGTCAGATAAAGGCTAGCTGGAACAAGCCTGAGGCTCTTCCCAGGATACTTAGAGTTCCCTCAACAGGAAAGAAAATCCATCTTCAACCCTATTGGATGATGGAGTTTAAGGACAAGGACAACTGCAGAAGATTCTTCAGAATGGAAGACCAGCTGGAGAAGGCATCTAATCAAACTCTAAAGCTGATGCAATCCAAGCTTGGTGATCAAGATGAAGAGGAGAAAATCTTCTACAGAAGACTACAGGCCCAGATTGAGGAAAACAACTCCAAGAGAGGGAAGAAGACTATGCCACAAAGAAGTCACAGATGAAACATTTGCTCAGACTAAAGGAGCACTTGTGGGCATTAGTCTTGTAAGTCTTATATTTTGTCTATAAAGTTTTGAAGCTTAATACATTTTCTACTTTTGTAATTTATGATGTATCTGAGTGTTTTTGTTATCATCAAGTCTCTTGATTTATGGCTGTTATTCTATCAGTCATAAATTGGGGGAGATTGTTAGGAATATGTTGTTCTTGATGATAAGCATAAAACACTTAGTAGAATTTGTGTAAAGTCAATTTTGTAGCTGTCAACGAAATAGCATGCTTAGCAGTGTTTCGTTGACAGGAAGCTCATCAACGAAATGAGTGTTGTAGCAATTGCATTGTACAATACTTCACAGTATGATAGGCATTCTATTATATGTTTTAGATAGGTTTTCTAAGTCATGTTGACTATGTACTAGATAGGCAAAATAGGTTGGTTAATTGTAAATATGTAATGCCTTGTAATTCTGCCTAAGTGAAGACATGTCAACGGTATGAAGATTACTCTGTCAACGGTATGGAGTTTACCCATCAACGAAACGAGGGAAACACCATCAACGGAATGAAGAATGAAGCTATCAACGAAACACATCTCCTTGCTATCAACGAATCAATGTTGCTTTTTGAACAGTTGACAAAGTGATAGTGACAGTTTACTGAACAGATCTAAAAGGAGATATGGAAGTGTACTTTGCATTGGAAGCCATCAAAGTGGATACTGGAAATAAGGAAACATTCCAATTTCCAATAAGGCTCTTGGGAATGATTATAATGAGCATGAAGACAAAAGCTAAGATCTCCAAGGACCATTGGACAAAAGGAATGAAAAGCAAGCTACTGATGGTTACTACTATTATTCTTTAGTTTAACCAAACGTAGAATTGTAAACTTGGGATATATAACCAAGTGTAGCAGTTACTTTAGAATTAAGAGAAGAAACACAAATAGATTGTATTAGCTATTTTGAGAGCAATTCTTCTCTACAACCTTGTAACTGAGCATCTGTGTACTTTTGTATCACAGATTATTTCCGCAATAAAAACACTTCAGTCGGATCATCAAACAATCCAACTGAATTATTTATATCTTGTGTTTTTATTTATTCAGTTCAGTTTTATTTTATAAAGTGTTTTAGTTTCAAGAAAATATCAAGAATTGTATTCAACCCCCCCTTCTACAATTCTGTTAGGTCATTTGGGAATAACAGTTTCATATTCATAAACGATAATTTTGAATATAATACTTATATTAAAATGTGTATTTGATTAAAGGTAGGATTATATTTAAATACTAAGAAGTGTGTTTTGATAATTTAAACCAATTATAAATTGGTTTTCTATTTTGAATTGAATTCTTTATGTAAAAATTCTTAACCATCTTTTCTTTTCGGTTTATGGGTAGGTCAACTGGTCAAGTTAGATAATAATTATTAAACCATCATTAAATTAAAGATAATTTTGTTAGTTTCACATGAGTTGTAAAATCGTCAAAATTCAATTTATAAAACTCAGGATAGAACCTAAATAGTAAAGTGAGTATCTAAATTTTAATAAATATTTTTTTTAATTTTTGTAGCACCAATTTATTTATTTTTCCACTAATTGTTTTAAATATAGAAATTTTATGTTTCTTTCAATAAAGTATTAAAATTAATTAAGAACAAATTCAAATCGATAAAGAATATAATAATATGAGAATAAAATTTTATATAATCATAACATAATTTTTATTCTGTTTAATAATTTTTAAGTAATAATATATTTTAAAATTTTATATACACTGTAAATAAAACCGAAATATTAAAAGTAAAAGCAGTTAGTAAGATACTTATATCAGTATATACTTGATATCCTTATTATATTAAATCCTTAGAGAAAAGTTCTATGGAGAACTAAACTTAATTGGAGACCCTGGAGACCACATCTTACACCATTCGTTTCTATCTAATCCAAGGGTACATATTATTTTGTTTTACACACTTATAAATTGGTTGTATGTAGTCATATACAGCTTATACGTTACCAACAACGTTAACTACAATATGCATTACATTCATTCTCACGTCTTCCATTTTTTTTATTCAAAAAATTTGCACAATTTTAATATTCTATGTTATTTTGTTTGCAAAACTTTTTTACTTTCAATTATTGTATTCATAATTTTTTAGTGCAAAACATTATTATTTTACTATTTTATTCTTTATTTTTGCATAATTTAATTTTTTACACATTTTTTTCATTGTTATGCAGTAAGCATTGGTTTTTTTTATTTGTAAAACATATTTTTTATATGCAGAATTTTTTGTTTATAATATTTGCAGTACGATGTTTAGTGAAATATATCCTCCCAAATCCTCCCAACTTGCTAAATAAAATGTCGGATGTTGTAGGTTTTAAGAACGTGGATGGTTAAAAAGAACAACCTGTGTAATTCTGTATAATAATATAATTTTGTTATGTTTAATTTTATGAAGTATAATAAAAAATGATGACCATTGAATTCAAGTTAATCTAAGGGTGTAGAATTGGTCTCCACGTCTCCACCTTTTTGTTAGTCTCCGCTGAACCCATATAATAAACATAATAGGGATCTTATCCAAAATTTTGATCGTACGGTCTTGCACAACCAAACTAATAAGGACCATTAGATCTTAACTACATAAATGAAAATCGTTAGATCAAATATTAAAAAAGTGTATTTTATTAATAATATGATTATATTTAAATTCTAAAAAGTGTATTTTGATAATTTAAACTAAATATACCAAATATAAATAAGTTTTCTATACTGAATAGAATTCTCCATGTAAAACATTCGTGACTTTCTTTTCTCTTTCATGGACAATTCCAGTTAGATAAAAATTGGTAAACCATCTTTTAATTAAAGATAATTTAATTATCTTCATGTGGGGTGTAAAATCGTTAAAATCTAATTTTTAAAATACAAGATAAAGCCCAAATTAGTAAAGTGGGTATTTAAATTCTAATAATAATTATTACGTCATCATTATTTTAATGTCAATTTAATTACTTTTTTCTAACTATTTTAAATTTAGAAATCTATGTTCAAAAATTCAAATCAATCTAAGAAAAATTCAAATCAACAAAGAATATAATAATACGAGGATAAAATTTTATAAATTTGTGCATATTTTTTATCCTATTTTATTAAATTTTATATCATAAATAATTAAATATTATTTATTATTAAATAATAAATTATACGCAAATGGTGATTTTGTTTTATAAGAACTCATAGAGACCTAATTTCATTGTTAGCAGGACTATATTCATATTTAAAAATACCGTATTTTGAAATTTTAGACTCAGCTACAGAATATGCCTAAATTTTTTAACCTATATACATTGTAAATTATTAAATTCGAAACTTTAAAAGTTTGTTAATCAATTAGTATAGTATTTTTTTGAAAAATCGTACTTTATAAAAAGTATTATCAAATAACCCATGTCTGCAAGAAAAAAAAATGAAAAAATTCTTATTTTTCAAAAAAACCTGTAAATTTTAATATGTTGTTGGTAGATTCAAAACTTAGATCATTCTACGTGATAATTTTACGTTTATATCTAACGTTTCTCAACAATTTAATTTGAAAGATCCAACGATTATGGATTGAGTGATCAAGCGACCAGACTTATAAGAAAGCTTTCATTATTTAGTCTTTAATATAATAACATAGATATTTACGGGATATACTATAAAAAAATGAATTTTATACAGAATTTTGATCGTTACGGTGTACTAATTTAAAAGAAGAACTATTACAAAAAAAAATTATATTTTAATTGATAATTTATTTTCTCAAAAGTTCAAAGTTCTCGCATCATTAACATATTACAAAAAAGAGTATATTATATTTTAGCAATAAATATTTTAAAAAAAAATATTAAAAAAATATAAATATTAAAAAAATTAATGATGTTATCATGGTAGTTTGGTCCTAAATATCGCCAAAACATTCTCAACCGTTAGATCCAATACTTTTAAAAATAGACGATCAAGATTATATCATATAAAAAGAAGTTATTATCTAAAAATGATATAAGTTAAAAGATATTATATTAGGATTGGATTTTCCAAAAAGTTAAAACATAAAAATAGTTGTAATTAAATAAGGAAACCCATTTAATATCAAAATAATAAAAATCGTTTAATCTTAAATAGATAGGTGAAAACCGTTAAATTTAACATTAAAAACTGTATTTGGTTAATAAATGGTATTCTAATAATCTAAACTACATATAAGTAGATTTCCTAAATCGAATAGAATTCTCAATATTAAATTTCGTCACTTTATTCTCTTTTTAGTTTTAGAATAGTTTTTAATTGAAAAAGAACTATTAAACCACAACTAAATTAAAGATTATTTTGTGAATTTCATGTGGACCGTAAAATTGGCCAAATCTAACTTTTATAACTCAATATAAACAAATATTAAATTGAGCGTGTAAAATATAATAAATATCAATTTTTTAAATATAATATTTTTTGGCTAAATCTTTTTTAACAATAATTTAATCATGTAAACTAATAACTTTTAAATATTAAAATATTCATAAATAAATATAATTATAAATATTAAAAAAACAATCGTGTGTTCCATGGGTAATTAAAATATAATTATAAACAAAATAATTATAAATAAAATTTAAGTAACCGTGCATCGCACGGGCTATAAGCTAGTAAAAGTATAATATAGATACATAGATATCTGTGATTGCACATTTATATTGACGTTAAGACAGCCAGAGAGAACTCAACCGATGGTGATTTTGATTAAATCCGAACCTTCTTAAGTAATACATATGGAGAATATAGACGGGAAATAATGCGATTAATAATAATTTGATCCAATAAAGATCCAAATTATTAAGAAAGGGATATGAATCTCGACTCATTCAATTCGATAAAAACCTGGTCCTATATCATGTAATTATGTGTAACTTAATACATTATATGAGTTAAGTTCTATGGAGACTACCTTTTTTGTGGAGACTACATACATTCTACGATCTAAATTTGGCAAAATATAATATTTTATAAATTATGTTTTATGAAAATAACTATTTTCATTTAAAATCGTTAAAATTATATATGTTTTGCAACTAAAACATAGCAAAATATATTGTTTTGCAAAACATGTTCAGTTTGCAGAACATTCATGTTTAGTTTGTAGAACTTACATGATTTTCAAGATTTTAAATGAAATGAAAAATGTTTGAACTCTCAAATTAGATTCCAAAATCTTTCTCAAATTCATGTGTCACTTTTTAATTAGTTATAAAACAATTAAATAAGGTGAACCCTCCATGTATTCTTATAACACCATCAATTAAAATTGCCCAAATTACCATATCAACTATACAATATTATTTGAGAACTATTTTTAATACCCATTTTGAGACTTCTAACACATGTCGAAAGCCATATTAAAAATGTTGAGTTCACATGAACTGTTATTCAGGAACGGCTCATGAACACGAATTCGATCGTGTTCACAAACAACTCATTTTACGAACTCATCCTCACAAATACTAACAAATATCTTCATGAGTTTTACTTATTTCTTTCTTTCATGAACACAAAATTAGTACACATGAATATAGATTATAGAAATATTGTCAATTGAATAGATAAATTCAAGTTCCAATATCAAGATAAAAAGCTAAAAAGCTAAAAAGTAAGTTCTAACGAATCTTCTTATATTTTTTAGCAAGATTATGAGATTATTAATGACTTGAGGCTTGACATACAAGAACACTATAACAAATCTGAGCAATTATGACGGAAAACTTATGACGGAATGTTGGGCGCGCCTTACTTACGACGGAAATGAACATTTCGTCGCAAATATTTATGACGGAAAAAACATTTCATCGCAAGTTGAATATTTTATTATTTTTTCGAAATTAAAAAAAAAGGAAAACTGGTGCGCTACGACGACGTATCCTCTTACGACGGATTTGCAATTCCGTCGGAAGTTGAATATTTTATTATTTTTTCGAAATTAGATTTAATTATAAAATAAATAAATTTTGTGTAGAGACGACGACGACGTTTGCTAAACTGAATATACGACGAAAATTTCGTCGTAAGTATACTTACAACGGAAGTTTGTTCTTTCGTAACTTAAGCCTGCGTAAAATTCACCTCCCATTTCTTATCCTACTGTCACTTTTACAAAATTAGCCATTTAAAATAATATTTTTAAATAAATATACGACGATTTTTCCATCATAAAAGAGGTGTTGGTGGTGGTAAATTCAAAATTTTCCCAAAAACATTTGGCGGTAAATTAAAAAATTTCTCAAAAAAATAGGCGGAAAATTCAAAGTTTTGGAGTCCAATAACTTATGACGAATTCCGTCGTAAGTTAGCACATGTTTTTTTTCGTGTTTCAAATTTTTTTTTTTTGATTTTTTTTGACGATTCAACTAATTCATATATTTGAGTGATATTTTTAAAATAATTAGGAGAAATTACCTTTATTATATTTAAGGTTATAACAGTCAACTTGTGATTTGATTATTATTCTATCTAGTGTTTGTCCAGGATTGAAGTTCCAATTTTTTGTATATATATTTCTCGACAATTCAGCCGTATAGATGTCAAGATTTTTAACCGTATGGATATCAAGATATATATTTTTTAGTGATATTCCAAAAATATTAGAAAAATAAATAAATTTATTTCGTTTGAGATTATAATAGTAACTAGTTATTTGACTAGTAATTCTTACTAGTGTTTAGTCCCATATTAGAATTTTGATTTTTTAAAAAATATTTACAAACGATCCAACCGTATGGATGTCAAGATATATATGTTCGAGTGATATTCCAAAAATATTAGAAAATTTAGAATTTATTTGTTTCGAGATTATAGTAGTCAACTAGTGATTTGACTATTACTTCTAACTAGTGTTTAGTCTCGGATTGGTGTTTTGATTTTTTAAAAAATATTTCCCGAAGATCTAACCGTGTGGATATCAAGATTTATATGTTTGAGCGATATTCCAAAAATATTAGAAAAAAATAAATTTATTTGGTTTGAGATGATAATAATCACTAGTTATTTGACTAGTACTTCTAATAAGTGTTTAGTCCCATATTTGTATTTTGATTTTTTAAAAATTATTTACTGACGATCCAACCGTATGGATGTCAAGATTAATATATTTGAGTGATATTCCAAAAATATTAAAAAAATTAAATTATTTGTTTCGAGATTATAGTAGTCAACTAGTGATTTGACTATTACTTCTAAGTAGTGTTTAGTCCCGGATTGGTATTCCGATTTTTTTTATTTTTAATTAAAAATAATATTAAAAAAGGTGGATCCCACATAAAAAAGTGGGCCCCACTAATTTTTCTAATTTTTAACCCTAAACCCGAACCGTAAACCCGAATAATTTTTAAATTGATTTATTCGACGATCCAATCGTATGGATGTCAAGATGTATATGTTCGAGTGATATTTCAAAAATATTAAAAATAAATAAATTTATTTGGTTTGAGATTATAATAGTCAACTAGTTAGTTGACTAGTAATTCTAACTAGTATTTAGTTCCATATTGGTATTTTCATTTTATAAAAAATATTTATTGACGATCCAACTAGATAGATGTCAACATTTATATGTTTGACTAGTATTCCAAAAATATTAGGAAAAAAATGAATTTATTTGTTTCGACATTATAATTGTCAACTAGTGATTTGACCATTACTTCTAACTAGTGTTTAGTCATGGATTGATATTTTTATTTTTAAAAAAATATTATAATAACATCCCTACACGAAAATAAGTAGATGAAAAATAAGATGGGTGGCAAAAATACAGCTCTTTCCGATTTTTTCACGAAACAAGCGCCTTTTCTCTCCCATACTTCACAATTCTTCGAACTTTCTTACCACTGCTTCTCTCTTTCTCTCTCTCAATTCTCTCTCCGTACATACATACATATTACATACAAAAAACAACTTCGATTTTAGCCTTCTTCGATTGATTTGATTTAGGGACTTTTCACTTTTGTAATTGATTTATGGGTGGTTTTGAATTTTCAATTGGAAATTAGGGCTTCAGTTCAGGTTCAGTTTGGGGCTTTAGTTCGGGTTGAATTTGGGGCTTTAGGTTGGGTTCAATTTAGGGATTTAGGGCTTCGAGCTGTGAATTCGAGGTAAAGTTTCATTATTTTGTGTGTATGGTTATATATATATATATTGTTTCATATTATATACGTTTTGATTTTGGAGTGACTAATACATGATTTAGAGCTTTGATTTGTTTTCACTGTAATACATGATTCGTTTTTCACAACATGATGCACTACAAGTCAGACTGAGAATTCTGATTGCAAAAGATTGCAAATCAGGACTGCTAGCACCATAATCGGCCCACCAAACCGCTGAAATTTAACATGTTTAAAAAGAATAAGTAATTACTTACATATTAATACGTATGCTGTTGTGCACTTCTATTCTGGAAATGTAATATACATTTCTATTTGTTGCCTTTATATCCCAAGAATACATATTGCTTACATTGTGAATTTTATTCCAGGCCGTCTTCAAGCAGTTTTGGGCTGATGCTGTTAACACAGCATGCTATGTACAAAATAGAACATTAATCAATAAGAAGTCTGGCAAAACTCCTTACTCATTAATGACTGGAAAAAGAGCATCCTTCAAGCATCTGCATGTGTTTGGAAGCAAGTGTTTTGTGATGAAAGATACCTCTGAGCATGTTGGAAAATTTGATGCAAAAGCATTTGAAGGTATCTTCATTGGATACTCTCTGGAAAGGACAGCATACAGAGTGTTTGTACCTGAGCAACACAAAGTCATGGAGAGCATGGATGTTACCTTTGATGACAAGAAGACTCCTGGACTTAAAACAAGTGATCAAGACAGTGTGCCATTAAGATTTGAGAATCAAGGTTATCTTGAGGATTCTGAAAGTGAAGATGAACCACCTGTTCAAACTGTTCTAGAGAATGAAATCCTTGAAGTTGACAATCTTCTTCAAACACCTGTGCAAGGGTTCACAAACACAGGGGGAGAAGAAGAGAATGCAACTGTAAACCAAAATGAGCATGGAACAGATCAAGGAAATGAACAGGGGCACACAAGGAAATGGGACAGAGCCCACACTAGGGATCAAATCATTGGAGATCCTAGTGAGGGAGTTAGAACAAGAAGGGCAACATTAAATACATGTCTGTATAGCTGCTTTCTGTCACAAGAGGAACCTAAGGTAGTTGAAGAAGCTTTGAAGATTTCTGATTGGATTGTTGCCATGCAAGAAGAATTGAATCAATTTGAGAAAAACAAAGTATGGGAGCTAGTGCCACCTCCTGAAAGAAAGAATGTTATTGACACCAAATGGGTATTCAGAAACAAGATGGATGAAGAATGAGTGGTAATTAGAAACAAAGCAAGGCTGGTTGCCAAAGGATACTGTCAGCAAGAGGGCATTGATTATGATGAGACATTTGCACCTGTAGCAAGACTGGAAGCCATCAGAATCTTCCTGGCTTTTGCAGCTCACTCAAATTTCAAGGTCTATCAAATGGATGTGAAAAGTGCATTTCTCAATGGTGATCTTGCTGAAGAAGTGTATGTATCTCAACCACCTGGCTTTGAAAATGAAAACTTTCCAGACTTTGTGTACAGACTGCTTAAGGCACTCTATGGACTCAAACAGGCACCAAGAGCCTGGTATGAGACTCTATCTCAATTCCTTCTTGAGCATCAATTTACCAGGGGTACAATTGACAAAACCCTATTCTTCAAGAAGCATGGAAATGATATCATTCTTTGTTGGGATTTATGGGTGATAGCATAGAAACATCTTAACTTTGATTGTACTTAATTTTTTAAATTAAGTAGAACATACTGTCATAGCCAAAGTATGTTCTTGTAATCAGTATGTAATGTTATTCTAGTTGTATTGTTTGAAAGAAGTTCACTTATGTGTTCAAGCCTCAAAGAATGCTTTTTGGATGACAACATGAATAAAGGTTACTGTCCTAAAGCTGTGACAGTAAGATTACAAGAAGACAGAATGTTGCAAGTCACGACAGCATATTCACTCTGACAGCAACATTGGCGGAAGACTACGCGACAGCAACTATTGCCCTCGACAGCAAGTTTGGGATCCTCGACAGCACTCTATGCGGGGAACTCATACTGTCACCAAAAGATCATTCCTGTGACAGCAAGCTTTGCGGCAAAAGTAACTGTCTCAATAAAGATCCTTATGCTAGGTATCTTTCTCAGTCAAATCCCGTGACAGTTTAAATGTTCAAGAAACAGGCGTGATGCAGCATCCCTAAGCTGCACCAAGTCTGCAAGACTACGACAGAAGCTTCAAGGCACTACAAATCAAAAGCGAATCAATTCAAGAGCAAGGTCAAGTCTTTATCTGCTGAATTGGTTTAGCTGGAAATAGAATGAATCTAGGTTGCTTTCTTTGTAATGTATATCTGACATGTTAGCAATTTAGGAAAGTCACATGGGTAAGACAATCTGTAAGAAGCTGCCACTTGACAGTGACAGCAGCTTCACAAACCCGTGACTGATAGTGATAGGGTTAGTCCTATACCTTCTATCAACTCATTCTAGAATAGTAACGAAGACAAGCAAGTGTCTTTGAAGAAAACCCGAAGCTCGAGAATTCTTTCTTGAGGTTGTAGCAACACTTTGCAAAATAAATAAAACATTTATTTTGTGAATCTTGTTCTTACTAAATACTGTTCGTGATTGCATATATTGCTGATAACGTTTAATCTTGATTTTAGTTGTTGAAATTTAGATTGAATTTTATCAGTATTGCATTCATCCCCCCCCTTCTGCAATACACAAGGACTAACAACTGGTATCAGAGCTTTCAGATTAACATACATATCTGAGATCCCGGAGAAAATGCAGAAATCAAACAGTATCAAGATCCCAGCTTTTGATAAAGAGAACTACAACATTTGGAAAAGAAAAATCTTGTTGTTTATCAAAGCTGCAAATCCACTATACCCAGGTATACTCGAGAATGGTCCTTTCATTCCAAGAAAGGAAATTGAAGCCACAACAGTAAATGGTGAGATTATTCCTGCACATTGGGTTCCCAAAGATCCCTTAGAAATCTTGGAACCTGAAAAGGAGAAAATGGTGCTAGATGATCATTTGCAACTTATCTTGCTCGATTATCTCACGCTGGATAAAGCCATGTGTGGAAGTGTAATAAGCTGCACATCAGCCAAGGAGATGTGGATCAGGTTAGCCTTACTCTGTGAAGGAAGTGAAGAGGTTAAGGGCAACCAAAGGCAAATTCTAATATCTCAATATGAGGCATTCATGGCCAAGCCTGGTGAAGACTTAACCTCCATGTTCGAAAGGTTCAGTAAGCTCTTAACTGAATTACAGATACATGGCAAGTACTATGACAGAAAAGAATTAAATGTCAAGTTCCTGCTCACATTGCCTGATCACCTTGAACACAAGACAACAGCCATACGAGAAGGAAGAGATCTCAACACTATAACCTTTGAGACACTTTATGGTATTCTGAAATCTTATGAACTCGAACTCTTTCAAAAGAGAGCCATACAAAGTGGAACAAGGAACAAGATGGCTAATATGTCAAGTGCCCTAGTAGCACATGTGCCAAGGATCACACAGCCAAGTGAAGTACTACAGATCACACAATCAACCCCAACACAGACCTTGAAGATAGAAGAGGTGGTTGAAGATGATGATAAAGTGGTACTACAGCTTAAAGATGTGGAAGATGAAGACTTCTACACAATGGAGGAACTGGAAAGCATGGACAACCCTACTATGGCTTACATGGCCAAGAAGTTCAAGAACTTTAGGTTCAAGAAGGATAGGTCATACAAGCCTCAAGGCCAAGCATCCAAGTTCAGCAAAGGAAGCTCATCAAAGGCTGCTGTGGGAAGTTCAACCAAATGAGGATACAAAACTGGATTTGTGGATAGATCAAAGTTCAAATGTTACAACTGTGGTGAACCTGGTCATTTTGCTACTGAATGCAAAAGACCCAAACAGGTTCAAAGATATGAGAAAGGAACTGGTGGATACTCTAAGAAAAATCAAGGTAGAGCCTATGTGGCTGAAGGAAAGTGTTGGGATGATTCTGATGATGAAGAAGAGGAAGAATATGTTAACCTAGCTCTCATGGCTAGCACTGATGAGGTAGCATCATCACCTTCAAGTCAGGTACCTTCACTTGTCTTACTTGATATGTCTACTGATGAGTATAAGAAAACCATTAAAGACTTAAGTGCTGAAATGTTCAATGTCTATACTAGCTTATCTGCTGCTAATGAGGAAATCTCTAGACTAAGTAAGCTAAATGAAACACTTCAGTCTGAAAATGATTCTCTTTTTCTCAAAACCAGTTCACTAGGCTCTTTAGCTCAAGAGAATGCTAAACTTAAAAATGAATTAAAATGTGCTAAGGAGGTTGAGGAATTCCTGAGGAATGAGATTGCTGAAAATGAATTTAAGATTAAGGCCTATAGAAACTCATCAAAGATAGTTCAGGATTACAATGATAAGCATACAGAAAATCAGTCTGTTGGTATAGGTTTTTCTTATGGTAGAAGACCTGGAAAGGAAACTGTGATTCAAGATTGTCCTGGAGTTGCTGCTGTCAAACCCACCATTCTCAAGAAAGTTAAAACTCCTATTTTCAAAGCTGCTGAAATTGAGTTTGATGAAGAAGCCATGCTCATCAAACAAGAAATTCTTGATGAGGATGAAGGTGTTGACAGCACATTCAAGGAAGGAAAGGATACTGTCAGAATCCCCAAGACAGTAAACTTACCAAGCAATCAGACAGTAAGTTCAAAGGATGCTGTCACGATTGGCATGACATAATCTTTCAAAGATACTGTCAAGAATGATTCCAAGACAGTAACTCTCAAACCTTCTGTCAAGACAGTAGGAATAAAAGATACTGTCAAGGATAGGTCGACAGCAACTTCTGAACATACTGTCAATCCAGTAACTCCCAAGTCTAGAAACAGGAATGGTAAGGTAGGTGTCAATAAAGGAAATGGATACACTAATGTTGGAGGTGCTTCTAGGAAACTATGCAATAACTGTGGATCTACACATCACTTAACACATGTTTGTAAGAAACCAATTGAGGATAAGATCAATGCAACTGAACTCAATGGTAACTTACACAGAACCCCCCTTATGCATAGAACTATGAGTGTCTGTAATAACATTGATTGTATGCCATGCAAAATAACTGCCATGAGTACATGCTTTAACTTACCTGTTCTCTCTACTGAAAAATGCTCATACCTAAACACTGTTGAGACTTCTGAGCCTGCTGGCAACAGCAAAAAGGCCTCATCCACTAAGAAAAGGACCAAGTCCAATTCTAAACCTAAGTGGGTGAAAAGAGAAGTCAAACAGGAAGTCTTTGATAATGCTTGTGATGTTGTGACTGAAAGAATCTCAGGAAACACTGAAACTGCAGGACCCAACAAAGATTGGGTACCATATGCAACTTAGAAACATTCTGTTTTGCAGGGTAAGAAGAAAAATCAGGTCATGTGGATAATTGACAGTGGTTGCTCAAGACACATGACAGGTGATAAAGCCCTGCTATCACATTATGTAGAGAAAGCTGGCCCAATCATAACCTTTGGAGACAACAGCAAGGGTTACACAGTGGGATATGGCTGTCTGGAAATTGGAAATGTTGTCATTGAAGATATTGCTCTTGTGGATGGATTGAAGCACAACCTACTCAGTGTCAGCCAATTCAGTGACAGAGGATTTAAGGTTGACTTTGACATGATGGTTTGCAACATCTATCACAAGAAGGATGGAAGCCTCTCTCTAAAAGGGGTCAGAAAAGGAAGCTTGTTTGTTGCTGATCTAAGCTCGACAAAGAAGGATAAAGTTTACTGTTTTTATAGTAAAGCTACTGTTGGTGACAGTATGCTTTGGCACAGGAAGCTCTCACACCTCAACTTCAAGACAATGAATATTCTGATGAAGAAGGAGTTAGTGAGAGGTTTGCCCCAACAGGAATTCTGTCAAGAAGGACTGTGTGAAGATTGTCAAATGGGCAAACTGAGAAGAGCTGTGCACAAGTCCAAGCAAGTAAACACCAACACAAAAGCACTCAAGTTAATTCACATGGACCTCTTTGGACCAGTCAATGTACCATCAATGGCCAGAAAGAGGTATGCCTTAGTAATGGTGGATGATTACTCAAGGTACACTTGGGTGAAATTTCTTGAATCCAAAGATGAAGCTGCTCAAGTGATTATTGATCAAGTCAGAGTTCTTGATAGAACCCCAAACTCAAAAGTTCAAATCTTGAGGAGTGACAATGGTACAGAATTCAGAAATGCCACACTTGGAAATTTCTGTAAAGATGAAGGAATTGTACAACAATTCTCTGCTGCAAGAACTCCACAGCAGAATGGAGTTGTAGAAAGAAAGAACAGGACTCTCATTGAAGCAGCTAGAACTATGTTGCATGATGCTAAGTTGCCAACATATTTCTGGGCTGAAGCTATCAACACAACCTGTTATACTCAGAACAGAACCATGATCAACAAAACTCATGCAAGTACTCCTTACTGTCTGTTAACTGGAAAGAAACCTACTGTCAAATATTTTCATGTGTTTGGGAGCAAATGCTTTATGATGAAAGACAACCATGAGAAGAAAGGAAAATTTGACACCAAGGCTTTTGAAGGATTATTCATGGGTTACAGCACATAAAGGACTGCCTACAGAGTTTATGTTATGGAACACAGGATTATTGAAGAAAGTGTTAATGTCACATTTGATGAAACCAAGTTTCCAGGACTGCATGAAGAAGGAAAGATGCAGACATTCAGATTTGAGAATCAAGGATACCTGGAAGCTGAGGAGATTGTAGATGAAGAACCTAGCTTCACCCAAATTGTTGAAGTTGACAAAGATGCTGTCAACACCACTACTGTCAATCAAACTCCAGCTCAATCACACACCATAACATCTAACATTCAGAACAGTGTTGACACTGGAGACAATGAAGAACATGGTGGAGACAATGGTATTGATGAGCATTCAACTCAACAAGCTGAAGCAAATGTTCCTGTTCAATCAAGTAACTTGCCCAGAATCACCAGGTGGACCAAGGATCACACAAATGACCTTATAATTGGTGATCCTAATTCTGGAGTGAGGACAAGGAACAAAGTCTCTGCTGACAGCATGTTTTCATGCTTCCTGTCACAAATGGAACCCAAAACAATTGATGAAGCATTGTTGGATTCTGATTGGGTGATAGCCATGCAAGAAGAGCTAAATCAGTTTGAAAGAAACAATGTATGGAAATTGGTTCCAAGACCTAAGGGAAAGTCAGTTATTGAGACCAAGTGGGTTTTCAGAAACAAACTTGATGAAAATGGATTGGTGACAAGGAACAAAGCAAGGCTAGTGGCTAAAGGTTACTGTCAACAGGAGGGAATAGATTATGATGAGACATTTGCTCCTGTTGCCAGACTTGAAGCTATAAGAATCTTTCTAGCTTATGCTGCACACTGCAACTTCAAAGTATTTCAGATGGATGTCAAAAGTGCCTTTCTAAATGGAGAGCTGGAAGAAGAAGTGTATGTGGAACAGCCACCAGGGTTTGAGGATGCTGACATGCATAACTTTGTGTACAAACTCTTCAAAGCTTTGTATGGACTAAAGCAAGCACCCAGGGCATGGTATGACACACTTTCCACCTTTCTTCTGGAAAACCAGTTTACCAGAGGAGTTGTGGACAAGACACTTTTCTACAAGCATCATGGCAAGGACATCATTCTGGTACAAATCTATGTGGATGATATCATTTTTGGTTCTACAAATGAGAAGCTGTGTGAGAAGTTTTCCCATCTCATGAGTAACAAATATGAGATGAGCATGATGGGAGAATTGTCATTCTTTCTAGGGTTACAAATTCTTCAACAAACTGATGGAATCTTCATAAGTCAAGCTAAGTATATCAAGGAACTTCTCAAAAAGTTCAACTTGGAAGATTCATCTCCTGCAAGGACACCAATGTCCACAGCAACCAGTCTGGATCTTGACCCTAAAGGAAAGAAAGTTGACTCAAGCACCTATAGAGGCATGGTAGGATCTCTCCTATACCTAACTGCTAGCAGACCTGACATCATGTTTGCTACATGTCTCTGTGCAAGGTTTCAAAGTGATCCAAAGGAGTCACACTTGGTAGCCATCAAGAGGATCTTTAGATACTTAAAAGGCACTCCTAACCTAGGCCTTTGGTATCCTAAGAATATTGGATTTGATCTAATTGGTTACTTAGACTCAGACTATGCTGGATGCAAGATTGACAGAAAGAGTACTACTGGTAGCTGTCAATTTCTTGGTGGAAGATTGGTCTCATGGTTTAGCAAGAAGCAGCATTCAGTTTCTACCTCAACTGCAGAAGCTGAGTACATTGCTGCAGGCAGTTGCTGTGCACAAATTCTATGGATGAAAAGTCAACTTCTAGATTATGGTCTAGTGTTAAGAGAAATTCCTATTTACTGTGACAACACTAGTGCCATAGCCATCTCAGACAATCCGGTTCAACACTCTAGGACAAAGCACATTGATATAAGACATCACTTTATCAGAGAGCATGTTGAACAAGGAACTGTGAAGCTGATTTATGTCCCAACTGACAAGCAACTTGCTGACATCTTCACTAAGCCATTGGATGAAGCAACCTTCAACAGGTTGGTAAGTGAATTGGGAATGCTGAATCTGGTATGTTAATTTACTAAGGTTTCTAAATTTTCAATTCTTATTGAAGCTCATGACAGCAACTTCAAACCTGCTGTCAAGAGAAGTTACTGTCTACTTGGTTTATGTCTGTTATGTGACAGCATGTGTTGATTTGACTCATGTCAGTATTTTTGTGCCAGTCTCATACTTTTAAACCGTGTATGACTTTAATGTGGTTATCTGTTAAGTTTGAGAGTTAAAAATCTGTTCCATTGGACTTTCACACTCTTTTGCATTAATCTGTAGGATTAAAGGAGGACACGACCATTAATTACTTTTGTGGTAGTTGTATGGGTACTCTAACTGTTGACCATTAGACTTTAATCCTTAGACGGTTTTACCTATAAATTAACCTTAGGTTTCATCAGTCTGCTCTCAGTTTTAAAGTAAATAATGGAAAACAAAGTAGGAATTGAAGTTGGTCTAAAGAAGTGTGATAGTGAACCCGACAATGAAGAGATCGACGAGCTCTTTGAAATGTTGTTGGATGCCATGGATGAGATAGACGAGGAAAAGGAGGCCAAGGCTAAGGAAGAAGAAGCCAAGGCTGTGGAAGAAGAGAAGGAGCTTCAGGCACTTCTTGAAAAAGAAGGCCGCTCTGAAGAAGAGATTAAGGAAGAAGTCTTAGAACTAGTTGATAAAATCATAGAATGATGTACTCAATGCTCAATTTTAATGATTTTATTAATAATAATAAAAGTTCCTGTTTATGTGGTTATTGAGTTTATGATTTGTCTGTGTTAATTGCTTAATATCTGTGTTCAAAAGATTACATTGCTAAATCCATAATTTGTCAATATTAAGTTAAGTGTATGAATCAAGCATTCTAATAAGTTCATGACAGAACCATTTACTAATCGAAGTTACTGTCGTTAAGAAGGATACTGTCATGTGTTTCTTGACAGCAACCTTCTTGACAGCAGGAAAAGACTTTCTGTCAAGACTTGTAAAGGATACTGTCATTCATATGCTTAACGGTGACAGCAAGTTTTTGCGCAATAGTTGCTGTCGCGCAAAACCTACTGTCACCACCACTTCTTACTGACAGATTGTTTCTAGCGCACAGGTTACTGTCAACAATAGTGGACCGTTGTAATTGGATATTCACCCCACGATTGACAGTGAATAACGGGCAGTAACTCACGTGTTAAGAGAGTGGGTTAAGACACGTCCTTTAACTCCACTTTTTGAGCAAACGTTTGAGAAACCCATATTTATTCTCCAGTTACTCAGACATATCACTCTCACAAAACTCAAGGCAAAATACTTTTCTTCAAGCAAAAAGCTACTTTCTCACTTTCTTCTTTTCTTGAAATCTCCATGGCCCCCAAACAGACTCTCTCTCAAACAAACTTTGCTGGCATCTTTTCCCCAAATGATGCTGGTGACGATTTCAAAGGACTGGTGTTTTTCTTGAACAAGTCCTATCTTCGTTCAGCCATTACCTCAACTCCAATTCTCGACCTAGACAAACTTGAGGAATTTTGGCGAACTGCTGTTGCTCAAACTGAGGGTGAAAACCCAGCTATTGAATTCAAGATAAATGGGCAACAATACATTCTCACAGCTGAGGTCATCAATACTGCTCTTGGAATTACACTGGAAGAAGGACAACACTTTTCTCCACTTGCTAATGATGACACTCTGAAGAAGCTCTTCTTGAAGATTGGGTATGCAGGCCCTATTCTCGAAGAGGGAACAACCAAGTGGTACCCGTCTGGTGAAATGGACAGGAAGTATCTAAGGAAGGAGTGGAGCATGATATTTGATGCAATGGTCAAGGTGTTCTCTACCAAGTCCACAGGCTGGAATGGGATACCTTCCTACATCAAGAAACTGACACATTCTCTTGTCCATGGATACAAGGTGAATGTAGGAGCTCTCCTCATGGCACAACTCAAAGCTGCCATAAGTAAGAAGGTATCACA
Source organism: Heracleum sosnowskyi (assembly GCA_030848705.1). NCBI lineage: Eukaryota > Viridiplantae > Streptophyta > Magnoliopsida > Apiales > Apiaceae > Heracleum > Heracleum sosnowskyi. The sequence continues at coordinate 64,282,886 of CM061241.1, read as the reverse complement.
CTACCCTCGCTTTCTTATGATGTGTATCAATTCTTTCTGTGATTTTAATACTGATGCCCCTCGTCTAGAGGTTTGCTCTGTCTTGAAAAAGAACACACACACACACTGTTATCTTCACAGGATCTAAATGCACATATTCCACTTTGCTTCACTCAGCACATGGTTGATCAAGTGACCAACCCTGATTATCCATTACCCACTGGTTATGATTCTTTTTCTCTTGAGGATGAAGCTGGATTCGACCCAAATTCAGCTAACCCACATTCAACACCATACACTCAGCCTAGGCCCTCTAGACTTCCCAAAGCCCAAAGAGAAGCCTTGCAAGAATCCAGAAAAAGATCCTTAGAAGCTGATGTTGGTGGTAGCTCTGTTAGTCAAGAGGGAGACACTGCACCTAGTGCAGCAAATAAGGAAGGTAGTCACGAAGAACCCACAGTGGTTCCCCCTGAGCCTAAGAAGAAGAGAGCTAGGAGGACCAAAACCACTGTCAGCCACCCTGCAGTCTCCCAAAAGACTGTAGAGGAAACCAGGGAAATAAACTCCTCCCTAGATGTGCCTTCTCAACAAGGTGCTTCTATTGAAATTGGCCTGTCTCCCAAGGCACCCTGTACAGAGTCTGCACAAACTCATGGTTCCCAACCTGAGATACCCCCACTTGAAGAAACACACAGTGAGTTAGGGCACAGTGAGGATTTCTCTACTCCTATTGATGGTTCACATGTTTCATCTGTGAATCAGCCCCCACTCTCTACTACACTTTCACCTTCTTCCTTCCCTACACATTCTTTTGTTTCTTCTCCACAACCTAGAGAAGGGGACAGTCCCAACCCTTCAGGTTTTGATCATCCATCTCCAATCATGGATGAGCCCCCATCTAGTGGTCCACAAGAACCCATTTCTCAAAGTGAGATGGACACCACTCCTCCAAACACTGAGCTAGGGCAAAGTGGTATTTTGTCAGAAAATGAAACAGCCAACACTTTGTCTGACCTCCAAGGAGCATCTTACCTTCAGGAAGATGCTGTCACAGCCTCTGTTGCTGTCAAAGACACTGGGGATGCTACTGTCCTGGGCACAGCTACTGTCAAAGGTGGAGAGAAAGATACTGTCACTACAGAACATACTGTCACTCCACCTCCCAAAGATGCTGTCATGCCAGAACCTGCTGTCCAGACTACAACTGACAGTAACATTCCTACTCAGTATGCTGTCAAGCCCTCCCAGCCTAATTTTGATGCTGTACTGGTTGAGGATGCCTCTGATGATGACCTACCTCTTGCTAAACTCCTAAAGGTACATTCTAAATCTTCTCCTTCCATGCATGTTAGTACTGCTCATACCCATGCATCTAGGTTGAGTGAGGGTGTGCAAAAGAAAAGAGAGATAAAAGAAAAGAGAGGTGAGCATAAAAATGAGAGGCAGCCAAATGAGCTGGCAAAAGGAGAGGGACTTGAGCATGTCCAGAGAGATATTGAGGGAGCCCACATTATTCAGGCCCTAGGCCTTGAGAGTCAAACTGTGAGGGGTGATGAGATCACTCAAAAACACCCTGAGAGTGTGAGAACCCCCATAGCCTCCAAGCCCCTGTCTTTTCCTTCCCCTCCAAGAAGGTTAAGGTCTGGTGGCCCCTCTGCTACTTTTGGTGACAGGATTGCAGCTCTTGAAGGACAGTGTATTACTTTGGACTCCAAACTGGACTCTCTCTCTCAACTGGTGGTTGATGGTTTTGCTGCTACTCAACTCTCTATTCAGTTCCTAACTGACCTGGTAGCTGCCAACTCAACTAAGGGGGAGAAGGTAGCAAGATCAGAATCTTTGCCTATTCAAGAATCAGGTGGAACTCAGAGGGAGCCTGTAGCTGTGAAGACCAGAGGGGGAGCTAAAAGGAAAGCAATGTCTAAGGGGGAGCAAGTCAAAACAAGCAGTGCAAAACCACAGGATAAAGCTGAACAGCCTGTTGAAATGGAAATGGATGGAGAAAGGGTGTTAATGTCAAAGGAAACTCAAGATGCATTGCACAGAAGACCTGCATCTAGACATCCAATCTTGCCTCCTGTGGTGATTAGAGAACCTATTCAAGAAACTCAAGAAACTGCTCTGCACAAGAAATGGAGAGAAATGGAGGAACAAAACAAACTTGGGAAAGGTAAAGGGAAACTGCCTGAATCCATCCATAAAGGAACTACTTGGTCCAATGGTACTGAGTATGATCAAGAGGAAGCCAATGTCTTGATGGTGGATTACAGGGAGAGCACATTACACAACCATGACAGTGAGTTTAGCAGTTTGGTGGAAGAAGCAATGAATGCTCCTAGCAACCGTCCAACCAACACCACAACACTGTTAAAGGAACAAATTATCAGTGTCAGTGTAATGGTGAATGATGAGAAAAGATGGGCTGTAAGTATTTATCTAACTTCTGGCATATCTTATTTCATCACAATGCAGCTATTGCAGAGTCTGCCAGCAAAGGTGTTGTGTGCTTTGAAGGGAAAGATCAGGGCAACTCAAACACCATTCAATGAAATATTGGATATGCAAATCCAGAACCTGATCATACAGAAACTACCTGAAGTCTACTCAAATCCACCAAGTGTTTTCTACAGATCTGAAACTAAGGATGGCACAAGAAGGAACAGCTTCATGAATATTGGTAGCCCATCCAAAATGGAAACCAAGTCAATTCTGAAGGTACTAGATGAAATACTCAGTTCAAATGCCAATCCAGGAAGAGTTCATGCTGTTCAAGAAATCTACAAAATGCTGGTGTTGAGAGACAAGGCACTGGGAGCTAGAATGAAGGAGCTAATCACTAGAGCCAATGCCAAAAGAAATGATCAAGGTGGAAGTTGCTTCTATAACATTCCTCCCCATGATGATGATGATGATGATGATGAAGATGGTAAGGATGGAGGTGCTGAAGCTTCTGGAAATGCTGGAAATGCTGGTGGAAGTAATTCTGGGAATACTGGTATTCAATCTCAGAATGAAGGCAATGAAGAAACTCCTAGCCAGGAAAAGAAAGATGCTGGTGCAACAGATGAAGAGGAGTCAAGAATACTGGAAGCTTTGGAGGCAAGCATTCTTAGATGTGCTATTGATTGCATAAATGCTGAAAAAGATGCTGTCACCAAAGGTACTGTCGACAAGGATACTGTAATAGAAGATGCTGTCGACAAGGATACTGTCAAGGAAGGTTCTGTCAAGGATGAAACCAAAGCTGCTGTCAAGCCCAAGAGACTGAAAGCTAAAGCAAAGGCATGGTTTACTAGACAGAAACCAACAGGGAAGCACAAGTACTCAGGAAAGGAAAAGGCCACTGGATTTGGCAGGAATCTCAAAAAGCCAATTCAATCAATTCCTCCCAACAGTCTTAAGATTTAACAAATGAAATCAAAAGAAATTAAGAGTGTTGAGGTTAAGCTGGATGCAAATCAAGAGGCCACTGAGTACATTCTGTGGTGGGAAGAATCAAGGTCTGCCAAGATTGACAAGGACTTCAATCTGGTAGCCACATCAACCAAGAACAGCACATCAACCATAGATAAAAGAAGAATTGATTTCTTCTACCTGGAAAGAATGGTAGAGTTGCTGGAGAGCTATGATAATGTTTCAGAGGCTGTCATGGAACATGTTCTAAAATATCAGGCAGATAGGGATGCTGAATTTTATCAGAAATTTGGCTATAACTTTGCAGATTTTGATGATGCTGATATTCTTACTGATCTCCCAGCCTCTCCTATACATACCACTGGTACTATGAGTTTGATGACTCACCCACAGAAGAAGGGCAAGCCCAACCAACTCAGGAAGGGCAACCCAGGCCAAGCAAAGGACCTGAATCTTCTGCATATTCTCAAGCTCAGACAGAACTTGATAAGAAGGAAGCTGAATTACTAGAAATTCACAAGGCCTCTAACAAGGCAGAAAGTGAAGCTCCAAATTATCAACCATATATGCTGGAAAATCCCCTAAGAGTCAAGTTCCTAAAAGAAGAAATCTATGTTTGCAGCTTGCATAAGCTTAAAACATCCACTCTGAAGGATTTACAGTATATGGTAGCTGGTTCAATTCATCCCTTGGAACAGATTTGTTCTGATGAGATAGAGAAGTTATTGGAAGGGAGAAAAGGAGAAGACTCAAAGCTGGACAAGCAAAGAAGGAAGTCTCTCAATGCTTATCCTGGAAGAAGATTCAAGCTCATTAATGAAGAACTTCATTTCAGAACCTATCCATATGATATAGAGCAATGGCTGAATCTCAGGGATGTCAGCTCTCTCATATCCCCTTCCATAAAGAAGATCATTGATGAAGTAGAGGATGATGCAGTGTCTGCTGCTGAAATTTCTCTTGTAGAAAGTCTAAGAAGCTGCTTGGCAGAAGCTCTCAAAAGAGAGGATGCAGCAAGACAGAAGAGGAAATCTCAAGCTAAGTGAAAATTCTTGAATTCTGATCTTGTTAGTTAAGTTGTCAGCACATATTGTAAATTTGCTGTTATTTTCCATAAAAACAAATTGGGGGAGATTGTTGGGATTTATGGGTGATAGCATAGAAACATCTTAACTTTGATTGTACTTAATTTTTTAAATTAAGTAGAACATACTGTCATAGCCAAAGTATGTTCTTGTAATCAGTATGTAATGTTATTCTAGTTGTATTGTTTGAAAGAAGTTCACTTATGTGTTCAAGCCTCAAAGAATGCTTTTTGGATGACAACATGAATAAAGGTTACTGTCCTAAAGCTGTGACAGTAAGATTACAAGAAGACAGAATGTTGCAAGTCACGACAGCATATTCACTCTGACAGCAACATTGGCGGAAGACTACGCGACAGCAACTATTGCCCTCGACAGCAAGTTTGGGATCCTCGACAGCACTCTATGCGGGGAACTCATACTGTCACCAAAAGATCATTCCTGTGACAGCAAGCTTTGCGGCAAAAGTAACTGTCTCAATAAAGATCCTTATGCTAGGTATCTTTCTCAGTCAAATCCCGTGACAGTTTAAATGTTCAAGAAACAGGCGTGATGCAGCATCCCTAAGCTGCACCAAGTCTGCAAGACTACGACAGAAGCTTCAAGGCACTACAAATCAAAAGCGAATCAATTCAAGAGCAAGGTCAAGTCTTTATCTGCTGAATTGGTTTAGCTGGAAATAGAATGAATCTAGGTTGCTTTCTTTGTAATGTATATCTGACATGTTAGCAATTTAGGAAAGTCACATGGGTAAGACAATCTGTAAGAAGCTACCACTTGACAGTGACAGCAGCTTCACAAACCCGTGACTGATAGTGATAGGGTTAGTCCTATACCTTCTATCAACTCATTCTAGAATAGTAACGAAGACAAGCAAGTGTCTTTGAAGAAAACCCGAAGCTCGAGAATTCTTTCTTGAGGTTGTAGCAACACTTTGCAAAATAAATAAAACATTTATTTCGTGAATCTTGTTCTTACTAAATACTGTTCGTGATTGCATATATTGCTGATAACGTTTAATCTTGATTTTAGTTGTTGAAATTTAGATTGAATTTTATCAGTATTGCATTCATCCCCCCCCCTTCTGCAATACACATGGACTAACATTCTTGTTCAAATCTATGTGGATGATATCATCTTTGGCTCTTCAAACGAAAAACTCTGTGAAAGGTTCTCTAAGTTGATGCAAAGCAAATATGAGATGAGTATGATGGGAGAATTAACCTACTTTCTGGGTTTGCAAGTACATCAAAGGGAGGATGGCATCTTCATAAACCAATCAAAGTATGTCAAAGATCTTTTGAAGAAATATGGTTTAGAAGACTCATCCCCTGCAAAAACTCCCATGTCCACTGCAATCAAGCTTGATGAAGACAAGAAAGGAAAAAGAGTAGACATCAAGGTTTACAGAGGCATGGTTGGATCACTACTCTATCTCACTGCTAGCAGGCCTGATATCATGTTTGCCACATGCCTTTGTGCAAGGTTCCAGTCTGATCCCAAGGAATCTCACATGATGGCTATCAAAAGGATTTTCAAATATCTGAAAGGGACTCCTAATCTTGGGCTATGGTATCCAAAGGGCACTGGGTTCAATCTGGTTGGCTACACAGATTCTGATTATGCTGGATGCAGAATTGACAGGAAGAGCACATCTGGAAGCTGTCAGTTCTTAGGTCAAAGGTTAGTGTCCTGGTTTAGTAAGAAACAACAGTCCACAACAACATCCACAGCTGAGGCTGAATATATTGCTGCTGGAAGTTGATGTGCTCAATTGCTTTGGATTAGAAATCAACTCATGGATTATGGACTAGTGTTAGAACACATTCCTCTATTGTGTGATAATACTAGTGCAATATCCATAGTTTCCAATCCTGTTAATCATTCTACTACAAAGCACATTGAGATCAGGTACCATTTCATTAGGGAACATGCTGCAAATGGTACCATAGAAGTCTCTTATGTTCCAACTGAGAAACAATTAGCTGACATATTTACTAAGCCTCTGAATGAAGCTGTCTTCAACAGACTTGTGAGTGAAATTGGAATGCTCAATCCTTCATTTAGTTGTTCTAAGTAAGTATGCTAGTTAATTGTTGCAGTAGTAAATTTTCACTGTATATAAATGCTCTATTTATTTGGAGTGAAAATTAGCTGAGATATGATCTATAAATATTTCAGTATTTTACTGCATTTTTTTCAAATCATATTTGGTTGAGGAGTTGTGAGCTTTTGAGACATCTCGATATAGATGATTTTGAGAGTTCACGACATAATACAAATCAAACAGACTTATATCGCAAACTGTTAAAATTGTGAGACTTTGCGATATAGTTCATTTCATGAGTTTGCGACATAGTTCATTTTAATGACTTTGCGACTTAGAATAACTATATCGACAAGTCTCCATATTTGACAGAATTTTGATTTAAATTTACTTTATTTCAATTTTTGATTTAAGTCTGACAAAATCTTAAAAAAAAAAAAAAAAAAATTCAAAAAGAGAGTTTTAGACAAGGTATTTTCACTATATCGCAAAATCATCCAAATTCTGATATCCTCAAGACTTTGCGACATAGTTTAATTCAGGACTCTGCGATATACTTTGCAAGGACTTTGCGGTACAAGCCATTTTGAGACTTCGCGACATACATTTAGTCTGTACATATTCATAACTCCATATCGCAGTGTCTCTATCATATAAATACTTTTTGTCGACCGTTCACAACTTTTCATCTTGTCATTTGCTCTCAATTTCTAAAACCTAAACTCTTCTCTCTCTTCTTCAATCTCAATCTCAATTTCAATGGCACCCAAATCTCAAACAGCTTCCTCTTCAAGCCCTTTAAACATTCCCAAAGAAACAAATCTTCTCACCATTCCCTCTGAGGCTGAGGCTAACCCAAGGTACAAGTGTTTTGTACGGTTCTTGAACACTTCCTACCTACGCCAAGCCCTAACCCTGAACCCTACATTGTATATCGATGTGTTGGAAGGATTCTGGAGAACGGCGTTGGTATCAACTATGGCTAGGGAAGATGGAACCTCATTCCAAGAGGTTAGTTGTTCAATTGGAGGCAAACACTTCCAGTTTGGTGAAAAGGAAATCAATGAAGCTTTAGGGTTCAAGGTGGAGGGTCATGACCAAGAAGCTACAGATGCTCAAATCGTAGACTTCATGGCCTTCATTCTGTATGCTGATGAGATAGATACTGGAAAGCGAAATAAGAAGTTTGTGAGAAGGGAGTGGTCATTTCTGTTTGACGCACTCTAGAAAGTGTTTCTATGCAGGAAGATAGGATGGGACCATATCAGTCATATTGCTGTGAAGCTAACCTACTCCCTGGCCAACAACCAGGAGATCAATGTGGGAGCCATAATTCTCAAGGAATTGGCTCAGAGGCTAGGCAGGACCGTTCGTGGTAGAGGTAATGACATCTTTTACCCTCGTTTCCTTCAAGTTATTTTAAATTTTCTTGATGCAAATATCCATGAATTGGAGGGTATAGATAAAACTAAAATGGCTTATTCCAAGTCCATGTCCAAAGTACTATTTGGCTCATTGGACACAAGGAATCAAGTGGATGTGATTCTAAGTGTGACCAAGCATATGCAGGACACATTTGAGTCTTTTCCACTTGATAAGCCCATATACCATGAACTTTCCTGGACAGGAGAGGCTAAGACTGAAGGAGCTGCACAGTCTAACCCTAACCTTCCTATCCCATCCAGCAACCCCACTGCAAACACAACTCTAGAAATTAGGGAGCCAAGTGCATCAGTCTCCCAAAAGACTGATGTTACTAAAAAGAAGACTAAGAAGAGACCCCTAAAAGTGATTCAAGAAACTGAAGAGTTAGAAAGTGAGAATCCTGAGTCACCTCTCACCAGACAAAGTAAGAAATCCAAATCCAAACCTACCACTGGATCCTCCCAACAGGATTCAGATGTGGAAAAAGGGGTACACCTATTACTGTCAATGGCCTCCCAACAGGTTATTGGCATTGAAAAGAGTAGTCTCCCCACTACAATCTGTACTGAGTCTGCACAGGATCAAGAACTCACTCTTGATCCTAGGAGAAATAAGGATGCTAACACATTGAGTGGAGAGCACATCACACTTGAAACTCCTCTTATTTCTCAGGGGGCGTTGCCAAAATTCAATCCACACCACACTTCTCTTCCAGAATCTACATCTTACATTTCTTCTCAACAGATCAGTCATTCACATGACTTTTCTGCAATTGATCAATCACAATCCAACACTGTGATTGAGCCAACCTCAAGTGACATGGTGCATGACACTGTGCTCACCACCCAGGAACCACATCTAGTTGGTCAGGGAATGCATGCTGGGGCATATCCTAATGACACCAACACAAACATGGAGGATTCACCAGTTTTCACTGGAGACTCTATGCCAAATTCTCCCATCCTTAGGGATGTGGAACTGTCTTCACAGACAAATAGGGCTGATGTTGTAACACATCCCATTTCAATAGAGACAACATCAGACTCTACAGCCATTCCAAGGCTGGAGGAGACTCAAAAACTTTCATCCCTTGAAGTGCCTAGCACTAGCTCTCACTTGGCTCAGGCCACTCTGTCAGAATGGCTGAAGCCTGTGCAACATGACAGGCCTTCAGGATCATCAACTGTGCCTTCTAAAATGACAGAAGAAGCCATTCAAGATCTACATGTGGCACAGATTGATGAGTTCTCAAAAATAGCTCAACACCTCCTCACCTCCAACCTGCCAAATGCTGATTATGAGGCTATTCTTCTTTGCCACAAGGAGGATGTTGCAGCTCAGCAGGAGAAAATAGTGGATGCAGCTGAACCAGAGGGAAATGTGGATGCCTGGTTGGATGCTAAGAGGTCTATCAAACTCAAGGATGCCCTGGCTTTTCTGAAAGAAAATTATCTCACCTCTCTAGGCTCCAATGCAAAGGATCTCTCTCCTGCTGCAGTTTATGATGCTATAAATGATGTATACAAGAATCAGCTCAAGGCTCTGCACTATCTTGGGAAAGGGCTTCAATCAGAGATTTATTCTATCCATGAGGAGACAGAAAGATCCCTCACTCAGCTAAGAAACTCATATCTCTCTGATTTTCCCAAGGTGGATGGCATCCTCAAAGAAATCCAGAAAACAAATTCTAATGTCAACATGATGGATATCTCTCTAGCCATGGTCACTGACAACATCAAGAAACTGGCTACTACATTGGAAAATCAAGTCAAGGCCAACATCAACTCTAATGCAATGCTGAATGTGATTTGGAGGAATCAATATGGTGACAAATTGGTGGATGAAGTTCCTATGTCAAACATCTCCAAATTTGACTTTGCCAAGATCAAGGATCAATCTCTAAATTCTTTCAAGTCTCAACAGCTATTCTCCAAGGTGGATGGTCTAGAAAGAGAAGTGGCATCTCTGAAAGATGAAAACAAGATACTTGCTCAATCTCTAAACCAGCTCAATGACAAGCTGGATGACCAAGGCAACAATACCTCCAATATCCTGCTGGTGCAACAACAAATGTTGACTTCTATGATGAGACAAATGAACCTGCCTATCCCTGGGGAAGCTCAAGACATCTTGTCTGATTCCAAGCCTAAGGGGGAGAAACAAAAGGAGGTCATTCTGCAAAAGAAAGGGGGAGTACCTGCCAAGCAACAGAAGCTTAAGGGCAAAATTTCTGAAGAAACAATCAAACCAATAATCCTACCCCCTGTAGAGGTTATAAGTGCACAAGGTCAGAAAAGCACAGTCACAACCACCTACTATCCATCCACGATGCCCAAAGACACTTCAGCTACTCAACCTGCTCAACCTACTCCTAATGCTCAACCTGTCAAAGCTACAGTTATCACAGAGGCCAAGCTACAGGAAGTTGCCAATTCAAACATCTATCATGATGAGGCCTTCCTGGAGTTTCTGAAAGCCATCTACAGAAATGCTCATGAAGATGCAAGAAGCTACAGAGAGAAGCTCAAGGAAAGCATCAAGTACTTCACAGTTGCAGTAAAGAAAATCAGGGATGTTCATCTAAGAGAGGTTATCATGGTGTGCAAGGACAATTGCTTGTGGCATCTATCATTTCAAACTCTAGAAAGATTGAGATTTACTGAGCTGTCAATCATTCTGGAGTTGATTGAAAAGCATGGAGTGAACAATGAAAGTCTATACAATGACTTGAAGATAGATCAAAATCAAAGATTGCCTGAGGTTATCTCCAAACCAAGGACAATTATCTACCAAAGTCTATCTCAAGATAACAGCATTGACCAACTTGTCATTCCCTCAGACCTGAAAATGAAGAACAATGCAAAGATCAATCAGGTGCTACAAATGCTGAGAGCCAAGAGAGGAGTTAGGACAGTTGAGGAACTAGAAATGATTCACACTCTACAATCTTTTCTGATTCATGGAGTCATTCCTGAATCTGTCAAAGAAAAGAGCAAGAAGAAGGATGGTGAGGATGATGATGAGGAGAAAACCTACAGAAGGAGATCTCATTCAAGGAGTGATAAGGATGGACCAAGTGAAAGTAGCAGGAGCAAATCCTCAAAGAAGACAAAAGGTGTTGATGATGACAAGAGGGATTCTAAGGGGACAAAGGAAACAACCAAGAGAACAAGAAGTGGAATTCAGCAAGTCAAGGACATTGCTAGCAGTACTTTAACCACAACACAAGACTCTAAGTCTAGGGTGGGTACTGTTAGTAATGATCCTCCAAAATCATTATCTAAGACTTCTGAACCTGAATTGCCACAGAAGAAAGAAGGAGCCACAAAAGGAACATCAAAAAGACACTTCCACAAAGTCATAGCTGGTGGAGTGTTACAGTGGATGAAGGGAAAAGGAATGAAGCTACTCCCAAGTGATGTGGCACTGAAGACTAATTCTCCCTGCTCCACAACGCTACCTCAAGTGAAGCACATGAAGATCAAGAGGGCAGCTAAGAGGACAAGGATAACAAAGAAGAATGGGATAATCACTAATGTTGTAGGGATCAAAGTGCTTCCTCTTGATGAAGACTATGATGAAGATGCCCTAGCATTCTTGAGAGCTCAAAGAATCTTTGAAGTCAAGGTGAAGCTAGATCATCTAGAGATCAAGTACACTGATGGAAGAGAAAGGATAATGAAGCAAGGAGGCTGGCAATATTTCTATAAGTATGAGCTTGAAAGGATAAATGCCTTACTGAATTTTGAAGAAAAAGAAGAAAGGACATGGAAGATAGATATTGCCAGGTACTTGAAAATGCATGCTGATTATGAAGAAAACATGAGGAAAGAGAATGAAGAGAAAAACATACAGAGATAGAAAGAAATGGCTGAGATGGAGGAGAGGGCTAAAGAGCTAAGGCAGAAAGGGTTGTGCAGGGTCAAACAAAATCCTTACATTGTGGAGTACAAAAATTCTTATGGAGGCATGAGCAAGATAAGGATGAAGTTTCTGGATTCATATGTGGAAAGTGCTCTTAAAGGTGCAATTGATGATCTAAAAGACTCCCCTCTCATTGAAGAACTGATTGCAAGAGAAGAACTTCAAGAAGCCATCATAGACATGAAAAGAAGAGAAGAGATAAGGAAAAAGAAGATTTATGATGATTTTCAAGAGAAGCAATTGGAAGCTGAAGCTGCTGAGCAACAAAGATAGTCTGTAAGCTTTCAAATTTTTCTATGTAATCAAATTCCTGATCTTAATGTTCATAAATTGTCTTCTCTGTTACTTAATTTCCTTCTATGTAAGTTAGGCTTGTTATCAGACATGAAATTGTGCCTAAGGATCTTACTCACAATTTGGGGGAGATTGTTAGGCTCAAGACATGTCTGAATACCACTATTAACAAGCCTACACTATGTGACTATGTCACACTACATGACCTAGTGATTTCTATCACTGAGATATAGTATAGGTCTCTAAATGTACTTGTCTTGTTCTCATGAACAATAGCTTTATCATGTATGCTCAGATCTATAATGAGCTTAGTAAAGTTTCTTGCATCTAGATTGTATATAGGCCATTGAATAATTGTCCTGGTAGAAGTTCAGTAATGTTCATGCAGCAGGATAGAAATGAATAAGGCCATGAAGAAATAAGTTGCAGAAATTTGTCTAAGGCATTATATAGCAAAGTCAGAAGAAAGCTATGTCGTGAAGTCACCAATATCTATGTCGTGAAGTGCTACATCGCATAGTCCATTTTGGTCTATGTCGAGAAGTCCTCAAGACACATGTCGTGAAGTGTTGAAGTCAGCAAAGTCAAAGAAGCCTAGATCGTGAAGTCCTCAGAAGCCTTATGTCGCATAGTCATCAAAATGACCTATGTCGCATAGTCATCAAATGACCTATGTCGCATAGTCATCAAATGACCTATGTCGCATAGTCGTCAAATGACCTATGTCGCATAGTCATCAAATGACCTATGTCGTATAGTCGTCAAATGACTTATGTCGCATAGTCATCAAATGACTTATGTCGCATAGTCATCAAATGACCTATGTCGCAAAGTCTTCAAAGGCTATATCGCGTAGTCCTCACAAGGGAGATCGCGAAGTCAGGAATGAAGTGGAGTTCACGATATCAACACTTAGCCGTTTATAACAAGACAATTCAAGGTACATAATCAAGAATCAAAAGAGACAAATACTGAAGCATTTGTTCTGGCAAGGTGGTCCAAAGAACAGATGGCAAATCTACAGCTAAACTTGGAGAGAAAGATAAGAGACAAGCAGCTACAGAAACGGGAAAGACTCCGAAAAGCAGGTGGTCCTTCCTGACACAGTTAACGTCTTATGGCAGGACAAGTTGGACTTTCAGCAAGGGGTAACTGTGTAAAAATAGGTGTGTGCACTAGTTTGTATAGGGCTTATATATATCATGCATATCCTATTGTAAGCTGGAAGATAGATAGTTATTTGCTAAGCTCTTTTCTCTGTAAGCAAGCAAGTACAAACTGTTCTTGTTTAGAAGCCAGAAATTCGATTGTGAATTTCTTGGAAAGCTGTAGTATTTAATTTGCTTATACAAAGTAGATTAAAGTGATTGTGCGTGTTGTTTACTTTCTGCATATTACATAGCATAATCATATACAGTTTACATTTAGTTTCAAGAAAGGAAAAATCCATCAAACTATCCACTCACCCCCCCCCCCCTCTGTCTAGTTTCTAGGTGATATTCATTCCTAACATATGCTGTTGTGCACTTCTGTTCTGGAAATGTAATATACATTTCTATTTGTTGCCTTTATATCCCAAGAATACATATTGCTTACAGTGTGAATTTTATTCCAGGCCGTCTTCAAGCAGTTTGGAGCTGGTGGTTATGGAGGTTCCGATTTTGCTACTGCTGGAGCAGAATTTCAGCAGCACCAGAAACTTAAAAAGCTATACATATCCACACGTGCTGCTAGGGTTTCTTTTTCCTCAAGGTCAATTTCTGGTTTTGTACTCAAAATTCTAGATAAAGATGTAAAAGCTTCTTCCAACATCGTTCCTAATTGCATGTGTTTCAAATGTTAACTGTATCAAGTTGTAGTAGTTGTCCCAATGTAATCATATAGATGGGGGGGCATCCTCTGATTTTAAAGTTAGTTTTAAATGCTATAAATTTTGAATGGCATTGTACCTGTATGATGATGAGATTTTGTATAGAATCCTTCTTGTTTTGCCATAATTGTTTTTTATAGTTTATACTCATTGTTTACAAAGTTTGCATTGTTCTTGCCCTGATGTTGTGACTTGTAAACTTGTATCTTGTATCATTGTCCCTAACTGACAATATAAGTGGTAAAAATGGTCATGAATTACTGTGCGTTCAATTGTTTTCTGGATTTTAAGACCTTTTCTAAAAAATATACATATAGCCTACTACTGTGGTTTAATCTTGATTTTTCCTGTTTAGGTGACTTTTAAACCAATAGTGGCATTTGTTACTATGCTCATGAGTCATGGCCCGGTTTAATCTTGGTTTTTTTTCCTGTTTATTTCCTTGACACCAGTGTTATTGTTCTCCAAAAGCTCATGGCAAAGAGTACAAACAAGATGAAGGCGGAACAGATGCCTTGACAATGACATGGGACAATGCCTTGAAAAAGGGAACACAAGAATATTAGCACCTCGCTTACAACATACTAACTTGCAATTGCCACTCATTTGTGGCCAACAATCTAAACAGGTTGAAGTTTCGGAATGGTGGATAAAAAGTGGTGAACCTGGCAGCCAAGATCTTCCTTAAAGGACAATGGGTAAGCAAAGCGGCCATGGCCCGATCTGATGGTCTTCAGGTAATCATATATGTTGGTAAGGCCTGAACATGCTAATTGCCAAAGAATTTTGCAGTTTTGTTAACTAAGTTAAAAACATAATTAACTTATTTTCTTCCAAGATTAGACATTTCATTTATTTTTTGATTCTTTAAAATCCAGCTTTCTTAATTCTCCCAGATCATATCAATTAGACTTTGTAAACCTGTAACCATCCTTAATTTAAACACTTAAGCACATGGTCAGTTCAATACGTATTCTTTAAAAATATTATATTTGACAACATTCATAAGTATTATATTTGACAACATTCATTTGGACCCTTGCTATGTTGGTAACTGAGCCAACAACTTTGCAGCCTTCTCACTTCTGATTCATTTCTATTTCTTTCTAGGGAAGAAAAACGTTTGGTGCCTTTATCCTAACAAGGATGCTGTTGCGAATTCTGTTCAGGATATTTTTAGTCGAGATACTTCAACAGATCCAGAAATTTCTACAATGATGGTATGGCATAGACTCACTTTTATCTGTTGTCTCATTTGACAAACTCTTTTTTTTTATAAATAAAATTTCTTAATTCTCAGTGAGAAATTGTTTACATATACTTGCTTGAAATGAACGGTCATAAAACCTTCATTTTGCGTATACTTCCGTCAAATGAATGCTCGTAAAGCACTGAACGCCACACCCATTTTTCTCTCTATATGTGTGTATTGCTTATCAGAAATCTGTTTCATAAATGATGAGCAACTTTTTCTCAAGTCAATATCAAAATACTAGGAAGGAATGGACCTAATTAGTATTTTCCACTTCTCACTCATTACTTTTCTTATGAGCTTTTTTCATGACGCCTTAACTGGTATATATCTGTGTTGATGTTTGGTGTGACTAATCATTTCATCGTAGGTAATAACTTGATGTTGAATGTACTTGGACATGCAACTCATAACGAAATCGTGTTTAGCATTCACTGCTACTTAAGCATGCATACATTCAACATGAAGAATGGATGAGAAATTGGTGGGACTAACTACGATTCTGTTACTTTAATTGCAGGGAAGTGCCAAGAGATTAGTAAAAACTGATGCATGAAGCAGCAAAGAAGAGGGAGATGAGATATTCAGATTTGAAAAAGATTGACCGTGGAGTAGGCCGCCATTTCCATGATGACATCACAGTTATTGTTCTGTTTCTGGACTCCAATCTTGTGAGCAAAGCTAGCACAGCAAAGGGTCAGAACTTGTCTATTAAAGGGAGTGGAATAAGTCTTCCTTCAATAATTCTTGCCCCTTCAGCATGATGCCAGTGAAAGTTGGGGAACCTGATGTAGAAAATGGCTAATTATCGTATGTTGTACTATTTCTTGTGAATACGAGGTAGCTTCTTTAAAGACGAGAACATTTGTTGTCAATCCTTTTAAATGTTGTTAGGCCGAATACAGTATAATCAAATATATATGAGAATAACAATAATCAAGAACACTGTTTATGAATCAATAAACTGTAATTGTATTAACAGCTTCTCTCTTTATGATGTTAATGAATCACAAAAAGCTTCTAGGTTACAAGAATAATAATTCTATGTTCGCGTCCCTTCTAGGGATAGCCTATCTGTGTTTATATATTACACAGCTACATACAATCCATCTCTAATTGATATTCCTATAAGTTAGCTATACAATTCATATCAATTAAGGATTGCTTCTTATCTTCTATTCCGTTTCCTTAGCTGTATCAATATATTCTGCTTCTTTCCATCTTCAGAATATATTGCTTCTAGAATATTCAATTCAGCACCGACAGCTAATTCAACTATCACCACGTCAGACTTTAACAAACTCTGACTGGCTTCAATGTAAACTCTGATTAACACCTGGTACTTAAACACTGATGAGCAAACGTCAGCAATTATATTTAACAATCTACCCCAACTTGTTCATACTAAAATGTACAAGTTAAAAAGATAATTGATGATGTCAAAACATATAACAAATGCAGTGTTTAAAATATAACAGAGTTTAACTTTAACTTAGAACAGAAAACTTTAAAAACTTACAGTCAGACTTTATTTGATCTCTTGAATATCAGGCACTGTCCTGAGATAGTCTGTAAGTAATCTTCTCTCAGCTCTTTCCAGTTCAGCAATCATAATCTCCTTCAGTTCTTTATACTCTGGATCTCCTTCACCAGTTTGATATATGGCAGCCCTCAGAGAATAAATACTGTTTTTCCTCATTTCATTTCCGAGTCTTATATAATATGATTTGTCTGGCTCCAAATTGAATTCCAATACTTTGATACCCAGTGTTGTCTTGAACTTGGCACTATTTCTTTTCATCTCAACAATCTTTCCATAAGCATCTCTGTACTTAGGAATGTATGCACTAGAAACACCACCTCCAAGAAGCACTTTAGATTTCATCATTCTGTCTTTTATGACAAGAGCAGCATCATGAGTACTTTTGTTTTTGATTTTGAGAAGGTATAAAACATACTCAAGCTCTTCCCATAGCTTCAATTGAATATCAGCTTCTCCTATTCTGTATACTCTTCCATCAGACATGAAGTATAACAAAACCTCTTTCTTCAAACCCCTGTGATAGACCATCTGAACAGATTCCAGTTTATCAAGGCTCTCTTGAGATACCCCAATACCAGCTTCTGCCAGTGAGGTTTGATCTAAAGATCTGTTGTTTATTCTCTTCTCCCTATGTGAACCTAAACCAGACTTATCAAAAGATTCTTTTCCAAGTACAGTCCTGGTTTGAGAAAAGTCCACAGGTTGAAGTGTCAGAGTTTCAGAAAGTGCAGGTCTTAAGAAACCTTTGAGTTGAGGAGCTAGCTGAGTTTGTACAACTTGAGCTTTGTCAGAGGTTGTCACAACTTTAGTAGAAACATCAACATGAGCAGCGTCAGAGGTTGATTTACTTATCCTTGATTCAACTTGAGCAATGTCAGAGGTTGAATAATTCTTCTTAGGTAACTGTCCTTCTTCTACCAGTATACCTTTTCCTTTATCAGTATTTGTAATTACAGGCCTCCTGGTGTATTGTATACTCTGTTGAGTATTTTCCTTGATAGAAATTCCAATTTCTTTCTTTCTAGGAGCCTTTACTGATTTCTTCTTATAATTTCCAGAAGCAACTTTCTTCTTATGTTCTTCTGCTAGCATTTGTTCTTCCGCTTGAATATCTTCAACAGTTGCATCTTGACCATGCTCAGCTAGAAACAACTGAGTTGCAACTTCTTCATCAGTAATTGGAGATTGAGAAGAAAGAAGTACACTTCTTACTTTTGAAGAAGACTGCCCTCCAGTGTTTATTCCTTTTCCAGCATTAGTCTTAGCATCAGAGTTTGACCTCCTCCCTTGCTCTTGAACATTCTTTTTCCTTTGTTCTTTATCTTTTGCACCACCAACAGTGGTATCATCCTTCCGAGTCAGAGTTTGAGAGCTCTTGCATTTGTCTTTAGATACTCTCTCCCCCTTTTTGACATCATCAGAAATCAATACTGATGTGAGCAGTTCCAAGGAATTTGCAATTGCATCCAGCTTATTTGACATTTCAGCTTGATTCTCTTCAACTTTTGACAATCTGGAGTGAAAAACCTTCTGTTCTTTACACAAAGATATATATCGAAATTTATCCTTTTGCAGTGTAAGTTCCCTTGCAGCTATGTCATTCCTTAGACCATCAATAACCTTGTCAATACCATCAAAACGATTATTCAAAGATTTGACTTGGACTATTGTAGCTTTGAGATGAGTTAGAAGTTCAGGATTTTGAATCTCCTTTGAAGACTTGGTCACAAAATCAGCAGCTCTTTCATCAGAAAAGATAGTTTCTCTGCTTGACCAATTTGAGAAATACATATCCTGAAAGTGAGCGTCTGTAGCATGTTGAGCAGCAACTCTTTGAGATGTATCAACAGAGTTTGCAGAAAAATCAGCATTAGAAGAATCAGGAACATCTTCTTCAGCATCATCTTGTGCTCCCTCATGATGATCAGAGTTTGCAATATTCTCTGCAGTGACTTCAGTGTTTAACTGTGCAGCTTCATCATTAACTTTTTCTGCTATAGCTTCATCTTTCTCAGCATTTAGCTGTGCAGCAACAAGATTCTCAGAGGTTACAAAAACCTCTGCTTCTTTAGGAACAGCCTCTGCAACAATATCATCTGTATGTACAGTAGTGTCAAGAACTACTTGAACAGCTTCAAGAACCTGATCAACCTCCTCACCCTCTTCTGGATTTGAATTATTGACAGAAAGAATTTCTGTATGAGTGGCAAGAGACTCATTTAGGATCTGGGTGGGTTGATCAGCTGCCACATCCTCAGTATCACAAATACTGATACTAGGATGTGCTTCAAATTCTTCTTCAACAGTCATCTCCAATATTGGTTCAAGAAAATCATCATGAAAAGTAGCATCAGTGTTTGCTCTGGCTTCTTCATGCACAGTAGCATTTGCAGAATGAGTTTCAATCACAACCTCAGGAGCTTCAACATTTACAAAAATCCTGTCCTCATCATCAGCATTAACAACAGGCTCCTCAGCAATAAGTTCAGGAGCATCATGCTGGACAGCTTCATCCACATTATCAAAAAGATAATTGGCTACTAATCTTCTCTTCCTCTTATGAAAAGTTTCATTATCAAGATCATCTTCATTATCAGCTTTTGATCGATTTGCTCTCCTCTTCTTATAATGACCCATGGACTCATCATTTGTCTTAGACACACCTACATCAGTAGATGGTCTCACAGACCTTGCAGGTTTAGTACCAATGTGCTTAGTCCTACCACCCCTTGCAAGTATGACAGATGTTGATGGAGGTAGCTCTGTTTGTAAAGGCTCAGGTTGAGGTTCTGGCTGAGAAGGAGCTTGGGTAGGTGGATTAACTTGATCATTTAAAAACTGTTGCACAGAGACAGGTAGCAACAAATCTCCAACAACCCCTTTCTTAACATCTTTATTACTAAGATCAGAGAATATCCTTTTATGTAATTTAAAACAAGAAACATCTTCTTCAATTACTTCTACTCCTTCAACACAGTAAGAAAATAAAATCTGACAGAATCTTGAAAAATAGACTACTCCTCTATTCTCTGTCATTTTCTCTCCTAGATTATTCAAGACAAGTCGTGCAAAATCAAAATGATTATCATATAAAAGAGAATACCCGATTTGCAGACTGTCTGTGGGAATAGCATCCCAGTTTGTGCATTTCTTTCCAAACGTCCTTGTAATACAATCAAAGAAGAAGCTCCACTCCTTCCGTAAGAATGGTCGTTTCAACTGTCCAATCTTGTTCAAGGGTCCAGAATACCCAATCTCTCGCATCATCCTTATCAAATCTTCATCACCCATTCCAATAGTATACGACGAAAACTCAGGAAACCCCATTGCAGCCCGAATGGTTCCAGCAGTAATCACATACTCTGTTTCTTCATATTCAAAGATTATAGATGGGTTCCCAGTTTCACCACCATCATCATACATCCCCGACTCCCAGAACGCCTTGATTTGTAAACCAGAGAGTTTTGCTGGTTCAACTAAAGCACGCCCAATCGCTGACTGAGCAAGAAAATCTTGAATCATATGAAAAGCTTCTGGGGCATTAACAGTATTTAGTGGTGCTGCGTAATTGTTTGGAACAAATTCTAACCCAGAAGAAACAAACGCTGTAGTCGCCATTAGTAAGATTTGAAAGAAATCAAAGAAATTTATGCAAAAGCTTCGTAAGAGTTTTTGAGCAGGGAAGTGTTTGTGAGTATGTGTGTGTGTAAATTGAAGTAAGATGTGAAAGGTTTAGACGTATGTGTGTGTATTGTATAAATATGAAATTCAAAATTAAAAACTGAACAGTTTTTAATCATTAATACACAACTGTCTTACTCCTTTAATTATGTGAGTGGGACACGTGGCACATATGGAATGACTGACAGCAAGTAATTGACAGTTTCCAATGCGCATGCGCAGTAAAAACAGCAATAATTACCGCCTGTTACACTTTTCTAGGAAATTAACCTCTCTCCTCTGTTTAAAACATTCTTGATTAACTGTTCAATCATACTCTTTTTAAATTTCAAAACAAATGTCTTTTTCTCAAAATTATAATATGTCTGAAACCAACAAAATTGATTTTAATCACCAGAGATTAAAATTAAAGTACCTCGGCGTAGAGTACATAATTCATCAGTGTTTACCAATCCTCCTCCTTTAGAAACAAACTCTTTTCACAAACTGTACAGATGTGAGTATTTGTGTGTGAATTAGCAGAGTTTACTGAATATGAATATTTAGACCATCTCAAAGTGCATAAAATCCACGAACTAAAGTAGTAAAAAATGGTTGCCTAAACTCTCATGTATTACAAAAAAAATCTGATTTTTATATCTAAACTCTGTATACTGATATCCTTTCATTTGGATATATCTTTTATTTTTCACCCCCTTTATGATATTTTTTTTTTTATTTAAATAATTTTTGTTTTTTCCAGTAATCAGTGGTTGACACTAGTCACCAAAAATCAAAGATTTTAGCCCTTATTTTATACAATAAGTTCTTGGATCTTCCTAGACACAACATGATCTCAAAGGAATTTGTGCTCTTTTTGGCATCTTTTGATTTGAGGGTGAATTATTTACAATTAATAATCAGAGTTTAGACTTTTCATCAGTTAATGCAATTAATTTATGAGAGAAAATGCAAACAGCTAATACAAACTCAGTGTATAGGATCAATAAACTAAGAGATGCTATAAATATAGAGACAGTATCATGCTGTGTAAAATTTCTGTACATTCTGTAATCAGAATTTATAATACTTAGAAGGATTCATGATTACTTACTGAAAATCATGCTTCATACATTTTTCTTCATCGGTCCATGTGTTTCAGACAAAAATCATAATCAGAGTTTAACATCAGACTTTAACCGACAGAGTATGACTGACAGAGTATGACTAACAGAGTTTACTTATCAGAGTTTAACATGCTGGTGCAAATAACAGTTAACACATGCAAAGAATCATGAGCATAAAATCATGTATAGAGTTTGAATCTAACCAGCATCTCTAGTCAAAACCAGAGATCATTCCAAGTTCATTTACCAGCCTTGTAAAGGTAGCTTCACTCAAAGGTTTGGTGAAGATATCTGCAAGCTGTTGGTCTGTAGATACAAAATGAAGTTCAATATCTCCTTCTTCCACATGTTCCCTGATAAAATGATATCTTATGCTGATGTGCTTGGTCATGGAGTGCTGTACTGGATTACCTGTCATAGCAATAGCACTTTGATTATCACAGTAAATAGGTATTTTTGAGTACCTTAATCCATAGTCCAGCAACTGATTCTTCATCCAAAGAATTTGTGCACAACAGCTACCAGCAGCTATATACTCTGCTTCTGCAGTGGATGTTGAGATTGACTTTTGTTTCTTGCTGTACCAAGAAACTAACCTGTCACCTAAAAATTGACAGCTTCCACTTGTGCTCTTTCTATCTATCTTACAGCCTGCAAAATCTGCATCAGAGTAACCAATTAACTTAAACTCTGATTCTCTAGGATACCACAAACCCAAGGTTATGGTTCCTTTAAGATACTTAAAGATCCTTTTCACAGCTGTTAGATGTGGCTCTCTGGGGTCTGCTTGGAATCTTGCACAAAGACATGTGGCATACATGATGTCTGGTCTGCTTGCAGTAAGATACAACAGAGACCCTATCATGCCTCTATAGTTTGTCATATCGACTGGTGCCCCACTGTCCTTGTCTAGCTTTGTTGCAGTTGCCATGGGAGTTGTGGCAGATGAACTATCAAGCATACCAAATTTCTTCAGAAGATTTCTGGTATATTTTGCCTGATTAATAAAAATCCCATCATCTGTTTGCTTGACCTGTAAGCCTAGAAAATAACTAAGCTCTCCCATCATGCTCATTTGGTACCTGGACTGCATAAGCTTTGCAAACTTCTGACAGAGTTTGTCATTAGTAGATCCAAAAATAATATAATCTACATAAATTTGAACTAAAAGCAAATCATCACCATAATTGAAATAAAACAAGGTTTTATCAATTTTACCTCTAGTGAACCCACTTTCTAAAAGAAATTGAGCCAGAGTTTCATACCATGCTCTTGGTGCCTGCTTTAGTCCATATAAAGCCTTGTCAAGCCTGTAGACATAATCTGGATGTTTGAGATCTACAAACCCTGGTGGTTGTTCAACAAACACCTCTTCTTCAAGCTTCCCATTGAGAAAAGCACTCTTTACATCCATCTGAAAGACTTTGAACTTTTTGTGTGCAGCATAGGCCAGAAAAATCCTTATTGCTTCCAATCTTGCAACTGGAGCAAAGGTTTCATCATAGTCAATTCCTTCTTGCTGTGAATAGCCTTTTGCTACAAGTCTAGCCTTATTCCTTGTAATCACACCATCACTGTCACTCTTGTTTCTGAAAACCCACTTTGTACCTACTACAGATCTGTTCTTTGGTCTAGGTACAAGTGTCCAAACTTCATTCCTCTCAAATTCATTCAACTCTTCTTGCATAGTTGTTATCCAGTTAGCATCTTGAAGAGCTTCTTCCACTTTCTTTGGTTCTGTTTGAGACAAGAAAGCATGATACAAGCATTCATTTGTAGTAGCACTTCTAGTTCTTACACTAGCATCAGGATCTCCAATTATAAGATCAGGTGTATGTGCCTGTGTCCACTTTCTTGCTGTTGGTAAGTGGCTTCTTGTATCAATATTGGATCCTCCCTCTTGATCCATGCTCTCCTGATTCATGTGTTGACTTTCTGCAGCTTCTGAGGCTCCCCCTGAATTGGACTGCTCAGAGTTTGAGCTTTCAGAGTTTGAATCAGCTTCCTCAACAGACTCACTTTGAGTGTTTGAGTCACCATGTTGAGCTGCCTCACGCTCCCCCTCAACTGGTTCTCTGTTTTGAGAATTTTCAGTTTCTCTATTATTTACCAGTAAAGGTTCAGAGTATGCTTCGTCAGAGTTTATCAGAACCGCTTCATCAGAGTTTGTCGGTACTGCTTCATCAGAGTTTACATCATCAGAGAATAAATCTTCATTTTCAAAGCGCAGTTGATCATATTCATCTAAGTCATCAAGTCCAGTTATTTTCTTGTCATCAAATGACACATGTATAGATTCCATGATCACCTTTGTTCTCAGATTGTATACTCTGAATGCTTTTGTTGACAATGGATAGCCAACAAAAATTCCTTCATCAGCTTTTAACTCAAATTTGGTCAACTGTTCAGGATGAGTCTTCAGAATAAAACACTTACATCCAAATATATGAAAGTATTTCAAATTTGGCTTCTTGTTCTTCACCATCTCATATGGTGTCTTTCCATGCTTGTTGATCAATGTTGCATTCTGAGTAAAACAAGCAGTTTGAACAGCTTCTGCCCAGAAATAGGTTGGTAACTTTGCTTCATCAAGCATTGTTCTGGCAGCTTCAATTAGAGTTCTGTTCTTTCTTTCAACTACACCATTTTGCTGTGGAGTCCCTGGTGCAGAAAACTCTTGCTTCACTCCTCTTTCCTTGCAGAAAGCTTCGATTACTGAGTTTCTGAATTCAGTTCCATTATCACTTCTTATTATCTTTACTTTGTACTGTGATCCTTTATCCAGTTGATTTACATGATCCATCAGAGTCTGAAAAGTTTCATCCTTCTTTGCCAAGAAATAAACCCAAGTGTATCTTGTATACTCATCAACAATTACTAGAGTATATTTCTTTCTGCCCATAGACATTACATTTACTGGACCAAAGAGATCAAAATGTAGAAGATGATATGGCTCCACAATTGAAGATTCAGACTTGCTCTTGAAAGATGACTTCCTTAGCTTGGCCTTTTGACAAGAATCACACAGACCATCTAAGCTGAGTATTGACTTGGGAAGTCCCCTTACAAGATCTTTTCTTATCAGCTCATTGATGTTGTTCAAATTTAGATGAGAGAGCTTCTTATGCCATTTCCAACTCTCTTCATTTGACATTCTTGCTGTCAGACACACAGTTTTTCCATCAGAGTTTGTTACCAAACTTGCTTCATAGATGTTGTTGCGCCTGTGTCCAACTAGAACAACTTTTCCAGTAGATTTACTGATCACTTCACAGTGTTCAGTATGAAAATCTACATGATATCCTCTGTCACAGATTTAACTTACAGATAGCAGATCATGCTTGAGTCCTGAGACAAGAGCTACGTTTGATATGATGACACTTCCAAGATTTATATTGCCATATCCCAGAGTACGTCCTATGTTGCCATCTCCATAGGATACTTTTGGGCCACCCTTTTCCTTAAAGTCTGATAGCAGGGCTTTGTTTCCAGTCATATGTCCTGAGCATCCACTGTCCAAGATAAGTGTACTCTCTTTAATGCCCTGCAATTACAAACAATCACTGATTGTTAGTTTTAAGGATCCAGACTTGCTTGGATCCTTTGTCTTTCTTAACATTGTTAGCTTTTGCAGCGGAATCACCATCAACAGAGTTTAAACTAACATTGTCAGACTTTACACTTGCAGAGTTTGCTCTAACCCATTTCAAGTTGGGTTTTAGCTCATAATAGTTATGATAAATAGCATGATAACTCTTGCAAGTATAGATGGAATGCCAAGTGCTCCCACAGTGTGTACATAAAGTCTGTGGCCTAACCCTAACATAATCATTCTTTACCCCAGACTTGGAGGGTAAAGAATTAATATCTTTGTTCTTCCTGCAAAAACTGGCAAGATGGTTAGCACTACCACAGTTATAACATGTTTTTCTTGGAGCAACTGAAGTAGGCAGATGATTATTCCTTTTATTTATGCCTACTTTTCCATTCCTATTCTGCTTGGACCCTTTTGGTTTCATGGCAGATTTTACCTCTTTGAGCTTATGATTGAACTGTTTTCCTGTCATTAAACCAACATTAACCTGTTTTTCACAGATTTTTACTGGTTTTCTAACAGCTTCTTGCTCAATAGGCTTCTCTGTTGTAGATTCAATATCCACTTGTTCAACACAAGCTTCAACTGGCTCCATAACAGCTTCTTTTACAACTACAGACTTTAGCTTACTGGATTCATGAACAAATTTCACAGGTTTAAGTTGTGGTTTTACTTTAACTTTATCTTTAAACCTAAGTTCATCTTTCTCACAGTAACCTAAACCTACAGTATCTGTTTGAAAAACCTGATGTGTGTCTTTTCCAGAATTAGTCCAGGTTTTAATCACTTTCCTCTCTTTTTCTAACTCAGACTCTATTTGCCTATATCTTTTAAGCAATTCCTGTTCAACATAAACAGCATCATCTCTCTCCTTTTGAACTTGTTGCATGTTAACAAGCTTCTCTTCAAGAAATTTATTTCTTTCTTTGAGACTTAGATTCTCAGATTTTATTCTCTCATTCTCTAAAGTCTGATCCCTATAACTAACATGTATGCTTTTAAGATAAATTCTTAATTCAGATATATCATCAATATCATAAGCATAAGTTGCTAGGGGTACCTTGTTTTCAGATGAGTCAGCTTCATCTCTACCAATTGCCATGAGAGCATAATTGACTCCCTCATCTGAGTCTGAAGTGTCTACCCAGTCTTTGCCTTTTGAGATGAGTGCTTTTTCAGTTTTTCCTTTCTTGCACTCTGGAGCATAGTGACCCATCTCTTTGCACTTGTAGCACTGGATCTCAGATTTGTCTTTCTTTCCAGACTTGGTATCCCTCCCATCAGACTTTCTGAAATTCTTTCTTTCAGAATTTGAATCTTTCCTAGAGAATCTTTTTCCTTTCTTGAAATTCTTGAATCCCATCTTTTTGAAGGTCTTCACCATTAAAGCAGCCATTCTCATCATCTCTTCTTCATCATCCTCAGAGTCAGAAGCTTCATCATCAGTGTTTGAGCCATCATCGGAGTTTGATGACTCACTGTCAGATTTAAGGACTAAAGCCTTTCCTATGATTTTCTTTCTTGATGATTCCTTCTTGACAGGCTTTTCTTCAACTTTAAGAGCAACAGATTTTGTCTTCTTTCCAGATCTTTTGTTTCTTTGTTCTATCTCCAGTTCATGAGTTTTGAGCAACCCATAGATTTCATCAAGATCTGTTTCTGCAAGATCATAATTGTCTCTGATTGTTGTCGCCTTCAAATCCCATCTTTCAGGTAGGGATAACAGAAACTTGAGATTTGATTCTTCAAGATCATATTCTTTATCAACTAGAGATAAATCATTCAGCAGTTTACAGAATCTGTCATATGTCTCAGTCAAGGTTTCATTGGCTCTTGAATCAAAGTGCTCATACTCCTGAGTGAGTATAGTTTTCCTGTTCTTCTTTATAGCACTGGTTCCTTGACACCTGACTTCTAAAGCATCCCATATCTCTTTGGCAGTTTTACAGCCAATTACTCTGTTAGACATAACATTGTCTAAAGCACTGTGGAGTAGATGTCTAACTTTTGCATCCTTTGCAATTGATGAGATGTCCTCAGGAGTCATATCTTTCTTTTCCTTTGGAACAGTCTTTTGTTCTTGACCATCAACAACAGGAGACAATTTAGTCGGCATATGAGGACCATCATTGATTCTATCAAGGTATTCTGGATCTGTGGCTTCTAAAAACATGGTCATCTTTACCTTCCATATTGGATATTCCACAGGTCTGAGAATTGGAACCCTGATTGCCTCATATCGACTTACAGAAGCTGATTGAACCTTTTGAGCATTGGAACCTACCTGGTTGTTATCAGTCATGATTATACTTGTGTTTAGATCGATAAACTGTATATATTAAACAGCCTTAGCTCTGATACAAATTGTTAGGCCGAATACAGTATAATCAAATATATATGAGAATAACAATAATCAAGAACACTGTTTATGAATCAATAAACTGTAATTGTATTAACAGCTTCTCTCTTTATGATGTTAATGAATCACAAAAAGCTTCTAGGTTACAAGAATAATAATTCTATGTTCGCGTCCCTTCTAGGGATAGCCTATCTGTGTTTATATATTACACAGCTACATACAATCCATCTCTAATTGATATTCCTATAAGTTAGCTATACAATTCATATCAATTAAGGATTGCTTCTTATCTTCTATTCCGTTTCCTTAGCTGTATCAATATATTCTGCTTCTTTCCATCTTCAGAATATATTGCTTCTAGAATATTCAATTCAGCACCGACAGCTAATTCAACTATCACCACGTCAGACTTTAACAAACTCTGACTGGCTTCAATGTAAACTCTGATTAACACCTGGTACTTAAACACTGATGAGCAAACGTCAGCAATTATATTTAACAAATGTACTTGTTGAGATCTATGGGTGATAGCATAGGAACAACTTAACTTTGTATATACTTAATTTTTTAATTAAGTAGAACATACTGTCACAGCCAAAGTATGTTCTTGTAATCAGTATGCAATGTTAGTTTAATTATGAAATTTGGAAGAAGTTCACTTTCTGTGTTCAAGCCTCAAAGAACGCATATTAGATGACATCATGAATAAAGGTTACTGTCATAAGCATTGACAGTAAGATTACAAGAAGACAGAATGTTGCAAGTCAAGACAACATATTCACTCTGACAGCAACATTGGCGGAAGACTACGAGACAACAACTTTAGCCCTCGACAGCAAGTTTGGAAACCTCGACAGCACACTATGCGGGGAACTCTTACTGTCACCAAAAGCACATTCCTGTGACAGCAAGCTCTGCGGCAAAAGTAACTGTCTCGAGAAAGATCCTTGTTCTAAGTATCTTTCTCAGTCAAACCCCGTGACAGTTTCAGTGTTCAAGAAACAGGCGTGTTGGAGTATCCCTAAGCTGCACCAAGTCTGCAAGACTACGACAGAAGCTTCAAGCACTGCAAACAAAAGCGAATCAATTCAAGAGCAAGGTCAAGTCTCTATTTGCTGAATTGTTTTAGCTAGAAATAGAATGAATCTAGGTTGCTTTATTTGTAATGTATATCTGACATTGTTAGCAATTTAGGAAAGTCACATGGGTAGACACTTTGTAAGAAGCTGCCACTTGATAATGACAGCAGCTTCACAGACCCGTGTTGATAGTGATAGGATTAGTTTTATACTTAGACTATCAATTCATTCTAGGTATGTAACGAAGACAAGCAAGTGTCTTGAAGAAAAACCGAAGCTCAAGAATTCTCTCTTGAGGTTGTAGCAACACTTTGCAAAATAAATAAAACATTTATTTTGTGAATCCTGTCTTCTCGATTATACTGTTTGTGAATGCATACATATTATTGATAACATTAAATCTTAGTTTTGGTTGTTGAAACTGAGATTGAATTTTATCAGTATTGCATTCATCCCCCCCCCCTTCTGCAATACACGAGGACCAACAACTGGTATCAAAGCAATCAGATTAACATACATATCTGTGATCACGACGACAATGCAGAAATCAAACAGTATCAAGATCCCAGCTTTTGATAAAGAGAACTACAGCATTTGGAAAAGAAAGATCTTGTTGTTTATCAAAGCTGCGAATCCACAATACCTAGGTATTCTCGAGAATGGTCCTTTCATTCCAAGAAAGGAAATTGAAGCCACAACAGTAAATGGTGAAGTCATTCCTGCACATTGGGTTCCCAAAGATCCCTCCGAATTTTTGGAACCTGAGAAGGAGAAAATAGTGCTAGATGATCACTTGCAACTCATCTTGCTCGATTCTCTCACGTTGGATAAAGCCATGTGTGGAAGTGTGATAAGATGCACATCTGCCAAGGAGATGTGGATCAGGTTTGCTTTACTATGTGAAGGAAGTGAAGAAGTTAAGGGCAATCAAATGCAAATACTGACATCACAATATGAGGCATTCATGGCCAAGCCTGGTGAAGACTTAACTTCCATGTTTGAAAGGTTCAGTAAGCTCTTAACTGAACTACAGATACATGGCAAGTACTATGACAGAAAAGAATTAAATGTCAAGTTCTTGCTTACACTGCCTGATCACCTTGAACACAAGACAACAGCCATACGAGAAGGAAAAGATCTCAACAATATAACCTTTGAGACACTTTATGGTATTCTGAAATCTTATGAACTTGAACTCTTTCAAAAGAGAGCCATACAAAGTGGAACAAGGAACAAGATGGCTAATATGTCAAGTGCCCTAGTAGCACAAGTGCTAAGGATCACACAACCAAGTGAAGTACTACAAATCACACAACCAACCCCTGCACAATCCTTGAAGATAGAAGAGGTTGTTGAAGATGATGAAAAAGTAGTACTACAACTCAAGGATGTGGAAGATGAAGACTTCTACACAATGGAGGAACTGGAAAGCATGGACAATCCTACTATGGCCTACATGGCTAAAAAGTTCAAGAACTTTAGGTTCAAGAAGGATAGGTCATTCAGGCCCCAAGGCCAAGCATCCAAGTTCACCAAGGGAAGCTCATCAAAGGCTGCTGTGGGAAGCTCATTCAAAGGAGGATACAAGACTGGATTTGTGGATAGATCTAAATTCAAGTGTTACAACTGTGGTGAACCTGGTCATTTTGCTACTGAATGCAAAAGACCCAAACAGGTTCAGAGATTTGAGAAAGGAACTGGTGGATACTCTAAGAAGAATCAAGGTAGAGCCTATGTGGCTGAAGGAAAGTGTTGGGATGAGTCTGATGATGAAGATGAAGAAGAATATGTCAACCTAGCTCTCATGGCTAGCACTGATGAAGTAACATCAACATCTTCAAGTCAGGTACCCTCACTTGTCTTACTTGATATGTCCATTGATGAGTATAAGAAAACCATTAAAGACTTAAGTGCTGAAATGTTCAATGTCTATACTAGCTTATCTCCTGCTAATGAGGAAATCACTAGGCTGAGTAAGCTAAATGAAACACTTAAGTCTGAAAATGAATCTCTTGTTCTCAAAACCAGTTCACTAGACTCTTTAGCTCAGGAGAATGCAAAATTTAAAAATGAATTGAAATGTGCTAAAGAAGTTGAGGAATTCCTGAGAAATGAGATTGCTGAAAATGAATTCAAGATTAAGGCTTATAAAAACTCATCTAAGATAGTTCAGGATTACAATTATCAGCATACAGAAAATCAAACTGTTGGCATAGGTTTTTCATATGGTAGGAGACCTGGAAAGGAAACTGTGATTCAAGATTGTTCTAGAGATGCTGCTGTCAAACCCACCATTCTCAAGAAGGTTAAAACTCCTATTTTCAAAGCTGCAGAAATTGAGTTTGATGAAGAAGCCATGCTCATCAAACAAGAAATTCTTGATGAGGATGAAGGTGTTGACATCACATTCAAGGATGGAAATGATACTGTCACGATACCCAAGACAGTAAACTTACCAAGCAATCAGACAGCAAGTTCAAAAGATGCTGTCACAGTTGGCAAGACAGTATCTTCCAAAGATGCTGTCAAGAATGGTTCCAAGACAGTAGCTTCCAAACCTTCTGTCAAGACAGTTGGAATAAAAGGTACTGTCAAGGAAAGTTCGACAGCAACTTCTGAACACACTGTCAATCCAGTAACTCCCAAGTCTAAGAATAGGAATGGTAAGGTAGGTGTCAATAAAGGAAATGGATACACTAATGTTGGAGGTGCTTCTAGGAAACTATGCAATAACTGTGGATCTTCACATCATTGAACACATGTTTGTATTAAGCCAATTGAGGATAAGATCAATGCTACTGAACTCAATGGTAATTTACACAGAACCCCCCTTATGCATAGAACTATGAGTGTCTGTAATAACATTGAATGTATGCCATGCAAGATCACTGCCATGAGTACATGCTTTAACTTACCTATTCTCACTACTGAAAAATGTTCATACATGCACACTGTTGAGACTTCTGAGCCTGCTGGAAACAGCAAGAAGGCCTCATCCACTAAGAAAAGGATCAAGTCCAATTCTAACCCTAAGTGGGTGAAAAGAGAAGTCAAACAGGAGATCATTGATGATGCTTGTGATTTTATGATTGGAAGAAACTCAGGAGACACTAAAACTGCAGGACCCAACAAGGATTGGGTACCATATGCATCTTAAACACAATCTGTTTTGCAGGGCAAGAAGAAAGATCAAGTCATGTGGATCATTGACAGTGGTTGCTCAAGACACATGACAGGTGATAAAGCCCTGCTATCACACTATGTAGAGAAAGCTGGCCCAATCATAACCTTTGGAGACAACAGCAAGGGTTACCCAGTGGGATATGGCTGTCTGGAAATTGGAAATGTTGTCATTGAAGATATTGCTCTTGTGGATGGATTGAAGCACAATCTACTCAGTGTCAGCCAATTCAGTGACATGGGATTCAAGGTTGATTTTGATATGATGCTGTGTAACATCTATCACAAGAAGGATAGTAGCCTCTCTCTAAAAGGGGTTAGAAAAAGGAAGCTTGTTTGTTGCTGACTTAAACTCAACAAAGAAGGATAAAGTTTACTGTTTCTACAGTAAAGCAACTGTTGGTGACAGTATGCTTTGGCATAGGAAGCTTTCACATCTCAACTTCAAAACAATGAATATTTTGATGAAGAAGGAGTTAGTGAGAGGTTTGCCCCAACAGGAATTCTGTCAAGAAGGACTGTGTGAAGACTGTTAGATGGGCAAACTAAGGAGAGCTGTGCACAAGTCCAAGCAGATGAACACCAATATAGAAGCACTCAAGTTGATTCATATGGATCTTTTTGGACCAGTCAATGTACCATCTATGACCAAAAAGAGATATGCCTTAGTAATGGTGGATGATTACTCAAGGTACACTTGGGTGAAGTTTCTCGAATCCAAAGATGAAGCTGCTCAAGTGATTATTGATCAAGTCAGAGTTCTTGATAGAACTCCAAACTCAAAAGTTCAAATCTTGAGGAGTGACAATGGTACTGAATTCAGAAATGCCACCCTTGGAAATTTCTGTAAAGATGAAGGAATTATACAACAATTCTCTGTTGCAAGGACTCCACAGCAGAATGGAGTTGTAGAAAGAAAGAACAGGACTCTCATTGAAACAGCTAGAACTATGTTGCATGACGCCAAACTGCCAACATATTTCTGGGCTGAAGCTATCAACACAGCTTGTTATACTCAAAACAGAACCATGATTAACAAAACTCATGCAAGTACACCTTACTGTCTGCTAACTGGAAAGAAACCTACTGTCAAATATTTTCATGTGTTTGGGAGAAAATGCTTCATGATGAAGGATAACCATGAGAAGAAAGGAAAATTTGACACTAAGGCATTTGAAGGATTATTCATGGGTTACAGTACAGAAAGGACTGCCTACAGAGTTTATGTTATGGAACACAGGATTATTGAAGAAAGTGTAAATGTCAGATTTGATGAAACCAAGTTTCCAGGACTGCATGAAGAAGGAAAGATGCAGACATTTAGATTTGAGAATCAAGGATACTTGGAAGCTGAGGAAATTGTTGATGAAGAACCTAGCTTCACTCAAATTGTTGAAGTTGATAAAGATACTGTCAATACCACTCCTGTCAACCAAACTCCAGCTCAGTCACAGACCATAACCTCAAACATTAACAACAGTGGTGACTCTGGAGACAATGAAGAACATGGTGAAGACAATGGGATTGGTGAGCATTCAACTCAACAAACTGAAGCAACTGTTCCTGTAGAATCAAGTAGCTTGCCCAGAATCACCAAGTGGAACAAGGATCACACAAATGACCTTATCATTGGTGACCCTACTTCTGGTGTGAGGACAAGGAACAAAGTCTCTGTTGACAGAATGTTTTCATGCTTCCTGTCTCAAATGGAACCCAAGACAACTGATGAAGCATTGTTGGATTCTGACTGGGTGATAGCCATGCAAGAAGAGCTAAATCAGTTTGAAAGGAACAATGTATGGAAGCTGGTTCCAAGACCTAAGGGAAAGTCAGTCATTGAGACCAAATGGGTTTTCAGAAACAAGCTTGATGAAAATGGATCAGTGACAAGAAACAAAGCAAGGCTAGTGGCTAAAGGTTACTGTCAACAGGAAGGAATAGATTATGATGAGACATTTTCACCTGTTGCAAGACTTGAAACTATAAGAATCTTTCTAGCCTATGCTGCACACTGCAACTTCAAAGTATTTCAGATGGATGTCAAAAGTGCCTTTCTAAATGGAGAATTGGAAGAAGAAGTGTATGTTGAACAGCCACCAGGGTTTGAGGATGCTGAAATGTATGATTTTGTATACAAACTCTTCAAAGCTTTGTATGGACTAAAGCAAGCACCCAGGGCTTGGTATGACACACTTTCCACTTTTCTTTTAGAAAATCAGTTTACTAGAGGAGTTGTGGACAAGACACTTTTCTACAAACACCATGGAAAGGACATCATTCTAGTACAAATCTATGTGGATGACATCATTTTCGGTTCTACAAATGAGAAGCTGTGTGAGAAGTTTTCCTCTCTCATGAGTAACAAATATGAGATGAGTATGATGGGAGAATTGTCATTCTTTCTGGGATTACAAATTCTTCAACAACCTGATGGAATCTTTATATGTCAAGCTAAATACATCAAGGAACTTCTTAGAAAGTTCAACTTGGAAGATTCATCACCTGCAAAGACACCAATGTCCACGTCAACTAGTCTGGATCTTGATTCTAAAGGAAAGAAAGTTGACTCAAGCACCTATAGAGGCATGGTAGGATCTCTCCTATATCTAACTGCTATCAGACCTGACATCATGTTTGCTACATGTCTCTGTGCAAGGTTTCAAAGTGATCCAAAAGAGTCACACTTAGTAGCCATCAAGAGAATCTTTAGATACTTAAAAGGCACTCCTAATCTAGGTCTTTGGTATCCTAAGAATACTGGATTTGATCTGATTGGTTACTCAGACTCAGACTATGCTGGATGCAAGATTGACAGAAAGAGTAGTACTGGTAGCTGTCAATTTCTTGGTGGTAGATTGGTCTCATGGTTCAGCAAGAAGCATCATTCAGTTTCTACCTCAACTGCAGAAGCTGAGTATATTGCTGCAGGCAGTTGTTGTGCTCAAATTCTATGGATGAAGAATCAACTTCTTGATTATGGTCTAGTGTTAAGAGACATTCCTGTCTACTGTGACAACACTAGTGCCATAGCCATTTCAGACAATCCAGTTCAACACTCTAGGACAAAGCACATTGATATAAGACATCACTTTATCAGAGAGCATGTTGAACAAGGAACTGTGAAGCTGATCTATGTCCCAACTGACAAGCAACTTGCTGACATCTTCACTAAGCCATTGGATGAAGCAACCTTCAACAGGTTGGTAAGTGAATTGGGAATGCTGAATCTGGTATGTTGATTTACTCAGTTTTCTATATTTCCAAATTCTCTTTTGAAGCTCATGACAGCAACTTCAAACCTGCTATCAAGAGAAGTTACTGTCTACTTGGTCTATGTCTATTATGTGACAGCATGTGTTGATTTGACTTTTCATGTCAGTATTTTGTGCCAGTCTCATACTTTTAGACCGTGTATGACATTAATGTGGTTACTTGTTAAGTTTGAGAGATAAAAATCTGTTCCATTGGACTTTCACACCGTTTTGCATTAATCTGTAGGATTAAAGGAGGACACGACCATTAATTACTTTTGTGGTAGTTGTATGGGTACTCTAACTGTTGACCATTAGACTTTAATCCTTAGATGGTTTTGCCTATAAATTAACCTTAGGTTTCACCAGTCTGCTCTCAGTTTTAAAGTACATAATGGAAAAAAAAGTAGGAATTGAAGTAGGGCTAAAATGGTGCGATAGTGAACCCGACAGTGAGGAGATTGATGAACTCTTCGAGATGCTATTGGAAGGCATGGATGAGATCGAAGAGGAAAAGAAACAGGAAGAGGAGGCCAAGGCTCAGGAAGAAGAGAAGGAGCTTCAGGCACTTCTTGAAAACGAAGGTCGCTCT
The DNA here is from genome assembly GCA_030848705.1 of Heracleum sosnowskyi. Lineage (NCBI taxonomy): Eukaryota > Viridiplantae > Streptophyta > Magnoliopsida > Apiales > Apiaceae > Heracleum > Heracleum sosnowskyi. The sequence goes on along the minus strand of CM061241.1, from coordinate 64,247,210 downwards.
GAAGAAGAGATTAAGGAAGAGCTTTTAGGACTAGTTGATAAGATCATAGAATAATGTACTCCATGTTCTATTTTTAATGATTTTATCAATAATAATAATAAAAGTTCTTCTTCTTGTGTTTATGATTTGTCTGTGTTAATTTATTAATATCTGTGTTCAAAAGATTAAATTGCTAAATCCATAATTTGTCAATATTAAGTTAAGTGTATGAATAAAGCATTCTAATAAGTTCATGACAGAACCAATTCTCAATCAAAGTTACTGTCGTTAAGAAGAATACTGTCGTGTGTTTCTTGACAGCAACCTTCTTGACAGCAGGGAAAGACTTTCTGTCAAGACTTGTAAAGGATACTGTCATTCATATGCTTAACGGTGACAGCAAGTTTTTGCGCAATAGTTGCTGTCGTGCAAAACCTACTGTCACCACCTCTTATTACTGACAGATTGTTTCTAGCGCACAGGTTACTGTCAACAATAGTGGACCGTTGAAATTGGATATTTATCCCACGTTGGTCAGTGAATAACGGGCAGTAACTGACGTGTTATAAGAGTGGGTTAAGACACGTTCTTTAATTCCACTTTTTGTGCACAACGTTTGAGATACCTCTATTTATTCCCCAGTTACTCAGACATATCACTCTCATAGAACTCAAGGCAATATACTTTTCTTCAAGCAAAAAGCTATTTTCTTACTTTCTTCTTTTCTTGAAATCTCCATGGCATCCAAACAAACTCTCTCTCAAACAAACTTTGTTGGCATCTTTTCCCCAAATGATGCTGGTGAAGGTTTCAAAGGACTTGTGTTTTTCTTGAACAAGTCCTATCTCGGTTCTGCCATCACCTGAACCCCCATTCTCGACTTAGACAGACTTGAGGCGTTTTGGAGAACTGCTGTTGCTCAAACTGAGGGTGAGAACCCGGGTATTCAATTCACAATCTCTGGGCAACAATACACTCTTACAACTGAGGTCATCAACACTGCTCTTGGAATTACACTTGAAGCAGGACACCAATTTGCTGAACTTGCCAATGATGACACTCTGAAGAAGCTCTTCTTGAAGATTGGGTATGCAGGCCCTATTCTCGAAGAGGGGACTACCAAATGGTATCCATCTGGTGAAATGGATAGGAAGCATCTGAGAAAGGAGTGGAGCATGATACTTGATGTGATGGTCAAGGTGTTCTCTACCAAGTCCACAGGCTGGAATGGAATACCTTCCTACATCAAGAAACTGACACATTCTCTTGTCCATGGATACAAGGTGAATGTTGGAGCTCTCCTCATGGCACACCTCAGGGCTGCAATAGGTAAGAAGGTATCAATTTACCCTCGCTTCCTTATGATGTGCATTAATTCATTCTGTGATTTTAATGATGCTGCCCCTCGTTTAGAGGCTTGCTCCGTTTTGAAAAAGAACACACACACACACACTGTTATCTTCACAGAATCTCAATGCACATATTCCACTTTGTTTCACTCAGCACATGGTTGATCAAGTGTCCAACCCTGATTTACCATTACCATCTGGTTATGACTCTTTCACTCTTGAGAATGAAACTGAATTAGACCCAAATTCAGTTAACCCACATTCAACACCATACACTCAGCCTAGGCCCTCTAGACGTTCCAAAGCCCAAAGAGAAGCCTTGCAAGAATCCAGGAAACGGCCTTTAGAAGCTGATGTTGGTGGTAGCTCTGTGAGTCAAGAGGGAGACACTGCACCTAGTGCAGCAAATAAGGAGGCTAGTCAAACAGAACCCCCAGTGGTTCCCCCTGAGCCTAAGAAGAAGAGAGCTAGGAGGACTAAAACCACTGTTAACCAAGCTGCAGTTTCTCAACAAACTGTGGTTACTGAAAGGGACTCAAACACCTCCCTAGATGTGCCTTCTCAACAAGGTGCATCTATTGAAATTGGCCTGTCTCCCAAGGCACCCTGTACAGAGTCTGCACAAACTCATGGTTCACAACCTGAGGAACCTCCACTTGAAGAAACACACAGTGAGGATTTCTCTATTCCTTTTGATGATTCACATGTTTCTCCTGTGAATCAGCCCCCACTTTCTGCTACACTTTCACCTTCTTCCTTCCCTACACATTCTTTTGTTTCTTCTCCACAACCTAGAGAAGGGGACAGTCCCAACCCTTCAGGTTTTGATCATCCATCTCCAATCATGGATGAGCCCCCATCTAGTGGTCCATAAGAACCCATTTCTCAAAGTGAAATGGACACCACTCCTCCAAACACTGAGCCAGGGCAAAGTGGTAGTTTGTCAGAAAATGAAACAGCCAACACTTTGTCTGAACTCCAAGGAGCATCTTACCTTCAGGAAGATGCTGTCACAGCCTCTGTTGCTGTCAAAGACGCTAGCAATGTTGTTGTCCTGGACACAGCTGCTGTCATGGGTGGAGAGAAAGATACTATCACTACAGAACCTACTGTCACTCCACCTCCCAAAGTTACTGTCATGCCAGAACCTGCTGTCCAGACTCCAACTGACAGTACCATTCATGCCAAAGATACTGTCCAGTCCTCTCAGCCTGATTTTGAAGCTGTACTCATTGAGGATGCCTCTAATGATGATCTACCTCTTGCCAAACTCTTAAAGGTACATTCTAAATCTTCTCCTTCCATGCATGTTAGTACTGCTCATACCCATGCATCTAGGTTGAGTGAGGGTGTGCAAAAGAAAAGAGAGATAAAAGAAAAGAGAGGTGAGAATAAAAATGAGAGGCAGCCAAATGTGCTGAAAAAGGAGAGGGACTTGAGCATGTCCAGAGAGACTTTGAGGGAGCCCACACTATTCAGGCATTAGGCCTTGAGAGTCAATCTGTGAGGGGTGATGAGATCACTCAAAAACACCCTGAGAGTGTGAGAACCCCCATAGCCTCCAAGCCCCTTTCTTTTCCTTCCCCTCCAAGAAGGTTAAGGTTTGGTGGCCCCTCTGCCACTTTTGGTAACAGGATTGCAGCTCTGGAAGGACAGTGTGCTACTTTGAACTCCAAGATGGACTCTCTCTCTCAACTGATGGTTGATGGTTTTGCTGCTACTCAGCTCTCTATCCAGTTCCTCACTGACCTAGTAGCTGCCAACTCAACTAAGGGGGAGAAGGTAGCAAGATCAGAATCAATATCTATTCAGGAATCAGGTGGAACTCAGGGGGATCCAGTAGCTGTGAAGACCAAAGGGAGAGCTAAGGGGAAAGCAATATCTAAGGGGGAGCAGGTCAAACCAAGCAGTGGACAACCAAAGGATAAAGCTGAAGAGCTTGTTGAAGTTGACTTGGATGGAGAAAGAGTACTGATGTCTAAGGCAACTCAAGATGCAATGCAAAGAAGACCTGCATCTAGACATCCAATTCTACCTCCTGTGAAAATCAGAGAGCCAACTCCATCATCTCAAGAATCTGCTCTACAAAGAAGATGGAGAGAAATGGAGGAACAAAATAAGTCTGGGAAAGGTAAAGGGAAACTGCCTGAATCCATCCATAAAGGAAATACTTGGTCCAATGGTACTGAGTATGATCAAGAAGAAGCCAATACTCTAATGGTGGATTACAGGGAGAGTACATTACACAATCATGATAGTGAATTTAGCAGTTTGGTGGAAGAAGCAATGAATGCTCCAAGCAACCGTCCAACCAACACCACAAAACTGTTAAAGGATCAAATCACCAGTGTCAGTGTAATGGTTAATGATGAGAAAAGATGGGCTGTAAGTATCTATTTCACTTCTGGCATATCTTATTTCATCACAGTGCAGTTATTGCAAAGTCTGCCAGCAAAGGTGTTGTGTGCTTTAAAGGGAAAGATCAGGGCAACTCAAACACCATTCAATGAAATATTGGATATGCAAATCCAGAACCTGATCACACAAAAGCTACCTGAAGTCTACACAAATCCACCAAGTGTTTTCTACAGATCTAAAACTAAGGATGGCACAAGAAGGAACAGCTTCATGAATTTGGTTAGCCCATCCAGAATGGAAACCAAGTCAATTCTGAAAGTGTTAGATGGAATACTCAGTTCAAATGCCAATCCAGGAAGAGTTTATGCTGTTCAAGAGATCTACAAAATGCTGGTGTTGAGAGACAAGGCACTGGAACTAATCTCTAGAGCCAATGCTAAAAGAAATGATCAAGGTGGAAGCTGTCTCTATGACATTCCTCCTCAGGATGATGATGATGATGATGATGATGATGAGGTTGGAGGTGGTGAAGCTTCTGGAAATGCTGGTAATGCTGGTGGAAGTAATTCTGGGAATACTGGTATTCAATCTCAGAATGAAGGCAATGAAGAAACTCCTAGTCAAGAAAAGAAAGATGCTGGTGCAACAGATGAAGAGGAGCCAAGAATACTGGAAGCTTTGGAGGCAAGCATTCTTAGATGTGCTATTGATTGCATAAATGCAGAAAAAGATGTTGTCACCAAAGGTACTGTCGACAAGGATATTGTCATAGAAGATGATGTCATGGAAGATACTGTCGACAAAGGTACTGTCAAGAAAGGTTCTGTCAAGGATGAAGCCAAAGCTACTGTCAAGCCCATAAGACTGAAAGCCAAAGCAAGAGCATGGTTTTCTAGACAGAAACCTGAAGGAAAGCACAAGTACTCAGGAAAGGAAAAGGCCACTGGATTTGGCAGGAATCTTAAGAAGCCAATTCAATCAATACCTCCCAACAGTCTTAAGATACAACAGATGCAATCTAGAGAAATCAAGAGTGTTGAGGTCAAGATGGATGCAAATCAAGAGGTCACTGGGTACATTCTGTGGTGGGAAGAATCAAGATCTACCAAGGTTGATAAGGATTTCAATCTGGTCTCCACATCAACCAGTGGTAGGACATCAACCTTAGATAAAAGAAGAATTGACTTCTTCTACCTGGAAAGAATGGTAGAGTTGCTGGAGAGCTATGAAAATGTTTCAGAGTCTGTTATGGAACATATTCTGAAATATCAAGCTGATAGGGATGCTGAATTCTATCAGAAATTTGGCTACAACTTTGCAGATTTTGATGATGCTGATATTTCAACTGATTTACCAGCTTCTCCTATACCATATCACTGGTACTATAAGTTTGATGATTCACCCACAGAAGAAAGGAAAACCCAACCCACAGAGGAAGGGCAACCCAAGCCAAGCAAAAGACCTGACTCTTCTCAATACGCTCAATATCAGTCAGAACTTGATAAAAAGGAAGCTGAACTCCTGTAAAGATGCAAGACTGCCAACAAGGCAGAAAGTGAAGCTCCAAATTATCAAACATGTATGCTGGAAAATCCCTTAAGAATCAAGCATCTAAAAGAAGAAATCTATGTTTGCAGCTTGCACAAGCTAAAAACAACCATTCTGAAGGATTTACAGTATATGGTTGCTGGATCAATTCATCCCCTGGAGCAGATCTGTTCTGACAAGATAGATGAATTATTGGAAATGAGAAAAGGAGAAGATTCGAAGCTGGACAAGCAAATGAGGATGTCTCTCAATGCTTATCGAGGAAGTAGATTCAAGCTCATTCATGAAGAACTCCACTTCAGAAGCTATCCATTTGATCAAGAGCAATGGTTGAATCTCAGGGATGCTAGTTCTCTTATTTCTCCTACTATCAAGAAGATCATTGAAGAAATAGAAGATGCTGCAGTCACACCTGCTGAAATCTCTCTTGTAGAAGGTCTAAGAAGCAGCTTGGTAGAAGCTCTCAGAAGAGAGGAAGTAACGAGACAGAAGAGGAAATCTCAAGCTAAGTAAACATTCTAAATCCATTCTGATCTTGTTAGTTAAGTTGTCATATATTGTAAATTTGTTGTTATTGTCCATAAAAACAAATTGGGGGAGATTGTTGGGATTTATGGGTGATAGCATAGGAACAACTTAACTTTGTATATACTTAATTTTTTAATTAAGTAGAACATATTGTCACAGCCAAAGTATGTTCTTGTAATCAGTATGCAATGTTAGTTTAATTGTGAAATTTGGAAGAAGTTCACTTTCTGTGTTCAAGCCTCAAAGAACGCATATTAGATGACAGCATGAATAAAGGTTACTGTCATAAGCATTGACAGTAAGATTACAAGAAGACAGAATGTTGCAAGTCAAGACAGCATATTCACTCTGACAGCAACATTGGCGGAAGACTACGCGACAACAACTTTAGCCCTCGACAGCAAGTTTGGAAACCTCGACAGCACACTATGCGGGGAACTCTTACTGTCACCAAAAGCACATTCCTGTGACAGCAAGCTCTGCGGCAAAAGTAACTGTCTCGAGAAAGATCCTTGTTCTAGGTATCTTTCTCAGTCAAACCCCGTGACAGTTTCAATGTTCAAGAAACAGGCGTGTTGCAGTATCCCTAAGCTGCACCAAGTCTGCAAGACTACGACAGAAGCTTCAAGCACTGCAAACAAAAGCGAATCAATTCAAGAGCAATGTCAAGTCTTTATTTGCTGAATTGTTTTAGCTAGAAATAGAATGATTCTAGGTTGCTTTCTTTGTAATGTATATCTGACATTGTTAGCAATTTAGGAAAGTCACATGGGTAGACACTTTGTAAGAAGCTGCCACTTGATAATGACAGCAGCTTCACAGACCCGTGTTGATAGTGATAGGATTAGTTTTATACTTAGACTATCAATTCATTCTAGGTATGTAACGAAGACAAGCAAGTGTCTTGAAGAAAAACCGAAGCTCAAGAATTCTCTCTTGAGGTTGTAGCAACACTTTGCAAAATAAATAAAACATTTATTTTGTGAATCCTGTCTTCTCGATTATACTGTTTGTGAATGCATACATATTATTGATAACATTAAATCTTAGTTTTGGTTGTTGAAACTGAGATTGAATTTTATCAGTATTGCATTCATCCCCCCCCCCCTTCTGCAATACACGAGGACCAACAGTACTCCTTAACTTTTTAGCCAAGAACTAGTACCAATGTAGTTTTAATGTCTGACAGTATGCCGTGGCACGGTGGCGGTATTCATGTTTCTGTTTGGTTTTGTAACTATGACTGTCTAATCTGCATGTAGATTGTGTGGCGTTGGATTGTATGTAAATTGAGATTTAATTTGGAAGCCAAAAATGGCTGGAACCTGAAAAACCAGCATAATGCTGCTTCTAGTTTAACTTATGACGAATTTTTGGGTAACTTATGACAGGTGTTCATCTTTTTTCTAATAATTTTTATTTTTATTACGAATAAAATATTGGTAGTAGGTGGGCCCCATTCTTTAACTTCCAACAGATTTTCCGTCGTAAAATATAAATTTATGACAGTATATTTCGTCGTAAGTTCATTTATTAATTTATTGAAAAAGGTGGGTCCTACACTTGAACTTATGACGAAAATGTATACTTGTGACGAAAACTATACTTATGACGAAAACACTTTTTGTGACGAAACTAGTAGTTATGACGAAAGACATACTTGTGATGAGAATGACATTTGTGACGAAAATGCGAACTTAAGATTTGAGCAAAAATGACAAAAAATTTCCATCGTAATTGAACCAATTGTGACGATTTCAGTGTAAAATTTCCGTCATAATTGCCCAGATTTACTGTAGTGGAATGTGATATAAAAACTCCCAGGGGGGTAAGAAAGAATGTGCCCTATATGTGTATATAGGAAATTGAATGAGAGAGATGGTTGTAATGAGCAAATAATATTCTTGACCAAACAATTAATCAAACGCTTTTGGATGAGGTTAGCATCTAATCCACAATGGGGATTGCCTATAGCCAGCTCCAAGAATATGGAAGTATACAGGTAGACAACCATTAATTATGAATAAGTACAACTGCAGTGCAATGTAATTTATGTTAATTTGGAGTAGAAGTAAGCTTCGCAGAACATAGTCCGTCGGAACCTACACATTGTTATAAGAGGGTGTATGATACTCCTCAGAGCTTTCCAAGCCTACGTGATTATATGAAATCTTTGCACTTTATTTTTAACCTTCTTTTCATCCAACCTAATACAGCATGTGGTCTATCCCTGACTAGTTTAATCCATAGTTGCACGGGTCACCGAACAACTAGGTAGGCAGTACGAGTACGGATACGTCCAGGCCAGCCTTGAGAATTTTCAGGCCCCAAGCAAATAAAAATGTTGTGCTCCTTAATAATACAAATCAAACTTATACAATTATCATTTCTAAGAACTTATTCTTTTAACAATTTTGCTCGCAAAATCATTCATGAGTCGCTCGTAATCAAGATTTGAAAACATATACTTTTTCAATGTATATCATGGACGATGTGTTCAATCTCTCTTATGACATACACAAATTGTTAAGACTTGTGCCCCTAATTTTTGTATTTTTGGGCCCCTAAAATTTTGTTTTTAGTGGTGCCCTGATTCGGTAGCATCACCCGCGTGGTCTCAGAGGATACGTAATCAGATTCACGGATTGACATGAGGATCTCTTTTTAAAAGTATACAATTTTTCATAAAAATAATATATTACATGTTACTAATTCTATTATCAAAGCAAATAAAAAGACTTTATAATCCACATCTCTGAAATATATTTTGAACTTTAACATATTTTTTAAAATACAAATATAAAATATATTTCAGAAATTAGTATATGAAATAAGATGAAATTTTTATCGACAAATACAAATGATTAAGTGGTGTATTCGATTTAGATTTTGATGAATTAATAATAATCTACGAATTTTACAATATTGTTCCTGATTTTTAATTCTACGCGGAATGTTCGGGAGTTGATATAAAATCTCGTTGAGTTGATGTAGAGTCTGAAAGATTTTGAAATGTTTCAAACAAATCCATCAAAATCTGGTAGATTTTAGCCGAATTTCAAAATTTAATAAACATACTAATCCATCAAAATCCATAATTTTATTAAGTCCAAGAAAATCCATTAATTTTCGAATATCACTAGATTTCAATGGATTTTTTAAAATCCAAATTGAATACACCTCGATTTTAAAAAAAAAATCAGAATCTTAATTCCATACACCCAGATTTAAAAAAAAATTCAGAATCCTAATTGAATACCCAATATTTTAAAGAATTATTTAAAATGTTAATTGAATTCTAAAATCCTTTAAAATGCTATAAAATTCCAAATGAATAAACCAATGCTCCACGAGATCTCTAATAAAAACGAGGATCTTGAGGGCTATTATAGTACAAATGATTAAATAAAACTAGTTACTAGTATATTGAATATCAAGGTAATACAACCCCATTATAATATTTTATAGTACAAGTGTAGAGTTCCCACTCAGATTCCAAATATAGAAACTACAATTCTCAATAATAGAATACAATATACACTATACACTTTCCATTCATATATACATATACATACACTATATACAATATATATTACTCCCTCCGTCCCATTCATTTCTATACACTTTCCATTTGGGGATGTCCCTCTCATTTCTATACATTCCAAAAATAGTAACTTTTAATAATATAAAACACTATTACACCCACTACTTTCTCCACTATCTCTATTCTATAATAATATATACACTTTAACTGCATACACATACATATATACAATATATATTACTCCCTCCGTCCCATTCATTTCTATACACTTTCCATTTTGGGATGTCCCTCTCATTTCTATACATTCCAAACATAGTAACTTTTAATAATATAAAACACTATTACACCCACTACTTTCTCCACTATCTCTATTCTATAATAATATAAAACACTATTACACCCACTACTTTCCTTCATTATCTCAGATCAATTATTAAATATTGATAGGTCCCACCACTTTACCCACTTTTCATCTAATTTTACTCATTTTTTATATATTTTATTGATCTCCGTGCCTAGCCCCAATGTATACTATTGACTGGGACAGAGGGAGTACTAATTTATCACTTAGTGATCCGGGTCGAGCGAACCAGTTCGCGGTTTCATGGGTGACCCGTGAACCAAGTAACTACGGTTTAATCATGAAAAAAAATAATTAAAGAAAAGTTGTTGGTACTCGGAGCTCAGGTTACTAGGAAGGAGGTGGTTTCACCGGTGAATCTTCCTAATTGAGTCTTAAATATATGTACTCCACTCACATTTTAACAAATCATATTGTATATATGCTCTCTGTCCCCCTCAATTCTTTACATTGAGAGGACGGCAAGAAGATTAAGAAAAAATATAAATTAATAGGAAAAATTAAGAAAAATGAGTAAAGTGGTGAGAATAATCAATAATTAATGTATAAAGTGGGTATAAAGTAGGTATCAAGGAAAGTAGTGAATGTGATTGAATTTTATATTATAAAATGTTACTATATTTGGTACGTAAAGAAATGAGAGTAACATACCAAAAAGGAAAGTGTAAAGAAATGAGAGGACATAAAAGTAACTTGTCATTATAAAGGGTGCCTTTATGAGCAAGATTAGCTTAAAATTGCGAAACAAGTTGTATTTTATTTCTCATTGCATATCAGCGTACGGAGCTTATGACCTCAACTTTCTTAATATCCTGAATCCTCCTCCCTTGATTATGTTTCATTTAAAGGCTTTGTATTTATTTGTCAAATCTTTGTTTCCGGTCAATGAATGAGAGGATATGCATTTTTTTTTGAAAAGCTGAATACGTGTTCTACTTTTCTACCTTGTCCAACTATTATTGATCCTTCAATGATAATTTTGAAATCTATAATGATTATGAACGACAAATATTCAATAATTGAGCAAACGGGGATACCCAGGCTGAGGCACACTTTTGGTGACAATGTCGGCAACTAGAAAAAAGTTCATAAGGAAACTGGTAGTACAACTCAACATGTTTGGTCCCATTTATTAGAGCCAGAGTTGGAGCTAGAGCTGTTCACGATCAGAGTTGTTCGTGAACAAACTCGAGCTCGGCTCGTTAAGGGCTCGACTCGGCTCGGCTCGTTAAGGGCTCGAGCTCGAACACAAAAAAATGTTCGTTAAGAAAACGAGTTCGAGCCGAGCTATTAGTGAACTCGACTCGAGCTCGACTCGAGCTCGACTCGAGCTCGGCTCGAGCTCGTTCGGCTCGATAAAGCTCGAAAAAATTAAGATATATTAGACTTATTTTTATATTATTTGTTAACATTTTAAATTAATTTTGTAATTTATAGTAGGTGTATTTTAAGTTTATTGAGAATTGATTAGGAAATTGGGTTCGGTTTCGACAAAAAATATTTTAGTTCGTTGGGCTAAGAAAAATTGGGCTTTATTATCTATTAAAATTGTAAGTTTTAATGAGCTCGACTCGGCTCGGCTCGTTTTTGTTCGATTAAAGCTCATGTTCGGCTCGTTTTTGTTCGATTAAAGCTCATGTTCGGCTCGTTAGTTAACGAGCTCGAGCTCGAACACGAATTTTGTGCGATAAGAAAGCTCGGCTCGGCTCGTCAGAGAAAAAAGTAAAGCTCGGCTCGGCTCGGTTCGTGAACAGCCCTAGTTGGAGCTGAAAATTTGTACTATGTTGTTAGGCTGCCGTGAAAGAGTTCTAAGATCACCAAGGAGGTGCCTGAGCCAAACAAGTTCAGTGGCAATGAGTTTAAAGAGCCTGATACTTAGATTCACAGCTTGAATACGAAAAAGCTGGTTTCTTTTTGGCACTCCAAGAAATCAAATAATTTGATAAATTGTTACAAAATTAGCTATTTGATAAAAAATTAGCTGGTTTCTTGCCATGCATAATGGTTCCTCCCACAGGCGCCATAACCCTTATTCCTGCCAGCACTCACTGGAGTCCGTGTGCCTCTTGCTGGAATAAGCTTGAAAGCTTTCATTCCAATAGGCTTGTCCTTCCTCTGTTGAAGATTTAATTTATAAACATTAACAAACTAGATAATTTAACGAAAACAGGATATTAAGGCTATGATGAATACGAGAAACGATTATCTACTTACCAATAGGCATGCTTTGGCATTAATTTCACAAACAGGAAACTCTTGCGGGCATCAGCTGGAATGATCATCACAAACGGTGGTTGACTCAAATGGACATCGATCCTTTGAGGGACTCAGGCTCAAATTTGTAGAGTGAATTACTCTCAATATTAGGTTTATTTGTTCGATGTTTAAACTCAAGATAATAGAGTTCCTTATGTAGGAACTAATTACATAGTATTATTAACTTCTAAATAAGCAAGACACATGAATACAAAATACTTCTATTCTATAGATATAAATTAATATAGAGATATAGATCTTAACATCCGGCGCCTCATAAAATGCAGCTTGTCCTCAAGCAATGAAATCTAGAAAACAGGCGCTAAGCATGTTAGAATCCTCCAAGGGGGCCTCTTCCACATGATGATCTTCCCACTTAATAAGCCAACGTGTGAAGCTTTCACATCACTCCATCCTAATTGTTGACACATTAGCAAAATATCTGCAGGGAAGGATTTTTCTCGACCAAATCGGGAAACTATGTCTCAGGTCCGTCAGGCAGTGTTCTGTCTGATAGCTCATCTCATGGTCACATACATTGTCATAGTAATTGAAAATATCGAGCGAATAGTGTACAGGATATTGTTCAAGATGAATTCTGTTGTCACTCTGAGCCTGATAGTGAGGAAACAGATATTAATCTTTCTAAAACAGAGGATTCAAAATGTGATAAAAGTGAAGGTTTACATTTGCAAGATTCTGAAGCTCTAGTAGGTGAAAGTCGTGATGTTTTGGTTTTGCAGTTAGAGAAGAAATGAGTTGGCGAAACATACCTCTTGAGTTAGAAGATTGGCACGTTTCAGTTAGAGAAGAGGGTGACATTGACTGGGTACAATTAAGCATTGGTAACTTTACTGAATGGAGAGAGGCTAGTGAAGATGGTTTTGATACAAACGCACATGCCAGTAGCCATCAAGAGTATGAGTTAGGTAATGACAGCGAACATTTTGGTTTGCAAGTTCCGCAAGACGATTGGCATGAAGATGCTTCAAATGATGTTAGAGATGACTGGTCAGATGGACCTTCTGTTGAGGAAGTCGCAGGTGTTGATGTTTCTCATTTCTCTGATGATGACAATGGGCAGAGTCTGGAAATCAGACCACTTGTGAGCAGGTATATCACCTGATCAATGAAAGTATGACATTTGTAGCCTGACTAATGCAAAGTTTGACATATATTCTGTATCATCTATAAATGCAGGAGAAGAGTCTCTAATCTTCTTAGAAGTGATTTTGGAGCAAGTTTAGACCAGCTGATACAATCATATGTAGAGAGGCGAGATCATGCTCCTATTGGCTGGGAGGCAGAAGGAGGATCATCCTCCCCACCTGCCGTTATAGAAGAGCAAGAGCAACGGACTGCGGGTCAGTCGGAAGCTTTTCTCAGTACAACACTCCCAACAGTCATCCTGCCTTCACCACAGGTCATTTCTTCACAAACTACTTGGGAGCATAATGCTAACCACCAACGAGCCACAGGTCATTTCTTCAGCTGTCAAGAATTGTGAGTTTGTATTTTCATTATCCTGCACTTGTTATAATTATGTAGTTTGAGAGTAGATTTTGTGTATGAAATATTATGCTAGAAAATTTGGTCAATTGGCTATAAATGCTAAGTTTTTACGAATCATCTTTCTTAATTATATACAATTTTCAGAAGCTTAGCATTCTGTCGATATTATTGTTGCTGTAATGGGTTTGTATTGATAATAAAGATATGTAATATAGCGTCTATTAAACATGACTCCAGAAATAGCATGTATGTATATCAAGAATATGATGTTATATATTAGCTAGTATCGTCAAGCTGCAAAGAAACGGAATACTATCTCTCGTTCAGATTTCCATGTCCTTTTCCTGTTATTCAACATAACCTAAGTTAAGGTATAAGAATAAAATGCAAGTCCACTCCTTTTGTCAAAATTATACATCTTTTTGGTATCATATTTCATGAATATAAATCTCAAATGAATCTTTGTATTTGAGCAAGAGTTGGAGATTGTTAATGACTTGAGGCTTCACATGGCTATGCTTCATCATAGGATGAACAGCATGCAGATGATGCTGGAAGCCTGCATGGATATGCAACTTGAGTTGCAGCGTTCAGTCAGGCAGGAGGTTTCTGCGGCTCTTAATTGGCAATCAAGATCAGCAGGTAAAATTTAGTCAAAATTTTGCCTCCCATAAAATACTCCATTTATTCTTCACATAATGCGGTTGTAATTTATAAGATGTATCATTTTTACTTATCCTGTAGATTGTGAAGACAATTTGGTACCTTATTCGGAAATTATAATCCCGATTTCAACATTTAATGTGAGGAGGGGAAGCATTCGATTTTTCTCGATCGGTGTTATCTATTTCTTGTCAATATAAAACATGTATATAATTATACTGCATTTATTTCTCAAATCATTACATGAATATATAGAAAGTCTGAAGGAAAAACAGAAATGCTATAAACTAGAACATGACTCAAGGAACTTCCTAAATAAACTCGACCTTTACTCATTTACTGACTTATTCATGATCCTAAAAACACGTTAAACAAAAGACTAATTCAAACACTACTACGACTACTGCAGAACATGATTAAAACGTTAAAACTTTGAGAATAACTCCAACATTCTCCTCCTTAATCTCAAACCTTCCGACACAAGTTCTTGACCCCCCAGCAATTTCCTCATGTTTCACACGTGTTGCCAAGCCCTTTGTCATTATATCTGCTCGTTGATCACTGCTGCACACATGTTTCAGGATTACTTTTCCTCATTCCACACATTCTCTGATAAAATGATCACGTATATCAATATGTTTGCTTCTTCCATGGAACATAGGATTCTTCGCTAAATCAATAGCAGAACGATTGTCTATGCACAAAGTGACTGGACCAATGACTTCAGACGTTATTTGACTCAAAATATTGCGAAGCCAAATTACTTAACAGGCTGCAGCCGTAACAGCCATGAATTATGCTTCACAAGACGAGATAGCAACACACATTTGCTTCTGCGACACCCAAGTTATTATGCTTTCGTTCAAATAAAAGACCATGCCTCCAGTGCTCTTTTTGTCATCCAATTGACCTGCCAAGTCGCTATCTGAGAACCCGGTTAGAACATTATTGCCACTATCTTTCGAATACACCAGACCATACTGAATTGTTCCTTTCACGTATCTTAAAATCCTTTTCACAGCATCTTGATGGAGCTTTGTAGGTCTTTCCATATATCTGCTAACGATTCCCACAGAGTGTGCAATATCTGGTCGAGTATGAACCAGATATCGTAAACCACCTACAATGCTCTTATACTTTGTTGCATCAACTGTCTTCCCCATCTCATCACGACTGATTTGTTCTTTTGGATCCATTGGATATTTTGTGGGGTTGCAGTCCCCCATTCCAGCTTTGTCAAGAATTTTCCGTGCATACCCAGCTTGCTTCAATTCGATGTAGCCTTCTCCTTGTTCTACTTCTATGCCCAAATAATAACTGAGCTTACCCAAGTCACTCATTTCAAACTTGAGATTCATCTACTTCTTGAAGTCTTCAATCATTGGGATACTGGAACTTGTGACGAGAGGATCATCCACATACACTGTTATGACCATGTTTTCCTTTCCTTCTTTCTTTGTGTAGACTGCATGTTCATACGGGCAGCGAATAAATCCCAAACTTACAAGACAGGAATTTAGCTTAGCATACCAGACATGAAGTGCTTGACGAAGGCCATAAAATGCCTTTGATAATTTGTAGACCAAATGTTCCTACCCCGTGTTCTCAAATCCTTCAGGTTGTGCGACGTAGACGTCCTCCTTTATATCTCCATTCAAGAACACTGTCTTTACGTCGAGGTGATGAACCTCCCATTGATTTTTAGCAGCCAATGCCAATAAGAGTCTTACTGTTTCAAGACGAGTGACGGGTGCATATACTTCATCAAAATCAATACCATGCTCCTGGACGTACCCTTTGGCGATGAGACGTGTTTTGTTCTTTAAGATTCTTCCATTTGCATCATTTTTTAGTTTGTAAATCCACTTTAGCCCTATGACTTTCTGTCCAGGTGGCAAGTTTGTTAGCTTCCACGTCTTGTTCTCTTCAATAGAATTCATTTCTTGTTTCATGGCTCGCTTCCAGTTGCTATCATTTATAGCTTGTTTGTAGTTAGCAGGTTCATCATCACCCATGAGGTAAAGCTCTTCTTCAAGTTCCACCTCCTCCGTTTCATTGCTCTGAACACCTTGATCCTTTTCTCTGACCCGTTCTCGACCAATGCACGAAAGCTTTTAAATGCCTTGAGAGCTTCGTCCTTGCTTTTGAGGAAATAAACCCACATGAATCTACTAAAATCATCCACCAAAAGAAAAAAGTATTTGTACCCTGATGCAGTATCCGGAGAGATTGGTCCGCATAAATCACCGTGAACCAGTTCGAGCACTTTCTTGGCACTATAGTTGGCCTTTGTCGGAAACTGTTTCCTAGTCTGCTTTGATATGAGGCATCCATTGCACACAACATTTGGTTTAATTATCCTTGGCATTCCATCCACCATCTTGTTCTTAGACATTAGAGCCATATCTTGATAGTTAACATGCCCGAGTCGAGCGTGCCACAATTTTGAAGTCTCATCCAGCCTTGACATCATACACTCCTTCTTGCTGGTTTCTACAATAATTTTGTACAGTCTATTTGGAGACCGCTTGACTTTCATAAGTAACCTCTCTTGATTATCGTAAATCCAAAGAAACTCTCCCCTAAGCACCACTTTATTACCATCTTCAGACATCTGCCCTAAACTTATAATATTATTACGTAAACTGGGAATTTATTATACCTCGTGCAGAGCTTTCTCCTCTCCATTTTTGCACAACAACATGACAGTGCCATTTCCTTCTATTTTGACAGTAGATCCATCCCCAAATCGTACTTGACCAGTTATGCTTTCATCTAGCTCTATGAATTTGCCCTTAAACCCAGTCATGTGATTGCTTGCGCCATTATCTAGGTACCACACTTTTGATTCACTTACCATTTCTCCATTCTTGGACAGTAATGAGGTGATTACCTTGTCCTCGTCTAGCATCAACTCTGGCTTTCCCCTTTCGTATTTTTCCAGTAACAAGGATGGTTCATCGTCATCCACCATTGCCATGTTTGCCTCCTGCTTCTGTTCTCTATTCTTCTTGGGTTTCCTACACTCGGCTGCAAAATGTCCATATATGTTACAGTTATAACATTTGATGTTGCTTTTGTCAAGTTTTCCTCGACCCTTGAACTTTGTGGACTTCTCACTACTGTTGGCTCGTTTGAGCCACTCTTCACGTGTGAGTAACAATTTTCCATCATCACCTTCTCTCTTTGCCCATTCTTCTTCAGTGAGCATTAACTGATTCTCCTTCGTCTCTAGTCTTCCCTTCACTCGTTCTTCATGCGCTTTGAGAGAACCCACTGCTTCTTTGACTAACATTGTATCCAGATTTCCAAATTGTTCCATGGTTGACGTGATCTGTAAGAATCTTGCAGGAACAGCTCACAACATTTTCTTTACAACATACGATTCCTCCATCACTTCTCCCAAAGCCCGTATATTCGTTACGAGCCCATTCAATCTAATGTGAAAATCGTCAATTTGTTCGTTGTCTCTCATGCTCAATGCTTCGAATTCAGATTTTAGAGTTTGAATCCTAGCCTTCTTTACTCGATCAGCACCTTGACACAGAGTCTTTATCGCTTCCCACGTACCCTTTTCAATTTTCTTGTCTGCGAGTGAGAGCAATACATCTTTAGGTATACCCTTATATATCATAGCCATAGCCACCTTGTCTGTTTTCTCCTCGACTGCAGCCTTGGGGTCACTTGGCTCCACAGTATTCCATACCCCCTGAGCTTGCATAAAGACCTTCATTTTGAGGGCCCAAGCCGTATAATTACTTCTAGCCAGCATTGGGTAACTCAAACTTATAGATCCTCCTTTAATCCTTGTTCACCTCCATCGTTGGTGATTAAAACATTCGCCAAGACCTTAATGCTCTGATACCACTTCTTGTCAATATAAAACACGTATATAATTATACTAACTGTATGTTTTAAACTGAACAAAAGATATGCTCGACAAAACGTCTTCAGCTGCATTTATTTCTCAAAGCATTACATGAATATATAGAAAGTCTAAAACAAAAACAGAAATGCTATAAACTAGGACATGACTCATGGAACTTCCTAAATAAACTCAACCTCTACTCATCTACTGACTTATTCATGATCCTAAAAACACGTTAACCAAAAGACTAATTCAAACACTACTACGACTACTGTAGAACATGATTAAAACATTAAAACTTTGAGATTAACTTCAACACTATTCTGATTCACCTTAAAGTCGTTTTAAAGAAGTTAAATCAGTTCGATATTCACCAAGGTATGCCATTGCACACAAGGTACTTCTTTTTGTATTCAATTACGTAGATCTTTTAAAATATGTAGATTTTAGCTGATATTAGTAGTATCATTCCCGTCAAAGTCATACAAAGACGGTACAATACTTTTTTCAACAGGAAATGGATAAATGACTTCATAATTATATTATAAAACAAATGAGTCTGTTTTATTTCAAATTATGTAGAAGGAGGTAACAAACACCAAGGTCACGCACGCTTGCACAGAGCCAGCTTTAGTAATTCATCCAAGACTCTTCGAAACATAATTAGAAATTGTAGAGGAGTAGTACTCCAACAATACAAACATGTAAGGTGGCGAGGAATTATATTGGAATGTGATGGACGAGGACAGAGCTTATAAGTTCTTTGGTTTTGGTATCTGATGAAATGAAGCCATCAATGCCATGATATTCGAAGCGACCAAATTATACACCTCGTGGAATACTTAGAAGTACTGAGAATAGCTGAAGTGAGAGTGGGACTGAAGGTGGAGGATGTAGGCACTCCGAGTTCATATCCTTATATGTCTTCACTTTCTGTTTCTCGAATTTAGAAAATGTATATTCCTTCAAAACACCATGTTCTTTCATGTAATACTCCACTAGGTATGCTGTGTCTTCTACCTTCCCCGCCTATAAATTAATTTAATGTAAATAAGGGTACTCAGTAATCACTGAAGTTATTAATTTGACTATCTAATTTTTGAAGTAGAAATATACGAGGCAAAAATTTGACCATTGATAGTTAAGCTAAAAAAAATTAAAAAAAAATTGACCGTTGATCATATGGTACCTCATTTCAACCATGTCGTCAATGAGTCTGCAAACTAAGCTTGCTTCTCGGACAAGCAGCGGATGAGTAGATAACCATGTAAAAATTCCGATAGTCACCATGTTACCCATCCCCACAAAGAAATGAGTAAAGAGTGACGGTAAAGTTGTTGCTACTAACGAATGTGGCATGTACACTTCAAGTGTTGGTGCTAACCACTTGTTAACGCACTTGGCTTCAAAAAAGTATGCTCTAATCAGTTATTTCATCTGAAAATAGTAAGAAATGGTTTAAAAAAGGTTAATTGTTAGTTTTCGCAGTTGTGATCAGTTTGCTTGTAAAAAGATATTCATTGCCTATAGACTTTTAAGTATGTTTGCTAAATAATTATTTAAAAAAAAATCATAACAAGATACTCACAACATCTTTTGCATACTGAGCATGACTCAGTGGTATTCCTGCCTTGCCCAGTTCTTCCTCCAGCTCAGCATAATATTGTAACAGGGCTCCATAGATATGCCTCATATAATCTGGTATCTGTGTTGGATAATAATGTGCAAAGAGAAGAAACATGTTCTCTGAAATTTTTCTGATTAATTCATTCCAACTTAACTGATACAATATATAGCACTGCAGTACATTAGGTTAACTGAACCTCTTAATCATTTTAGGAATACGTAAGGATAAAACTACAAATTCATGAATCAATAACATATCATATACATGCACTTGAATCAAATAGTCATTCCAAAAACATCTAGCTTATACTTCTAACGGACCCCCTTAAGCTAGAATGTCGTAACACCAAGTTTCCTCTTCAATTCGATGAATACTTCGGACCTTAATGGCTTTGTAAAGATGTCTAAAATCTATTCTTGTCTTTTGCAATACTTGGCTGAAATTTCCCCGTTCTGGATCAAGTCACGAATGAAATGATATTTCATCCGAATGTGTTTGCTTTTACAATGAAACACTAAATCTTTACTTAGAGCAATTTCAGAATTATTATCATAGTATATCTCTAGACAATCTTTGAAAGGTTGCTTTAATTCTTGCAAGACTCATGTAATCCAAAGAGCTTGACAACCTGCAAGAGCCAAGGGAATATATTCTGCTTCCATTGTGGAAAGGGCCACAACCACTTGTTTCTTTGACATCCAAGAGATAGCACCAGATCCAACAAAAAAAAACATTTCCTGATGTGCTCTTACTGTCGTCATGGTCTCCTGCCCAATCACTATCACAATATCCGATAAGTTTGAGATTATGTACCTTCTTATAAAAAATTCCTTCCGAACGTGTCCCTTAAATATACCTTAATATCCTTTTTCCAGCTTCCCAATGGGATTTCCTTGGACATTCCATATATCTGCTGATCAAACTAACCCCATAAGCAATGTCAGGCCTTGTAGTGGTTAGGTACATTTAACTCCCAACAAGGCTCCTAAAAAGTGTTGGATCAATAAGCTCAGAATTGTCACATTTGCTCAATTTTAAACCAACTGAAACAGGTGTATGAATAGAGTTTGCATTTTGCATTCTGAACTTTTTCAGCAGTTCTCCAACATTTTTTTGCTGAGAGATAAAAATTCCAGCATTGCTTTTTTTAATTTCCAGGCCAAGAAAAAAATGTAACAGCCCCAAATCTGTCATATCGAATTCTTGCTTCATTTTTTCTTTAAAGTCATCAATATCCTTAACATTACTTCATGTGATGATTATATCATCAACATATAAGGTTATGAAAAGAATATCATCATTTGGTCCTTCTCGTACATAGAGGGTGTGTTCAAAAGGACATCTCTGGAAACCGTTTATCAAGAAATAACCATCAATTCGGGAATACCAAGCTCTCGGAGCTTGCTTTAACCCGTAAACTGCTCGTTTTAATAAAAAAAAACTTTATTTTTTGTTCCCTCCTTCACGAAATCAGGTGGCTGGTCAATGTAAACCTCCTCTTTTAACACACCATTGAGGTACACAGATTTAACATCCATTTGGTAAATGCTCCAATTATTTTGAGCAACAAGAGCAAGTATTAAACGAATGGTTTCAAGGCGAGCAATAGGAGCAAAAACTTCTTGATAATCAATTCCATTTTTCTGTTTGTAGCCTTTCACAACTAAATGAGCTTTGTGTTTTTCAATTTCGCCATTTGCATTACGTTTGGTTTTAAACACCCATTTGACTCCGATTGAATTCTTTCCGGTAGGTAAGTCCACCAAATCCCAGGTTTTATTTCTTTCAATTGCTTCAATTTCTTTCTTCATGGCTACCCTTCATTTTTTTTCTCTAGCAGCATATTCGAAAGCAATAGGGTCGTTATCCATAGATAAAGCAAAGTCCATGTATTCTTCTTCCAAGATCCGTCTAGTTTGGCCATAGAGTTCACTCATACTCTTTGTCTTTCGAGGATGTGCATCTGAACTATTGGAAGTAGATGATGATGGTGAGGAAGTTTGCACCGGAGATGGCGTTGAAAACGTTGTAACTGTAGAGTGGGTGTCAACCCAAGTCCCATATTGATAAGATAAAGAAGAATTATCTTGAATATAAGCAGCCAAAAACAACTCCATTAGTATGAGGCCTTTTGGGAGGATCCCAAAAACAAATCCGTGCGGGCTTTGCCACGGTCCAGAGCGGACAATATCATACTAATGTGGAGTTAACGGGTGTTGCGCGGCCCAACAAGTGGTATCAGAGCCGATGGTTAAGAATTGATCCTGGGGTTGCGGGCTGCAAGTTGCGTGGTGTGGGGAGGCTCTCCAGAACTACAGTCGGGAGATCTTGGACAACTTATGTCGAAAGTCTTCCTGACACTGAGGTGGTCGGGCGGCGTGTCCCGCAAGATGCGTAACAGATGAATGGCGGCGGTATAAGAGTGTTACAAGATCGGTGGTTCTTGGATTGAGGGGAGATTGTAGAGTGGGTGTCAACCCAAGTCCCACATCGATAAGATAAAGAAGAATTATCTTGAATATAAGCAGCCAAAAACAACTCCATTAGTATGAGGCCTTTTGGGAGGAGCCCAAAAACAAATTCGTGCGGGCTTGGCCACGGTCCAGAGCGAACAATATCATACTAATGTGGAGTTAACGGGTGTTGCGCGGCCCAACAGTAACCTCTTATTCTGGGGACTCCAATTCATCAAAATAGTTAAATGGAATAGTTGTGCTTTCATTATCATCTTTCAATTTCCTTGCCTCTTTTTCATTAAATATCACATCTCGGCTGATGATAGTCTTTTTATTGACCAGATCATACAACTTATATGCCTTTGAATTCTCACTATATCCTGTAAATATGCATTTTTCAGATTTAAAATCGAGCTTACCTCGCCTTTCAGAGGGTATGTATGAATAACATATGCTGCAAAAAATTCTGAAATGGGAAACACATGGTTTTTCACCACTCTAAGCTTCTTATGGGGTCTTTCCTTTCAGGCTCTTAGTAGAAGCACAGTTTAAGATATAACAGGTAGATGCAACAGCTTCTGCCCAGAACTGTGAAGGTAATTTGTTCTTTGTTTTAACATGCTGCGTACTAGCTCCATAATAATCCTATATTTTTGTTCGGAAACCCCATTCTGTTGGGGACTAGAACGGACAGTCAACTGATGAAAAATTCCATTTTGCTGCATATATTCTCCAAACTCAGTAGCCATATATTCGCCTCCACGGTCAGATCTTATTGCTTTCGGTGAATATCCACTTTGTTTTTCAACTAAAGCTTTAAAATCTTTAAAAACACCAAATACTTCTGATTTTTCTTTTAGGAAATATATCCATAATTTTCTGGTATGATCATCGATAAAAGTGAGGAAATATCTATTACCTCCGAGAAAATTTACTCGCATCGGAACGCACAAATCAAAATGGATCAGCTCTAGTGGCTCATTTGCTCTTCTAGCTTTTCCACCTGGAAAATGATCACGATGGTGTTTTCCAAATACACAACATTCACAGACTTGATCCTGCTTATTTATATTAGAATACCTCTGACCATGTGCTCTTTTCACATCTTTGTCAAAGTACTGAAACTCAGATGGTTGTACCTGAGATGCCACAACCATGATTTATCTTGAACAATTGAAGCAAAACAGGGAAGAGGCTGATCCTGAAGTCTCAAAGGACACATTTTATTTTCAGTCATCTTAACTCTTACAATGAGCACATTATATTTGTCACTTATTTCACATGCATCTTTTTTTGAAAGATACTTGATGTCCTTTTTTGAAAAGTTGTCACACACTCAACAAGTTATGCTTCAAGCCAGGAACATAATACACATCAGAAACACGCTTCATACCTTGCATGGTTAGAATGGATATGTCACCACAACCTTTTACATGATGTCGCTTGTCATCTCCTATTTTCAATTCGCGCTGAACAGATTCATCAAATGTTATAAAGCTACTACGATTCCCAGACATATGGTTACTACAGCCACTATCGATGTACCAAATCTTATCAAGAGTATCTTCTTGAACATTGCAAACAAGAAGAATAGATGTTCCCTCCTCTTTCGAATTGTCTTGAATGACCTTTGCCTCTTCCACGATCATAGTATCCTCTATTTTCATCATTTGGGTTGGCAAAATAATTCTCAATTTGGCCTCTTCCACGCCCCTTCCATAGCTGCCTCTTCTTCCGCCGCGACC
Organism: Heracleum sosnowskyi; assembly: GCA_030848705.1. Taxonomy (NCBI): domain Eukaryota; kingdom Viridiplantae; phylum Streptophyta; class Magnoliopsida; order Apiales; family Apiaceae; genus Heracleum; species Heracleum sosnowskyi. The sequence goes on along the minus strand of CM061241.1, from coordinate 64,223,416 downwards.
TCTAAAAGTACCTCCACGACTTGATTCTTGCATTTAGATCCAAATAAAGATACAAATAATTATCCCTGAAGAAGAATTAATAGATCCAAATTTAGAAGTAATAACAGGAAATAGTAATAAAATACCAAAACATATACTTGTCGCACAACATGCTGAATTTAAAGAATTTGTAGGATCAATGTCACAAGGTGTTAATCTTAATGGATATTTTTTAGATTTAGATAATGTATATGAAGAACAAGAAATTAGTAGGAGGATTACAGATTGGAATCTTGGAACTTATATAGCACTAATGAGTTCTACACATACTGCTAATCTAGATTATACTTATGATTTCATATCTAAAACCTTAATTGGAAAAGTAGCATTCTGGATTGAATCTATAGAATATCAATTAAAAACTGAAGTAATGCGAAATGAAGGAGATTGGAAATCTATGTTACAAATATTTGATATGATATTAAAAGAGAATTTTTAGGAGAACCATGGATAGTAGCAAGAGATCAAGTATTAGTAGAAAGAAAAATAGAAATAATAATGAATCTAAATAATATGAAATGTTGGAAAATAAATAAATTATCTGAATATACTATAAGCTTTACTAAATTCTTTTATGAAGTTAGGTTTCAACCAGAAGAAAGTTTAATATACCAACAATTATATTATGATCATTTACCTAGTCCCTATAATACTGAAATAACAAAAGAATATAATAAGTTAGAACTTAGAGAAAATACTTTAGGAGAAAGAATAAGAGTTTTAAGATGATATCTTATGAGAAAATGTGAAGAGTATAGAGTACAACAAAAAGTTAAGAAAGATAAAAAATTAGGATTAAGAGAAATATGTGGTTTTACTGAAAGAATATTAGTATTTGGATGTGATGATAAAAGAATGGAAAAACCATATAAAAAACGTAACAAAAAACATAAAAAAACAGTTTGAGAAACGTAAAAGTTATAATCAGAATTATAATCCATACTATAATAAATATAAAAAGAAAAAGTTTAGAAGATTCAGAAATACGTCTTATACTAGAAATAGATTTAGAAATAAAAGAAAATTTAGAAGAAGACCATATAAAAAGGAAAAGAAAATTTAAGCGAATGCAAATATTGGAATTGTAATAAAAAGGGACATTATGCAAATAAATGCCCTAAATTAAAAGAAAAAGGAGTAAAATATATTAATACATCACAATTTATAATGAATCTTGAACAAATAAAAGAAGATAGTGATAAATGGTATAAGTATGAAGAATTTTATGTTAGTCAAACTGATAAAGAAACTGAATCAGAATCAGAAAATAATAATAATCAATACTATAAATATAAAAAGAAAAAGAAAAAGTTTAGAAGATTCAGAAATATGTCTTATACTTGAAATAGATTTAGAAATAAAAGAAAATTTAGAAGAAGACCATATAAAAAAGGAAAAGAAAATTTAAGCGAATCCAAATGTTGGAATTGTAATGAAAAGGGAGATTATGCAAATAAATGCCCTAAATTAAAAGAAAAAGGAGGAAAATATATTAATACATCACAATTTATAATGAATCTTGAACAAATAAAAGAAGATAATGATAAATGGTATAAGTATGAAGAATTTTATGTTAGTCAAACTGATAAAGAAACTGAATCAGAATCAGAAAATAATAATAATCAATACTCGTCTAGTGAAAGTGATTCAGATTAATGGTAGCTATTTATATAGAAGCATATGTAGAATATAAACCTGGAAAAATGGTAAAACAAAAAATATTTATAAATAGTGGAGAAAACTTATGTTTAGCTCGAAAAGAAGTATTAATATTAAATAAATGGAAAAAATCTAAAATACATAGAACTAGAGTAACAAGATTTAATGAACAAAGAAAAGAATTAGATACTATAGCAGAAAATATGAGAATAGTATTAAATAAAACGATATTCAAATTACCTTTGATTTATCAAGAAAATAAAATGAAACAACCAGTATTACTAGGAAACAATTTCTTAGATCATTTTAAAACACAAGTTGTAACTTATGATTACCTAAGTTTACAAACACCTTGTAACAAATGAATAATATTAAAAAGAATATTACCATTAAATACAATTAGAATAAGTAATTTAACAACAAATAGAAATAATAATTTATAAGAACTAACATAAAAATATCATAATTTTTTAAAATCAAATTTTGGAGAAAATTCAGTCCAAATATGGGATAAAGAAAAAATATATGCAGAAGTAAAACTAATAAATCCTAATGACATAATAAGATCTAAGCCTGTTAGATATAGCCCAATAGACCAAAAAGAATTTGAAAACCAAATAAACGAATTATTAGAAATGAAAATAATACAAGAAAGTAAAAGTCCACATAGTAGTCCAACCTTTTTAGTAAGAAAACATAGTGAACAAAAAAGAGGAAAGGCTAGAATGGTAATAGATTATAGAGAATTAAATAAAAAGACGATATTTGATGGATATTTTTTGTCATATAAAAGAAATCTTATTAATAGACACTAGGAAATAAAAAATGGTTTAGTAAATTTGATTGTAAAAGTGGATTTTGGCAAATAAAATTAACAAAAGAATCAAGATCTTTAACAGCTTTTAGTGCACCCCAAGGACATTATGAATGGATAGTACTACCTTTTGGATTAAAAAATGCACCACAAATATTTCAATGAAGAATGGATCAAGTATTTAGAAAATTAAAAGATTTCTGTATAATATATGTAGATGACATATTAATATATAGTGATATTTTAGAACATCACATAAAACATCTACAACAATTCATTAAAACTGTAAAACAACATGGTATTTTACTTTCTGAAAAGAAATCAGAAATTTTTAAAAATAGAATAGAATACCTAGGATACATTATTGATAAAGATGGATTACAATTACAAAATCATATAGTATCCAAGATACAAAATTTTAAAGGTAAATTAGGAAATAAAAAAGAAGTTCAACAATTTTTATGAATAATTAATTATGCAGCAGATCATATAAAAGATTTGCCTCAATTAAGAAAACTCTTACAAGAATTAACAAAAAAAAACCTTTTGAGTGGACAGGAGAACATGATAAAGCTGTTGAAATTCTTAAAGAAAAGGTAAATAATTTACCAAAACATAGAATACCAATAGAAACGGTTCAATTAGAACTTTTTACTAATGCTAGTGATGTAGGATGGGGAGCAGTCCTTATTGCTTATGAGCATAATGATGTTAACAAAGAAAAACTTCTCATATATGGTTATGCAGGAGGAACATGGAAACCAAATGAACAAAATTATCATATAAATGAAAAAAAATTATTAGCAATAAAATTTGGAATTAAAAAATTCCATTATCATTTGCTACTAGTAAAATTTATAGTTAGGACATATAATACTCAAGTCAAAGCTTTTATTACTAATAAAATAGATTTATTACCAGAATTGAATAAAAAGAGAAAATGGAAATCATTATTTTGTTGTTATGATTTTATTGTTAAAAATATATCTGGTACTAAAAATGTTTTAACTGATTTTCTTAGCAGGTACAAGTATGATGACTAATAATTTTGATGTATATATTAGTGATGTTACAAAGATTATTACAAAAAATCATGACAAAATTGCTGAAAAATATGAAATCATTGCCCAGCTGGAAAAGGATATCAACACATTAGTCCAAGAAAATACCCATCTCCTGAAACAATTATCAGATGCTATAAAAGATAAACAAACAGTGAAAACCCTACAAAGCTCGATTGTTGCACCTTCTATTAAACCACAAACATTTACATCTAAACTTGCAACCATGCCATCTTCCTCAACTTCACATGAAATATCACCATTTATCCCTATGAGTGCCAGAGTTAAATTCTCATGTGAAATTATAGATTCCTATGAAAAAATTATTAAGTTTTATGATTATAAGAAAAATGATGCAATAGTACGAGGTTTAAAAACAAGCAAATATCCAAGGTATTTATGTAATACAGATGCAAGTCCAGATGTGGTTGAAAGGCTATTTAGCTATGGATTCATTGATAAGATACTAGTCAATGAAACATTATATAGCATTTCAAAATTACAAAGAGTAATTGTGGATTATACAATATCATACATGGAAACCTTGGGTAAATGAATTTATGGAATACAGATATTTGACGCCTCTACAGATTTAGTGGGCAAACCAATAATAATATGCCAGATGTTCAAAATTGGAAAAATTCATGTCAAAGGTGACAATGGAACTCTAAAATTACCTACCCCATGCACTATAGAAAATTTCCAAGAATGGATTTTTACTAAAAGAGCAGTCGGTTTGTTAACTCTAAAAACAAAGATACATGACATGTTGAGAACTAGAAAAGCTAATATCATTAGAACAAGCCGAGGAGGACAAGCCGAAGAGATTGTTACTCTATACTATGACAATGATGCCTTAACACGAAATGTTGCAGAACTTGAAAGGATATATGACAAAATTATTAAACTACAACATACTCGTGCAAAAGAAACTATAGAACAATATCATACTTTGATTGGTCTAAGGAAAAGGGCAGTGCTAAGTGATACAAATAGTACATACAATACTAGGGCTGTAAACGAACCGAACTGTTCGTTAAGCTCGTTCGTGTTCGTTCGGGTTCGAGTTCGATAAGCTCGTCCGAGTTCGTTATCGAACACGAGTTCGAACAACATTTTTTGTTCGATAACCTTAACGAACCGAATCGAACTTTTAAGGTGTTCGACTCGACTTCGCTCGAGTTGCGTTCAAGTTCGACTCGTTCGTTAAGCTCGAGTTCAGTTCGGGAAAAAAATTATTTTTATAATATTATATACATATGTATAATATAGATTATTCATAATTTAAATTTTAAATTTTTTACAATGATTTAAAGTAAATAAATATATAGGTGGAAAATATTTAATTAATATTTGGACTAATTTTTTGTATCAAATAAAGTAAAAAAGTAATATAAATTTTTTTAAAAACATAAAATGTTAACAAACTGTTCGTGTTCGTCCGAGTTCGGTTCGGTTCGTTATGTTCGTGAACTGTTCATGTTCGGTTCAAAATATTACCGAACTCGAGTTCGGACAAGAAAATCTGTCCGATAAAGTTACCGAACATTGTTCGGTTCGTTAAGATTTTGCTCGAGTTCGTTAAAAGTTCGTTCGAGTTCGTCCGAGTTCGGTTCGTTTACAGCTCTAGATAATACCAATATCAAAATAAAAGAAGAAGGATTATCTTATGATCCTTTCCAATAGTGGTGAAAATAAAAGATATATTACAAGCCCAATGTAGTTCAACTACAAAGGCCCATCATATTATCATACTACAAGCCCAATGAAGTTTAAACTACAAAAAGGCCCATGAAACTATCAAAAAAGTACTATAGAACAAAGGAAGGAAAGCTGAAAGAAGACATGAATAATGGTCGATAAAGATAAGAAGTGTTGGGTGTTATACTGAACTATTCGTTTGAAGTATATAACATTGTCCATTTTATTGAGAATTTTGATTGCATATTATTACATTGTTTGTTTATTATATATTATGGATAATCTAGTATCAAATGGGATAACAGAAGATTGGATTATCAGTGTCTTTATATAATATAATAAAGGTTGACAGTCTAAGTGGTATTAGACAACCCACTGGAATGACTGAAGTATTATTTGGGAATAGTTTATCTTGACTATTGAATAATACTTGTATACTTTGTGTATATTGAACAGGATCAAAATATTAGAATTATTCTTTTATTCTGACAGTTAAAAAGAACTAAGATTCTATGATATTATTATTGCTTAGGTTCTTAATCCAGATGTAGTGATTGACACTTGTATGCAATGCACATGCTTTGATTCATATAAGATGTAATTAATTATTAATTACAATATTATGTGTTGAGCAATGACATTGTATGCAGAGTGGGATATTAATTACAAAAGGAATCCATGTCCTGATAATATTCGGGTTGATGATGTCCTCTTGAAAGCTCATAAAGATAATTATGTGAAGCCCTGCAGGCAGATTAATTTCTCACATAATTATAAGGTTGAGTGGATGATCAATGATAAATAAGATATTAATTAAATTAATTGTTAGTGATTAATTTAATTAATGGACATGCGATATCTTAAACGTGGGGAATTTAATAAGAAAATAATATAGGAGCCGAATTAAATAATAAAATAATTGTGGAATTAGGAATGGTAGTGCAAATATTAATTCTTTAGTGGATTGAATTAATATTTAATGACATTGGGCTTGACTCGGAATGTTATTGGAAGGCCCGACCTAATTGTCCATGATCCCTACTAAAGCCTATATATATTCTCGTTTTCCTTAAAGTTGGATAAAAAATTGAAATTGAGACCTAGGGGCAGCCGCACGCAGCTAGGGTTTTGGAATTTCGAGGCTTTGAGGAGAGGAAACTTTGGGAGATCGAAGGTCACACTTCGCTCAAAGGGAATCAAGGAATTCAGTGGAAGACGTGGAATTGAATCGCTTGCGCCATAGTGATTAAGGTTAATCTTCTTTTCGAACTCTTTAATTTATATCATAAAACACAATCCTATATATTGTATGTTCCAACAATTGGTATCAGATCCTGGTTCTACATTTTAAGATATGATGTGCATGTCGTAATTATATATGCATGTATATAGTGGTTGCTCGTATGTATTTTGTGATGCAGGTTGCTACCCATTATTATGGCCATGTTTTTATAATTATGTGATTGGATCCAACGTGGTTTATCGTAGTTACTATTTATACGATTGGATCACATGTGGTTTACCGTGGTTATTATATTTGCGATTGTTAATCACGAGGGCTGATCGTGTATGTTTTCTTGATTTCTGTTATAAGATTGTAATCAAGTAATTCGATTTGTATTCAAGTTATTATGATATATTATAATAGAATAGGTCAGTTTTGTTTGTATGTAATTATTTTATCAATGGAGCTGCAAGAGACAGAAGTGCTTCCGCTGCTACTTGTTGGTTTCTGAGGAGCTTCGCTGATTTTGTGTAGTGTGTCCGAATTTTGCCGAAACTACCTTTTCGGAAAGGGAAACGGGCGTCTGAACAAAACAGACTATGTCATTCGCGCGGATATAAGGCGTTTGACGTCGTTTACAGCCTGAAAAAAGTGATTTATTGTTTTCATAAATTCAAGTTCGATCTGCACTGCTGTGTTTTGGATCAAAGTTTAGATGAGACCATAATAGTGGATGGTTTATTGAAATGTTTTACATGTTTTCCACTTATTTTTTTATTATTGCTATTGCACGTGCCTTATGTGTGTTTTCATGCCATGTGATACTAACCTTAGTATTTTAGAACGACATGGACATATGGTTATATTTATTATGCTTAATCATGAGATGTATCGTGTCATGCTATATGTTATTTTCGTTGTTAATATGATACATGTTGACCTTGAAGAAATAACATAGGATGATGCATCTAGATTAAAATCCTCACAAGTAAAATACTAAGTGGGAGAAAAAATTAATTTGGTATTAAATCACATGGTCATCCATTATTGGTTGTATGTAATTTAACACTAAGACAATTAAGAATTATATATATGTCACACATCATGGCGTATGATTTGTGTTGTCTAGATAGTGTTAAGGATATTACTAGGACATTCTTAAGTTAATCACGAATATTGAAAGGTAAGATCACCCCATCGTGACATACCAAGTTTCATGAAATTCAAGATAAAAGTTGGACATTCCTTGATTGATTTTGACAATGGATATTTCTGGATAGGGGTTGTGTTCTTAAGCGAGTCTGTCTGTGACTTCACCAAAAATACTTGGGATTTATCCATTAATACATCAAACGGATGTGTTTCATTTATGCATTATCCAAATCATTACTGTAGATTTAAGTTGTTATTTATTTGAAATTATTTTTTGCAAATTTGGAATATAAATCGATTTTGAAAAATTCGAACGTTACTTCTTTATTCATCGTCATATTTTTATTCGTCCGCATTTTTTATCTAAACAATATTCATCATGGCACTAATGAATTTTTTTCATTGGCATATGTATAGTAGCCCATCTCTTGTTTAATCCGCTTATGCTTTCAATTTTTCTTAATTATTACTATCACTTTACATTGTCTTAGACCTAATTTATAGCTTTTCAAATCTTTTAATTTCAGTACATTCACCATTTAGGCACTTTAGTGCCTAGTCGACCAGATGTAACGAGCGAGCGATTTGCAGGATAATTTCTTTAATTGCAAGTTGTTATAGCCAAAATTCGGTATCGGGTTTTTAGGGTAGATTCGGGTCAAGTAATAATCAATTGGGAATATCCAAGATGCAATTAGGATTTGGACTGGCACAAGGAAGATTTAGGGCTTACCTTAATAGGGGAAGGGGTGCGCCCACTGGTCGTCCACCCTTAGAGGGTGCGCACTCATGGTACGAAGTGATGACTTGACACAGAATAAGAGCTATATTGACATGGAATTGGCATAAGGAAGAGTAAGAGCGCGCCCCTTTAGGCCATCCACCCCTTGAGGGCGCGACCTCTTGGTTTGAAGTAGCTACTTGGTGGTGAAGGATGGCTCCATTAGCTTGATAATGGCAAGATATTGAAGACTTCTACCTTAGGATGTCTCATAAGGGAGGGATGTCCGTTATTGAAGGCCTTCAGGGGTTTGCCTGATGATTGAAGAATTCTCTCCTAGGATGTGCCCTAGGAGGGGGATGTCCGTTGTTGAAGGCCTCCAGGGGTATGCCTGATGATTGAAGGCCTCCTCATGTATTCAATGGGCGCGTCCTCATTGGGGATGTGGGGTAAATCTTGGTGTGTGCTTTGGGAGCTCTGTTCCTGCATTCAATGGGCGCGTCCTCATTGGGGAATTTTGGAGTAATCCTGCACTTTGCACCCAAACGCTTGGGATCACTTGTCATGCAATCTGGTGGGTGCTTCTCATTCGGGGGACAAGGATGCGTCTAGCATTTGGGGTAAGTCATGGTTATACCTGCAACTACTTTGGTCAGGGAGACAGCTGGTAGCAGTTAGTGTCGGCTCCTAAGTTGGGTCGATGTCGTATTCGTGAAGTCCCTATACTGTAGTTGAGCCTTGGGCCTTTGTGACTAGGCCTCATCGTTGGACATTCCTAAAGTGAGTCGAAGACCAATTCCAGAAAATGGATCAAGTATCCTAGTGGGCCTCGGAAATCAGAAACCAGCCCATATAGGTTACTTGTTCCCCAAGAACTACGTAGGGCTTGATCCCCTATAAATACGGGGTACGTAGGCACATTGTAGGGGTGGGAAGTGAAGACCTCAGCGAGCCACCACCAAGAAACCCTTACAATCGCAGCCCCCAATTCATCACAACTACCACACTTTGGCGACTTTCCGGCGAAGAACCACCGTCATAGATCTTGATTCCGGCCACAAACCTCGAACTTTGTTAATACCAAATTCCTCCGTTAACAAATTGGTACTAGAATGAGGGCTGCTGATCAAGATCATAATCTTAGGAGGAAGATATATCTCATCATGATGAAAGTTCTTAGAAGAAGGTCTGCCAATATTTGGAAGGATGGCTATGGGTACGACTTCATGCTAGCGGCAAGGAGGAAGATCCAAAGATGGGGGTTTAAAGACGATTATTCCTGACTGGGGGTTTGAAGAAGATCTGGAGAAGAAGGTGTCAAGGCGATTCAGATTTGAAGGATGTTTCCATGTATGCTTGAAGGCGACAGTTTCCATGTATACTGAGGGTGATTCCGAGCAAGATCCTAAAAAGAAGGCGCAATTATCGAGAGCACGTCATCATCTTCTGGACACGCCCTCAAGGTAACACCTAACTAGTTTTGGTTTTGCTCTTTGTTCCTTGAATTATTGCAGGAAGAAGATTATGAAAGAAAATCCCCAAGAACCCTTAGGGCGCGCCCTAAGGGTGATGCTCGAGGATCAGATGGTTTCCAACAACTCCTGTGATACTTCGGCTGTTGCTCACGTCCATACATCTAGGACGCATCCTCCGGGTAATTTTTGAAATTTTCGATTATTGAGTTTTATGACAGGTGGGGAATTCTGCTTGGGAAACTGTCTCAAGAGTTATAAAGCTCTGGGTCCCAATCAGTAAGGACGCTCCCTCTACGTCAAGGATGCCCCCTCAGCATATCAGAGGTCCCAAGGATCGTTTCTCCTCGAGGACGCGTCCTCTGCGAAAATATCTACAAAAAGTTCTAATAAAGATAAAGGATGATCACATAAGATCCAACGCTTGAGCCGCTCTCTCGTCTTTCAAGATGCGTCCCTCCTTCAAGGCGCGCCCTCAAGAAAAAGAACTGCTTAGCATAAACTTCAGTGATTTTTAGAGAAAGATAATATGGAGGTGAGGCCCCATGATCCAAAGAGTGAGCCCCCTGATTACAGGTCGAGGCCCCATGGACATGAGCGAGCCCTCTCTCGTGACAACTCAATGGATAATATGGGAGAGCGGCCCCGTGATCCATAGAGAGCGCTCCTTGATTCTTGAGAGAATTACAGGTCGAGGCCCCATGGACATGAGGGAGCCCCTCCGTGTGAGAATTCGATGGGTCGTCGAGATCAAGATTGGTGGTATATGAGTGACTACCAAGGAAGGCATGATAGGAAGCTTGTGCGGAATGATCAGCGTCAGAACACATAGGACGCGCCCTCGAAGGAAAATGACAACACTATGCTCAGGTGGACTCCAATGTTTACAAGAAGAATTTATTACTGAATTTCAGAAGAAAGGAAGCCATTGGAGTAGAGGCCCCGTGGTCCAAAGTGAGTGCCCCCTGCTTACAGGTCGACACCCCATGGACATGAGTGAGCCCTTCCGAAAAGACAAGACTTTTATCTTCAGAGAACGCGTCATCACATCCTCAATAATAGAAGACATGCCCTTCAAGGCGCGCCATAATGGTATCGGCCTCATATGTTAAGGCTTCGACTTCAAACATGATTGTACAAGCCCTCATGTTGCAGCAAGAAGAAGAATATTTGGAGAAGAGGCCCCATGGACCTTAGGATGTGCCCCCTGACCAGCAGGATGCGGCCCCAAGGTCATGAGTGAGCCCCTCCACAGAAGAATGCTATTATAAAATAGACTAGAAGATTAGAAGGGACTTCGACACTGCCCTCATCCACTTAGGTTGCCCTACGCAAGAGGGCGCACCCTCACGATGCTGGGGGGTAGTACTGATGCATCTCTCGGCTCTTCCTATGAACAGAGTATCCTTACGGGGATGCTTTTTCATGAAAAGATGTTTGAAGATACAATTGACGCCTATTGTGTGCCCCTTCACCGAACAGAGGTGCTAAGGTGTGGCCTAGGCTAGTCTGATGAAAGCCATCTACACGATAAATTATATAGAAGATAGTGATGACTAGTGTTCCCATCTAACAGATGCCTCCTTGTGAGATGCCCTTCATAGGATGCCTCTTCATGGGATGCCTCTTCCTGAGAAGCCTTTCATGGGATGCCTCTTCCTGAGATACCTCTTAGTGAGATGCCTCATATTGAGATGCCCCCTTCTGTGGGTCGAGATTCGAAGTATTCTGCAACCGGAGAGTGCCGCCTAAAGTTTTAATAAAACTTTTGAGGGTGAGGCCCCCGAATAGTCATGCAAGCGTTTGATAGAGTATGTTCAATAAGATAATGCTTTGGTTGATTGAAGACGGGAAAAACCTAAATAGTAGACTACAAGGTAAATTAATTACCTCCTAGTCTAGGGGGGTAGTTCATATATACTTTACCTAGTCCTAGTTGAGGTAATGAAATTTTAAAACTTTCGAGATGGTTTGTTTACAGGGTGCACTCTCTAGGGTGACGCGCCATATAGGACGACGCGCCCTCAGTTAGATGGTGAGATGCGGAAGTCTTCCTTGTAAACATGCAAGTATGATAATCAAGAAGACATATTATGAGAACATAAATTCGGGAAACATATCCCGTAGAGTTACCAAAGCATAGTCAAATCAAGTACAACTTGCAAGGCTTAGAAGTGACGACATGCACCTTAAAAATGTTCAGAAGACTTAGTAAAAGAAATAAAGATCATATCAAGCCTCAGGACACGCCCTGAGTGTCATCAGCAAGAGGAGTAGAGGTGTTTTCAGCAGCAATGTCACTTGTTTTAGCAGCATCATCCAAAGGCTTTTCAAGAACAACATTGGCCTTAGGAGATTGGTTTCCCTGATCCTTAGCATCTTGTTCACCATCAGGAGGTGCATCCTCAAAGGACACGTCCTCGTCTCCTTCAAGTGGTCCAACCTCAATTCTAAGTTTGATCCGCTTGGCTTTGCTGGTCGCATCTTCATCAACTTTGAATTTCTCAATTCATGCAACTTTATCATCGCTAAACTTGGAGAAATCATAGCCATGATCAACTGCCAAGAAGCCAGAAGCATATATTCTCCCTAAAATGGAAGACGCGCCCTCGGTAGAATGGAAGACATACTCCCAAATCCCTGAAGAAAAAGTAGAAGCTTGTGGACGCGTTCTATCATCAGGGTTCGCCCTCAGACATACAAGGTTGAGAAGTGTTCTCTGCAACTGTTCCTTGAAAGATAGACGTCCTGCCAAAATGCTTTTCATTGGTTAAATGAAATAAGAAGACATGGCAGCCCCTTTAAGGCGCAACCTCTGAAGAATGAGATATCGTCGCCACCGTTTGAGATGTTTTTTTCATGTATGCTTTGACAAGAGACAATGTGAAGAATGTACATATAACAAAATTGGTAGGAAGAGTGAGCCTTGACCTCATCAGCGTACTTGTCTGTGAAGATAAACAAGCAGATGAGTAGAGTTACGGAGCGGTTGCTGAAGAAATTGCCTTTGTATTAGCAGTTGTGTTGCTGGTGGAAAGATCACCTCCATTGTCATGACGCGTCCTCCCTGCCTCCGAGATTTTCTCAACTTCTTCATCTTTGTTTGCTCGGCTAGCTTCTCCTTCTCAACCTCAATAGCTCCAACCTTTGACACTTTGAATTCAACTCATTCGACCTCAGAAGTCTCATGTGGATTATTTGACAAATTCTCATAACGATTTTTATTACTTGAAGATCGGTGATCGAGCTTTCGTTATGGTCGCGCCTCCCACTCAGGGAACACCCTCCAATATTGATGCACTCAGGCGAATCTCTAATGTGCATTTTTATGCCCAAATATGATCATGGCTTCTAAAAAGACCCATTACGAGAATTGATGAAAATATTGGGCTCACGATTAGTGGTCTAGAAATATTGTGCAGCTCTCCTACCACTATATTGACAAAGAGTCATGAAGGAGGAGAGGACTCCTCTCATCAAATTAGCAAGGAGTCAGACGAGAGAAGAGGACTTCTCCACTCATATTAATAAAGAGGACTTCTCCCCTCATATCAGCAGAGAGGACTCATCCACCTCATATCAGCAGAGAGGACTCCTCCACCTCATATCAACAGAGAGGACTCCTCCCCTCATATCAGAAGAGAGGACTCCTCCACTCATATTAATAGAGAGGACTCCTCCCATCGTATTCGTATAAAGGCCTTCTCTCATCATATTAGTAAGAAGCCAGGCAAGAAGAGAAGACTCATCTCCTCATATTAAAAAGGAGGACCAGGCGACAAGAGATGACTGCTCTCCTCGTATTAAAAAGGAGGAACAGGCGATAGGAGAGGACTCCTCTCCTATACTATAAAAGAGAAAGACTTGTGTGACAGGAGAGGACTCCTCTCCTCATACTAAAAAGTAGACAGACAAAATGAGAGAACTCCTCTACTTCTCTCATCATATCAACAAGAGGCCTTCTATCATAATACTTTAAGAAGACTTGAAGATACATGTGGGAACATAAGCTCACATGTTAGCTGGAGAGAAAATATTATTGTGATAACTTCTGACTACAAGGCCCTACGAGGTCGCTTCACAAGGTCCCTACGGGACTGGATTGCGCTTTGAAGGACCCTTCGAGGGCATCACTTACATATTCTTAAAATCATATCACATGAAGACATCTTTACAAGACATCTCATAATATCAAGGCAAGAATGCCCATGGCCATACACTCAAGGGACGCAAGCGCCCAAAAGAGAACTATTCTGGAATGAGAGAGAATAAAGATTACAAGGAAGGGCAAATGAAGATATTAGGTGGAACACGTGGCAGCCATCGGATGGAATAGTATGACTGATTAGACCATTGTACAAGTATATATATATATACAAGGGTGTATCTATATTTACATAAGTTACTCCATTTTTTGAATCTTAAGATAAATGAAGGAATCCGTACCCCTTAATGATAGAAGACGACGCACCCTCTCGATAAATGAATATTTTACTTGAGGACGAGCCCTGAGAGAGGCTTACATATGTGCATAATATCTCTTGTTTCTTACATCGAGTTAGCTCATGTAGGCTTAGAGGTGTCGTGTGCAGGTAGTATCCCTTTCTAAACATTAGAATTATCAAAAATATATGATGGAAGAATTAAAGGACACGACATCTGGAAGGATGCGCCCTCTTTATATCATCAAAGAAGGAAGAAGCTCGAGGACACTTCTTGAAGAAGAAAAGGTTATAAAGAGATTTTGGCACTTTGAAGATTGAGAATTCCATGCTTCATCTCTGATTTCACATGGAATTGGGGGGAAGTTGTTATAGCCAAAATTCGGTATCGGATTTTTAAGGTAGATTCTGGTCAAGTAATAATCAATTGGGAATATCCAAGATGCAATTAGGATTTGGACTGGCACAAGGAAGATTTAGGGCATGCCTTAATAGGGGAAGGGGCGCGCCCACTGGTCGTCCACCCTTAGAGGGTGCGCACTCATGGTACGAAGTGATGACTTGACAGAGAATAAGAGCTATATTGACATGGGATTGGCATAAGGAAGAGTAAGGGCGTGCCCATTTAGGCCATCCACCCCTTGAGGGCGCGTCCTCTTGGTTTGAAGTAGCTACTTGGTGGTGAAGGATGGCTCAATTGGCTTGATAATGGCAAGATATTGAAGACTTCTCCCTTAGGATGTCTCCTAAGGGAGGGATGTCCGTTATTGAAGGCCTCCAGGGGTTTTCCTGATGATTGAAGAATTCCCTCCTAGGATGTGCCCTGGGAGGGAGATGTCCGTTGTTGAAGGCCTCCAGGGGTATGCCTGATGATTGAAGGCCTCCTCCTGTATTCAATGGACACGTCCTCATTGGGGATGTGGGGTAAATCTTGGTGTGTGCTTTGGGAGCTCTGTTCCTGCATTCAATGGGCGCGTCCTCGTTAGGAAATTTTGGAGTAATCCTGCACTTTGCACCCAAATGCTCGGGATCACTTGTCCTGCAGTCTGGTGGGTGCTTCTCATTCGGGGGACAAGGATACGTCTGGCATTTGGGGTAAGTCATGGCTATACCTGCAACTACTTGGTCAGGGAGACAGCTGGTAGCAGTTAGTGTCGGCTCCTAAGTTGGGTCGATGCCGTATCCGTGAAGTCCCTATACTGTAGTTGAGTCTTGGGCCTTTGTGACTAGGCCTTATCGTTGGACATTCCTAAAGCGAGTCGAAGACCAATTCCATAAAACGGATCAAGTATCCTAGTGGGCCTCGGAAATCAGAAACCGGCCCATATAGGTTACTTGTTCCCCAATAACTACGTAGGGCTTGATCCCCTATAAATACGGGGTACGTAGGCACATTGTAGGGGGTTCGAAGCGAAGAGCTCAACGAGCCACCACCAAGAAACCCTTACAATCTCAGCCCCCAATTCATCACAACCATCACACTCTGGCGACTTTCCGGTGAAGAACCACCGTCATAGATCTTGATTCCGGTGACAAACATCAAAATTTGTTAATATCAAATTCCTCTATTAACATAAGTAGTTCCAAATTGTTGCATTATTTATTTTAATAGTTACATTTTAACGGCGATAATAGTTTGTGAATGCATTCTTCACAATTGGAATGACAGACGATCCTTGTAAACATTGAAATTTGCATGGCACAACACACTAATTATATGTAACTAGTTTACTAAGCTGCGATTCGCAGCGGCCTTATAATATTTTTTTAAAATTTATTAAAAATATTTTACAAAATATGTTTTTGAATACTATTTCTAACATAATTTTTTTTTTGAATTTTCAAAATTTTTGAATAATTATAAAAAATGCAATTATTTAATATTTTTATTATTTTAATGTTATATCGAATATTATTATATTGATTAGCTTTTATATTTTTTTCAAAATTTAAATCCCAACTTAAATTTTAAATACATAATATAACATTAATATTTAATTCTAGCATATAATACGATGATTTTAATGAACCGCCTTCTCTTTAAAAATGTTTTCTCCCAATTAGCCGCTCTCTCATTGTTAAGAAATTTAACAGATAACACATTAACATTACTCTAATTTATAAGTTACATGATTTTCAAATTTGTTTTGTTTTCATGATATATAATACAATAGTTAGAAAAACATACCTATATAGATTTGAAGATAATTTTTTTTTTAATTTTTTTGAGGAATTTTGGAGCAGAAACTACAATCACAATAATGATGAGATGTACTACATTGAAGAATTATAGAAAATTCGGAAAAAAAAACATAAAAAAAAGAGAGAATAAATGCCAAAACTTTTATCAAAATAATATAAAAACTTAATTTGATGGTGTGAAATCTACCCATTATAATCTATAGTAGAGTCTGAGTAGATTTGTGTTAATTAGAATTGATACGTGCAAAATGTCATAATACATGCATTCACTTTCTTTGTTTGATAATACAACTAATGTCATCATATTCCTATTTTTTTAGTATAACAGAACTTTGACTTTTGTTCATGTATCGTTATAGTTGACATCTTCTTGATTTTTATAATTTATTTATATCGATTATATAATTTAATAAAGTTTACAATTATAGAATTATTGATATAGTCAACTGACGGTAGAATTTGATTAGATACATAATTTCTGAAGAACTTATCTTGTATAAGTTTCCCTTTTTATTAATTATAAGTTAAAAAAGAAAAAAATTATTTTTATTATTTAAAATTTTTTTGAATTATGAGTTAAAAAAGAAAAATTATTTTTTTATTATTTCAAATAAAGGTGCTCTAAAAAATAGATAAATAGAATACAGACGATTTGATAGTGCTAGGAGTTTTTCCTTTGTATAAAGATAAAAGATAAATATAATAAAATTATAATAAAGATAATGATATTGATTAGCAAGTATATTAATAATTTAAAAAATTAAGAAAATATTAAAATTATATATTTAATTTTCTCCATTACTAAAGATTTAAAGGCAAGAATATTACAATTGTATATTTAGTTTTCCTCCATTGGGAAAGATTTAAAAGATAATTGAGATATTTTTTAATCGAAAATTTAGTAGGATATTTAAATTGTTTATTTACTTTTTTCCATTTGTAAAGATTTTAAAGACAATAATATTAAATTTATATATTTAGTTTCCTCCATTAGTAAAGATTTAAAAGGCAAATGAGATTTTTTTTTATTAGAAAATTTAGTATATAATATTTAAATTGTATATTTAATTTTCTCTATTTGTCAACATTTTAAAGACAATAATATTACAATTATATATTTAGTTTACTCCATTAGTAAAGATTTAAAAGGGAAATGAGACTTTTTCTAAATTTTGATATTATCAATTCAAAATTTTGAGAAAATTAGAAAAATAGATCGAAACAATACGAGAAGCTCCGCCTTTTCCTCTATTTGTCAAGATTTTTAAAGACAATAATATTAAAATTATATATTTAGTTTCCTCCATTAGTAAAGATTTAAAAGGGACGGGAGACTTTTTCTAAACTTTGATATTATTAATTTAAATTTTTGAGAAAATTAGAAAAATGGATCAAAACGATATGAGAGCCACCACCTCACAACCCTGTCTTCTCATTTCCTTTACATATAAGTATATTGATTTTTAAAAAAAAACAATAATTACATGCGTAAAATTCATACTTTTGATATGGATAATATGTATTAATTTATTATTTCAAAATTTGGATATTCATGTTTAGTTGTAACATATTCAAAATAGTTAGGATATTTGAGGAAACTTAATGACAGCAAGATAAAAGCTCATGATTTATGGGAAAACATACGTAATAAATTAGAATAATTAAAATAATCATTCATCAATATACTCGGCAATTTGTATCTTTTATACAGCTGATAATTTTGCAACAAATTTATTAATTAATTTATTAATCATTAAGAGAAATGATCATCATCTTAAATAGATCAAAAGGCTCATTAGCAAAAATAGACAATGGAAACGGGAGAATAAGTAAAAAATTCGAAATGTATTCAACAAAAGAATCCCTAGTGTGATAATTACGACCTTAATGGCTACATAACCTCATCTGCTCCTGCGTCGTCTCTTAACAGTAGTAGGATTTCTTGAAACATGATCATCAACAGATGATGAAGTTTCAAATAAAGATTCAATCTCCTCTGAACCTCCAACCGTGTCTTCGAAGAAAATTAATTTTCGCTTATTCGAAATAACAACTTCTTCTCTTCTTTTTCTCCGTGGTGCAGGTGGACAACTACTAGCTCTTGGAATCTTGCTTTCTTTTGAGGTCGGAGTTCTACACTCTTGTACATTTTTGCATGATTCGTGACCTTCTTGCACCAAAATATCATCTAGTTTTAGCTCCGTATTCGGAGATTGAGCACCGTGATCTTCGTTGGTTTTGGAATGATGATCTACTTCATTGATTTTATTATCTTGTTTCCTCGAATTTTTCTGAAGGTTGTGATCATCAGACATATTGGTAGAGCCCTCGCGCCAACGACTAAAAAATGGTGAGATCAAGTTGCAAAAATATTGTAGAATGGTAGGAAGAGATAGAGGACTAGTTGGAAGGGAGACTTGTCTTCTTTTCCTGTCATGTCTTCAAAATAAATATAAAACATGATACATCATGCCGTGCGTGTGTCTACAATCTACAAAGAAGTTTAAGTTATCGTCAATTTATAATAAAAAAAAATATTTGTGTTCTTTTTCTCCCCATAATAGGAGGAGTTTTAAGTGTCTTTTACTGCATTTCAATTATTTGTAGTTTTCATCAATTTATGTACTCAATTTAATTATTTTTAATGCATTTTATGTGTAGTAAATACAGGATGAACGTTCCATCCATTCCGCTAATCTCAATACATTTCTAGCTAATTTCGTTCGGGTTGGAAATTCGAGATGAGGAACAAAGAAAAATTAACTCCTTATATATAATAAGCGTAAGGGAGATCTTATCCAAAACTTTGGTCGTACTACCAAAAGTATATGATCCGTTGATTTATAAAACTATAAATATTCAAATAGATAAGGACCGTTAGATATAATATTAAAAATTGTATTTGATTAATAATATGATAATATTTAAATACTAAAAGGTGTATTTTGATAATTTAAACCAATTATAAATAGGTTTTCTATATTGAATAGAAATCTTTATGTAAAAAATCGTAATTATCTTTTCTATTTAGTTTATGGATAGTTCCACTTAGATAATAATTATTAAACCATCATTAAATTAAAGATAATTTTGTTAGCTTCGCGTGGGCTGTAAAATTGTTAAAATTTGTTGTCTAAAACTCAAGATAGAGCCCAAACAGTAAAGTAATTATCTAAATTTTAATATTTTTTTTTAATTTAAACCAATTATAAATAGGTTTTTTATATTGAATAGAAATGTTTATGTAAAAAATCATAATTATCTTTTCTCTTTAGTTTATGGATAGTTCCAGTTAGATAATAATTATTAAACCATCATTAAATTAAAGATAATTTTGTTAGCCTCGTGTGGGCTGTAAAATTGTTAAAATTTGTTGTCTAAAACTCAAGATAGAGCCCAAACAGTAAAGTGATTATCTAAATTTTAATAATTTTTTTTTATTATTGTAGAACCAATTTAATTTTTTTCCTAATTCTTTTAAATTTATAAATTCTATGTTTATTTCAATAAAATATTAAAATCAATTTAAGAAAAAAATAAAATCGATCTGGTCCGTGTACGACCACTATACGACCAAATTAATTATTACAGTTAGATCTTAAATAGATCGATGAGAATTGTTAGATCTAATATTAAAAAGTGTATTTGATTAATAATAGAATTATATTTAAATACTAAAAAGTGTATTTTGATAATTTAAAATTTTTCTATGTAAAAATTCTTAAATATCTTTTCTCTTTAATTTATGTATAGTTCGAGTTAGATAATAATTGTTAAACCAAATATCAGATAACAATTCATATCGATTACAATATTAAAAATTATCAATATAATGCTCATGTATATCATATAACAATGATACATGTGGACCCTGACTTAGGAGAACTCCTGTACATAAATAAATTTAAACATTTTTTTTCTGAAGAAACATAACAATTTGATTAATCCAAATTATAATTATATTATTTTACATATAACAAACATAAAAGGATAATATCAAAATATTATTAAAATATTGAGGGTTTCATATTCATAAACAATAATTTTGAATATAATACTTAACCATCTTTTCTTTTCGGTTTATGGGTAGGTCACTGGTCAAGTTAGATAATAATTATTAAATCATCATTAAATTAAAGATAATTTCGTTAGTTTCACATGGGTTGTAAAATCGTCAAAATTCAATTTCTAAAACTCAGGATAGAACCCAAATAGTAAAGTGAGTATCTAAATTTTAATAAATATTTTTTTATAATTGTAGCACCAATTTATTTATTTTTCCACTAATTCTTTTAAATATAGAAATTTTATCTTTCTTTCAATAAAGTATTAAAATAAATTAAGAACAAATTCAAATCGATAAAGACTATAATAATATGATAATAAAATTTTATATAATCATAACATAATTTTTATACTGTTTAATAATTTTAAAGTAGTAATATATTTTAAAATTTTATATACACTATAAATAAAACCGAAACATTAAAAGTAAAAGCAGTTAGTAAGATACTTATATCAGTATGTACTTGATATCCTTATTATATTAAACTCTTTTATATAATAAGCATAATTGGGATTTATCCAAAATTTTGATCGTGACAACCAAATTAATAAGGACTATTAGATCTTAACTAGATAAATGAAAATCGTTTGATCAAATATTAAAAAAGTGTATTTTATTTATAATAGGATTATATTTAAATTCTAAAAAGTGTATTTTGATAATTTAAACCAAATATATCAAATACAAATAAGTTTTTTATATTGAATATAATTCTCAATGTAAAAAATTCGTGATTTTCTTTTCTCTTCCATGGACAATTCCAGTTAGATAAAAATTGTTCAACCATCTTTTAATTAAAAATAATTTAATTATCTTCACGTGGAGTGTAAAATCGTCAAAATCTGATTTTTTAAACACAAGATAAAACCCAAATCAGTAAAGTGAGTATTTAAATTCTAATAATGATTATTATGTCATCATTATTTTAACGCTAATTTAATTACTTTTTTCTAACTATTTTAAATTTAGAAATCTATGTTCAAAAATTAAAATCAATTTAAGAAAAATTCAAATCAACAAAGAATATAATAATACGAGGATAAAATTTTATAAAATTGTGCATATTTTTTATCCTATTTTATTAAGTTATAGATCATAACTAATCAAATATAATTTATTATTAAATAATAAATTATACGCAAATGGTGATTTTGTTTTATAAGGACTATATTCATATTAAAAAAAACAGTATTTTGAAATTGTAGACTCAGCTACAAACAGACCTAACTTTTTTAACCTATATACATTGTAAATTATTAAATTCGAAACTTTAAAAGTTTGTTAATCAATTAGTATAGTAATTTTCTGAAAAATCTTACTTTACAAAAAATATTATCAAATAACCTATGTCTGAAAGAAAAAAAAATTCAAAAAAAATCTAAAAGAATTTTTGAAGAACTATTACAAAAAAAATATTTTTTAATTGATAATTTATTTTCTCAAAAGTTCAAAGTTCCCGCATCATTAACATATTACAAAAAAGATTATATTATATTTTAGCAATAAATATTTAAAAAAATAAAAAATAAAAAAATTATAAATATTAAGAAAAATTAATGGTGTTATCCTGGTAATTTGGTCCTAAATACCGCCAAAACATCTCAAACGTTAGATCCAATACTTTTAAAAATAGATGATCAAGATTATATCATATAAAAAGAAATTATTATCTAAAAATGATATAAGTTAAAAAATATTATATTAGGATTGGATTTTCCAAAAAGTTAAAACATAAAAATAGTAGTAATTAAATAAGGAAACCCATTTATAACCAAAATAATAAAAATCGTTTAATCTTAAATAGATAGGTGAAAACCGTTAGATTTAACATTAAAACATGTATTTGGTTAATAAAGGTTATTCTAATAATCTAAACTATATATAAGTTAAGTAGATTTCCTAAATCGAATAGAATTCTCAACATTAAATTTCGTCACTTTATTCTCTTTTTAGTTTTAGAATAGTTTTTAATTGAAAAAGAACTATTAAACCACAACTAAATTAAATATTATTTAGTGAATTTCATGTGAACCGTAATATTGGCCAAATCTAACTTTTATAACTCAATATAAACAAATATTAAATTGAGCGTGTAAAATATAATAAATATCAAATTTTTAACTATAATTTTTTTTGGTTAAATCTTTTTTAACAATAATTTAATCATGTAAACTAATAACTTTTAAATATTAAAATATTCATAAATAAATATAATTATAAATATTAAAAAAACAATCATGTGTTGCATGGTAATAAAAATATAATTATAAACAGAATAATTATAAATAAAATTTAAGTATATAAACTAGTATAATAAAAACATTTAGGGTTGGGACGGGATCGGGATTGAAAACGGAGATGCATTTTTGCACCCCTCGAATTGACCTGATATCTATCCGTATCCATCACGGAACAGATTTTATTCCTAATGCTAGATATAGTTGTATACTGCTAGATCATATTTAAAAACCTACACATATAGTTTAATCTACAACCATAGTTGTTCCTGAAAAGATGTTTTAATTTTGTTAGGAAAAAATTATAGAAACACCAAAGTTTGATCACTGAATATATTACACAAGTTCTGTGTTTTGTCAAAGTAGTGCTATGTATTCTTTATTTGTTACGGTTAAAAAAAGAAGTCAGTAATTAATGCGTTTAATTGAAGGATCATGTTTAATCATTTTCATGACGATTTTATTCAAGAACACTACGATATGTATCGCTTTATGACGAATTTTTAATTATTTAGCAGTAAATTATATTATTTAAATAATATATTTACGATGGAAAGAAATTCCATCATAAGTATCTATAACAGATGTTATTTTCGTAAATACTTATCACAGGTAAATTAATCATTTCGTTATATATATTTTGTCACAAAAGTCCATGTATATAATAGTGAAGGAAATATACATTTTATATTTCTTATTTATTGTCAAAGTTTCTCATTTTGAGGAAATAAGGAGGTTGGTTCTAGGGTGTGCATTCGGTTCGGTTAACCGAAAACCGTATCGAATAAACGAAATATTTTCGATTCGGTTAACCGAATTATATATTTCGGTTCGGTTTTCGGTAACGGGTTTTTGATTATTCGATTATTATATAATTCGGTTATTAACCGCGATTAATCGAAAAATCGAAAAATATAACATAAATAACAAATATTAATATAATTAGAATATATTTATATTATTGTACATATAGTTGCAGCTACTTTCAGGACTCTTACGGAGTAATATATAATGGGTGTATAAACTCATGGTTAATAATAAAATAATTTAATATATATTACTTTAATTTCATGAATTCTGTTTCTTAACAAAATTATGGTTGCTCATGTTAGTCGCCAGCTTCTCTCTTGGCAAACACCCTCCAAAGTCCATACAGTGAGATTAACTGCAATATACTTTTATGTATGAAAATGAATAATAACTTGTTTAAACTTCAAACATAAACTAAAAATGAATTGGAATGAACTACTATTTCGAGTATTTATTAATCTACTACACAGTTAGCATCCTGAAAATTTTATTCTTCTATAAGTACAAGTATCGAACATATGTTATATTTCAAATCCAACTTAATTTTTTATATTTAATTTATTTTTAGTTTTTAAAAATTTGCTACAAAATTTATGTTTTTTTGGCAAATTTCAATATTTTTAATATATTTTGGTTTTTATTTCAGTTTTCGATAATAATCAAAAAAAATATCGGTTCGGTTTATAACTGAATAAATTTCGATTCGGTTTTTGGTCGCCATTTTATAGATATTTCGGTTTCGGTTAACGGAATTAAAATTCGGTTTCGATTTCGGTTAACCGAATGCAGTTGGTCCCTATTAAACGTCAAAAATCATAAAAATTTAGAATAAATTGCAAAACATGAGGGGTTTTTGATCACTTTACCATTCATTTTGTTTAGTTACATGCCCTAATTTTTTCCAAATTTTTTACTCATCTATTTCGTTTATTTTATACAAATAAAAATAATAAATTTTGTAAACTTTTAATATGTATTTAACTAAATACAAAACATATGTTTTTTTTAGTTATTTTCTTTCAAAATTATATTTGTTTTTTAATTTTATATTTTAAACTTCTTAAAGTATAAAAAGGAAGATAAATTTAAAAAATTCTAAAATTATGAACATACATGCTTAGGTACTTTGTTTAGAAAATAAAAACTAATGTGTGAATGTAAAAGTATACATATTAGGAATACATTAGACATCTCTTTAAAAAAAAATAACATTAGACATTTTTTTTATGTATGTTTTTAAGACCCGAATACATCTAAATATAAGTATTTTATTAATATTTTATGGCAAAATATATAAAAATAATATTTAATTTGCTGTAGAAAAAAAGGTAAATTATATTATTTTGAATGAAAGATTATATTATTGAATTAGATATTTTTTTCCAATTTTAAAAGAGTAATTTTCATTTTTTAGAAAATAATTATTAACAAAAGGTTAATTGAGTTAGCTAAGAGTATACATTTTGCATGCAAATACAAACTAGAAGTCACGTTTTGCTATTATAGAAAATATAGGTACACAATTTGCACATTGAGCAAACTTGAACTACACATTCTGCATTTAAGTCAAGAATTGAATACAAAATTTTAAAATTTGTTGAAGTAACTTAAATCGACGCCACTACGAAGTATTAGATCCCTTATATTAAAATTCTGATTTCGTCCCGAAAATTTATGTAAATGATTGATAATAGAGTTAATTACAATTTCATACATGATCTGGAATAAGATACAAACACGAATATTTAAATTACGAATTTAGGATACACAATCCAAAACAGGAATTTATTAGAGTAATATTACGTTATAAAATTTGTTATGGCTGAGTAACGAGCCAACTACTAAATAATTTTTTGCGAGTTATAAAAGCGCCGAACACAAAAACACGTTCTGAATTGTGATTTCAGACAAGGCATGTACGAATATAAATTCAAAAACCATAAGGAAGCTGCCTCCATTGTATGTATCTCACTTCTGATAATGTCGTTTACTCGGTTAAAAAACACACTGTACGTGACTACATATTTCTCACTGATCTCTCACTTGTCTTCATCTGCATTCCAGCATTGGATACCTCGTTATTTTAGACTTGTATGAATTAGCATTATTATAAATTCGATACTAGTTGATAAGAACACTATGTACCAGCTACTTATATATGTTTATATACAAAGACATAAGGTAGGTAACCGTGTTGTTTCTGTCAACAGCTCCACGCTAGCTAGGGTTCATCAGGAGAATGCCCAATCAATTGCCAGACAATCTTGCCAGGGATTTCTTGGAAGTGTATGGTTTAATTAATAATGGTGCTGCAATTTATATTATCCGGCATTTCTTGTTTTTCTACCGTTTTTTTAGGTGGATCGTAGTGTACGTCGTTAGCGGCCCCATGCCTTTTAATAAACTGATGCAGTAAAACCTAATATTCACCGATGAATAATTTTTTGAGAATTTACAAAATATACTACTTTTTTCTAAGTTTTTTTACGGCTCTACTATCTTTTGAACATATTTGCGAAAATATGATTTGTAATAAGAAGCAACCAAATCCAACCGCTTTTTTTTTATGATTTGCAACCAGAAGCAACTCGATACAATTTATTTTTACATTTTTTTAAAAATAATTGCAGTTGTTTTCGGTTGCATTTGAGGTTGCATATAGTTGCGTTAGGTTGCAAAGTCGTATTTTTGCAAAAAAATTTTGAAAAATCGTATTAATGCAAAAAAATGTATTTTTGCAAAAAAAAATTAAAAAATGGTTTTTTTTTTAAAAAAACCCTCTATATATTCTTTAACCTGAAAAAGTTAATAAATTTGATAAAGAAATTTAAAAAATTCGATTTTCAAATATAATTTATCGAGATTTAATTCAATATTTGTTTGCATTGTGCGGCAAAAGAGCTAAAAGTTCAACAAAGTCTTAGTTATAATTTACTTTCAGATTTTGCTAGTGGAATATTTTTGTGGAGCAATGTGTACTTTTGCATGTTCGAATATGTTTGGGCGGCAAAAAATTCTATAAAAATCCATATCCAATATTGTAAATTCTTTTTTGTGTCCAAAACAACAAATAATAAATTAAAATATATTGATAGCTAGATTGCGTTAAAATTAAGTAAGTTTACTAGCTAGACTTTAGTGTTTAATATTTGAAATTTTCTGCATACGGACTTATTTACACTTAGAAGTTAGGTTAATTTTGTTCCCGGATATATATAACTCATTCAAAATGGGATCATACATTTTAGGCAAGTAGTATTTTCTGTTTATGCTGATAAGCTCCAGTTGCATCATAAGGGGAACTACCATGGTACTTACTTATTTCTGAACCATATGTAAAAAAAAATCGAATTCAATTGATTCCTTGGACGATGCATAAGATGCGTGATATTGTGAAATACCTGTGCAAATTGATTCTTATTGTGTGGACAGATTTGTTTATATTACAGTAAACTGATATAATGTTATAATATTAATGAACAATGATTCTGCATACTAATACTTTCGTATAAGGTGACCTTTTTTGTAACGGCCCGATTTTTCGGACTATTATTTCTAAATCAAAACTTAAATAAAACATAACACTTTATTTGATAAACCAAAATTTACGAAAGTCAAACGCAGCGGTCAAACTTAACGATAATCCAAAATCACAAAAACAGAAACAGAAACATATCTTGTTTTTCAGTTTCTGTTCAAATTCAGCGGACGTTTTATTCAATTCCCGATTCTGATGAGTCATATCTTTTTAGAAAGGTATTTTCGTTCTCTAAAACTTTCATCCTTTGAGTTTTTCCAGAAACCGTCGTTTAGAGGATAATAAATGCTAAATACAGTTCTGGTCAGAATTGGGTACGTGCTCTAGGATGATTTGATTCTTGATTTTTCGCGTTGAGGTAAGTTTCCGATTGTTCTTTCTAGTATTTTCAAAGTTATATTATGTGTACGTATTTGTTTATTAAAATTCGGGCTATGTGATTATTATTTGAAGTGATATGTATTACTGTATATGTGTTATGTGTTATGTGTAAACAATAGTCTTGGGATTCTGATTTGTGCCATGATTTGTGAAAATATCGAATAAGAATAAGGACCGAGTCACCAGGTTATAGTGACAGTTTTCTGAAAATTTAGGACCGTTATCACCGGGTTGTAGTGGTCGTGGCATGAATTGTGGGTTTCGAGTTATTGTCGTATTGTATCGTATCTATCGAATAAGAATAAGAATATGTGAATAGAAAGTTATGTATTGTGTATCGTTATTGTATCGTATTAAATATCGTATTATCTTGTATGTATACATGTTATTTGCCCGACTAGTTGGATCTATTGGTTTCTTGCTGGGTTGTATAGCTCATTCCTTACAATTTTCAGGTTTGGTGTAACTCAAGTAGGAAAGCATTGGATTTCGATGAGCTTAGGTTCAGAGTAGTTTAGCTTTCGGATCATCGTTAGCTGCGCTAATGTAATAGTTATCTTTGTAATTGACTTTTAGATTAATAAATTGTATTGTGTTTTAGTTTTGTATTTGGATTTAATAGTCCGAAAAGTCGGGCTGTTACATTTTTGTATGTCAAAGAGTCACTAGCTGATCTAACCCTAATTATTCATGGAGGAAAATTTTGATATATTTTAATGACAAAATTATAATTATTTGATCAATTTCTATATTTACAAAAATATATCTTGCATTGATTAGGTTTAACTCAAAACTCTCCCAATGAGAGCCGATCTTTTTCCCAACAAACCCTTCTTCTTCCCCTTTTTTTTCCCTTTCCTCCATCTCTTTCTCTTCCATTTTCACAAACCTTAAGCTTCATACCACACCTCCATCTTTCTCTCCTTTCTCCTGGCACTTTGCTAATTCGGTTCTAGCTATGGCTCAGCAACATTCTTCTCGGAAAATTTTGGTTTCCTCATGGAATTCAAATGAATAAGGTTTGGATGTGGGGGTTTCAATGCCTTGCTTGCGTGTTGAGGAGCAGAGGACTTGTTCTAAAACAACAGATCTTGTTAGGCCACCATCTCGTTTTACTCCGGAGATCAGCAACACTACTATCACTATTTTCAGATCTTGTAAACTCTTGAATCTCTTTACCCTCAGAAGTTTAATTCTCATTATCTTAGCAAGAATGGTCATATTTTGGTTAAACCATCAGAGTCCTTTTTTGATGATGCTTCTGATAAATAAAAATTTAATTGTGTTGCTTTGGTTAAGGAAAATCTGAATTTTTCCTTTATTCGCGATTGGTTATGAACAAACTGAGTAACTTTGGTTTATTAGAAGTCTTTAACAACCATCTTGGTTTTTTGGTGTTTAAGTTCAATAATTTTCAGAATTTATTGCATGTTACTGCTAAGGATTCGTACTTGCTTTGTTCTAAATTGGGTTCCTGTGAATTGATCTTTAAACCATGGAATGAAGGATTATTCCATGGGGTTGGTGAATTAGTGAATGTATAGGTCATGCTATAGAGGGTTCCATTTTGTTATTGGTCGGTCAAAGGTGTTTGTATGTTGGCAAGTGCGTTGGGTACCCCTCAGGGGTTTGATCAAAGAACTCTGGAAAACCCGAGTATTCTAAGTACCACCACTAATGTTGTTGTCTGCGTGAAAATGTATGTTCTTAGTTCTAGACCCACTTCCCTTCTTGCTAGTCTTGATAGTAGCAATGAGTATCTTGTCAAGGTCCCAGTACTCTATCTGTCTGATTTTGAGGCTTGTGAAATATGCTATCAAGTTTTGCATGAGACTCTGCATTGTGCACATCTTAAAGCCGTGTCGAATTCTAATTGATATGATAAGCAAATAGACCTTAATGGTCGGCGTTCATTTGGTTCTTCTCCAAACTTGGTTACTAGTTCCACTAGGAGTGCTTCTAAAGTGAATGTTGTTAGTGGAGATGACTCCGTTATGGACATTGTGTGAAGCCCTAAACGAAAGTGTGGTAGACCAAGGAAGTCCGAGATAAGGGATCATACAAAGGAGATAAAGGATTTGACTAGTGTTGTTGCTAATGATTCTAGTGAAGCACAAGGAGAACGCAATCGTAATACACCGGGGAGGAGGATTCGGACAACTACTTAGTTGTTTTCTAATGATAGATTAATGTTTGGTTTGTATCTAAAATTGTGACATTTGCTTGCATTTTGTGTAAGCGTGAACTATTTTTCTTTTCGAAAACGGATTTCTGTCGTGGATTCCCGACTATCTTTAATATATAAAATTAGATGTTTTACAAAAAAAATACGTATTTAGAGAGACTATTCATACCTTAATAAAATTGTGACATAGTCGACTTATAATATCTTCAACCATCAAAATGAATTAACATGCCAGTCATGCATATCACACATACAATGATACAAATATACCTGGGGAAATTTGCATTCTTACGAATTTATGTAATGAAATAATAAGTGAACTAAATATGTTTAATATATACAAGAAAAGATTTTGCCAAGAAAAGATTTTGCCAACAGACAACGAGCCCGCTTGTATTAATTGTTTTAAGTACTAGCTTATAGCCCTGCGATGCACGGTTACTTAAATTTTATTTATAATTATTCTGTTTATAATTATATTTTTATTACCCATGCAACACGATTGTGTTTTTAATATTTATAATTATATTTATTTATGAATATTTAAAAGTTATTAGTTTACATGATTAAATTATTGTTAAAAAAGATTTAGTCAAAAAAAATTATAGTTAAAAATTTGATATTTATTATATTTTACACGCTCAATTTAATATTTGTTTATATTGAGTTATAAAAGTTAGATTTTGCCAATTTTACGGTCCACGTGAAATTCACAAAATAATCTTTAATTTAGTTGTGGTTTAATAGTTCTTTTTCAATTAAAAACTATTCTAAAACTAAAAAGAGAATAAAGTGACGAAATTTAATGTTAAAAATTCTATTCGATTTAGAAAATCTACTTATATATATGTAGTTTAAATTATTAGAATAACCTTTATTAACCAAATACATGTTTTAATGTTAAATCTAACGGTTTTCACCTATCTATTTAAGATTAAACGATTTTTATTATTTTGGTATTAAATGAGTTTCCTTATTTAATTACAACTATTTTTATGTTTTAACTTTTTGGAAAATTCAGTCCTAATATAATACCTTTTAACTTATATCATTTTTAGATAATAATTTATTTTTATATGATATAATCTTGATCGTCTATTTTTAAAAGTATTGAATCTAACGGTTGAGAATGTTTTGGCGGTATTTAGGACCAAACTACCAGGATAACATCATTAATTTTTCTTAATATTTATAATTTTTTTTTAATTTTAAATTTTTTTAAATATTTATTGCTAAAATATAATATACTCTTTTTTGTAATATGTTAATGATGCGGGAACTTTGAACTTTTGATAAAATAAATTATCAATTAAAATATAATTTTTTTTTGTAATAGTTCTTCTTTTAAAGTAGTACACTGTGACGATCAAAATTCTGTATAAAATTCATTTTTTTATAGTATATCCCGTAAATATCTATGTTATTATATTAAAGACTAAATAATGAAAGCTTTTTTATAAGTCCGGTCGCTTTGTTTGATCACTCAATCCATAATCGTTGGATCTTTCAAATTAAATTGTTGAGAAACGTTATATATAACAGTAAAATTAAGTAAAATTATCATGTAGAATGATCTAAGATTTGAATCTACCAATAACATATTAAAATTTACAGGTTTTTTTTGAAAAATAAGAATTTTTTTCATTTTTTTTCTTGCAAACATAGGTTATTTGATAATATTTTTTTTAAAGTACGAATTTTCAGAAAAGTACTATACTAATTGATTAATAAACTTTTAATGTTTCGAATTTAATAATTTGCAATGTATATAGGTTAAAAAAGTTAGGCTTGTTCTGTAGCTGAGTCTAAAATTTCAAAATACAATTTTTTTTAATATATAGTCCTGCTAACAATGAAATTAGGTCTCTATGTGTGCTTATAAAACAAAATCACCATTTGTGTATAATTTATTATTTAATAATAAATAATATTTGATTAGTTATGATCTAAAACTTAATAAAATGGGATAAAAAATATGCACAATTTTATAAAATTTTATCCTCGTATTATTATATTCTTTTTTTATTTGAATTTTTCTTAGATTGATTTGAATTTTTGAACATAGATTTCTAAATTTAAAATACTTAAAAAAAGTAATTAAATTGGCGTTAAAATAATGATGTGT
This sequence comes from Heracleum sosnowskyi, assembly GCA_030848705.1. Lineage (NCBI taxonomy): Eukaryota > Viridiplantae > Streptophyta > Magnoliopsida > Apiales > Apiaceae > Heracleum > Heracleum sosnowskyi. Next base: position 64,191,586 of record CM061241.1, on the reverse strand, counting down.
TAGATATAATTGCTGATGATTGTTTATCAGTGTTTAAGCAACAGGTACTCATCAGAGTTTATACTAGAAGCCAGTCAGAGTTTGTTAAAGTCTGACGGGGTGAAAGTTTGTTGAAGCTGTCGGTGCTAATATGAAGATTCTAGAAGCAATATATCTTGAAGATGGAAAGAAGCAAGATATATTGAGATAGCTAAGGAAACGGAACAGAAGACAGAAGCAATCCTAATTTGATATAAATTATATAGCTAATTTGTAGGAATATCAATTAGAGATTGAATCTATGTAGCTGTGTACTATATAAACACAGATAGGTTAACCCTAAAATGGATGCGAATACTTGAATACATTATTCTTGTAACCTAGCAGCTCTCTGTGATATTTTACATCACTGAGAGAAGAGTTATTTAATATAATTCAGTTTATTGTTCATAAACAGTGTTCTTGATTGTTCTTCTCATATATATATTGATTATATATTGTGTATTCGGCCTAACAATTGGTATCAGAGCCTTGGCTGTTTAATATATACAGTTTATCGATCCAAACATAAGTATAATCATGACTGAAAACTCTCAGGAAGGTTCTATTGCTCAAAAGGTTCAATCTGCTTCTGTAAGTCGATATGAATCAATCAGGGTTCCAATGCTCAAACCAGTGGAATATCCAATATGGAAGGTTAAGATGACCATGTTTCTAGAAGCCACAGATCCAGAATACCTTGATAGAATCTATGATGGTCCTCATATGCCAACTAAACTGTCTCCTGTAGTTGCTGGTCAAGAACAAAAGACTGTTCCGAAGGAAAAGAAAGATATGACTCCTGAGGACATCTCATCAATTGCAAAGGATGCAAAAGTTAGACATCTTCTTCATAGTGCCTTAGATAATGTCATGTCTAACAGAGTTATTGGTTGCAAGACTGCCAAAGAAAACTGGGATGCTTTAGAAGTCAGGTGTCAAGGAACAAGTGCTATAAAGAAGAACAGGAAGACTATTTTAACACAGGAATATGAACACTTTGACTCTAGATCTGATGAAACTTTGACAGATACATATGACAGATTCTGTAAATTGTTGAATGATTTGTCTCTTGTTGATAAAGAATATGATCTTGAAGAGTCAAATCTCAAGTTTCTACTATCTCTACCTGAAAAATGGGATTTAAAGGCAACATCAATAAGAGATAATTATGATCTTGCAGAAACAGATCTTGATGAAATTTATGGGTTGCTTAAAACTCATGAACTTGAGATAGATCAAAGAAACAAAAGGTCTGGAAAGAAGACAATATTTGTAGCTCTCAAAGTTGAAGAAAAACTCATGAAGAAAGAAACATCAAAGAAGAAAGCTAAGGGAAAAGCTTTGGTCATAAACTCTGAAAGTGAGTCATCAAACTCTGATATTTCTTCTGAATCTGAGGATGATGAAGAACAACTGATGCAAATGGCTGCTTTGATGGTGAAAACTTTCAAAAAGATGGGTTTCAAGAACTTCAAGAAAGGAAAGAGATTCTCTAGGAGAGACTCAAACTCTGAGAGAAAGAATTTCAGAAAGTCTGAAGGAAGGGATACCAAGTCTGAGAAGAAAGACAAGTCTGAAATCCAGTGCTACAAGTGTAAAGAGATGGGTCACTATGCTCCAGAGTGCAAGAAAGGAAAATCGGAAAAAGCACTCATCACTAAAGGAAGAGACTGGGCAGACACTTCAGATTCAGATGAGGATGAAAACTATGCTCTCATGGCAACTGTCAAAGATGAATCTGAATCATCTGAAAACAAGGTACCCCTAACAACTTATGCTTATGATACTGATAATATATCTGAATTGAGAATTTATCTTAAAAGCATACATGTTAGCTATAGAGATCAGACTTTAGAGAATGAAAGAATCAAATCTGAGAATCTAGGTCTTAAAGAGAGGAATAAATTTCTTGAAGAAAGACTTGTTAATATGCAACAAGTTCAAAAGGAAAGAGATGATGCTGTTTATGTTGAACAGGAATTGCTTAAAAGATATAAGCAAATAGAATCTGATTTAGAAAAAGAGAGGAAAGTGATTAAAACCTGGACTAATTCTGGAAAAGACACACATCAGGTTTTTCAGACAGATACTGTAGGTTTAGGTTACTGTGAGGAAGATGAACTTAGGTTTAAAGATAAAGTTAAAGTCAAACCACAACTTAAACCTGTGAAATTTGTTTCTGAATCCAGTAAACTAAAATCTGTAGTTGTGAAAGAAGTTGTTATGGAACCAGTTGAAACTTGTGAAAAACAGGTTAATGTTGGTTCAAGAACAGAAAATCAGATTGTGACAGAAGCTGTTAAAAAACTAGTAAAAATCTGTGATAAACAGGTTAATGTTGGTTTGATGACAGAAAAACAATTCAAACATAAGCTCAAAGAGGTAAAGTCTGTCAACAAACAGAAGGTGTCCAAGAAAAATAGGAATGGAAAAGTAGGCATTAATAAAAGAAATGATTATCTGCCTAATACTGATGCTCCTAGAAAGACATGTCATAGTTGTGGTAGAACTAATCATCTTGCTTGTTTTTGCAGGAAGAACAAAAATATTAATTCTTTACTCTCCAAGTCTGGAGTAAAGAATAATTATGTTAGGGTTAGACCACAGACTTTATGCACACGCTGTGGGAGCACTTGGCATTCCATTTATACTTGCAAGAGTTATCATGCTATTTATCACAACTATTATGAGCTAAAACCCAATTTGAAATGGGTTAGAGCTAACTCTGTAAGTGTAAAATCTGACACAGTTAGCTTAAACTCTGTTAATAGTAATTCCGCTGCAAAAGCTAACAATGTTAAGAAAGCCAAAGGATCCAAGCAAGTCTGGATCCTTAAATCTAACTCTTTGTAATTGTTTGTGATTGCAGGGCATAAGGGAAAGCACCCTAGTCTTGGACAGTGGATGTTCAGGACACATGACTGGTAATAAAGCCCTGCTATCAGACTATGAGGAGAAGGCTGGCCCAAAAGTTTCCTATGGAGATGGAAACATAGGACGTACTATGGGATATGGCAATATCAATCTTGGAAGTGTCATCATCACAAATGTAGCTCTAGTCCCAGGACTCAAGCATGACTTGCTTTCTGTGACAGAGGTTATCATGTAGATTTTCAATCTGAACACTGTGAGGTTATCAGCAAATCTACAGGGAAAGTTGTTCTAGTTGGACACAGACGTAACAACATTTATGAAGCAAGTTTGGTAACAAACTTTGAAGGAAAAGCTGTGTGTCTGTCTGCAAAAATGTCAAATGAAGAGAGTTAGAAATGGCATAAGAAGCTCTCTCACCTAAACTTGAACAACATCAATGAGCTGATAAGAAAAGATCTTGTAAGGGGACTTCCAAAGTCAATACTCAGCTTAGAAGGTCTGTGTGATTCTTGTCAAAAGGCCAAGCAAAGGAAGTCATCCTTCAAGAGTAAGTCTGAATCTTCAGTTGTGGAACCTTATCATCTTCTTCATGTTGATCTTTTTGGTCCAGTCAATATAATGTCTCTAGGCAGAAAGAAGTATGCTCTAGTTATTGTTGATGAGTACACTAGATACACCTGGGTGTACTTTTTAGCAAAGAAGGATGAAACTGCCTTAATTATAATGGATCATGTGAAGTTACTGGACAAAGGATCACAGTTCAAAGTGAAAATAATACGAAGTGATAATGGTACTGAGTTCAGAAATGCTGAAATAGAAGAATTTTGCAAGGAAAGAGGAGTGAAGCAAGAATTTTCTGCACCAGGAACTCCACAGCAAAATGGTGTAGTTGAAAGAAAGAACAGAACCTTAATCGAAGCTGCCAGAACAATGCTTGAGGAAGCAAAATTCCCAACTTATTTCTGGGCAGAAGCTGTTCAAACAGCTTGTTTTACTCAAAATGCTACACTGATTAACAGGCATGGGAAAACACCATATGAGATGGTGAAAAATAAGAAGCCAAATTTGAAATATTTTCATATTTTTGGATGCAAATGCTTTGTGTTGAAAACTCATCCTGAACAGTTGACAAAGTTTGACTTAAAAGCTGATGAAGGAATTTTTGTTGGATACCCACTGTCAACTAAAGCATTCAGAGTCTACAATCTGAGAACTAAAGTGATCATGGAATCTATACATGTGTCATTTGATGACAAGAGAATAACTGGAATAGAAGATGAAGAATATCATGATCAACTTCACTTTGAAAATGAAGATCTAAACTCTGATGACGTAAACTCTGATGAAGCAAATCCAACAAACTCTGATGAAGCATACTCTGAACCTCTACTGGTAAACACTGAGGAAGTTTCTCTGACAGAACAAAATAGAGAACCAGTTGAGGGGGAGCGTGAAGATACTTCAGCAACATCTCAAAATGATGACTCAAATTCTGAAAGTGAGTTAGCTGAAGAATCAAATAGAAACTCTGGATTAAACTCTGAAAGTTTAAATACTGAACAGTCAAATTCAGGGGGAGCCTCAGAGAATGCAAATGGTCAAGAAGAAGATCAGGAAAGCATGGATCAAGGGGGAGGATCTAATAATAATAGAAGCCAATTACCTACAGCAAGAAGGTGGACACAAGCCCATACACCTGACTTGATAATTGGAGATCCAGAAGCTAGTGTAAGAACTAGAAGTGCTACAACTAATGAATGTCTGTTTCATGCATTCTTGTCTCAAACTGAGCCAAAGAAAGTGGAAGAAGCTCTTCAAGATGCTAACTGGATAACAGCTATGCAGGAAGAGTTAAATGAATTTGAAAGGAATGAAGTATGGACTCTTGTACCAAGACCTAAAAACAGATCTATTGTTGGTACAAAGTGGGTTTTCAGAAACAAAACAGACAGTGATGGAGTGATTACAAGGAATAAAGCTAGACTTGTGGCTAAATGCTATTCACAGCAGGAAGGAATTGACTATGATGAAACCTTTGCTCCGGTTGCAAGATTGGAGGCCATAAGGATTTTTCTAGCATATGATGCTCACAAAAAGTTCAAAGTCTTTCATATGGATGTGAAAAGTGCTTTTCTCAATGGGAAACTTGAAGAAGAAGTCTTTGTTGAACAACCACCTGGATTTGTGGATCCTAAGCATCCAGACTATGTCTACAGATTGGACAAAGCATTATATGGATTAAAGCAGGCACCTAGAGCATGGTATGAAACTCTGGCTCAATTTCTTTTAGAGAGTGGGTTCACTAGAGGTACAATTGATAAAACCTTGTTCTATTTCAATACTGGTAATGATCTGCTGTTAGTTCAAATCTATGTGGATGACATAATCTTTGGGTCTACTAATGATAAACTCTGTAAGAAGTTTGCAAAGCTAATGCAGTCAAGATACCAAATGAGCATGATGGGAGAGCTTAGTTATTTTCTAGGCTTACAGGTCAAGCAAACAGATGATGGGATTTTTATCAATCAAGCAAAATATACCAGAAATCTTCTCAAGAAATTTGGTATGCTTGATAGTTCATCTGCTACTACTCTCATGGCTACTGCAACAAAGCTAGACAAAGACATAGGAGCCTCAGTAGATATGACAAACTACAGAGGGATGATAGGGTCTCTTCTTTATCTAACTGCAAGTAGACCAGACATCATGTATGCAACTTGTCTTTGTACAAGATTTCAAGCAGATCCCAGAGAGCCTCATCTAACAGCTGTGAAGAGAATTTTCAAATATCTCAAAGGAACCATAACTCTTGGTTTGTGGTATCCTAGAGAATCAGAGTTTAAATTAATTGGTTACTCTGATGCAGATTTTGCAGGCTGTAAGATTGATAGAAAGAGCACAAGTGGAAGCTGTCAATTTCTAGGTGACAGATTAGTTTCTTGGTATAGCAAGAAACAGAAATCAATTTCAACATCCATAGCAGAAGCAGAGTATATTGCTGCTGGTAGCTGTTGTGCACAGATTTTATGGATGAAGAATCAATTGCTGGACTATGGATTAAGGTATTCTAAAATACCTATTTTCTGTGATAATCAAAGTGCTATTGCTATAACAGGTAATCCAGTACAGCACTCCATGACCAAGCACATCAGCATAAGGTATCATTTTATCAGGGAACATGTGGAAGAAGGAAATATTGAGCTTCATTTTGTGTCTACAGACCAGCAGCTTGCAGATATCTTCACCAAGCCTTTGAGTGAAGCTACTTTTACAAGACTGGTAAATGAACTTGGAATGATCTCTGGTTTTGATTAGAGATACTGGTTAGACTCAAAATCTATATTCTGTGATTTGTTGCTCATGTTTTTTTGCATATGTTAACTGTCATTCATACCAGTTTGTCAAAATTCTAAAGTCATACTCTGTCAAAATGATAAACTCTGTTCGTCAACTTCTGTAAGTCATACTCTGTCAGTTAAACTCTGATGTTAAACTCTGATTGTGATTTTTGTCTGAAACACATGGACCGATGAAGAAAATTGTATGAAGCATGATTTTCAGTAAGTAATCATGAATCCTTCTGAGTACTGTAAATTCTGATTTCAAAATGTGCAGAAATTTTACACAGCATGATACTGTCTCTATATTTATAGCATCTCTTAGTTTATTGATCCAATACACTGAGTCTGTATTAGCTGTTTGCACTTTCTCTCATAAATTAATTGTATTCACTGATGAAAAGTCTAAACTCTGATAATTAGTTGCAAATATTTCACCCTCAAATCAAAAGATGCAAAATAAGCACAAATTCCTTTGAGATCATGTTGTGCCTAGGAAGACCCAGGAACTTATTGTATGAAATAAGGGCTAAAATCTTTGATTTTTGGTGACTAGTGCCAACCACTGATTACTGGAAAATTTTAAATAAAAAAAAATCGAAGGGGGTGAAAATAATAAATTTAGAAGTACAGAGTTTAGATGAGATCAGATTTTATATTATACATGAGAGTTTGGGCAACCAGTTTTTACTGATTTATTTTGTGGATTTTATGCACTTTGAGATGATCTAAATATTTATATTCAGTAAACTCTGCTAAGTCACACACAATTATTCGCATCTGTACAGTTTGTGAAAAGAGTTTATGAATAAAGAAGGAGGATTGGTAAACACTGATGAACTGTGTACTCTACGCCGAGGTAATTTAATTTTAATCTCTGATGATTAAAATAAATTTTGTTTGTTTCAGACATATTATGATTTTGAGAAAAGACATTTGTTTTTGAAAATTCAAATGAGAATGATTGGACAGTTGTTCAAGAGTGCATTAAACAGAGGAGAGAGGTTGAGTGTCTAGGAAAGTGTAAAAGGCGGTAATTATTGCTATTTTTACTGCGCATGCGCATTGGAAACTGCCAATTACTGCTGTCAGTCATTGCATGTGTGCCACGTGTCCCACTCACACGTTTCACGGAGTAAAACAGTTGTGTGTATTGATTAGAAACTGTTCAGTTTTTAATATTTTTTTTGTATTAATATACAATACACATATTAGTTTCAACTTTTCACAACTTACTCCAATTCACACACATACACATTTTCACAAACACTTTCACTGCAAACACTCTCGTATTTTCTCTAAGTCATTCTCTGATTATTTCTCAATCGTACTAATGGCTTCTACTGCTTTTGTTTCTTCTGGACTTGAGTTTGTTCCTAACAATTATTCTGCTCCTTTGAGTAATGAGAACGCACCGGAGGCGTTTCATTTGATGCAAAACTTTCTTGTTCAATCTTCACTTGGGCGTGCTCTTGTTGAACCAGTGAAGCTTTCTGCGATTCAAATCAAAAGCTTCTGGGAGACTGGTATTTATGATGATGGTGGAGATGCTGGTACTCCATCTATTGTTTTTGAGTTTGAAGAAGAAGAGTATGTTATTACTCCTGGTACAGTTCGTGCAGCTATGGGATTTCCTGAACATAATGCTTACACTATTGATGTTGGTGAGGCTGAATTGATGAGGATGATGAGGGAAATCGGCTATGGTGGATCTTCGACTGCATAACTAGAACGTTCGGCAAGAAGTGCACAAACTGGGATGCCATACCTACTGAAAGTCTACAAATTGGGTATTCTCTGATCTATGGTACTCATTTTGATTATGGTAGACTAGTTCTTAACAATTTGGGTGAAAAGATGACTGAAAATAGGAGAGTAGTTTACTTTTCTAGATTTTGTCAGCTTTTATTTACTGCTTGTGTTGGTGGGGTCGATATTTCTGATGTAGATGTGATTCCATGTTTTAAATTGCACAAACGTATATTCTCTGAGCTTATAAACAAGGATGTGAAGAAGGGAAATGTAGGTGATCTGTTATTTCCTGCATTAGTGCAACAGTTTGTGAATGATTCTATTCAAGTAGAACAACAACCAGAACCAGTAAATACTGAAGCATCTCCAACCCAACCAATTCGTACTGGAGGTAGAATTAAACACAGGGCTTCTAAACCTGCAAGGAGTGTTAAGCCATCTACTGAAGTTGGAGTTTCAAAAACTTCTGTGCCACACTCTGTTGGTTCACCTAAAATGAAGTTTGTTAAGAAGAGTATAGCAAAGAGACCTCGTTCTGATGATGAGGACGATACTGAAACTCTGACTCTGAGAAGAAGAAGGTTGATAGCTGACTATTTGTTTGATGAGGTTGATGATGAAGCTGTTCCTGAAGCTGTCCAGGATGAAACTCCTGAGGTTGTTATTCAGGAGAATGCTGGAAATGTCCATGATGATACTGAGGACAGAGTTTATGTGGATACAGAGGATGCTATGCCTGAGCCCCATGATGAATATATTGACATGGATATAGCAGAAGAGTTTGAAGCACATCCTTCTATCAGTGTTTGTGACACTGAGGATGTGGCAGCTGATCAACCCACCCTAGTTATAGATGAGTCACTTGCAACTCATACAGAGATTCTCTCTGTCACTAATCAAGTTCCTGAAATAGGTGAAGAGGTTGATCAGATTGTTGAAGCTGCTGTAGAGATGATAAATGAAGATACAGCAGAGGATATGGTTGAGACTGTTGTTGAGACTGTTCCTGAATAAGCAGAGGTTCTTGCAATTGTAAACTCTGAGAATGTTGAAGCTGTTGTAGAGCAAGTTCTTGAAGAAGCTGCACAGTTAAATACTGAAGCTACTGCAGAGAATGTTATTAATGAAGCTGCAGAGCCTATCAAAGACAATGTTGATGCAGATGATGATCAAATTTCTGAACATTCTCTTCATGCAAACTCTGACATCAATGTTGAACTTTCAGACTCTGATGAACCTTTTCTCAGAGATCCAGCTGCTGAATCTATCAAGGAAAAACAAACTGCCACTGAAGCTCACTATAGAGAAATGTATTATGCAAATTGGTCAGGAGCGGATTGTATTTTCTCCAAACAAAGGACTGCTGATTTTGTAGATAAATCTGCAAAAGAGATTTCAAATCCAGAGCTTCTTAGCCATTTGAAGGCTACAATAGTCCAAGTGAAGTCTCTTAACAATAGATTTGATGAGACTCATAAGGCTGTCATGGGCTTAAGTAATGATATTGTTGCTAAGGAGTTAGCTTTGAAGAATGATAGAACCAGATTATCTTCTATGATCAAGGATCAAGTGGACATAAAGCAAAGGTTAAGCAAAGTAGAGAGCAATCAAAGTGAAATGTCTGCAAAGATTGATTCAATTGCTACTTCTTTGGAGTTGCTGACATCAGTGCTAATTCCTGATGATGTCAAAAAGGGGGAGAGAGTTCCTAAAGACAAATGCAAAAGGACTCAAATTCTGAGACGGAGGGATGATGCAACTGATGGTGGAAGCAAGGAAGCAGAGAAAAGGTCTAAAACTGTTCAAGAGCAAGGGAGACTAAGGTCAAACTCTGCTAAGCTGACAAACTCTGAGGGGTTAAACTATGGTGGTCAATCTTTTTCAAGACTTAAGAGTCTAGTGATTTCAGCAAATCCAACTACTGATGAAGAGATTGCTGCTAAGCTGTTTATTGAAGAACATGGTGGTGAAGCCACAGTGGAAGATATGGATGCTGAGATGCAGATTCTTGCTGAAGAGCATAAGAAGAAAGTTGAAGATGGTACTTACAAGAAGAAGGCTGTTAAGGCTTCTAGGAAAAAGGAAATTGCACTTTCCATCAAGGAAAATACTCAACAGAGTATACCATATTCCAGGAGGCCTACAGTAGATGCTTCTGGAAAAGGAAAGGGAAAACTGGTAGAAGAAGGACAGTTTTCAAAGAAAAATTATTCAACCTCTGACGTTTCTCAAGTTGAATCAAGACTAAATCAATCAACCTCTGACGTTGCTCAAGTTGATAGTTCTGTTAAAGTTGTGACAACCTCTGACAATGCTCAAGTTGTCCAAACTCAGTTATCTACACAACTCCAAGGTTTCAAAAGACCTGTACTTCCTGAAACTCGGAAGCCAGAACCTGTGAACTTTCTTCAAACCAGAACAGTACTTGGAAAAGAATCTTATGATAAGTCTGGTTTGGGTTCACACATGGAGAAAAGAATTAATAACAGTCCTGCAGATCTTACATCACTGGCACAACCTGGTGTTGGGGTTACTCAAGAAAACCTTGACAAACTAGAGTCTGTTCAGATGATTTATCACAGAGGATTAAAGAAGGAGTTTTTGTTATACTTCATGGATGATGGAAGAGTTTACAGAATTGGAGAAGCTGATATTCATCTGAAGCTATGGGAAGAGCTAGAGTATGTTTTATATCTTCTTAAGATCAAAAATAGAAGTACTCATGATGCTGCTCTAGTTTTAAGAGACAGAATGATGAAATCAAAAGTTCTTCTTGGAGGAGGTGTTTCAAGTGCTTACATTCCTAAGTACAGAAATGCTTATGGAAAGATAGTTGAAATGAAGAGAAACATTGCCAGATTCAGGACTGCACTGGGAATAAAGGTTTTGGAATTCAACCTAGAGTCAGACAAATCTTACTTTATCCGGCTAGGGAATGAAATGAGAAAGAACAGCATTTATTCTCTAAGAGATGCTATCTACCAGACTGGAGAAAGTGATCCAGATCTCAAAGAGTTGAAAGAAATCATGGTGGGTGAGCTAGAAAAAGCTGAAAGGAGGCTACTCATTGATTATCTCAGGACAGTGCCTGATATTGAAGAAATTAAGTAAAGTTTGACTGTAAGTTTTTCAAGTTTTCTGTTCTAAGTAAAAGTTCAACTCTGATATGTTATAAACACTGCATTTGTTATATGTTTTGACATCATCAATTATCTATTAACTTGTACATTTTTATTATGCACAAGTTGGGGGAGATTGTTAGATATAATTGCTGATGATTGTTTATCAGTGTTTAAGCAACAGGTACTCATCAGAGTTTATACTAGAAGCCAGTCAGAGTTTGTTAAAGTCTGACGGGGTGAAAGTTTGCTGAAGCTGTCGGTGCTAATATGAAGATGCTAGAAGCAATATATCTTGAAGATGGAAAGAATCAATATATATTGAGATAGCTAAGGAAACGGAACAGAAGACAGAAGCAATCCTAATTTGATATAAATTATATAGCTAATTTGTAGGAATATCAATTAGAGATTGAATCTATGTAGTTGTGTACTATATAAACCCAGATAGGTTAACCCTAAAAGGGATGCGAATACTTGAATACATTATTCTTGTAACCTAGCAGCTCTCTGTGATATTTTACATCACTGAGAGAAGAGTTATTTATTATAATTCAGTTTATTGTTCATAAACAGTGTTCTTGATTGTTCTTCTCATATATATATTGATTATATATTGTGTATTCGGCCTAACATGATGACATAATAATCATTATTAGAATTTAAATAGTCACTAATTTGAGCTTTATCTTGTATTTTAAAATTCAGATTTTGACGATTTTACACCCCACGTGAAGATAATTAAATTATCTTTAATTAAAAGATGGTTTAACAATTTTTATCTAACTGGAATTATCCATGGAAGAGAAAAGAAAGTTACGAATTTTGTACATTGAGAATTCTATCCAATATATAAAACTTATTTATATTTGGTATATTTGGTTTAAATTATCAAAATACACTTTTTAGAATTTAAATATAATCCTATTATAAATAAAATAAACTTTTTTAATATTTGATCAAACGATTTTCATTTATCTAGTTAAGATCTAATAGTCCTCGTTAATTTGGTTATCCAAGACCGTACGATCAAAATTTTGGATAAGATCCATATTATGCTTATTATATATAAGAGTTTAATATAATAAGGATATTAAGTACATACTGATATAAGTATCTTACTAACTGCTTTTATTTTTAATGTTTCAGTTTTATTTATAGTGTATATAAAATTTTAAAATACTTTATTACTTTAAAATTATTAAATAGAATAAAAATTATGTTATGATTATATAAAATTTTATTCTCATATTATTATATTCTTTATCGATTTGAATTTTTTCTTAATTTATTTTAATACTATATTGAAAGTAAGATAAAATTTCTATATTTAAAAGAATTAGTGGAAAATTAAATAAATTGGTGCTACAATTATAAAAAAATATTTATTAAAATTTATATACTCACTTTACTATTTGGGTTATATCCTAAGTTTTAGAAATTGAATTTTGACGATTTTGCAACCCATGTTAAACTAACGAAATTATCTTTAATTTAATGATGGTTTAATAATTATTATCTAACTTGACCAGTTGACCTACCCATAAACCGAAAAGAAAAGATGGTTAAGTTTTATATTCAAAATTATTGTTTATGAATATGAAACCCTCAATATTTTAATAATATTTTGATATTATCCTTTTATGTTTGTTATATGTAAAATAATATAAATATAATTTGGATTAATCAAATTGTTATTTTCTTCAGAAAAAAAAATGTTTAAATTTATTCATGTACAGGAGTTCCTGAGTCTCTTATAACGTAGGGTCCACATGTATCATTGTTAGTATGATATACATGGGTCCACATGTATCATTGTTAGTATGATATACATGAGCATTATATTGATAATTTTTAATATTGTAATCGATATGAATTGTTATCTGATATTTGATTTCACAATTATTATCTAACTGGAACTATACATAAATTAAAGATAAAAGATATTTAAGAATTTTTACATAGAAAAATTTTAAATTATCAAAATACACTTTTTAGTATTTAAATATAATTCTATTATTAATCAGATACACTTTTTAATATTAGATCTAACAATTTTCATCGATCTATTTAAGATCTAACTGTAATAATTAATTTGGTCGTATAGTGGTTGTACACGGACCAGATCGATTTTAATTTTTTTTAAACTAGGTTACTAAGCCGCGCTTCGCAGCGGCGTTAGAATATATTTGTTAAAGAAAAAGAATATTAGAACAAAATTTATGAAATAAATATCTACAAAATTATATAAATTATCAAATAAAATATATTCTGTAAAATATGCAATTGGGTAGGTAATATTATAAATTATTTACATATTTCTTTTGTTTATATAGTTTGATTTTTTATTTTTTTTGGACCGATACCATTGCCATATATATATATATATGAAAAAGAAAATTGATAAAAATCAATATAAACATATAATATTACTTATATTTATATAGTATTATTAGAAAATATAATATTAGAACATTATAGTTTGAATTTTAACTTATATAATATTATAGTATAATATAATATAATATAATACGCCCTCTGTCCCAGTTTTATTGTCCAAAATTTCTTTTTTCGTTCGTCCCAAAATTGTTGTCCACTTTTAGTTTATATGGTAAATTATGTGTTAATTATGTTAATTTTTATGAAAAGCAATACAACTTTTTGGTAACTATCAGTTTATTTCATATGATTGAATAAAATGTGGGTTTTTGATGTTGGACAATAAAAATGGGATGGAGGGAGTATTACTTATATTATTATAGTATTATATAATATTATTATAGTTTGAATTTATGTAAATTTTTTAATCTGGGTAGATGTGACAATTATTATATAGGGTTCACCATCCTCCTTGTATAAATTTGTATCAACCATCTCGGCCAACTTTTCCCGCAAAGTTACGGTACTGGTGATGGAGCTGTTTAAGAAAAAAATTAGAACAAATTAAATAAGTAAAACAAATAAATTGGGGTAACCAAAGAAGTAATATAAAATTACAAGAACAATAAAAAACAATTAACAGTTATATTAAAATTAATATAATGCATAACTTACTAATTTGTGACAATTTTGAGATCTCTTTTTTTTTTCAACCGCCTTTGACAAATTCAATGTCACCCAAGTAGGTCAGCCCACAACATCTAAATCAACATAGAAAAAATAATATTAGAACATGATAGTTTGAATTATAGCTTATATAATAGTATTACTTATATATTACTCTAATATATTACTGCATAAAAAACCTGAGAGTATGTTGGTGTCATTAATACGTGCATCAATCATATCCGGACATATGAACTGAAATCCATGCAGTGATATGTTGACGATGCCTTCTTCCAATCTTTTAGGCAACGTTATGCGTATGAAGAACAATTTAGACCCATGTGATAGTGGTCTATATTTCCATATTTCCCTGTACTTGAAAGAACTTTCAGATTTTTGATGCTGTACACGGAGCCTTCCTCTAAAAGATTTTTGAACCGAGAGACCAGAATCTTCGGGATCGTAGCATGGATCAAATTTTCCTGTCATACAACATATCTTAGAAAATTTAATAACATCATACAATTTGACAAACTAATAAGTTATAAGTATATTGATTTATTAACCTTTTCATCGATCAAAATCATGTCAAGACTGATCAGTTTTTCAGTATTTGGATTGACAGATTCCCACATTCTACACACTCGTACTCTTATCATCCAGGTATAATTGCTGACGTTCAAAGCATCAAATATGGTGTAGACCATAGTTGTATTGATTGTAAATATGGTTGTAAAAATTTGAAGCTATGTAAAAAAGTTTCGGTGTAGATTTTTTGTTATGAATGACCTTTAATTTATAGGTGTTTGTAAGGTGAATAACATGGAAATCCATTATGTTTAAAGTCAAGAAGTATTATAAAAGAAAAGTTCTATAAAGTTTGAAAATAATAAAAGAAATTTCTATTAAGTTTGAAAATAATAAAAGAAAGTTTTATCAAGTTTGGAAATAATAAAAGAAAGTTCTATCAAGATTGAAAATAATAAAAGAGAAAATTGCAATTATTAACATAAGATCCTAAAAAAATCGAAAATAATAAGAAAGTTATAATTTTCTAAATCAAAGAAAGTTCTATTAAGATTGAAAATAATAAAAAAGAAAATTGTAATTATTAACATAAGAGCCTACAAATTCGAAAATAATAAGGAAGTTATAATTTTCTAAATCAAAGAAAGTTCTATCAAATCCTACAAATTCGAAAATAATAAGGAAGTTGTAATTTTTTAAATCAAAGAAAGTTCTATCAAGTTTGAAAATAATAAAAAAAAGTTTTATCAAGTTTGAAAATAATAAAAGTGTAATTTTCAATTTCTTCCTACAAAATCGAAAATAATAAAGGAAGTTGTAATTATTAAAATTAAAAATTGTGAAAAATTGAGAAAAATAGAAAAATAGAACGGAGCGATTCTAGATGTAACAGCCCGACTTTTCGGACTATTAATTCTAAATTC
Source organism: Heracleum sosnowskyi (assembly GCA_030848705.1). Lineage (NCBI taxonomy): Eukaryota > Viridiplantae > Streptophyta > Magnoliopsida > Apiales > Apiaceae > Heracleum > Heracleum sosnowskyi. Next base: position 64,175,986 of record CM061241.1, on the reverse strand, counting down.
GAAACTAAAATAAAATACATTTCTTTATTCAATAAATACAAAATTGCACAAAAGTCAAATGCAGCGGTCAAACTTAATAATCAAAAATATAAAATCGGAGACGCTGCTCCACAATTCAATAATACATATCTTGCAATTTAACAAAATTGATTCTAATAGCACAACTATTCTTAACTAGTAATTTACATCCAAACACATATCACGGAATTCACAAGTTCTCATCCATATTCTCAATAAGCCTCCAAAATCGAAACCTGAAATGTTAGGAAAGGGGTGAGCTACACAGCTCAGCAAGTAACAATTTGACTTACAGATATTCTCAAAAATCAGTGGGTGTTTTAATAAAACAGATTTCTCAAAATAATAATAATTTTTAAAAACCTTTACAAAAACAAATCCAGCCCAAAGTTTATATTTTCAAAACTAGAACAGAAACAGATTTAAAACAGAATTAAAACAGAAACGAAATTCTTATAAATAACCACAGTCTTGCTCTACGGCCACACTTTCCCAGTAGCCGGGATCTTATTCTTATTCTTATTCTTTCGCCACACTTTGCCAGTGACCGACATCTAAAGTTCAATAATTACGCCCCCTTAATAGGTATCTAAAGTTGCACACTTGTGAGCCTACTAAGGGTATCTAAGGCTAGTTCCGGAACTATAACGTAAATTACGAACGGGTTCGAAACGTAGAGACTGAGGGATTCAAAAGATTCTCGTATCTTATTTCTTATATCTTATACAGTTCAAAACAATATTCTTATATCTTATACGGAATTTAAATCAGAGTCAAAATATCTTTTCCGAAAATAAAAGTAAGTCAAAATGTACTTACCTCAAAAGCGATCAAATACCGAAATCAATGCGAGCAAATCCTATAATTTTACTAAACCAGTCAAACTCAAATAATGTTCACACCATCTTAATATAACCAATGCGACTCTTACATATAACTTACTCAATGAAATTTCAAAAATCAGACACCAAAACATCTTGCAAAATAGACCAATATTAACAAACTCAATCCTGACCAGTTCTGAAAATTGACAAATTACTCTATGAAAATGACTTTATCTGAAAAAGTACAAAACACGAAAAATGTAGGCAATTCCGAGACCTTTCCAGAATGATAAGTCTCGTTAAAAACGGACAAGTAACGAACTCAGAACATAGATATTTGCAGACTGCTGAACAGAATCAGCCGCTGATCAGGTTAGTATTTCGATGTTTAAGACATCGCAATCACAGAAATAGTCAGCGGAATGAAATACAAAGTGCAGAGGTCGAAAAGAGCTTTCCAGAATGGTATCGCTCGTAATTTTTGGATAAAGACTCAATTTACTATGAATTTTCAAAGTTAGACTTCTCCGTTTCAAAAACATACTGGCTGGTCAATAAATCCCAGAAAAACTCATATCTACAGACCTAATTTCGGAAAACACAAAGAATCAAAATTGTAGATAATTCAAATACTTTTTCACAGAATCTAATATCATAAGAATCCAATTAATAACGAATCAGATACGAAGTTTATAAGAATTCAGAATCCAAACATATACATACGAAATTGGAGTAATCATACGACGATAATGAATATAACAAATAATTCATGGATATACATCAAATTATACACATATACAAATACTCAAGAGAATTAAAGAATCGTTACCCATTCTTTTTAAGCTTGTTGTGAGACCTTCTCTCCTCGTGCTCTTCTTCTTCTCTTCCTTGGTTCTCTCTCTCTTTCTCTAGCGGCGTTTTTTTTTTCTCACCCCGACTGTTTGCTAGGTTTTTTTTTATCTTACAAATTGCCTATGTTTGTATCTATATATTAGTCCAACTGGCCCAAACACAGCCAACTTGGGTAACGACTAGCCCACCACAGGTCCCCAAAATATCATGATTTTGTTGGTGCTAATTAGTAGTAGTACTTTGCCTTATAAACTGAACAGAAGTCTCAAATCTCTTCGATGTGGGACTGGGGTGTTACAAACTCCTCCACTTAAACTCTTGACGTCCTCGTCAAGCCTGAACGGATAGCCCATAGGTTCGGATCGTTTCTCTCTAGCCATTGTGGGATAATACCGGCTGGCTTCGTGTCCCCACCTCCGGACCTCTGTCCATTGTGGGATAATACCACCAGCCTTCGTGTCCCCACCTCCGGCAACTCGACGAATCAAGCTTTCGAGAGTCGGCTCTGATACCATATGTGACAACCTCGGTCAAATCCCGAGTCTTTTTTGAAAATCGGGTCAAGTCCCGATTCCGAGTCCGAATAAACCGAAGCCTACTGGCCCAAACACAGCCAACTTGGGTAACGACTAGCCCACCACAGGTCCCCAAAATATCATGATTTTGTTGGTGCTAATTAGTAGTAGTACTTTGCCTTATAAACTGAACAGAAGTCTCAAATCTCTTCGATGTGGGACTGGGGTGTTACACTAGAGCGCCACCTCAACGCCCCCCGTCTTCTCCTTTATATAAGTATATTGATTGATTTTAATATTTTATTGAAATAAGAATATAATTTATAAATTTAAAAGAATTAGGAAAAAAATTAAATTGGTGCTACAATAATAATAAAAAAATTATTAAAATTTAGATAATCACTTTACTGTTTGGGCTCTATCTTGAGTTTTAGACAACAGATTTTAACAATTTTACGGCCCACGCGAAGCTAACAAAATTATCTTTAATTTAATGATTGTTTAATAATTATTATCTAACTGGAACTATCCATAAACTAAAGAGAAAAGATAATTATGAATTTTTACATAAAGATTTCTATTTAATATAGAAAACCCATTTATAATTGGTTTAAATTATCAAAATACACCTTTTAGTATTTAAATAATATCCTATTATTAATCAAATACAATTTTTAATATTATATCTAACAGTCCTCATCTATTTGAATATTTATAGTTTTATAATTCAACGGATCGTATACTTTTGGTAGTACAGTGACCGACCAAAATTTTGGATAAGATATCGCTTACGATTATTATATATAAGGAGTTAATTAAAAGTACTTTCGTTTATCTTTCAAAACAATTAGTTTCTTCGTAGAACTCTAAGTTCTTTTTTAAAAAATTGGGTTGAGACGTTTGTTGTGAATATCGACATGGGCGTTAGGCTTTTTAGGTATAAGAACTACGAATGAACACTTGTGGAAGAGAACCAATTTTAGTCGTTTCTAGAAAGTTTAGCCTGGCCCTTTGTTATCGTAAAGCGTGGAAATGAATTTAGCGGGCTTGTGATTTTGAATAAAATATGGTCCTATCTAATTCCACAAATAAACAAGGGATATTTACACTCCTACAAATTTATGTAAAAAATAGTATTCTACTTTAGAAAAAAAGTAATATTTCTATAAAAGTAAATAATAATAGAAGTAGTATAATTTTAATATTTTAAATATTTATAGTAAAATTTATTAAAATTGAATTTATAAAAACAATGAATAAACATATAAATAATCATTATTTTAGTGAATTTGTATATATAAAAATTTCGTAATTTTTATCATTTCAAGAAGTACAACATAAACCGAAATAATATATACATATTAAAAACATATTATTAATTTAATGAATTTATATTTTTATGAAATTACACAAAGATATTAATAAATAAATAAAATTATAAAAATACTAAAATTAATTAACTTATTAAGCGTCCCGTGCATTGCACGGGTATAAAGCTAATATATGTTTAATACAAGAAAAGATTATGCCAATAGATCGACCGGCCCTTAACGCTTGTGTTAATTGTTTGAAGTATTTAAGGTACTTTCGTTTATTTTTCAAAACAATTAGTTTCTTCGTAAAACAATTAGTTCTTTTAAAAAAAAATTGGGTTGAGACATTTGTTGCGAGTAGCGACATGGACGTTAGGTTTTTTAGGCAAGAACTATAAATGAGAACTTGTGGAAGAGGACCAATTTTTATTCGTTTGTAAAAGGTTTAGCCTGGCCCTTTATTATAGTAAGACTTAATTGCAGTTTGATGGCCTGAATTATTATTTTTTTGTACAAAAATGACTCTTTTATAATTGTTGTCATTTTATAAACTAAACTATTATTTTTTTAGCAGATGATTGCATTTCGTTAAATTTTTTTAACGGATGTTAATGGTTTCATTTTTTAATTTTTGTAATTGCACTTTGATGGCTCAAGTATTATTGTTTTGCACAAAATTGACTCTTTTATATATTTTTGACATTTTTAACCAAATTTTTTATTTAAAAATAATTTAACTAAATTATAATTTTAAAATGTTCAACTGACCTTAAGATTCTTTATTGTAAAATTATTCTACTTGATTTTTAGGCAATAGTACTAGAAGTATAAGATAAACTGAAAAATGTAAAAATCTAATGACTTTGTCATCAATCACCAGAAAGTAAACTCTAGTTGCTTCCAACATAAATTAATTAATCCTGCATTTTTCAGTCTTTTACGATGATCTAACATTAGAGTGATGTTCAAATGCCTTTTTTCTAAAACTAATTATGATATCTTTTTGTTAGTAAATAATCAAAAATCAAATTAAAATTTTAAGATGTTTGAAAAATGTGATGCGAACATTATTAAATCTTTAACATAATCTGAATTAAAAGCATGGGTTTTAGAACTTAGCACGTGACTTTTTTAACAATGCCTTTAATTCAGATTACGCTAAAATCTAAGAAAATTAGAGATACTCGGATGAAAAAACCGATTAAAGAAACATTTATAAAAATTATTAGAGATATTCAAATTAGAAGCGTGAGTGCGTGACTCAAGAATTTAGTTTTACATTTTTTATTTTATATTGTTCTTACACTACTATCGTCTAAAAATCGTCTACAATAGTTTTATGATAAAGAATCTTAAAGTCATATGGGCATTCTAAAAGTATAATTTAGTTAACTTATTTTTAAATAATAATAATTGAGCCATCAAAGTGCAATAATAAAAATGAAAAAGTGAATTCATTAACGTTCGTAAAAAAATTTGACGGGATGCAATTATCTGTTAAAAAAAATAATAGTTTAGTCATTAAAATGACAACAATTATAAAAGAGTCATTTTTGTGTAAAAAGATAATAGTTGAGGCCATCAAACTGCAATTAAGTCTTATAGTAAAGCCCACAAATCAATTTAGCGGGCTTGTGATTTTGAATAAAATATGGCCCTATCTATTTCCACAAATAGGCAAGAAAATGGTTTGCTAGTTGGGTCATACTTCATAGCCATTACTTTGGTAAAACTACTAGTGCAACTCAAAATGTGTTCCTCGTATAAAATGTCTAGGCTCTCGTAGGTCTTTTTTTAAAGCCAAGGGGCTCTCATAAGTAGGGTTGATCATTCAGTTAATTCAGTTAAAAATCGAACCGAATTAGAAAAATCGAAAATCCGAAATATCAATTTTGTGAAACCGAACTGAATCGAAGTTTTACTAAAACCGAACCGAAATAATTAGGTTTTTCGGTTCGGTTTATAAAAAAACCGAAATTTAAAAACATTTTTTTTAAAAATTTATTAATTATTATTAAATAGTAACATTATTTATAATCAATTACATTTTCAGCTAAAATACATGGTTTTTTCAAACAAAATTCCCGCTTTTTCTAAAAAAAATACAGAGAATTACACATTTTCAAATAAAACATGTTACTTTTTCTATTTTTCCGTACTAAAATACTTTCTTTTTCAAAAATATCACCGACAAATCCTTACTTATTTATTTTAATATCTATTAAAATATAAAAGTAACAATTATTACAAACAATTTGTGCATCGCACGGGTTTTAAGCTAATATATATATAATTTTAAAAAACATATAAAAATATTTCGGTTTTTCGGTTTTTAACCGAACCATAATTCTGAAAACCGAACCGAACCGATTTTATTTCGGTTTAATCCGAAAAACCGAAATAACCGAAATCTTCGAAAAAACTCAATCCAAACCAAACCGAAATATTTCGGTTCGGATCGGTTTTTCGGTTTCGGTTCGGTTTTGCTCAGCCCTACTCATATGTCTTTAGAATACTACTCCCTCTGTCCCTCTCATTTCTTTACACTTTTCTTTTTGGTATGTCCCTCTCATTTCTTTACATACTAAAAATAGTAACATTTTATAATATAAAATCCAATCACATTCACTACTTTCCTCCACTATATCTACTTTATACCCACTTTTTACATTAAATATTGATTGGTCCCACCACTTTACTCATTTTTCTTACTTTTCCCTATTAATTTACATTTTTTCTTAATCTCTGTGTCGTCCCCTCAATATAAAGAATTGAGGGGGACGGAGGGAGTAAATTGCAAATAAGATGATGACTCATCCAACGTCTTTTGATGTAAAGATATCTTTTTTTATTTTTTTTATTGAATATTGAGAATTCAAATTTTGTCAAATACAAAATCAGTGTGTATTCAATAAATAAAAAAAAAATTAGATGCTGAGTCCTCTGAAATCCTTACACACCAAAACACCCACAAAACACTTCAATTTAAAAACTTTAAAAGATAAATGGCCAATCTTAAATCTCGTATTCTCATCATTCTTTGAATAAAGTTAGCACTTAGCATAAAGCTTTTAAAGTAAAGCTCCTGCCGACTAATATTGTCATTTGTAGTATCACTTCTAGTTCTTACACTAGCATCAGGATCTCCAATTATAAGATCAGGTGTATGTGCCTGTGTCCACTTTCTTGTTGTTGGTAAGTGGCTTCTTGTATCAGTATTGGATCCTCCCCCTTGATCCATGCTCTCCTGATTCATGTGTTGACTTTCTGCAGCTTCTGAGGCTCCCCCTGAATTGGACTGCTCAGAGTTTGAGCTTTCAGAGTTTGAATCAGCTTCCTCAACAGACTCACTTTGAGTGTTTGAGTCACCATGTTGAGCTGCCTCACGCTCCCCCTCAACTGGTTCTCTGTTTTGAGAATTTTCAGTTTCTCCATTATTTACCAGTAAAGGTTCAGAGTATGCTTCGTCAGAGTTTATCAGAACCGTTTCATCAGAGTTTGTCGGTACTGCTTCATCAGAGTTTACATCATTAGAGAATAAATCTTCATTTTCAAAGCGCAGTTGATCATATTCATCTAAGTCATCAAGTCCAGTTATTTTCTTGTCATCAAATGACACATGTATAGATTCCATGATCACCTTTGTTCTCAGATTGTATACTCTGAATGCTTTTGTTGACAATGGATAGCCAACAAAAATTCCTTCATCAGCTTTTAACTCAAATTTGGTCAACTGTTCAGGATGAGTCTTCAGAACAAAACACTTACATCCAAATATATGAAAATATTTCAAATTTGGCTTCTTGTTCTTCACCATCTCATATGGTGTCTTTCCATGCTTGTTGATCAATGTTGCATTCTGAGTAAAACAAGCAGTTTGAACAGCTTCTGCCCAGAAATAGGTTGGTAACTTTGCTTCATCAAGCATTGTTCTGGCAGCTTCGATTAGAGTTCTGTTCTTTCTTTCAACTACACCATTTTGCTGTGGAGTCCCTGGTGCAGAAAACTCTTGCTTCACTCCTCTTTCCTTGCAGAAAGCTTCCATTACTGAATTTCTGAATTCAGTTCCATTATCACTTCTTATTATCTTTACTTTGTACTGTGATCCTTTATCCAGTTGATTTACATGATCCATCAGAGTCTGAGCAGTTTCATCCTTCTTTGCCAAGAAATAACCCAAGTGTATCTAGTATACTCATCAACAATTACTAGAGTATATTTCTTTCTGCCCATAGACATTACATTTACTGGACCAAAGAGATCAACATGTAGAAGATGATATGGCTCCACAACTGAAGATTCAGACTTGCTCTTGAAATATGACTTCCTTAGCTTGGCCTTTTGACAAGAATCACACAGACCATCTAAGCTGAGTATTGACTTGGGAAGTCCCCTTACAAGATCTTTTCTTATCAGCTCATTGATGTTGTTCAAATTTAGATGAGAGAGCTTCTTATGCCATTTCCAACTCTCTTCATTTGACATTCTTGCTGTCAGACACACAGTTTTTCCATCAGAGTTTGTTACCAAACTTGCTTCATAGATGTTGTTGCGCCTGTGTCCAACTAGAACAAATTTTCCAGTAGATTTACTGATCACTTTACAGTGTTCAGTATGAAAATCTACATGATATCCTCTGTCACATATTTGACTCACAGATAGCAGATCATGTTTGAGTCCTGAGACAAGAGCTACATTCTTGATGATGACACTTCCAAGATTGATATTGCCATATCCCAGAGTACGTCCTATGTTGCCATCTCCATAGGAAACTTTTGGGCCAGCTTTCTCCTCAAAGTCTGATAGCAGGGCTTTATTTCCTGTCATATGTCCTGAGCATCCACTGTCTAAGATAAGTGTGCTCTCTTTTATACCCTGCAATCACAAACAAACACTAAGTGTTAGTTTTAAGGATCCAGACTTTCTTGGATCCTTTGTCTTTCTTAACAGTGTTAGCTTTTGCAGCGGAATCTTTCTCAACAGAGTTTAAGCTAACAGTGTCAGACTTTGCACTTGCAGAGTTTGCTCTAACCCATTTCAAGTTGGGTTTTAGCTCATAATAATTGTGATAAATAGCATGATAACTCTTGCAAGTATATATGGAATGCCAAGTGCTCCCACAGTGTGTGCATAAAGTCTGTGGCCTAACCCTAACATAATCATTCTTTACCCCAGACTTGGAGGGTAAAGAATTAATATCTTTGTTCTTCCTGCAAAAACTGGCAAGATGGTTAGCACTACCACAGTTATAACATGTTTTTCTTGGAGCTACTGAAGTAGGCAGATGATTAATCCTTTTATTTATGCCTACTTTTCCATTCCTATTCTTCTTGGACCCTTTTGGTTTCATGGCAGATTTTACCTCTTTGAGCTTATGATTGAACTGTTTTCCTGTCATTAAACCAACATTAACCTGTTTTTCACAGACTTTTACTGGTTTTCTAACAGCTTCTTGCTCAATAGGCTTCTCTGTTGTAGATTCAATATCCACTTGTTCAACACAAGCTTCAACTGGCTCCATAACAGCTTCTTTTACAACTACAGACTTTAGCTTACTGGATTCATGAACAAATTTCACAGGTTTAAGTTGTGGTTTTACTTTAACTTTATCTTTAAACCTAAGTTCATCTTTCTCACAGTAACCTAAACCTACAGTATCTGTTTGAAAAACCTGATGTGTGTCTTTTCCAGAATTAGTCCAGGTTTTAATCACTTTCCTCTCTTTTTCCAACTCAGACTCTATTTGCCTATATCTTTTAAGCAATTCCTGTTCAACATAAACAGCATCATCTCTCTCCTTTTGAACTTGTTGCAAGTTAACAAGCTTCTCTTCAAGAAATTTATTTCTTTCTTTGAGACCTAGATTCTCAGATTTTATTCTCTCATTCTCTAAAGTCTGATCCCTATAACTAACATGTATGCTTTTAAGATAAATTCTTAATTCAGATATATCATCAATATCATAAGCATAAGTTGTTAGGGGTACCTTGTTTTCAGATGAGTCAGCTTCATCTCTACCAGTTGCCATGAGAGCATAATTGACTCCCTCATCTGAGTCTGAAGTGTCTGCCCAGTCTTTGCCTTTTGAGATGAGTGCTTTTTCAGTTTTTCCTTTCTTGCACTCTGGAGCATAGTGACCCATCTCTTTGCACTTGTAGCACTGGATCTCAGATTTGTCTTTCTTTCCAGACTTGGTATCCCTTCCATCAGACTTTCTGAAATTCTTTCTTTCAGAATTTGAATCTTTCCTAGAGAATCTTTTTCCTTTCTTGAAATTCTTGAATCCCATCTTCTTGAAAGTTTTTACCATTAAAGCAGCCATTCTCATCATCTCTTCTTCATCATCCTCAGAATCAGAAGCTTCATCATCAGTATTTGAGCCATCATCAAAGTTTGATGACTCACTGTCAGAGGTTACGACCAATGCTTTTCCTTTGGCTTTCTTCCTTGAGATTTTCTTCTCGATGGGCTTCTCCTCGACTCTGAGAGCAACAAATTTTGTCTTCTTGCTTGATCTTCTGTTTCTTTGTTCTATCTCCAATTCATGAGTTTTCGGTAACCCATAAATCTCATCAAGTTCAGTTTCAGCAAGTTCGTAATTATCTCTTATAGTTGTTGTCTTCAAATCCCATCTTTCAGGTAAAGATAAGAGAAATTTGAGATTTGATTCTTCAAGATCATATTCTTTATCAACTAGAGATAAGTCATTCAACAGTTTAAAGAATCTGTCATATGTCTCAGTCAAGGTTTCATTGGCTCTTGAATCAAAGTGCTCATACTCCTGAGTGAGTATAGTTTTCCTGTTCTTCTTTATAGCAGAGGTTCCTTGACATCTAACTTCCAAAGCATCCCAGATCTCTTTTGCAGTTTTGCATCCAATAACTCTGTTAGACATAACATTATCTAAAGCACTATGGAGTAGATGTCTAACCTTTGCATCCTTTGCAAACGATGAGATATCTTCAGGAGTATAGTCCTTCTTCTCCTTTGGAATTGTCTTCTGATCTTCACCAGCAACAACTGTTGACAACTTAGTTGGCTTATGAGGACCATCATAGATTCTATCAAGATATTCTGGATCTGTGGCTTCCAGAAACATGGTCATCTTCACTTTCCAAATTGGATATTCTGCTGGCCTGAGAATTGGAACCCTGATTGACTCATATCGACTCACAGGAGCAGGTTTCACTTGTTCAGTCTTTGGAGCAGCAGCTTGATTTTCCTCAGTCATGATTATACTTGTATTGTTGATCGAAAACTGTATATATTAAACAGCCTTGGCTCTGATACCAATTGTTAGGCCGAATACAATATAATCAAATATATATGAGAATAACAATAATCAAGAACACTGTTTTTGAATCAATAAACTGTAATTGTATTAACAGCTTCTCTCTTTATGATGTTAATGAATCACAAAGAGCTTCTAGGTTACAAGAATAATAATCAATAATCGCATCCCTTTTAGGGTTAACCTATCTGTGTTTATATATTACACAGCTACATACAATCTATCTCTAATTGATATTCCTATAAGTTAGCTATACAATTCATATCAATTAAGGATTGCTTCTTATCTTCTATTCCGTTTCCTTAGCTGTATCAATATATTCTGCTTCTTTTCCATCTTCAGAATATATTGCTTCTAGAATATTCAATTCAGCACCGACAGCTAATAAACTCTTTACCTCGTCAGACTTTAATAAACTCTGACTGGCTTCTGATAAACTCTGATATGTACCTGGTACTTAAACACTGATGAACAAACGTCAGCAATTATATTTTAACAAATTATAATTTGGATTAATCAAATTGTTATGTTCCTTCAGAAAAAAAAATGTTTAAATTTATTCATGTACAGGAGTTCTCCTAAGTCTCTTATAACGTAAGGTATCATTGTAATCGATATGAATTGTTATCTTGATATTTGGTTTAACAATTATTATATAACTGAAACTATATATAAATTCAAGAGAAAAGATATTTAAGAATTTTTACATAGAAAAATTTTATATTATCAAAATACACTTTTTAGTATTTTAATATAATTATATTATTAATCCGATACACTTTTTAATATTAGATCTAACAATTCTAATCGATCTATTTAAGATCTAACTATAATTATTAATTTGGTCGCATATTGATCGTACACGGACCAGATCGATTTTAATTTTTTCTTAAATTGATTTTAACATTTTTTTGAAATAAAGATAGAATTTATAAATCTATTATATATCTTATACTGCAACAAGAACTTTGTGAAACATTTTATTCAACAACTTGAAATTACATAATTGACCCTCCAAAGTCAAATGTTATAAAAATGTAAGAAAATTTTCATCTTGATGGGATCGAACCTAAGACACTTCAATACTAATTACTAAGAATTTCAAGTCACCAATTTAACCATTGAGCTACTTGGGATTTTTTGTTGTGGTATAAAACTCATTAGTATGGTAATGTCTTTCACAAATATTATTTTACACTTTAGTTTTTATTCAAGATTCTTTCATGATAATTTCATTTGTCTGATTATTAATAAAAGTGGTTATTGGTATAAAGTATATCCAATAGACACGTATCTCTTTAATTAAATTTAATTATGTTTCTTCCTTTGTATTCACAATTTTAAGACAAAGGACAAATGCATTTTTAGTCACATAATATCACTTTTTAGTCCGAGCATCCAATAATACAAAATAATACAAAATAGTAATCATTTTGTCTCAACTATGTTCATACATATCAGATAATATAAGTAATAATATAAGCACCTCTATAGTTGTTACCCTGAATAGAGATGAACGTAATCCGGATTCAGGTCGGATTTTTCGATATCCGATAGGGCCGGACTTTTTTAAATCGAGACAAATTTCCTATAAAATATTTATACCTGTAGATAGGGTCGGGTCAGGAGGGGCCAAATCGGATTTTTACAAATTATTTTAGATACTGATAACTTTAACTTTTTTTTATTTTTTCGGATTTAATTAAAAAATTTAAGCTTTTATCCGAGATTTAATTGAAAATTCTAACTTTTTGGATTGCACTTTTATCCTGATCAAGACTACGTCCAAATCGAGATTAAATTTGGGTTTATTCGGCTCGAACCGGATCAGGGTTTTGTGAAAAATATGCGATCCGTTTAAGCCTGCGGGCTGGATCCAATTGAGGTGGACTTTTTTTTAATCAGATTTTTTCCGATTTTTTTAACCAGCTCGAACAGTTTTTTTCGAATACGAATTTGTGTGCATCTCAATCCCGCCACCTCATGTATTAAGGTTAAGTATACTACTCCGGCCGCTTATAGAGAATTATGGAGATCATAGAGTATTGGTACTTTCGAAATGGAGCCTTTATTTGACACCTTTAACTAATTCCTATCTGATTATTAATTAGCTTATAAAACTAATCATCAAATACATTCAACTAAGAACAAAATCTTCTTCGGACTAATACCAAACCGATCTTCCTTGCAAATCTTCTTAATCATGTCACATAGTGTCACCAACAAGTTCAAACTGGTGGCAGGATCACCACAACAAACTGAAGAATACTTATCATCGCAAAATTAAACTGACGTGAACTAGAAAATATCGTCACAAAATGACATCAAGTTCTGTCGGTTAGAGCGATCCCGTGCCTTGCACGGGTACAAGTGCAGTCGCATCAGTAGTAGGAAACCATGGACGGTACACAAAGATAACCTAGATTTTTTACTACTCTAGGCTCAAGGTTCTGGTACCTTTTAAAGCTTATTAATAAATTTGTTCTTTTTGTTCTCTTTCTTTAGTTTCAACTCCTTTTGTCACACCATCGAATCTTACATAGAATTGTATGATATTTTTCAAGTTCTAAAATAATTATGATGCATTTGCTTAATACAATGTATCTATTCAATATTTTAGTTATGGCAATTAGTTGATTGATGTCAGTAATAGAAAATGAACTTTTGATAAGAGCCCAGAAACTACTTCTTCTGTACGGGGAAAAGAAGCCAAAGAAATGAGCTTAGGAGCTCATCCATTGCAACGGATAACAACATGCAAACATAACAGAGAAATCAGAAAAGTGCGCTCACAATACAACATGTATTTGCATTTTTAGTGTGCATCCAAATCTCAAGCAACTAAACATAACTAGGGCATGCCCGTGCCTCGCACGGGCTATAAAGCTAGTTTAAAAGAATTATGAAAAAAACTAAATTGGTGTTACAATAATAAAAAAATATTTATTAAAATTTAGATAATAACTTTACTGTTTGGGCTCTTGGGCTCTATCTTGAGTTTTAGACAACAGATTTTAACGATTTTACAGCCCACGCGAAGCTTAAAAAATTATCTTTAATTTAATGATGGTTTAATAATTATTATCTAACTGGAACTATCCATAAAATAAAGAGAAATGATAATTACGAATTTTTACATAAAGATTTCTATTCAATATAGAAAACCCATTTATAATTAGTTTAAATTATCAAAATACACCTTTTAGTATTTAAATACTATCCTATTATTAATCAAATACAATTTTTAATATTATATCTGACGGTCCTCATCGATTTGAATATTTATAGTTTTATAATCCAACGGATCGTATACTTTTGGTAGTACAGTGACCGACCAAAGTTTTGGATAAGATCTCCCTTGCGCTTATTATATATAAGGAGTTAATAGGAGAACACAAGGGTAAAAAGAGCAAATAAAACCCCTGTGAAATTACAATTTTGCCCTTTTATATTTTGAAATTACATGGCATGCCACTACTCTCTTATCCAAAGAAAAACAATTAATAAATAATGTTTTTGTGCAGAATCAAACCCCTGACCATCCCTAAAGAAATCATTCTTATAACCATTGAGCTACATGACTTCTTTTGGTTTTAAATGAAAAATCACATTACATAAACCTCACATCATTCTTAATCATATATTAATTATTATTTAAAATTTTAAGTAAAAATCAAGGTGATTTATAATATTTATTAAATTTTATTTTTTAAATTCTTTTTTTAGAGTATGTTTGCAAATGATATTTATAATATTTATTTTTTAATTATTAAAATATCATACAAAACTATATACTACCAATCTTAAAAAAAAAATTATATTAAGTTTCAAAAACAATATTAAGTGTGGTGTATTTTTATCTTTCCTTTAATTTAAAATAAATATTTCGGTTGTGTAACTTTAACTATAATATATTCTATTTTGTTATATAAGGGTCTAACTTTTCTTGTACTATATAATATATTTAAATTATTAAATCATACTTATTAATTTCTATAAAATCTCTTTAAAATTTTATAATAAAATTAGTTTGATAAATCATGATATATAATTTATATTTTGAATTTAATTTAATATTTTAAATAATAATTCAAATTAATATTTATTTAAAATAAGAGATAAAATAAATATTATTGTAATTTAATTGTATTCAACATGTGAAAACTATGGATTAAAAATTTAAACTATAAGAATATATACAAATCATATTTATTCACAATAATTTATTTAATATATATGAAAAGATATAATATTTTTGTTAAATATAGAAATTGGGGACCGGGAAACGTGGTAGAGAGACACTAATCCCTCACTCCGTCCCGATCCCCGAAATTTTTACATATTTTTTCCCGATCGGCAGAAAAGTTCTCAATTCTCCGCCCTAAACAGGGCAGAGAATGGATCGGGGTTGGGCGGGAAGGGGTGAATGTCTATCTCTACAATAAGCATTATTATATAGCACATATCGATAAAATGTATACATGATATTTATGAATATTGTTCTTATGTATACAAGCATAGGGTCAGTGCAATGCAAAGATGACTTATAAATTTGTTATCTTACATGTATTTTAATAATCTATTTTATATTTAAACTTTTTTTAACGAAGATGAACTAAAATTTAAATAGTTTAATGTGATTGTTGAACTCGATGTTGAATTGACGTATATGTTTGTGTTTGAGCGTGATTAAATTGTGTTTCAAGAATTTTGTGTTTAACAGTATTTAAAAAATATATTTTAATTAAAATTGGTGTTTTTAATAAATCAAGGTCAAGTTGCAAAAGTAAAGGGATTAAAGTGCAAATATCAAAATATGAGTATCATTCTAACCGACCGACTATATTATATTTTGATCAAAATCGTTGTTTTTAATAAATTAAGGTTAAGTTGTAAAAACAAAAGAACTAAAGTGCAAATACCAAAATACGAGTACTGTACCGACTGACTACAAAACTTTCAATGTTTCGGTTTTAATAATACAATATAAATATATAGATATAATGAAAGTGAGTAGATTTATAATTAGATTGGATGCATTGTGTATATGAGACATTTTTAATTATTATCACATGAAATTTAATGTCATTTTATGAAAAAAAAAATTAGTTATTTGGAATTGGATTAATATATACATATATATAACATATGAAAACTATTTGTTTTGAATTAAAACAATTTAAAAGATGAGATAATAAAAATAAATAGATAGTACAACAAAAAAAATTAAATGAATTATATGGTCATGTTTAAAAGGTTAGACAATATAAACACATAAATTTGGGTTGGTAAAAATACTTGGTAATACTAATTTGTGTAAAAAATAAATAGATAAAAATATATAGTCCAATTAACAAATTTTAGAAAATAAGATATTATATAGCACAAAAAAATATTATGATCGGATCGATCATGTTAGGTCCTGATATGTTTGTAGAAGGGGGGTTGAATACAAACGATACCGTTTAATCGAATTTGTCCTTTGAATAATTTAACAATTAAGAACAAATTAATGCGGAATAAAACTGAAATAATATTCAAGTTAAATATAACTTATATTAAACTTGACGAGTGTTACAATTTGATCACTGATTACAAGGTTCTTAATAAAACAAACCTAGAATAAATTCGACATGAATTTATCTATTTTTGTAATAAAAAGGATCGAATACTAAAAAGTAGTTCGATATAAAATCTAGGGATTATGATCCGCTAGAAATACAAAGCAGTACAAGAGATACAATTCTTATGGATTAAATGTTAAGAACAATCAAGAATTAATAGTCCTGCAGAAATTTGAAGCTTTGTAGTTGAAGGAATTTAAGACAAGCTTTGAATGAAATGTTGAAAGTTCTGTCTTGTTTTTGTGTTGTAATAATGTCAACTGCTTGTCTTCGATTTGTCTTGTATTTAAACACACTGCATTCCTTTTCAATTCTCCACGTGCAAACCACTTAAACAGAATAGAATTATGCCTTGGAAGACTTGCAGGAAAACAATGAAATTGGCCTTGGAAAACTCTCGGGAAGACAATGATTGTATTAAGAAGACAATCGGGAAGACTAGTATTTACACTAGGAAGACAATCGGGAAGACTCACTTGTGAGTCTTCCTAGTTCAAAAAACAGAGTGTTCCTAGTTTAAATCTAAGTCTTCCTAGTTCATATTTATTCTAATTTAAATAATTAACTAAATAAATTATGTATTAAATTAATTCTTTACAGAATTAATTTAATAAATAATTTACTTAATAGTATTAATTATTTATAAGAGAATAAATAGAATTAGTTGACTTCTCAATTAATTCCTGAATCACTTAAAACTTAGATAAAGAATAAACATAATAGTACGTTGACACTCGATGCACTGTCTGGTTCATGAGTGACTAACGACAATGTCTGTTCTTTATCTGTTTGACTTTAAGCAGTGATTCATTTCCTTCTCATTCAAGAACTCCGTAATCAGTATCTTTTGTTGTCACCACTTGAAATCTCTGTCACTTTAATAAATCCACTGAGCTTGAATACTTCACTGAGGCTTGATCAACAAATTGATCTTCTTTCAATGTAGAATCACTTCAAGTATGTAGATGACTTTAATCTTCATTCTTTGATAGATATAATCTTCTGAGATTCCCGTGACATTTGATTTTTATTATTTACTTATTACATCTTAATTAAAGTTGAGTAGAATCCTCGGTGTTTACAAATAGGCCTAGACATATGCCTTTCAATCTCCCCTTATTTGTTTGTTAGACAATAACAACCAAATACTCTAGAGGATAACTCAAATAAAACAAGAAAAGATAAGACTTTTAAGAGCCAAGAAAATAATAAAAAGTTCTGGATTAAATATAACAATTTCCAGATTCAAACAATAAAGATAAATACAAGATAGATGTTCCTCTAGACTGAACATATGAATACATTTTCCTATCTTGATTTACCTAGCTCTAAACATTTAACATTTACAAATGAGCTAAACCTATCATGCCCTAATCTCTAATTTCACCTTCTTCAGCTTCTTGCAAGGTGTATAGCAGATCTTTGTTGAGGACACGATCACTTTCTGAAACCACACCACTTGGCATTACTGGTTGAGTGGTGATCTTCTTCAATCTGTTCTTCATCTGAGCATACCTTGGAACTTTCTCCGTGCAGTAGTCTGAGATCATATCAGCAACCTCAGACTTCTCTACAGTAGTAAACCCAGAAGTTCTCAGAAGATTCTCCAACTTCACCAGTTGCATAGCAGTTTGCAGCTTCAATGAATCAGGATCCAGCCTTACCGTCTCCAAAGTTGTACCTCTATAGATTTTGACTTCATACGGGAAGTGTACAACTTGAGGGCTGACCTTCATTGCAGAGTCTCTCAGTCTGTCATATAGAAGCTCGTTCAAGCAAGAAGATCTCTTAACCTTACTCATTAGAATCCACAATTCAGAGATAGATCTTCTTTGGAGTAGTTCAAGAGAGACGGTGAATGACCCTTCAAGAGCACTTGAGACATAGATGTACAGTTCTTGCCTCACTTGATCAAATGCAGACGTAATCCTTAGAATATCTTCCTTCAATGCCTTCATGTATAATGAGTTGTCTGGATTAACATTTCTGATCTTCTCAAGCAACTTCAGAAAAGTAGCATCATTGTCTGTGCTTCTCTGAGGGATATCAAACATCTCCCTTGCCTTGTCCCACTTGCTTCCTTGCTTCATCCTAACATCTAATCTCCTTTCTTTGACATGAATACTATGAAGACGTTGTTTGTCTTCATGTTCAGCCTTTTGAATCTTTAGCTTTTGAGATATGATGTCGAAGACCTTGGCATTTTCATCCTCCTTTCTCCTGAGGTCTGCTTGTTTCTTCTTCAACTCCTTTTGAAATAAAGGGTCAGGTGTGTATAAATCAGCTTCATCTTCCCAATCATCAAAGTTAGCTGCCTCTTCAACCTCCTCCTCACCAAAAGCTTCTTCAGGAATGGTCTTCTCCAGATCACCAGATGTGTCAAATTGGAAGTCATCCTGTTCACCGTGGTAGTAGTAGGCATCATCAAAGACAGTATCCTCCAGTGATTGTTTCCCTTTCCCCTTATCTTTTCCAACTCCAGAAGCTCCTCCAGCTTCTCTTTCTCCTTTCTTCTCCTTCTCCCCCTTAGTTGAGGAATCCTCTACAGATTGAACTTTGGAAGCCCTAGGATTCACCTCAGAAGTTCTCCTTATCTCTCCTTCTTCTCTCCTTTCTCCTCTATCTCCTCCTTCATTAGCATCATCATCCTCATCTTCATCATCTCCCTCAAAGAATGTTCTTTGTTGTGCTGTAGGTTGATGTGAGTTCTTTATCATGTTATACAAGTGTTTCATCCCTTCATTGAGATGCTCCATACCTCCTTCTATCCTCGATATCCTTTCTTCATTAAACCTTTGATTTTCATCAGATGTTTGCAGAATGAAGTCCACCTTGGTAGAAATAGAAGCAATCTCCTTGACACTCTCCGATATCTGAGCATTTGACGTTGTAAGATCAGAGATGTCTGAAGCCACTAGTACTTGAGATTGTTGGATGACATTCAGCTTCGGGAGCAGAGTATTCTTCAATCCTTGCAGATCATCATTCACAGTACCCAGCTGATTAGATACAGAGGTGGAAGATTGTGCAACCACTTGTGCTTTCAGAAGATTGTTCTCAACCTGGGTTTCTTGTAACTTTTTCTGTAGATCAGCTAGCTGGTTCAACAACAAAGCAGTGTTTGTGTCAGTGTATGTACTCACTTCAATTGCTCTCAGTGGTGTTTCACTCAACTCACGTGCTTGTGTATCACTCTGTGTTTGACTCATATCTCTCACAACTAACTGTCTGTCTAAGTTCTCAGTAGATGTACCTGCATGAAAACTCACCCTAGCCCCTTCAAGAGAGGTCAGTGGTAGTGCAATGGGAGTTCACAATTCCCGATCCCTGGTTGAGTCTGTCAAAATATTTGACATTGTATACTGAATTGCTTCAGGGACAGACTCACCAGGTTGCCTTTCACTTTCTCCAGTATAAACTGCGAGTGAAAAATCCCTTAGGGGAGCCAGAGATGTTCCCTCTGGGAGGGGAGAAAATGATTCTATTATTGGCTGCGAAGAATCAGATTTTCCCTCTGATGTCTGTGAAGGCACTTCTACCGTAACTATGGTAGGCACTGTTTCAAGATCAAAAATTAAAGTGCTCTCCTTGCATAGTGTCCTGAGTGTCATCTATATGGATATCTTCTCCCATTGTGAGTAATGGAAGAGTGCTTGACTCAGTACAGGATGCCATGACCCTATGGCGAATTTCAATAGATTCATCCTGTTGAGAGGATGTCTCCAGAGACTGTTCAGTGGCCATATCTATGTCCATATCCGGTTGAGAGGATACATATGGGCTTACAGATGCCTCCCTATAGGTTTTTCTTTTCTTTAAGGGTGGAGACAGAGCTGTGGGAGCACTCATTTCAGCTATATCACTAACACTTCTTGAACTGGTTTGTACATTAGGCTCAGGTTGTGTATTAGGAGTGTTTGACTCTCTGTTTGGCTCTATGACCTGGGTCAGAGACTGTGGTTCTACAATCTCTGGGTCAGCCCTAACAACCACTTGGGTTACAAGTAAAGAACCAGAAGAAGATCCAGGGTTAGGAATAACTACCTGTAGTGGAACTGGATGTGGCTCAGGAACTTGTTCACCAAAGATAGGAAGATTAATGAATTGACTCATCAATGGTGAAACAAGAACAGGTATGTTGAGAAATTTGGATGAGACATCAAGTCTGGTGTAGAATTTAGTGTCTGTGGTTGGAGAGGTTTCAAATCTTGTTTCTCTAAACAGTTCTACCTGCTCAGCAGTGAGAAGATGATTAATGATAAGAGTGAGAAAGTGAGGGTACCAACACTTTACTTTCACATTATTATCAGAATCTCTTCTAGAGTGAGCAAGCCTGTTGATCATAAGGTTCCACAGAATCTCAGCAAAATTTAATCTACGACCAAATACAATAGCATAAGCAATATACTGATTAAGACTGGTAATGCAATGAAAATTTGTTTTTGTGCAATTACCAAATACTCTTGCTATTGTATCAAAGAACAGATCTCATTCCCTTACAACAAAGCTCTTAGACAATTTGACCATTTGTAAGGGACCCTGATAATGAATATTCACAAAGAACTATGATAACTCATCATCAGTGGGTAAAGGATCAAACCTGTCCTTTGGAAATTGTAAAACATCACAAAATAACTCAAAAGTGACTGTATATTGCTGGTTTAGAATATTGAAAGTGAAAGATTTTGAATCTCCAGCAATAACAGCACTTGAACATAAAAACCTCAATGGATCAATTTTAAGAAGTGCAGTGGCACAAATAGCATGACTAACACAAGTCTCGCTATTTAAAAATTGAATCCAAGGTTTAAAACGTTCCACCTTACATTTAGACGGATCAAAATACCCAACAAAATTATTTAAAACAAGTTCAAAATTAGGATCCATTTTAGTAAAACAAGAAATTTTAATCAATTTAAAATAAAATTAAAATTTTAGGGATTTTCAGAATTAATTAAAATTACTTAAAATCCACAAAATTACAATTCTATTAAAACTAACCAATTTTAAATTTTAATCCTAAAAATTTCGAACTTAATCTTTGAAAAACAGAAATGAATTAGGCAAATGAATCTCAAGAACACACACACACACAGTTCAAACTCACACAGTAATCACTTATATCACTAAAACTCAAGAAAGTCACTTAGCAAACTCAAGAAAACTCAAGTCGAATCAGAATTTTAAACAAAAAAACCGACAGCAATTCGACTCAATAAGTATGATTTTGAAGAACAAAGTGATTTGCTAAGTAAAAACTTGAGCAATATTGAATCAAGGATCACAAATTCTGCAAAAGGGAAAGAATTCGAAAGGGGGAATGCAAAAACTTGAAAAAACTGATAAGGCAAAAACTGAATAGAAATGCGTATGTACTGTGTATCTATATATATATATGAATAAAATTAAAACTGTAAAAAGAAAAAGAACTGAACAGGTTTTTTTTATAAAATTGTACTAGGAAGACAATCGGGAAGACTTAGGATAGTCTTCCCGGTAGTCTTCCTAATACAACTTAGAAAGTTTTCCGGAAATTAAATAAAAGGAAAACAGAAATAAATTAAAGTAATTCTAAGGAAAATACTTAGGAAATTAATTAAAAATAAAACAGAAAATGCAAAACAAAACAGAAAAATTCTTATTTTTCCCGGTAGTCTTCCTAGTATAAAACTAGGAAGACTTAGGAAAAATTCAGAATTAATTGAAATAATTACAGAAAAATGCATGAAATATTTATAAAAGCCTAGAAAAATTCACAGAAAATTCCATAAATCCTAGAAAAATATGCAGAATAATATAGAATTGCATAATATTAATATAAACTTGCAGAATTATTTAAACAACAATCTTAAAAAACCCTAAATAATTCTAAATAAATATATTTTCAATAAAAATACATTTCTCCACTTAAAAAATATGAGAAAAATATTTTTAAAGAAAATAAATTATTCAGAAATATTTAAATTTACAAGCATGTAATATTAAATGAGACTTGGCAATAAATATCATTTGAATGATAAGAGAAAATGAATTTTTGAAAGAACAAACTTGACAGAGATATTGTTAATCACTAAGACTGTTTAACATACCCAATTTACCAACTAACTTGATAAATGTGGATTCGTCAACAGATTTAGTGAATATATCTGCAGTCTGTTCTTTCGTGGGTACAAAGTGTAACTCCACAGTTCCATTCATGACATGCTCTCTGATAAAATGATACCTGATATCAATGTGCTTCGTTCTCGAGTGCTGAACAGGGTTGTTGGAGATTGCTATGACACTTGTATTATCACACAAAATGGGAATTTTGTCTAATGCAAAGCCATAGTCCTTCAGTTGATTCCTTATCCATAGGATTTGAGCACAACAGCTTCCAGCAGCAATATATTCAGCTTCTGCTGTTGAATTGGAAACTGTTTGATGTTTCTTGCTATACCAGAAAATCAATCTACCTCCTAGGAATTGACAACTCCCAGAGGTACTCTTTCTATCCACAACACTACCTGCTTAATCAGAATCTGTATATCCAACAAGATTAAAACCAGAATCTTTAGGGTACCAGATACCTAAATTAGGTGTACCCTTAAGATATCTCAAGATTCTTTTAACAGCAACGAGATGTAAATCTCTAGGATCCGCTTGGAACCTTGCACACAAGCATGTAACATACATAATATCTGGTCTACTAGCAGTAAGATAGAGTAAGGAGCCAATCATACCTCTGTAGCTTGTAATATCTACCTTGATAGAGTTATCACAAGCTCCCAGTTTGACTGTTGTTGAAGATGGAGTCCTTGCCGATGCTGAATCCTCCATGTGATACTTCTTGAGGAGTTCTTTGAGAGACTTGGATTGACAAAGAAATATTCCATTTGACCTTTGACTTACTTGCAATCCAAGAAAGAACTTCAGCTCACCCATCATACTCATTTCAAACTTACTCTGCATTAGCTTAGCAAATCTTTTTACATAGATCATCATTAGTAGACCCAAATATGATGTCATCCACATAGACTTGGACTAATATAATATCACTTTTGTGTTTCTTTGAAAAAAGAGTTTTGTCTATGATACCTCTAACAAAACCATTTTCTAAAAGAAAACCAGAGAGAGTGTCAGACCATTTTCTTGGGGATTGTTTGAGACCATAGATAGCCTTGAAGAGAAAGTACACAAAGTCCAGCAGCTCCTGATTTTCAAAGCCAGGGGCTGTTCCACATACACTTCTTCATCTAGCTCACCATTCAGGAATGCACTCTTAACATCCATTTGATAGACTTTAAAATTGGAGTAAGCTGCAAATGCTAAGAACATCCTGATGGCCTCAAGTCTAGCCACTGGTGCATAGGTTTCATCATAATCAATGCCTTCGGCTTGTGAATACCCTTGTGCAACCAGTCTTGCCTTGTTCCTTGTAACAATGCCATCCTCATCCAGCTTGTTTCTGTATACCCATCTAGTACCGACTACTTTCTTGTTCTTTGGTCTGGGTACCAGCTTCCAGACTTGCTGTTGTTCAAATTGATTGAGTTCATCTTGCATGGCAATCACCCAATCTGGATCAGTCAGTGCTTCCTCGGTCTTCTTTGGCTCCATTTCAGATAGAAACCCTGAATAATGACATTCATTCTGAGTAGCACTTCTAGTTTTAACTCCAACACCTGGATCACCAATGATCAGCTCAAAGGGATAAGCTCTATTCCATACAGTCTGTCTTGGAAGATTTGATCTTGATGATTCGCCTTGTAATTCATTGTGGTGTTGTGACTGACTAGTAGATCCATCATTTCCTCCCCCTGAGTTGTTGCTTGATTGCCTTGATGATTCTTCTCCAGTGTTGGTGGAATCTCCATTGTTAACAATGTTTCCACCACCACCACCATGATTATTATCATCATTGTTATTGTCATTACCAGCAACATTCTCAGGTGGGGCTTCATCATCTGAATCTGAGTCTGACAAGTTATCAAACTTCAGTTTCTCAGATGAATCTCCTGTTTGGATATTAAGGAGTTTAGTGTCATCAAATGTTACATTGACACTTTCCTTCGCATGGTGACCATCAATCAAGTACACCCTGTAAGATCTTCTGGAATAACCAACAAAAATAGCTTCTTGTGCCTTAGCCTCAAACTTGCCAAGTTTCACATTGTCATCCTTAAGCACAAAGCATTTTGCTCCAAATACATGAAAATATTTGAGAGTTGGTTTCTTGTTGTTCATGATCTCATAAGGAGTCTTCATTAAGTCCTTGTTGATTAAAGTTCGATTCTGAGTATAACAAGCAGTGTTCACAGCTTCAGCCCAAAAGTACATTGGAAGTCTTGATTCACTTAACATAGTCCTAGCATCTTCAATCAATGTACGATTCTTCCTTTCCACCACTCCATTCTGTTGAGGAGTTCTAGGGGCAGAATATTGTCTTGTTATTCCTTTATCTACACAAAAGTCATTTAGGACTGCATTCTTGAATTCAGTTCCATTATCTGACCTTATAGCTCTAACAGGGAATCTCGAATCCAGCTCAATCAACTTTATATGATCAATCACCATCTGTGGGGTCTCATCCTTGGAATGTAGGAATAAAACCCAAGTATATTTGGAATAGTCATTAACAATCACAAGTGCATACTGTTTCTTTGACATGGACATCACACTAACTGGACCAAACAAATCCATGTGCAGTAGCTGAAGTGGTTCAGCTATTGATGATGTGTCAGTGCCCTTGTGAGAAGCTTTATTTGACTTTCCTTTCTGACAAGCCTCACACAGTCCTTCCTGTGTAAATTCCATCTGAGGCAAACCTCTAACCAATTCCCTCTTGACTAAAGAGTTCATGGTTTTGAAGTTAAGGTGAGACATCTTCTTGTGCCATAGCCAACTTTCATCAGATGAAGCTTTAGCATAAAAACAAGTTACTTCATCTTTGGATCCAGAGTGCAGATCAGCTATGAACAAGTCACCTTTCCTTACTCCTTGAAGAGCAGGTTTTCCATTCTTCTTGTGAAGGATCTGACATCTATCTTTCTCAAAGGAAACATCATATCCTCTGTCACAAAAATGACTGATGCTGAGAAGATTGAACTTCAGACCTTCCACAATAGATACATCTTGAATGATAACATTTCCAAACTTCAAACAGCCATATCCTCTGGTAATACCCTTTGTTGTTATCTCCAAAGGTAACTCCTGGGTCGGCTTTCTCAACCACATTTGATAGCAGGGCTCTATCTCCGGTCATATGCCTTGAACATCCACTGTCAAGAACCCACATAACACGGTTTACCTGTTCCACACCCTGCAGTATCAAATTGATTAGAACTTCTTCGGAACCCAAACTTGATTGGGTCCGGCATACTTAATGAACTGGCCTTTGTCAGGGAAAACAACATCTTTAACCTTAACTACATAAACCTCTTTCACAAAAGAGCGTTTCCATTTATAGCCAGCCTTAACACATTTCTGAGTAGGCTTAGGGATAAATGGATCCACTCTAGTCTTCGGAGGACTAGTAGTCTTAGATCTGACATGCTTCTTATTATTAACATGTTGACGTGAAGCAGTCTTATTATCAGATACATGCTTATTGTTAAAATAAGCATACATAACATTGAAAGCACAAGACATGCAATTTACCACACCACATGCTTTATGAGAAAGATTAATAGCAGGCATGTTGGTTCTACAGTTGTTTTGATCCAACTTATGGATATCTGATTTAGTCTCTGTTGTTGAAACAACTTTGACTGGTTTATCAGATATACACTTGTTGGACTGTTCAACTTCAAAAGCAAGATCTTCTTCACGTATCTCCTCTGCAATGATGATACAGTATTCATTCAGAGGTTCTCCTTGGGACTCTCTAAATAAAGGTTTGTCAATACCCTTAAGCACATCTGGAATACCCCTTTCTTCAGCACTGACTCTATTAGGGGTATTTATGCTTAACTTACCAATAGACTCATTATAGTCATAGCCTATACCAACAGACTGACCAATAGCTTGTTTATTGATGATTTATTTAGCAATCTTACAAGAGTTATAGTAAGCATTAGCTTTAGTCTTCAGCTCACTATTTTTATCCTTGAGAATGGTTTCCAGTTGAATATAACATTTAACCCTATTCTCAAGAAATACTATTTTCTTAGTAAGTTCATCCTGATTAACATGCACAAGTTTAAATTCTTTTATCTCCTTTTCAAGAGCTGTGTTCAAAAGAATTATTCTAGCATTTTCAGTACGAGCACAAGAAATAGTACCACTAAGATGATAGATCATTTCAGCATCAGTGAACTTTACCTCTGACATGTATGTAGATGAAGTGCTTTCCTCCTTAGCCATTAAAGCAAGGTTTCCAATTTCACCTGCTTCTTCATCACTGTCAGTATCATCCCAACTCTTTCCTTCAGCAACATAATCTTTCCCAATCTTGTTCTTCTTGCTAGAATCAAATGAGTTCCTTCTCACTTGCTTTGGCTTTTTACATTCAGTAGCAAAGTGACCCAACTCATTGTAATTGTAGCACCTGATTGTGCTCCTTTCCACAGTTCCAGTTTTGTAGCCACCCCTTGTGCTACTTGAAGAGGAAGATCCACCTCTCTGAAATCTGGGCCTGAACTTAAGATTGGGATTCCTTCTGAATCTGAACTTCCCAAACTTCCTGACTATCATGGCCAAATCACCATCCTCCAGCTGATCAAGTTCTTCCAAAGAGTAGTAGTCACCACCAGATTGATATCAATGAATGTTAAACCAACTTCAGCATCAATAACATCCAAGTTAGAACTGGAAGGTTGAACAACCTTCACTTCCAGTTTCTGTGGGACTACTGTTGTCAATGCAATAGAAGTACCAACTATCTTTCTAGTTCCATATAATTCATTCTGTTGAATCTGCTCCAGCTCATAGGTCTTCAGAACACCATACAGTCTTTCCAGAGAAATCTCTCCAATATCTCTTGCTTATCTGATTGCAGATATTATGTGCTACAAATGAATTGGAAGTGTCAGTAGGAACTTCTTGTTAATCTCCTTGATAGTGTAGTGCTTCCCATTGAGATTCAGATCATTGATTAATTTGTTGTATCTCTCAAAAACCTCAGAGATACCTTCACCAGGGTTTGATCTGAAATGCTCATATGAAGAGGTGAGAATTTCCAGCTTATTCTCTCTAACTTCCTCTGTCCCCTCATTGATTATCTCTATTGTGTCCCAAATGTGTTTGGCAGTAGCACAGTTTAGGACATGATTATGCATGATAGGATCCAGACAATCAACCAGTATCAACTGTAGACAGGCATGCAGTGTAGAGTCCTCTTTCTCATCAGGAGTGTAGTCCTTGGGATCCTTAGGGTACATCCTAGCAGCCCTAGTAACAATATCATTCTCTATTTGCTCTTCCTCAATAATCAAAGGAATTTTAGGACCACTCTTCAGCACTCCTAGATATTTAACATTTGCAACTTGGAGAAATAGGAGCATTTTCTTCTTCCATATAGGATAATGCTCCTTGCTGAACATTGGGATTTTGACTGTACCCACTTTCTGTGTAGTAGACATCTTTTGAGATTTTTGAAAAATTAAAAATTCAGAGTATAGAAACAAAATCTCAAAACAATTGGATCTTGATTAGTATATCAATCAAAAGGCTCTGATGCCAATTGTTAGGTCCTGGTATGTTTGTAGAAGGGGGGTTGAATACAAACGATACCGTTTAATCGAATTTGTCCTTTGAATAATTTAACAATTAAGAACAAATTAATGCGGAATAAAACTGAAACAATATTCAAGTTAAATATAACTTATATTAAACTTGACGAGTGTTACAATTTGATCACTGATTACAAGGTTCTTAATAAAACAAACCTAGAATAAATTCGATATGAATTTATCTATTTTTTTAATAAAAAGGATCGAATACTAAAAAATAGTTCGATATAAAATCTAGGGATTATGATCCGCTAGAAATACAAAGCAGTACAAAAGATACAATTCTTATGGATTAAATGTTAAGAACAATCAAGAATTAATATTCCTGCAGAAATTTGAAGCTTTGTAGTTGAAGGAATTTAAGACAAGCTTTGAATGAAATGTTGAAAGTTCTGTCTTGTTTTTGTGTTGTAATAATGTCAATTGCTTGTCTTCGATTTGTCTTGTATTTAAACACACTGCATTCCTTTTCAATTCTCCACGTGCAAACCACTTTAAACAGAATAGAATTATGCCTTGGAAGACTTGAAGGAAAACAATGAAATTGGCCTTGGAAGACTCTCGGGAAGACAATGATTGTATTAAGAAGACAATCGGGAAGACTAGTATTTACACTAGGAAGACAATCGGGAAGACTCACTTGTGAGTCTTCCTAGTTCAAAAAACAGAGTCTTCCTAGTTTAAATCTAAGTCTTCCTAGTTCATATTTATTATAATTTAAATAATTAACCAAATAAATTATGTATTAAATTAATTCTTTACAGAATTAATTTAATAAATAATTTACTTAATAGTATTATTTATTTATAAGAGAATAAATAGAATTAGTTGACTTCTCAATTAATTCTTGAATCACTTAAAACTTAGATAAAGAATAAACATAATAGTACGTTGACACTCGATGCACTGTCTGGTTCATGAGTGACTAACGACAATGTCTGTTCTTTATCTGTTTGACTTTAAGCAGTGATTCATTTCCTTCTCATTCAAGAACTCCGTAATCAGTATCTTTTGCTGTCACCACTTGAAATCTCCGTCACTTTAATAAATCCACTGAGCTTGAATACTTCACCGAGGCTTGATCAACAAATTGATCTTCTTTCAATGTAGAATCACTTCAAGTCTGTAGATGACTTTAATCTTCATTCTTTGACAGAGATAATCTTTTGAGATTCCTGTGACATTTGATTTTTATTATTTACTTATTACATCTTAATTAAAGTTGAGTAGAATCCTCGGTGTTTACAAATAGGCCTAGACATATGCCTTTCAGATCACATTATACACCCCGGGTTATTTAAAATCATAGGCCCCGATCAATCAAATTATCTATATAAATTAAAGTAAGTATATTATAACGAGACGAACAAAATATGTACAAATATAACTAAATATAATATTTAAACAGCAAAGAATAAAATTTTATTTTAATCACTAGAAAATGACTGTGCCTTGCACGGGTTCATGCAACAAAATATGAGAATTGAAGTTATAATAGCAAATAATATTTCACGAATGTTAATATTATTATCATTTAGACATACCCAGGTCATTTAAACATAATTATGTTTTAAAATTTTAGTAGTAAAATAAAAAAATTTATTGTATTTGAAAATTATTTTAATATATATGTGTATATATATATAAAGAACTAATATTGACAATAGATTGAAATATTATTAAATTAAAACATATTGTAACACCTGAGTCTCACATCGAGAAATGTGGGGGCTTTAGTACAGTTTATAAGACAAAGTACAACTACTAAGTGCACCAACAATCATAATCTTTTGGGAACTTGGGGTGGGTTTGTGGATTACCCAAGTTGTTGCATTTGGGCTAATTACTTGGCACTGGATTATTCGATGTTTTGAAAGTCTGAAAGATAGAGGAAGCGAAACAAAGGAAAAGAACGCTTAAAATCAACAAATTGCAAGAAAAGATATGAACGAGTTAGAAAGAAAGTTTTAAGATCTGAAAGCGCAAGACCTAAGTAGAGTATTAGAAGATTTACGAAGACTTTTGATCAAAATCAGTAATAAAACCTACTCTCCAGAATGTAATATCTTGAAGAATTGGAAGAAAATTTAGGATTACAATGTTCTAAAACTCATCTAGAACACCCAGTATCTATTCTATCCCGCAAAAAAATTTGTAAACTAACATGACAACTATTAGTAATACTCGTATTAATTTCTAAATTAAAAACTTGAACATACTTAAGTAAGCACCCAATAGCTACATATACCATCAATAAGAAAAAACTCTATATATATATCAATCATATACTTGAAACAATAATGATCATGCTTAGAATAATTTATAAACACAATTTAAGCTAGCGGCCCGTGCCTCGCACGGGCTTTTATGCTAGTTATATTATATATATAATAGAGCAACTAGAGGGTTGTTTGAGACAATTTAATCGGTGTGAAATTACTAAATTACCCCTACTTATTATATTAATGATACAAAAGTTATTTCTAATGGGAGTCGAACCCTTGACCTCTAAATTAGAGAGAACACTTCTAACCACTATGCTAGGCAATAATTTTAGTTAAATCATAAAACTCTTTATTAATATGTGCAAATACTCAATATGTTATATTTTATTTTGGTCTCTTCTTGTAATCTATTTGGTAAGGTAGATAATTTATTTTCACAAGTGCCTTAAAATCATATATTTGACCATATCAGAGAAAAACTCATGCAAAATAGATATACAAAATGTTATAAATTGAAATTGGTCCATTGGAAAATAATTATATTAATATTTTTATATTGTAAATCATGTTTATTTGCAATACGTATATATTTGTTCAGATTATAGATACTATTAGATTACACAATTCTATATACAATCAATATATATTAAATTACTAAATTACCCTTTCAATATTATATTGATGAAATCAAATTACTAAATTGCCCCACCAACTTTATATTGATGATAAAAAAAATTATTTTCATAAGTGCCTTAAAATCATATATTTGACCATATTAGAGAAAAACTCATGCAAAATAGATATACAAAATGTTATAAATTGAAATTGGTCCATAGAAAAAGAATTATATTAATATTTTGATATTGTAAATCATGTTTATTTGCAATAAGTATATATTTTCTCAGATTATATATACTATTAGATTACAAATTCTATATACTATCAATATATATTAAATTATTAAATTACCCTTTCAATATTATATTGATGAAATCAAATTACTAAATTACCCTACCAATTGTATATTGATGATAAAAAAATTGTTTTTAATGTGAACTAAACCATGACCGGTGATAGTGTGACAAATTTTGACATCTATAGTCACTACCACTTATTATTTTCTCTTTTAATATTTATTTTAAAATTTAAAACTATCGACATATTTACACCTTTCCAATTATATCCTTATATGTAATAAGCGTAAAATGAATTTTATTGATGATATCAAATTACTAAATTACCCCACCAATTGTATATTGATGATAAAAAAATTGTTCTTAGAGAATTGAACCATGACCGGTGATAGTGTGACAAATGTTGACATCTATAGTCGCCATCACTTATTATTTTCTTTTTTAATATTTATTTGAAAATTTAAAACTATCGACATATTACACCTTTCCAATTATATCCTTATAAATTTTATTGATGATATCAAATTACTAAATTACCCCACCAATTGTATATTGATGATAAAAAAATTGTTCGTAATGAGAACTGAACCATGACCGGTGATAGTGTGACAAATGTTGACATCTATAGTCACTATCACTTATTATTTTCTTTTTTAATATTTATTTGAAAATTTAAAACTATCGACATATTACACCTTTCCAATTATATCCTTATATGTAATAAGCGTAAAACGAATTTTATTCATTATTTAACTTTTATTACTGCTTCATTATAAGATATTAACAACTTATAATTATATACGCATTTTGATACTTTAGTTACTAATATAAATTGAAACTGTAGCTTTATTATGATACTATATATCATAAATCTCTTCTTCAATAAATTAATTTTATACGTTGATCATTTTCAGAAAAATACACTATTAGTATATAAAGTGTTGAACCCGAAAAATGAAAAAGAGTTTTCTCTTTGTATACTAATAAAAAAGTTTGTGTTAAAATTTTTTACAATAAAGTTGAAGTTGTCATCGTACGACAAAATCAAATATAAACTAATATCAGTTTATATTTTTTGAATATGTCTGATAAAATATTTAAACGTATTAAACGTTAAATTATTTTTGTCAAGTGACAATTGTAAGGTGAAACGAGTAACTTATCACAAATCAGTTTTGCGGTTTCTTGAGAGGTATAAGTAATAGTTTTCTAAAATAAAATATATCCACAAATGTACAATTATTGCATTCAACGTGTCTGCTATCTATTATATATATAATAGAGCAACTAGGGGGTTGCTTGAGACAATTTATTCAGTCTGAAATTACTAAAATACCTTTACTTATTATATAATAATAATTTTGTAATGAATGCATATATTAATTACATCTAATTCACTAATCATCATTAACAGGTCTATATTTATTAATCCATCATTATTAAATATAATAATTTATAATTATATTTATCTATCTACAAATACTTAAATGATTAGATAATTAATTAGAGACAATAAAATGTATTAATAACAAAGATATTAATACGAAGTAAATAGAATAAAGGGTTGAAAAGTCATTTTACACTTTGAAGTATATAATTGTCTTTTAACGGTGAACAAATTGGCTCAATGTACAGTCAAAGAGACAGTAAAAGAGGGATAAGAAGGATAAGAGAGGGGTCTCTAGAGAGTGACGCCGAAAATATAAGGCAGTCATCGTAGAAGGGGGCATGAGAGAGAGCGATCAAAATACAGATCCAAAACAAAAGTTGAGAAGAAAAAGTGGAGGAGACGGAAAAAAAGGAAAGAAAAGCCAAAGAGACGGTAAAAGAGGGATAAGAAGGATAAGAGAGGGGTTTCCAAAGAGTGACGCCGAAAATAGAAGGCAACCACCACCGTAGGAGGAGGCATGAGAGAAAGAGGCAAATAACATAAATAAATTAACCCCAAAAAAGCACAAACTCGACAATATCGATAAAGAACAATTTGTCACTGCCAGCTCAAACAACAACCCATGACAAATATTTACTTTAATGAGCAGACCAACCCCAAGTGCATTGACATGCACAAAGCCTACAAATTTGGTTTAAGCATTCCATCAAACACATGATACACACTCTAAATAAATACAAACTAAACAGTCAAAGAATGTATTTGAGTAAACAATTATGACTCACCCTAAATAAACAAAGCATAACATGCATTTCAGTAAATGTGTTGGAATATATTATGTCTTCCCGAGGATCATCATATAAGAGAGGCGTCTCTAGAGAGTGACACCGAAAATAGAAGGCAACCACCTTAACTTATGCTAGTTATTATCGAATACAATTATAACAATTAAATCTCCGCTTACTCTATAATAAATTTTACATGATAAATTCTGATATTATATAGTTTCAAAATTTGCTATTTTATTAGTAAATAAAATCATTATTAACGGCTTTTAAATGTGAATATGCGATGCTACTATAAAAGAATTTACACATACAGTAATCAGTGACATGAGTAACATTTCTAAATTTTTTTGACAAGTACGGTAAAATCGTAATCTGAAAAACATTCCAAATCCCTCAACATAAATAAAATCAAAATGTGTGCCTAATCTAAGCTTAGAAGATAGATTAAAATTAAAAAAATTGTAGAAGTCGGTCGATTAATTTAGGCCGACCTAACGAAGTGGACTTGCTTGGTCGAAAGAGTGTACCTTCCTGTCATCATTTGCTTTCAGATTAAAGAGTGTACACATCAATTAGAAACATGTCACATTGAACGGGGGTCTTGTCACTTATGTTGCTATCGGTTAGGGATGTTCATGGGTTGGTCAACCCGATCGACCCAATCCAACTCTATTTTCGGTCGTTTAAATCGATAAAAAAAATCCTAAATTACAACCCAATCCATGGGTTAGGGATGTTCATGGGTTCTATGTTTTTTCGGTCAACCCAACCCAATTTAAATTACAAATTTTATTCGATAATTTAAAAATATATTTATATTTTATATAGAGATATTCCATTTGGTACCATTGTACAATTGGCTTTTCCATTTGGTACCACTCGAAGTTTTTGGCTTTCAAGTGGAGCCATCATACTTTTGGCTTCATCCACGTGATACCACTCCGTTAACCAAACGTTAGTCGGCCGTTATAAAATTATGAGATTGTCCATTTGGTACCAATCAAAGTTTTCGACTTCCAAATAGTACCCTTCTACTTTGTGTTTCAACTCCAAAATACCACTTTGTTAATAAATTCGATGAAGTGGTATTTTGGAATTGAAGCCGAAAGTAGAATGGTGCCACTTGGAAGTCAAAAACTTTGAGTTGTACCAAATGGACAATCTCATAATTTTGTAACGGTCGACTAACGTTTGGTTAACGGGGTGGTATCATGTGGATGAAGCCAAAAATATGATGACGCCACTTGGAAGTCAAAAACTTTGTATGGTACCAAATGAAAAAGTCAATTGTACAATGGTACCAAATAAAATATCCTTTTATATATAACTATACATTAAACGTTATCCTCCTTACATTTATTTATATATGATTACCTTTTGTGCATATATGTATGACCTACGACATAATTTACATTAATAAAATTATAATTTTAATTAAAAATAAATATTAGCATCAAGATCGTAAGTTATACGTACTTTATTTTCATTTAAATTTTCGAAATGAGCAATGTAATATAATATTGAATTTTTTTTTATTAAACATCCAACCCATCCAAACCGACCCAATCCGACCCAAACCGATGTACAATGGGTAGGGTTGGGTTACGAATTAAAATTTTATGGGTTGGGTTAAAATTTTACAAACCGATTTAAATGGATCGGGTTGAAAAAACGCCTCCAACCCGGTCAACCCGACCCATGAACACCTTTGCTATCATTTTTGTGCTAATTTATCAATTTTTTTCTATGTTTTATTTAAGTTTATTTAAACCGATCTTTAATGTTTGTGTCTTTCTAATGTAGTTCCTATTATAATGGAAACAAGAAAGATTATAATATACGTAAAGAAAGAACACAGATAAGCAGCGAGATCCCTGAAATTCCAGCATTTGGGGCATTACTGAATCAAGACGTATGATTAGAATTTTTTGTATGCAGGGGCCATCATTATTAATGAAAATTAAATCAATCAAAAATTGTCAGCTAAACTCTTGTTGTGTGGTCTCGAACGCACATTAGATAAACCATAAATGTTTAATCAACTAAACCGATTTGACGTTACATAATTTCGAAACTTTCATATACTCCCTATATTCCCTCTGTCCCGCTCATTTCTTTACATTTTTCTTTTTGATACATCTCTCTCATTTTTTACATACCAAAAATAGTAACATTTTATAATATAAAATCCAATCACATTCACTATTTTCCTCCATTATACCTAATTTATACCCACTTTATACATTAAATATTGATTGGTCCCACCACTTTACTCATTTTTCTTACTTTTTTCTATTAATTTATACTTTTTCTTAACCTTCGTGTTGTCCCCTAAATGTAAAGAATTGATGGAGATTTCGATTGCGTTCGATAAGATAGCCCAGCAGCATAAACATTTATCTTTTATAATTTCAGATGTTCAATTCTGTTTCATCCGAAAATTAATTTAAAATATCATTCCGAGTCATATTTTATTCATAATAATAATTAATTCAAAATTTTATTTTTAATAGCCGAGTTATTTAAAGGATTTAATTAATTTTAAAAAAATCTCAGAATTCAAATTAAGAAAGGCCACTCTGTCCATTTCCTTTTTGGTCATCTCTACTTGTAATTCTCACCACCAACCTGCTCTTCACCCCCTCTCAACTCAACCATAATCACCGGAAAATTCTGTTAACATTCCGGCGACTGAACCACCTACAAAATGTCTCAAACTCCGTCGGAAAATGCAACCGACAGCGATGACGAGAGAATCGAAGAAGAAGACGATAATGAGTCTGTAACCGAAGAGGAACACGAAGATGAGCCTAGACTAAAGTACCAGAGAATGGGAGGTAGCGTGCCAGCGCTTTTATCGGGAAACTCAGCTTCATGTATTGCTGTTGCTGAACGTATGATCGCTCTTGGTACTCGAGCTGGTTCTGTACACATTCTTGATTTGCTAGGCAATCAGGTATTAAGATTAC
This sequence comes from Heracleum sosnowskyi, assembly GCA_030848705.1. Classification (NCBI taxonomy): domain Eukaryota; kingdom Viridiplantae; phylum Streptophyta; class Magnoliopsida; order Apiales; family Apiaceae; genus Heracleum; species Heracleum sosnowskyi. Next base: position 64,139,552 of record CM061241.1, on the reverse strand, counting down.
AATTTTTATATATTTGTGGTGAATTGTTTTTTGAATGTCGTCATTTTTATATATTTTTATATATTTGTGGTTCTTCACTTGTTTTTTTTGCATACCATGTATGGGGATTGTTCTTAGGATTATTATTAGCTTTCTTTTTTGGTAAAACTGGTAATTTTTCAATTCTAACATTACATTCTTATTGATGTAACATATTGTGGTTCTTGGTGGCGAAGACGTGTTTAATTTAAACCCGATTTATCCGTAAAATGTGGCTCCTTGTCATAATCAAACATATGGAGCAATCTTCCTTTCTTTACTTTTGTGCACATGGTTTTTGCAATTTATATAGATAGGGGCTTATATTCTATTTAGTGATGATACCAGGATATGCTCCTCCCAAAGTGAACTCCTTAATATTTCCCAATATTCTAGCTATCGGTAACCTACTAGAGTAATCCTGACTATCAATAAAATAAAATCTATACATTGGCTAGTTAAAGATGAGATGAACATGGGAAAAGATCCTCCAGAACAAGTACTAAAGGATCATTCAGTTGATATGCCTTATAAGAATGTATGCAATCCTTCTAGTGTAGAGAGGTATTACATGCTTACCTTTTATTTGTATTAGTATAGGACGGTAAAATATGTTATGTAAAATGTGTTATTTGTTTAAAAAGGTGTTTTTGTTGCATCATTTTGCATAAGAAATTTATGAAAACTTTTGTATTCGAAGTTTGCACGACGATCTGCATTATTTTAAATCTGAAAATAAGAACTCAATGGTAACAAGAAGTAAACGAGAAGTAGGAACAAGATTTACATCATAAAACACGGGACAAGATTGAAATAAAATATGATTCACAAGCATTACTGCATCTTGCGTGGCTGCACGAAGACAGTCAATTTTGCTCAATATGTCCTATAGACTTTAGAATCTAAATAAAATTCACATATTATATCTAGTTTGTTTTGTCTTTGTTGACATATTAAAGTAACAAAATGCTACTCCTTTGAGGTATGCTCATAATTTTTTTTTAATTTTTACTGCAAAGGTTAAGCAGTTTCCAGCTCATGGTGCTACTGTCACTGATCTATGCTTTGACATAGAGGGTGAATACATTGCTAGCTGTTCAGATGATGGATCTGTTGTAATAAACAGTCTGTTTACTGATGACAAACTGAAATTCGATTATCATCGTCCAATGAAGGCTATTGCTCTGGACCCAGATTACGCAAGAAATTCCTCCAAAAGATTTGTTGTTGGCGGTTTAGCTGGCCATTTGTATTATAATATAAAAAAGTGGATTGGTTATCGTGACCAGGTCTGATCTCCTCTTCTTGCTTGGTCAGATGTATCTTATCAAGGTTGAATGATTGTTGAATAGGTTTTGCGCCGCACATTGCTAAACTAACATTTGTTTCTTTTTACTTTTCTTTTTTGCAAGGTTCTTCAATCTGGTGAAGGTCCAATTCATGTTGTGAAGTGGAGAAAAAGTCTGGTTGCTTGGGCTAACGACGAAGGAGTAAAAGTTTATGATACTGTAAATGATCAACAAATAACTTTTATTGAGAGACCACGTGGAAGCCTACGTCCTACACTTCTGTTTCCTCACTTAGTCTGGCAGGTCAGTTAGAAGATAATCATGTTTATAAGGTGACTTAAAAATGCAGATTTACATCAATAAAGAATATATATCATCAGAGTTCATAATTGTTAATTGACATATTCCGTGAGACATGCTATCACTCTGATACTGTCTGAAATTCTTATGTTTGATTACCATCATTCCAACAAATTCAGGATGATTGTCTATTGGTCATTGGTTGGGGAACATCTGTGAAAATTGCATTGATAAGAAGTAATCGGAACAGTAGCACCAACAACACTTATAAGCATATACAGATGTCCAGCATGAACCAGGTGGATATAGTGGCATCTTTTCAAAATAGCTATTACATCTCAGGAATCGCTCCCTTTGGAGATAATTTGGTTATTCTAGCTTATATTCCTGAAAAGGATGGTGAGAAGGAAATTACGAGCAGCATTTCATCACACCAGGTATTCTTTTCTTCCTTTCCATATTATAACTGCTGTGTGACTCAACTATTTTCTTCTGCATATAGAAATTTCTGACTTCTTGTAGTTTCTATCTGGATACTAGCTCTATCTTGTACAATCTTTTTTCAGTTTTTTTTAATCCCTTATCGTGGATAACAAAACAAGTTTTTGGCTGCTATTAAGTCACTTATGTGATACCTAAGTTGTAGTCTTGTAGATGTTGTCAAACACATGCCCTTGTAATTGAAACCTCATGCGCTGATTCTTATGCCAACCTTTTGTTTCAGATTCTTAACAAATGGACGTGCTAAAATAATATCGACATACTTTTTTAATAAATGTTAGGCGGAGTGAACTTCGTAACAGTTGTTATTAGTATTTATGCCTTACTAGAAGAATGAACTTTGTCAGGTTAAGACTATTTCAATATGAACTCCCCCAATCTGTCTTACATCACATGAGTATTTTGTTACCAAGATTACCAGATTAATCTTCATATAATTATGATTGCTAATCACATCTACAAGTGCACTGAATTCGTACCTTATATTGTATGATCACATTTATTAGACAGTAGTGACATGGTTTAGATAATCCTGGACCTAGAGGGTAAAGAAGATAAAATTTTCATCTGAAATATCTAAACAATTTTTTTGCACAGGGAAATGCTCAGAGACCAGAAGTGCGTGTAGTCACCTGGAACAGTGACGAGCTTGCAACCGATGCACTGCCTGTACATGGATTTGAGCATTATAAGGCAAAAGATTATATCCTTGCTCATGCTCCGTTCACAGGTAAAATTACCTTGAATTACCTTGAATCGTATGGTTGCAACTTAGCAGATAACAATTATAGTAACTGGGGTGCTTCATATATAGGTAGCAGCTACACAGGTGGTCAATGGGCAGCTGGCGATGAGCCTTTTTATTATATCGTATCTCCTAAAGATATAATTATTGCAAAGCCTAGGTTAGTAACCCTTTTTCGATTCACCACGCACATGCCCTTTCATACTATTTATTATGTCACCTTCTGTATATTTACAATTACTCAATCATAATCGTCAGTAGAAAATGGTGTACTTTTAAGATAATGATATCAATGAACTTGGCTTAACTTCTGTTCACTAGACTAGGTTCAGTTAGTATCTTTATAGTTAACGGTTAGGGTACCAACTTTCTTAAAACCCTATTATCTTAAGATATGGGCCTTTATGTATATCATGCACTTAACCCTCCTTCCCTTTCACGCAACATCTAACTACGGGCATGGATAGTGGATTACCACTACGCTAACTCTGGGCAATAATCTACAAGTGTGTCTGTGTAGATTGGTTGAGATTTAAATGGGTTACAATAGGGTTGAACTTGAGACATCACTGTGATATCCTGTCACGGGACCTGCTTTCCTAATTTCGTGAGATTATTAGGATAGGGCCTGATACGTGTATCAAGCATCTTCGAAATTGCTGATCAAGTCTCACGAATAACTTCTACTTATGATTATAAAACTAATTTAGCTATTGTGAAATTATATTTATCATCTGTATGGTCCTGTCACCTGTGTATCCTGGCTAAGCTCTTTGCTGCTTCTGAAGGCCCTTTGACTTTTAAATGTTGCAGTTGTATTTATCTAATTTATGGAAAGGCCCAGAATTTTTTTATTCTTGTATGTTATTGCAGGATTATAGGTATAACAATGCCATCATATCTTTTGTACAAATTTCAACCAAAGACATTTACTTGACCGGAAATAATGATTGATGTTGACTTTTAGGGATGCAGAGGATCACGTATCTTGGCTTCTTCAACATGGATGGCACGGAAAAGCTTTAGCAGCAGTTGAAGCAGGAAAAGGAAGCATACAGCTCCGTGACGAAGTACTTTTTTAACACTTTTTTTTTGTGTTTTTGTATTTTATTTAGGTAGTAGGAAAGGGATTTCGGTCTCTTTGTAAGATCAGTAGTCATTTGCATCTGTTTCACCAATGTATACTTTCAGTCTCAAGTCTCAACAAAAACAGTGCCTTCTTAGACTTCTTTTTGTCATTACGATGTGACAAATTCGGAATGCATCTTTGACTATATCTTGTTTCATTAGCAGATGGTTATTATGAAGCACCTTAGTCTTCAAACTAATATTTGGTTTATGGAGAAATAAAGGTTTTCTGGAAATCCTACGTTGCTGTTGTTTTAGGGTGTTACTATGATATTACGTTCAGCTTGTAGTATGTCTCGTTACATTGACTTCACTGTCCTCCCCAAATTATGTTTTGTATTTTTAGCAGCTGATTTCCCTTGGTTACTGGTAAATGTGTCACTGCATAGTTATTTGCCCTGAACTTCCCTGTATGCAGTCATTACAGCTATGCGATTAATGACATTAAAGGTGCTTGAATTGTGGAAGGTTATTTTTCCAAAATTAACGAATTTTTTTTATTCTCAATGGAGATTTCATTTATGCTAAAACTTTGTTTAAAATTTATAGAGCTACTGTTTCTTTCTCCGTAAATGGAGCAGTCATTATTACTTTGTATTGATTGAACCAATATTTTCTTTTAAGTAATTCTTTCCAATTGTTCATAGGTTGGTTCAAAATATCTTGATCATTTAATTGGGGAAAGAAAATATGCTAAAGCTGCATCTTTATGCCCCAAATTGCTGCAAGGTTCGGCCTCTGCATGGGAGAGGTGCTGTACACTAATAACCACTTTGGATATATTTGAAAATATATTTTAAAACTGATACATCTTGCAGGTGGGTTTTCCACTTTGCTCATCTGCGGCAGCTTCCTGTTTTAGTTCCTTATATGCCAACAGAAAATCCAAGGTTGCGCAATACTGCATATGAGGTCAATAATAGTAACCTCTACTTATTTTTTTAAGTGGGGTTTTTTTCTTTTCAATAATTTAATTCAAAGAAGTATATTTCTTTGTTATGCGCTCAGGTTGCTCTTGTGGCTCTGGCAACAAATCCGTCCTTCCATAAGGAACTTCTGTCAACCATTAAAGCCTGGCCTCCTTTGATTTATTCTGCAGTGCCTGTCATTTCAGCTATTGAACCTCAGCTTAATACTTCGTCAATTACTGATGCTCTCAAAGAGGTGGGGTGAATGATTATCTGCAATTATATGTATTATGTTCATTCTTAATTTGACTATATTAACTTACCCTACCATGCCAGGCATTGGCAGAGATATATGTTATTGATGCACAATACGAGGAAGCCTTTTTACTTTTCGCTGATGTAAGTTTTCCATGTGTACACCAGTTTTTCATAGTACAAAAGGCATCATAAAGATGCTCTGTAAATTGAAGAAGTTACTATTCTTAATTTCACAAAGAAGCAGTTGTTTCAATCTTATGAAATTAATTATAATTTTCAGCTTTTGAAGCCAGATTTGTTCGAGTTCATTGAAAAACATAACTTGTATGATACCATTCGTGAAAAGGTAAGTTTCTAAACAGAATTCTCTATCTGGGCCTAGGTATTTATCGAATAGTTTTGATGGTTTTGAAAAATAGGAATATTATATATTCAATCTCATTATTTCACACAGTGCAATTGTTTTTTCAGATTGACAGCTAAAAACTAGTAGCCATGCAAAGAAGACTTCAAAAACATTATTTTTTTGTTCATTGGACCAATTATTCACGGCACTCTCCTTTCAGGTTGTACAATTGATGAAAATAGACTGTAAACGGGCAGTTCTATTGTTGATCCAGCTGAGAGAGTCAATTAGTCCAAATGAAGTTGTTTCCCAACTGATGGCTACAAAAGATGACTCCAGATACTTTTTACATCAATATCTGCACTCTCTCTTTGAAGATGACCCTCATGCAGGAATGGATTTCCACGATATGCAGGTATATAAAGAGATTATCAAGCCTTGAATTAACATTAATTATTTTCATTTCAAACTTATTAATTATCATGACAAGTAGAAAATATACAAAATAGTTCCTCAAGGATCTGATTAGCTTGTTTCTGACGCTCATTTCCACAAATAGGAGTAACATTTTGAAAAAGTCATGAAAATAAAATTCATGATAAGGTATCAGGTAAACTAGGATGTCAAACAAGGAATTAGGTATTCATTATATATAGAGTTGTTGTTTGAAAATATGACACTATGGATATCATGTATATTCTATACTATACCAGTGTATGGACTGACCGTTAGACTTGTTTCCGCTCTTTGGAATATCTGACATGTATAGCACGGATTAATTGAGTTATTGGTTGACATTCATGTTACTACTTAATTCCAGTATCTTATATCTCACAGTATAAATTAGTATCTGCTGAACCTGAAACAACTCAATATTTACAAACTCCAACACCTTATTCAGCAATTTGCACTTTACTCCACCCATGCATGTACCAATTAGATAAATTTAATCACCAAGGAGACTGTTCTACTGCTATAATTATGCAGCCTGGATTTGAGTCTACTGGTGCTAGTTCAGCATGAAGTTATAACTACCATACACAACATTTTGCATATATACGTTCCAACTTTATAAGAAAAGCTAATTTCTTTTGTCACATATCCACTTAATATTTCTCATAAAATGATCTCGCTTAAAGAAATATTTAAGACAACACATACCCTTTTTTTTAAAATCTATCTTGTGGTTTGCTGGACTGTCTATCTTCAAATTATGAAATCTTATGGGTTTAGGAATTAATCTATCATTTTAAACCAGGTCAATCAGACATTATGCATGATTTGTAACTCCCAACTTGCTTGGATTGTTTAAAACTCATAGTAACAAGCAACATACATTATAATTTCGAACGATTAGATCTTGTACCACCACCATCAATGCGCAGACTTGGTAAGTTATCAAGCATTGAAATAATTATAAAAGGCTGTTTATCTTGTTATCCTTGTAATGTGCATATTATTCATTTAGGAAATTATACCAAAGCATGATGCTTGATCAAATTATAATGCATTATGTATCAAGTTTCATGTTCAGCTAATGTCAAGTGTAGTATGAATTCCCCTAGGAAAAACGTAACATTTGAATTCGTTAAAACTCCTCAGTAACTTCTCTAGTTCTCACGACAAATTTCCACTCTTCTTACTTTCAAACTGTAGTTGCTTTCCTGTGGATTACCACGAAAATGGGGGAAGTGAAAGGGTTTTCCACTTGTATGATCCCCCATACCTGTCCTTCGTATCATACTTTTTTAAGCATATTTAACTTATGATAATCTGGGTGGTGAGATATAGTCGAAGACATTATGTGTTTGTCTGAAGTTATTGTCCACAAATACATACATAATGTACTTTAACTCACTAATTAACTGGAAATACAGATTCTTGTTCTTCACCAAAAAAAAAAATATACCAGACATGTAGACATCCAATTTATGTTCTCTCCTCTTATTATCAAATTCTATATTCTTGTCTTGTACTATTGAACTCATCAAGCACACCGACATAAGTTCTTATCAAGCACACCGACATAAGTTCTCATGGATCATCAAACACTTTCCCCCATATAATCCAATGCACTGACTAGTTAATATACCTTATATTCTTAAAACATTGAGACCTAGAGATACGTAGCGAACTTCAAATATTTGTTTTAGGCTAATGTTAGTTAAGAATGAAAGAGAAACTTATTGTTCGCAAAATAAGGCTCCTAACCACCTCTTCCTATTTGTGCCTAGGCTTCATGATCTTTGTGCAACTAAAATAACCTCTTTTAATCTCTCCTTGTGCATTCCTAACAATTCATGTACTTTTTGGTATTCTGGTATCTATAGTAAAATATTTGTTGGCCACGTATTTAACAGAATTATCTTATGTAATGCATTTAACCAATCATGCATCCATCCTACTAGCATGGATCAGTACTTCTTTGTTTTATTTAGCTATTTAACATATTGTATTTCCACCTAATAACTGCAATAGGTTGAGCTTTATGCGGACTATGATCCTAAGGTGCTGCTTCGTTTTCTTCGCAATTGTCAGCATTATAAGCTTATGAAGGTTAGCTGTCTAATTGGCTGCAAATCATAAGCTCTCCTACAGTTTTGTTTTTCCTAAAAATTCAGTTTCAGGCATATGAAATATGTGTTAGCAGAGGTCTTCTGAGGGAGCAAGTTTACACTCTACGAAGAATGGGAAATTCCAAACAGGCCCTTGTAGTTATTATAAATGAATTAGGGGATATAGAACAGGTATTTCATGTGTTCATGAAGCTTCAATCTTATTTGACTTATCTATAATTATTAAACGATTCAGTTGACTGATCATTGAAAAATAAATTGCAGGCCATAGAGTTTGTCAGTATGCAACATGATGATGAGCTGTGGGAGGAATTGATCACGCAATGTATTAACAAGCCTGAAATGGTACACTGCGGTATATATAATTTACAAGTTAAATGCATAATTATTGTTGTACATGTGTGATTCTTCTCTTTGCACAGATCTCAGTCCCTTTTTCTTAATAGTAGGTAGGGGTGTTGCTGGAGCATACCGTTGGCAATCTTGATCCCCTCTCTATTATAAATATCGTTCCCAATGGCTTGGAGATTCCTCGGTTAGTTGGAACAGAAAAAAATTGTTTTTTGAATTTTTAATTATCTTCATTGCCCTTCTTTGATTTCAGTTGTGGACTTCAATTTTGTGACCTTTGTATATCTCTACATTTATGTTGAATTGGTAAGAAGATATCATATTGCAGTTACATGTTGCCTTGGTTGCTTGATATTCCCCCAAGGAATTGAAAGATTTTCATATATTGCAACCTACTTCTTAAAGTTCCTGCTGCTCTGTGAAGTTTATGCTTGTTCTCTTCATATTTAAGGTCTTCATAGCTAGTGACTGGGCAGTGGATTTACATATACTTTATGTTCTTAGATATTTCATAAATCAGATGTGCGTTGTAGCAACATTGATGTCATTTTGACTTGGTAGTAATAGCTATCTAAATGTTAATATGGTTTTCTTAGATCAAAGATAAAATATATATTTATTAATTTTTCTATTATTTGATAATGCTCACAGCCTCACACACTATCTGTTGTGAACTCCCAGCCTCTCTGTAAAGAGAGGAAGAATGGGTAGCCATCTGATAGAAGTTCTTTTGTTGGGACCAATATGCCTTTATTGGTATGTTAAGTAAAATACTAGTATCACTTTTTAACAGGGATCAGAGAAGAGCGGCACTTCAAGCTAATAAACTATTGCCTCACTGGAACATGTGTTTGGTCATTTTAACCTAAAATGGGCCAACACCTTAGCCAAAGCTACTGTCATTCTCGTGTGCATTGGAACATGTATATATGTTGCATATATGTACTTGTCACTTGTCAGAAGGTTCTCTTCTGTGTCTTTATACAAATGAGAAAACTACAATGGTTTATATTTTTTTACATTGTTTTTGTTTTCTATCAGGCTAAGGGATCGTTTAGTCAAAATCATAACGGACTACAGGACAGAAACTTCTCTTAGGCGTGGGTGTAATAATATACTTAAGGTACGTGGTGTGCTATTCCCTTTTACGAATATTCCCTACACGTTAACACAGAGTTCTGCACATTCATACATGCTAAGTAGCCGTGTATACTTTGAACTTATTTGTAATCTGCCAAAATGCAGGCTGATATTATTAACCTATTGATTAAATACTACGAGGACGCAAGGCGTGCCATCTACATGAGCAATGAAGAAGATGAAGTGCGTACTAAAAGGGATGCCAATACAGCGCATTTAGTGGAGAGATCAATAAATACGAAAACCATGGGTATTAAGTCAAAAACTAGAGCAGGCGGAAGGTGCTGCGTCTGTTTTGATCCCTTCTCCATTCAGAATGTATCCATCATCGCATTCTACTGTTGTCATGCATATCACATGACTTGCCTTATGGATTCTGCTAATACAGTTGATGACAAGAAAACACCAGCAGCTACTTCCCACGAGGGTGCATGGTATTATGAGTATGACGACAGTGTCCCTGAAAATGTTGATGACAACAATATTGCCACTTCAGGTTCCCCACAGATGCGATGTATATTGTGTACCACAGCCACCAGTAAAGTACATTGAGTTTATGTGTTCTTTCGTGTGTGTGTGGGTGTGTGTATGCGCTTGCATGAGTGACAGTGTTTGATAGTTCTATTGGTTGATTGAGGGTAAGTTTATTGGTTGATTACGGGGATATCTTCCTGGGTGAGGTTTCTTGTAAAAATTGCAGGGTACGTAAATATTTGTTAAAATATAATATAGAGTTCAAACTGGTAGGGGTCTCAAGTTCGACTCTCCGTCATCCGTGATGTTAACATCTTGAATTCCTACGCGAGAAATTGCATTTTTGATGTCTGAAAATTAAAACAACTGCCTTAGGAAGCAACTGCTGCTAGTGCTCATTACATCCATATTCTGATTAAAAAGGTGTTTAATGACAATGAGACGATATTTTTTGAAATTTGTAGTTGTACCTTGTTTCTTTGCATATCGTGGGCGGCAAATAATGCAACTTGAGCCAATTTATAATACCATTATTGATATTTGTTGGAACCAGTTTCATGTCGGGTCGGACTCCGAGTATCTCTTCGGGTTAACCTGTCAAAAGAGAATAATCCGAGGGGTTTGGCCCCCGATTCACCTCCGGTGTGAGAATAAGTTAGAGGTTCCGGTAAGGTTTAATTGAACGTGTAAGTGTTTGTGAATGTGAAATAATTATTAACCCCGGAAGACTCGGTCAGGCAACGGTCATGCGTAACGGACCGTTTCAAAGGGATGGGCCATGACTGTTTAACCCGGTCATTCGGCCCGATTATATTCGGCCCAAGTATCATTCGGCCCAAGTACTGTTGGGCCCCCAACATGTCCCTGGACTTCGGTCGGATGTCCAATGCGTTCGGAGTCCTCACTCTTCACTCCTCTTCGGGATAACTTCCAAGAAGTTTCGTGTCTATCCATTATGACACGTCACCTGGAGAATCGTGCCGTAATTAATAATGACAGCCGTAATTTCTTGAAATCGGTGCTGAATCGTAGCCGTTGAATCCCAAATGATCTTGATCGTACGGTCAAAAATAAACGTTCGCGTTTCTACTGTCCAAACGTCGTATCTCCTCCTTTATAAATGCCAAAGTTCCCCCCAAACGTCGTCACTTATACATTCAAAAGCAAGGATATTCTGCCAGTTTCTTTCCAAGACTACCATCTGCAGTTACCAACACCCTCATTGCTTCAAGTTCAAATCCTCTTCTCGCTTTTATCACAAGTAAGTTTTCTGGATTCCCTCTTTGCGCAATTCATCCTTTTTTACTGAGCGTGCATACTTTCCTTACTGTTCCAGTATAAAAATATACTGTTCGGGCATATTTTTGCTTACGAAAATGTGCCCGTAGTTAGGCTAGTAGACAACCAGGTAGATAAGTTTACCCCTAGAACAATTATCAGGACAGCCTTGTCCCTAGAACTATCTTCGAGACAAGTGTGTCCTTAGAACCATTTTCGGGATAAGGTTGTCTTTAGAACAATCTTCGGAATCACTGGTGCCTCAGGGATTCCTCTTATTCTTTGGCCTAGATGTTAGTAATTCCCCGACCGATCCAAGCCCTCTGTACTCGGCATTCTACTTTCTTTTTCTTCTTTTCTTGATCGTGTTCGAGTACACGGCTAATTTCTTCATACTAATGCAGGAATTATGGATCGGTCGCCCTCTTCATCGGGACGGTCACTCAGATCTATATCCCCGGAGAGATATCCTTTTTTTAACGCCGAGGAATTTCCTGCGGCCAATCTCTCCACTCGTCTTTCTGAGGATCGCGTAGCTAAGCTACCGAAGGAATATGAGATCCCGATCGGCGCCTGGCATACGTACCTGCCAAGAGCTGCTGACCGAATATGGTATAACCCGCCCGTCCTGAAGGGCTACGGGAATGTAGCTACAGGGATCTCTGAAGCCGCCTTAAAATGCGGCTTTCGGGTTTCGATGCTCCCGTTGGTGAAGCAACTGTTCGTCAAGATGGGAATAGCCTTAGGCCAGATGGATCCAAACGGGTTCCTGCATATGAACGGCTTTCAATGCCGATGTCTCGCAGCCAACGTCGATCCAACCCCCGCCTTGTTCTGGCACCACCACGACTTTCGGAAGAACGGTAAAAGCAAAGGCTTTTACTCCATCGCCCGTCGCACCAACAGGGCAGAGTGGGTAGAAACCAATTCTAATAATAAGGGCAGCCACGACAAGTGGTGTTATATTTCGGGCCCGAAGATCGCTGCCATATCCCAATGGCGCGTGGTTGACCCCTCTGTGCAGGTAGTTAAATCCACGCTATCGGGTGGTGAGTTACACGAATACAACCGGTTATGTAATTTTGATATGGGCTGAATCCCTTTAGAGGATCTTCGGGATCGTCAGTGGCTTTTCGCCCTATGGGTAATGGTAACATTCTTCATCCCTTGTATTATTTTTCTTTTACTGTACTTCTGTCTTCCTGCTTATACTATCGATGATAATGTTAACCCCTTTCTTTTCTTCTTATAGTGTCTTCTCGCCAAGCCATCATTGAGAGGAAAAGGGCCAAGTTTGAGGCCGAACAGGCGGCTCTGGCGGCTAAAGCGGCTGAAGCGGCGGAGGCGACCGAGGCAGGTGCCGCGTCTAACGATGGTCGCCAGGAGGGCGAGAAACAGACAACTGAGCAATCGGCCCCGACGTCTCCCCTTCCAACCGATCATGCGGAGCAGGCGACTGGGTCTGCCCAGGCTAGGAAAAGGGCTCGGCGAGGGGACGTCATCAAGACCTATGTCCCCAAGTGGGCGATCTTGGAGACCGATACTATCACTGTCGTTGATCCCAAGGCGACCAGGGAGATCGCCCCGGACCTGTGCCGAGCTTTGGTGCTTCCGGCCGATCGCCCTAACTACAATCAGTTGGGTATTGCCGACGCTTGTGTCGAGCTGATGAGCTTCCTCTCAAGGGTAAGTTTAATTGCTTTTCGCTTTTAGCCCTCTTTGTTCTTTCCGGCTGATGACTGAACTCTGTTTTCTTATTGCAGGCGACGCCGATGGCTGCTATCATCACTGATAAGGTGAAGGATATGCAGAGCAGCTTCGGTCAGATCCGGGAGTTGGAAGTTCAGGCCTTGAAATCAGAGACCGTACTTCAGCAGGCGGTCGGCGATGTAGAGAGGTTGGAGGGCCAATCTGCAGCGTTGAGGGCTGACCAAGAGGCTTTGCAACGGGAAGTTGATACTCTTCGGGCCCGGCTGACAAAGCGGAATTTGTCCCTCAAAGCTTCAAGGAAGATGGCTCGGAAGGAGACGAAGCTCAGGTTGAACGCCGAGGAGCGGTGCTATCAAATGGGTCACGACGAGGTCGTGAAGAGGGCTGCCGCCATGGGCTTGGATCACGAAGCCTTGATAGAGCCCGGCTTCACCGATCCAGTTGGTCGCCCAGATGAGGACGAGCCTCTGGTTGTGTCTTCCGGCGAGGACGAAGAGCTATCCGATTAGGGATTCTTCTTTGTATTTTGTACCTTATTCGGCCTTCGGGCGTTGAACTCTTGTTGCCTTCGGGCGTTTAATGTACTTTTATTTTTTAATGGATTTTCCAAAATTTCTGTTATTTATGTCTTCTTCGGCACCGATTGTTGCCTTAACATAATTAACAATCTTATGCATCTTCAGCTTCGGCCTTAACATAAAAATATTTTTATGTGTCTTCAGCCTTTTAATTTGCCTTAACATAATTAAATAAGATCGAACAATTATATGAATCTTCGGCTTCGTCTTTTGCCTCATATAAAAATAATTTTATGTGTCTTCGGCCTTTTAATTTGCCTTAACATAATTCGATAAGATCAAACAATTATATGTATCTTCGGCTTTATTTTTCGCCTTAACATAAAAAGATTTATATGCATCTTCGGCTTTCTTTTTCGCCTTAACATAATTTAACGAAATTTGTGTGTTTTCGGCTTCATCTTGCCTTAACATAAAAATTGCTTTTATGTATCTTCGGCTTTATTTTTCGCCTATACATAGTCTGGATTCCTCCAAAGTTTGGCTATTTGGCTATCTAGTCGCCAAATTTATGAAATATTACTCGAAAAGTCTTGTGACATTTATCGTTTTTGGTCGTCCCCAGATAAATGTCCGACTTATAACATTATAATATGGAACTGATATAATGAGTGGAAAAGGGGAACATGTATTTTATTGATAAACTTATTCAATTCTACATGCTTTTAAAAGAGGAACTTAGTACAAAATTAAAATAACAACTTGAGCGGCGAGCACCTTTTGTTCGGCAGTATTCCTTTAGGTTGGATGAAGGCTACTGGTAGTACCTTCGTAATCGGGAGGCGTGCCATATGTTCTTGATCGGATCTCCAGACACGGTTGCTAGTTTGTAGGTGCCGAGGTGAATCACTTCAGTCACTTTATACGGGCCTTCCAAGTTAGGCATTAGTTTTCCCTGCTTAGCTGGCATAGAAGTCGCCAATTCTCGTAACACCAAGTCTCCCACCATGAAGGTCCTTTTCTTTACTCCGGCGTTGTAGTATTGGGCCGCCTGAAGCTGATATTTCATGTTTCTTAGGTGAGCCGCTTCTCTTTCTTCTTCCAACAAATCCACATTGGCCCTAAGGCCGAATTCATTTGACTCGACACGTTGAACACCTCTGTTCGGTAGGAATCCAGTCCGACCTCTACGGGAACCAGGGCGTCCGTCCCGAATGCCAACTTGAAAGGCGTTTCACCTGTCGATGAACGTGGGGTCGTTCGGTACGCCCACAACACCCAATTTAACTCTTCTTCCCAAAGCCCTTTGGCATCTCCCAGTCGCTTTTTTATCCCGTCGAAGATGATTTTGTTTGCAGCTTCGATTGCTCCATTTCCTTGAGGATGACCGACCGAGCTGAATTTCTGTTGTATTCCGAAATGCGTCAAGAATTTCCGGAATTTGTTCCCGATGAATTGGGTCCCGTTGTCGGATACACAGACCTTCGGGATCCCGAACCTGAGTATGACCTGCTCCAACATGAACTTTTTTGCCGCTTCTTCGGTTATGGTCGCCAGCGGTCTTGCTTCAACCCACTTGGTCATATAGTCGATCGCCACGATGCAGTATTTGGCTTATTTCGTGCTCTTGGGTAGGATTCCCACGATATATACAGCCCACATGGCGAAAGGAATGGGACATAGGACTGATGCCATTTCTTCTGGTGGTTGCTTCGGGATTGTACTGAATAACTGGCACTGTCGACACTTTTTTGCATAACTGGCTGCATCTGCTCGCAAAGTCAGCCAGTAAAACCCTTGTCTGAGGATTTTGAAAGCAAGTGATCGACCAACAAGATGTTCTCCACATATTCCTTCGTGAACCATTTCCAAAGCCAGTAGTTGTTCTTCGGGATCCAAACATCGAAGAAGAGGTTCTGTTGCCGACCTTCTATACAGCTTGTTCCCGACAATGGTGTAGCTTGTTGCCCTATACTTCACTTTTTGGGCCTCTTTCCGGTCTAGGGGCAGAGTACCTTTTTCCAGGTAGGCCCTGATCGGGGTCATCCAGTTAATGCCTTGGTGGATTTCCATGCATTGTTGCTTGTCGATTGAAGGGATCTTTACTTCGGTCAGGTAGATGGATCCTGTGAGATTGTGAGTTTCCGCCGAAGCCAGCCTGGACAAAGCATCGACTCGGCTATTGTCTTCTCTTCCTACTTGGCTCAACTCGAAGGATTCGAATGAGATCGATGAGTCCTTTACCTTTGCGGCATAAGCCTTGATTCGGGGTTCCCTTTGTTCGTATTCTCCTGAAAAATGCTTTACTACTAACATAGAATCGCTGAATGCTCGTAGATTTCTTACCTCGAGGTTCTTGGCCAGGTTTAGTCCAGCTAGCAATGCTTCGTACTCGGCCTCGTTATTGGTTAACGGGAAAGTGAATCTTATTGCTTGGCAAATCTCGAAACCATCTGGGCTATAAAGAATTAAACCTGCTCCACATTTTGATCCGGTACGAACAACTTCCACTTGCCGGGTGATTGAATCAACTGCTCTTCGGGAGCCAGGTCTTTTGGTCCTGAAAAGTATCATTCGACCATGAAATCTGCCAATGCTTGTGCTTTGATGGACGTTCTGGGGATGTACTCCAAATCATATTCTCCCAACTCGATGGACCAGGCCACCACTCTTCCGGACGCCTCTGGCCTTGTCAAAATTTTCTTAAGGGGTTGATCGGTTATAATTTGTACCGTTCGCCCCTGGAAATAATGACGTAGCTTTCGGGTCGCCATTACAAGGCCGTATGCGAACTTTTCTGCATTTGGGTATCGTGTTTCCGCATCTTTCAACATGTGGGACACGTAGAACACTGGGTGTTGAGAGCCTTTATGCTCTTTCACTAATACCGCTCCAAGAGTTCGGTCGCTCACCGCCAAGTACAGCTGTAATGTCTCCTTCGGATCGGGCCTCATCAAGAGAGGCGCCTTGGTGAGATATTCCTTCACATCTTCAAATGCTTTCTGGCACTTCGGCCCCCATTCGAAATTCTTCGATCCCCGGAGTGCTTCAAAGAAAGGTAGGGCCTTCTCTGCTGATCGGGAAATAAATCTTCGCAGGGCGGCCATTCGACCGGTCAATTTCTGTACATCCCGAACTGTCTTTGGCTGTTCCATGTCGATTACCGCTTGTATCTTCTCCGGGTTTGCTTCGATCCCTCGGGCACTTACCATATACCCCAAGAACTTTCCACTGGAAACCCCGAACGTGCACTTGTTCAGATTAATCTTCATGTTGTGCTTTCTTAATGTTTCGAAGCACTCTTTGAGGTCCTCCATGTGATCTTCGAACTGAGACTTAACAATCATATCATCTACATAGCATTCCATATTTCTTCCGATTTGTTTGTGGAAGATCCGGTTGACCACTCTTTGGAATGTGGCCCCTGCATTTTTCAGGCCGAAAGACATTTTGATGTAGGCGTATGTTCCTTTCGGGGTGATGAATGTTGTCTTCGGAATATCCTCGGCATTCATTGCTATCTGGTGGTACCATGAAAAAGCATCTAAAAAACTAAGTACCTGATATCATGTCGTGGCATCTGTCAGCTGGTCAATGCTAGGTAGCGGGTAGTGGTCCTTCGGACAGGCTTTGTTCAAGTCGGTGTAGTCAACACACATTCGCCATTTGTTGTTTGCTTTCTTCACCACTACCACGTTGGCTAGCCAGTCTGGGTACTCGATTTCCTCAATGAATTTTGCTTCCAGCAGTTTTTCCACTTCGGCTTCGATGATTTTCTGTCTCTCTATGGCGAAAGTTCTCTTCCTTTGCTTTACTGGCTTTGCCTCGGGCTTAACATTAAGACAATGCTTCGCCGTCTTTGGATCCAAACCAGGCATGTCCTCGGGCCCCCAAGAGAAGACGTCGTGGTATTGTCTGACCACTTCAATCACTTTCTTCTTGAGGTCGGGCTCCATATTTTTCCCGATTCGAACCATCTTTCCCGAACAGCCTGTATATAGCTCCACCTCTTCGGTTTCTGCTACTGGTTCGGCGATTGGGCTGGATAGGTCTGCTCCAAATTTTTATAACTCAATGTTCAGAGTTTGGCGACTTCCGCTGGCTTCGCCCTCAGACCTTTTTCTCTTACCTCCGTCGGTCAGCTCAAAATCCTGATCCTTGTCTAGATCGTCCAACATGATGATTCAGGCGGTTTTTTGATCGCCTCTCATCTCCCCGATGTCATGCTCAGTCGGAAACTTCAATTTGAGATGGGGTATTGACGCCACCGCCTGGAAGGAGGTGAGGGCTGGCCTTCCGAGAATAGCATTGTAGGGGCTTTCCACCCGAACCACATAGAATTTGACCTGCTTTTCCACAGTATATGGAGATTTACCCAAAAGAACAGATAGAGTGATAGTACCTTCGATAGGGACTGGCTGATTCCCGAAGCCGTATAGGGGAGCTTCGTGGCAGGGCTCTAGCTGTTCGCCTCCAAGGTTCATTTTGCTATACGTCCGATGATACAGAATGTTCACCGAACTTCCACCGTCTATCAAAGCTTTCCATATTTTGTTTTGGCCGATTACCGGGTTGATGAGCAAAGGGTCTTCGTGAGGCCAAATCACATCTTCATAGTCATCCTCGGTGAACATGATTGGCATCGCCTGTTTGGCGGATTGAAACTGGTATAAATTGTAAACCTGCTTTGCGTACCTTTTCTTTGCCGTCTTGCTATCTCGCCCCATGGTGCATCCGCCGAATATAGTCTTCACTTCGCCCCTGTACCTTTCGACCTCTTCGAGCTCTTTTCGCTTGTCTTCCTTTGGGGCTAGTTTGTCCATCAGGTCTTTGACAAATTTATTCAGCTCTCCCTCCTTTATCATCTTCTCTATCAGCTTCTTCAAGTGGTAACACTCATCAGTGTTGTGACCTTTGTCCTGGTGGTAGTCACAGTACTTGTTGCCATTCTTCTTGTAATCATGCATCTTCATTCTGGCTGGGCGAACGAAACCAGGTTTTCCTTTAATTTCATGGAGAATTTTTGAGATTGGCGCATTCATAGGGGTGAATGTTATGCCATCTCTATCTCTTCTTCGTTCGGCACCCTTATCCCGGCCTTTCGCTTCGTCTCGCCTATCATCATATCTTCGCCCAGAATCGTGTCTGTCATTCCCTTTTCTCCCCATGTCCTCTCTCCTGTTTTCTTTATACCCCCCGATTGATTCCATCTTCCTTCGGATGCTCTCACCCTTCAAGTATATATCATTCAGGGATTTAGGGGGAATATCGTAAATAGAAGATCGGAGTTTTTACCTTTGATGGGGTCTAGTCCCGCTGATAAGAACCCAGCGGCTTTCACCTTGTCCAAATTTGTCACCATTCCAGCTTCCTCTTTAAACCTAGCCAAATAATCTCCCAGTTCTTCGTTCGGCCTTTGCCGACAGTGGATCAAAGCTTCTGTGTCCTTCTCTCTTCGGCACAAATGCGAATAGTGCCTCAAGAACTTCCTTTTCAGCTGGTCATAAGAGCTTATTGACCTTGGTTTCATTGACCTGTACCACATGGTTGCTGGACCCTTCAGATACGTCTTGAACATCTTACAAAGCATGATGTCACAGTGTCCCATTCCCGTCATAAGGGACTCATACTTCTCGTAATGGTCTTCAGGATCACCTTTCCCATTAAATTCATTCATCTTCGGGAATTATCCTCCAGAGGGAGGTCTATATTACTCAATTTCCTCCGACACGACCGGCTCATGACTAACTCTACGGTCGCCGAACATCGCCTTCTCCATTCGGCTCAGCCTGTCATTCATGCGAGGATCCCCTTCCTCGTCGGTGTCCGAACGTACGGTCACCTTTGAACGGATCCTTCGGGGGTGTGATTCAGAGTCCGAAGACTCATCTTCATCATTATGCACCCTCTTTTCTCTCCTATGACTGGTCTTGTAACACCCCAGTCCCACATCGAGGAAATTTGGGACTTCTGTTCAGTTTATATGGCAAAGCACTACTACTAATTAGCACCAACAAAATCATGATATTTTGGGGGCTTGTGGTGGGCTAGTCGTTACCCAAGTTGGCTGCGTTTGGGCCAGTAGGCTTCGGCTTATTCGGACTCAGAATCGGGACTTGACCCGATTTTCGAAAAAGGCTCGGGATTTGACCCGGGTTGTCACATATGGTATCAGAGCCGACTCTCGAAAGCTTGATTCGTCGAGTTGCCGGAGGTGGGGACACGAAGGCTGGTGGTATTATCCCACAATGGACAGAGATCCGGAGGTGGGGACACGAAGCTAGCCGGTATTATCCCACAATGGCTAGAGAGGAACGATCTTGGAACCTATGAATATCCGTGCAGGCCTGACGAGGACGTCAGGAGTTTAAGTGGGGGAGTTTGTAACACCCCAGTCCCACATCGAGGAAATTTGGGACTTCTGTTCAGTTTATATGGCAAAGCACTACTACTAATTAGCACCAACAAAATCATGATATTTTGGGGGCTTGTGGTGGGCTAGTCGTTACCCAAGTTGGCTGCGTTTGGGCCATTAGGCTTCGGCTTATTCGGACTCAGAATCGGGACTTGACCCGATTTTCGAAAAAGGCTCGGGATTTGACCCGGGTGTCACAGGTCTGTACCAGTATTTGTTCTCCAGTCTCCACAGCACATTGGAGAGCCTTTTCCTCCGCATCTAGCTCGGCTCTTCGCCTCTTGATCGCTTCCAGTTTAGAAAGATCCTCCTCCCTCTTCTTCGCCCTAGCTTGGGCTTCGGCTTCTAGCCTTTCCTTTTCTCTCTGCTTCCCCCCTTTGGCAGCAGTTTCCTCACGCCATTTAAGAATCATGGTTTTTTGCTCTTCGGGAGTAGGCATTGGTCCTTCCTCCAACTCATCATCAAAATTGAGAATTCGATTAATAGGAGGCGTAGTCGTAGAGGGACCTTGGCGATGAGTCTCAGCGAAACCCAGTGTCCTATCTTCAGAACTATCAATTGCCATCGTTCTCAGCTAATATCACAAATTTGCTTACACGTTCCCACAGATGGCGCCAAATGTTGGAACCAGTTTTCTGTCGGGTCGGACTCCGAGTATCTTTTCGGGTTAACCTGTCAAAAGAGAAGAATGCGAGGGGTTTGGCCCCCGATTCACCTCCGGTGTGAGAATAAGTTAGAGGTTCCGGTAAGGTTTAATTGAACGTGTAAGTGTTTGTGAATGTGAAATAATTATTAACCCCAGAATGAAACCTGTTGTGTGCTTTTATAGGCACTTTCGGTACCGGTTCGCCCGGATTTCTCGGGAACACTCGCCCACGCGCATTGTCCTATTCGTTCGCCTAAAAAGCCGGAAGACTCGGTCAGACAACAGTCATGCGTAACGGACCGTTTCAAAGGGATGGGCCACGACTGTTTAACCCGGTCGTTCGGCCCGATTATATTCGGCCCAAGTATCATTCGACCCAAGTACTGTAGGGCCCCCAACAATATTAATTCTGTATATATGTAGCAAGATTCATGAATATTTTAACTTGAAATCTTAAATACTTGGTAGAATTAGGTGCAGACAAAGGGTGTTTTTGTAATTAAAAAAAATTTGAATTCGCAATGACACATTGTTGTGGTAGCAATGACATATTGCTATTGTAGCAATGACTCATTGCTTTGGTCATTTTTTCTGACCGTTGAATTCGTTTTCAATGGTCCAGATTTGTTGGCTGCACTGAAATGGTCAACCAGCTGTGGATGTGGACCCACCAAAAAATTATAACTTTCACCTAAATTAAGGTCCGTAGGAACATTAATTAACCCGAGAAAATAATGTTCTAAAACACTTACATGCTAAACCCTCAAGGCCCAACAGGTACCCCACTTATAGGCCCAATGGGCTTTTTCAATGCCCCCGATACCCATGTCTACTACCAAGTGTACAGTTGAAGACGACCATTTTAGTGTGAGCAGTTGAATCGAGTCTCGAAAGAAAAGCAAGATGTTGAGGCTGAAGCGACTCAGTTCGATCACACCCACCATTCACTCCACATTCCTCAACTCTCTTGCTGCTTCTATTCCCTCTCAACGGACTTCTCTCCGCTTTTTCGATTTTTACAAGGTATCGAAATTTTTTATTCATTTATCGAGATTAAAAATGTCATGTTATCGAAGTTATTCATTTATCGAATATTCATTTACTGCCGTATATATTTAATGCTCATTTGCTCAATAATTAGAATATTAATTAAATAACTATTTCACTATTGTGAAATAATGGCTGAGTTAATTGTTGTATGTTATATTGTTATGTGTACAGTAGTTATGAATGTGTTTGTTGTGTTGGATAGTGATGGAATTTTGTGTGATTGTAGCTTGGCAACAAGGAGGCGATCGAGAAAGAACGTGCTAGGCTGTACGATTCGTGCCTTTGTTTATTTTGTTTAGTTTAGTGATGCTTGTAGAGATTGTGAATGAGTTTAAGATGTTTGATTGTTTGTAATTTAGGGCAGTACAGATGAAATGAATCGAGGTTACTTTGCTGATATTTCCGAGCTCAAGAAACACGGTGGCAAGGTATCGTTTGCTTGTTTTAGGTGCGATTGTTCTGACTTGTTTGGAATTTTGGCATTTTTCAATTTTATGGAATTGCGTGTTATATCTTTATTGTATTTTCTGTAGATTTCGGAGGCAAATAAGATTATAATCCCAGCAATGGCAGCTGTGAAGTTTCCAGCCTTAGATGTGACGTATTCGGATGGTACCAACCTTTCGCTGCCAACAGTGTTTAATGCGAAAGGAGTTGATACCAGCAGTGTGGCTGTCCCAAACGCTTCTTTGATGTGTCTTTCGTTCCGTGCTAGTTCACAGGTTTGAGAATATGAGGAATAATTGGAATGTTTTTTCTTCTTTTCGTTAGTTGGTAAACATGCTTGAAATGTAATTTATGCATATTATTTTGAAGTATTTACTATCTACTTCTTTGTTCCCATTTAAGAGTAGAGTAAGTCGTCCTTGCTCCCCACTTCCTTCAGGACTAGACTTGTAGTGTTCATAACTTACCCCGCTATATCCCTCATTAAAAATACTTTACGTCCTTGGTGGAATGTGGAAACTCCATTTGTGCTAAAGTGGATATCAAGTTTTATAGTTATATCCAGCTCTCAATTACTTACCAGACTGTTTATAGTGTAAAGACGATACAAGTCATTATGATCATTGTTGTTACTTCGCTCGACTAGTCGACGACTAGTCGAGCAGTCGGTCAGGTAAGCTCGGCTGGAACCCCTCGACTTGTGTTTGTCACTATTTCGGGCGACTGGTCGTAGACTGGTCGACTGGGTCGCCTAGTCGGGTCGACCCAGTAGCCCGACTGGTGCAGATTTGCAAAAAAACCCGACCCGGTAGCCCAGAATTTAGAATTCTGCAGTTTTTTACTGTTGAACTTGTGTTTTGCAGTTTCTTGTTATGCTATGCAGTTTTCTGTTCTGCAGTTCAGTTCTATTACATTCTGATTTTCAGTTTAATTTTAGTGCAGACTGCAGCAGCCTTGCAGCCACTGCTGGAGTGCTGGTGGCACTTGCAGGCACTGCTGTGCAGCCACTGCTGTGCAGTGTGTTTGCGACTTTGCAGAGTTGCTGAGTTGCATTCTTGATGTGATTGACAATTGAGTAATTTTAACTGAATTTTGAATCATTGCATTGATATGGTTAAAATGGTAATCTTTTTGTTTGTACAATAGTTGGATATTTCTAAATTAGAAATAGATTACATTTTTCTTCTCTTCTTTTCTTTCTCTGGTAGTCTAGTGTCTAGTCTAGTCTTCTTTCAATGGTCTTTATCTTCGTAGGTTTAAGAATTCCTATATATATAAGAGAGAAAAGTTAGAACTTAGAACACACATATATAAGTAGTTAAGTATATAATATGTATATATATATTAATATATATAATTTTATATCATATCGACTAGTCACGACTCGACTTGCCGGGCACCCCAGTCGACTCGACTTACTGACGTAACAACCATGTATAGAAGTAGGATTTAGTGGAAGATCCGTTGAATCATAAGTTCCGACCTTTTTTATGAAGTGGTTCTGCAAATTTTGTTGTTTAGTTCTGCAGAACCTTTCGTTCAAATCTCATAATTCTTTAGTTCTCATCATATTTATGGGGATGAACTATGAAGGGTTAAATCAAATTATAACCAAAAATCACAATAGAATCTCAAATTTTTAGAACGACTAAGGTTTAACATAGATGTAGCTAAAGTTTGACATGCCCCACACATAGATCATTTAAGTTTTATTTAACAATGGTCCATTTGAGGATGACATACTGCTCCCGAATCTGGGTATGGAATGGAATGCATAGGGTTTAGCTCATAGAAAACTAAGGTTCACAAGCTGTTCCTATTTTGTTTGGTAATTATATTTAAACCAGGTCCTATGTATCATATTTTGTTTGTGTATACGTGATTAAGAAAGACTATGACTAATGCTGGGAATTGTGGAAAATTGGCCTGAACCATTGCTCATAGAAAACTAAGGTTCACAAGCTGTTCTTATTTTGTTTGGTATTATATTTGAACCAGCCCTATGTATCATATGTATACGTGATTAAGAAAGGCTATGACATAACAAAAGGATTGTCACTTTCGACATAGGGTTTAGCTCATAGAAAATTAAGGTTCACAAGGTGTTCCTATTTTGTTTGGTATTATATTTGAACCAGGTCCTATTTATCATATTTTGTTTGTGTATACGTGATTAAGAAAGACTATGACTAATGCTGAGAATTGTGGAAAATTGGCCTGAACCATTGCTCATAGAAAACTAAGGTTCACAAGCTGTTCTTATTTTGTTTGGTATTATATTTGAACCAGCCCTATGTATCATGTATACGTGATTAAGAAAGGCTATGACATAACAAAAGGGATCATGTATACGTGATTAAGAAAGGCTATGACATAACAAAAGGACTGTCACTTTCGACATATCAATGTTTGTTGAGTGGGAGGGCATAACAAAAGAATCAACCAAAAAAAATATTCAGTCACTGACCTATTAATAAGGATTATAATAATGTCAATATCTCGTCACACTTGGTTCAAGACAATTTAAAATGAAAAAAATCATTTACTCAAAGAAAAAATGCTCCATAAGTAGGATCTCTCTCGTAGATCATTCTTCTTCCACGTGATCCGTTACTCGATCTTCTCAGCGGGAGACAAATTTCCACCTCTCCATCAACATAAGAGTAACTCACATCCATGTCCCTCTTGTAAACTTGAAGGCCAGCAAGCATCGCACTCGTTATGATAGCAACAAATGTCATCAAATACACAACTAATGGCAACTCGAATAAGATGAAAAAACTGGTTAGAAAGGGAACGATCATGCCTATCAAACTGACAACCATGACAGAGAATTTTTCATAAGGTATTTTCTCTTCATCGTTGATTGTTGCTCTATAGTATCGAAAGTCAGCATGGTCTGCTTGTGCATCAACATATATTTTAATGAAATTGAAGCTAAAGAGATAAAACCATATGAATAGTGCCACCACAACTTTCACTCTTGTTACAATAATGTTTTTTTCCGGATACTTCACTAAAAGCAAAGTAATAACAAGAAAAAGCACTATAGTGCAATAGAGTCAAAATTTCTCCCTCAGTCATCTAAATATTAATTATAATAAGATTAAAATACCAAACAAAAATAATGATAAACACACAAAAAAATCAGCAGGAAGAAAATGAAAAACAGACATACGCTCCTATATGTCTGTTTTTCTTCCTGCTGATTTTGTTTGTGTGTTTATCATTATTTTTGTTTGGCATTTTAATTAAAATTCTTATTATTATTAATGTTCAGATGACTGAGAGAGATGACTGAGAGAGGGAGATTTTGACTCTATGCACTATAGTGTTTTTTCTTGTTATCACTTTGCTTTTAGTGAAGTATCCGGAAGAAAACATTATTTTAACAAGAGTGAAAGCTGGGGTGACACTATTCATATGGGTTTATCTCTTTATCTTCAATTTAATGAAAATATATGTTGATGCACAAGCAAACCATGTTGACTCTCGATACTATAGAGCAACAACCAGTGATGAAGAGAAAATACATTATGAAAAATTCCTTGCCATGGTTGTCAGTTTGATAGGCATGATCGTTCCCTTTCGAACCAGTTGTTTCATCTTATACGAGTTACCATTAACTGTGTATTTGATAACATTTGTTGCTATCATAACGAGTGCGCTGCTTGCTGGCCTTCAAGTTTACAAGAGGGACATCCAAGTTTACAAGAGGGACATGGATGTGAGTTACTCTTATGTTGATGGAGAGGTGGAAATTTGTCTCCCGCTGAGAAGATCGAGTAGACACGGACCACGTGGAGGAAGAATTATGTACGAGAGAGATCCTACTTATGGAGCATTTCTTCTTTGAGTAGATGATTTTTTACATTTTAAATTGTCTTGAACCAAGTGTGACGAGATATTGACATTATTATAATGCTTATTAATAGGTCAGTGACTGAATTTTTTTGGTTGATTCTTTTGTTATGCCCTGCACCCCTCAACAAACATTGATATGTAGAAAGTGACAATCCTTTCGTTATGTCCATAATAAAGGGATAAAATAGAAGAACAATGTCCCACTCCCTAACATACACATGCTTCATTTTTCTAACTATTCTATATTTATGCGTGTGTGTTTGAGTGATCCAGTTTTCAGATTTCTCTACTCCCATACTGATGGTCCAATATTTTTGTCAAGTATATTCTCAATTTTCCGGTTTTTGCATATAGAAGCATTGTTGTTCTTGGCTCGACTAGTCGGTCAGGTAAGCTCGGCTGGAACCCCTCGACTTGTGTTTGTCACTATTTCGGGTGACTGGTCGTCGACTGGGTCGACTAGTCGGGTCGACCCAGTAGCCCGACTGGTGCATATTTGCAAAAAAAACCCGACCCGGTAGCCCAGAATTTAGAATTCTGCAGTTTTTTACTGTTGAACTTGTGTTTTGCAGTTTCTTGTTATGCTATGCAGTTTTCAGTTCTGCAGTTCAGTTCTATTACATTCTGATTTTCAGTTTAATAATTTTAGTGCAGTGTAGCCAGTAGCCACTGCAGCAGCCTTGCAGCCACTGCTGGAGTGCTGGTGACACTTGCAGGCACTGCTGTGCAGGCCACTGCTGTGCAGTGTGTTTGCGACTTTGCGGAGTTGCATTCTTGATGTGATTGACAATTGAGTAATTTTAACTGAATATTGAATCATTGCATTGATATGGTAAATAGTAATCTTTTTGTTTGTACAATAGTTGGATATTTCTAAATTAGAATTAGATTACATTTTTCTTCTCTTCTTTTCTTTTGTCTAGTCTACTCTTCTTTCAATATTCTTGTGGTCTTTATCTTCGTAGGTTTAAGAATTCGTATATATATAAGAGAGAAAAGTTAGAACTTAGAACACACACATATATAAGTAGTTAAGTATATAATATGTATATATATTAATCTATATAATTTTATATCATATCGACTAGTGTCGACTAGTCACCGACTAATCTCGACTAGTCACGACTCGACTTGCCGGGCACCCCAGTCGACTCGACTCGACTTACCGACGTAACAACCATGATTATGATGCTTTAATATGCTCTAGTGGTAATTAACTAATGAGTTCTAACTGTAAGAAGCTAATAGAACAGTTCTTTAAGTGTCTTAAATTGTCAAATATTTCCTATCTTGATCATCATCATACCTTGAACTATATCATGACACCACCTGTCCATTCCTTACCATGAAAAGCCTATATTATCCTCTATTTCCCTCAAGTGTTTGATGATCTTGAGGGTTTTTTTTAGGGCAGAGGGCTTTAATTTTTTTGTTTACTAAATCTTTTGTTGCTGGAAAATGTTTGGGCAAATTATAGCAGTACATATATGTATGCTAGTGAACTTGAGCCCATGGCACTTCGTTTATCTGAGAAGTTTGTAAAATCTTGACAGACAATGGTGAATACTTGGACCACGCCTTTTCTTGATTCATTCAGCAATTTGAAGGCAGTTCAGTTATACGAGGTATGCTAACGTTCTTATTTCAAATAAAGGTGTTTTAGTCCTTTGTTTTGTGTCAGTTTGCACATATAATTTACTGTTATTAATTAATTAACTCTTTGTTCCAGTCATGTGAAGACAGTGAATATTCTCAATCAAACATGTTAGTACTTGGTAGAATTATACATATCACCATCTCATTATTATTTGCACAGATGATTAGCAATCTAAGTTCTGGCTTCTAGAGGATGGATTTGTTGGAACAATATATCCAGAGTACTAGTTTTCTTACATTCTAGTAATGCGGAGATATTGACAAGATAGGTACAGGAAAAAACTAGATACCTATGTTCAAGTAACCATGCTTTGATTATTGTTCCGAGTCTACTGTAACTTCACCGCTTTTAATATGATGTTAGTGAAGAATTGAAAATTTATGTGATTTAACTTTTAATTTAGGGATAAATGTAATTGTAATTTATAAAGAAGTTTCATTTTACTAGATTAGTAGATTTTATGGGATATTCTAGATTTAATGGTACTTTAATTAAAAAGATTGTTTATTTTGTTTAATACGGCAGTGGATTATTGTTAAGAATAAATATTGATCAGGCGAAGTTTTCCTTGTAACCTACCTTTTCTAACTTATATAACATCAGTAAACAACTCTCAGAAGATCACTCTAATCATCTTGGATTGTAAGATGTGTACAAATCATCTTTACCTAAATGACAGAGTACTATGTAGAGTTGTGGATTGAGATGCTTATATACAACTCAGTTGATCCTTCTGCCTCAGTTTTGACCTGGAAGCTTGCTCGTTTCGGTTCATGGAATGGCTCTAACAACATAATGCACTATAGAAGTTTTGAAAGTTGAAGTACCTTTATTCTTATAGAGATATAAAAAACATAAACATATGAAAATATCTCAATATGGCGAATTGTTAATTTTCTAAGCGTTATTCTAGTTTCGTAGAAAATTACTGAAATTATATATTTTTTCCGAATCTTGTATACATGCAAGGAAATTTAAGTGAAACATCTATATATTTCAATGTTTGATTTTTGTATCATGTTTGTACATGTTTACTTGTAATGTATCGTTCCACTTTCAGGTTTCCTTCATAGACTCTTGGCTACTTACACGCAGTCCTATAAAGAAATTACTACTTCGTATGATGAGAAAACCTGACCCTAAAGAAAAGAAGGATGTGCTGCAGAGACAGATTGTTTATTTCTTCGGTGACCATTATTACTTCAGAAAAGATCTCAAGATATTAAATCTTCTTACAGGGTAAATTTGATGTTTTTCTTTCTTTTCCATTTTAATTGAACTGGTTGTAAAGATCTTTACTGTTCCCTTTTTTTTTTGCTAAATTTTACCGTCGCCTTTTATCAGATATATATTCTTGCTCGACAAATTTGGTAGAATACGGTGGCAAGGTTCAGGAGTTGCATCAAAAGAAGAGTTGGCGTCTCTTTTGGCTTGCACATCGCTTTTGTTAGAAGATAATTGAGAGCAGCATGGTCCGGTTAGGCCCACATTCCATATGTAATAATGAAGTCTAAAGATTTGGCCTCATTTCCATCTTCAGAGGCCGTACATTTACATTTATGTTGTAGTCTTTCTTCTAATTTGATTTGAATCTTGGAGGTTTTATTTTTTCATACCGAAAGGAACTCAAGAATTCTAATCAAGCTCCTTTTTTTTTTACCACGGAGCCTCTCTACTTGAGGTAAAAAGAGGGAACAGTTGCCCCCTTTTAATTTGTATTTCTCTGCGCATATTGTTAAATTAGAATTTAAGTATGCATGTATGATCTTTAGCCAAATTTTGAACAAATAAAAACCAAAATTGCCTCCAACAAACTCCTAGCCGCTCTTTTAAATTTTAGGAGTTTTGTGTACTTCCTCAATAATGAGGAGTAGACACACCCTCTTGAATTAGTTTTACATTATTTTCCCAATTCTCCATGTATTGAACACAAATGACGTTTATATAATGTTGGGTAATAAAAATTGATAGGGAGGAGTTTAGGGAGGATTATTGAAGAAAGTGGGTAAATTTTTACCTCTCAATAATTAAGAGCTTTTTATATATTAGTTTTTAAAAAAATGTACCGGGTTTGTTGAAATTGCTTTAAGAACTTGAGAAATATGTACGATATATATGGTCAATTTGAGGAGGCCACATAATGTGACGTGCCATCAAACGTGAATACTTAGACATGGCATAGTGAAATCTGCCTTCAAAGTTCAAACGCAGGCTTTGGACATGGTAGGATTTTGAAATGATTGCCATTCATTTAAGTTAGTTATAAGTCGTAAAATTATTACAATTTTCAACTTAAAAGTTACTTATAAGGAATCCAAACAGTTTATTATCGGTTAACATGTTTGTATATTTTAAGTGTGTATAAGATTTTTAACAATAACTTCATAGATCAAAACTCATTTGTTTATATATTTTGCTCTTTTGTCATTTGTAGTCTTCACAAGCTAATACAATGCTAAACAAATTGCTTAACTCTATCATTAACATCTATCTATTATATATATAGGCTTTTGTTCAACTAGAAACTTTTTCCTAAATAAGAACTAGAAACTAAATCCTGGCCATTCATTTAATTTTACCAGCAATTAATCTCAGCCGTTCAATATTCATTAAAGAAAATATAAAAAGACAGAGATTACGTGTAATTACTTTTTTAACTGAATTTTACTTTCTCTCTCATCAACACTGCTTTCTCTCTCTCTCGTTACTCTCTCTCTCTTGTTTTTCATTAGTTGAATTTGTTGTATCAATTCTTGATCGAAGATGATTACAAGTGATTTGACCAAAATTGCTGATAATCAAGGTAATTAGTTCTCAACTTTTTATGTTCGTTCATGCTCGTTCATGTTTACTGATTAGGATGATTTTATTGTGTGTTCTTAATGTTTTCTGATATGGTTAAATGTGTTTATTTTGATTTACATCTGTTTTTTTAACTAATTGAGCTAGATTTCAATCGGATTTGAGTATTTCATTTAGACCGAACAGACTATTTTATGTGTGAATTTGAGAGATAAAAATGAAAATTTGAGAGAGAGAGAGAGATTGAGAGTTGTTTTTGTGATTTGTGCTTACTGTTGTTTGATTATACGTATTGAGTCGTTTTTTGCTGGATATAAAGAGGAAATCTTTTGATTAATGTATTGTGCTGTTTTCCTGTGATTTTGAGATGGATAAACTGAGAATATGAGAGTTATTTTGTAAACTTGCGATTTTGATATTACAGAGTTATTTTATTGATTGAACTCTGTATTGATTTTATGACTTATTTGTGAATTAGATTGATTGTTTGTACTGTTATATTCTTTTAGGTTCAATTTGTGGTGATAAGTCTCGTCTTAGTTCTGAAGTTAGTAGTGATGTAAGTACTGGTTCAACTGGAAGTGAAGGTTCCGTAACTAGCTACATGTTATCTACTGGAGGTGGGAGGTACTTTAAACCAACAGTAGATGCTAGTCGTATACCATTCCGTGGTCAGGTGTTTGAAACATTAGAGAAAGGTTGTAAGTTCTATACAGATTATGGTGCTTTAAGTGGATTTGATATCCGAAAAACAACTGAGAAGACAACAGAAGATAAAGAAACTGTTCTTCTTAAATATTTTGTTTGTAACAGAGAAGGTTTCAATGATGTTGATTTAGGAAGTTCGAATGGCAGTGGAAGTAAAGAAGTTCAGGGAAGGAGAACTATGTCTCGGAGGTGTGGTTGCAAAGCAAAATTTGTGTTAAAAATTAGTAGCGCGAATACGTATTACGTGTTTTCTTTTGTTGAACAACACAACCACCCTTTGGTTAGTGAAAGTGGTCGCCATTTTTTGAAAGCTAATAGGAAGATGACTGTTGGTTTGAGAAACATTGTTTTTGATTCTTCGAAAGTGAATATTGGTCCTAACAAATCATTCTGTTTCGCGAAAGAACTCTATGGTGGTTATGCTAATGTTGGTGCCACGTTGTGTGATTTTAGAAATTGTGATCGAGATTTGAAACTTTATGTTGGTGAACGAGATGGACAGATGATGATAGATAAGTTTAAGGTGATGCAGGAGACTTGTAAATCATTCTATTATGCTTATGAAGTGGATTCCACTGGACACTTAACCAAGCTGTTTTGGTCTGATGCGGTTGGTCGAAGAAATTTTGAAGTTTATGGTGATGCCGTCTCGTTTGATGCAACATTTGATACAAACAAGTAAAACATCTATTTTTTCATTTTAGAAGACTTTTTAAGTATTAATTTACTTTTTTATTTTTCTGAATTGTACATGATACAATACTGATTTACTATGTAATATTTATATGATTTTTGTGCATGTATTAGTGATTTTAATTGGATTATAGGTGATATTGTAAATATTATTATTGATTATCATAATGATTTTTAGTTTTTTTGTGGATGGTAATTTTAGTGGATCTTTTGTGAAGATTTTATTATTGAATTTATGTTCTAGTTGTTGTAAAAAGAACAAGTAGCTATGCTTTTAAGGTTCCTATCCTGACAGGTGTGTATTTTTTATGAAATTTACAGGTATAACATGATCTTTGCTCCATTCACTGGTGTTGATAAGCATGAAAAATGTGTTACATTTGCAGCTTGCCTTTTATCGCAAGAAAGCGTTACCGATTATAGTTGGACTTTTTCCCATTTTGTAAAGGCCATGGGACAGAATCCTGTTGTTATTGTCACTGACCAGTGTGCAGCTATGAAGGTAGCTATTCGTGATACATTTGTTGCTGTTAATGATTTGGTTGCTAGTAAGCATCGATTATGCATGTGGCACATTATGGATAAATTTCCTATGAAGGTAGATTTTTCTAAATTTATTTCTATTTGGTTGTTGTTTCTTTTGTTCAATTTTTAGTTGTTTGATTTTATTGTTTTATTATTTTTTGTCAATTATTATGCAGCTTGGTAATCGTTTATGTAAAGAGACTGATTTTATGAAGAAAATGAAAACTTATATATGGTCGTCAAATATAGAGATTGATGAATTTGAGACTGGTTGGGGTGCAATTATAAAAGAGTTCAAATTAGAGGAAAATTAGTGGTTGTCAGACATGTATGCTATCATCAGGTCTTGTTGGATTCCTGCTTATTTTAGAAATGAGTCAATGTTTGGTTTGATGAGAACAACCTCAAGGTCGGAAAGCGAGGATTTTTTCTTTTCTCAGTTTCATAAACAAGGGGATACCCTATGTGTGTTTTGGTTGCGGTTTCAAAGTGCAATGGATATGCAGAGAAATGAAACTGTTAGGTTGGATAATGAGTCAAATACAAGCCTTCCTACTACATTGTCAACATGGTTTATTGAAGATGATGCAGCTGAATTGTTTACGCGTGCAATTTTTTACAAAATTCAGGAAGAAATACTGGCATCTTGTTATGATATGCAAATCAAGCGCATAAGTGAGGAAGTTGAGGGTGTTACTCATCTTGAGATTAGGGACGTCAAAGTGAAGGATAAACTGTTTAAGGTAATATTCCATTTTTATTACCTAATTATAAATAGTGATTAGTTATTACTGAGCAACATTAGGAAGTTCATCCATTTTATATGAGTTTCAAACCAATCTAACTCCCTGATTAACATTTATTGTTTTATTCCTTTAACAGTCCCTAATTTTATATGAGTTTCAAACCAATTCCTCATTTTGCTTCATATAATGAAAATGTCCTAAATACCAGAATATAAAGAAATGGCGACAGAAATACCACAATACTAGGGGTCTGTCTAAACTATATCCTATATCAAAGATTATTGTTAATATATTAAGACGTTTTACATGTGCATATAGGCATTAGTTAGTCACCCTGTTGTTTTTCATTTTCATTTTTATGTTTTTTTTAATGTTTTTGCATACTAATTCAAATGTGTTTTTTTAATGTTTTTTTGTGAAGGTTTGAGTTAGTAGAAATCATGCAGTTTGTTCTTGCAAGAAATTTGTTATGCGTGGAATTGTTTGTCGACACGCATTTTGTGGCTTGAAACAAATAGGAGTTACTAAGTTTCCTAGGACCCTTGTGCTCAATCGGTGGATGAAAATAGCGGAGAGTGGAACTTCATCGGATTCGGTTTCTGTATCTAACGACTATTTTAAGATGCAGCAGACTTCTTTGAAATTGACAAAGATTTGGTTTGATTTTCGTCAAGCGGTTAACAAAGCTGGAGTCCAATTAGATAGGCTCGAATATGTGCAGAAAACAATAAAGCAATTGAATACTGATCTTGATAACCAGTGTGGGGACTTTGTTGAATTTACAAAGAAGGATCACATGGCAGCTATGCTTGGTAAGCAACCCGTAGGAGAGGTTAGTATACTTGTACCAAACATTTGCAAGAACAAAGAAAATTATTTTAAGAAAAAGAGGCTAATTAGTGAAAGAGAGAAAGCACTGACGAAATCAAAGAAAAGAATTCGTAAATGTAAAAAGTGTGAGGCAATTACTCATGATTCGCGAACTTGTCCACAGAAGAAAGTTGATGCTAGTGGATAAACCGGCACAAAAAGAAGTGATGCCAGTGGATAAACCAGCAGAATCTGGTTTAAATGTTTGAAACATTGAAATTCATTAATGTGTAATTGATATTCATTACTGTGTTTTTGTTTGACATTGATGTGTAACTCTCAACTGAAGTAAGTTCAGTTAGTGTTTTTTTAGTAATTGACTGGACAATTTATAGAAATGTTTGTTTTGTTTTTTCGTTGTGCTACCGAAGAGGTATTAGTACTCTATGTTTGATTACAATATTCAGTAACACTAAGTGTTATATCATTGTGTAGTAACATTCAAATATAAATGTTTAAAAACCCTTTGTATTGTCTTGTAAAAAAAAATTCAATTTTCAGTTATTCATGATTAGTATCTTAAAATTATTGAACCAATTTGATATTAAAATACGATAAACCACGAAAATTAAAGATTCTACAAATACATATACACTGCTATAAACCGATTAGTCCCCTTTAACTGATTTAACAATCCTGATCGCTATAAATGAAATAATAAGTTTTTTGCATTATACTGATTCACTCTGCACATTATACTGATTCGCTATGCACATTATTTATACTGATTTTTCCTGATAGTGCTTTTCTTAATAATGATTTCTACACTATGTTCTTAAAATCTTACAGTTCAAAAAAAATAGTCCGTAAGCTTGTGATCTTGATTTAACCGTTCCCCCGGGGGTTCAATATTAACCTTTTAAGGTTCAATGTTTGTAATTTGGATTTTAGAAATATTAAGAATAACGAATAATCCGTATACGGACTTAGGGTTTAGGGTCCTAAACCCTAGACCCTAAACCCTAACCTACCCTGATTTTAGGGTTGTTTACAACCCTAAAATCAGGACACCAGAAAAACAACATTATTAAGAAGGTGTCTTATACAAATGCGATACCCAAGTAGCAATTGGGTATCCCAATGGGTAAAAACAACCATCCCACTTAAAAATTGTTATTTTTGTTAATTTTTATCAAAAAATAATAAATTTTAACAATTTGTCTAATCTAGCAATTTGCCTGATGCAAAGAATCCCCTTGCAATAGGACTGTATGGGACAATTCCAATACCAAGCTCTCTAAACAAAAACAAAGATATAGTCAAGTGAATGGTTTGTTCTACTTCAAAATTTGGAAATGAAATTGCGAAAAACATAGACATGCATGTCTATTCACCTGCAACATGAAACAATTTCAACTTCCAAATCCCTACACCAGAATGACCACTCCATCTGTAAAGCGTTCTAATTGTATTAGCATAAGCCTCTGATAATCCTATGTACTTTATTTTACCTTCTTCAACTAGTTTTTTGAGTTCTCCCATCTTGCAGATTATGAGAAACAGTATTAGAAAACCTACTAAACTCTATTGTGCCAAAACAATAACAGATAAAATCATTTAGCAAAAAGAAAAAAACAGGACAACAATCCCATGTTTCATAATCTAACACAAATCATAATGTATCTTGTATATTTTGAACTTGGTAAGATAACAAAGTAAACGAAGAATCATTGCATCAATACTTCAGACTGAAACTCAAATTATTACAATTTATCACCAAATTACATCTAAAAGTTTCTTAATCAGTATATATCAGCTGATCTTATGCTTCATCAAATTGTTGTGTCAGATTTGTTGAAAATGTCACGGTCTTCCTCTTAGTTGATGTAGAACCACCAACTTTTGTATTAGCTAACATCACAAGAGTCTGTTGTGCACCTTCTTTGAACAGTTTTTGGGCCTCAGCCATGATCTCATCCTTTCTTTCATTAATATTCGATGACATGATAACATTGTTGTACTTTGATCGAAGCTTAATAATTTGTTTATATTGACCAAACTGAATACAAATTAAAGATTTAAAATTAGATATTAAAATATAAATACAACAAAAGCTTCCCAATTAGAATTTCAGAACGCTTACCCCTTCATTTCTTAGCTCAGTTTCCCAATTCCTGGTATCTCCTTTGTAAGTTTCCATATGCCGCATAACAAATATTCCACAATCAGCTGAGTTTGATTTGGTCTGCCATGGCATGCTCAAGTAGGAGGGTTTTAACTTGCGAATCATTTGAGACAACACTTGGAAACCTTTCAATTGCAAATACTTGACGAAGTGGGAATGCTGCAATTTAATGATTTTTATAAGATTAGTTGTTGATTTTGTATATAACAATGTGCTTCTTGAATTAATATTATACAATGTTCTACATTTCTATACTAGAAAACATGGATATACATTTCTATAGTAGAGAAAGATTATTTACCAGGATGCTAGGTATTTTCCCGTAGTATAGCTTTGGTTCTTCCTCTCGCTTCATGTTATCAATGATTTCAAAAGCTGGCTTCTTCATGTTGTAGACAATTAAGTAAAAATGTTCATATGCATAGATTGGGAAGAACACCTGTGCATATACAGAAATTGTTTGAACATAGATACGTATAATTAATAATTAATTGCTAGATCTAATTCAATATATTTTTATTGGTTACCATGTCTATGTCCTGCAATTTTCTTGTTGGGTATTTACTGAGCATGTCATCCATATTATTTGAAAAGATTGGATAAGTCATACCCACTTTCTTGGACACATCCAAGCTCCAATTCTGCATATAGTACAAAAACCCAACATTAGTTAATATACTTAATGTAGTGAAAAAAGTGAAAAAAGTGCAAGATTGTTATTAGAATTTTACCAAACCACCAATTGTAAAAAATAGACGCATTGGTGACTCGTCTGCCTTGTAGTTCTCACAGTCATTCAAAATTGTAGACCATGTGTCAATTATCGAGTAGTACAATTTTGTATTACATATAAATGTCCACATATGGTCCCTTATACATCTGATCCCCTTCCAAGCAAAGATCTCTTCACTGTAAAATAATAAGAGATTAATTTATATTCCAATAAAACTTTGTATCATCAGAGATTGAAATGTAAAAATAACTTACAATTTATCTCTTTCTTTTAACAACATGAATCTCCACATTGTTATATCTTCAGTGGTGTAGCTGCAATTAATATCAATAACCCAATTGGCTAAGAATTTCAATCTCTGGCCCAAGTGAAAATGAAGGAACTGAAGCAAGTTCTCTCTTCTCTCTATAAGATAAAGTAGCCATTTCTTTGATTCCTTCTTCTGAATGTAAGTAAGCTATTATATCTTCATCTATAGCAGCTTGATCATCAACAGGATTATTAGCTTGATCATCAACAGGATTATTAGCATCAGGTGTTACGTCTTCCTTTCTTTTTTCATTAAAATTTGAACTTGCATCTTTTGTACCCTCATCGCCATTCTTTGCACTGAAGACTTCATTGAATACCTCCTTAACAATCCTGAAAATTAATAAAAGATTTAAAAAGTCTTATCGTACCATAACTAAGCTACATGAATCAAATTGTACAAAGCAAATTAGTGAAGCTAATTCAATACCAAACCCATAAAATGTACATAGGCAACTATATACATTAATGCTAATAACTATATAGACAACTATATAGGAAATTACTAATGTACAGATTGACTTGGTCAGTTTTAGTTTAAATCATGAAATAATGCTAATAACTTCTACCTTAATATATAATCAATTACTAATATGTATTCTAAAAATTACCGAAATGTGACTCATTAATAAAAAAATGTGACTCATAAATCAGGGGATATGTAATAAATTTTAATATTACATTAATGAAGCTAAAATGACTAAGTTCTTTAATACCTTTTCTGGCATTTCAATAATGTCTTCTTCGCAAAACTCATCTTCTTTGCAAAACTCATCTTCTATAATCACATTCTCTACATCGTCATTGTTAGTAAAGCATCGTTCAGAAGATTTCATCCCATTACTTAAATCATCCTTTTCATGACTTGGCCATGCATGCCATTGACCATTCTCTGCATCCTCTTCATTTGCTTGACGATTTTGGACCCAACTTCCATCATCATTTGCATTATCGGTTCCTTGATTATTTTGGCAGTAGTCATCATACACATTGCCTTGATAATCTTGCTGACATTCATACCAATCATCACCGGCAGGATTGTTTATATCCATGTTATCGTTATCAAAACTCTGTTGTTTATAGTAAAAAATAATTATTAATTTAATAAGTTATTCATTATAGATATATTTAAATGTAGTATTGAAGGATCTACAATACTGATTAAGCAACTTATAATTTCAATAATGTGCATAGTAAATTAGTATAATGTGCATAGTCGATAAGTGTAATTTTTACCTCATTCCGAC
The DNA here is from genome assembly GCA_030848705.1 of Heracleum sosnowskyi. Taxonomy (NCBI): domain Eukaryota; kingdom Viridiplantae; phylum Streptophyta; class Magnoliopsida; order Apiales; family Apiaceae; genus Heracleum; species Heracleum sosnowskyi. The sequence goes on along the minus strand of CM061241.1, from coordinate 64,101,175 downwards.
CAGCAGAAGGCTCTTGACAGTACAAGTTATCATCATCAACATTCTGTTGCATAAAATAAAAATTAATATACACATGACGATCATTAATATTAAATATATTGAAATCAACCATAACATATTTACCTTTTTTTGTGGGCCATCATTCCGACCACTAGTAGCAGGCTTCTGTCCATACAAGTGATCATCATCAATATTATATTGCACACACAACATTTATACATATGTTTATCAACAATAGTAGATACTATAATATTAGTTTTACCATATATTGAGGTGGACTTTTTTGTGATTCTGAATCTTGTGAGAAATACTCCGGCAGAGTAAGTAGAATTTTCCCCTTCCCAAACTCTCCAGTTACTAGTTAGAACCTCAATTGCTTGCCTTTCTTTGAGTATCTCTTCTGTCCATCCTCTATAAGTTGGAAACTTTCTGTCAACAAATGTTATCCCCTTGTGCATCACTCGATCAACATAAAATAACTGTAAATCACAAATGAAATTTATTGATTATTGGTAAAAATTCAATGTGAAGAGATATTCAACACTAAGCAAAGTATTGTAAAATAAGGATTATCTTACAGTTAGAAAAATCTGCGAGCCTCTGAAGAATTCTGATGCATTTTGATTCCAACTCTCTTTACCAATTACCAGATACTGGATGAGGAATTTTGCCCAGTTGTAAGATACACATTTATCCAATTCTTCAAATTTTGTAAAAAATGGGTCAACATAGGAATGGGTAGGTGTTCCAATGAGAACATTTGATAGAACTGTCAAAAAGTTTATCTTAAACAGTTCAATCAATCTAGTTTCTTCTTTTACTTTCTCTACAACTCTAGCTATGGTTATAAGTTTATTCGGAAACTGAGCTAACCATTATCTATGTCTTCTGTCAGTTACTTCAGTGCTTTTCTGTTCAATTGTTTTTCCTCCATTTGGCAGACCAATAGCATTAAAAACATCCTCTTCAGTAATTTAGATTCTTCCATTCTCAATCCCTATGGACACGCTTGTATGGTCAAATGCTTCCACAACTTTAGATGCTAGTTTTGATGGTATCATTTCCAGATCAAAACCAAGTAAAGACTCGAATCCAGATTGTATCACCCAAGTTTTTTGAACATCAGAAAGATAATAAACCAGTTCACTAAAAAGCCTTGGTGAATTTCAAATGACAACTTTCTTTTTATTTTCTGTTTCCTATTAAAAAGAAATAAATTCAAAAGATAAATGTCAATCAATGTGAAACAACAAATTAATTTTTCAGACAATAAAAAATCTACAAAAATATCTACATATTTACTAATTTTGTTTTTCCACATCTTCAATATTGGTCTTTATTTTGTAGATATGCCTTTTTCTTTTTGGTTCTTCATCAGCATTTGAGTTGAATCTCTGCAGAACAACACTAATCAGTAATCAAATATTTTGTACAATCACTAATCATCAGTTACATTTACTCAGAATCAATAATAATCAGTGTACGCAATATAATAAAACTAAATAACACATAAAGCAATCAGTAAAATAATACAGAAGATCACTAAATAAGTGCTACAAAAATAGTGATTTTTATTTATATTTCATACCTTTCGACAAAACTTGGTCTTTTTTATCTTCTCTGCAACTTCTTCGGTTGCTGGGTTTGCAGTAGGTTCATTTTCTGTTGCTTGCTTCTCAGTAAATCCCGTCTTCAGTGATCCCATATTCAGTGATTAAATCATAAGAACAGAAATACAAAATATTAGACAAATAATAAACTAATACTGAAAAATCACTAAATAAGTGCTACAAAACTAGCGAATTGTTAGTCACATTTTATACCTTTCGATAGGGCTCGGTTCTTTTGATCTTCTCTACAACGTCTTCTTTAGCCGGTGGGTTTTCAGTGGTTTCATTTTCTGTTGATTGGTTCTTAGTAAATCCCATTTGTGTATCATCATCTGACAAGTAGTCTTCTTGATTATCAGGAACTTCATTATCAGGACTTAGAGGAGGTCTTCCTGATTTTCTTTTAATCCTTTTTCCAATTTCTTTAAAGCTCCTTCCAACATTTTCTGGAAAATCATCACCACTATTATTCCTTTTTGAACTGTCACGTTCCTGCAGATTATCTATTCAATATAACAAAATATTTATTAGTAAATATAAGAAAAAATAATAGACAATAAGTATAAAAATAAACTTATTTTTAAAAAGAAATATACTGAGAAATATGGTGTACTTTACAAGTATAAAAAGGGAATAAATTATTGATTGCAAAGATGCTACCTATAGATATTTCTTCATTTGCCATAGTTTCTAACTCACTCATTTCTGAAATACTTGAGTCTACTAGATCAATGGTTTCAGTGATAATAATTCTTGGTAGACTTAAATGATGAAGTCTTGGACTTCTACGAGGTTGTCTTGTACTGCCTGCAAAATCACACGTCTTAAACAAAATCACACGAACGATCATTAAAATAACACACAAGACGATCATTAAAATAACAAATAAAGACGATCATTAGAAGTATCAAAGGATAATAAGACACAGACACATGTAAAAAGTAAAAACGAAACGCCTAGCTCCCTATAAGGAGATGGTTTCTAATTCATGTTCACTATATGACGAGAGAAACCATTTTTTTTTTCGATAGGGATAGAATCATAGAAACCAAGCTTATTTAATTGTACTTCTCATAATCAATAAAAACAAGTACAAAACATCATAACTGAATCAGTAACTCTGTAATTTCAAATCCACAAATAACTCTGTAATCTCAAATCCACAAATCAGTAATGCACACACTCAATCTCAATTAGAAAAATCATTTCCCCTAAAAATCAGTAATAGATTTAGTGATTTACAAACATCTCATAGCATCTTGTAACCTTTTTTGCTAATGATTTATTGTACCATCTTGCACTAGACATCCACAATCTACATTATTCCTAATCCCAGACCAAATCCAACTAAAATAAAATCAAGTAATCTAAAAACTCAATTGCAATGCCATGATCCAAACGACGCCTAAATCTAATTTAACTAATTCAGCAAAAACAATACAGCTAGTGATATAATCAAAAAACAAAAAATCATTAACAACAGCACCACATAACATTCATCACAAAGCAACAACAAATCAGTTCAAAATATAAATACAACAAAACACACATACATAGGCATTTTCCCCGATTTAGTAAATTAGTACTTCGAGTAAAAACACACCATTAAAAATATCACGCTTAACATAACATACCAATCAGTAAGAATACTAGTGTAAGCATACTAGTGTTTAATTCAAAATACATACAAAAACACATGTAAGCATACTAGTGTTTGTTACAGGGACAAATCACAACATCATAACATATAAGAATCCACAAATAAGTTTATATACACAATCTCAATCTCAATTAGAAAAATCAGTAAAAATCAACATAAACACATAAAAATTAACAAACTCTCAAACTCAATTATACACATAAACACATAAAAATAAGGAAATCAAAATAAACATAAACACATACCTAAAAATCCACAAAATTATGCACAAACCTAAAAATCACTAAAAACACATATCTCCTCTACTTCTAGCCATTTGTTTTGCTTGAATACTCAACTAACTTTTAATTAAATAGTTGTTTAACAAAATATGAACAATAACTATTAGTTTAATCACTAAAATCACTAAAAAGCCCTAAAATCACTATAATTTTAACATGCATTAACTTAAAACAAAGTTTAATGAATTTTTTGAACATAAGTAATGAATAAAGTACCTTACCGAGTGATTTTTTGTACATTAGTGCTCGAAATCTTCCGATCTATGCTTTTTCTTCGATTAAATGAGTATTTGAGAACTCACCGAGTGTGATTTAGTGATAAAATCGTGATAAATCGATGATTGGTTCTGAATATTTACTGATTCTACCGTTACAGGAGGGAGAGAGAGAGAGAGATAGAGAGAGAGTGAGAGGAGAGAGAGTGAGAGAGAGAAAGAGTGATGGGGGAAGAGGCAGTTAGTTGTTTTACATTCAATAGCGGGATTTTTTGTATTTTTTTGTCTGTACAAAAGTTCAATTAGTTCAATTGGGCCGGAATAAAATATTTGTTCTTGATGGGAATTGAACCTAAGACCAAGGTGTAACAAATGTGTACATATGTATCCACTACACCATCCAAACACTTGAATAACAACTTAAAAATCATTAACCTCATATTCACGAAAATTACTTATTCTATGTTTCTTAATATTTTTTTAGAGTAGTACCAATAATCTTTATAATACAAATTCGATATTAACATCTGCTACTACTACAATATTGAAATTTTTTAATGTCAACCAAATATCACTTGCTATATTTTTCTTTAATATTTAATTTAAAATTTAAAACTATCAACATATTTACTCCTTTCTAATTATATTATCATATGTAATAAGCATAAAACGAATTTTATCTATTATTTTACATTTAAATCTTTTTCATTATTAGACATTAACAACTTATAATTGCAGATCCATTTTTTAAATTTTCTTCTTCAATAAATAAAATTTATATGTTGATTATTTTCGAAAACTACACTATTAGTCTATAAAGTACTGAACCTGAAAACTGGAAAAGATTTTTCTCTTTGTATACTAATCAAAAAGTTTTTGTAGCAGAATTTTAGAAGAAAGTTGAGGTTGTCATCGTATGACTAAATCAAATATAAACTAATATTTGTTTAAAATTTTCGAATATTTATTTTAAAATATTAAATTATTTGTGTCAAGTGATAATTGTAAGGTAAAACGAGTAACTTATCAAGAATCAATTTACCGACTTTTTGAGAGATTTAAGTAATAGTTTGCTATTAAGTTTAAACTCGGATGGAGATTACAATTATCAAATGTTTATATATATAAGCATAACACTTCAACAAAGTAGATCGTTTACTTCATAACAATACTGATGTCAATATTAACTATCATATAATTGATTTATCGCACATTTAACGTTTACATATACGATATATTTTGAAAAAAGGAATAAAAAATATATTCGTATCTAGAGCATGCCCGTACGTAGGACTAAAAACATAATTCTAATGGCAGTGTTTAAACAATATCTACATAAACTTGTCGTTTATCACTAACGGGATCTTGCCAAACCAGTATAAAAAGTATTGAATCTGAAAACTGGAAAAGATTTTTCTCTTTGTATACTAATAAAAAAGTTTTTGCAAGAGGCTTTTACAAGAAAGTTGAGGTTGTCATCGTACTAAATCAAATATAAACGAACATCGGTTTAAAATTTTCGAATATTTATGATAAAATATTGAAAATATTGAATGTTAAATTATTTGTGCCAAATGGAAATTGTAAGGTAAAACGAGTAACTTATCACGAATCAATTTACCAATTTTTGAGAGATAAAAATAATAGTTTTCTAAAATAAAGCATGTCAACAATTGTACAATTATCGAATTCAATATGTCTGTGATATGGGTTAAAAATAACCCTAAAGACATAATTAATATTGCATTAATTAAACCTAGTTGGTCCATAAATAAGACCCATTAATAAGGCCCGAAACTCTAATTAAATATTAATTTCGTAATTAATATTTGGGCTAGAAGTACAACTTGTATTAGGAGACATCCAATACAGGCTTGTTCTAATACAAGTGGACTTGTTTCAATACAAGTTCGTTATGATATGGGAAGTAATAATACTTATCCACAGTCAAGGATAAGACTTATCCTTCAAGGAAGTGATAATACTTATCCACTGTCAAGGATAAGATTTATCCTTCAAGGAAGTGATAATACGTATCCACCGTCAAGGATAAGATTTATCCTTCAAGGAAATCAATACTTATCCACTAGGCTTCTAAACGGCTATATAAAGGGTCTGACCCATCATCTCAGAACTACGTTTTGGACGCCAACATATTAAAAGTATTAAATGTTAAATTATTTGTGTCAGGTGGCAATTGTAAGGTAAAGCGAGTAACTTATCACGAATCAATTTACCAACTTTTTGAGATATATAAGTAATAGTTTTATAAAATAAAGTATATCCACAATTGTACAATTATCGAATTCAATATATCTGCTATTAAGCTTAAACTCGGATAGAGACTACAATTATCAAATTTTTATATATATAAGCATAACACTTCAACAAATTAGGGGATCGTTAACTTCACAACAATACTGATGTCAATATTAACTATCATATAATTGATTTAGCGCACATTTAAGGTTTAGGTGTACAATATATTTTGAAAAAGGAATAATAAATATATTCGTATCTAGAGCATATGTATGACTAAAAACATAATTTTAATAGTAGTATTTAAACAATATCTGCATAAACTTGTCGTTTATCACTAACTGCATCTTGCAAAACCAATAAATGTCTGTGCTTAGTGACATCAACTGTAGAATTCAAAACTTTAAAACGTTTTCAGGGTATATCACTAGCTAACGTTATTCATTAGCACGACAAGTCCATGTACAAAATGGAAGAAATTGCATCTTACAATACAATATGTACACACTTTAGTAACATGTGAGTCTAGAGCATGCCCGTGTGAGTCTAGAGCATGCCCGTGCCTCGCATGGGCTATAATGCTAGTTTTTATTAATTACACAATAAGTGATACAATGTCAGGAACCTTTTATCTTCATTTTCTCATATTAATGTATAATTATGCACGTATCAATTTTTTAAAGTTTCCCGGTTATGTAACATAAGGTAAGGTACTACAAAAGCATTTTGATCCATCTAAGTTCTAAGTCTTACTTTGGTATAATGTTATGATAATTTTAACTATTAAGATCAGTTGTACAATTTTAATTACCCCTGACTTTACCTGCTTTGCATTTTTTAGTATGGCATTCATATATCTAGTTTGGTCACTCCATCACATACATATAAATCAATGTAGTGATTTAAAATAAAAATAAGGCGTATAGACAATTTCGGCCTTATAATATGGATGGTTGGATGCGATCAGCCTCTATCACATATATATTTTTGATACTAGAGGTTAAAAGGTGTGTTTGGTAGATTAAGAGTTTATGTGTACAATCATCCATACTTCAAGGATGAAAATGTTATTAAGTCTTAATAATTATACATGTAATATGATGTTTTTGCTTACACTTTAGATGTAGTCTTGGGTTAGCAGTATCATATTATATCCCAATTTTAGATTCAGGCTCAGATCGAGTTTAAAATTATAAATGATTTATTTAAAATAAACGTTACCAATGGTGTCAAACTTGCCCCAAGATCTCTGATCAAAACTTTTGCTCCCTCTTGGGAAAAATTAAACATTTTTTTAAATGTCGATCACCAGTCATATAACAATGTAGAATTCTAACCTATAACTCAAGTAAGGTTTAAATTTCTACCTTGTCAATGAAAATGCAAAAAAAAAAAAATAAAGAGAAAAAAAACAAAGATAAAACTAAACAAAGACTCAGGAAACCTAAACAAAGAGAAAACTACTGAACCATGCTGGAAAGTACTTAAAATCAACCAAACTAGGACAAACAACATAGATTCTAGAATATCTCAAAAAGGTCATCATCATCGATCTGGTTGTTGAACACCACGTGATGCAACTAAATTTCTTCAGTACCCCCACTTGCCATTTGAATTTAAAACAATTAATGATGTTTTGATAATTATAGACACGTCGCAATCAATTAGGCACCAAACACCTGAATTCTCTCTTCAATTGGTGCGAGGCAGCATGGACATACATCTCTTCTCTCACAGCAACTCAAGCACAAAACTCGATGTGCACAAGGCAAAAGAACCACCGAAACTTCTGTCGTCACACAAGTGAAACAATTTCAATCACTGGAATAGTCCTCCTGGTTATATAGCTCACCAAGCATTCTTTCAGTTGATCCTCCATGAATCACGATTCCTCAGGATTAGTAGAGTGAAGATTGAGCTGACTAGCTTCTGATGACACTTTAAGAAAAGCTCTAGCTCAAGCCTTTGCAGTTCATCCTTGTGACACTGAACGTCTGTCTCTATCTTGAGGTGCAAGGTGGCGTGCTTTCTCTTATTTATTTGTAGGCTCAGTTGCTTTTAGTAGGCGCCTTTCTTCCTCTAATTGTGCCAAGGCTGATTCTTTAGCCTTCTGAGCTTCTTTCTGATTTGCCTGTCATTTCCAGGACATGAAAGACCAATGTTAAAAGAACCAAAAATAATAAATATTCAGTTGTCTAATCATAACAGTGAATAATGGTAATTGTCGAAACACCTGAAGAGCAAATACAATATTAATAGCACACACTAACTTAACCGTAAAACTAAAGCATCCACTGGTTACCAAAGTTCTCAAGTTGGAACGACATTTACCAAGGATACACCAGTGAGATGGATATTATACACTCAAAAGAAGAATAAAATAAATGCAAATGTACAATTAAATTTATTTCTATTCTATTCTATGTACTTTAAAGAGGCTACTGTCCAGGCTATGAAAGTCTACTAGAGTGATCATGTGTAAATAGTCTTAAAATTTTCATTATAAGGAAAATTTCGCATGAAAAAGTAAACATGACCTGTGAAAATGCACAATAAAAATCTCACTCAAATGTGGCATAAATACTAAGGATTTGTTCACTTGGATGGAATGGAATGAGATTTGTACTCTCATTTGAGGGAGATTGGGGAAAATGTTCATAATGTTCATTCTTTACTTCATTCCTTTCCAAACAATTTAAACTAGAAATCTATCCCACATGTTTTGGAAGGAATGCTTCATTCTCCTTCTTCATCTTTTTCCTTTTACAATCTTCATCATAAGAAATTTTCACTCCCTCATGCTTGTTCAATATTTTCCCTAACATTCTTTCTTATTGGTACGACGCGATATCCTTAACTCTATCATCGACATTTTTATTAATTACACAAAATGCCTCAAAAGCTCTGGTACGAGGGATACCTTTCAACAATATCCTAATTGGTATGATTTTATCCTTTTTGGTATGCTTTTATCGAACTGATACCTTTCAACAGTATATTTATTCTATTGCACATATAAATTTTCTAAAGTTTCCTGGTTAAGTAACATAAGGTAAGGCACTACAGAAGCCTTGTGATCCATCTAACTCTTACCTTGGTATGATGTTCCGATAATTTTAACTAATAAGCTTAGATTTACGATTTCCGAACGAGCACCACAACATATGATGATATATAGAATCACCTAGATTTATTTAAAAAATAACCAAAAAGTATAAGTAACTCAATTTCTAAAAGAGCACCACAACGGATGATGATAAGCAACAATGATATAACTCACTGGTCCACAGGGTAATATGTATTTTTATACGGTAGTGTAGAAGGGCAGAGAGATATTGTCTATTAAGATAGCGACTGATGCATACCAGTTTGTCCATTGCAAAATTAACTTCATCTAAAGAAAATTTCATCTGAAGTAAAATTTCCATATTAGCATTAAAATCACCGGGGGCATCACATCCTGCCAGAATATGAACATTGTTTATTAAGATAAGAAAGAATGTCATTAAAAAAAACTCTCATAATGTAATTAAAATTAAATCTAGAGCAGACAGTCTACTATATCCTTAACTTTGATAAGGTTTCCTTGGCCATTGAATAATGAAGATATTATAACCTAAAGCAAGCCGCCATCTTTTCTTTTTTAATCTACAGAATGCATGAAATATAATGTAGACGATCTCCTCTTGAATATGTGATAATGCGAAAATATAACATTACAAGGACTTTGTATTATATGTAAGCCTAGAAAACAAAATAAATGTGTGCGTGCATGCTGATGTATATTGATGCAATACACATAAGAAATTACCTTAGAACAATGGCAATTGAGTCTGCAGTTTCAAATTTATGGAGCATTTTCTTCATTGTTTACTACAATTTTTATAAATATATGTGTTAGATAGGTAATACATAGGAATTTAGCTTAAGTTCAGTTGATTGAACTCATTGTAAGTTTATTACTCCCCCCGTCCCGTCTTGTCCATCATTCAAAATTCAACTTTTATTCAATCAAATGAATTAGATTGATAATTTCTTAAAATGTTATTTTATTTCCAAGACTGTCATTAATTAATTTAAATTGTTGCGCATTAATTTAAATAATAAATGTTACACGTAGATTATGAATTTACCATAAGTATGAAATATGGGCAACTTTTTGGACAAGCAATAATGGAAATAATGGACAAGAAAAATGGGACGAAGGGAGTATGGTACAGATGAGTTTTAGTACTACTGAAAATATATTCAATCCTTCTTTCATATTTGAGATTTATTTTTCTGACAATATGAACATTGAACACAAATAACAAGAATATGATGGTTGATTTTTAAAGTGAAACTTTTCAAAATTAATAGAAACATTTATAGGATATCACCTTCATCATAAAAATCATATCGAATCAAGTTAAATCTTTTGCGCTACGACACCACTATATATAAATATCTGTAAGGCTAGTGCATCAAGAGAGGCTAGCACTTATCAAGAATTAAACTCATAAACACTATATTCATTTTAAGCTCGACTCTTAAAAACCTAGAACTCGAATTCATTTATCAAAAATTCATCTTGACTCAACAAGACTTGTAATTATTTCTATTGAACAAAAGACAAAATTCTTTTTATAATAATTATATCTGCTAAGATGAGTTTAAAATAAATAATCAACCTAGGTGTGCTAAGAGAGTGCAACATTCTTTTTATTCATATGGATTGTAGCAAACTTTTGATCAAATACAACAATTAGATTGAATTCAGATTTATGTGTTCTTATTTTTAAGCCATTTTATTTTCATAAAAACATAAATTTCTAGTTACTATCTACAAACAATTTCCAGGATTGAAAAATAAGCTTCAAAATCAAGAAAACGAGAACAATACATCCACCCCTCCCAACATCCCCCTCTGTTTTGTGTACTCGTACTAACAACAACCCGTCACAATTGGATTCACAGAAGCTAGCGATTCCAATAGATATCGTTTATACAATTGTACTTATAGAAGTCACAAACTTAATCCAACTAATGTTTGGAAGATGTAACAAATTTAACAAATGGAAACATAATAATTAAATAGGTTATTCTAATTCACTGTAAGTAAAAATAAAATAAATTTAAAGGGTTTAATTTATCACTAATTTAAATTAAATGAAACTATAATATTAGATTAGAGAATTAGTCTATATGCATAAAAAATTAAACTTTTAATTAAGTGTACCCATGGGTTGCATGTGAATTTGTCGGTGTGTATACATATAAAAAGTAAAAGTTATTTGGAGCATTACCTTAACGAAAATTATGATGATTTTTTTCAATCATGTCTTTGGTGCTCCGATTGAATATCCAAACTCCGTTTCTGTAAGAAAGACACATGTAAATTAGAAAAACAGCGTTCTGTAAAAAAGTAGAAACATTGTTTTTGAAAAATACGCATGTTTCGAAATAAAAAAAAGTTCTTGTTCTTAAAGAAACTAAAGTTTGATATCTCACAAAACTTTTTTAATTACAAAATTAATATATATATATATATATATATATATATATATATATATATATATATATATAAAACAAGCCTCTTGTTAAACAAATTTATGAAGAAGATATTGATTCCCAATGGGGACCAAGTTTCTTATTCAAAGCAAGGATGTGGCTAGAAAAATAATTATCAATGAGACTATGAGATGATTTTTGGATCAATTAGGGGGCATGCACACCAATCCAACTGTAAAGTGTACCGATCTACATCCCAACACAAGATAAATTATATGGCAAAGGGAGACGGAAGGGAGATAGTACACTTAATGAACCCGAAATTCATCGAGAATAACTTTTTTGCAAACTACCTTCTGAGAAACAACAATGGTATCAGTGTTGTATACCCCATTGTGGTCGCACCTTTAGTTAGTTCTTTGGCATGGAGGTAAGTCATTTATAAATAAATACGTAATAAAATTTAAAATAGAGGAGAATAAAATAAAATAAATAATTGTAGAAATTTATATATAAAATCATACCAGCTGTGTAAAAAAAGTGACAACACAATTGTTATGGCGGAGTACGAGGATTCCTAATAAAGTGAAACCGAAGGAACAAATGCTCTAAACCTGATCTTGTGCAAGAGAAATATAATTCGCCTTCTCTATGTAGATCAATACAAACAGGAGTGAAAAATGAGGGACGAATGGGGCGAATGATTAATAGTGGTGAAGGGGTGAATGAAAACAAGGTAAGCAGCGGTAGATTATATTATACTCTGGGCGAATGATTTAGGGTTTTTATCACAGCTGTTGATTTCATTCAATCTATGGGCTCATATCTAATTTAACAGGGGTGAAAAATGAGGGATGAATTGGGCGAATGATTAATAGTGGTGAAGGGGAGAATGAAAACAAGGTAAGTAGCGGCATATTATATTATACTGTGGGCGAATGAATTAGGGTTTTTATCACAACCGTTGATTTCATTCAATCTATGGGCTCATATCTAATTTTTACCGGAACCCCATTGTACATATATCTACATTTATATTAGTTATAAATCGACATCATAATATTTTATAGCATGTATCTGTACTTTATATTGTAGTGTAATTAAAAAAAGACATGTTGACACTTTTTTAATTATTTATATAAGTTATAAATCTACATTTCTATAGTTTAGCACATTCTAAGTATTTAAATATGTCTATGTATATGGTATATGATAGTCAAAAAATAGCCCTGAGTTAAAAATCCAACAAGGCCGAACTACGTGGCCCAGGCCCGTAATAACATGCACAATTATATATTAAGAATACATGCGAGTATCATAGGGCGGTCTTGGAGGGCCATACCAAACTGTGCCGAAATTTTTGATTTTATAATTTGAAAACCCAACGTTTACGATAACTATAAAAATCGATAACGGTCTGGTTTTATCGATTTTGGTTTAACAAAAAATGAACTTTAAAAGGAAAAAAATAATGTTCCATAGTGAACTAAAATAAAATTTGCATGTATAATTAAAAAATCAGCATTTTCTTACACATATAGAAATAAAACATCAATGGACAAGATTACTAATGTCTAAATTCTGAAGCACATAAGCAATTGAAAAAGAAATGACTGCAGAGTACTAGGTAATATATTAATACAATATAGTGTTTGTAATTTGCAGGTAAGCTAATTTACATCTAACAATATCCGCATCAAATGATTATAACAAGAAATTGATTAGAAATTTATGTAGATTATAATTAATATAAGCTATATATAATATAAAAAAATAAAAAATATATAATAGGTACTTTCTGTTCAGTGCGATTAATTCGATCAATATATTTTAACAAACCAAACCTGTAACACCCCCAGATCCGGGGTCAGGAATCCGGGTCGCTACGCCACCATCCAATCATATTGTACCTGTACTATCTCAACAATCCAACAAATCATCGTTATAGACCCCAATCTCTTACACACAAGTTCTAGTCTTAGAAACGATAGACAGTAACATTAGTTATTACAAACCAAATACACTATCCAGGATCTCACACTATTAACTACAACTCCTCCATGGAGTCATCAACTACTTACTCAGGCAGTATCCTTCTCGAACTGAGTTATCTCAAAAGAGTATCTTCCACTTTCTTTTTCCTCGCAATACTGGACAACCACTTATGGGCATCTCTTCCTATCTGTTGTGTTTACATTTTAAAAGCAAAGAAAGGGTGAGCAAATATGCCCAACAAGTAACCCATAGTAATATAATCTTTCTTTTTATAAGAAATATGTCTGGAATAAAGTTTTGTAATTATTACTATTATAGTAACCAAACTTTAACATATACTTCTGCTCTGAAAAGCATGTCACAGATACTTTGAACATTTTTATATCATTAGCAATTATATATGTATAACTGAAATACAACTTCTTGTATGAAGTATGACCATGTCATGAAACATAATTCTTCCAATCATTTATGATTCAAGATACCGTTCGTCAAATAAGAATGTATAACCATTGCCAATACTATCAACAACTAAGCACCTAGGATTTTGTTACAGTATTGTAGAAACAATTCCAATTGGAGGATGAGACTACTTCCGGAGCCTTTAATAACACCCTACCGTACACAATGATCAGTCGCTTCAGTACGGTAGTACGATCAACAACCTTTTCTACATGTAGATGGACAAAAACCCTTAATTGGTTATCACCCTAGCCGCATACGGGCTATTACCAACTGGACTGCCACCACAGCCACTTACGCGGTATAAATTGCTGGACTGCCACCACAGCCTCTTACGCGGTATCTCCTAGTCTCGGATGAACAATCAAAGAAAGCTGGAACCAAAAATGAATCATGGTATTCCAAGTAAATGATACTTGTCAACAATGTTCAATGTTTCTCATTACCTTACTTCCGGAAAGTTTGAGAAAGTAATACGTTATGATGTGTGTGTTGACTTCCGTCAACTGATCTCATATGTCAGGGGATGAATAATTATTTGAAAATCACGACCTGAGAGTTAGTCAGAAAAGTCCTTTTTGATCTTGATAAGTTGAAAACCTTGGCTAAGATAGGGCAGTGATCCCAAAATATATATGTTTTCGTGGAAAGTGAAAGGAAAACTATTTATTCACTTTTTAAATTGGATTCCCAATATTTGATAAGCCGGAGAATGTTTCTTTCTACTCTAATAAACTCATAATAAATATTTGAGAACCCTTATAATATTTAAATAAATTATACGAGCATCATAAATATTCTTAAATAATTAATAAGTCCTTAAATAATTTTTAAATAAAGTTTTATGATTTTTTAAATCAATTTAGAATATTTAATAAATATTTAAATAATATTTATTAAATAATAAACAGTTAAGTGAATCTTTTTAAACGAATATTCAAATTAATATTCACTCACTTAAATAAATACTCAAATAATATTTATTTTTATTATTTAAAATATTTAATAACTTAAAATATCCAAAATTTATTTATTGGAATATTTTAATCGATATTTAAAAATAAACTGTCTCCCGCAACTTCCGGGTTTTTATGACAGTATTTAATATAAAATTTCTTTCGACTACCGGTTTATATTTATATTACTATATAGCATATAAACTAACACATCGAATATACGAGCACTTGCACAATAATTAAGCAATTCATATATTTAATAAACAGTAATATCACAACAACAACAGTTTTAAAACACAACAATAACTTGAAGTATGATTACGAAAACTTGCATAAACACATTTCAAAATTTTGTGGATAGGTAAAACATAGATTTAGAAAACTTGCCTGATGCCCAAGCTCTATCTGCATGTCCCCCTTCTAGTCATGGAACCTCTACCAAGACATAACATAACCTTAATTAATCACTTGGCTGATAGTCCACTTATTCTAAGTAAATTACATGTTACCCGACTTTCACTCTCTCGAGTCCACTTAACTTACGATCTTCTATACCACTTACTAATTACACAAATTTTTTGCCTTAATAATCCTCGATAAGTTTTGTGTTTTAGTCATCTCAATATTACCCTTTTTACTTAGCCAAAACGGATGGTCAAAGTAGTACCTCTGGAGTTGGCTTTCCATAGAATCACTATTCCGCAACTCGCACTCTCACACTTTTAATAAATCGGAAAATTAAAAATTAATTATGAAACCACCTCAAGGAGCTTCTTGAGTATTTTTAATATTTATCAAAAGTATGCTGATTTGAAAAACACGAGTTTAAATAGATGGAATGCATTTTAAAAGTCGAGTCAACTACGAAGTTTTACTATTTGCGCTAGTTTCACTAAAACGCTCATAACTCATTAACCGGTAACTCGATCGACACACCGTTTTCGCGTCCACAATCTAGAGAATGTCTAGAATATAATCTAACAAAAGTTTGGCCCTGGACAGAGGAGCCATTTTCCCGAATTAACAGAACAGGGCAGTAGCTCCTCTAATGAATAGTGTCATCGCGCAACTTTGGTTCCAACATTTTTATAAAATCGAAAAATTAACGTTTTTGCACAAAACCTTTTCGGTGACCTTAATAACTTCCTATGGTATTTATCATCCGAGTTTCATAATTTTAATCAACTCTGAAGTGGTTCGTTTATAGCATCCAAGTGGGTACAAAGTAGCAGTTGGTGTTCTTGAATCGCTTTCACTAAAATGGACATATCTCCTTAATCGTAAATCATCTCAACACGATCTTTATACCAAAACAAACTACAAAACAAGACCTATGCATACATGGGCAGTTGTCATCAAGATTTCCATGTTATCAGTTCTGGGTTCTTGCTCAAATTGGTCTTAAATACAAACGGGCATTGTGACGACTATAACTTAACTACTTCCAATTTTTAAACCATGTAAATCCATCATCAATCAACCAAACCATCAACATAATACTTTTAACATCTCAACCATGTTATAACTTCAAGAACTCATCATCAAAACCAATCCACAACAACTAATCACCAAGATTTAACCATTTACACTACAAACTCCTTAAACTAACGTGTTCTTGCACATATCTTGAAACTTAACTCATATCTCAAATTAAATCAAAGGGTGGATGAGTGTTATACCTTTCTTGGAGCTTTATAAACACTAATAAGATTTTCGGAGTTACTATTCATACCTCATCTTTGATCCAAGATTTGACCATGTTATACTTTTTGGATGGCCATGAAATTTTGAACGTACCTTGGGTATATTTTGAGGAAGCTATGGTCCAAAGTTTGTGATTTATGGATGAGTAGAACTTGAGTTATGAATTTTTCTTTGCTCCTTGCTCTTGTTTGGCCGAATTGAAGAAGAATGGGGGGGGGGGGGGGGGGGCTGTTTTGCTCTTGAATAATTGTGTGGTAATGAGTTATAGTGATATGTATGGATATATGTATAGCCTAGGTTGATTATAGATGCATTCTTGGTCCTTGGTAGTACATGTAAAGCAAGATTTCAAGGAAAAAGGTTTACTCTTTTCCATGTTTTAAGGAAGTATGTGTCTAACCATTTCTTAACCACTTAGTTACTCCTTTGTACTTCTTAGTTGGTTGGCAAATATCTATTTTGCATGTTTTATATTAACTTACTTATCATCCAATGCTTGTCACTTAATCCTTTATGCAGTTCGATAATTTTTCTATGAAAGTGTTTCGTCGCGTAGTAATTTCTATAGTTGTCTTTAATACTTTAATACGTCGGTTTACTTAAATCCAATAAAATTCTTTGTCATGAGATTTATGTCATCTCGGGATTCTCGTATTCCTTAATATCTCGGGAATTACAAAACAATTAGTAGAAGTGAAAATCTTTGTGTTTCAACGACTTTTACATTCTCTTATTTAATCCATGCAACAATACTACATCCTCGGATTCTTAAAATTCCATCACTTATATAGTGTGGGCTCGAAAGTTTTTCCTCAAACGTATTTTTACTATTCATCAAGGTCTTTTAAAATGTTCCAAAATTTAGGTTTATTACAGCCTCCCCTCCTTAAAAGGATTCCGTCCCGGAATCTAAAGAAATAACTGAAGTAACTTACCGAGATCACAATCTCCAGTTCCCAGGTTGATCCTCCAACCCTCTGGTTCTCTCGCAGCACTCTTACTAGTGATACATTATATTCTTTCAACGCGTCCTCTTCCTGGTCTACAATCTCTACCGGTTGTTCCACGTAAGACAATTACGGTCGCACTACTATGCGTTCATATTCTATCGCATTCCCAACATCCGTGTTGAATTTTTGTATCATAGACACGTGAAATACATTATAGACACGTTCGACTTCGGAGCTAACATCATTGCCTCCTTTGTTCGTTGAACTAGCGCGATTCCCGATGTCTTCCTCTTCCTAATAAGCTCAATAGTACGGCATCCCTATGTTCGCATGGTAACTACCTTTATACGAAAATTCTATTGGCGATAAGTAGTCGCTCCAACTGCTCCCGGAAATTCGACGCACAAACGGGTAATATAACTTTAATTGTCTAGGCGTTTGCTTCCTCGATTCGCTGGCCTGCGGGCAGTAATTAGTGCTCGTGCTTGATATCATCGTCAACCTTGTTGAAAACTCTTCCAGCATATGGGATTCAATCTTGGGTCTCTATATGACATAATCGTTACGGAAAATCCATGTGCATCACTATATCGTTCGTGTACGCATTAATAACTTTCTGATTGGAGATCTCTCGTTGATAAGTCGACTTGGTTAGTCTATCGATTATAACCCAAATAATCGTCACTGTTTGACTTGATCTTTGGTAATCCTACCACGGACTTCATTGTCATAACTCGTATTCTCATTTAGGAATATCTACGACTGTAGTAGCCTACTAGGATTTTGTGGTTCTATTTCCATTTTCTGCGTGTCAAGCACTTACTTAATAGTTGCCAATATAAATCTTCACACTCGGTCCCTAATAATAATTCCTTAATTTATATTCATCGTTGTACCCTCATGTGAATACGATATCTATACTATGGGCTCCTTTCAAGATCTCATCTTTAAATTCTTAAATGCTAGGAATCCGCACTCTATGAGCATATTCTCACATTCCTTTCTCATCTCTCATATTCCTTTATTCTTCCCGGTCGTTAAACCGTTTCCCTTTCCAAAATTCATTCATTAACGTAATTTATCTTTTTTAGTCAATTCTGACTGAATCCTAATTCCAATTAATTCCTCTAGTTCTTTTTCCTGAAAATAATCATTTGAAACTCCATCCTTTCCCATCCTTATATCAGTTGTTCGAAAACTTAGCATCTTAATCTCTCTTTACTACTTATAGTATCGACCACCATATTGGCCTTTCCCGTATGATAATGAATCTCACAATCGCGATTCTAGATCAGTTCCAACCATATTCTCTGCCTCATATTTAGCTTCCTCCGTTTGAAGATATACCTAAGGTCTTGTGGTTTGAAAAATATTTTCCACTTTTCTCCATAAATTAAGTCTCTAAATTTTTCATTACGAACTCCTATCTCGGCTAACTCCAAGTCAGTTGTAGGATATCCTATCTCATACTTCTTAAGTTGCTTAGACGCATCACTATAATTCACAAAGTCAACAAGTATTGCTAAAAATGGGAGTTATTACTTATGCTTCAATACTTCAAAATTCTATTCCCTAAATCCATGAGGGCTCCCAGTGTAATTGTTAATCCAATGACATCACTAAAGCTCGTAATGTCTATATCGGGTGTGAAATGCCATCTTTGGCGCATCATCAAGGTTGATCTTAAGTTGGTGATACTCTATCATCAAATAGGTATAGTCTCATGCTACCATTCTCCTCTTAAGAAACAAGGTTGGTGTACTCCAAGGTGACACAATGGATCTCATTCTCTGCAATCGAGTAGCTAATTCACTCATTCAACAGGTGTAGATGGATACATGCCTTAAATACTGCCGCAATACCCTACTACTATATTAATGACAAGTTTCATACCTCGATCAGGTGGTGGTTCCTGGAGATAATAAAAATACGTTCATAAATTTAATTAATACTAGGATATCCCTCATACTTGGTATTTCTCTATTTGTATCGATTCACATGTGCAAAACAAGGTTCACATCCTTGCCGAAACAATTTCTTTGCTTGTACGATCGCAGTAAAATCGTAGTTCACTTCCGTCTTAAAAGGGCAACTCTTCTTTACATGCCAATCGATATTTCTTCTTCTCATCTCCTCAGTCAATTTATGCATCGCATTTGATCAATCAGTTCAATTCTAGATTTACATCGAATTCTTTCACTTGAAAGGAAATTAAATCTACATATAGCTTATGCCTTCAAACCTAAATTTCCCGTTGTGAGCCAACACGGTTTATCGAGGTGACTTCACAATTTGCTGCCTCTATTTATAAGGTTTTATAGTATTCATATATATATATATGTGGCTTCTATTTCTATTACCATCACTCCATGAACCACTTAACGTAATCAGTCTTTTCGAACATTCCGTCGTTCTAATTTTCGACATAAAGAACAAACTTTGATAATTATCATAACCTTCGGTCTATAATTTGTCATAAACATCCGCTTTCTGTTTAGTCCTAAAACTTCAATACTATCTCTCCTCCCTAATGTCGAGGAAAATACTTGCATGGTACAAGAAATATTTTAAGCAACAGAAAATTCATAGAACGAACTTCAGAAGAAAGCATATGAGTGGGCGACCTTGTTAGGTCTTAATCAAATTACCCTTTTGGAAATTTCCTCATCGTACCTTACGGTAAGTGAACATGTATTGTGAATTCACTGAATAAATTAAATTGAATTCGGACTAGTAAAGCAATAACTAGTCCATCTTAAGAAACATTATCCACTAGCTAAAAAACATTTGACAGCTCAATTCGTTTAGGACATAACAACTAGCTAGGACAATTAGCTAGGCTTTCATCAGGTCGTTAAAATTTCAACTAGTCAGAACAATTACTAGTCGTTCAAAATGACATATTCCACTAGTCAGTTTCAAGCTGCTAGTGTAAAATCTCAACAGCGTAGCCACTGAAGAAAATTTTGGCTACTCAGATAACGATACAAATCAATATCTTTTTGATGATTTCAACGTCTGATGCACAATCTCATCTTGTATCAGAAGAAAAGAAATTACGAGGAATCTCTGAACAATAGATCATCCATATTTTAACAAATAGTTAAATAGTTATGAACTCGACTGAGGAGTCCAAGTATGAAAGAAGGAGTCACATATCAAATAATCGTTGAAGAATATTCATCAAACAATTAAGGAAAGATAAATTGAATATTTCTTGAATGAACAGAATTATTAAAGAAAATTATATGAATACTCTTGGAAAATTTAAAGAATGTTAATAACCATTCCTTGAATAAAGTGTCGTAAAAGCCGAAGGCAGTTAACATCAAATACCTCACTGTTGCCTCTCGAGGACGGATGATGTACCTCGAGACATGAATTAAAGACGTGTTCTCCAATCCTTGAGTCAACACGAAGGTTGATAACGAATAAAAGTGAAAGAACACATAGCAATACGAGTATCAAGTTTATTTTAAAAATATAACACAACAGAACCTTTATGAATCAAAATAAAGTAAAAAGGTTCAGAACTTGCATTAATAGAAATTAAATATAGATTCGGAAGGCTAGACTAATAATGATTTCCTCTTCTAGTCATCCTGGAGCACGAAAAAGGTACTTCAATAAGCAATGGTAACTTGAATACGCATACTCAACCTTAAAGGTAATAAAAGGAGAATAAGGAAATAAATAAAAGAACTAATTCAGTTGTTGGTTACTTCCCAAGTTTAAAGTAGAATGCTAAAAGGGTCACCCGACATAAACTATTCAAGGTAACATAGGACATGAAAAATTTTAGATTGAGTAATGCACCCGCAAGTACCAAAGTAAGTCAATGATCATCCGTAATTTCTAACATCACCGGTACGAGGATGATCTCATCTCCTTACTCTCATAACGTAGGATACTAACTAAATAATTCCTCAAAATCATATCAAAGTCACTTATTAAATTAGGGGGTTCGTAAACATATCGATCATTCCCCTATAGTCATCCCAAATTTGTGCCTCAAATGGTCGAGTAAATATGTCAACCAAAGATGGAGGTCTACTAGTTACCATATACGTAGTCTCTAACAAGAGTTGTATCGAAAACATCCAACTCCAAACGCACTGACCTCCTTTTCGATAGGTTCTGGGATTGCCGTATTGCTCATTGCGACCGTACGTAATCTTCATCGAAGTCAAGCCATCAGTTCACAACGTTCTTGATCTCTTATTTGAGCCATCTCGTCCTATGGTACGAAGTATACACGTGATGTTGTCTAGCACGCTCTTCTTACAATAACGTCCTCGTAATACATACACGCGAAAGCTTCCTCGAGGGCAATGAATCCCCAATGGTGTAGTAGACACTATCTCTGGGGAATCGTTGTTCGTAGGGTATGGAAACCTCATAGGCAAAACAATGCCTTTAACTAATCCAGGTATCTAAGTAACCTTAATCGCGTAAGGAAGTTTTAAACGCCTTGGTCCTCACACTTGTTGCCCCCCTAGTGGGCAATTATGAAGGGCTATGAGTATCAAAATTCGCGCTAGTCAAATCAATCCATGGTGTTGGCAATCCTGCCTCTACCTCAACTACTCCTGAGACGCTTCTTCACGTCCTATGTCAATGTCTTTGATAAATCAGGTATATTTCTAGACTTTTTTCTCATCATTCTGATGGTCTCCAAAGATTCTATCAGTCCTAATATAAGGCCTCGAGTAAATATTTAACTCTTAACTTACTCAATGGTACTACATCCAGTAGTCCAATAACGAATTCTATATGACCTCTTACGTCATTCTCTTACTTAGACTTAACTCTTAACATTCTCATCTCTAAGTACTATAACTTATAGCTCTGATACCATTTCTGTAACACTCCTCCATGGAGTCATCAACTACTTACTCAGGCAGTATCCTTCTCGAACTGAGTTATCTCAAAAGAGTATCTTCCACTTTCTTTTTCCTCGCAACACTGGACAACCACGTATGGGCATCTCTTCCTATCTGTTGTGTTTACATTTTAAAAACAAAGCAAGGGTGAGCAAATATGCCCATCAAGTAACCCATAGTAATATAATCTTTCTTTTCATAAGAAATATGTTTGGAATAAAGTTTTGTAATCATTACTATTATAGTAACAAAACTTTAACATATACTTCTGCTCTGAATAGCATTTCACAGATACTTTGAACATTTTTATATCATTATAAATTATATATACATAACTCAAATACAACTTCTTGTCTGAAGTATAAACATGTCATGAAACATAATTCTTCCAATCATTTATGATTCAAGATACCGTTCATCAAATAAGAATGTATAACCACTGCTAATACTATCACCAACTAAGAACCTAGGCTTTTGTTACAGTATTGCAGAAACAATTCCAATTGGAGGATGGGACTACTTCCGAAGCCTTTAATAACACCCCTACCGTACACGATGATCAGTCGCTTCAGTACGATAGTACGATCAATAACCTTTTCTACATATATCTAGTTTGGTCACTCCATCACATACATATAAATCAATGTAGTGATTTAAAGTAATGATAAGGCGTATTGACAATTTCGTCCTTATAATTTGGATGGTTGGATGCGATCAGCCTATATCACATATATATTTTTGACACCCGAGGTTAAAAGGTGTGTTTCGTAGATTAAGAGTTTATGTGTACAATCATCCATACTTCAAGGACGAAAATGTTATTAAGCCTTAATAATTATACATGTAATATGATGTTTTTGCTTTCACTTTAGATGTAGTCGAGGGTTAGCAGTATCATTTTATATCCCAATTTTATATTCAGGCTCAGATCGAGTTTAAAATCATAAATGATTTATTTAAAATAAACGTTACCAATGGTGTCAATCTTGCCCCAAGATCTCTGATCAAAACTTTTGCTCCCTCTTGGGAAAAATTAAACATTTTTTTAAATGTCGATCACGAGTCATATAACAACGTAGAATTCTAATCTATAAGTCAAGTAAGGTTTAAATTTCTACCTTGTCAATGAAAGTGCAAAAAAAAAATAATGAGAAAAAAATAGAGTTTAGTATATAGAATCACCTAGATATACAAAAAAAACCAAAAAGTAAAGGTAACTCAATTTTCAAAAGAGCATCATATCGGATAATGATAAGAAACAATGATATAACTCATTGGTCCACAGGGTAATATATATTTTTATACAGTAGTGAGGAAGGGTAGAGAGACATTGTCTATTAAGATAATGACTGATGCATACCAAGTTTGTCCATTATAAAATTAACTTCATCTAAAGAAAATTTCATCTGAAGTAAAGTTGATTTATTAGCTTTAAAACTAAACAAAGACTCAGGAAACCTAAACAAAGATAAAACTACTGGACCATGCTGGAAAGTACTTAAAATCAACCAAACTAGGACAAACATCATAGATTCTAGAATATCTCAAAAAGGTCATCATCATCGATCTGGTTGTTGAACACCATGTGATGCAACTAAATTTCTTCATTACCCCCTCCTCCCATCTGAATTTAAAATAATTAATGATGTTTTGATAATTATAGACACGTCGCAATCAATTAGGCACCAAACACCTGAATTCTCTCTTCAATTGGTGCGAGGCAACATGGACATACATCTCTTCTCTCACAGCAACTCAAGCACAAAACTTGATGTGCCCAAGGCAAAAGAACCACCGAAACTTCTTTCGTCACACAAGTGAAACAATTTCAATCACTGGAATAGTCATCCTGGTTATATAGCTCACCAAGCATTCTTTCAGTTGATCCTCCATGAATCGCGATTCCGTAGGATTAGTGGAGTGAAGATTGAGCTGACTAGCTTCTAATGACACTTTAAGTCCAGAAACTCTAGCTCAAGCCTTTGCAGTTCATCCTTGTGACACTGAACGTCTGTCTCTATCTTGAGGTGCAAGGTGGCGTGCTTTCTCTTATTTGCAGGCTCAGTTGCTTTTAGTAGGCACATTTCTTCCTCTAATTGTGCCAATGCTGATTCTTTGGCCTTCTGAGCTTCTTTCTGATTTGCCTGTCATTTCCGGGACATGAAAGACCAATGTTAAAAGAACCAAAAATAATAAATATTCAGTTGTCTAATCATAACAGTGAATAATGGTAATTGTCGAAACACCTGAAGAGCAAACACAATATTAATAGCACACACTAACCTAACCATAAAACTAAAGCATCCACTGGTTACCAAAGTTCTCAAGTTGGAACGACATTTACCAAGGATACTCTAGTGAGATGGATATTATACACAAAAAAGAAGAATAAAATAAATGCAAATGTACAATTAAATTTATTTCTATTCTATTATATGTACTTTAAAGAGGCTATTGTCCAGGCTATGAAAGTCTACTAGAGTGATCATGTGTAAATAGTCTTAAAATTTTCATTATAAGGAAAATTTTGTATGAAAAGGTAAACATGACATGTGAAAATGCACAATAAAAATCTCACTCAAATGTGGCATAAATACTAAGGATGTGTTCACTTGGATGGAATGGAATGAGATTTGTACTCTCATTTGAGGGAGATTGGGGAAAATGTTCATAATGTTCATTCTTTACTTCATTCTTTTCCAAACAATTTAAACTAGAAATCTAACCCACATGTTTTGGAAGGAATGCTTCATTCTCCTTCTTCGTCTTTTGCCTTTTACAATTTGCATCATAAGAAATTTTCACTCCCTCATGCTTGTTCAATATTTTCCCTACCATTCTTTCTTATTGGTACAACGCGATATCCTTAACTCTATCATCGACATTTTTATTAATTACACAAAATGCCTCAAAAGCTCTGGTACGAGGGATACCTTTCAGCAATATCCTTATTGGTATGCTTTTATCCTTTTTGGTATGCTTTTATCGACCTGATACCTTTCAACAATATATTTGTTCTATTGCACATATAAATTTTCTAAAGTTTCCTGGTTATGTAACATAAGGTAAGGTACTACAGAAGCCTTGTGATCCATCTAACTCTTACCTTGGTATGTTGTTCCGATAATTTTAACTAATAAGGTTAGATGTACGATTTCCGAACGAGCACTACAACATATGATTATATATAGAATCACCTAGATATATTAAAAAAACAACCAAAGAGTATAAGTAACTGAATTTCTAAAAGAGCACAACAACGGATGATGATAAACAACAATGATATAACTCACTAGTCCACAAGGTAATATGTATTTTTAGTGTAGAAGGGCAAAGAGATATTGTCTATTAAGATAGCAACCGATGCATACCAAGTTTGTCCATTGCAAAATTAACTTCATCTAAAGAAAATTTCATCTGAAGTAAAGTTGCCATATTAGCATTAAAATCACCGGGGGCATCACATATTGCCAGAATATGAACATTGTTTATTAAGATAAGAAAGAATGTTATTAAAAAAACTCTCATAAAGTAATTAAAATTGAAGCTAGAGCAGACAGTCTACTAAATCCTTAACTTTGATACGGTTTCCTTGGCCATTGGAAAAAAATTAAGATATTATAACCTAAAGCATGCCGCCATATTTTCTTTTTTAATCTACAGAATGCATGAAATATAATGTAGACGATCTCCTCTTGAATATGTGCTAATGCGCAAATATAACATTACAAGGACTTCGTATTATATGTAAGCCTAGAAAACAAAATAAATGTGTGCGTGCATGATGATGTATATTGATGCAATGCACATAAGAAATTACCTTAGAACAATGGCAATTGAGTCTTCAGTTTCAAATTTATGGAGCATTTTCTTCATTGTTTACTGCAATTTTTATAAATATATGTGTTAGATAGATAATACATAGGAATTTATGAATTAGATTGATAATTTCTTAAAATGTTATTTTATTTTCAAGACTACCATTAATTAATTTAAATTGTTGCTCATTAATTTAAATAATAAATGTTACACGTTGATTATGAATTTACCATAAATATGAAATATGGGCAACTTTTTGGACAAGCAATAATGGAAATAATGGACAAGAAAAATGGGACGAAGGGAGTATGGTACAGATGAGTTTTAGTACTACTAAAAATATATTCAATCATTCTTTCATATTTGAGCTTTATTTTTCTGACAATATGAACATTGAACACAAATAACAAGAATATGATGGTTGATTTTTAAAGTGAAACTTTTCAAAATTAATAGAAACATTTATAGGATATCACCTTCATCATAAAAATCATATCGAATCAGGTTAAGTGTACCAATGGGTTACATGTGAATTTGTCGGTGTATATACATATATAAAAAGTAAAAGTTATTTGGAGCATTACCTTAACGAAAATTATGATGATTTTTTTGCAATCATATCTTTGGTGCTCCGATTGAATATCCAAACTCCGTTTCTGTAGGAAATACACATGTAAATTAGAAAAAAACGTTCTATAAAAAAGTCGAAACATTGTTTTTGAGAAATACGCATGTTTTGAAATCAAAAAAAGTTCTTGTTCTTAAAGAAACTAAAGTTTGATATCTCACAAAACTTTTTTAGTTACAAAATTAATATATATATATATAACAAGCCTCTTGTTAAAGAAATTTATGAAGAAGATATTGATTCCCAATGGGGACCAAGTTTCTTATTCAGAGCAAGGATGTGGCGAGAAAAATAATTATCAATGGGACTATGAGATGATTTTTGGATCAATTAGGGGGCATGGACACCAATCCAACTGTAAAGTGTACCAATCTACATCCCAACACAAGATAAATTATATGGGAAAGGGAGACGGAAGGGAGATAGTAGACTTAATGAAACCGAAATTCATCGAGAATAACTTTTTTGCAAACTACCTTCTGAGAAACAACAATGGTATCAGTGTTGTATACCCCATTGTGGTCGCACCTTTAGTCATTTCTTTGGCATGGAGGTAAGTCATTTATAAATAAATACGTAGTAAAATTTAAAATAGAGGAGAATTAAATAAAATAAATAAATAATTGTAGAAATTTATATATAACATCATTCAATCTATGGGCTCATATCTAATTTAACAGGGGTGAAAAATGAGGGATGAATTGGGCGAATGATTAATAGTGGTGAAGGGGAGAATGAAAACAAGGTAAGTAGCGGCATATTATATTATACTGTGGGCGAATGAATTAGGGTTTTTATCACAACCGTTGATTTCATTCAATATATGGGCTCATATCTAATTTTTACTGGAGCCCCATTGTACATATATCTACATTTATATTAGTTATAAATCGACGTCATAATATTTTATATCCTGTATCTGTACTTTATATTGTAGTGTAATTAAAAAAAGACATGTTCACACTTTTTTAATTATTTATATAAGTTATAAATCTACATTTGTATAGTTTAGCACATTCTAAGTATTTAAATATGTCTATGTATATGGTATATGATAGTCAAAAAAATAGCCCTGAGTTATAAATCCAACAAGGCCGAACTACGTGGCCCAGGCCCATAATAACATGCACAATTATATATTAAAAATACAGGCGAGTATCATTGGGCGGTCTTGGAGGGCCATACCAAACTGTGCCGAAATTTTTGATATTATAATTTGAAAACCCAACGTTTAAGATAACTACAAAAATCGATAACGGTCTGGTTTTATCGATTTTGGTTTAACACAAAATGAACTTTAAAAGGAAAAAAATATTGTTCCATAGTGAACTAAAATAAAATTTGCATGTATAATTAAAAAATTAGCATCTTCGTACACATATAGAAATAAAACATCAACGGACAAGATTGCTAATGTCTAAATTCTGAAGCACATAAGCAATTGAAAAATAAATGAGTGCAGAGTACTAGGTAATATATTAATACAATATAGTGTTTGTAATTTGCATGTAAGCTAATTTACATCTAACAATATCCGCATCAAATGATTATAACAAGAAATTGATTAGCAATGATCAGTCGCTTCAGTACGGTAGTACGATCAGCAACCTTTTCTACATGTAGATGGACGAACACCCTTAATTGGTTATCACCCTAGCCGCATACGGGTTATTACCAACTGGACTGCCACCACAGCCTCTTACGCGGTATCTCCTAGTCCTGGATGAACAATCAAAGAAAGCTGGAACCGAAAATTAATCCTGGTATTCCAAGTAAATGATACTTGTCAACAATGCTCAATGTTGCTGATTACCTTACTTCCAGAAAGTTTGAGGAAGTAATACGCTGTGATGTGTGTGTTGACTTCTATCAACTGATCTCATATGTCAGGGGATGAATAATCATTTGAAAATCACGACCTAAAAGTTAGTCCGAAAAGTCCTTTTTGATCTTGATAAGTTGAAAACCTTGGCTAAGACAGGGCAGTGATCCCAAAATATAGTTGTTTTCATGGAAAGTGATCTCCACATTGTTATATCCTCAGTGGTGTAGCTGCCATTAATATCAATAACTCTGTTATATATGGGGATTTGGCATATGGACCAACTTTTATCAATCTTGTGCTCTTTTCTCTAAGTAGAAGCTTTGGGGTCAGAAAAGCCTCATTTTCTTTTATCGCTTCATTCTCTTTGTCAGAATCATAACCCAATTGGCTAAGAATTTCAATCTCTGGCCCAAGTGAAAATGAAGGAACTGAAGCAAGTTCTCTCTTCTCTCTATAAGATAAAGTAGCCATTTCTTTGATTCCTTCTTCTGAATGTAAGTAAGCTATTATATCTTCATCTATACCAGCTTGATCATCAACAGGATTATTAGCTTGATCATCAACAGGATTATTAGCATCAGGTTTTACGTCTTCCTTTCTTTTTTAATTAAAATTTGAACTTGCATCTTTTGTACCCTCATCGCCATTCTTTGCACTGAAGACTTCATTGAATACCTCCTTAACAATCCTGAAAATTAATAAAAGATTTAAAAAGTCTTATCGTACCATAACTAAGCTACATGAATCAAATTGTACAAAGCAAATTAGTGAAGCTAATTCAATACCAAACCCATAAAATGTACATAGGCAACTATATACATTAATGCTAATAACTATATAGGCAACTATATTGGCAATTACTAATGTACAGATCGACTTGGTCAGTTTTAGTTTAAATCATGAAATAATGCTAATAACTTCTACCTTAATATATAATCAATTACTAATATGTATTCTAAAAATTACCGAAATGTGACTCATTAATAAAAAAATGTGACTCATAAATCAGGGGATATGTAATAAATTTTAATATTACATTAATGAAGCTAAAATGACTAAGTTCTTTAATACCTTTTCTGGCATTTCAATGTCTTCTTCGCAAAACTCATCTTCTTTGCAAAACTCATCTTCTACAATCACATTCTCTACATCGTCATTGTTAGTAAAGCATCGTTCGGAAGATTTCATCCCATTACTTAAATCATCCTTTTCATGACTTGGCCATGCATGCCATTGACCATTCTCTGCATCCTCTTCATTTGCTTGACGATTTTGGACCCAACTTCCATCATCATTTGCATTATCGGTTCCTTGATTATTTTGGCAGTAGTCATCATACACATTGCCTTGATAATCTTGCTGACATTCATACCAATCATCACCGGCAGGATTGTTTATATCCATGTTATCGTTATCAAAATTCTGTTGTTTATAGTAAAAAATAATTATTAATTTAATAAGTTATTCATTATATATATATTTAAATGTAGTATTGAAGGATCTACAATACTGATTAAGCAACTTATAATTTCAATAATGTGCATAGTAAATTAGTATAATGTGCATAGTCGATAAGTGTAATATTTACCTCATTCCGACCAGCAGAAGGCTCTTGACAGTACAAGTTATCATCATCAACATTCTGTTGCATAAAATAAAAATTAATATACACATGACGATCATTAATATTAAATATATTGAAATCAACCATAACATATTTACCTTTTTTTGTGGGCCATCATTCCGACCACTAGTAGCAGGCTTCTGTCCATACAAGTGATCATCATCAATATTATATTGCACACACAACATTTATACATATGTTTATCAACAATAGTAGATACTATAATATTAGTTTTACCTGGACTTTTTTGTGATTCTGAATCTTGTGAGAAATACTCCGGCAGAGTAAGTAGAATTTTACCCTTCCCAAACTCTCCAGTTACTAGTTAGAACCTCAATTGCTTGCCTTTCTTTGAGTATCTCTTCTGTCCATCCTCTATAAGTTGGAAACTTTCTGTCAACAAATGTTATCCCCTTGTGCATCACTCGATCAACATAAAATAACTGTAAATCACAAATGAAATTTATTGATTATTAGTAAAAATTCAATGTGAAGAGATATTCAACATTAAGCAAAGTATTGTAAAATAAGGATTATCTTACAGTCAGAAAAATCTGCGAGCCTCTGAAGAATTCTGATGCATTTTGATTCCAACTCTCTTTACTAATTACCAGATACTGGATGAGGAATTTTGCCCAGTTGTAAGATACACATTTATCCAATTCTTCAAATTTTGTAAAAAATGGGTCAACATAGGAATGGGTAGGTGTTCTAATGAGAACATTTGATAGAACTGTCAAAAAGTTTATCTTAAACAGTTCAATCAATCTAGTTTCTTCTTTTACTTTCTCTACAACTCTAGCTATGGTTATAAGTTTATTCGGAAACTGAGCTAACCATTCTCTATGCCTTCTGTCAGTTACTTCAGTGCTTTTCTGTTCAATTGTTTTTCCTCCATTTGGCAGACCAATAGCATTAAAAACATCCTCTTCAGTAATGTAGATTCTTCCATTCTCAATCCCTATGGACACGCTTGTATGGTCAAATGCTTCCACAACTTTAGATGCTAGTTTTGATTGTATCATTTCCAGATCAAAACCAAGTAAAGACTCGAATCCAGATTGTATCACCCAAGTTTTTTGAACATCAGAAAGATAATAAACCAGTTCACTAAAAAGCCTTGGTGAATTTCAAATGACAAATTTCTTTTTATTTTCTGTTTCCTATTAAAAAGAAAAAAATTCAAAAGATAAATGTCAATCAATGTGAAACAACAAATTAATTTTTCAGACAATAAAAAATCTACAAAAATATCTACATATTTACTAATTTTGTTTTTCCACATCTTCAATATTGGTCTTTATTTTGTAGATATGCCTTTTTCTTTTTGGTTCTTTATCAGCATTTGAGTTGAATCTCTGCAGAACAACACTAATCAGTAATCAAATATTTTGTACAATCACTAATCATCAGTTACATTTACTCAGAATCAATAATAATCAGTGTACGCAATATAATAAAACTAAATAACACATAAAGCAATCAGTAAAATAATACAGAAGATCACTAAATAAGTGCTACAAAAATAGTGATTTTTATTTATATTTCATACCTTTCGACAAAACTTGGTCTTTTTTATCTTCTCTGCAACTTCTTCGGTTGCTGGGTTTGCAGTAGGTTCATTTTCTGTTGCTTGCTTCTCAGTAAATCCCGTCTTCAGTGATCCCATATTCAGTGATTAAATCATAAGAACAGAAATACAAAATATTAGACAAATAATAAACTAATACTGAAAAATCACTAAATAAGTGCTACAAAACTAGCGAATTGTTAGTCACATTTTATACCTTTCGATAGGGCTTGGTGAAAGACATATGTCTAGTCCTATTTGTAAACACCGAGGATTCTACTCAACTTTAATTAAAATGTAATAAGTAAATAATAAAAATCAATTGTCACAAGAATCTCAGAAGATTATATCTGTCAAAGAATGAAGATTAAAGTCATCTACAGACTTGAAGTGATTCTACATTGAAAGAAGCTCAATTTATTGATCAAGCCTCAATGAAGTATTCAAGCTCAGTGGATTTATTAAAGTGACAGAGATTTCAAGTGGTGACAGAAAAAGATACTGATTACGGAGTTCTTGAATGAGAAGGAAGTGAATCACTGCTTAAAGTTAAATAGATAAAGAACAGACATTGTCGTTAGTCACTCATGAACCAGACAGTACATCGAGTGTCAACGTACTATTTTGTTTGTTATTTATCTAAGTTTTAAGTGATTCTGGATTTAATTGAGAAGTCAACTAATGTTAGATCAGAATTCAATGATCGTCAGAAGCTAGACTCAACTGATCAGGATTGCTGACGTCATCAGTATTGCATGGTCATCAGTATTTGATCAAGCGTCAGTATCTTATTGATCATCAGGATTCCTACTCAGACTATGATCAGGTTTGATCATCAGGACTTGAAGCTGATCAGGATTCCTACTTCGAGTTATATTTGGAGTCTAGATAAACATGGAAGTTTGTTCCTGGTTTGTAGAATGTAGCTATCGATTAAGGATAGGTTTCTATCTTTGTTATGATTAGGACTTATCTTGTTATTGATAGAGAAGCTGTGTGCACTATATAAACACAGTTTTGGTTTCGATTTAGTAATCCATTCGAGAGAGAACGTAATCGAAGAGAAGCTCTTAAGAACAGAATTTCTTGAGAGAGTTTTTGTAAGCTAGCAGCTCTTAAGAACATCAGAATTTCTTAAGAGAGTTTGTAACAGTTTTATATCAAAGTTAATAAAGCTGTTATTGTTATTGTTATTGATCTTTCATATTTGTGTTATATAAAGTCGAGAATCTTATACAATTGTATTCAACCCCCTTCTACAATTGTTATTTACTGGGCAACAATTGGTATCAGAGCATACTGATTTAATTCTGAATCAGATACGATCTAAAGATGTCGACAACCAAGTATGAAAGCATGAAGATTCCCATCTTAAAGATATCAGAATATCCCACATGGAGGGTAAAGATGCTGATGTACCTGGAGGCTATGGATCCTGACTACTTGGACAGGATTCGTGATGGACCATATATACCAACAAAGTTCGTAGAACGAACAGATACAGTACCAGAACATTATGTGGTCAAAGCTAAAGCTGAATGGACTCCAGAAGAAAAAGCTCATGTACTCAGGGAACCAAAGATAAAGAATATCTTGCATAATAGCCTTGATGCTGTCATGTCAAACAGAGTGATTGCATGCAAGTCTTCAAAAGAAATCTGGGATACTTTGGAAACTCAGTGCCAGGGATCTGCATCTGTCAAGAAAAACAGAAGGGCTCTATTGATTCAAGAATATGAACAATTCGATGCAAGACCTAAAGAGAGCCTGACTGATCTATATGATAGATTCCTGACACTATTGAACAGTTTATCCTTAGTTGACAAAGTATATGAAACTGAAGATTCAAACACCAAATTTCTTAGAGCTTTACCTGAAGAATGGGATACTCAGACCTCAATCATTAGACACCAGTATGATCTGAACATTGTGTCTCTTGATGAGATCTATGGGATGCTAAGAACTCATGATCTTGAAGTTCAACAGAGAAAGAACAAGAAAAGCAGCAAGGCAAAGTCAATTGCTTTGAATGTAGAAGCAAAATCAAAAAGGAAAGCTATGGAGGTCTCTAGAAGGAAAGCAAGAGTAGCTGAGTTAGATCCTGACGACTCTTCATCAGATACTGATGGCAATCCTGATGCCAATACTGGTGATGAATCTTCTGATTCAGACATGGAAGAGATGGTTGCTATGATTGTCAGAAACTTCAGAAGGATGAAGTTCAGGAAGAATAGAAGACAAGGCAACTTTCAGAAAAAGACCTTCAAAGCAGACAAAGACAAGTATATCAAAAAGGACAGCAAGGGTAGCAAATTTGACAAGTCAAAGGTTAGATGCTACAAGTGTAATGGTATGGGTCACTTTGCTTCTGAATGCAACAAGACAAAGGCACTCATCACATCAAGCAAGGATTGGATGGACTCTTCCTCAGAATCTGATACTGAGGTAGTCAACTATGCGTTAATGGCCAATGCTGATGTAACTGCTGCTCCTGATGATAAGGTACTAAATACTATCTTTGATTTTGATACTGATAATGCTTCTGAGTTAAGACGTTTTCTAAAGTCATTACATATTAGCTTTAGAAGTCAAACTGCTGAGAATACTAGAATCTTATCTGAGATGTCTGACCTTAGAAAAAGGAATGAGATATTAGAAGCTGAATTTTCTCGTATGCAAGAAGTACAAAAAGAATGTGATAATGCTAAACATATGCACTTAGAGATGACATCTAAATGTACTTCCCTTGAAAAAGAACTTGAATTTGCTAATGAGAAAATCAGAACCTGGACAGACTCTGGTAGGAAATTTCATGAGATTAATACCTCTAAGAATTGGAAAGAGTGTCTAGGATATAAGTCAGATAAAGATAAGAAATTAGCAGAGAAAATTGTCATTAATGAGACAGTCAGTCCAAAGACCTATAGACATGTTATAGACTCAACCAAATCTAAGATTACTCCTGTTAATTTTGTTTTTGGTAAGGATTCCAATTCTACTTTTGAAAAGGGATCTTCTTCTACTCAAGGAATTAAAATTATAAAGTCTAAACCTGTCATGAACAAAGTCACTAAGAATGTAGGTCTATTGTCTCAGAAACAGCTTAAAGATAAAATCTGTGAGGTTACAGATAAGAAAAAGGAAGCTACTGTTAAGAGAAACAGGAATGTTAAAGTAGGGATCAATAAAGAGAATGGTTATAAATATATCCCAAATGCACCTAAAAAGTGTTGTTTTAACTGTGGTAACTCTAATCATCTTGCTATTGATTGTAAAAAGAGTAAGAAGAAAATTGCTGAAATTCCTAAGTCTGATGTTAGGAATAGATCAGTATTTTACAAACCACAGAATTCCTGTTTTCATTGTGGTAGTCTATGGCATTCTATTTATACATGTAAAGAGTATCATGATTTGTACTATAACTTTTATGATCCATTGCCTAAGTTTGAAAGTAGTACAAAGTCTGATAAAACTGAAAATGTCATAGTGAAGCATGCTTTTGTTAATACTGATACTGACAAAGCAAATCCTGATGGAGTAAATCCTGTCAGGACTGCTAAAGTCAAAAAGTCTTCTGCTGTTAAATTTAATAAAATGCATGAACAAGGAATCCAACAAGTGTGGGTTCCTAAACATTCTGACTAGTGTTTTACTATTCTGATGCAGGGTAAAAAGAAAAATGTGTTAGTCATGGATAGTGGATGTTTTGTGCACATGACTGGAAACAAAGCCCTGTTATCAGAATATGAGGAAAAAGCTGGCCCAACTGTGTCTTATGGAGATGGCAACATTGGACAAACCTTGGGATATGGCAATATAATCATTGGAAATGTCATCATTGAAAAAGTAGCTCTAGTGAAAGGACTAAAACACAACTTGTTGAGTATTAGTCAAATCACTGACAGAGGTTATCATGTCAATTTCTATTCCACACATTGTGAAGTAGTCAGTAAAGCAACAGGGAAGATAGCACTAACTGGCTACATGCATGGTAACATATATGAAGCCAACATTCTCTCAGATACTGATGGCTCCCCTACATGTTTCATCAGTAAAGCTTCAGTAGATGAAAGTTGGAATTGGCACAAGAAGCTTTCTCATCTCAACTTCAGCAACATCAATGAGTTGGTTAAGAAAGAGTTAGTAAGAGGATTACCTAATGTCTTATATACACCTGATGGACTCTGTGATGCATGCCAAAAAGCAAAACAAAGAAGGACATCATTCCAGAGTAAATCAGAATCCTCTATTGAAGAACCATATCACATGCTACATCTTGATCTGTTTGGTCCAGTCAACATCATGTCCATCAGTAAGAAAAGGTACACTCTTGTAATTGTTGATGAATATTCTAGATTCACCTGGGTGTATTTTCTGCACAGAAAAGATGAAACTCCTGAAGTTCTGTTGGATCATGTGAGAATGATTGAGACAACCACAAAGTACAAAGTCAAGATTCTGAGAAGTGATAATGGTACTGAATTTAAGAATTCAAAGATGGAAGAGTTCTGCAAATACAAAGGAATCATTCAACAATTCTCTGCTCCTGGCACACCTCAGTAAAATGGAGTAGTAGAAAGGAAGAATAGAACTCTTATTGAAGCTGACAGAACTATGTTGGAAGAAGCTAAATTACCTACATATTTCTGGGCAGAAGCAGTCAACACAGCATGCTATACACAAAATCTTACATTGATAAACAGGCATGGTGTCACTCCTTATCAGTCTCTCAAAGAGAAGAAGCCAAGTCTGAAGCATCTGCATGTGTTTGGCTGTAAATGTTTTGTTCTCAGAACTCATCCTGAACAGCTAGGGAAATTTGAAACAAAGGCTGATGAAGGAATATTCATAGGTTATCCTACATCAAGAGCCTTCAGAGTTTTTAATTTGAGAACAAGAACTGTCATGGAGTCAATACATGTATCTTTTGATGATAAGAAGATAACTGGAATCATTGAAGACTCGCATGATAGATTGTTATTTGAAAATGAAGCTTCCAAGGAACCTGAAGAAAGTGAATCAGAAGCTGTCCATTCATCCAGTATTGACGGGTCACCAAATCCTGATGACTCACCAGGTACTGATGGTGCTAATACTGATGATGCAAACAACAGTGATACAACTAGTAGTGCTAATGTTGAGGGGGAGCAACGGCATTCAACTACAAGTTCAGAGTCAACTCAATCATCAGGACAGAATTCTTCAGATACTGATTCAAGTGAAGATCCTGATAACACATCAGGAGGGCATAGCAATAATTCAGGGAGAGCTTCAAATCAATCAAATTCTTTCAATCAAGATAACACCAATCCAGGGGGAGCATCTACTTCAAGAAACAATTTGACACCAGCAAGGAAATGGACAAAAGATCATACTCCTGATTTGATAATTGGAGATCCTGATGCAGGTGTTCAAACAAGAAGTGCAACTCAGAATGAATGTTTATATAATAACTTTCTATCCAAGGAGGAGCCTAAGAAAGTTGAAGATGCACTTAAAGATGCTGATTGGGTTACTGCAATGCAAGAAGAACTGAATGAATTTGAAAGGAATGAAGTCTGGAAACTGGTACCAAGACCAAAGAATAGATCAATTGTTGGTACAAAGTGGATTTTCAAGAACAAGACTGATTCTGATGGAGTCATTATCAGAAATAAAGCTAGACTAGTTGCAAAGGGGTATTCCCAATAAGAAGGAATGGAATTTCTTCTTTGATACAATCAGCCGCTGTTTCCTGAACAAGACATCAAATTTTGATGCTCTTCCATCAGGATCTCTTAAAATTGGGTACTCTCTTATCCATTCTACAGTGTTTGATTATGGGTCTTTTATCTTAAAAGCTTTAAGTGATAGGAAATCAGATAAATTGGGTTCTGTCTGTTTTCTTAGATTTTTACAGTTGATATTTAATCACTTATGTCCTAATGTTGTTTTTGAGGATGATGTAGTTCTACCAATCTGTAGAATTACTGAGAATAATATTAAGTCCTTAGTCAACAGTGATAAGGCAAATGGTTTCATAGGAAATGCTTTTATTCCTGATGAGGTTAGGTTTTTCTTACATCAGAAAATGCCTACTCGTTATGGACTACTTTCTAATGCTATGGTACAAGGCCCAACCCATCTTGTTCCTGACACAAGCATGCAACCTAAACAGTCTAAACAGTTAACAACCACCTCTACTGTCTCTCAAAAGACTTTAGTTGTAAAATCAAAGAAATCAGCTAGAACTGATGTGTCTGGAAGGCAATCAGGTTCAAAGAATTTTTCCTCTACACCACTCACTAAAAAGAAGATACAAGGGGGTGTACAAGGGGTCCTGGTGAAGAAAGCTGATAAGGTTGTTAAGAATGTTCCTGTGAAAAGGAAGTTAAGGTTGATTGATGAAAGTGATTCAGAGGATGACTTACCTATATCCTCTGTGATGAATGTGAACAAGGAAGTTGCTGATACTGCTACTAAAGTTGTGGTACCTTTATCAAAACCACAAAAGACAAGGAAATTATCAAAGAGCAGGTATCATATTCCTTTGACAGTGCAAATGAAGGATACTGATATTCAGACATCAAATCCTGATGTTAGTATTCCTGATGCAACAACAAAAGTTGTCTCTATATCAGACTCTCCAGCCTCTCCATCTCAGATTCGAGGACATTCTTGGGAGAAGGTATCTACAACTGCTTCCTTGGTTGGTCTTACACCTACATCAAAGAAAAAGAGGAATGCAGAAGAGTTAGTCTATCAGAGACAGAAGAAGCTAAAAGGATCAAGCCCACAAGAACCTGAATTTCAGAATGATTCAGCAGCTACTGTTGATCCTGCCACACAAGAACCACTCAATCAAAGTTTGGGTGAAGGCTTAGCTAGTGGAATGGTCACACAAGAACCATTTTCTCAAAGGGAGAATGAAGACATCAACATTCCAGCTACACAAGAACCATCTTCTCAAAGTGAAGATGCAGGCAAAGCTACAGCTTCTGTTGAAAGATTGGTCGAGAACATTGTCAATGAGGGAAGCACACAAGAACCTTTAGCTCAAATCCTGACGATGTTCCTCCTGACGCTAGTGGTGCTCCTGATAATGAACCTATTTTGATACAGCCACTTCGTTCAAGATCAATGGATCATCCTATCTCAGAATCACAGGATAAAATGAAAGGTATTGCAATTCCTGATCCTGATAAATCTCATGGTTCTGATGATGATAATTCTGATGATGATAGTGATGATGATAATGAGAAAAGAAAAGAGAAGGAACAGCTTGCTACATCACTCAAGATTAGTCTTGGAACTAATTTTGGTTCATCAAGTACATATATGGCTAGCAATGCTTTCACTGGGAAAGATCAGAGACAAGATTTTTCTACTCCTTCCTTTGATCCTGCAGAGGCATTTAGACAGAATGAATGGAACAATTTATGGCATCAATCTGATGAATCTATCAGTTTTTCTTCTGCTATTGAACATGCCTATAATGCAGTGAAGTCTATAGAGAATCAAGACTTGAAGAATCATCTGAAGGCTACAACTCTGTTATCCAAAAGCCTGAAAAGTGAGATTGATTCTATCAAGGGCTCAACTGAAAAAGTGAGGACTGATATCTTTAATAATTTTACAAAGGTGCCTACTACTTTCCAACTAAGGGTAGTGGAATCCCAAGTGAAATCTGTTGTTTCAGAACAAACCTCAATCAATCAAAGAATTGATTCTCTGGATACTAAGGTAACTGAAATTCAAGCCTCTCTTTCCTTAATTTTGCAATTATTGTCAAATCCTGATGTCAAAAAGGGGGAGAAGGTTATTCAGACAAAATGTACACCTGATCTAGTATTAAGAAATAATGATGATGATACTGGAGATGATGGTGGTGACAAAGCGATACAAGGAGAAACCTCTGATACTGCGGTTTTGAAGTCTACAATTCAAACTTCTCAAAGTCAAACTACGCGGTCAACTCATGTTTCTGATTCTGGAGTTAAGACAGTAAGAACATTGGTGCAATCTCAGATCCTGACGGAAGATCAAATCCTGACACCTGGTCATGGACACATTCTTGCTACAATTCCTGAAGGTGATGAAGATGTGATTATTGATAATCCTGAAGATGCATCAAATTTATTCCAGAAGTTTTCTACAAAAGATGGTAGAATTGTTACTCTATATCACACTGATAAAAGAGTTCAACAATTATTTGCCAGAAAAGCACTCTCTACAGCAAGTGAAGAATATCCAGATCTCTCACATGAAGAATTCTTGAGACTACAAAGAGAGACAATGGAAAGCTATACTGCTCCTGCTAGAGGTAGAGGAAGCAGAGATAGGAGAGGTGCTAGAAGAAATAGAAGAGGTTCTTCAACTCAAATAGTACCTAGACAGACAAGGTCTAGAAGGTTAAGAATTGAAGAAATTCCTGAACCTATTCAAACTCTAGTAGTTCCTGATAGATCTACTTTTGGTGATGATGGAATTGTTGAAGAAGAACCTGAATTGAGAAGAAAATCAAGTAAATCAACTCTCAGCAATACAAATCAAATTGAAGATTCTAATCCTGACAATATTCAAGATCCTGATGAATCTGAAATTCTGCAAGAGGTTGATTTGATAATCTTATCTACTGTTGTTGATTGTCACAACAAAGAAGTAGATGAAGAAGAAGAAGCCAGAAGAAGAGATATTACAAGAAGAACAAATGAAGATTTCAATCTCTATCTACAAAGGCTTAAAGTTTCAAATGAAAGACAATGGAGAAATTCAAGCAGACAAGAATCTTTACTTGAAAGAAGTTACGCTCATGAAAAGGAGAAATACAAGAAGTGGAAACATATTAGCACATTAAGTTGTGATACACCTATCAATTTTCAGTCTGGTGGAATTATTACAAATGCTTCAAGTGTTGTTGATTTGTCTGATATGGCTAGATCAAAAACACTCTGGTTAAAGATGTTTTCAAATCTGAAGCAACTGTCAAGTAATTCAAGAGGAGGTATTGGACACAGAGATGGTGAATATCTGAATATGTCATATGTTGATCCTTACTCCTTGACAGAAATTGGAGGTACTTTAACTTCTGAAAACCTGAACAATTTATTAGCTGTTGATATAGTTATAGATTGTCATGATGGTTTTGAAAAGAAAGAAAAGCTTCTGTACTTCATGAAAGATGGTAGTGTGAAGATTCTATCTATTCAAGATCTGCTGATGAAAACTACACAGGAACTGAAATATGTTCACTATCTGTTAAGATGGAAGAACCAAGTGTACAAAGAATGGAGTGACATGATTTTGTCAACTATAAGAAGAAGACTGGATGGAAACAGTAATTTCGATGGTAATTATACTCCCATGTACTTAAATCAAAGAGGTCAGGATGTGGAAATGCAAAGGGGTACTGCTGTTAAAGAAGTAAATTTTGGCATGACTCATCTTTCTCTCAATCCTGATGGGAAGGAAATTGCTTATCTTTTGCTTGAAGAGCACAGTCTACAGAGAAACTACATACAGAATCTCAGAGCAGCTATCTACCAGATTAATGAGGAAGATGAAGAACTCAGAAATCTTAAGGAAAGACTGATTCAAATTCTTGAAGAAAAAGAAGAAAGTTTATTATCCAACTTCTTGAAGATGAATCTGTTCTATCACAAAGCTTAAACAGATAAGTTGTTTCTGAAGATACTCGTACATTTTGATACATGTTTTTGACATCATTGAATATTTGGAATCTATACTTTATTTCACAAAGTATGAGATTGGGGGAGATTGTTAGATCAGAATTCAATGATCGTCAGAAGCTAGACTCAACTGATCAGGATTGCTGACGTCATCAGTATTACATGGTCATCAGTATTTGATCAAGCGTCAGTATCTTATTGATCATCAGGATTCCTACTCAGACTATGATCAGGTTTGATCATCAGGACTTGAAGCTGATCAGGATTCCTACTTCGAGTTATATTTGGAGTCTAGATAAACATGGAAGTTTGTTCCTGGTTTGTAGAATGTAGCTATCGATTAAGGATAGGTTTCTAGCTTTGTTATGATTAGGACTTATCTTGTTATTGATAGAGAAGCTGTGTGCACTATATAAACACAGTTTTGGTTTCGATTTAGTAATCCATTCGAGAGAGAACATAATCGAAGAGAAGCTCTTAAGAACAGAATTTCTTGAGAGAGTTTTTGTAAGCTAGCAGCTCTTAAGAACATCAGAATTTCTTAAGAGAGTTTGTAACAGTTTTATATCAAAGTTAATAAAGCTGTTATTGTTATTGTTATTGATCTTTCATATTTGTGTTATATAAAGTCGAGAATCTTATACAATTGTATTCAACCCCCTTCTACAATTGTTATTTACTGGGCAACAACTAATTCTATTTATTCTCTTATAAATAATTAATATTATTAAGTATATTATTTATTAAATTAATTCTGCAAAGAATTAATTTAATACATAATTTATTTAGTTAATTATTTAAATTAGAATATATTTGAACTAGGAAGACTTAGATTTTGTACTAGGAAGACTTAGTTTTTAAACTAGGAAGACTCTCAAGAGAGTCTTCCCGATTGTCTTCCTAGGCAAATTTAGAGTCTTCCCGATTGTCTTCCATGAACAAATGTTGTCTTCCCGATTGTCTTCCAAGGCAAAAAGAAATGTTTTTCATCTTGTCTTCCTAGTGCAATTTCTATTCTGTTATGCAGTGCACGTGGGTTACAAAATGAAAAGCATTGTTATAAAAGACAAGGCAGTTGACATCAAAGAAAGCAATTCAATTCAACAGAAGTAAAGACACAACAACAAGAACATTTCATTTCTCTCTGTCTTCATTACTTCAAAACTGTCCGAGCAATCAATTTTCTTCAAGTGACTTAATTCTTGATATGTTCTTATCATTAAATTCATAAGGATCATTTCACTTGTACTGCTTTAGCTTTCTAGCGGATCATAATCCCTAGATTTTATATCGAACTACTTTTTAGTATTCGATCCTTTTTATTACAAAAATAGATAAATTCATGTCGAATTTATTCTAGATTTGTTTTATTAAGTTCTTTGTAATCAGTGATCAAAGTTGTAACACTCCTCAAGTTTAATAGAGTTTCTATTTAACTTGAATATTGTTTCAGTTTTTATTCCGCATTAATTTGTTCTAAATTGTTTAATCTTAAACGAACAAATTTCGATAAAACGGTATAGTTTGTATTCAACCCCCCTTCTACAAACTTATCAGGACCTAACAATTGGCATCAGAGCCTTTTGATTGATATACAAATCAAAGATCCAATTGTTTTGAGATTTTTCTTTTAAACTCTGATTTTTTATCTTATTCCTAAAAATCTCAAAAGATGTCTACTACACAGAAAGTTGGTACTGTCAAAATCCCTATGTTCAGCAAGGAGCATTATCCAATGTGGAAGAAGAAAATGCTTCTATTTCTTAAGGTTGCAAATCCTAAATACATTGATGTGCTGAAGAACGGTCCCAAAGTCCCTATGATTATTGAGGGAGAACTCATTGAGAATAATGTTGTGACTAGGGCTGCCAGAATGTACCCTAAAGATGTCAAGGATTACACTCCTGATGAGAAAGAGGATGTTACCTTGGATTCCTGTCTTCAGTTGATCCTTATTGATTGTCTTGATCCAATCATGCATAATCATGTTCTCAACTGTGATACTGCTAAACACATTTGGGCAACTATAGAGATAATCAATGAGGGGACAGAGGAAGTTAGGGAGAATATACTGGAGATTCTCACCTCACAATATGAGCATTTCAGATCAAACCCTGGTGAAGGTATCTCTCAGGTTTTTGAGAGATATAACAAATTAATCAATGATCTGAATCTCAATGGGAAGCACTACACCAACAAGGAGATTAACAAGAAGTTCCTTCTTACACTCCCACCTCATTTGGAGCACAAAATTTCTGCCATTAGAGAAGCAAGAGATATGAATGAAATTGCTTTGGAGAGATTGTATGGTGTTCTGAAGACCTATGAGTTGGAGCAGATTCAACAAAGGGAGCTGTATAGAACT
Source organism: Heracleum sosnowskyi (assembly GCA_030848705.1). Taxonomy (NCBI): domain Eukaryota; kingdom Viridiplantae; phylum Streptophyta; class Magnoliopsida; order Apiales; family Apiaceae; genus Heracleum; species Heracleum sosnowskyi. Next base: position 64,057,211 of record CM061241.1, on the reverse strand, counting down.
GGGAAGATTGTTAGTACTTCTACTGCACTGGCTGCTGAAGTCCCACAGAAACTGGAAGTGAAGCATGTTCAACCTTCCAGTTCTAACATGAATGTTATTGATGTTGAATATGGATTAACATCCATTGATCAATCTGGTGGTGACTTCTATTCTTTAGAAGAACTTGATCAGCTGGAGGATGGTGATTTGGCTTTGATAGTCAGAAAGTTTGGGAAGTTCAGATTCAAGAGGAATCCCAATCTTAAGTTCAGACCCAGATTTCAGAGAGGTGGATCTTCCTCTTCAAGTGGCTCAAGGGGTGGCTACAAAACTGGAACTGTGGAAAGGAGCACAATCAGATGCTACAATTGCAATGAGTTGGGTCACTTTGCTACTGAGTGCAGAAAGCCAAAGCAAGTGACTAGAAACACATTTGATTCTAGCAAGAAGAACAAGATTGGGAAAGCTTATGTTGCTGAAGGAAAGAGTTGGGATGACACTGACAGTGATGAAGAAGCAAGTGAGATTGGGAACCTTGCTTTAGTGGCTAAAGAGGCAAGCACTTCATCTGCACACATGTCAGAGGTAATGTTTACTGATACTGAAATGATTCGTCATCTTGGTGGCACCTTAGAATGTGCTCGCACTGAAAATGATAGAATAATTCTTTTGAACACAAATCTTGAAAATGAGATAAAAGAATTAAAACTAGTGCATGTTAATCAGGATGAACTTGTTGAGAAAATAGCTTTTCTTGAGAATAGGGTTAAATGTTATATTCAACTGGAAACCATTCTTAAGAAAGAGATTAGTGAGCTCAAGACTAAAGCTAATGCCTATTTTAGCTCTTGTAAGACGGCTAAAGAGATTCTCAATAAACAAGCTATTGGTAATCATGTCAGTATAGGTTATGGTTATAATGAGGCCATTGGATTGCTTGGAATTAACTCCCCTTGTAGATTCAAATCTGAAGGAAAGGTTGTTCCATATGTGCTTAAGGGTATTGAAACACCCTTCTGTAAGGAGTCCGAAGCAGAACCTCTGAATGAAGACTCTATCATCATTGCAGAGGAGATTCGTGAAGAAGATATTGCTTTGGAAGTTGAACAATCCAAAAAGTGTATATCTGATATTCCAGTCAAAGTTGCTAGAACTAAAAAGACTAAATCAGATATCCATAAGTTGGATCAAAACAACTGTAGAACTAACATGCCTGCTGTTAATTCTTCTCATAAAGCATGTGGTGTGAGTAATTGCATGTCTTGTGCTTTTAATGTTATGTATGCTTTCTTTAATAAAAAGCATGTATCTAGTGATAAGACTGCTCCACGTCAACATGTTAATAATAAGAAGCATGTTAAAGCAAAGACTACTAGTCCTCCTCAGACTAGAGTGGATTCATTTATCCCTAAGCCTACTCAGAAATGTGTTAAGGCTGGCTATAAATGGAAACGCTCTTATGTGAAAGAGGTTGAAGTAGTTGTAGTTAAAAATGTTGTTTTGCCTGACAAAGGCCAATTCTTTAAGTATGCCGGACCCAATCAAGTGTGGGTTCCGAGGAAGGACTAATCAATCTGGTATTGCAGGGAGTTAAACAGGTAAGCCGTGTTATATGGGTTCTTGACAGTGGCTGTTCAAGGCATATGACCGGAGATAGAGCCCTGCTATCAGATTTGGTTGAGAAAGCTGGCCCAGTAGTAACCTTTGGAGATAACAGCAAGGGTATTACGAAAGGATATGGCTGTTTGAAGTACGGAAATGTTATCATTGAAGATGTTTCATTTGTGGAAGGTCTGACGTTCAATCTTCTCAGCATCAGTCAGTTCTGTGACAGAGGATATTCTGTTTCCTTTGAAAGAGAGAAGTGCCAGATCCTTCACAAGAAGAATGGAAAGCCTGCTCTTCAAGGAGTGAGGAAAGGTGACTTGTTCATAGCTGATCTGAACTCGGGATTCAAAGATGAAGTTAATTGTTTTTATGCTAAAGCTTCATCAGATGATAGTTGGCTATGGCACAAGAAGATGTCTCACCTTAACTTCAAAACTATGAACTCTTTAGTCAAGAGGGAATTAGTTAGAGGTTTGCCTCAGATGGAATTTACACAGGAAGGACTGTGTGAGGCATGTCAGAAAGGAAAGTCAAAGAAAGCTTCTCACAAGGGCACTGATACATCATCAATAACTGAACCTCTTCAGCTACTGCACATGGATTTGTTTGGTCCAGTTAATGTGATGTCCATGTCAAAGAAACAATATGCACTTGTGATTGTTGATGACTATTCAAAATATACATGGGTTTTATTCCTACATTCCAAGGATGAGACCCCATTCCTGGTGATTGGCCACATAAAGTTGATTGAGCTGGATTCTAGATTCCCTGTTAGAGCCATAAGGTCAGATAATGGTACTGAATTCAAGAATGCCATTCTAACTGATTTTTGTGCTGATAAAGGAATAACAAGACAGTATTCTACCCCTAGAACTCCTCAACAAAATGGAGTAGTGGAAAGAAAGAATCGTACATTGATTGAAGCAGCTAGGACTATGCTAAGTGAGTCCAAACTTCCAACGTACTTTTGGGCTGAAGCAGCGAATACAGCTTGTTATACTCAGAATCGAACTTTAATCAACAAGGACTTAATGAAGACTCCGTATGAGATCATGAACAACAAGAAACCAACTGTCAAGTACTTTCATGTATTTGGAGCAAAATGCTTTGTGCTTATAGATGACAATGTTAAACGTGGCAAGTTTGATGCAAAGGCACAAGAAGCTATTTTTGTTGGATATTCCAGAAGATATTACAGGGTCTACGTGGTTGGCAGTCACACAGTAAAGGAAAGTGTCAATGTTACTTTTGATGACACTAAGTTCCCCAGTATCCAAAAAGAAGACTCATCTGAAAAGCTGAAGTTTGATAACTTGCCAGACTCAGAATCAGATGATGAAGCCCCACCTGAAGTTATTGCTGGTGATGATAATAATAATGATGATAATGATCATGGTGATGGTGGTGGAAACACTAGTAACAATGGAGATACCACCAACATTGGAGAAGAATCATCAAGGCAATCAAGCAACAACTCAGGGGGAGCAAATGAAGGATCAGCTAGTCACTCACAACATCAAAGTGAATTTCAAGGTGAATCATCAAGATCAAATCTTCCAAGACAGACTGTTTGGAATAGAGCTCATCCTTTTGAGCTGATCATTGGTGATCCAGATGTTGGAGTTAAAACTAGAAGAGCTTCTCAGAATGAATGTCTTTTCTCAGCATTTCTATCTAAAATAGAGCCAAAGAAAACTGAGGAAGCACTGACTGATCCAGATTGGGTGATTGCTATGCAAGATGAACTCAATCAATTTGAACAACAACAAGTCTGGAAGCTGGTACCCAGGCCAAAGAACAAGAAAGTAGTTGGTACAAGATGGGTATACAGAAACAAGCTAGATGAGGATGGCATTGTTACAAGGAACAAGGCAAGACTGGTTGCACAAGGGTATTCTCAAGCTGAAGGCATTGACTATGATGAAACCTATGCACCAGTGGCTAGACTTGAGGCCATCAGGATGTTCTTAGCATTTGCTGCTTATTCCAATTTTAAAGTCTATCAAATGGATGTTAAGAGTGCATTCCTGAATGGTGAACTTGATGAAGAAGTGTATGTGGAACAGCCCCTGGCTTTGAAAATCAGGAGCTGCTGGACTTTGTGTACTTTCTCTTCAAGGCTATCTATGGTCTCAAACAAGCCCCAAGAAAATGGTATGACACTCTCTCTGGTTTTCTTTTAGAAAATGGTTTTGTTAGAGGTATCATAGACAAAACTCTTTTTTCAAAGAAACACAAAAGTGATATGATATTAGTCCAAGTCTATGTGGATGACATCATATTTGGGTCTACTAATGATAATCTCTGTAAGAGATTTGCTGAGCTTATGCAGAGTAAGTTTGAAATGAGTATGATGGGTGAGCTGAAGTTCTTTCTTGGATTACAAGTAAGTCAAAGGTCAAATGGTATATTTATTTGTCAATCCAAGTATCTCAAAGAACTCCTCAAGAAGTATCACATGGAGGATTCAGCATCAGCAAGGACTCCATCTTCAACAGCAATCAAACTTGGAGCTTCTGACAAATCTATCAAGGTAGATGTTACAAGCTACAGAGGTATGATTGGCTCCTTACTCTATCTTACTGCTAGTAGACCAGATATTATGTATGCTACATGCTTGTGTGCAAGGTTCCAAGCGGACCCTAGAGATGTTCATCTCGTTGCTGTGAAAAGAATCTTGAGATATCTTAAGGGTACACCTAATCTAGGTATCTGGTACCCTAAAGATTCTGGTTTTAATCTTGTTGGATATACAGATTCTGATTATGCAGGTAGTGTTGTGGATAGAAAAAGCACCTCTGGGAGTTGTCAATTCCTAGGAGGTAGGTTGATTTCCTGGTATAGCAAGAAACAGCAAACAGTTTCCAATTCAACAGCAGAAGCTGAATATATTGCTGCTGGAAGCTGTTGTGCTCAGATCTTATGGATACGGAATCAATTAAAGGACTATGGCTTTGCCTTAGACAAAATTCCCATATTTTGTGATAATACAAGTGCCATAGCAATCTCCAACAACCCTGTGCAGCACTCGAGAACGAAGCACATTGATATCAGGTATCATTTTATCAGAGAGCATGTCATGAATGGAACTGTGGAGTTACATTTTGTACCCACAGAAGAACAGACTGCAGATATATTCACTAAATCTGTTGACGAATCCACATTTATCAAGTTAGTTGGTAAATTGGGTATGTTAAACAGTCTTAGTGATTAACAATATCTCTGTCATGTTTGTTCTTTTAAAATTCATTTTCACTTGTCATTTAACTGATATTTACTGCCAATTCTCATTTAATAGTACATGCTTGTGTATTTAAATAGCTCTACATATTTTATTTTCTTTAAAAATATTTTTCTCATATTTTTTAAGTAGAGAAATGTATTTTTATTGAAAATATATTTATTTAGAATTATTTAGGTATTTTTCAGATTGTAAATATTGTTGTTTGAATTTTTCTGCAAGTTTATATTAATTTTATGCATTTCTAATATTCTGCATATTTTTCTAGGATTTATGGAATTTTCTGTGAATTTTTCTAGAATTTTATATATTTTTCATGCATTTTTCTAAGTTTTTCAGCATTTTCTGTAAATATTCGAAGTAATTCTGAGTTTTCTTTAAGTCTTCCCAGTTTTGTACTAGGAAGACTACCGGGAAAACAAGGAATTCTTCATTTTAATTTTCTGTAAATATTTTTCTAGTTTATTCAAAGTTTATTCTAAGTCTTCTCAGTTTAATACTAGGAAGACTACCGGGTAAACTTAGCTTTATTTGTTTTAATTTTCTGTTTTTCTGTTTTAATTTAATTCGGAAGACTTTCTAGTTTGTACTAGGAAGACTACCGGGAAGACTATCCTAAGTCTTCCCGATTGTCTTCCCAGTACAAATTCAAATAAAAACGTTTGACTGTCTTCTTTATTAATTTTAACAGTTTTAATTCATATATATAGATACACTCGTACATACACTGCATTTTATTTGCCTTATCAGTTTTTCAAACTCTCCCCTTTCGAATTCCATTCAATTCTGCAGAAAAGCTTTGATCCTGTTCTTGATTGCTCAAGTTTTTACTTAGCAAAGTATTTAGTTCTCTCAAAATCACACAAATAAGTCGAATTGCTGTCCATTTTCTTTTTAAAAAAAAACCATTCGACTTTGGTGTTCTTGCTTTTGCTAAGTAATTCTTTTCGTGTATGATCCTAGTTGTTTCTGTGTATTTTAAACGTTGTTTGTGTTCTTGAGATTCATTTGCCCAACTCATTTCTGTTCTTCAAGTGTAATTCGAATTTTTAGGATCTAAAATTTGCAAATTAATTAATTTTGGTAAAATTTAATTTTGTGGATTTTTGTAATTTTAATTAATTCTAAAAATCCCTAAAATTTTATTTTTATTTTTAATTAATTAAAATTTTAAGTGTCTTATTTAAAATGGATCCTAATAATTTTGAATTAGTTTTAAATAATTTTGTTGGGTATTTTGATCCGGCTAGGTGTAAAGTGGAACGTTTTAGACCGTGGATTCAATTTTTAAATAGCAATACATGTGTTAGTTATGCTATTTGTGCCAATGCACTTCTGAAAATTGATCCATTAAGGATGTTGTGTTCAAGTGCTGTTATTGCTGAAGATTCAAAATCTTTTACTTTCAATATTTTAAACCAGCAATATACAGTTACTTTTGATTTATTTTGTGATGTGTTGCATTTTCCAAAGGACAGGTTTGATCCATTACCCACTGATGATGAGTTAACACAGTTCTTTGTGAATATTCATTATCAGGGTCCCTTTCAAATGGTGAAATTGTCAAAAACTTTTGTTGTAAGGGAATGGGATCTGTTCTTTGATACTATAGCTAGGGTATTTGGTAACTGCACAAAAACAAACTTTCATTGCATTACCAGTCTTAATCAATATATTGCCTATGCTATAGTATTTGGTCGTAGATTGAACTTTGCTGAGATTCTGTGGAACCTATTGCTCAACAGGCTTGCTCACTCTAGGAGAGATTCTGATAATGGTGTGAAAGTAAGGTGTTGGTACCCTCGCTTTCTAACTCTTATCATTAATCATCTTCTCACTGCTGAGCAGGTAGAACTGTTTCGAGAAGCTAGATTTGAAACCTCTCCAACCACAGACACCAAATTCTACACCAGACTTGACGTCTCATCCAAATTCCTCAATATACATGTTCTTGTTTCACCATTGATGAGTCAATTCATTAATCTTCCTATCTTTGGTGAACAAGTTCCCGAACCACATCCAGTACCACTGCAGGTAGTTATTCCTAACTTTGGTTCTTCTTCTGGTACTTCAATTGAAACCCAAGTGGTTGTTAGGGCTGACCCAGAGATTGTAGAACCACAGTCTCTGACCCAGGTCATAGAGCCAAACAGAGAGTCAAACACTCCTGAAACACAATCTGAGCCTAATGTTCAAACCAGTTCAAGAAAGGTTAGTGATATACCTGAAATGAGTGTTCCCACAGCTCTGTCTCCACCCTTAAAGAAAAGAAAAACCTATAGGGAGACAACTGTAAGCCCATCTGTATCCTCTCAAAAGGATATGGACATTAATATGTGTTAGGAATATGTTGTTCTTGATGATAATTATAAAAACACTTAGTAGATTTTGTATTAAGTTATTTTGTAACTGTCAACGAAATAGCATGCTTTGCAGTGTTTCGTTGACAGGAAGCTCATCAACGAAATGAGTGATGTAGCAATTGCACTGTACATTACTTCATAGTTTGGTATGCAGTTTGTTGAGTACTAGATAGGTTTTCTAAGTCATGTTGACTAAATGGTTAGATAGGCAAAATAGGTTGGTTAATTGTAAATATTTAGTGCCTTGTAATTTTGCCTAAGTGAAGACATGTCAACGGAATGAAGATTACTCTATCAACGAAACAAGGAAGCTCATCAACGAAACAAAGAATAAAGCTATCAACGAAACACATCTCTATGCCATCAACGAATCATTATTGCTTTTCTATACAATTGACAAAGTGATAGTGACAGGTTCCTGACAGATCAAAAAGGAGATGTGGAAGTGTACTTTGCATTGGAAACCATTAAAATGGACATGGGGAATAAGGAAACATCCCAGTTTCCAATTGGGCTCTTGGGAGTGATCATAATAAGCATGAAGTCAAAAGCAAGGATCTCCAAGGACCACTGGACAAAGGGATGAAAAGCAAACTATTGGCGGTTACTCTTTGTACTATTAGTGTAGCCAAAAATAGGGTTGTAAACTTGGGTTTATATAACCAAGTGTAGCAGTTACTTTATTAGTGTGAAGAAAAACAAAGAGTTTGTATTAGCTATCTTTGAGAGCATTTTTCTTCTCTACAACCTTGTAACTGAGCAGCTGTGTACATTTGTATCACAGATTATTTCCGCAATAAAAACACTTCAGTTGGATCATCAAACAATCCAACTGAATTATTTATATCTTGTGTTTTTATTTATTCAGTTCAGTTTAATTTTATAAAGTATTTTCAAGTTAAAGAAATATCAAAATTGTATTCAACCCCCCCCCTTCTACAATTCTGTTAGGTCATTTGGGATTAACAATTGGTATCAGAGAAAGCTTCTAACATACAAGAAGTTTAAAGATCAAGACCAAAAACAGAAACCATGGTGAAGAAGGATGCAGGTGTGAAGATACCAGTTCTTGATAAGGACAATTACTTTCACTGGAAAGTAAAGATGCATTTACATCTCATGTCTATGGATGAGAGGTATGTAGACTGCATTGAGAAAGGTCCACACGTTCCCATGAAGCTTGATTCTAGAGTTGGATTGCCAGATAATGCTCCTGATGTAGAGATTCCAAAACTTGTCTCAGAATGGACTGTTGAAGATGTTGCAGAAGTCCATAAAGACAAAAGAACCATGAACATTCTGTTTAATGGTTTGGAGCAAGAGATGTTTGACAATGTTATCAACTGTACAACCTCTAAGGAAGTATGGGATACTGTTAGAACTCTCTGTGAAGGAACTGAGCAAGTCAGGGAAAATAAAATGCAACTCCTTATACAACAATATGAGCATTTTCATTTTAAAGCTGGTGAAACCCTAAATGACACGTTTAGTAGGTTTCAGAAGCTTTTGAATGGATTAAAGCTGTATGGGAGGATCTATCAAACTAAGGATTCAAACCTTAAATTTCTCAGAGCTCTTCCAAAAGAATGGAAGCCTATGACTGTTTCTCTTAGAAACACTCAAGAGTACAAAGACTACACTCTTGAAAGGCTTTATGGAACCTTGAAGACTTATGAGCTGGAAATGGAGCAAGATGAGGAAATTGAAAAGGTACAGAAGAAGGGTGGATCTATTGCATTAATTGCATCTGTGAACCAACTGGAAGATGACAACAAAGAAACTGCAAAGGCCACAACTAGTCGACCTAGTTGTAGGAGTGATGTTAGCAAGGGTAAAGACAAGATGACAGAAGAAGAAGAAGAATCAGAACCAGCCAACTTGAATGACTTAGATGAGATTGATGAGCATATTGCTTTTCTGTCTAGGAAATTCTCTAAGTTCAAGTTCAAAAGAAACTCAGAAGCAAGGCCACCAAGAAGAGACTTTCAACCTAGCAAAACAAACTGGATTGAAAAGTCTAAGTCAAAATGTTTCAATTGTGGAATGCTTGGTCACTTTGCTGGAGACTGCAGAAAGCCCAAGGTTGAGAAGGGCAACAGGAAATTTGAGCCTGTTGATTATAAAAAGAAATACTTTGAACTTCTCAAGGAAAAAGAAAAGGCTTTCATGTCTCAGGAGTATGACTGGGCTGGTAATGGTGAAGACTCTGATGATGATGTTGAATATGTCAACTTGGCTCTTATGGCTGACAATCATGAGCAGGAAGCAAGTTCCTCAAGCAACCAGGTAACAATTACTAATCTTTCTGAGCTTTCTAAAGAGGAATGCGATAGTGCAGTAAATGAAATGTCTACTGTACTATATAATTTGCGTGTTACTCTTAAATCACTTACCAAGGAGAATTCTAGAATAAAAGAGACTAATTTGCTCTTAAGTGATAGGAATGCAATGTTAGAAGCACAGCTCATTGAATTTGAGAAAATGAGATGTGTTAGTAGGGATGCTAAGAAGGAACTTGAGAACGTGTTACAAAGGGAAGAAATTCTTAAAACACAACTTGAAATAGAACAAGGTGTGATTGCAAAATGGAAAGATTCCAGGAATGTTGCTACCAACATCATTAATGTTCAAGGTATGGAATCTTTCTGTGAGGAATCATGGAAAAAGAACAAAGAGAAGCTAGGGTGTGTTGGTGAAACCTTAGAATCAGAAACAGAGTCAACAAACAACAATGATCATTTGTTGGAGGTTGATATGTCAACGAAATGCAATGTTTCGTTGACACATGAACCATCAACCGATCAGGCTGTTTCGTTGACAGACAAAAGAAAAGAGAAACTCACTAGACTTAATGACAAGTATGGTCCTGTCACCAAGAACTTTGTTCAAGGTGAGTCTAGTAATTCAAAGAAAGTTGAGAAGCCTGTTGAGAGAGCTAATGTAGGTCACTTGTCTAACAAGCAATTGAAAGACAAGGTAGAGAAAGTTCATAATGAGGCTAAGGGAAATAAAAAGAATAACAGGAATGGCAAAGTAGGAATTAACAAACACAACAATTACACACCTGATAAATATGCTCCTAGAAAGACATGTGTTAATTGTGGAAGTGTTAGTCATTTGTCTACTAACTGCAAATCTGTTAAGAAATCTGCTAATGTGAAAATGCCCAAGCCTGCAATGAACAGTTCCATGCCTACAATGCCTGTTATGCCTAACATGTTTGCTCCATATGCACAATTTCAGAATCCATATGCTAGCATGCCATTTGTGTCTAATCCTTACATGAATATGTTTAACATGCCACAAATGCCATGGAACATGAATAACATGATTGTTCCTCCAACTATGCATGCTATGAATGAAAATATGAGCAACCCTCAGAAATCAACACCAAGGGTAAAGATTGATTTGAATCAATCTGAGTCCAAAGTGAAAAATGGTACAAAAGGGAATGCAAAGGCTAACAAGACAGGACCCAAGGAAACTTGGGTACCAAAATCAACTTGATTTGGTTTTATTGTGTGCAGGGAGACAAAAGGAATCTTTGGTACTTGGATAGTGGTTGTTCAAGACACATGACTGGTGATTCTACCCTGCTCACAGAGTTTCAGGAAAGAGCTGGCCCTTGTATTGCTTTTGGAGATGACAGCAAAGGCTACACAAAGGGATATGGCTTGATTTCAAAAGAGAATGTCATCATAGATGAGGTTGCATTGGTGGATGGTCTTAAGCACAATTTGCTTAGTATCAGTCAACTCTGTGACAAAGGATTTTTAGTTACTTTTTCAAAAGAAGCCTGTGTTGTTTCTAAAGGAGGAAACAATAATGTGGTAATGACTGGATTCAGAAGAGGGAATGTGTACATTGCTGACTTTAGTAGCACAAGTTCAGACACCATCACTTGTCTTTTCAGCAAAGCAAGCAAGGATGAAAGTTGGCTATGGCACAAGAAATTATCTCATCTGAATTTCAAGGTTATGAATGATTTGGTGAGGAAAGATCTTGCTAGAGGAATTCCACAGGTGGAGTTTTCCAAGGATGGTTTGTGTGATGCCTGTCAAAAAGGGAAACAAAAGAAGGCATCATTCAAAAGCAAGACAGAGTCATCAATTGTTCATCAGCTTGAGTTACTTCATATGGATTTGTTTGGCCCTGTAAATGTCATGTCTATTTCAAAGAAGAAATACTGTCTTGTGATTGTTGATGATTTTTCTAGATTTACATGGACTTTCTTTTTGCACTCTAAAGATGAGGCAAGTGAAATCATTATCAATCACATCAAGATGGTAAGCAATCATCCTGATTTCAAAGTAAGAAGGATTAGGAGTGACAATGGGACAGAATTCAAGAATTCAAGCATGAAGGTGTTCTGTGAAGAAAATGGTATTTTGCATGAGTTTTCAGCAGCAAGAACACCACAGCAAAATGGTGTAGTTGAAAGGAAAAACAGAACACTTATTGAAGCTGCAAGGACAATGCTAGATGAATCAAAGTTACCAACTTATTTTTGGGCTGAGGCAGTCAACACAGCTTGCTTCACTCAGAATATTTCTTTGATTAATCAGGCCAAAGGAATGACCCCTTATCAGTTACTCAAAAGAAAGAAGCCACTATTAGATTTTCTTCATGTCTTTGGATGCAAGTGCTTTGTTCTGAGAAATCAAGCTGAGCATTTGGGGAAATTTGAAGCAAAGGCAGATGAAGCAATATTTGTGGGATATGCAGCAGGGAAAGCTTACAGAGTCTTTAATCTCAGAATCAACATTGTTATGGAATCTGTACATGTTGTTTTTGATGATCTCAAAATACAAGGTCTCTGTGATGAAGGTTTCCATGAAAGTCTCTCTTTTGAGAATGAGGAAGGAGAACAAGTGAATCATGATAAGGCTACTGAGAAACAGCCTAAAGTTGTTGTATCTAGCACAGATGAAAGCAGCAGTGAAGATGAAGTTGCTGCATTAAGATTGAAAAGATTAGCTGCTAGTAGACCAAATGATCATTTCGTTGACAGTCAAAATGAGCGTTTCGTTGACAACCAAAATGGTCATACCGTTGACAGTCATAGAAATGGTTCTAGAAGTGATCATTTAGGGACAACAAACTCAGGGGGAGTTTCTCAAGGACAAATGTCCAATCAAGGCAATCATGATCATGAAGCTACCTCGTCTAGAGCAAATCTACCTCCCTCAAGAAAATGGACTAAAGATCATCCCTTTGAACTCATTATAGGTGATGTTTCTTCAAAAGTCCAAACTAGAAGAGCAACTCAAGAAGAATGTCTATATAGCAGCTTTCTGTCTCAAGATGAGCCAAAGAAAGTTGAGGATGCACTTCTAGATCCAGATTGGGTTTTGGCTATGCAAGAAGAGCTAAACCAATTTGAAAGGAACAATGTATGGAAGCTGGTGCCCAAGCCTAAGGACAGGAGTGTCATAGGCACAAAATGGGTGTTCAGAAACAAGATGGATGAAAATGGCATAGTCACAAGGAATAAAGCTAGATTGGTTGCAAAAGGCTATTCACAGGAAGAAGGAATCGATTATGATGAAACCTTTGCTCCTGTTGCAAGACTAGAAGCAATAAGGATTTTCCTAGCCTATGCAGCCCATGCCAATTTCAAGGTCTATCAAATGGATGTTAAGAGTGCTTTTCTAAATGGGGAACTGGAAGAGGAGGTGTATGTGAGTCAACCTCCTGGTTTTGAAGATGATGATTTTCCAGAGTATGTGTACTTTCTCCTCAAAGCACTCTATGGTTTGAAACAAGCACCTAGAGCCTGGTATGACACACTTTCACAGTTCCTTCTTGAGAATCACTTCACTAGAGGTACTGTAGATAATACCCTTTTTCATAGGATTGTGAATGGCTCTACAATACTTGTTCAAATTTATGTAGATGACATAATTTTTGGGTCTACAGATGAAAAACTTTGTCAAAAGTTTGCCAAGCTTATGCAAAGTAAGTATGAAATGAGCATGATGGGAGAATTAACTTACTTTCTTGGTCTTCAAGTAAAGCAAGTTAATGAAGGCATTTTCATTAGTCAAACAAAATATATTTTTGATTTATTGAAGAAGTTTAACTTAATGGAATGCTCTCCTGCCAAAACACCCATGCCTACTGCCACCAAACTTGAATTGAATACTAAGGAAAAATCTGTGGACATTTCAAGTTACAGAGGCATGGTTGGCTCACTTTTATATTTAACAGCTAGTAGACCTGATATTATGTTTGCTACATGTTTATGTGCTAGATTTCAGGCTGATCCTAGGGAATCCCATTTAGTTGCTATTAAAAGGATTTTCAGATATCTCAAAGGAACATCAAACCTTGGCATTTGGTATCCTAGAGAATCTGGTTTTGAACTAATTGGTTATTCAGATGCAGATTATGCAGGATGTAAAATTGACAGGAAAAGCACAACAGGCACCTGTCAATTCTTAGGAAACAAGCTTGTGTCATGGTTCAGCAAGAAACAAAACTCAGTTTCCACCTCCACAGCTGAGGCTGAGTATATTGCAGCTGGAAGTTGTTGTGCACATATTTTATGGATGAAAAATCAACTACTTGATTATGGATTAAGAGTTGAGAAAATTCCTATTTTCTGTGACAACACTAGTGCCATTGCCATTACTGAGAATCCAGTGCAGCATTCAAGAACCAAGCACATTGACATCAAGTACCATTTCATTAGAGAACATGTTATGAATGGTACTGTGGAGTTACATTTTGTTCCAAGTGAACAACAACTTGCAGACATCTTTACCAAGCCACTTGATGAATCAACATTCTCAAGATTAGTAAGTGAGCTAGGTATGCTAAATTTCTCTTAATTATTTTTGAGATATTTGCAAGTCATAATGCAGCCAGAAATTTGCTATGTTTTTTTTTCTGTGAATAAATTTTCTCAGGAAAAGGTAAAATTTTGTCTAAGTCAAAATTACTATGCCAACGGAATGCACCATTTCGTTGACAGTCTTAGCAGTTTTCTGGGTGTTTCGTTGATAGCTCTTTTATATCAACGAAACGCAGCTTTATCAACGAAATAAGACGGGACTTTAACCGCCCAATCCTGATTCGTTGATTTAGCGCTTTCTATCTGAACCGTTGAAATGTGACACGTCTTTTACCACGATCTATGCATACACCCCTGTAAGTATAAATCATGGTAATACTTTAAGAGTAACGGTTATATTTTTAAGCCAATCCAGTAATTTACATTTATTATTGGATTCATTTTCTGAGAATTTTTGGGGGAGTATTTAAGAAATTTTAGTTTTATTATTTCTTTTTACCTGTTCTCAAAAATTTCAAAGGCTTTTTCTCTCTTCTTCTCTCTATCAATCAATTCAGTTCGAAGCTTTCCTTTAATCAACAATGGCACCCATAGTCAAGCTAATGTCTGCTGGAGGGTTCATCTATGAGAAGAACAACTCCATCCCTTTTGTTGTCAAGGAAAACCCGAACAGTCTGTTCTTCAAAATGATGGATTTCATGAAGAATTGCAAGTTGAGCTATGCAATGTTTCACTCTACACCACTCTACAATGAGATAATCGAGGAGATTTGGACCTCATGTGAGTATAGTGGAACAAACTGCACACTACAATTCACTCTTCAAGGTAATGAGTACATAGTTAATTCTGATGTTTTGCAAGCATGTTTACATATTCCTGATAATAACTGTGATGCTTTGCCTACTAACACTGAAATAACTACCATGTTAAATTCTATAAACTACTCTTTGCCTACTGATAATCTGGGTAGAATAATTAGGAGAGGTTTGGTTAGAGAATACAGTTATTTAGCTGATGCATTCATTAAGGTCTTTTCTGGAAAGATTAGTAATTTTGATGCATTAACTAACTCTATGTTAATTCTCCTAACCATGCTTCTAAATGATAGATATCACAACTTTAGCACCCAACTTATGTATGAAATTGGTGCTAAGTTGGGTGACAAAGCGAATAGGAAGAAAAATATCTATTATGCTAGGTTTCTGATGATGTTGGCTAACCATGTTAGTCCAGCACCATTAGTTATCTCTAACCCTAATGCCAGGTTCGAGTGCTTTGTGCAAGAAAAGAGAGTATTGACAGACATACTCAGGCTGAACCACAATGGTGATGTTCCAGTGGTGTATCTGCCAATCATTGAGGTAACTACTACTATCCCTGTTAGTGTAGCTAACTCCTCTACTGTTTTACCTTCCAATGTTGCTATGGAGTCTGTAGCTGTGACCCAACAGGCTCCTACCCTAGCAACAAAACCTAAATCAAAGAAATCCTCCAAGCCAACCTCAGGTGCTTCTCAAAAGGCACCTGTTGTAAAAACTACCACACAACCTAAGGGGAGTGAGTCTGGAGTTGTAAGAGGTGAGGGAAGGGGTGAACATCAAAGAAACCCCAAGGATAAGGAAGGACAGGTTAGTGTGTACCAGCCAAGCCCCATTGTGTCTTCCCAACAAGGCACAATGAGTAAAATGGATTTAAACACAAGTCTAATTGCATCCTCCCAAAAGGATGTGATTATTGAAACAAGCTCTCCACCAAGAGCAAAGTCCAAGAGGGTAAGGGACACTTCAAGCCCAAAGTCTACATTTTCCCAATACCAAAGGAGAGTGAAGCAAAAGTCCAAGGGTACACAGGGTGCACACACACTGGGAGCAACACTTCCAGTTTCTCAAATTCAGTTTGATGTAACCCCTATCATTACTCTGGGGTTACAGTCCCATTCTCTAAACATCAATCTTGAATTATCTCCATCCAATTCACCAACTCAATCTTTAGATGTGGACATGATCCATACATCTATTCCTGATTCTCCAACTCTAATCTTGGAGAAGCCCCACTCTGAAGCTGGTGGCCATCACTTGTTAAGTGATTTGTTGGGCCATCAACCAATTTTTCCTGAAGTTGCAAGGGGATCTGTGGACCATTCTTTAAAATCAATCACCACAGACTCTACTGTAATTTCTCATTCTCAAAGTGCTTTCTTGACTTCATCAACGAAACAGTCTATTTCGTTGACAAGTGTTTCTCCATCAACGGTATCCATACCGTTGACAGTTCAAACTACCATTCCGTTGATAGTTCACTCTGCACCTTTAATTGAAAATCAAGTTGTTCCCACAACTAGTGCAGATGATCTAGTGGTAGTTGAGACACTTCTAGGACTGAGAGGGAGTGAAACTGAGAGGCTGGCTTGCAGCCAGGCAAAAGGAGAGAATGTGAGTGAGAGGCTGGCTATTTCTTCCAGCCAGGCAAAAGGAGAGATTGAGAGTTCCACCTTAGAAGGTGAAGGTGAGGGTGTGAGAGGTGTGAGCCATGGGGAGCCCATGATGCAAGAACAGAGTGGAGAGAGAGAAGGGACTACAGGAGAAATAAGGATGGAAGCAGCCATTGCTAATGAGTTAATGGAGGTCAGTGAGGGAGAAAGGGAACCTACTTTCCAAGAGGTTTATCAACAAACTCTGGATAGTATTTCCCTGGATCCTGAGACCTTTACTCATCCTGTGCCAGCCTATCAAATTATGGCTCAGCAGGGCAATGTGGAGGCAGAAAGGTCACTAAATCTAATTCATACAACTGCATCAATGCAAAGAGCAAAGGATGCCCTGACCAATCTACCTTCAGGAGCTGCAGCAAGTGGAGAATTTGAGTTTTCTGATGCTGAGGACAGCTATGGTGATAATCTACAGGTGGCCACCACTTCACAGACTGGGACTTCTGTGGTGCCTCCTACACCAGGCTGGCTTTCTCAAGGTATGCATGGTAGAGCCACTCTAGATGCTGCTATCTCCAGGCAGTACAATGAAGCCTACTTAGCTCATGAGTCTGCAAATGCAAGAGACAAGAAATTCTACAAGGCCATCATGGATTCTCTGGAAATTCAAAGGCTACAAATGATGCAGACAAGGATTGAGGCTACAGAAATCAAGGACTCTATTAGCAATTTCAGGGATGCTAACAACAGGATGATGGATGAAAAGCTCCCTCTTCTCACTATGTCCAAAATGAACAGGTTTTTCTCTAAGGAACCTGAAGTGGCTACCTCCTTGAAGACTCTCTCTTCTAGAGTGGACAAGGTGGAAGCTACTTTATCTCAAATGCAAAAGGAACAGGAGAAGCAGACTCAACTTTTGGCCCAGCTAGTGGCAGCTCAAGGACTCCCAGTTGTCTCTCTTGATGATAACAAAAAGGGGGAGAAATCTCAGGAGCTAACCATTCAAATCACAAAGGTGCTGGTCCCAACCATCACATTGCCACAGGAGCCACTAGCAATGGGGGAGTTTGGAAAGAAGAATAAGGATGGCATTGACTTGATCCAGGAAGCTTCTATGAGGATACAACTTGCAGCACAGATCAAAGATCATTGGTCCAACATAGAAGCAAGGTTCAAGAAAATTACTGAATCTTCAAAGACAGATCAGCCATCAACAAATGCAATGGTGACTGCACAAGTGGAGCCACAGTTCAAGAGCTCTTATGCTATAGAGCCCCTTCTACATGGAGTCATTCAAGGACCAAGAAAGGAGAAAGGACAAACTTCATGCATTAGGGATGTGGAAGAAGCTACATTACAAAGAAGCTTATCTCCCAAGTCTCCTGCTAAACCAAAAGGCAAAAACATAGCAAGGACTTTCTATCCTGCACCTTATCCAGATGAGCTCAAACTACTTGGACTTCTCATCACAAAAAGCAAGGAAAGTAATAATCATGAGATAAGGAAGCAAAGGGCAATTGTCTACAGGAATGGACAACAAATCTGTGTTTGGGCTGGTCATCCAAACTTTGCTGAAGCCAAGGCTGAGGAATCAGAAAGAGCAGCTATGCAAGCTCTTGCAGTAGCTCAAGCTCTAGATGAAGAAGAAAGACAGCAAGAAGAAAAAGCCCAAAAGGAAAGGAGTGAAAAGAAGAGTACAAGGCAACCAAAGGCAAGGGCTAGAAGAAACATAACCTTTGAAAATGATGACTCTCAGAGTATTGCATCAGACTCTTCTGTACCTCCAACAATTCCTGATCCATCTTTAAAGTTAGCCTGTGATCCCAAACATCTTGTTAATTATCATGATCAGCCAATTGAGCCAAAGGAAGAGCCAATTGAGTTTGATGAGGCAAACTTTCCTAAATTCCTTTTTGAGATGGATCCAAAGAAGAAATTGAAGCAAAGGGTTGTCAAGACAAAGCCAGTATTTGTGAGAAAGCCACAACCTCAAAAACCCCCTTCAAATCCAGAGGACTGCATGTACATTGCTGACATCAGGGAAGAATCCAGCTTGCATCTTGAGTTAGACAACCTGGTGGAAGTAAGGGGCATTGCAGCTTCTCAGAAGCTACCTGAAAGATTGGTTTTCACATACAAGGGTGGTAGAGAACAAATTTGGCCTCTCTACAGAATTCTAGGAGAAGACTACCAAACACTACTCACAGTGTTTAGATGCTTGAAGAAAGACTTTGGCTTCACCAAAACAGCCAAGTCTGAGGTGGTCTCCAGAATATGTCAAATAAAGGCTAGCTGGAACAAGCCTGAGGCTCTTCCCAGGATGCTAAGAGTGCCCTCAACAGGAAAGAAGATCCATCTTCAACCTTTCTGGATGATGGAATTCAAGGACAAGGACAACTGCAGAAGGTTCTTCAGGATGGAAGACCAGCTGGACAAGGCATCTAATCAAACTCTAAGGTTTATGCAATCCAAGCTTGGTGATCAAGATGAAGAAGAGAAGATCTTTTACAGAAGGCTACAGGTCCAGATTGAGGAGAACAACTCTAGGAGAGGGAAGAAGACTATGCCCCAAAGAAGACAAAGATGAATTATTTGCTTAGTCTGGAGGAGCACATTTGGGCATTAGTTTTGTAAGTCTTGCATTATTTCTAAAAACTTTATGAAGCTCAATACAACTTTTACTTTTATCATGTGTAATATGCCTGAGTGTTTTTGTTATCATCAAGGCTCTTGATTTATGGCTGTTATTCTATCAGTCATAAATTGGGGGAGATTGTTAGGAATATGTTGTTCTTGATGATAATTATAAAAACACTTAGTAGATTTTGTATTAAGTTATTTTGTAACTGTCAACGAAATAGCATGCTTTGCAGTGTTTCGTTGACAGGAAGCTCATCAACGAAATGAGTGATGTAGCAATTGCACTGTACATTACTTCATAGTTTGGTATGCAGTTTGTTGAGTACTAGATAGGTTTTCTAAGTCATGTTGACTAAATGGTTAGATAGGCAAAATAGGTTGGTTAATTGTAAATATTTAGTGCCTTGTAATTTTGCCTAAGTGAAGACATGTCAACGGAATGAAGATTACTCTATCAACGAAACAAGGAAGCTCATCAACGAAACAAAGAATAAAGCTATCAACGAAACACATCTCTATGCCATCAACGAATCATTATTGCTTTTCTATACAATTGACAAAGTGATAGTGACAGGTTCCTGACAGATCAAAAAGGAGATGTGGAAGTGTACTTTGCATTGGAAACCATTAAAATGGACATGGGGAATAAGGAAACATCCCAGTTTCCAATTGGGCTCTTGGGAGTGATCATAATAAGCATGAAGTCAAAAGCAAGGATCTCCAAGGACCACTGGACAAAGGGATGAAAAGCAAACTATTGGCGGTTACTCTTTGTACTATTAGTGTAGCCAAAAATAGGGTTGTAAACTTGGGTTTATATAACCAAGTGTAGCAGTTACTTTATTAGTGTGAAGAAAAACAAAGAGTTTGTATTAGCTATCTTTGAGAGCATTTTTCTTCTCTACAACCTTGTAACTGAGCAGCTGTGTACATTTGTATCACAGATTATTTCCGCAATAAAAACACTTCAGTTGGATCATCAAACAATCCAACTGAATTATTTATATCTTGTGTTTTTATTTATTCAGTTCAGTTTAATTTTATAAAGTATTTTCAAGTTAAAGAAATATCAAAATTGTATTCAACCCCCCCCCCCCCCCTTCTACAATTCTGTTAGGTCATTTGGGATTAACAATATGGCCACTACACAGTCTCTGGAGACATCCTCTCAACAGGATGAATCTATTGAAATTCGCCATAGGGCCATGGCATCTTGTACTGAGTCAAGCACACTCCCATTACTCACAATGGGAGAAGATATCCATATAGATGACACTCAGGACACCATGCCAGGAGAGCACTTTACTTTTGACTTTGAAACAGAACCTACCATAGTTACGGTAGAAGTGCCTTCACAGGCATCAGAGGGAAAATCTGATTTTTCGCCACAAATAATAGAATCATTTTCTCCCCTCCCAGAGGGAACATCTCTGGCTCCCCTAAGGGATTTTTCACTCGCAGTTTATACTGGAGAAAGTGAAAGGCAACTTGATGAGTCTGTCCCTGAAGAAATTCAGTATACAATGTCAAATATTTTGACAGACTCATTCAGGGATCGGGAATTGCGAACTCCCATTGCACCACCACTGACCTCTCTTGAAGGGGCTAGGATGATTTTTCCTGCAGGTACATCTACTGATAATCTTGACAGACAGTTAGTGGTGAGAGATATGAATCAAACACCGAGTGAAACACAAGCACGTGAGTTGAGTGAAACACCACTGAGAGCAATTGAGGTGAGTGCACACACTGACACAAACACTGCTTTGTTGAACCAGCTAGCTGATCTACAAAGGAAGTTACAAGAAACCCAGGCTGAGAACAATCTTCTTAAAGCACAAGTGGTTGCTCAATCTACCACCTCTGTATCAAATCAGCTGGGTACTGTGAAAGATGACCTGGAAGGATTGAAGAATAATTTACTCCCAAGGCTGAATTCAATCCAACGATCTCAAGTACTGGTGGCTTCAGACATCTCTGATCTTACAACGTCAAATGCTCAGATATCGGAGAGTGTCAAGGAGATTGCTGCTATTTCTACCAAGGTGGACTTTATTCTGCAAACAACTGATGAAAACCAGAGGTTTAATGAAGAAAGGATGTCTAAGTTAGAAGGAGGAATGGAGCATCTCAATGAAGCGATGAAGCACCTATACAATATGATCAAGAATTCACATCAACCTACTGAAGATCAAAGAACATTCTTTGAGGGAGATGATGATGAGGATGATGATGCTGATGAAGGAGGAGATGGGAGAGAAAGAGGAGAGATAAGGAGAACATCTGAGGTGAATCCTAGGACTTCCACAGCTCAAACTGTAGAGGATTCCTCAACTAAGGGGGAGAAGGAGAAAGAAGGAGGAAACAGAGAAGGAGGAGCTTCTGGAAAGGATAAGGGAAAAGGTAAACAATCACTGGAGGATACTGTCTTTGATGATGCCTACTACTACCATGGTGAACAGGATGACTTCCATTATGACACATCTGGTGATCTGGAGAAGACCATACCTGAAGAAGCTTTTGGTGAGGAGGAGGTTGAGGAGGCAGCAAACTTTGAGGATTGGGAGGATGAAGCTGATCTATATACACCTGACCCGTTGTTTCAAAAGGAGTTGAAGAAACAACAAGCAGAGCTAAGGAGAAAGGAGGATGAGAATGCCAAGGTCTCCGACATCATATCTCAGAAGCTGAAAATTCAAAAGGCTGAACATGAAGACAAACAACGTCTTCATAGTATTCATGTCAAAGAAAGGAGATTGGATGTGAGGATGAAGCAAGGAAGCAAGTGGGATAAGGCAAGGGAGATGTTTGATATCCCTCAGAGAGGCACAAACAATGATGCTACTTTTCTGAAGCTGCTTGAGAAGATCAGAACGGTTAATCCAGACAACTCATTATATATGAAGGCATTGAAGGAAGATATCCTAAGGATTACGTCTGCATTTGATCAAGTGAGGCAAGAACTGTTCATTTATGTCTCAAGTGCTCTTGAAGGGTCATTCACCATTTCTCTTGACCTCCTACAAAGAAGATCTCTATCTGAATTGTGGATTCTGATGAGTAAAGTAAAGAGATCTTCTTGCTTGAATGAGCTTCTATATGATCGGCTTAGAGATTCTGCTATGACGGCCAGTCCTCAAGTTGTACATTTTCCTTATGAAGTCAAAATCTATAGAGGTACAACTTTAGAGACTGTGAGGCTGGATCCTGATTCCATGAAGCTACAGACTGCTATGCAACTGGTGAAGTTGGAGAATCTTCTTAGAACTTCTGGGTTTGCTTCTGTAGAGAAGTCTGAAGTTGCTGATATGATTTCAGACTACTGCACGGAGAAAATTCCAAGATATGCTCAGATGAAGAATAGATTGAAGAAGATCACCAATCAACCAGTAATGCCAAGTGGTGTGGTTTCTGAAAGTGATCGTGTCCTTGACAAAGATCTTCTAGTCACCTTACAAGAAGCTGAAGAAGGTGAAATTAGAGACTAAAGGCATGATAGGTTTAGCTCATTTGTAAATATTATATGTTTAGAGCTAGGTAAATCAAGATAGGGAAATGTATTCATATGTTCAGTCTAGAGGAACATCTATCTTGTATTTATCTTTACTGTTTGAATCTGGAAATTGTTATATTTAATCCAGAACGTTTTATTATTTGCTTGGCTCTTAAAAGTCTTATCTTTTCTTGTTTTAGTTGAGTTATCCTCTAGAGTATTTGGTTGTTATTGTCTAACAAACAAATAGGGGGAGATTGAAAGGCATATGTCTAGTCCTATTTGCAAACACCGAGGATTCTACTCAACTTTAATTAAGATGTAATAAGTAAATAATAAAAATCAATTGTCACAGGAATCTCAGAAGATTATATCTGTCAAAGAATGAAGATTAAAGTCATCTACAGACTTGAAGTGATTCTACATTGAAAGAAGCTCAATTTATTGATCAAGCCTCAATGAAGTATTCAAGCTCAGTGGATTTATTAAAGTGACAGAGATTTCAAGTGGTGACAGAAAAAGATACTGATTACGGAGTTCTTGAATGAGAAGGAAGTGAATCACTGCTTAAAGTTAAATAGATAAAGAACAGACATTGTCGTTAGTCACTCATGAACCAGACAGTACATCGAGTGTCAACGTACTATTTTGTTTGTTATTTATCTAAGTTTTAAGTGATTCTGGATTTAATTGAGAAGTCAACTAATTCTATTTATTCTCTTATAAATAATTAATATTATTAATTAAATTAATTCTGCAAAGAATTAATTTAATACATAATTTATTTAGTTAATTATTTAAATTAGAATATATTTGAACTAGGAAGACTTAGATTTTGTACTAGGAAGACTTAGTTTTTAAACTAGGAAGACTCTCAAGAGAGTCTTCCCGATTGTCTTCCTAGGCAAATTTAGAGTCTTCCCGATTGTCTTCCATGAACAAATGTTGTCTTCCCGATTGTCTTCCAAGGCAAAAAGAAATGTTTTTCAGCTTGTCTTCCTAGTGCAATTTCTATTCTGTTATGCAGTGCACGTGGGTTACAAAATGAAAAGCATTGTTATAAAAGACAAGGCAGTTGACATCAAAGAAAGCAATTCAATTCAACAGAAGTAAAGACACAGCAACAAGAACATTTCATTTCTCTCTGTCTTCATTACTTCAAAACTGTCCGAGCAATCAATTTTCTTCAAGTGACTTAATTCTTGATATGTTCTTATCATTAAATTCATAAGGATCATTTCACTTGTACTGCTTTAGCTTTCTAGCGGATCATAATCCCTAGATTTTATATCGAACTACTTTTTAGTATTCGATCCTTTTTATTACAAAAATAGATAAATTCATGTCGAATTTATTCTAGATTTGTTTTATTAAGTTCTTTGTAATCAGTGATCAAAGTTGTAACACTCCTCAAGTTTAATAGAGTTTCTATTTAACTTGAATATTGTTTCAGTTTTTATTCCGCATTAATTTGTTCTAAATTGTTTAATCTTAAACGAACAAATTTCGAAAAAACGGTATAGTTTGTATTCAACCCCCCTTCTACAAACTTATCAGGACCTAACACTTGGTTCTTTTGATCTTCTCTACAACGTCTTCTTTAGCCGGTGGGTTTTCAGTGGTTTCATTTTCTGTTGATTGGTTCTTAGTAAATCCCATTTGTGTATCATCATCTGACAAGTAGTCTTCTTGATTATCAGGAACTTCATTATCAGGACTTAGAGGAGGTCTTCTTGATTTTCTTTTAATCCTTTTTCCAATTTCTTTAAAGCTCCTTCCAACATTTTCTGGAAAATCATCACCACTATTATTCCTTTTTGAACGGTCACGTTCCTGCAGATTATCTATTCAATATAACAAAATATTTATTAGTAAATATAAGAAAAAATAATAGACAATAAGTATAAAAATATACTTATTTTTAAAAAGAAATATACTGAGAAATATGGTGTACTTTACAAGTATAAAAAGGGAATAAATTATTGATTGCAAAGATGCTACCTATAGATATTTCTTCATTTGCCATAGTTTCTAACTCACTCATTTCTGAAATACTTGAGTCTACTAGATCAATGGTTTCAGTGATAATAATTCTTGGTAGACTTAAATGATGAAGTCTTGGACTTCTACGAGGTTGTCTTGTACTGCCTGCAAAATCACACGTATTAAACAAAATCACACGAACGATCATTAAAATAACACACAAGACGATCATTAAAATAACAAATAAAGACGATCATTAGAAGTATCAAAGGATAATAAGACACAGACACAGGTAAAAAGTAAAAACGAAACGCCTAGCTCCCTATAAGGAGATGGTTTCTAATTCATGTTCACTATATGACGAGAGAAACCAAACTTCTTTTTTTTTTTTCGATAGGGATAAAATCATAGAAACCAAGCTTATTTAATTGTACTTCTCATAATCAATAAAAACAAGTACAAAACATCAGAACTGAATCAGTAACTCTGTAATTTCAAATCCACAAATAACTCTGTAATCTCAAATCCACAAATCAGTAATGCACACACTCAATCTCAATTAGAAAAATCAATTCCCCTAAAAATCAGTAATAGATTTAATGATTTACAAACATCTCATAGCATCTTGTAACCTTTTTTGCTAATGATTTATTGTACCATCTTGCACTAGACATCCACAATCTACATTATTCCTAATCCCAGACCAAATCCAACTAAAATAAAATCAAGTAATCTAAAAACTCAATTGCAATGCCATGATCCAAACGACGCCTAAATCTAATTTAACTAATTCAGCAAAAACAATACAGCTAGTGATATAATCAAAAAACAAAAAATCATTAGCAACAGCACCACATAACATTCATCACAAAGCAACAACAAATCAGTTCAAAATATAAATACAACAAAACACACATACATAGGCATTTTCCCCGATTTAGTAAATTAGTACTTCGAGTAAAAACACACCATTAAAAATATCACGCTTAACATAACATACCAAACAGTAAGAATACTAGTGTAAGCATACTAGTGTTTAATTCAAAATACATACAAAAACACATGTAAGCATACTAGTGTTTGTTATAGGGACAAATCACAACATCATAACATATAAGAATCCACAAATAAGTTTATATACACAATCTCAATCTCAATTAGAAAAATCAGTAAAAATCAACATAAACACATAAAAATTAACAAACTCTCAAACTCAATTATACACATAAACACATAAAAATAAGGAAATCAAAATAAACATAAACACATACCTAAAAATCCACAAAATCATGCACAAACCTAAAAATCACTAAAAACACATATCTCCTTTACTTCTAGCCATTTTTTTTGCTTGAATACTCAACTAACTTTTAATTAAATAGTTGTTTAACAAAATATGAACAATAACTATTAGTTTAATCACTAAAATCACTAAAAAGCCCTAAAATCACTATAATTTTAACATGCATTAACTTAAAACAAAGTTTAATGAATTTTTTGAACATAAGTAATGAATAAAGTACCTTACCGAGTGATTTTTTGTACATTAGTGCTCGAAATCTTCCGATCTATGCTTTTTCTTCGATTAAATGAGTATTTGAGAACTCACCGAGTGTGATTTAGTGATAAAATCGTGATAAATCGATGATTGATTCTGAATATTTACTGATTCTACCGTTACAGGAGGGAGAGGGAGAGAGATAGAGAGAGAGTGAGAGGAGAGAGAGTGAGAGAGAGAAAGAGTGATGGGGGAAGAGGCAGTTAGTTGTTTTACATTCAATAGCGGGATTTTTTGTATTTTTTTGTATTTTTTTGTCTGTACAAAAGTTCAATTAGTTCAATTGGGCTGGAATAAAAAATTTGTTCTTGATGGGAATTGAACCTAAGACCAAGGTGTAACAAATGTGTACATATGTATCCACTACACCATCCAAACACTTGAATAATAACTTAAAAATCATTAACCTCATATTCACGAAAATCACTTATTCTATGTTTCTTAATATTTTTTTAGAGTAGTACCAATAATCTTTATAATACAAATTCGATATTAACATCTGCTACTACTACAATATTGAAATTTTTTAATGTCAACCAAATATCACTTGCTATATTTTTCTTTAATATTTAATTTAAAATTTAAAGTTATCAACATATTTACTCCTTTCTAATTATATTATCATATGTAATAAGCATAAAACGAATTTTATCTATTATTTTACATTTAAATCTTTTTCATTATTAGACATTAACAACTTATGATTGCAGATCCATTTTTTAAATTTTCGTCTTCAATAAATAAAATTTATATGTTGATTATTTTCGAAAACTACACTATTAGTCTATAAAGTACTGAACCTGAAAACTGGAAAAGATTTTTCTCTTTGTATACTAATCAAAAAGTTTTTGTAGCAGAATTTTAGAAGAAAGTTGAGGTTGTCATCGTATGACTAAATCAAATATAAACTAATATTTGTTTAAAATTTTTGAATATTTATTTTAAAATATTAAATTATTTGTGTCAAGTGATAATTGTAAGGTAAAACGAGTAACTTATCAAGAATCAATTTACCGACTTTTTGAGAGATATAAGTAATAGTTTGCTATTAAGTTTAAACTCGGATGGAGATTACAATTATCAAATTTTTATATATATAAGCATAACACTTCAACAAAGTAGATCGTTTACTTCATAACAATACTGATGTCAATATTAACTATCATATAATTGATTTATCGCACATTTAACGTTTACATATACGATATATTTTGAAAAAAGGAATAAAAAATATATTCGTATCTAGAGCATGCCCGTACTTAGGACTAAAAACATAATTCTAATGGCAGTGTTTAAAAAATATCTGCATAAACTTGTCGTTTATCACTAACGGGATCTTGCCAAACCAGTATAAAAAGTATTGAATCTGAAAACTGGAAAATATTTTTCTCTTTGTATACTAATAAAAAAGTTTTTGCAAGAGGCTTTTACAAGAAAGTTGAGGTTGTCATCATACTAAATCAAATATAAACTAACATCGGTTTAAAATTTTCGAATATTTATGATAAAATATTGAAAATATTGAATGTTAAATTATTTGTGCCAAATGGAAATTGTAAGGTAAAACGAGTAACTTATCACGAATCAATTTACCAATTTTTGAGAGATAAAAATAATAGTTTTCTAAAATAAAGCATGTCAATAATTGTACAATTATCGAATTCAATATGTCTGTGATATGGGTTAAAAATAACCTTAAAGACATAATTAATATTGCATTAATTAAACCTAGTTGGTCCATAAACAAGACCCATTAAAAAGGCCCGAAACTCTAATTAAATATTAATTTCGTAATTAATATTTGGGCTAGAAGTACAACTTGTATTAGGAGACGTCCAATACAGGCTTGTTCTAATACAAGTGGACTTGTTTCAATACAAGTCCGTTATGATATGGAAACAACTTCTACAAGGAAGTGATAATACTTATCCACAGTCAAGGATAAGACTTATCCTTCAAGGAAGTGATAATACTTATCCACTGTCAAGGATAAGATTTATCCTTCAAGGAAGTGATAATACGTATCCACCGTCAAGGATAAGATTTATCCTTCAAGGAAATCAATACTTATCCACTAGGCTTCTAAACGGCTATATAAAGGGTCTGACCCCTCATCTCAGAACTACGTTTTTGACGCCAAAATATTAAAAGTATTAAATGTTAAATTATTTGTGTCAGGTGGCAATTTTAAGGTAAAGCGAGTAACTTATCACGAATCAATTTACCAACTTTTTGAGATATATAAGTAATAGTTTTATAAAATAAAGTATATCCACAATTGTACAATTATCGAATTCAATATATCTGCTATTAAGCTTAAACTCGGATAGAGACTACAATTATCAAATTTTTATATATATAAGAGTAACACTTCAACAAATTAGGGGATCGTTAACTTCACAACAATACTGATGTCAATATTAACTATCATATAATTGATTTAGCGCACATTTAAGGTTTAGGTGTACAGTATATTTTGAAAAAAGAATAATAAATATATTCGTATCTAGAGCATATGTAGGACTAAAAACATAATTTTAATAGTAGTATTTAAACAATATCTGCATAAACTTGTCGTTTATCACTAACTTCATCTTGCAAAACCAATAAATGTCTGTGCTTAGTGACATCAACTGTAGAATTCAAAACTTTAAAACGTTTTCAAGGTATATCACTAGCTAACGTTATTCATTAGCACGACAAGTCCATGTACAAAATGGAAGAAATTGCATCTTACAATACAATATGTACACACTTTAGTAACATGTGAGTCTAGAGCATGCCCGTGTGAGTCTAGAGCTTGCTCGTGCCTGGCACGGGCTATAAAGCTAGTTTTTATTAATTACACAATAAGTGATACAATGTCAGGAACCTTTCATCTTCATTTTCTCATATTAATGTATAATTATGCACATATCAATTTTTTAAAGTTTCCCGGTTATGTAACATAAGGTAAGGTACTACAGAAGCATTTTGATCCATCTAAGTTCTAACTCTTACTTTGGTATAATGTTATAAATGATTTATTTAAAATAAACGTTACCAATGGTGTCAATCTTGCCCCAAGATCTCTGATCAAAACTTTTGCTCCCTCTTGGGAAAAATTAAACATTTTTTTAAATGTCGATCACCAGTCATATAACAATGTAGAATTCTAACCTATAACTCAAGTAAGGTTTAAATTTCTACCTTGTCAATGAAAATTCAAAAAAAAAAATAAAGAGAAAAAAAACAAAGATAAAACTAAACAAAGACTCAGGAAACCTAAACAAAGATAAAACTACTGAACCATGCTGGAAAGTACTTAAAATCAACCAAACTAGGACAAACAACATAGATTCTAGAATATCTCAAAAAGGTCATCATCATCGATCTGGTTGTTGAACACCACGTGATGCAACTAAATTTCTTAATTACCCCAACTTGCCATTTGAATTTAAAACAATTAATGATGTTTTGATAATTATAGACACGTCGCAATCAATTAGGCACCAAACACCTGAATTCTCTCTTCAATTGGTGCGAGGCAGCATGGACATACATCTCTTCTCTCACAGCAACTCAAGCACAAAACTCGATGTGCACAAGGCAAAAGAACCACCGAAACTTCTGTCGTCACACAAGTGAAGCAATTTCAATCACTGGAATAGTCCTCCTGGTTATATAGCTCACCAAGCATTCTTTCAGTTGATCCTCCATGAATCGCGATTCCTCAGGATTAGTAGAGTGAAGATTTAGCTGACTAGCTTCTGATGACACTTTAAGAAAAGCTCTAGCTCAAGCCTTTGCAGTTCATCCTTGTGACACTGAACGTCTGTCTCTATCTTGAGGTTCAAGGTGGCGTGCTTTCTCTTATTTATTTGCACGCTCAGTTGCTTTTAGTAGGCGCCTTTCTTCCTCTAATTGTGCCAAGGCTGATTCTTTAGCCTTCTGAGCTTCTTTCTGATTTGCCTGTCATTTCCAGGACATGAAAGACAAATGTTAAAAGAACCAAAAATAATAAATATTCAGTTGTCTAATCATAACAGTGAATAATGGTAATTGTCGAAACACCTGAAGAGCAAATACAATATTAATAGCACACACTAACTTAACCGTAAAACTAAAGCATCCACTGGTTACCAAAGTTCTCAAGTTGGAACGACATTTACCTAGGATACACCAGTGAGATGGATATTATACACTCAAAAGAAGAATAAAATAAATGCAAATGTACAATTAAATTTATTTCTATTCTATTCTATGTACTTTAAAGAGGCTACTGTCCAGACTATGAAAGTCTACTAGAGTGATCATGTGTAAATAGTCTTAAAATTTTCATTATAAGGAAAATTTCGCATGAAAAAGTAAACATGACCTATGAAAATGCACAATAAAAATCTCACTCAAATGTGGCATAAATACTAAGGATTTGTTCACTTGGATGGAATGGAATGAGATTTGTACTCTCATTTGAGGGAGATTGGGGAAAATGTTCATAATGTTCATTCTTTACTTCATTCCTTTCCAAACAATTTAAACTAGAAATCTATCCCACATGTTTTGGAAGGAATGCTTCATTCACCTTCTTCGTCTTTTTCCTTTTACAATCTTCATCATAAGAAATTTTCACTCCCTCATGCTTGTTCAATATTTTCCCTAACATTTTTTCTTATTGGTACGACGCGATATCCTTAACTCTATCATCGACATTTTTATTAATTACACAAAATGCCTCAAAAGCTCTGGTACGAGGGATACCTTTCAACAATATCCTAATTGGTATGATTTTATCCTTTTTCGTATGCTTTTATCGAACTGATACCTTTCAACAATATATTTATTCTATTGCACATATTAATTTTCTAAAGTTTCCTGGTTAAGTAACATAAGGTAAGGCACTACAGAAGCCTTGTGATCCATCTAACTCTTACCTTGGTATGATGTTCCGTTAATTTTAACTAATAAGCTTAGATTTACGATTTCTGAACAAGCACCACAACATATGATGATATATAGAATCACCTAGATTTATTTAAAAAATAACCAAAAAGTATAAGTAACTCAATTTCTAAAAGAGCACCACAACAGATGATGATAAGCAGCAATGATATAACTCACTGGTCCACAGGGTAATATGTATTTTTATACGGCAGTGTAGAAGGGCAGAGAGATATTGTCTATTAAGATAGCGACTGATGCATACCAGTTTGTCCATTGCAAAATTGACTTCATCTAAAGAAAATTTCATCTGAAGTAAAATTTCCATATTAGCATTAAAATCACCGGGGGCATCACATCCTGCCAGAATATGAACATTGTTTATTAAGATAAGAAAGAATGTCATTAAAAAAAAACTCTCATAATGTAATTAAAATTAAATCTAGAGCAGACAGTCTACTATATCCTTAACTTTGATAAGGTTTCCTTGGCCATTGAATATAAAATGAAGATATTATAACCTAAAGCAAGCCGCCATCTTTTCTTTTTTAATCTACAGAATGCATGAAATATAATGTAGACGATCTCCTCTTGAATATGTGCTAATGCGAAAATATAACATTACAAGGACTTTGTATTATATGTAAGCCTAGAAAACAAAATAAATGTGTGCGTGCATGCTGATGTATATTGATGCAATACACATAAGAAATTACCTTAGAACAATGGCAATTGAGTCTGCAGTTTCAAATTTATGGAGCATTTTCTTCATTGTTTACTGCAATTTTTATAAATATATGTGTTAGATAGGTAATACATAGGAATTTAGCTTAAGTTCAGTTGATTGAACTCATTGTAAGTTTATTACTCCCCCCGTCCCGTCTTGTCCATCATTCAAAATTCAACTTTTATTCAATCAAATGAATTAGATTGATAATTTCTTAAAATGTTATTTTATTTCCAAGACTGTCATTAATTAATTTAAATTGTTGCGCATTAATTTAAATAATAAATGTTACACGTAGATTATGAATTTACCATAAGTATGAAATATGGGCAACTTTTTGGACAAGCAATAATGGAAATAATGGACAAGAAAAATGGGACGAAGGGAGTATGATACAGATGAGTTTTAGTACTACTGAAAATATATTCAATCCTTCTTTCATATTTGAGATTTATTTTTCTGACAATATGAACATTGAACACAAATAACCAGAATATGATGGTTGATTTTTAAAGTGAAACTTTTCAAAATTAATAGAAACATTTATAGGATATCACCTTCATCATAAAAATCATATCAAATCAGGAATCTTTTGCGCTACGACACCACTATATATAAATATCTGTAAGGCTAGTGCATCAAGAGAGGCTAGCACTTATCAAGAATTAAACTCATAAACACTATATTCATTTTAAGCTCGACTCTTAAAAACCTAGAACTCGAATTCAATAATCAAAAATTCATCTTGACTCAACAAGACTTGTAATTATTTCTATTGAACAAAAGACAAAATTCTTTTTATAATAATTATATATGCTAAGATGAGTTTAAAATAAATAATCAACATAGGTGTGCTAAGAGAGTGCAATATTCTTTTTATTCATATGGATTGTAGCAAACTTTTGATCAAATACAACAATTAGATTGAATTCAGATTTATGTGTTCTTATTTTTAAGCCATTTTATTTTCATAAAAACATAAATTTCTAGTTACTATCTACAAACAATTTCCAGGATTGAAAAATAAGCTTCAAAATCAAGAAAACGAGAACAATACATCCACCCCCTCCCAACATCCCCCTCTGTTTTGTGTACTCGTACTAACAACAACCCGTCACAATTGGATTCACAGAAGCTAGCGATTCCAATAGATATCGTTTATACAATTGTACTTATAGAAGTCACAAACTTAATCCAACTAATGTTTGGAAGATGTAACAAATTTAACAAATGGAAACATAATAATTAAATAGGTTATTCTAATTCACTGTAAGTAAAAATATAATAAATTTTAAGGGTTTAATTTATCACTAATTTAAATTAAATGAAACTATAATATTAGATTAGAGAATTAGTCTATATGCATAAAAATTAAACTTTTAATTAAGTGTACCCATGGGTTGCATGTGAATTTGTCGGTGTGTATACATATAAAAAGTAAAAGTTATTTGGAGCATTACCTTAACGAAAATTATGATGATTTTTTTCAATCATGTCTTTGGTGCTCCGATTGAATATCCAAACTCCGTTTCTGTAGGAAAGACACATGTAAATTAGAAAAACAGCGTTCTGTAAAAAAGTAGAAACATTGTTTTTGAAAAATACGCATGTTTCGAAATAAAAAAAAGTTCTTGTTCTTAAAGAAACTAAAGTTTGATATCTCACAAAACTTTTTTAATTACAAAATTAATATATATATATATATATATATATATATATATATATATATATATAACAAGCCTCTTGTTAAAGAAATTTATGAAGAAGATATTGATTCCCAATGGGGACCAAGTTTCTTATTCAAAGCAAGGATGTGGCTGGAAAAATAATTATCAATGAGACTATGAGATGATTTTTGGATCAATTAGGGGGAATGCACACCAATCCAACTGTAAAGTGTACCGATCTACATCCCAACACAAGATAAATTATATGGGAAAGGGAGACGGAAGGGAGATAGTACAC
Organism: Heracleum sosnowskyi; assembly: GCA_030848705.1. Lineage (NCBI taxonomy): Eukaryota > Viridiplantae > Streptophyta > Magnoliopsida > Apiales > Apiaceae > Heracleum > Heracleum sosnowskyi. Next base: position 64,023,510 of record CM061241.1, on the reverse strand, counting down.
TTAATGAACCCGAAATTCATCGAGAATAACGTTTTTGCAAACTACCTTCTGAGAAACAACAATGGTATCACTGTTGTATACCCCATTGTGGTCGCACCTTTAGTCAGTTCTTTGGCATGGAGGTAAGTCATTTATAAATAAATACGTAATAAAATTTAAAATAGAGGAGAATAAAATGAAATAAATAATTGTAGAAATTTATATATAAAATCATACCAGCTGTGTAAAAAAAGTGACAACACAATTGTTATGGCGGAGTACGAGGATTCCTAATAAAGTGAAACCGAAGGAACGAATGCTCTAAACCTGATCTTGTGCAAGAGAAAGCTAATTCGCCTTCTGTATGTAGATCAATACAAACAGGAGTGAAAAATGAGGGACGAATGATTAATAGTGGTGAAGGGGTGAATGAAAACAAGGTAACCAACGGTAGATTATATTATACTCTGGGCGAATGATTTAGGGTTTTTATCACAGCCGTTGATTTCATTCAATCTATGGGCTCATATCTAATTTAACAGGGGTGAAAAATGAGGGATGAATTGGGCGAATGATTAATAGTGGTGAAGGGGAGAATGAAAACAAGGTAAGTAGCGGCATATTATATTATACTGTGGGCGAATGAATTAGGGTTTTTATCACAACCGTTGATTTCATTCAATCTATGGGCTCATATCTAATTTTTACCGGAACCCCATTGTACATATATCTACATTTATATTAGTTATAAATCGACATAATAATATTTTATATCATGTATCTGTACTTTATATTGTAGTGTAATTAAAAAAAGACATGTTGACACTTTTTTAATTATTTATATAAGTTATAAATCTACATTTCTATAGTTTAGCACATTCTAAGTATTTAAATATGTCTATGTATATGGTATATGATAGTCAAAAAATAGCCCTGAGTTATAAATCCAACAAGGCCGAACTACGTGGCCCAGGCCCATAATAACATGCACAATTATATATTAAGAATACATGCGAGTATCATAGGGCGATCTTGGAGGGCCATACCAAACTGTGCCGAAATTTTTGATTTTATAATTTGAAAACCCAACGTTTACGATAACTATAAAAATCGATAACGGTCTGGTTTTATCGATTTTGGTTTAACACAAACTGAACTTTAAAAGGAAAAAAATAATGTTCCATAGTGAACTAAAATAAAATTTGCATGTATAATTAAAAAAATCAACATTTTCTTACACATATAGAAATAAAACATCAATGGACAAGATTACTAATGTCTAAATTCTGAAGCACATAAGCAATTGAAAAAGAAATGACTGCAGAGTACTAGTTAATATATTAATACAATATAGTGTTTGTAATTTGCAGGTAAGCTAATTTACATCTAACAATATCCGCATCAAATGATTATAACAAGAAATTGATTAGAAATTTATGTAGATTATAATTAATATAAGCTATATATAATATAAAAAAATAAAAAATATATAATAGGTACTTTCTGTTCAGTGCGATTAATTCGATCAATATATTTTAACAAACCAAACCTGTAACACCCCCAGATCCGGGGTCAGGAATTCGGGTCGCTACGCCACCATCCAATCATATTGTACATGTACTATCTCAACAATCCAACAAATCATCGTTATAGACCCCAATCTCTTACACACAAGTTCTAGTCTTAGAAACGATAGACAGTAACATTAGTTATTACAAACCAAATACACTATCCAGGATCTCACACTATTAACTACAACTCCTCCATGGAGTCATCAACTACTTACTCAGGCAGTATCCTTCTCGAACTGAGTTATCTCAAAAGAGTATCTTCCACTTTCTTTTTCCTCGCAATACTCGACAACCACTTATGGGCATCTCTTCCTATCTGTTGTGTTTACATTTTAAAAGCAAAGAAAGGGTGAGCAAATATGCCCAACAAGTAACCCATAATAATATAATCTTTCTTTTTATAAGAAATATGTCTGGAATAAAGTTTTGTAATCATTACTATTATAGTAACAAAACTTTAACCTATACTTCTGCTCTGAAAAGCATGTCACAGATACTTTGAACATTTTTATATCATTAGCAATTATATATGTATAACTGAAATACAACTTCTTGTATGAAGTATGACCATGTCATGAAACATAATTCTTCCAATCATTTATGATTCAAGATACCGTTCGTCAAATAAGAATGTATAACCACTGCCAATACTATCAACAACTAAGCACCTAGGCTTTTGTTACAGTATTGTAGAAACAATTCCAATTGGAGGATGAGACTACTTCCGGAGCCTTTAATAACACCCTACTGTACACAATGAGCAGTCGCTTCAGTACGGTAGTACGATCAGCAACCTTTTCTACATGTAGATGGACGAAAACCCTTAATTGGTTATCACCCTAGCCGCATACGGGCTATTACCAACTGGACTGCCACCACAACCTCTTACACGGTATAAATTGCTGGACTGCCACCACAGCCTCTTACGCGGTATCTCCTAGTCTCGGATGAACAATCAAAGAAAGCTGGAACCAAAAATGAATCATGGTATTCCAAGTAAATGATACTTGTCAACAATGTTCAATGTTTCTGATTACCTTACTTCCGGAAAGTTTGAGAAAGTAATACGTTGTGATGTGTGTGTTGACTTCCGTCAACTGATCTCATATGTCAGGGGATGAATAATCATTTGAAAATCATGACCTGAGAGTTAGTCAGAAAAGTCCTTTTTGATCTTGATAAGTTGAAAACCTTGGCTAAGATAGGGCAGTGATCCCAAAATATATATGTTTTCGTGGAAAGTGAAAGGAAAACTATTTATTCACTTTTTAAACTGGATTAAATAAACTCATAATAAATATTTGAGAACCCTTATAATATTTAAATAAATTATACGAGCGTCACAAATATTCTTAAATAATTAATAAGTCCTTAAATAATTTTTAAATAAAGTTTTATGATTTTTTAAATCAATTTAGAATATTTAATAAATATTTAAATAATATTTATTAAATAATAAACAGTTAAGTGAATCTTTTTAAACGAATATTCAAATTAATATTCACTCACTTAAATAAATACTCAAATAATATTTATTTTTATTATTTAAAATATTTATTAACTTAAAATATACAAAATTTATTTATTGGAATATTTTAATCGATATTTAAGAATAAACTGTCTCCCGCAACTTCCGGGTTTTTATGACAGTATTTAATATAAAATTTCTTTCGACTACCGGTCTAAGTTGTAGTACGAAAATATGCTCTACACGTAGAGCCTTTTATACACCGGTTTATATTTATATTACTATATAGCATATAAACTAACACATCGAATATACGAGCGCTTGCACAATAATTAAGCAATTCATATATTTAATAAACAGTTATATCACAACAACATCAGTTTTAAAACACAACAATAGCTTGAAGTATGATTTCGAAAACTTGCATAAACACATTTCAAAATTTTGTGGATAGGTAAAACATAGATTTAGAAAACTTGCCTGATGCCCAAGCTCTATCTGCATGTCCCCCTTCTAGTCCTGGAACCTCTACCAAGACATAACATAACCTTAATTAATCACTTGGCTGATAGTCCACTTATTCTAAGTAAACTACATGTTACCCGACTTTCACTCTCTCGAGTCCACTTAACTTACGATCTTCTATACCACTTACTAATTACACAAATATTTTGCCTTAATAATCCTCGACAAGTTTTGTGTTTTAGTCATCTCAATATTACCTTTTTTACTTAGCCAAAACGGATGGTCAAAGTAGTACCTCTAGAGTTGGCTTTCCATAGAATCACTATTCTGCAACTCGCACTCTCACACTTTTAATAAATCGGAAAATTAATAATTAATTATGAAACCACCTCAAGGAGCTTCTTGAGTATTTTTAATATTTATCAAAAGTATGCTGATTTGAAAAACACGAGTTTAAATAGGTGGAATGCATTTTAAAAGTCGAGTCAACTACGAAGTTTTACTATTCGCGCTAGTTTCACTAAAACGCTCATAACTCATTAACCGGTAACTCGATCGACACACCGTTTTCGCGTCCACAATCTAGAGAATGTCTAGAATATAATACAACAAAAGTTTGGCCCTGGACAGAGGAGCCATTTTCCCGAATTAACAGAACAGGGTAGTAGCTCCTCTAATGAATAGTGTCATCGCGCAACTTTGGTTCCAACATTTTTATAAAATCGAAAAATTAACGTTTTTGCACAAAACCTTTTCGGTGACCTTAATAACTTCCTATGGTATGTATCATCCGAGTTTCATAATTTTAATCAACTCTTAAGTGGTTCGTTTATAGCATCCAAGTGGGTACAAAGTAGCAGTTGGTGTTCTTGAATCGCTTTCACTAAAATGGACATATCTCCTTAATCGTAAATCATCTGAACACGATCTTTATACCAAAACAAACTAAAAAACAAGACCTATGCATACATGGGCAGTTGTCATCAAGATTTCCATGTTATCAGTTCTGGGTTCTTGCTCAAATTGGTCTTAAATACAAACGGGCATTGTGACGACTATAACTTAACTACTTCCAATTTTTAAAACATGTAAATCCATCATCAATCAACCAAACCATCAACATAATACTTTTAACATCTCAACCATGTTATAACTTCAAGAACTCATCATCAAAACCAATTCACAACAACTAATCACCAAGATTTAACCATTTACACTACAAATTCCTTAAACTACCGTGTTCTTGCACATATCTTGAAACTTAACTCATATCTCAAATTAAATCAAAGGGTGGATGAGTGTTATACCTTTCTTGGAGCTTTATAAACACTAATAAGATTTTCGGAGTTACTATTCATACCTCATCTTTGATCCAAGATTTGACCATGTTATACTTTTTGGATGGCCATGAAATTTTGAACGTACCTTGGGTATATTTTGAGGAAGATATGGTCCAAAGTGTTTGATTTATGGATGAGTAGAACTTGAGTTATGAATTTGTCTTTGCTCCTTGCTCTTGTTTGGCCGAATTGAAGAAGAATGGGGTGGGGGGGGCTGTTTTGCTCTTGAATAATTGTGTGGTAATGTGTTATAATGATATGTATGGATATATGTATAGCCTAGGTTGATTATAGATGCATGCTTGGTCCTTGGTAGTACATGTAAAGCAAGATTTCAAGGAAAAAGGTTTACTCTTTTCCATGTTTTAAGGAAGTATGTTTCTAACCATTTCTTAACCACTTAGTTACTCCTTTGTACTTCTTAGTTCGTTGGCAAATATCTATTTTGCATGTTTTATATTAACTTACTTATCATCCAATGCTTGTCACTTAATCCTTTATGCAGTTCGATAATTTTTCTATGAAAGTGTTTCGTCGCGTAGTAATTTCTATAGTTGTCTTTAATACTTTAATACGTCGGTTTACTTAAATCCAAAAAAATTCTTTGTCATGAGATTTATGTCATCTTGGGATTCTCGTATTCCTTAATATCTCGGGAATTACAAAACAATTAGTAGAAGTGAAAATCTTTGTGTTTCCACGACTTTTACATTCTCTTATTTAATCCATGCAACAATACTACATCCTCGGATTCTTAAAATTCCATCACTTATATAGTGTGGGCTCGAAAGTTTTTCCTCAAACGTATTTTTACTATTCATCAAGGTCTTTTAAAATGTTCCAAAATTTAGGTTTATTACAGCCTCCCCTCCTTAAAAGGATTCCGTCCCGAAATCTAAAGAAATAACTAAAGTAACTTTCCGAGATCACAATCTCCAGTTCCCAGGTTGATCCTCCAACCCTCTGGTTCTCTCGCAGCACTCTTACTAGTGATACATTATATTCTTTCAACGCGTCCTCTTCCTGGTCTACAATCTCTACCGGTTGTTCCACGTAAGACAATTACGGTCGCACTACTATACGTTCATATTCTATCGCATTCCCAACATCCGTGTTGAATTTTTGTATCATAGACACGTGAAATACATTATAGACACGTTCGACTTCGGAGCTAACATCATTGCCTCCTTTGTTCGTTGAACTAGCGCGATTCCCGATGTCTTCATCTTCCTAATAAGCTCAATAGTACGGCATCCCTATGTTCGCATGGTAACTACCTTTATACGAAAATTATATTGGCGATAAGTAGTCGCTCCAACTGCTCCCGGAAATTCGACGCACAAACGGGTAATATAACTTTAATTGTCTAGGCGTTTGCTTCCTCGATTCGCTGGCCTGCGAGCAGTAATTAGTGCTCGTGCTTGATATCATCGTCAACCTTGTTGAAAACTCTTCCAGCATATGGGATTCAATCTTGGGTCTCTATATGACATAATCGTTACGGGAAATCCATGTGCATCACTATATCGTTCGTGTACGCATTAATAACTTTTTGATTGGAGATCTCTCGTTGATAAGTCGACTTGGTTAGTCTATCGATTATAACCTAAACAATCGTCACTGTTTGACTTGATCTTTGGTAATCCTACCACAGACTTCATTGTCATAACTCGTATTCTCATTTAGGAATATCTACGACTGTAGTAGCCTACTAGGATTTTATGGTTCTATTTCCATTTTCCGCGTGTCAAGCACTTACTTAATAGTTGCCAATATAAATCTTCACACTCGGTCCCTAATAATAATTCCTTAATTTATATTCATCGTTGTACCCTCATGTGAATACGATATCTATACTATGGGCTCCTTTCAAGATCTCATCTTTAAATTCTTAAATGCTAGGAATCCGCACTCTATGAGCATATTCTCACATTCCTTTCTCATCTCTCATATTCCTTTATTCTTCCGGGTCGTTAAACCGTTTCCCTTTCCAAAATTCATTCATTAACGTAATTTATCTTTTTTAGTCAATTCTGACTGAATCCTAATTCAAATTAATTCCTCTAGTTCTTTTTCCTGAAAATAATCATTTGAAACTCCATCCTTTCCCATCCTTATATCAGTTGTTCGAAAACTTAGCATCTTAATCTCTCTTTACTACTTATAGTATCGACCACCATATTGGCCTTTCCCGTATGATAATGAATCTCACAATCGCGATTCTAGATCAGTTCCAACCATATTCTCTGCCTCATATTTAGCTTCCTCTGTTTGAAGATATACCTAAGGCTCTTGTGGTTTGAAAAATATTTTCCACTTTTCTCCATAAATTAAGTCTCTAAATTTTTCATTACGAACTCCTATCTCGGCTAACTCCAAGTTAGGTGTAGGATATCCTATCTCATACTTCTTAAGTTGCTTAGACGCATCACTATAATTCACAAAGTCAACAAGTATTGCTAAAAATGGGAGTTATTACTTATGCTTCAATACTTCAAAATTCTATTCCCTAAATCCATGAGGGCTCCCAGTGTAATTGTTAATCCAATGACATCACCAAAGCTCGTAATGTCTATATCGGGTGTGAAATGCCATCTTTGGCGCATCATCGAGGTTGATCTTAAGTTGGTGATACTCTATCATCAAATAGGTATAGTCTCATGCTACCATTCTCCTCTTAAGAAACAAGGTTGGTGTACTCCAAGGTGACACAATGGATCTCATTCTCTGCAATCGAGTAGCTAATTCACTCATTCAACAGGTGTAGATGGATACATGCCTTAAATACTGCCGCAATACCCTACTACTATATTAATGACAAGTTTCATACCTCGATCAGGTGGTGGTTCCTGGAGATAATAAAAATACGTTCATAAATTTATTTAATACTAGGATATCCCTCATACTTGGTATTTCTCTATTTGTATCGATTCACATGTGCAAAACAAGGTCCGCATCCTTGCCGAAACAATTTCTTTGCTTGTACGATCGCAGTAAAATCGTAGTTCACTTCCGTCTTAAAAGGGCAACTCTTCTTTACATGCCAATCGATATTTCTTCTTCTCATCTCCTCAGTCAATTTATGCATCGCATTTGATCAATCAGTTCAATTCTAGATTTACATCGAATTCTTTCACTTGAAAGGAAATTAAATCTACATATAGCTTATGCCTTCAAACCTAAATTTCTCGTTGTGAGCCAACACGGTTTATCAAGGTGACTTCACAATTTGCTGCCTCTATTTATAAGGTTTTATAGTATTCATATATATGTGGCTTCTATTTCTATTACCATCACTCCATGAACCACTTAACGTAATCAGTCTTTTCGAACATTCCGTCGTTCTAATTCTCGACATAAAGAACAAACTTTGATAATTATCATAACCTTCGGTCTATAATTTGTCATAAACATCCGCTTTCTGTTTAGTCCTAAAACTTGAATACTATCTCTCCTCCCTAATGTCGAGGAAAATACTTGCATGGTACAAGAAATATTTTAAGCAACGGAAAATTCATAGAACGAACTTCAGAAGAAAGCATATGAGTGGGCGACCTTGTTAGGTCTTAATCAAATTACCCTTTTGGAAATTTCCTCATCGTACCTTACGGTAAGTGAACATGTATTGTGAATTCACTGAATAAATTAAATTGAATTCGGACTAGTAAAGCAATAACTAGTCCATCTTAAGAAACATTATCCACTAGCTAAAAAACATTTGACAGCTCAATTCGTTTAGGACATAACAACTAGCTAGGACAATTAGCTAGGCTTTCATCAGGTCGTTAAAATTTCAACTAGTCAGAACAATTACTAGTCGTTCAAAATGACATATTCCACTAGTCAGTTTCATGCTGCTAGTCTAAAATCTCAACAGCGTAGCCACTGAAGAAAATTTTGGCTACTCAGATAACGATACAAATCAATATCTTTTTGATGATTTCAACGTCTGATGCACAATCTAATCTTGTATCAGAAGAAAAGAAATTACGAGGAATCTCTGAACAATAGATCATCCATATTTTAACAAATAGTTAAATAGTTAGGAACTCGACTGAGGAGTCCAAGTATGAAAGAAGGAGTCACATATCAAATAATCGTTGAAGAATATTCATCAAACAATTAAGGAAAGATAAATTGAATATTTCTTGAATGAACAGAATTATTAAAGAAAATTATATGAATACTCTTGGAAAATTTAAAGAATGTTAATAACCATTCCTTGAATAAAGTGGCGTAAAAGCCGAAGGCAGTTAACATCAAATACCTCACTGTTGCCTCTCGAGGACGGATGATGTACCTTGAGACATGAATTAAAGACGTGTTCTCCAATCCTTGAGTCAACACGAAGGCTGACAACGAATAAAAGTGAAAGAACACATAGCAATACGAGTATCAAGTTTATTTTAAAAATATAACACAACAGAACCTTTATGAATCAAAATAAAGTAAAAAGGTTCAGAACTTGCATTAATAGAAATTAAATATAGATTCGGAAGGCTAGACTAATAATGATTTCCTCTTCTAGTCATCCTGGAGCACGAAAAAGGTACTCCAATAAGCAATGGTAACTTGAATACGCATACTCAACCTTAAAGGTAATAAAAGGAGAATAGGGAAATAAATAAAAGAACTAATTCAGTTGTTTGTTACTTCCCAAGTTTAAAGTAGAATGCTAAAAGGGTCACCCGACATAAACTATTCAAGGTAACATAGGACATGAAAAATTTTAGATTGAGTAATGCACCCGCAAGTACCAAAGAAAGTCAATGATAATCCGTAATTTCTAACATCACTGGTACGAGGATGATCTCATCTCCTTACTCTCATAACGTAGGATACTAACTAAATAATTCCTCAAAATCATATCAAAGTCACTTATTAAATTAGGGGGTTCGTAAACATATCTATCATTCCCCTATAGTCATCCCAAATTTGTGCCTCAAATGGTCGAGTAAATATGTCAACCAAAGATGGAGGTCTACTAGTTACCATATACGTAGTCTCTAACAAGAGTTGTATCGAAAGCATCCAACTCCAAACGCACTGACCTCCTTTTCGATAGGTTCTGGGATTGTCGTATTGCTCATTGCGACCGTACGTAATCTTCATCGAAGTCAAGCCATCAGTTCACAACGTTCTTGATCTCTTATTTGAGCAATCTCGTCCTATGGTACGAAGTATACACGTGATGTTGTCTAGCACGCTCTTTTTACAATAACGTCCTCGTAATATGTTAGGCTCAAGACATGTCTGAATACCACTATTAACAAGCCTACACTATGTGACTATGTCACATTACATGACCTAGTGAGTTCTATCACTGGGATGTAGTATAGGTCTCTAAATGTACTTGTCTTGTTCTCATGAACATAAGCTTGATCATGTATGCTCAAAGTTATAATGAGCTTAGCAATGTTTCTTGCATCTAGATTGTATATAGGCCATTGAATAATTGTCCTGGTAGAAGTTCACAAGTGTTCATGCAGCAGGATAGAAATGAATAAGGCCATGAAGAAATAAGTTGCAGAAATTTGTCTAAGGCATTATATAGCAAAGTCAGAAAAAGCTATGTCGTGAAGTCACCAATATCTATGTCGTGTAGTGCTACATCGCAGAGTCCATTTTGTACTATGTCGAGAAGTCCTCAAGACTCATGTCGTGAAGTGTTGAAGTCAGCAAAGTCAAAGAAGCCTAGATCGTGAAGTCCTCAGAAGCCTTATGTCGCATAGTCATCAAATGACCTATGTCGCATAGTCATCAAATGACCTATGTCGCATAGTCATCAAATGACCTATGTCGCATAGTCATCAAATGACCTATGTCGCAAAGTCTTCAAAGGCTATATCAACACTTAGCCGTTTACAACAAGACAAATCAAGGTACAGAATCAAGAATCAAAAGAGACAAATACTGAAGCATTTGTTCTGGCAAGGTGGTCCAAAGAACAGATGGCAAATCTACAGCTAAACTTGGAGAGAAAGATAAGAGACAAGCAGCTACAGAAACGGGAAAGACTCCGAAAAGCAGGTGGTCCTTCCTGACACAGTTAACGTCTTATGGCAGGACAAGTTGGACTTTCAGCAAGGGGTAACTGTGTAAAAATAGGTGTGTGCACTAGTTTGTATAGGGCTTATATATATCATGCACATCCTATTGTTAGCTGCAAGAGAGATACACATAGTTTTTATCTTAAGCTCTTTTCTCTGTAAGAAAGCAAGTTCAAACTGTTCTTGTTTAGAAGCCAGAAATTCGATTGTGAATTTCTTGGAAAGCTGTAGTATTTAATTTGCTTGTACAAAGTAGATTAAAGTGATTGTGTGTGTTATTTACTTTCTGCATATTACATATCATAATCATATACAGTCTTTTACTTAGTTTTCAAGAATCAAAAAATATATCAAACTATCCATTCACCCCCCCTCTGTCTAGTTTCTAGTAGTATTCATTTCTAACAAGTGGTATCAGAGCGTAGGCTGTTAACGTACAAACAGGAAAAGATCAAGAATGAGTTCACAGAAACTAAGCAGTATCAAGATTCCTCCCTTTAACAAGGAGCACTACAGTTTATGGAAAAAGAAGATGTTGCTTTTCATCAAAGCTTCTAACCCCATGTATTTAGATATTCTAAAGCATGGTCCCTTCATTCCAATGATCGAGATTGGTGAAACAACCAATGGCACTGAGATTGTACCAGCAAAACATGTGCCCAAAGATCCCCCAAAATACACTGATCCTGAAAAGGAAAAAGTAGCACTGGATGGACATCTTCAACTTATCATTTGTGAATCTATGGACTTCAACATGTATGGCACTGTTGCTCATTGTACTAGTGCCAAGAAGATGTGGGATCTTATAGAAGTGCTCTGTGAAGGAACTACTGAAGTAAGAAAGAACAAGAAGCAGATTCTTGTTTCACAATATGAAGCCTTCATGGCTCAGCCAAAAGAGGGAATCACAGAAGTGTTTGAGAGATTCAACAAGCTGATAAACGAGCTCAAACTCTATGACAAACACTATGAAACAGAAGAGCTCAATATGAAGTTTCTACTAACTCTTCCAGATCACTTGGAACCAAGAATCTCTTCCCTTAAAGAAAGAGATCTAACAAAGATTGGTTTTGATGTGTTGTATGGTGTTTTAAAGACATATGAGTTAGAGCTGTTTCAAAAGAGATCTATTCAAGCAAAGCAAGGATTAGTGGCTAATACCTCCTGTGCACTTATTGCTGACAACCTAAGTCAAAGAATGGACTCTCTTAAAATCAGTCAGGTCAAGATTGAGGAACTGGAAGTTGAAGACACTGGTGATGAGGCCCAAGTTGTCTATGATTTGCCTGAGGATGATGAGTTTTACAGCATGGAAGAACTGGACAAAATGGAAAACAAATCTTTTGCTTATATGGCTAGGAGGTATCCTAACATAAGGTTTAAAAGAAAGCAGCCATTCAGGTCCAAGTTCAATACTGGAAACACTGGTGGATCTAGTGGCTCAAACACCTTCAATAAAGGAAAAGGGTTTGCTGGTGCTGCTAAAGGTGGATACAAGACAGGAAGTGTGGATAGGACCAAAATAAGGTGCTATAACTGCAATGAACTTGGGCATTTTGCCACTGAGTGCAAAAAGCCTAAACAAGTCAAGAAGGACAAAGCATACTTAGAGCTTGAAGCTAAGTATGAGGCTCTACTCAAGAAACAACAGGGCAAAGCTTTTATTGCTGAGGGAAAATGCTGGGATGACTCTGATGAAGAAGAAGAACAAGAGTACTCAAACTATGCCTTGATGACATTTTCTGATGATGGTGATTCAAGTCAGGTACCTATTCTTACTTCTCTTGATATGACTCCCCTTCAATATAAGCAAACTGTTGAAGATATGAGTACTGAGATGTTTAATATTCATACTAGCATGTTAGTAGCTAATGAAGAAATTGATAGACTAACTGTTAAGAATGTTGAGCTTACAGAAAAGAATGAGAAACTTGAGTTAATGGTTGTGAACCTGGATGGTTTGAAAAAGGAGGTTGAGTATCTTAAAAACAAAGTGATTTGTGCTGAACAGATAGAGAAAGCCCTTAGGGAACAAATTGCTGAAACTGAACTGAAACTAAGAAGCTTTAAAAACTCCTCTGAACTTATTCAAACCTGTCACAAGGAACACACTGGAGACTGCAAGGTTGGAGTTGGTTTTGACTATGAAAATGACAAGGGAAGGAAGAAGGTCAAGGGCAAAGGAAAGGAAACTTTTACAAACAAAAATGCCCCAACCATACTGTCAAGTGTTGAACAGCCCATCTTCAGAAAGAGTGCTGTTGAGTTTGATGAGGAACTACTGATCATCAAGCAACAGCTACTTGAAGAAGATGAGGCTGCTAAAAACACTTCTTCTTTTCCTGAACTTGTCAATCAGAAAGAGACCAAAGACAATCTTGTCAAGAGTCCTAAAGCAAAGAAAGAAGCTGTTAAGAAAAAGAAACAAAACAGAAATGGTAAAGTTGGTGTTAGCAAGGGAAACAACTATGCTTATGTGCCAAATGCTCCCAGGAAACAATGTCAAAAATGCCTATCTGTTAATCATTTGACTCATAAGTGTAGTAAGCCTGAAATTGTTGAAGTTGACAACCTGAGTAACCATTCTGCCAGCATAAATTCTAGTCATGATTCTTTCTGTGGTAAGCCAAACTGCATGACATGCTATGTGACTGTGATTGCTAACTGTTTATCTCTTAAACATAAACTTGACTCTGCACAATCTGGTGAATCACACACACATATGCATTCTCACAGGACAGGGTCCCCAATCAAGGTTGAGAGGGTGAAAACTTCATGTGAGCCTAAGAGTGTAAACTTCAAAGCCAAAGAAAAAGTGAAGTCTCCTACTATGAGAAATGCAATTTATGACAGAAGAATTGTTAATCAAAATGTTTCTAAATCAACTGGACCCTACCAAGTGTGGGTACCAAAAACAACTTAGTCATTTTGTGAATGCAGGGCAACAGGAATAAAAGAGTCATATGGATCTTGGACAATGGATGCTCAAGTCACATGACTGGTGATATAGCCCTGCTATCACATTTTGAGGAAAAGGCTGGCCCATTAGTAACCTTTGGAAATGACAACATTGGTTATACAATGGGATATGGCAGTGTTAAATCTGGAAATGTCATTATTGAAGATGTAGCATTTGTTGAAGGACTGAAGCATAATCTCTTGAGTATTGGACAATTTACCAACAGAGGTTTCAAAGTGGAATTTGATGAAGACCTCTGTTCAATCTCAAAAAGGGAAAGTGGTGAAGTTGTTCTAACTGGTGTGAAGAAAGGAAGCTTGTTTGTAGCTAATCTCAAGGCTGCAGATAAGGGAGAAATCTGCTGTTTCTACACTAAAGCCACAAATGAGGAATTCTGGCTATGGCACAAGAAGCTGTCTCACTTGAATGTTCAGGCAATGAACTCTCTAACCAAGAGAGAACTTATCAGGGATTTGCCTGCCTTGGAGTTTGTGCAAGATGGAGCATGTGAAGCTTGTCAGAAAGGAAAAATTAAAAGATCCAGTCACAAGAACAAGTTGCTCAATACAAACTCAAAACCTCTGCAGCTAATTCACATGGACTTATTTGGCCCTGTGAATGTAATGTCCCTCTCCAAAAAGAAATATGCTCTAGTGATGGTAGATGACTATTCAAGATATACTTGGGTGGAATTCCTATTCTCCAAGGATGAAGCACCCCAAGTCATAATAGAGCATATCAAGAGAGTTGATAAAGAAGCACAAAGCACTGGTTCCTCTGTAGTTGCTTTGAGAAGTGATAATGGGACTGAGTTCAGAAATTCAACATTGTATGAGTTTTGCAAAGATAAAGGAATTTCTCAACAATTCTCAGCTCCTAGAACACCTCAACAAAATGGAGTAGTTGAGAGAAAGAATAGAACTCTCATTGAAGCTGCAAGGACAATGCTGCTGGATGCAAAGCTACCCACTAGCTTTTGGGCTGATGCTGTTAACACAGCATGCTATGTGCAAAATAGAACATTAATCAATAAGAAGTCTGGCAAAACTCCTTACTCATTAATGACTGGAAAAAGAGCATCCTTCAAGCACCTGCATGTGTTTGGAAGCAAGTGCTTTGTGATGAAAGATACCTCTGAGCATGTTGGAAAATTTGATGCAAAAGCATTTGAAGGTATCTTCATTGGATACTCTCTGGAAAGGACAACATACAGAGTATTTGTACCTGAGCAACACAAAGTCATGGAAAGCATGGATGTTACCTTTGATGACAAGAAGACTCCTGGACTTAAAACAAGTGATCAAGACAGTGTGCCATTGAGATTTGAGAATCAAGGTTATCTTGAGGATTCTGAAAGTGAAGATGAACCCCCTGTTCAAACTGTTCTAGAGAATGAAATCCTTGAAGTTGACAATCTTCTTCAAACACCTGTGCAAGGGTTCACAAACACAGGGGGAGAAGAAGAGAATGCACCTGTCAACCAAAATGAGCTTGGAACAGATCAAGGAAATGAACAGGGGCACACAAGGAAATGGGACAGAGCCCACACTAGGGATCAAATCATTGGAGATCCTAGTGAGGGAGTTAGAACAAGAAGGGCAACATTAAATACATGTCTGTATAGCTGCTTTCTGTCACAAAAGGAACCTAAATTAATTGAAGAAGCTTTGAAGAATTCTGATTGGATTGTTGCCATGCAAGAAGAGTTGAATCAATTTGAGAAAAACAAAGTATGGGAACTAGTACCTCCTCCAAAAGGAAAGAATGTTATTGACACCAAATGGGCGTTCAGAAACAAGATGGATGAAGAAGGAGTGGTAATTAGAAACAAAGCAAGGCTGGTTGCCAAAGGATATTGTCAGCAAGAAGGCATTGACTATGATGAGACATTTGCACCTGTAGCTAGACTGGAAGCCATCAGAATCTTCCTGGCTTTTGCAGCTCACTCGGATTTTAAGGTGTATCAAATGGATGTGAAAAGTGCATTTCTCAATGGTGATCTTGCTGAAGAAGTTTATGTGTCTCAACCACCTGGCTTTGAAAGTGAAGACTTCCCAAACTTTGTGTATAGACTGCTCAAGGCACTCTATGGACTCAAATAGGCACCAAGAGCCTGGTATGAAACTCTATCTCAATTCCTTCTTGAGCATCAATTCACCAGGGGTACAATTGACAAAACCCTATTCTTCAAGAAGCATGGAAATGATATCATTATTGTTCAAATCTATGTGGATGATATCATCTTTGGCTCTTCAAATGAAAAACTCTGTGAAATGTTCTCTAAGTTGATGCAAAGCAAATATGAGATGAGTATGATGGGAGAATTAACCTACTTTCTAGGTTTGCAAGTACATCAAAGGGAGGATGGCATCTTCATAAACCAGTCAAAGTATGTCAAAGATCATTTGAAGAAATATGGTTTAGAAGACTCATCCCCTACAAAAACTCCCATGTCCACTGCAGTCAAGCTTGATGAAGACAAGAAAGGCAAAAGAGTAGACATCAAGGTTTTTAGAGGCATGGTTGGATCACTACTCTATCTCACAGCTAGCAGGCCTGATATCATGTTTGCCACATGCCTTTGTGCAAGGTTCCAGTCTGATCCCAAGGAATCTCACATGATGGCTATCAAAAGAATCTTCAAGTATCTGAAGGGGACTCCTAATCTTGGGCTATGGTATCCAAAGGGCACTGGGTTCAACCTGGTTGGTTACACAGATTCTGATTATGCTGGATGCAGAATTGACAGGAAGAGCACCTCTGGAAGCTGTCAATTCCTAGGTCAAAGGTTAGTGTCCTGGTTTAGTAAGAAACAACAGTCCACAGCAACATCCACAGCTGAGGCTGAATATATTGCTGCTGGAAGTTGCTGTGCTCAATTGCTTTGGATTAGAAATCAACTCATGGATTATGGGCTAGTGTTAGAACACATTCCACTAATGTGTGATAATACTAGTGCAATATCCATAGTTGCCAATCCTGTTAATCATTCTACTACAAAGCACATTGAGATTAGGTACCATTTCATTAGGGAACATGCTGCAAATGGTACCATAGAAGTCTCTTATGTTCCAACTGAGAAACAATTAGCTGACATATTTACTAAACCTCTGAATGAAGCAGTCTTCAACAGACTTGTGAGTGAAATTGGAATGCTCAATCCTTCATTTAGTTGCTCTAAGTAAGTATGCCAGTAAATTGTTGCAGCAGTAAATTTTCACTGTATTTAAATGCTCTATTCATATGGAGTGAAAATTAGCTGAGATATGATTTATAAATATTTCAGTACTTTACTGCATATTTCTTAAAATCATTTGGTGATGAAGTTGTGAGCTTTTGAGACATCTCGATATAGATGACTTTCAGAGTTCACGACATAGTTCAAATAAACAGACTTATATCGCAAACTGTTGAGATTGTGAGACTTTGCGACATAGTTCATTTCATGAGTTTGCGACATAGTTTATGTTATGACTTCGCGACTTAGAATAACTATATCGACAAGTCTCCACATTTGACAGAATTTTGATTTAAATTAATTTTATTTCAAAATTTGATAAAAGTCTGACAATTTGCTTAAAATTCCTAAAAGCGAGCTTTAGACAGGGTATTTCTACTATATCGCAAAGTCTCCCCGATCCTTTCATCTTGAGGACTTTGCGACATAGTTCATTTCTGAGACTATGCGATATACTTTGCACGACTTTGCGGTACAGGCTATCTCTGACTTCGTGACATACAAATAGACTGTACAAATTCATAACTCCATATCGCAGTGTCTCTATCATATAAATACCCTTTTCTAACCGTTCACAACTTTTCATCTTGTCTATTGCTCTCAAACTCTCAAACCTAAGCACAAATTCTCTACTCTCTTTTTCACTCTCTCTCTTGAAATGGCACCCAAATCTCAAACAGTATCATCCTCTATCCCTTTAACCATTCCCAAAGAAACCAATCTTCTCACCATTCCCTCTGAGGCTGAGGCTAACCCAAGGTACAAGTGTTTTGTACGATTCTTGAACACTTCCTACCTACGCCAAGCCCTAACCCTGAACCCTACCTTGTATGTCGATGTGTTGGAAGGATTCTGGAGAACGGCGTTGGTATCAACAATGGCTAGGGAAGATGGAACCTCATTCCAGGAGGTTAGTTGTTCAATTGGAGGCAAACACTTTCAGTTTGGTGAAAGGGAAATCAATGAAGCTTTGGGGTTCAAGGTGGAGGGTCATGACCAAGAAGCTACAGATGCTCAAATCGTAGATTTCATGACCTTCATTCTGTATGCTGATGAGATAGATACTGGAAAGCTAAATAAGAAGTTTGTGAGAAGGGAGTGGTCATTTCTGTTTGACGCACTCCAGAAGGTGTTTCTCTGCAGGAAGACAGGATGGGACCATATCAGTCACATTGCTGTGAAGCTAGCCTACTCCCTGGCCAACAACCAGGAGATCAATGTGGGAGCCATAATTCTCAAAGAATTGGCTCAGAGGCTAGGCAGGACCGTTCGTGGTAGAGGTAATGACATCTTTTACCCTCGTTTCCTTCAAGTTATTTTAAATTTTCTTGATGCAAATGTCCATGAATTGGAGGGTATAGATAAAACTAAAATGGCTTATTCCAAGTACATGTCCAAAGTACTATTTGGCTCATTGGACACAAGGAATCAAGTGGATGTGATTCTAAGTGTGACCAAGCATATGCATGACACATTTGAGTCTTATCCACTTGATAAGCCCATATACCATGCACTTTCCTGGACAGGGGAGGCTGAGACTGGAGGAGCTACACAGTCTAACCCCAGCCTTCCCATCCCATCCAGCAACCCCACTGCAAACAGTACCATAGAAGTTAGGCAGCCACGTGCATCAATCTCTCAAAAGATTGGTGTTACTAAAAAGAAGTCAAAGAAGAGAGCCCTAGAAGTGATAAATGAATCTGTAGAGATAGAAAGTGAGAATCCTGAGTCACCTCTCACCAGACAAAAGAAGAAGTCAAAATCTATAGCCACCACTGCATCCTCCCAACAGGATTCAGATGTGGAAAAAGGGGTACACCTGTTACTGTCTATGGCCTCTCAACAGGTCATTGGCATTGAAAAGAGCAGCCTCCCCACTGCACCCTGTACAGAGTCTGCACAGGGTCAAGACCTCACTCTTGACCCTAGGAGTAATAAGGCTGATCATACACAGAGTGGAGAGCACATCACTGTTGAAACTCCTCCTATTTCTCAGGGGGAGTTGCCACAATCTAATCTAAACCCCACTTCTCTCTCAGATTCTTCCATAAAAATTTCTTCTGAACAAGAGAGTCATTCCAATGACAATCTTGCCTTTGATCAATCACAATTCTCTCCTGTGATTGAGCCAATTTCAAGTGACATGGTGCATGACACTATGCTCACCACCCAGGAACCACATCTAGTTGGTCAGGGAATGCATGTTGGGGCATATCCTAATGACACCACCACAAACATGGAGGATTCACCAGTTTTTACTGGAGACTCTATGCCAAATTCTCCCATCCTTCAGGATGTGGAACTGTCTTCACAGACAAATAGGGCTGATGTTGTAACACATCCCATTTCAATGGAGACAACATCAGACCCTACAGCCATTCCAAGGCTGGAGGAGACTCAAAATCTTAAATCTCATGAAGTGCCTAGCACTAGCTCTCACTTGGCTCAGGCCACTATGTCAGAATGGCTGAAGCCTGTGCACCATGACGGGCCTTCAGGATCATCATCTGTGCCTTCCAAAATGACAGAAGAAGCCATACAAGATCTCCATGTGGCACAGATTGATGAGTTCTCAAAGATATCTCAACATCTCCTCACCTCAAATCTCCCAAATGCTGATTATGAAGCCATTTTACTCTGCCACAAGGAGGATGTTGAAGCTCAGCAGGAGAAGATAGTGGATGCAGCTGAACCAGAGGGAAATGTGGATGCCTGGTTGGATGCTAAGAGGACTCTCAAGCTCAAGGATGCCCTAGCTTTTCTAAGAGAAGAATACCTAACTTCTCTGGGCTCCAATGCAAAGGATCTCTCTCCTGCTGCCATCTATGATGCTGTTAATGATGTCTACAGGAATCAATTAAAGGCTCTGCACTATCTTGGGAAAGGGCTTCAATCAGAGATTTCTTCAATCCAGGAGGCGACAGACAGATCCCTCACTAAGCTCAGAAACTCATATCTCTCTGATTTTCCCAAGGTGGATGGCATCCTTAAAGAAATCCAGAAGACAAACTCTACTGTAAACATGATGGACATCTCTCTGGCCATGGTCACAGACAACATCAGGAAGCTGGCTACAACCCTGGAAAATCAAATCAAGGCCAATATCAACTCAAATGCAATGCTGAATGTAATTTGGAAGAATCAATATGGTGACAAATTGGTGGATGAGGTCCCTCTGTCAAACATCTCCAAATTTGACTTTGCCAAGATCAAGGATCAATCTCTCAATTCTTTCAAGTCTCAACAGCTATTCTCAAAGGTGGATGGTCTTGAAAGAGAAGTGGCCTCTCTGAAAGATGAAAACAGGGTGCTTGCCAATTATCTAAAACAGCTCAATGACAAGCTGGATGACCAAGGCAACAACACCTCCAATATCCTACTGGTGCAACAACAGATGCTGACTTCAATGATGAAACAAATGAACCTGCCTATCCCTGGGGAAGCTCAAGACATCTTGTCTGATCCCAAGCCTAAGGGGGAGAAACAGAAGGAGGTCATTCTGAAACAGAGAGGGGGAGTACCTGCCAAGCAGCCAAAGCATAAGGGCAAGGGCAAACTCATTGAAGAAACCATAAAGCCAATCATTCTTCCCCCTGTAGAGGTCATAAGTGTAGAAGGTCAGAAGAGCACAATCTCAACCACCTACTATCCATCCACAATGCCTAAAGATATCTCAACTCCTCAACCTACTCAACCTACTCCCAATGCTAAACTTGTCAAAGTTGCAATTATCACAGAGGCCAAGCTACAGGAAGTTGCCAATTCAAACATCTATCATGATGAGGCCTTCCTGGAGTTTCTGAAAGCCATCTACAGTAGTGCTCAAGGAGATGCAAGGATGTACAGACAGAAGATCAAGGAAAGCATCAAGTATTTCACAGTGGCAGTAAGGAAAATCAAGGATGTCCATCTAAGAGAGATAATCATGGTGTGCAAGGACAATTGCTTGTGGCACCTAGCTTTTCAAACTCTAGAGAAACTGAGATTTACTGAGCTGTCAATCATTCTGGATTTGATTGAAAAGCATGGGATGAACAATGAAAGTCTTTATAATGACTTGAAGATGGACCAGAATAAAAGATTGCCTGAGGTTATATCCAAGCCAAGGACAATAATTTACCAAAGCCTATCTCAAGACAGTAATATTGACCAACTAGTAATTCCCTCAGACCTTTTAATGAAGAACAATGCAAAGATCAACCAGGTGCTGTAAATGTTGAGAGCTAAGAGAGGAGCTAGGACAGCTGAGGAACTAGAGATGATTCACACTCTACAATCTTTTCTGATTCATGGAGTTATTCCTGAATCTGTCAAAGAAAAGAGCAAGAAGAAGGATAGTGAGGATGATGATGAGGAGAAAACCTACAGAAGGAGATCTCAGTCAAGGAGGGATAAGGATGAACCAAGTGAAAGTAGCAAGAGCAAATCCTCAAAGAAGACAAAAGGTGCTGATGATGACAAGAGGGACTCCAAGGGGACAAAGGAAACAACCAAGAGAACAAGAAGTGGAATTCAGCAAGTCAAGGACATTGCTAGCAGTACTTTAACCACAACACAAGACTCTAAGTCTAGGGTGGGTACTGTTAGTAATGATCCTCCAAAATCATTATCTAAGACTTCTGAACCTGAATTGCCACAGAAGAAAGAAGGAGCCACAAAAGAAACCTCAAAAAGACACTTCCACAAAGTCACAGCTAGTGGAGTGTTACAGTGGATGAAGGGAAAAGGAATGAAGCTTCTTCCAAGTGATGTGGCACTGAAGACTGATTCTCCTTGTTCCAGAAAGGTGTCTCTTGTGAAACATATGAAGATCAAGAGTGTACCCAGAAGGATAAGGATAACAAAGAAGACTGGAAAACTCACAAATGTTATTGGCATCAATGTGCTTCCACTAGATGAGGACTATGATGAAGATGCCCTAGCATTTTTGAGGGCTCAAAGGATCTTTGAAGTCAAAGTGAAGTTGGATCATCTAGAGATCAAGTACACTGATGGAAGAGAAAGAATAATGAAGCAAGGGGGATGGCAACATTTTGACACCTATGAGCAAGAAAGAATCAATGCCTTGTTAAATTTTGAAGAAAAGGAAGAAAGGTTGTGGAAAATAGAGATTGCCAGATTCATGAAGATGCACTCTGACTATAAAGAAAATCTAAAGAAGCTGAATGAAGAAAAGAGGTGTGAGAAAGAAAAGGAGATGGCTGAGATGGAAGAAAGAGCAAAGGAGCTAAGGAAGAAAGGGCTGTGCAGGGTAAAGCAAAATCCTTATACTGTTGAGTACAAAAATCATTATGGAGGAATAAGCAAGATAAGGATGGAGTTCATACATTCATATGTGGAAAGTGCCCTCAGAACAGCAGCTGAAGATCTAAAAGATTCTCCTCTCATTGAAGAACTGATTGCAAGGGATGAAATTTTACTGGCCATCTCTGAAATAAAGAAGAATGAAGAAATAAGGAAGAAGAAAGTCTATGATGATTTCTTAGAGAAACAATTGGAAACTGAAGCTATGTAGCTCAAGGAGAAATTCTGTAAGACTAAATTTCCAAGTTGTTATCAAATTCTGTTCTTAACTTTATCTTCTTTATACTTGTTCTTTTTATGTTAGTTAGGCTTGTTATCAGACATGAAATTGTGCCTAAGGGTCTTACTCACAATTTGGGGGAGATTGTTAGGCTCAAGACATGTCTGAATACCACTATTAACAAGCCTACACTATGTGACTATGTCACATTACATGACCTAGTGAGTTCTATCACTGGGATGTAGTATAGGTCTCTAAATGTACTTGTCTTGTTCTCATGAACATAAGCTTGATCATGTATTCTCAAAGTTATAATGAGCTTAGCAATGTTTCTTGCATCTAGATTGTATATAGGCCATTGAATAATTGTCCTGGTAGAAGTTCAGAAGTGTTCATGCAGCAGGATAGAAATGAATAAGGCCATGAAGAAATAAGTTGCAGAAATTTGTCTAAGGCATTATATAGCAAAGTCAGAAGAAAGCTATGTCGTGAAGTCACCAATATCTATGTTGTGTAGTGCTACATCGCATAGTCCATTTTGTACTATGTCGAGAAGTCCTCAAGACTCATGTCGTGAAGTGTTGAAGTCAGCAAAGTCAAAGAAGCCTAGATCGTGAAGTCCTCAGAAGCCTTATGTCGCATAGTCATCAAATGACCTATGTTGCATAGTCATCAAATGACCTATGTCGCATAGTCATCAAATGACCTATGTCGCATAGTCATCAAATGACCTATGTCGCAAAGTCTTCAAAGGCTATATCGCGTAGTCCTCACAAGTGAGATCGCGAAGTCAGGAATGAAGTGGAGTTCACGATATCAACACTTAGCCATTTACAACAAGACAAATCAAGGTACAGAATCAAGAATCAAAAGAGACAAATACTGAAGCATTTGTTCTGGCAAGGTGGTCCAAAGAACATATGGCAAATCTACAGCTAAACTTGGAGAGAAAGATAAGAGACAAGCAGCTACAGAAACGGGAAAGACTCCGAAAAGCAGGTGGTCCTTCCTGACACAGTTAACGTCTTATGGCAGGACAAGTTGGACTTTCAGCAAGGGGTAACTGTGTAAAAATAGGTGTGTGCACTAGTTTGTATAGGGCTTATATATATATCATGCACATCCTATTGTTAGCTGCAAGAGAGATACACATAGTTTTTATCTTAAGCTCTTTTCTCTGTAAGCAAGCAAGTTCAAACTGTTCTTGTTTAGAAGCCAGAAATTCGATTGTGAATTTCTTGGAAAGCTGTAGTATTTAATTTGCTTATACAAAGTAGATTAAAGTGATTGTGTGTGTTATTTACTTTCTGCATATTACATATCATAATCATATACAGTCTTTTACTTAGTTTTCAAGAATCAAAAAATATATCAAACTATCCATTCACCCCCCCTCTGTCTAGTTTCTAGTAGTATTCATTTCTAACATAATACATACACGCGAAAGCTTCCTCGAGGGCAATGAATTCCCAATGGTGTAGTAGACACTATCTCTAGTGGAATCGTTGTTCGTAGGGTATGGAAACCTCATAAGCAAAACAATGCCTTTAACTAATCCAGGTATCTAGGTAACCTTAATCGCGTAAGGAAGTTTTAAACGCCTTGGTCCTCACACGTATTGCCCCCTAGTGGGCAATTATGAAGGGCTATGAGTATCAAAATTCGCGCTAGTCAAATCAATCCATGGTGTTGGCAATCCTGCCTCTACCTCAACTACTCCTGAGACGCTTCTTCACGTCCTATGTCAATGTCTTTGATAAATCAGGTATATTTCTAGACTTTTTCCTCATCATTCTGATGGTCTCCAAAGATTCTATCAGTCCTAATATAAGGCCTCGATTAAATATTTAACTCTTAACTTACTCAATGGTACTACATCCAGTAGTCCAATAACGAATTCTATATGACCTCTTACGTCATTCTCTTACTTAGACATAACTCTTAACATTCTCATCACTAAGTACTATAACTTATAGCTCTGATACCATTTCTGTAACACTCCTCCATGGAGTCATCAACTACTTACTCAGGCAGTATCCTTCTCGAACTGAGTTATCTCAAAAGAGTATCTTCCACTTTCTTTTTCCTCACAACACTGGACAACCACGTATGGGTATCTCTTCCTATCTGTTGTGTTTACATTTTGAAAACAAAGCAAGGGTGAGCAAATATGCCCATCAAGTAACCCATAGTAATATAATCTTTCTTTTCATAAGAAATATGTTTGGAATAAAGTTTTGTAATCATTATTATTATAGTAACAAAACTTTAACATATACTTCTGCTCTGAATAGCATTTCACAGATACTTTGAACATTTTTATATCATTATAAATTATATATGCATAACTCAAATACAACTTCTTGTCTGAAGTATAAACATGTCATGAAACATAATTCTTCCAATCATTTATGATTCAAGATACCGTTCATCAAATAAGAATGTATAACCACTGCCAATACTATCACCAACTAAGAACCTAGGCTTTTGTTACAGTATTGCAGAAATAATTCCAATTGGAGGATGGGACTACTTCCGAAGCCTTTAATAACACCCCTACCGTACACGATGATCAGTCGCTTCAGTACGATAGTACGATCAATAACCTTTTCTACATATATCTAGTTTGGTCACTCCATCACATACATATAAATCAATGTAGTGATTTAAAGTAATGATAAGGCGTATTGACAATTTCGTCCTTATAATTTGGATGGTTGGATGCGATCAGCCTCTATCACATATATATTTTTGATACCCGAGGTTAAAAGGTGTGTTTCGTAGATTAAGAGTTTATGTGTACAATCATGCATACTTCAAGGACGAAAATGTTATTAAGCCTTAATAATTATACATTTAATATGATGTTTTTGCTTTCACTTTAGATGTAGTCGAGGGTTAGCAGTATCATTTTATATCCCAATTTTATATTCAGGCTCAGATCGAGTTTAAAATCATAAATGATTTATTTAAAATAAACGTTACCAATGGTGTCAATCTTGCCCCAAGATCTCTGATCAAAACTTTTGCTCCCTCTTGGGAAAAATTAAACATTTTTTTAAATGTCGATCACCAGTCATATAACAACGTAGAATTCTAATCTATAAGTCAAGTAAGGTTTAAATTTCTACCTTGTCAATGAAAGTGCAAAAAAAAATAATGAGAAAAAAATAGAGTTTAGTATATAGAATCACCTAGATATACAAAAAAACCAAAAATTAAAGGTAACTCAATTTTCAAAAGAGCATCATATCGGATAATGATAAGAAACAATGATATAACTAATTGGTCCACATGGTAATATGTATTTTTATACAGTAGTGAGGAAGGGTAGAGAGACATTGTCTATTAACATAACGACTGATGCATACCAAGTTTGTCCATTATAAAATTAACTTCATCTAAAGAAAATTTCATCTGAAGTAAAGTTGATTTATTAGCTTTAAAACTAATAAAAGACTCAGGAAACCTAAACAAAGATAAAACTACTGGACCATGCTGGAAAGTACTTAAAATCAACCAAACTAGGACAAACAGCATAGATTCTAGAATATCTCAAAAAGGTCATCATCATCGATCTGGTTGTTGAACACCATGTGATGCAACTAAATTTCTTCATTACCCCCTCCTCCCATCTGAATTTAAAATAATTAATGATGTTTTGATAATTATAGACACGTCGCAATCAATTAGGCACCAAACACCTGAATTCTCTCTTCAATTGGTGCGAGGCAACATGGACATACATCTCTTCTCTCACAGCAACTCAAGCACAAAACTTGATGTGCCCAAGGCAAAAGAACCACCGAAACTTCTTTCGTCACACAAGTGAAACAATTTCAATCACTGGAATAGTCATCCTGGTTATATAGCTCACCAAGCATTCTTTCAGTTGATCCTCCATGAATCGCGATTCCGTAGGATTAGTGGAGTGAAGATTGAGCTGACTAGCTTCTAATGACACTTTAAGTCCAGAAAGCTCTAGCTCAAGCCTTTGCAGTTCATCCTTGTGACACTGAACGTCTGTCTCTATCTTGAGGTGCAAGGTGGCGTGCTTTCTCTTATTTGCAGGCTCAGTTGCTTTTAGTAGGCACATTTCTTCCTCTAATTGTGCCAATGCTGATTCTTTGGCCTTCTGAGCTTCTTTCTGATTTGCCTGTCATTTCCGGGACATGAAAGACCAATGTTAAAAGAACCAAAAATAATAAATATTCAGTTGTCTAATCATAACAGTGAATAATGGTAATTGTCGAAACACCTGAAGAGCAAACACAATATTAATAGCACACACTAACCTAACCATAAAACTAAAGCATCCACTGTTTACCAAAGTTCTCAAGTTGGAACGACATTTACCAAGGATACTCTAGTGAGATGGATATTATACACAAAAAAGAAGAATAAAATAAATACAAATGTACAATTAAATTTATTTCTATTCTATTATATGTACTTTAAAGAGGCTATTGTCCAGGCTATGAAAGTCTACTAGAGTGATCATGTGTAAATAATCTTAAAATTTTCATTATAAGGAAAATTTCGTATGAAAAGGTAAAACATGACATGTGAAAATGCACAATAAAAATCTCACTCAAATGTGGCATAAATACTAAGGATGTGTTCACTTGGATGGAATGGAATGAGATTTGTACTCTCATTTGAGGGAGATTGGGGAAAATGTTCATAATGTTCATTCTTTACTTCATTCGTTTCCAAACAATTTAAACTAGAAATCTAACCCACATGTTTTGGAAGGAATGCTTCATTCTCCTTCTTCGTCTTTTGCCTTTTACAATTTGCATCATAAGAAATTTTCACTCCCTCATGCTTGTTCAATATTTTCCCTAACATTCTTTCTTATTGGTACGACGCGATATCCTTAACTCTATCATCGACATTTTTATTAATTACACAAAATGCCTCAAAAGCTCTGGTACGAGGGATACCTTTCAGCAATATCCTTATTGGTATGCTTTTATCCTTTTTGGTATGCTTTTATCGAACTGATACCTTTCAACAATATATTTGTTCTATTGCACATATAAATTTTCTAAAGTTTCCTGGTTATGTAACATAAGGTAAGGTACTACAGAAGCCTTGTGATCCATCTAACTCTTACCTTGGTATGTTGTTCCGATAATTTTAACTAATAAGGTTAGATGTACGATTTCCGAACGAGCACTACAACATATGATTATATATAGAATCACCTAGATATATTAAAAAAACAACCAAAAAGTATAAGTAACTGAATTTATAAAAGAGAACCACAACGGATGATGATAAACAACAATGATATAACTCACTAGTCCACAAGGTAATATGTATTTTTAGTGTAGAAGGGCAAAGAGATATTGTCTATTAAGATAGCGACCGATGCATACCAAGTTTGTCCATTGCAAAATTAACTTCATCTAAAGAAAATTTCATCTGAAGTAAAGTTGCCATATTAGCATTAAAATCACCGGGGGCATCACATATTGCCAGAATATGAACATTGTTTATTAAGATAAGAAAGAATGTTATTAAAAAAAACTCTCATAAAGTAATTAAAATTGAAGCTAGAGCAGACAGTCTACTAAATCCTTAACTTTGATAAGGTTTCCTTGGCCATTGGAAAAAAATTAAGATATTATAACCTAAAGCATGCCGCCATATTTTCTTTTTTAATCTACAGAATGCATGAAATATAATGTAGACGATCTCCTCTTGAATATGTGCTAATGCGCAAATAAAACATTACAAGGACTTCGTATTATATGTAAGCCTAGAAAACAAAATAAATGTGTGCGTGCATGATGATGTATATTGATGCAATGCACATAAGAAATTACCTTAGAACAATGGCAATTGAGTCTTCAGTTTCAAATTTATGAAGCATTTTCTTCCTTGTTTACTGCAATTTTTATAAATATATGTGTTAGATAGATAATACATAAGAATTTATGAATTAGATTGATAATTTCTTAAAATGTTATTTTATTTTCAAGACTACCATTAATTAATTTAAATTGTTGCTCATTAATTTAAATAATAAATGTTACACGTAGATTATGAATTTACCATAAATATGAAATATGGGCAACTTTTTGGACAAGCAATAATGGAAATAATGGACAAGAAAAATGGGACGAAGGGAGTATGGTACAGATGAGTTTTAGTACTACTAAAAATATATTCAATCCTTCTTTCATATTTGAGCTTTATTTTTCTGACAATATGAACATTGAACACAAATAACAAGAATATGATGGTTGATTTTTAAAGTGAAACTTTTCAAAATTAATAGAAACATTTATAGGATATCACCTTCATCATAAAAAATCATATCGAATCAGGTTAAGTGTACCAATGGGTTACATGTGAATTTGTCGGTGTATATACATATAAAAAGTAAAAGTTATTTGGAGCATTACCTTAACGAAAATTATGATGATTTTTTTCAATCATATCTTTGGTGCTCCGATTGAATATCCAAACTCCGTTTCTGTAGGAAATACACATGTAAATTAGAAAAAAACGTTCTATAAAAAAGTCGAAACATTGTTTTTGAGAAATACGCATGTTTTGAAATCAAAAAAAGTTCTTGTTCTTAAAGAAACTCAAGTTTGATATCTCACAAAACTTTTTTAATTACAAAATTGATATATATATATATATATATATATATATATATAACAAGCCTCTTGTTAAAGAAATTTATGAAGAAGATATTGATTCCCAATGGGGACCAAGTTTCTTATTCAGAGCAAGGATGTGGCGAGAAAAATAATTATCAATGGGACTATGAGATGATTTTTGGATCAATTAGGGGGCATGGACACCAATCCAACTGTAAAGTGTACCGATCTACATCCCAACACAAGATAAATTATATGGGAAAGGGAGACGGAAGGGAGATAGTAGATTTAATGAAACCGAAATTCATCGAGAATAACTTTTTTGCAAACTACCTTCTGAGAAACAACAATGGTATCAGTGTTGTATACCCCATTGTGGTCGCACCTTTAGTCATTTCTTTGGCATGGAGGTAAGTCATTTATAAATAAATACGTAATAAAATTTAAAATAGAGGAGAATTAAATAAAATAAATAAATAATTGTAGAAATTTATATATAACATCATACCAGCTGTGTAAAAAAAGCGACAACACAATTGTTATGGTGGAGTACGAGGATTCCTAATAAAGTGAAACCGAATGAACGAATGCTCTAAACCTGATCTTGTGCAAGAGAAAGCTAATTCGCCTTCTCTATGTAGATCATTACAAACAGGAGTGAAAAATGAGGGACAAATGGGGCGAATGATTAAAAGTGGTGAAGGGGAGAATGAAAAAAAGGTAAGCTGCGGCAGATTATATTATACTATGGGCGAATGATTTAGGGTTTTTATCACAGCCGTTGATTTCATTCAATCTATGGGCTCATATCTAATTTAACAGGGGTGAAAAATGAGGGATGAATTGGGCGAATGATTAATAGTGGTGAAGGGGAGAATGAAAACAAGGTAAGTAGCGGCATATTATATTATACTGTGGGCGAATGAATTAGGGTTTTTATCACAACCGTTGATTTCATTCAATATATGGGCTCATATCTAATTTTTACTGGAGCCCCATTGTACATATATCTACATTTATATTAGTTATATATCGACGTCATAATATTTTATATCATGTATCTGTACTTTATATTGTAGTGTAATTAAAAAAAGACATGTTCACACTTTTTTAATTATTTATATAAGTTATAAATCTATATTTGTATAGTTTAGCACATTCTAAGTATTTAAATATGTCTATGTATATGGTATATAATAGTCAAAAAAATAGCCCTGAGTTATAAATCCAACAAGGCCGAACTACGTGGCCCAGGCCCATAATAACATGCACAATTATATATTAAAAATACAGGCGAGTATCATTGGGCGGTCTTGGAGGGCCATACCAAACTGTGCCGAAATTTTTGATATTATAATTTGAAAACCCAACGTTTACGATAACTACAAAAATCGATAACGGTCTGGTTTTATCGATTTTGGTTTAACACAAAATGAACTTTAAAAGGAAAAAATATTGTTCCATAGTGAACTAAAATAAAATTTGCATGTATAATTAAAAAATTAGCATCTTCGTACACATATAGAAATAAAACATCAATGGACAAGATTGATAATGTCTAAATTCTGAAGCACATAAGCAATTGAAAAAGAAATGACTGCAGAGTACTAGGTAATATATTAATACAATATAGTGTTTGTAATTTGCATGTAAGCTAATTTACATCTAACAATATCCGCATCAAATGATTATAACAAGAAATTGATTATCAATGATCAGTCGCTTCAGTACGGTAGTACGATCAGCAACCTTTTCTACATGTAGATGGACGAACACCCTTAATTGGTTATCACCCTAGCCGCATACGGGCTATTACCAACTGGACTGCCACCAAAGCCTCTTATGCGGTATCTCCTAGTCCTGGATGAACAATCAAAGAAAGCTGGAACCGAAAATTAATCCTGGTATTCCAAGTAAATGATACTTGTCAACAATGCTCAATGTTGCTGATTACCTTACTTCCAGAAAGTTTGAGGAAGTAATACGCTGTGATGTGTGTGTTGACTTCTATCAACTGATCTCATATGTCAGGGGATGAATAATCATTTGAAAATCACGACCTAAAAGTTAGTCGGAAAAGTCCTTTCTGATCTTGATAAGTTGAAAACCTTGGCTAAGACAGGGCAGTGATCCCAAAATATAGTTGTTTTCATGGAAAGTGAAAGGGAAACTATTTATTCACTTTTTAAATTGGATTCCCAATTTTTGATAAGTCGGAGCATGTTTCTTTCTACTCTAATAAACTCAGAATAAATATTTGGGAACCCTTATAATATTTAAATAAATTATCTGAGGGTTAGAAATATTCTTAAATAATTAATAAGTCCTTAAATAATTTTTAAATAAGGTTTTATGATTTTAAATCAATTTAGAATATTTAATAAATATTTAAATAATATTTATTAAATAATAAACAGTTAAGTAAATCTTTTTAAACAAATATTCAAATTAATATTCATTTAATTAAATAAATACTCAAATAATATTTATTGATATTATTTAAAATATTTAATAACTTAAAATATCCAAAATTTATTTATTGGAATATTTTAATCGATATTTAAAAATAAACTGTCTCCCGCAACTTCCGAGTTTTTATGACAGTATTTAATATAAAATTTCTTTCGACTACCGGTCTAAGTTGTAGTACGAAAATATGCTCTACACGTAGAGCCTTGTATACACCGGTTTATATTTATATTACTATATAGCATATAAACTAACACATCGAATATACGAGCGCTTGCACAATAATTAAGCAATTCATATATTTAATAAACAGTTATATTACAACAACAACAGTATTAAAACACAACAATAACTTGAAGTATGATTTCGAAAACTTGCATAAACACATTTCAAAATTTTGTGGATAGGTAAAACATAGATTTAGAAAACTTGTCTGATGCCCAAGCTCTATCTGCATGTCCCCCTTCTAGTTCTGGAACCTCTACCAAGACATAACATAACCTTAATTAATCACTTGGCTGATAGTCCACTTATTCTAAGTAAACTACATGTTACCCGACTTTCACTCTCTCGAGTCCATTTAACTTACGATCTTCTAGACCACTTACTAATTACACAAATATTTTGCCTTAATAATCCTCGACAAGTTTTGTGTTTTAGTCATCTCAATATTACCATTTTTACTTCGCCAAAACGGATGGTTAAAGTAGTACCTCTAGAGTTGGATTTCCATAAAATCATTATTCCGCAACTCGCACTCTAACACTTTTAATAATTCGGAAAATTAATAATTAATTATGAAACCACCTCAAGGAGCTTCTTGAGTATTTTTAATATTTATCAAAAGTATGTTGATTTGAAAAACACGAGTTTAAATGGGTGGAATTCATTTTAAAAGTCGAGTCGACTACGAAGTTTTACTATTCGCACTAGTTTCACTAAAACGCTCATAACTCATTAACCGGTAACTCGATCGACACACCGTTTTCGCGTCCACAATCTAGAGAATGTCTAGAATATAATCCATCAAAAGTTTGGTCCTGGACAGAGGACCCATTTTCCCGAATTAACAGAACAGAGCAGTAGCTCCTCTGATGAATAGTGTCATCGCGCAACTTTGGTTCCGACATTTTTATAAAATCGAAACATTAACGTTTTTGCACGAAACATTTTCCGTGACCTTACTAACTTCCTAAGGTATTTATCATCCAAGTTTTATAATTTTAATCAACTCTTAAGTGGTTCGTTTGTAGCATCCAAGTTGGTACAAAGTAGCTTTTGGTGTTCTTGAATCACTTTCACTAAAATGGACATATATCCTTAACCGTAAATCGTCTCAACACGATATTTATACCAAAACAAACTACAAAACAAGACCTATGCATACCTGGGCAGTGGTTAACAAGATTACCATGTTATCAGTTCTAGGTTCTTGCTCAAATTGGTCTTAAATACAAACGGGCATTATGACGACTATAACTTAACTACTTCCAAGTTTTAAACAATGTAAATCCATCATCAATCAACCCAACCATCAACATAATACTTTTAACATCTCAACCATGTTATAACTTCAAGAACTCATCATCAAAGCCAATTCACTACAACCAATCACCAAGATTTAACCATTTACACTACAAACTCCTTAAACTAACATGTTCTTGCACATATCTTGAAACTTAACTCATATCTCAATATAAGTCAAAGGGTGGATGAGTGTTATACCTTTATTGGAGCTTTATAAACACTAACAAGAGCTTGTAAACCTTAAGGGAGCCTTGATCTATGCTTATCATCCTCAAACTCACAAAGGAAATCAAGAAACAAGTTAGAGATTTTCGGAGTCACTATTCATGCCTCATCTTTGATCCAAGATTTGACCATGTTATACTTATTGGATGGACATGAAATTTTGAAAGTACCTTGGGTATATATTGAGGAAGCTGTGGTCCAAAGTTTGTGATTTATGGATGAGCAGAACTTGAGTTATGAAGTTTTCTTTCCCCCTTGCTCTTGTTTGGCCGAATTGAAGAAGAATGGGGTGGGGGTGGGGGGGGGGGCTATTTTGCTCTTTAATAATTGTGTGGTAATGTGTTATAGTATATGTATGGATATATGTATAGTCTAGGTTGATTATAGATGCATGCTTGGTCCTTGGTAGTACATGTAAAGCAAGATTTCAAGGAAAAAGGTGTACTCCTTTCCATGTTTTAAGGAAGTATGTTTCTAACCATTTCTTAACCACTTGGTTACTCCTTTGTACTTCTTAGTTGGTTGGAAAGTAACTAATTTGTATGGGCTTTTGCATGGCTTGCATGTTTTATATTAACTTACTTATCATCCAATGTTTGTCACTTAATCCTTTATGCAGTTTGGTAATTTTTCTATGAAAATGTTTCGTTGCATAGTATTTTCTATAGTTGTCCTTAATACTTAAATACGTTGGTTTACTTAAATCCAATAAAATTCCTTGTCATGAGATTTATGTCATCCCGGGATTCTCGTATTTCTTAATACACTCGTGAATTACAAAACAATTAGTAGAAGTGAAAATCTCCGTGTTCCGACGACTTTTACATTCTCTTATTTAATCCATGAAACAATACTACATCCTCGGATTCTTAAAATTCCATCACTTATATAGTGTGGGCTCGAAATTTTTTCCTCAAATGTATTTTTGCTATTCATCAAGGTCTTTTAAAATGTTCTAAAATTTATGATTATTATAGCCTCCCCTCCTTAAAAGGATTCCGTCCCGGAATCTAAAGAAATAACTGAAGTATCTTTCCGAGATCACAATCTCCAGTTTCCAGGTTGTCCCTCCAACCCTCTGGTTCTCTCACAACACTCTTATTAGTGCTACATTATATTCTTTCAACGCGTCGTCTTCTTGGTCTACAATCTCTACCGGTTGTTCCACGTAAGACAATTACGGTCGCACTACTATATGTTCATATTCTATCGCATTCCCAACATCTGTGTTGAATCTTTGTATCATAGACACGTGAAATACATTATGGACACGTTCGACTTCGGAGCTAACATCATTGCCTCCTTTGTTCGTTGAACTAGCGCGATTCCCGATGTCTTCCTCTTCGTGATAAGCTCCATAGTACGACATCCCTATGTTCGCATGGTAACTACCTTTATATGAAAATTATATTTGTGATAAGTAGTTGCTCCAACTGCTCCCGGAAATTTGACGCACAAACGCGTAATATAACTTTAATTGTCTAGGCGTTTGATTCCTCGATTCGCTGGCCTCCGGGCCGTAATTAGTGCTCGTGGTTGATATCGTCGTCAACATTGATGAAAACTCTTCCAGCATCTGGGATTCAATCTTGGGTCTCTATGACATAATCGTTACGGGAACTCCATGTGCATCACTATATCGTTCGTGTACGCATTAATAACTTTCTGATTGGAGATCTCTCGTTGATAAGTCGACTTGGTTAGTCTATTGATTATAACCCAAATAATCGTCACCTTTTTACTTGATCTTTGGTAATCCTACCATGGAATTCATTGTCATAACTCATATTCTCATTTAGGAATCTCTACGGTTGTAGTAGCCTACTAGGTTTCTACGGTTCGTCGCGTAGTAATTTCTATAGTTGTCCTTAATACTTAAATATGTTGGTTTACTTAAATCCAATAAAATTCCTTGTCATGAGATTTATGTCATCTCGGGATTCTCGTATTCCTTAATATCTCATGAATTACAAAACAATTAGTAGAAGTGAAAATCTTCGTGTTCCGACGACTTTTACATTCTCTTATTTAATCCATGCAACAACACATACATCCTCGGATTCTTAAAATTCCATCACTTATATAGTGTGGGCTCGAAAGTTTTTCCTCAAACATATTTTTACTATTCATCAAGGTCTTTTAAAATTTTCCAAAATTTAGGGTTATTAAAAAATCCATATCAAAATTTTTAATTTATATGTAATGAACCAAATTCAAACCTGAAAGGCATATGCACTGGCCTATTTGTAAACACCGAGGATTCAACTCAACTTAAACAAGAATATAATAAGTAAATAATATATAATCTGTCACAGGAACCTCAGAAGATATTATCAGTCAAAGTGAATAAAGATTTAAAGTCAATCTACAGATTTGAAGTAATTCAACATTTGTTAGGAATGAAGATGATGGTGTTACTAGAGTACAAGGAAGAGTCTACTGTTACAAGAGTCTATAATCGGAGTCTGTGAACTCACAGAGTCTGTAGTCTGTAAGAGTCTATAAAGCTTTCTGCAGATTATGGAAACTTCTGTTATCTTTGAAGACAGATCACTGGATAAGCTCAAATCATTATCAAGAATCAGTAGAAGATATGTTCTTATCAGAAAGGCTGGATGATTGAAGTTGTCAACCTAAACAGATGGGACAGAATCCCATAATTCATGTGATTGATTTACTTGCTGTTTAGTTGATAGGAAAATTGTATAAATACTCTCATTCTACATTGTAATATGTGTGTGTCGAAACCT
This sequence comes from Heracleum sosnowskyi, assembly GCA_030848705.1. NCBI lineage: Eukaryota > Viridiplantae > Streptophyta > Magnoliopsida > Apiales > Apiaceae > Heracleum > Heracleum sosnowskyi. The sequence continues at coordinate 63,987,325 of CM061241.1, read as the reverse complement.
AGAGATCATATTAGGTTTTACATTGAGAGTTTGCTGCTGTAACATTGTTTACAGAAAGTAGCTGCTAAGGATATTTGTATATCCTTGGTAGAGTTTATAACTTTGATTATTCAATATAAATCATTGTTGCAGCATCTTTGTTTGTGTTATTTCAATTCCGCATATTTATTATTCTGTTCATTTAACAAGGAAACACAAAAATAGACATATTAGTACTACTTGTATTCAAACCCCCCTTTCTACAAGTAGTTCTGGTTTAACAAGTGGAATCAGAGCAGGTTTGAATCAAGAAGATCAAAAACATGTTTGCATACAAAGATGGCAATACTAAAATCCCCATACTCAAGAGGGGTGAATGCACTCATTGGAGAGTCAAGATATTGCATCATCTTGAGGCTACTGATCCTGATTATCTTGATAGGATCAATGATGGACCATTCATTCCAACAAAAGTGGTTGCTACAACTAATGAAGAAGGAAAGGTTGTAAGAGACCGCACTATTAATAAGTCAAAGATTGAATGGACTCCTGAAGATAAAGCCAGTATACTCAAGGATTCAAATGTAAGAAACATATTATTTAATAGTCTTGACACTGTTCTCACAAATTATGTTCTCTCTTGCACAACAGCAAAAGAGATGTGGGATAAGCTGAGGGTGCACTGTGAAGGCACCAATCCTGTGAGAAAGAATTACAGGGCTTTGCTGATCCAGGAGTATGAACACTTTGCTTCTAAAAATAGTGAGACTCTTGTTGAAACTTATGACAGATTCATCAAGCTTATAAATGATATGGCTATTCATGACAAGTACTATGATAAAGAGGATGTGAATGCCAAGTTTATGAAGTCTCTCTCTAGATACTATAGTGAAAAGATATCTGCTATTGAAGAAGGCAATGATATAGATTAAATAACATTGGAATTTTTTTTTTGGGAAACTGAGAAACTGGGAACTAAATAAGCAGCAGTTGGAACAAAGAGATGGAGGCAAAAATAGAAGCATTACACTCTCCATTCAACAGGAAAAAGAAAAACTGCTGAAGGATTTGGAAGAAGAATCATCTGTCAAAAAGAAGCAGAAAGAGAAGATGATTCAGGAATCAGAGTCTAATGATTCAGACTCTGATAGCAGTGACTCAAAAGCAGATATGGAAAAGCTTATGGCTCTCTTTGCCAAAACCTTCGGGAAAGGAAGGTTCAATAAAAGAAGATTCAGCAAGAAACCATCATCCAGAAAGGAAAACAAGAAGCAAGACAACAGCAAGAAGTCAATAGTCAAGATTGACAAGTCCAAGATTAAATGCTTTAACTATGGCATTATTGGACACTTTGCTGGAGAATGTAGGAAGCCAAATAGCAGACAAGCTGGAAGTGGAAAAGCTCTCATGGTGACAGAAAAGGATTGGGCTGACTCAAGTGATTTTGAAGATGAGTTTGATTATAAAAATATTGCATTAATGGCTATCTCTACTGACAAACCATCTTCACCAAAGGAACCAGCTATTGAAAAGGTGTCACTATTCTCTCTTGATTTTATTGATAGTCTAGATTCTAAAGGTATTCAATCAATTAGAGCTGAATTTAAAAATCTTATGGAAAACTTCAGAAATCTAACTAGTGAGAGAAATAATCTTAAGGATAAGAATGATGAGCTGGTAAAAAGAAATAATTTTCTTGAGATTGAGTTAGTTCAGATGAACCGGTTCAAAAATGAGGCTGCTAAAGCCAAACATGATCATGATGTAGTACTTGAGGCCTATGATTATATCAGAAAAGAACTGGAATAAGAAAAGGATAATATTAGGCTTTGGAATACTTCAGGTAAAAAGACTCATACTATAATCCAGAATCAAGTTATTGGTCAAACCAATGGAATAGGTTATGACAAGAGTGAGGGAAAGAAACCTGTAAGTATTGAAAGTAATGAAGTTGATGCATGAAGGAAGGCAGAACCTGAAAAGCCTAAAGCTAAACCTCTCAAGTTTGTAGACACTCAAGGAACTCCTCTTATCTACAAAAATCAGGAACATGTCTCCAAGACATCAGAAAAGCCTAAGAGAGTGAATATAGGTTTTCTGTCTAATTCTCAACTGAAACAGAAAATTTCAAATGTTTTAGAGTCTGAAAAGGTGAAAAGGAACAGAAATGGGAAAGAAGGAATCAATAAAGAGAACAATCATAAAAGAATTTCTGATGCCCCAGGGAAGAAATGTTTCAAATGTGGTAATCATAATCACCTGTCTGTAGACTGTAAACAGAAACCTTCATGGGATTCAGAGTCTAGATTTCCCAAGACTCTGAAAATTCAGTACAGACCTCAAAATTTCTGTTATCATTGTGGAAGCCACACTCTGATACATGTGCATGGAATATCATGATCTATATTATGACTTCTATTCACTAAAAGCAAATACACCAAGTCATAAGAAGATTGTGAAGACAGAGTCCAGTGTAGACTCAGAAAAGGGCCAGTCTGAAGTTGAAGAAACAAAATCAAATAGGAAGACTAGTCACTCAAAAAGAAAAACAGGATCCAATTAAAATTGGATCCCCAAAAAGTCTAACTAGTCATTTATTATTTGTAGGACACCAAGAAGAAGCATACATTTATTCTTGACAGTGGATGCTCAGGACATATGACTGGAAAGAAAGTCATGCTAACAGATTTTGAGAAGAAAGTTGGTCCAGAAGTCTCTTTTGGAGATGGCAACAAAGGAGATACTCTGGGATATGGCTCAATTGTACTGGGAAATGTTACACTGAAAATCAACCGCATATTTATACTATTATAGTAAATACAAAATTTTAAAAGTTCGTTTGTAATTTTTCCACATAATTCACAATTGTTGAATCTTTTAAATCAAATTAATAAAAGACAGTTGAATGTAAGTTATTATTTAAATGTTAATATTTCATTTTTTATTTTAGTTTTGTTTAATATATATATATGATATATTTTAAAAAAAAAAGTATGATGATATATAGTTGATAAAAATTTATCTGTATTTATAAATATAATTGTCTAGTATATATATAGCTTTGTTATATGTAGAACCTTAAAGTTAGGAATAGACCGCCTAACTTTAAAATTTACACGATCCTAACTTTAAAGTTATACACTGAATTTTCGTCATATAATATTGCTATTGAAGGTTTTGTTTTTGGCAAAGTATTTTGGATCCAGCCGTGAGAAATGAGAAATCATTTTCATACAACATTATTATCTTTTATAAGTTGTAAACACCAGATTCATAGAACTAATCCTAGGTTTTCACAGTTTTCTAAGTGTGATTAACTATAACGTATCTTGGTTTCAAGTTTATAATAAATTTAATATATATTCTTTGCAAATGTGAAGCCATAGAGTAGACTTTGTTGAAGTTTATACAAGTTAGTCTCTTTTGATTGATTGTACACTTTTAAAGCCATTGTTGTATTAATTATTATTTTTTTCAAAATGTTGAAAATGGTAATGTTCATATAATGAGAAAAGACAATAATTTCATATTCTGAGATTAGATATTGTTAAATTTAATTTTTCGAAACGTATAATTTGGGCTTATTTTTTGTAATTATAATATCTATATTGGTCCTATTACATTAAAATTGAACCATGTTGACATGTTTTTTGCCTAAATTATTGTGGGTATGTATCGTACACTACGTCATAGATGGCCGGATGCAATACTTTTAAATTGAAACACCAACTTTGTGTTACAAATGATACACTATTTTTTAACTACTGCAATACTTCGGAGGCAGTGTTACATTACACATAAACGTCCTGTTGCAATAGAACAGACTGTGTTGCAAAAGACTCATTTTGTTACTCTATCGAGATAGTGTTGCATTTGATTTCAATTAAAAATTAATTTTTAATTAATTTTTAATTAAAAAATAATATTAAAAAAGTTGGGCCCCACTAATTTTTCAAATTTTTAATTAAAAATAATATTAAAAAAGGTGGGACGCACAGAAAAACGTGGGCCCCACAAGTGGCCCCACTAATTTTTCAAATTTTTAATTAAAAATTAATTAAAAAATTAATTTTTAATTAAAAAATAATATTAAAAAAGTGGGGCCCATATAAAAAAGTGGGCCACACTAATTTTTCTAATTTTTAATTAAAAATTATATTAAAAAAAGTGGGCCCCACAGAAAAAAGTGGGACCCACTAATTTTTCTAATTTTTAATTGGTTGTTTCACATGTCTACTGCAAAAAGCAAGCAAGCTTAATCTTCGATCATGAGAGAACAGGTTACATCCTTACCTCTCGTATTTTAATTTTGCAGTCACTGGAAATATGATCACTAATTATATAGTTTCGACTTCCTTGTCCAGATTGCACTGCTTAATATAGAAGTTTAAGTTACCTGCAAGGAACTCGATTTCTTTTATTTATTGGTAAGTAACCGTGATCTCTTTGAGATGGTTACAAAGTTTTTAGATGTTTTGATTTGATTTTCTGGTTTTATGCAGAATGAGATTAATCCAGTCAGAGATGAGATGTTTGTGAAGTTTTTATAGTTGATTGATACCTTAAGTTATAAGTGAGATGTATTGCATGTTCTATAATAATCAACTAATTTTCAAAATGTAAAACATAGCATCGGGTTTAATTTCATATGTAATATTCAAATTAAAGCATTTGTTTTACAGAGATATGTAATTTTGCAGGTTACAGGTATGTCTGATTATGTACATTATATAGTTATTATGTAATATGGACAACTCCAAGTAGTTGCGGAAGGAAAACAGGGGAGAAAAAGGAGGGAAACTTTTTCTACAAAGAGCGTCGATCTTCGCTTTAAAACTCCTTGAGAGGCTGCTGAAGGTATCTTTTTTCTTTCGATTACTAGTAATTATTCTTTCTATGTTTTTACCAAATTTAATGTTTTTGAGCGTGAAGCATTTAAAAAGATAACTTGGATGTCTTATAAAAAAACATAATACTACATGTTATGTAGAAGGTGGACATACTGATGGAATTTGACATCTTCCAAGTCAATGACATTTCCCTTAGGTGCCCGACCTTCTGTTGGTAAAACTCTATCATGTAGCCAAAGTTTGCACTTAGGCATACCACCATAAAAGATGAGCGGAGCCAGGCATTTATGACGATTATATTCACTACCTAGAGAAGGGTAAAGTTGTTCACTTTGATAAGAGGACTGAGCAATATACTGGTACAACTGGGTTGCTTAAGGACAAAATTGATAATAAAGTACTTTTTAAGTTATATTGGAATTAGTTGTTGCTACTCAGGATGACTTTTGTTGGCTATACTTTTGTTTTTTTATGTATTGTTTTGTATTTTCTTTTTTGATATTTGAAATTTATTTCAATTACAATGAAGTAACATGAGTTGTTACACTTGTTTTAGTTGTGATTTGGTTTCATCGTTGTCTATATTTTATTGTATTACTTTGCACTTTAAATTGGTTGGTTTATTTTGTAAAGGGATCTGATTATGTACCAACCAGGTCTTGCAAATTTTTGAATTTAAGTGTTGCAGTTGCTATTATTATTATGTTGCAATATTTCATTTTTTGTTGCCCTAGTAGGTAGAATTAGTGTTACATTAGCTATTCATAACAATATCCAGTGTTTCATTAGCTAAAACTTTAGTGTTGCAATAGAATGTGGGGTCCATCAGTGACGTGGCACTAAAGTGGGACCTATTGGTGACGTGGCACATTGCGACCCACAGGTGACGTGACAATATTGTGGGGCCCACAAGTGACGTAGCACCTGGTGACATGGCAATTTTGTGGGCCCCACAAGTGGGCCCCATGGGTGACGTGGCACCAGGTGACATGGCACCAGGTGACATGGCAGTTCTGTGGGCCCCACAAGTGACGTGGCACTTGGTGACGTGGTAATTTAGTGGGCCCCACTTGTGGAACCCACATATGACGTGGCACTTGGTGATGTGGCATTTTGTTGTGAGCCCCACTTGTGGTCCCCACAAGTGACGTGGCATACACGTGGCACCTGGTTAGGCTGAGGGAACACAGTTCTTGTGTTGCATTTGTTTGATTTAGTGTTACTCTATGGGTCTAATGTAATACTTTGCTCTGTGTTACCATTGAGAAGGAAAGTGTTGCATTTTATGTCAAAGGTAACATTGGCGGATGAAATGGTAAAAGTGCGTTACCTTTGGCCTGATGCAACATAAATCGTGTCTAAGGTTACAGTAGGTCTGTGTTGTATCCGGCCATCTATGGAGTAATGGTAGGTTTTTCATTATCTAATTAGAACTTCTTAAAATTACAAACTCTTATTTAAATTCAAATTTTATAAATTATAATAAATTTCTTATATATATTAGAAATATATTAGAATTATAAAATTACAATGTATTATTTTATTTTACACAAAAAGTAGAATAGTATTATCTTAAAAAAAATTCTATGCATGGTACGATATATAAGGTAGTTTCATATTAAAAATAAAAAAAATCATTGTTGGTTGGTATTACTATGTTGGGTTTATGAATTTTAAATAGTATACATTAGTTATGATGTCAAAATTTAGTGTAGATCACTATTATTGTAATTTTAAAAGTGTACGTAATGGCAGAAGAATGAACAATATATCTTTTGTTTAAGTAATACTAGTCGCGAAAGCCGCGCTTCGCGACGGTGTTATAAGGATTTTTAAAACTTTAATATAAAATTCTAACAATTAATTATTTCTCCTTAATATGTCATTATCCCATTAAGCACATTTTTTCCTAATGAGCCGCTTTCTATTCGAAAATGTTTCTCCTTAAAAATTTGCTTCCTCGTTACTTCTCATTTCTCACATTGACGGCATTCTAAATAAATATTATCGCCTATAAATTCGAAGTCTTCTCCTCTATAAATTCAAACACCTATTTTACTTCTAATATGTTATAAAATATTTTTTTTATTTATTAGTATTTAAAATTCTAAAATTAAAAAAATATAGAAAAATAGATTGAGACAATCTTGGAGGCGCCACCTAACCTCCCGTGTATACTTATTTATATATATATGGGTAGGTTTTGTTAAAAACTTTTTAAGTTACAAACTTTACAAAATTTGTATAGCCATTAGATAAGCAAAGATGGGTGGCTGAGATTAAATTGTTGACATAATCCTAATTTAATAGGCGGTGGCAGTTTTGTAATTTATAGAACTAGGGATGGCAATTTCTCCTCAGAACCTAATAATACACCTTATGTATATACACGTAATTACAAAAAAGTTTTAGATCTAAAATTTCTGGTTTTTCTTCTTCTTCTTCTTGTTCTTTATATGTATACACAATACATACAATATATATATATATATACATCATCAATTCTTAATCCAAATCTTCTCCAAAATCACATTATTAAACTTTATATAAATTAAAATTTCACTTGTATCGATAAATTATTGTTGTTAGCACATGAGAGAGCATGGCGAAATCGAAGGTGAAAGAGGCGATAAATTTGTAATATAAGATACATATTGATACAACTCGATTATAGAGGTCCTTGAGATAAATTTGGTGTGATTTTTCCAGGATTATAATATTTCTGGTTGTTATTATATTTCTTATGTACATGTGTTTCATATACATGTTAACATACTCTAATTAAAATTTTTGATTTCATTAAGTTTAGGTTGAGATCAATAATTTTATATGTACAAATGTTGAATTTGCGTATAAATTTGTTGAACGCTTTTATATTATATTTTGGGATATTGAATGTTAAGTGTTGTTAAGAGTTATATGTTGCATCTACGATATGAACTTGTTGAACGATTTTGTATTATATTATGGGATGTTGAATGTTAAGTGTTGTTAATGAAAGTCTCAGATTCATCAGATCTTTTTTGTACAAGTGTTGAACCTCCATTATAATTCTTTTGAATTATTGAAAAAGAAATTAAATATAACATTGAATCCACATTATAAATTTGTTGAACCTTAGTATCCACACGTGTTGAAGGTAATTACGTTTGTTTAATATTCGTTTGAAATGTTGAATATGTGTATCTTGATTCTCATTTCTTTGTTTTGTTGAATATTCTATTGAGATGTTGAATATTCGTATCCCAATTCATTTTTTGTATTTAAGTTTGTTGAATATCCGATTAAATGTTGAATGTGTTCGAATCCATTGATTATGTAGAATCGTTGTTGAACATCTGATAACATTTGTTCAATAGTTTTATAGCACATATTCAACATGTTTTTTAGGTTCAACAAATTTACAAAAGAGATTTAGAAAGTTATTCCAGGTAAGTGCGTAGTTCCAGGAGTTCAACAAAGACATCATTGATGTTCAACAATTTGATACTTATTTATCTAAAGATGTTTAATGTTTAACAATGGTATAGCTGAAATTCAACAGATTTTTGATGTGCAACAAATTTAGAAGAGATATTCAACATTACTGAAGTTGGAATAGTAATCAGAAATTCTGCATGGGAAGTGGTAGATGGATATACAGGACCCTCTTGTTCAGCAAGAAGAACCGGTTGTTGAACCTGAAGAGAATAATGTTTAATTTCAAAATATTGTTATTATAAATCATGTATCCCTTCGGGAAAATCATCAAATTTTATTAATGAAACTTTTATGTTAGTTTCATGTAATTTACTTTGAGAATACATATTTCATCTTACGATCTTGAACATGTTTTGATGAATAAAAAAACTTATATGTTGAACATATTTCTATATATACCCAAAGGTGGACTGTTGAACCCCAAAAGAAAATGTTATATAAAAATAAAAAAAGTAAACAAAAATGAAAATTTCTATACCCCGGGTCCCCAACAATACACTAGTGAACCACAGTGGAAAATGATTAATTACAAATATAAAGAATAAGTAAAAAAATCGATATTTCTAAACCCCGGTGGTAGACTGTGAACCCCAACAGGAAATGATTTTTAAAAATAAGAAGATTAAATAAAAAAAAATGAATATATGTACCCCAATGATGGACTAATGAACCCCAAATGGAATAATTTTGTTGAACCAATGTTTCAACTATATTGAACATAAGTATTTTATACCCCCAAAGGTGGACTATTGAACCCCGGATGAAATAGGTTTGTTCAATAAATGGTTCTACTACGTTGAACATAAATATTCTATACCCCCAATCATCGATTATTGAACTGTAGAGGAAAATGATTTATAAAAATAAAAAATGAATATTTCTATACCTCAAGAATAGACTAGTGAACCCCAACGAGAAATGATTTTTAAAAGATAAAAAGATTAATAAAAAAAGATTTTTTTATACCCAAAAATGGACTGTTGAACCCCGTATGAATTATGTTGAACATAAGTATTCTATACCTCCAATAGTCGAATGTTGAACCGCAGAAGGAAACGATTTATTAAAAATTAAAATATTAAATATTATTCTACAACGCGAAATTATTTCTAAAACATAAAATTATTAATTAAAAAAATTGATATTTCTAAAACCGATGATGGACTAGTGAATCCCGGGTGGAATATGTGTGTTGAACAAATGGTTCAACTATGTTGAACATTAGTATTCTCTATCCCAGTCGAGGATTGTTGAACCTCACATGGAAATGATATATATAAGAATTAAAAGATTTATAAAAACTAAAATTATTATGAAGATGGAATATAAAAGGAACAAAGGATAATTGCTAAATAAAATTATATAATCAATATTCACTACCTATATATACACGTAAAGTTCAACACCTACATAACTCAGATGCAATACACAATTATATTGAATGGTGGTTAAGTATCATGTTTTAAAAAAATCATAATCGAAATGATTTAAGTCATTAGCCCTATCAGTACGTTTGATTAACTATGCTACTTAACTTTATCGGAGCCTAATGTGCTTTTAATTTTATTTGTATATATACAAAAAAATTTGCAAAAGATTATGTAGCAAAATTTCGATTGCCTCCATAAAATGAGCAGGAACCTTCTAAAACACAATCAAGAAAACATTGACAACAAATCTTTTGGGAATTATTTTGTACCCTCAGCATTTCTCTTTTTTTAATAGGGAGTTTCCTAGTTATTTGGCTGATTTGTTAGTGTAGCTAAATTGAAATAGTAAGTTTCTTTATTTTTTGACTCATTTCTTTGTTGTGCCTAATGCAAGCTTTACTGCTGAGATCAGAGGTGCATGGTAGTGTCTCTGTGTGTGTGTCTTATATTTTTATGCTTGGAATGCACTGTTTCTTACCTGATCTTTTTGGGTTGCTTATAGGCTTTACTATACAAGAATTAAATTAGGATCTCCACCGAAAGAATACCACGTACAGATTGATACTGGAAGTGATGTTTTGTGGGTTGGTTGCAATTCCTGTACATGGTTGTCCTACATCAACCAATCTTAATGTAATGTCAATTCTCGTAGGTCTTCCTTACTTTTTCCGAATTTAATCTAACATATTTCATTCAATATACAAAAATGACCATCTTTCGGTTTACAATTTTTGCTTTAACAGATTAAACTTGAGATGTTTGATCCTACAGTGTCGTCTACAGCTTCTACAGTCTCCTGCTCGAATCAAAGATGTGATTTTAAATCCCCAGTTCCTAGAACAGCTTGTTCTTATCACGCTATTCAGTGCAATTACACCATTGAGTATGTAGGCGGTAGTGCCACATCAGGTTATTACGTAGAGGATGTTAGTCTTTTGGGTATGCTAGTCTGTACCTGTCATTTTGGAGCTAATTTTTTTTTTTCTTGTGGTTCAAAATTTAGTAAACTTTGTTTTAAGGTTGGATTTAAAACAGTTGTAGCACTTCACGGAGTGGAGGGTTGACAAAGCAAAAGGGAGCTGTTGATGGGATCTTTGGTTTTGGGCAGCAAGGATTATCAGTTGTCTCCCAACTTTCTTCTAAAGCGATAACTCCAGATTCATTTTCTCACTGTTTAAAAGGAGGTGACAGTGGTGGTGGTATTTTACATCCTCAATAAAGTACAACAAGATTGGCAGCACTGCAATGAACACTTTACTTTGTACGCCTGCTGAGTATTGCTGCCAATAGGCTGAATTCGCCCATTAATCTATCAGTACACTCGACATCAAGCAACGAACAAACAATAATCGATTCAGGAACTTCACTGGCACGTCTTGAAGAAGAAGTTTATAAACCTTTGGTCAATGCTGTAAGTAGTGCTAGAATAAATTGCTCATACATCGTACCTCAGCCAGAAACTTATTACAGTGCACCTATAAGTAGGAGGCACTCTTAAGTTGTAATGTATCTTAACTTTATGATCTCTTGTGTCTGCAGATTACACAAGCTGTTTCAGAATCTGTACGCCCTTTTAATTATAAAGGATTACAATGTTATATTATCCGTCCAAGGTTCTTGCAAATTAAAAATCCTGATCTTTGTACTTTTGGCACGATTCTCCTTCGGGAATTTTGGTTGTAGTTACTTCTCAAATGATATACATTATTTGTTTTCTCAGTCTTTCCAAAATATTTCCCTCGATTATTATAGACGTTGCTGTTTCGGATGTATTTCCCTTGGCTACTCTATACTTTGCTGGTGGTGCATCAAGGATTTTAGCACCTGAGGACTACCTTTGGCAGCAGATATCAATAGTAAGTTTATGTGTCACTTTCTCTATAATCATTGCTACAGGTTTAATATAAATACTGTGGTGGCCTATACTTAGACATTGAATTAATTATATCCTTCTGTTTTTTACAAGAACACGTCTTTCTTTATTTATCATCATATCTTCTTGCACATTCACATGGTATTTATGAGCAAACTTCTTTTGATAGGTATTAGTATCATAATGTCCGCAGCTGCAAGTGCTAATCATCTTTTTATTCTCAAAAATGAGACAAGATCCATATAGGACTCCTTAGAAATTGCCAGATACTGGAACAGTCCAATTCATCGAACACGTGTCCTTTCTTCAAATTTTTGATTTGGCATTTTTCACCTATTATGCAGGATGGAGCTTTAGCACGGTGCCTTGGCTTTCAGAAAAGTAAACAACGAGCTTTTACAGTATTAGGAGGTACGTGCGCGGACCTAGATGAGATGACTGGGCTTAGAAATTACTTGTAAGTTGTAACTAATTGACGACATATATGACATCGGTGTATATGAGGTAAACCTCCAGGCTCCAGTCGAACTGTTCCTTTTGCTGACAGAGACGGTAGTTTGTCACCTCATCTTTGAGAGTGTTCAGTTTACCTTATTTTTTATAAAAAGAACTCAGTAAAGTAATTCCTTGTTAAATGGCTGAAACAAACATGCAGTTTATCAACTTGAAGAGAAAGATCATGCACACTTCATTTCTGTAATCACAGATGTCTGTTTAGATTTACACTTTATAGTCACGGACTCACGGTGCTGACACTTGCATAATTAACAGACATGCCCAAGGACATATCACTGTTTAGACTGTAGCATGTTTGCACATTCCTGGTGTGATTTACTGGCCAAAAAGTATGAGTGCAACTTGAGTCTTGACTGAATTAATTCATTTAGGCTCCATTTGTTTGCAGGAAAATAACTTGATTTTGGAATATACTTTCCGGGGAAAGTAATTTATTGGAAAATGATTTCAGTGATGACATAAAGTTCAATTTGGAAAATGTTCTCCAGCTTTTTTAAAAAAGGGAAGTCGTTTTTCCAAAAGTACTCGACACATTAACAAATTTTGTTATCATAAAACCAAAAACAAAACACAAGTAAATCCGGAAAATATTTTCCTCAAATTAACAAATGCAGGATAATCAGAAAATCCGGAAAACAACCAAAACAGATGCTGCAGAAAGGTTGGTGGATACCCTCATTACTGGTAAAGATTTTGAGGGTTTAATACAAGAATTCGAGTGTTCGAGTGAAGACAAATGTGTGTGTGAGTATTTAAAATTCATAAAATTGGCCATACCCAAATGGAAATGTCAAAAAATGATTGCTAAAGTTTGATACGGTCTTTATTGGGACAACATTAGTCCTTGGTCTTACTGAATACTCTCTCTGCAATTGATTTTCCCAGATCAAAGCTCATTTGCTTGTATATTTCGGCCTTTTATCATTTGTAGTTTTCACAAGCTATTTACTGGTAAACTGTTTTTTCTTGTTTAGTACAGACATTGTTCTCAAGGACAAGATTGTTGTTTATGATCTGGGTGGCCAGAGGATTGGATGGGCAGATTACGACTGTAAGTTTTACTTGAAAATTTTATATCCTTGTTATCCATAAAGTGTCAAGAAGTACTCTTGACCATGAAAAAGTATCAAAGTGATCTATATTTTTTATCAAAAAGATCAGGTGACTCAACTGATGGAAAGGCACTCGTGGTGGATGAATAGACAATGAAGCTGAAAAAATGGGTGTAGAACTTGGTTCTTACGTTCTAAGGGGTCGATGCAGAAGAAGATTGTATGGCATTGGTTAGCAAATGGATGGAAGCAAGTAGTTTTCAATTACTTGTTCGTAATTTTTTTATGAACTTAGGTTAGTCCCGTTGTATTGCTTTTAAGAGCGTGAATTTGTTAAGGTTTGGATCTTGTTCCTACCTTACTTTCTTAAACGCCTCGACATCCAAAATTATATATAATATTAAAAACATGAAAAATAATTATACATACATTATTCTTATAAAATGTTGTAAGCTAAACACATCGAGGGACTATGTTAATGCTAGACATATTGGTGGTAGCAGTTCAACACGAGATGCTTTTATCGAACTGATATAAAATTGTATATTACAATTTTAGATTCAGGCTCAGATGGTGTTTAAATTCATGGATGATTCATTTAAATAAACGTCACAAATAGTATCATTCTTTCCCCGAGATCTGTGATCAAAACTTTTGCTCCCTCTGGGAAAAAATTAAACATTTTTTTATAAATGTGGATCACCAGTAATGTAACAATGTAGAAACTTCTGATCTAGAACTCGAGTCAGGGCTAAATATCTGAGAGTGAAAAACTCATGAAGACACCTTATTCTGCTGTCATTTTACTATTTCAGTATTCAGTATTCAGTATTCAACAGTCGACACCGAAACAGAAGTGACAAATTTCCTCAACGGAAGTGAAGAAATTTTCCTTTCATGTGGGGGGCGAAAATTTATCATCATTTCCCAAAAGACCCCAAAACGTTCAGGTGTGGTTCCTGGTCAGCAATTTAAAAATAATTTAAAATTGAGGAAGGGGCTTCTAACAAACTGGTAGTTTAGATGATCATAGACTACCTTGAACATGGTTATTACACTTTGGTATACAACAATCAGTAGATACATTACACTTGCAAGTTGCGAAGTCCCCTAAACTGCGGGTGAAAAAATATACTCAACTTGTGACAACTACACAACAGAGAGGACTGAGATTAAAAAAAATAGCAATACAACAAGAGTTGCAGCTGGACTAACAGCTTACACAGACAATTATCACATCAACGCCGCTTAATCTGGTCCAGCTCATTTTATTTTGGTACCAACAGAGCACAACTGATGAACTCACCACCAACGGAACTAGACCAATAACTTCAACTCAACATGATCTGATATTTACAAAGATACCATCCGAGAGCATGTGAAGACTAAGGTTTTCCATGGGTTTAATGCATCTGATGATCAACACATACTTGACCAATTTCAAAGTGTTACGCTCATTGTCCATTGATCTTGGGTTTATCTACAATAGGCTTTTGGGTGGTTGCTTTTCTTCTTACAGCAGTTCTAGCTGGTTGCTTGCTTGTATGAACTCCGACACCTTGTCCACCTTGCCCTGGTCATGAAATTAATATCAATGGTCAGACCAACCCAATCATAAAAAAATGTTGAAAAACTTAGTAAAGGCAAAAGACACTACGGTATTACTAAGAAAACTCATTGTTAGCATGATATCCTAATTTCGTCCTAATATGACGGTCATTACATGGGAAACTATGCTCCAGAAGCTGTAATTATTCATGTTAATAATAATTAATATTTTTCATTATAACTTTGTTTGAGTACGAATTTCAGTGATAAGAATAAAGGGTAGACAGTATACCAGCACCTTTACCCATAATTAAACTCTAAATCAACACCACAGAAAAGAAAAGAAAAAAACATAGCGGTATAATTTTAAGTACCTATAATGATTAAACAAGATGTATAAAGAATCAAGCTACGAACACAAAACTAATGCAAAAGAAGTGAATTCATACAAATTTCATTCATAATCCAAGTGATAAAATAGCTTGTACAAGGACAAAAATGGAACTGCAGTGGCGGACCGAATATTTTAGGGTAAAATCTTAAAGTGGTCAGTCAAGGCCATGTATCAATATCTTGATGATAGTTATTGGGGGTCTCTAATGCACCACTTTAGAAGCCGAAAATGACAAGTCTGTTAGGTTGACCGGTTGACCAGTTGACCAGAAAGAATATGTAACGGTGCAAACGTGTCCATTACATGGCTGCCGAATCAGATGTCACACATATGAAGACACTTGTTTGTAAAATAGATGTAATTAAGTAATAAATATCACTTACAAACTTTTTTAAAAACAAACATAAAATATAAAGTTACATCTATCTTCTTTCAATTTATTCAAACATTAAAATTTTATTTAAAACAAAAGAAAAGTTTTTATTCTGAAATCTTGATCTTTCTTTTTAAATTTTCAAAAAAAATTAATAAGAAAAAAGTAACAGCTCCCTCTCACAATCATTAAATTATTTAGTATATTCTTATAAGAAAAGCTTGTTATAAATTATAAACATTCCAAATCTCTTTGGGTTTTTTTCTTTTCTAGTGAAGAAAAAATTTGTATAAAAACACATAATTACAAATCAAGTTCAAAAAAAAAAAAAAATCCAGATTGCATTACAACAAATCAAACCCAGAAACAAACTTGATTTCATTACCAGAGTTGTATCAATCCAATTCTGGGGAATCTACTGCCCAACTAAATTTTATTGTCATAATTGTCATAACTAAACTTCCAGATTCACTCTTTTCTCTCGTCAAAACCTACTACTCAGACCTTCCCCTTCTCTTCGAATTGTAAGCTAACTGCAAAGTTAAAGACACCATCATATCATTTTTTTTCCCAACCCAAAATCAGTCTCCTCAAATCCCAAATTCACAACCACCCCACAATCAAAAAAAAAAAAATGCTCCAACACATCCCATAAAACTTTTAATATTATATCTAGCAGTTCTCATCAATTTTGATTTGAAAGATATAACGATTGTGGTTAAAAGGGACAACCAAAAACAATGTGTTAACCAAACTACAAAATACAAATTATAACCATGTTTGCTTATTATAGTTTAGTATGGATATATAGTCTAGTACAGTATAGATAGATGGCTAAAAAGTAAAAAATTTAAGTATCTTACAGTATGAAATATATTAATCCTGATGGTTAGCTTCTGCAATTATAATTGTTGTATACCCGAGATTATAATCGTTATATACTCAGTTACCCGAACTTTTCATGCTACTTCAGTGCCCGTGGCGGACACTTGACACTTGGACATTTATTTTAAGCTGAAAACATATAAAATTTTCACAATATTGTACAGTCCAGCACTTGAACACGAATCCATGTTGCACACTTCCAGGCCAAGTCCAGGTAACAAATCTTGTAAATTTATTTATTTTTACTAAATAATTATTTTACATTAAATTTATATATTGGTGTGTTAATATATATTAAAAATCTCTCTCAAAATATAAATCCAAACCAAGTAAAAGAGATATAGTCCAGAGAGTAAGGCAACAAAACATTGTGACCCGCTTTGGCACGCCATGCCAACAATAACTAAAATAAACCATTTCAAAATATTATAGTTACCCTAATTAAAACTTTTCTTATACGGTAAAATACCAATCTCTCAGTTTGAAAGTTCAGACTTTCGCTGATATGAATATATGATTTTTAATTCGGAAACCATTTAGGTATTCACTTAATCATTCCAATTGGATTAACAAAATATAAACTTCTTTCGATGAAAAAAAGTTATATTTACATGTTTATGCTATCAACAATAATCTATACTCCTGACAAAAAAACACTAATCTATAGTTCTATAATATACTATTAAAACCAAATTGGAGACTTTTGTAGTCTGTTCATAAATTACTAATCTACTAGCTTATATCTCATGTGAATGCACAGATTTTTATTAATATTTGTTATCTTATTATTTGTATTTGATATTTAAATCTGTTTAATTATTAGGTTTGTTAAAATAAGTAGACTCTAGATATTTGTTTAAATTAGAATATTTATATGTGTTTCAATTAGAATATGCTTTTAATATTAGTAGGCCCTAGAGATGTGTTGTATTAGAATAGTTAAGTGTGTTTTTATTAGTAGCTTTTTAAAGTAATCAGGCCCGTTAAAAATGTTTCGAATGAGCCATTTTTTTTTCATGCTATTTAATCAAGCATTCAGAAATTTAAAGTTACTAATGTAAATTACCTATATATGTGTTATAGTACTACAATATAAATTAGATCAGACTGACATTGTATTATGTAGACTATGACCAGTCCCTTCGCCTACATTCATAGAGTAGTAAGATGCACTAATCCTAAAATAGGTCAAGTTTTACCACAAAAGTCATGGAAGAACAGAGTGGACAATGACAGGCACCCCTTCATCCCGTGTGAGCAATCAAACAGCCCTCATTATTAACGGAGAGTATAACCAAGCATTCATTTAAGCATGAGGATAGAGAGTGCAAAACTCACCATAATTAGGCAGAGACTGTCGCTTCTTTGCTTGTTTATCCAAGAGTGAGGATCTCTCCTTCGGATTACTATGAGATCTTGAACCAACACCAGGTCTTGAACTGACTTCTTTTACCAGATCTTCAAATATAGGTTTAGCTTTTCCCTTGGTGAACGATGTGGCAGATGTTTCTTGCACGCCGCTGGACCTAGTGGGTGAGGATTCACAGCCATCGGAATGAGACAGAACCAGTTTCTCACTAGCGGTGTTTGAGTCGGGGTTCAACGGAATAGCTTTCTTTGCAGAAAGCTTTTTCATCATCCCATTCTTTCCCTCACCCAGTTCAGTATCTACAGCTGTTCCATCTTGCTGACTGATGTCGAGAAAACGATTCTCCCATGGACGAACAGCCATCCATCTCTCCAACCAGTTCCATCCCCAGTTGCTTTTATCTGGTTCAAATCCAGAAGGAGCAGCCACTTGCCTTGATCCAGCCTGCCACTGCATACATGTACAGCGCTAAGAACCATTAGAGAGATCAATACAATTACATAAAAGATATAGTACAGAACACGAATTATAAGTCTAATAATCATTTTAATGATCTAAAACTCGACAAATGAAAGGCCAACTGCTCCAAACATACATAAACACACACACACACACACATGCACAACCTTGGAGGATAACTTATTTGACTACAAAACACTGTTAAGAAGAATAAAATATTTACCTGGTGAGCCAAGGCATATGCCATGGCTCTCTCGCGCTTTGCTGCTGCCTCCTGTCTCTTTAACAACTTGGCTTGAATTTGTTCAACTGATCCTACCCCGTCGCACCAGCCTTCCTGAAAGTAAGTACAAGAAAGAGGATAATATGAACCTTATGTTAAAAAAAAAAAAAATCCATCCATAAAAGGCAATAAGGCTAAAAAAGTACAATCCCCTAACCGGTACCTCATATCATATGTCTACTGCACGACAGCCCAGCTCTATACGAGGCTCAAATTTAAGAAAGCTTAATTAAGAAGTGTACCAGAGATTCAATACACACCATCACTTCAAGACACTAAAGCTCAAAGCTGTGTGGTGTTTTTGTTTTTTTAATCTTTCAATGTAATAGTCTTACTGTACAAGTAGTGCTCTTTGTGGCAGTAAACTCTTTGGTAAAAGGAGAAGTGAATCGTATGCTTAAAATTGCAAATCACCTGCCTCGTGAACATACACGGTAATAATATTGACCCAAGGAGTATCTGAAACTCCCTATGTAATCGCTAGAAGGACCTTCGCCAATCTGATTCATCCAATTTTGCCTAAATTCCGCCTAGACCCTATTTTGTCCCAATAAAATAATATTTTTATTTAAAAAATTAAGTAATTTAAATTTACTATAAATAGATATCATATTAAGCTTGCTAATGATATATATTAATCCCTTTCAAAAAAAGATATACATTAATCAAATGACAGAATATAAATTAAATAAGAGATCAATGCTCCTAAGTACGTACTAACCTAAGTTAGGTGAGATGCAAAGAATTTATATTCAAATACAAGGGGGACATTTTTATAATTACAAAACTTGATCATATATTTACAACTATGCCATGTAAAGTACTATGTACTTAGGTAAGTCCCCTAGGTACATACTTGGGGGCATTTTTCCTGATAAAGAAATCACACTAAAATTCATTATTTAAGTATGTATTAAAAAAATTACTAATACATCAAACTAACATTAACATATATATATATATATATATACAAGCTTGTAACCCGTGCGATGCACGGATGAATTTTAGTTTTTATTTTATTTGATTATCTATATTTTGATTTATATGATTTTAAAAAGTAATCAAATATAATAATATATGTATGATGTTATTCTACGTTTTTTAGCCTATAAGTTGTGGGATACACGGAAGAATTTTAGTATTTTTGATTTATTATTTTAGTATTTTTTATATGATTTTTTAGTATTTTTTATCTTATTTTATTAACATTTATTTGTATTTTGATCTTAAAAATTCTTAATATGTTGTTGACGGAATAATATCTTGAACTTTTGAATGTAGCCTAGAAAAATAGATGATATAAATATTTAATAATAATATGTTGTTGACGGGATTCGAACCTTGAACCCGTGGGAGCATTTTAGATATCAAGAAAAGAATATTTTTTTAATATTACATCCAACGGTTCTCATTTATCGATATTTACATCTAACGGTTATTATTTAGATGACCAAACTACATATGACCAAATTACCAACCAAATAGATGGTGGTTACTCTAATTTAATTTATATTATTATTATTTTTTTAATATTAGATCTAATGGTTTTCATTCATCTATTTGAAAATCAACAATCCTTATTGATTTGGCGGTACATGACCAAAATTTTGGATAAGATTTCTCATACGCTTATTGTATATAAGGATTTAATATGTTTTGCAAACACCTATTCTACTTCCAATATTATATGTACGTGTGTGTGTCGCGTGAGTGGAGGCGTATTTGGTATTCATTATTATATCGATTAACATAATCTTATAATACGTGAGATAATTTAACCATGAGATATTTTGTACATGATTTGAACTGACTAACTTGCCCCTGTGTTTATTATTTATTAGAAAAAGTTGTTTGTAGAAATTGAACTTGAGTTTATTTATTAATTGAAACGTCTTTATATCGCTAAACTATAAAATCACAGATTTTTGGAACTTCGCTCGAAACATGTGAGTATCATTTGATAGAAGACATTTTATTTAACTTCAAAATATATAAAAATAATTATGTAGCTAAATTGAACTTAGGTTATATTGTTGACGGGATTCGAACCTTGAACCCGTTGGAGCATTTTAGATATCAATAAAATAATATTTTTTTAATATTACATCCAACGGTTCTCATTTATCTATATTTACATCTAACGGTTATTATTTAGATGACCAAACTATCAACAGATGACCAAACTACCAACCAAATAGAGGGTGGTTTGCTTATAATAGTATAGTATAAATTTCAATAATTAAATGTATTAAAATAAGTTTTAAAATAAATAAGTAACTATTTGCCCGTGATATTTTTGGAGTGAGAGGTTTTATTAAGGAAAAATAGAAAAAGCAACATGTTTTAGCTAAAAAGGTAATTGTCCATAATTAAAAATATTAAAATAGGTTTTAAAATAAATAAGTAAGGGTTTACCCGTGATATTTTTGAAAAAGCAGGGGTTGTAGTAAGGAAAAATAGAAAGAGTAACATATGTCTTAGTTGACAAAAATGGATGTTTGTGATTTTATAGAAAAAGAATGGACTTTGTTATCAAAATAGAAAATATAATGTATTTTAACTAAAAAGTTATTTGGTTATAAATAATATTATTATTTAATAATAGTTTTCTTAAAAAATGAACAAATTTAAAAAATAACATGTTTTATCTGAAAAGGTAATTGCCCGTAATTAAAAGTATTAAAATATGTTTTAAAATAAGTAAGAGTTTGCTTGTGATATTTTTGGAAAATGTGGGGTTTTAGTAAGAAAAAATAGAAATAGTAACATGTTCTATTTTAAAAAAGGTAATTGTCCATGATTTTTTTAGAAAATAGAGGATTTTGTTAGAAAATATTGAAAAGTTAATGTATTTTAGTTGAAAAGGTAATAAGTTATAGTTTTTTTTAAATGAAAAAAAATACAAAAAGTAACATGTTTTAGTTGAAAAGGTAATTGTCGTAATTAAAAGTATTAAAATAAATAAGTAAGGTTTGCCCGTGATATTTTTGGAAAATGAAGGGTTTTAATAAGAAAAAATAGAAAGAGTAACATGTTTTCGTTGATTTTTTTTTTAGAAAAAGAGAACCCTAACATTGACATCAGTTCCGTTTACAAATAACTAAAACACAAGTCTATTTTTAAAGTTACACAAGCCTGTAACATGTGCGATGCAGGATGAATTTTAGTATTTTTTATTTTATTATCTATATTTTGATTTATATGATTTTAAAAAGTAATCAAATATAATAATATATGTATGCCGTTATTCTAAGTTTTTTTTAGCCTATAAGCGCGATACACGGATGAATTTTAGTATTTTTGATTTATTATTTTAATATTTTTTATATGATTTTTTTAGTATTTTTTATCTTATTTTATTAACATTTATTTGTATTTTGATCTTAAAAATTCTTAATATGTTGTTGACGGAATAATATCTTGAACTTTTGAATGTAGCTTAGAAAAATAGATGATAAAAATATTTAATAATAATATGTTGTTGACGGGATTCGAACCTTGAACCCGTGGGAGCATTTTAGATATCAAAAAAATAATGTTTTTTTAATATTACATCCAACGGTTCTCATTTATCTATATTTACATCTAACGGTTAATATTTAGATGACCAAACTACATATGACCAAACTACCAACCAAATAGAGGGTGGTTTGCTTATAATAGTATAGTATAGATTATAATAGTATAGTATATTTATATATTTTTTTAGTATTTTTTATCTTATTTTATTAACATTTATTTGTATTTTGATCTTAAAAATTCTTAATATGTTGTTGACGGAATAATATCTTGAACTTTTGAATGTAGCTTAGAAAAATAGATGATATAAATATTTAATAATAATATGTTGTTGACGGGATTCGAACCTTGAACCCGTGGGAGCATTTTAGATATCAAGAAAATAATGTTTTTTTAATATTACATCCAACGGTTCTACATATGACCAAACTACCAACCAAATAGAGGGACATATGACCAAACTACCAACCAAATAGAGGGTGGTTTGCTTATAATAGTATAGTATAGATATAGATAGATAGATAGATCAATCAGTAGAAGGTACCTTAACTGCCTAGATATTTAAGAACCTTGGCCTCAAGTATAAGCAAGCTTATTTACTAGAGTAAAGTGCCAGCTTTTTGGTCCAGTTTATTTAAAAAGACTACATAGCTTAGAGCTGGCGAGGTAATTTATATTGTTGATAGTTCAAGGTTATAGTTTTTGTCATTGCCCGCAGTCATTTTCTCAATTATTGCAGAAGAGATATATTTTACAAAATGTAAATACTTTACTAATGGCTAACTATTTGGAACACTAACCTTATAGCAGCTGAAAATTTAAAGTACACAGCAACTGAACCTAGTAGCGTGTATGAATCATCTTGCACAAGGATTAACAGCCTAAGAACCAACACTGAGAATTAGGTGATTTAGGTTAACTCCCTTCTCTTTCTAGTTCCTATATAATGAAGCTGCAACTCTGAGTTTCCATTAACAGCTTTACATTCTCTCTTTTTAAATCAGCACTCTAACATAGTGTAATATCCTATTTCGGTTAGTACTGTTACAAGTTTCTCCATTTCAGGGCCCAGGTATAAGGATCAGAATTAACTACAGATATCCAGAAAACATCATGAAAGGCACAACGGAAATAAAAACTTGGACACATATTCCTCTACAGAAACGGGGACTTATGGCTAGCAAAATTTATGGCGTCCCAGCCATTCCTCCCATTAAGGAAACAAGCTGCATACTACCTCAAGGAATTTTTTTTTATTTTTCTGCAGATGAATGAAAGACTCCATTTACATGAATATGGTGAAACTAGCATATATAGTATATGACCATAGGATCTCATGGTCAAATTACTTATGTTATATTACCATAGGATCTAATGGACTCCAACTACTTCTATTATTAATTTTTATTTGATATCTTATTCAAGTACTTAATAGAGCATGAACCTAAATTTCTTTATCAATTAAATAGATTTATATTGAGGATATTAAGGATGGATTAAAGTACATACCTCTATTTCTCGAACACGGGCTTCCTGTTCAAGTTGTTGTTGACGTTTCTGCTCTGATGTTTGGTTTTCCAGCGCCATGCGAACACGTCTAGCTCGCACACGAGCCTGAACTCTTACTAAAGCTTGCATGCAGCGAAGAGTGATTGCCGCTTGTTTTCTTACAGCATGCCCCCTGACAAGAGCTTGCAGTCTTACCAGTCCTTTTAGAGCTCTTAGTGCTCGCCTCGCCTAAAATTAATCACCAAAACGTTTCATGTCAGTTAAACAACCAAAAGCTTAAGATTGCTTATAGCAAAAACTATGTAGAAGAAATTGATCTCATTGAACAATATGGAAATCAAATTGCCTATTAAAAAAAAAATTAAACTTATGTGTTCAATGAAACTTGAGCTTTACAAGTTGACATATTGTTGTGAAAGAATGTTCCTCCATATTCGATCTATGCATACACTTTAAATGGTGATTTATTAGTTATTTAGAATGTTCAACTTTTTTTCATGTGTTAGGCAATCAACTACTGAATAAGTCATATGGAAAACAGATGTCCCTCCAGGTTTATTGTTGATCTCTGCATAAACTATCTAACAAGGTCCTGGAATCAATCTTCCACCCAATCATACTGTAGTGACATTACACAGTGTGTCAGATAGAGATGCTAAATGTTGGCATGTCTCTTACAAGAGGAATCAAGCAACTACATAAATTTGAGGCAGTTTCTAAAAGAAAAAAAGAAGGAAATAACCATGTTCTAGATGCGATAGAAGGATATTACTTATGCAATCCGTGATGTAGGACGAAAAGGAAATACAAAGAAAAGTAAATTTGTACAGATTGATGGTGGACTAGGGTGGAACAAATATGAAACAAATATGTACAGATCTAGGGTGGACTAGTGAAGAACAAAGCTACAAAGACACCTTGCTTTTATGTAAGAATGGCTTGGAAGGCGTAAAAGTTATTAATTGACAAATGATTTCGGACACTAATCCTATGAATACCTTTATAATTTGTATACTGACGTTCAACAGGAATAATAAGAGAGGTAAATGTGAAACATAGAAAGAGACATCTGGTGGGGCTTATATTTCCTCAAACAACTTCATTTAAACTTTTGTCCTCTCATTATTGTTTATGTTAATCTTACCACTTTCTCTGTTAGACATTGCCTTTCCATGGCAAACTTTTATCTGTAACTTGCTGTTTGTCTGGCTACAGCAAGAATGAAAAGTGAAATGGCCGAGCTAAACAGTAAGTACTAAGTACCATTTAGCCTTTTCGATTTCAGAAAGACTCTCATAGAGCTAAAATGACTTTTAACTCTTTTACTTGAATCACGCATGCACGCAACTTAGTTATTCATCACATGAAGGCAACCGGCAGAAGCTCGGTACTTGTTTCAGCTATAAAGACCCTATACAATCAATTAGTTTACTGTGTTGCTTCTCTGTTTCCTATGGAGTTAAAGTTGGATTCAGCCACTCTGCACATTATTAAATTCTTTTCCAGGTCTTTCTTGAAAGAAATATAGCACATAAGATCCATCTTATCAGAAATACAATAAAATAAGTAAGCATGTTCCTTCATAATCTAAAGATGGCTTTGACATGAAACAAAACAAGTTGGGAATGTGATCCAACATATTGTATAACTTATACAGATAGCCGTTTAAAAATTTATTACATAAAGAAAGAGTAAGTTGCAAAATTTTGACAGCTTTAAAAAATAGAGCAAGTTCGGTACCAAAACTCCTCGAAAAGCAGTCTGGATACATGTAGCTGCCCATTGCTCTCTCATGTTTTGTTCAAATTGAGATGTATTCACCATTTGAAGTGAATTGGAAGGGGATGCACCAGCAACTGATGCTGCATGTTCTTCGTTGACTGCTGTGGCAGTTTTGTCATTAAACTCATCTTGAAGTACAGCACTTTCAAATTCAACCGAATGCCTTCTTCGGTGCCGAAATTTTCCAGAAGCCGGATCTCTCTGTAAACGGACAAACTTATTTAGCATAATTATTTAATGGGATATTCTTAATGGTACCACTGTGGTTTTGACTTTTTCAAATGGTACCATTTTCCCATAGTATTGGTTTTTCCGAAGGGTGCCAATGGTACCATTGAGAATCCTCTGATTGCAATCAACAATATAAGAAAAATTGTAAACAAATAGATGGTTAAAGAGAAGATAGTAAAGATTAGAAAATTGAAGAACAATGTACTAAATTGCTTGTTGCTCGATGAGCGAAGAATATCGAACTGAATTTATCTTGATCTTTATTTATAAAATATTAAATGATAGTTAAGGAGTTTCTTACCTTGACAAAATAATAAGAGTATAAGACTAACAAGTCAAAAGTTTAGGTGTACCATCTGTAAGTCAAAAATACGAGATGGTATCATCAGGAAAAGTCAATACCACGATGGTACCATTGAGAATTTCCCTTATTTAATTAATAAGATTTAATATGATCAGAACAAATGCTGATAAAAATCGGAAGTCCCTCGAAATAGTGAAAGAATAAGATTGGGTTATGCGAACCGAAGCATGCATGCTGATTAACACTTCACAGCCTGTGACTGATGAAATGGCTTTAAGAAGTTCTTTAAAAGTCATCGTTCATGCTTGCAATTGGTAGCACAAAGAAATGTCTGAGTTTCCAGAGGACCAGAGCTGTACCACTACATGTGTAGTATGTTGGGGTATTCGAATGATGAGGGTTAGCATGAGTTATTGATCTCATACATTAGGCTTAGGGCTATGTGCCTGTATAGGGGTACAGCAATCACAACTTTTCACTGTATTAATTGATTGCATACAGTATCAATCCTAAGATATTCCGTTCACATAAGGATTACCTTGCATAGGCTTAATCCCTACAATCAGCTATGTTTCATCTCTTAGATCAGTTCTTTGTGTACCGTAAATTCTAACAGTCTAAAGATAGCATAGAATTTAGACAATAACTTATAAGGAACCAAATATTGTAAGAGTGAGTCGTACTACAGTATATCTCTAAACAACAGAAAAAGAAATAGGAGTTTAGATAAGCACCAACATTTTCATCCTTTTCTGAAGATTGTGACCTCTGTGATTTCTTTGAACCAACCAATGCTCTAATCCATTTTCCAGAGACACCCATAACAATATTTTCAGCCCTGTCAGAGAAAACCATTCAGAGATCTAGTACATGTTATCAGGCAATTACATATATTTGATCCAGCATACATTTGTTCTGATTTTAAAGAAGCAAAAAAACTACATTGATCAATCACCCCATCCCCCTCTCTATTTATCAATTGATTTATCCAAACATCCCAACACGCACTTGCAGTTCGGCTCATATAGGCTAATGACTACCTCTGAACGTAATTCACCGTATATAAAAGAGAAAATCATAATGATTGCTGGATACTATTATGACTCATACAACGAATAATGCTCGCAAAAAATCCTCTCTATTTTGTCCTTAATTTTTCGTTCAAAAGTCTAATACAGAATCCGAACAAATAATATTCACTAAATGCTATTACGATTCTTAAAATCATCAATTCTTGTAAGCAAAAAGATTAAACCATCCGTCACTTCAAATTCTACCGTGATCAACCAAAACGAAACACCCCACTCAAACTAACCCCAACTTCCAAACACATCCAAAACAAGCGAATTATAAACAAAAGATACACACCACCTAAACTAACATAAATCCTCAAAACACACAAAAACTACTACATTACAAAACTACACTCTTAAATCTCGACACAACAACGAACTCAACAAAACAACTTCCAAACTCAAAAATCGCAACTGCATTCCCCTTAATTACACATATATCTAATTGTCTACGCACATTACACTGTCATAACATCTACAGCATCAAACTAACCTCAAATTGCAAACACAAACCAAAATTCACAAAAATTAAACAAAAATAACTAAATTCACAGCAGAATTCACTTGAATCAATCATCAAATTCAAGAATTAACCTACCAGTTTTGTGAGCTTCGAGTTGAAAGTTCAATTAAAATTATATTTGAAATTGAAGATCTGAATTTAAATTTAAATATCAAGTTGAGGATTGATATAATAATTATGAGAAGTGAGTGGTGATTGGTTGTCTGTTGTTGAAATAAGTGGCAGGCACATCTGAGCCTGACTGTGTGAGAATGAGTGTGGGTTTGGGAAATGCTAAACGACGTCGTGCGGTTGTCGGGTCGTTTTCGAACATATGCGAACAATAGTCAATCACGGGGTTTGTGTATGCAAAGTTGGGTACCATTAACGCCGTTTTATTTTTTAGTTATACAGTAATGTTGTGAGGTAATTCTATAGATTCGAATCGAAATAATGGGAAATCGAATTGATAAATTTTCTAAAATCGAAGTAAAGTTGCCTTGTAAATCAAATCAAAATCAAATTGAAATTTTTTGATTAATTCAATTCGGCTTTTATATTCAATTATAATTTTGTGATTTATCAAAAATGAAAAACAATCTTTAACAGATAGTAATTTGAAATTTTGAACTTTAAATCGAAAACAAGCAATTTGCATGATAATTTAGTTTAGAAGTTTCTAAACATCAAAATAGTCTAGTTAAAAGGCTGATATTGAAATGAATTTTAGAATTTAAAGGTTAGAAATTTTTAACCATCAATATAGCCTAGTTCAAAGGCCAACATTGAATTAATTTTTTAAATATAGTATATATATATCGAGTATAGTGAATGCAACGGAGAGTTCAGAAATTAGTATCTTACAACATATTATCAAAAATTAGTATTTTATAACATGTTGCAATAAAAAAAAATTAATAGATGATTGTTGCTGAAATGAAATATCGCGGCAGATGGCTGCCAACTAATTTGGGTTGTCGAACACTATTTTTGTAAAATTTCTTGTTTTTAATCTGCTCTGTCGAACACTGTTTATGTAAAATTTTAAATTTCTTGTCTATATACCTTCTACAACATATATACCTTAAGCAACATATACATCATTAACATAAAAAGAGTTTCATATACTTCCATTTTTTCATAAGAACACATTTCTCATATCAAAATAACGAAACTTAAAAAAAAAAAGTAGAACAAACTAATATTTCACACACTATATTTAATTTTTCAGGTCTCCAAAAGCAAGAATAAAAATCTGAACTAAAACATTAAAAATTAATTCTAAAATCTCCGGTAACATATTTTGTAATGTCAATGGACAAACCAACCCTAACATTCTAAATCGATCATTTCATTTTCAGTTAAAAAATATATAATAATTTTGATTATATGTCATCTGCATAAGGAAATAAAATATAATAAGTTAAGAAATAGATCACATATATAATTCAAAATACGTTAGCCAACTCAAAAATATTACAATAAATGGTACTCACTCTATCGTATTTTACAAGTTCCTTTTGCAGAAATCATACATATTAAGAAAAAATTTAATTAGATAAAAAATTTCAACTAATACCCTTAATTAATACTTTGTAAGATGATAGTAGTGTTAAATTTTAAAAAAAGTTAAATCTTAAAAATAAAAATTGTAGGGATGATTTTGGAAAACTACCCTTAAATTTTTATCATAAGAAAAATTGCATATAAAACACATATTTTTTTTCGAAAAAAACATGTAAAATGGACGAAGGGAGTAACTCACTATAATTTTTTGCTTGTGTTTGGAACATTTTAACAATTTCAAAAGGGAGTGGACCGAGAATTGTAAAACTCTCATTTCTTCGTTTTAGCGATTATAAAAATCAACCTAGAGAGTGTGGTGAGATTTGTGAATCGTCGTCATATATTTTCTTTGTTGTTGTATACAATAGTGATATACAGATATTCAATACCAGGTATATTACAATTATACGGTGTTCATCTCCTCTTCTTTAATTGGTCCTTGTTGTATTTAAAGAGATTAAAAAGAGTTAAGAGAAAATTATTTTAGGAGTTCCGGGAGTGTATTGAACAAGTTCTCTATTTTTCTCTTTCTAGAGTCACCTCTTCTTTGGATACAACCACTATGTATAGGCCTTCTTACACTCATTCACTCCTAATATGTAACCGCCCAATTGAGTATAATTCAATGTCATAATGTCATTATTTGTAACTTACAAATAATTAATCCACATAATAACTTTCTAAATATATTAACTTATATATTTACTTCCTTTATCTTATTTGACAAAATATGTCAAATATAACATCTCCCACTTAACGTATTTGTCAAATACTTTCAATGACTCCCACTTTTCGTAGGATCTATAATCATCAATCTATCTCAAAAAAACACTCCCGATATTCGTCAAAGTGCATTTAAAATTTTCACAACTTACATATTTTTAAATCCAATAAAACCAATATATGTCACTTGGCTTCTTTGCCAAATACTTCTATTTAAAGATTTCACACACTATATTTAATTTTTCAGGTCTCCAAAAACAAGAATAAAAATCTGAACTAAAACATCAAAAAATAATTCTAAAATCTCCGGTAACATATTGTGTAAAATAAGATACATAACTTAAAACATATCATCTATTATAGATTTTCAAATTAATATTTCTCTTTTTACCTAAAATTATTATAGTCAACATATGTAAATTATTATCAAATTATATCATTTTTTTTACGTTTTCAAATATTAAATTTTAATATGTTATTGATAGATTTTAATATTAAAATTTTGTTATTATATTTAGAGTTATAAGTATTAAATTACATACGCGGTTAATGAGAGTCGAACCTTGACCTATGGTATCTTACTCTTGTTATATAATAGTATATAATTATATTAGGTAGAAAATACTTTAACTAATATGTAGAGACTTATTTTGCTTCATTTTTTTCTCGATATTAAGTGCACTATTAACTATTTAGAGGGGCATTTAGCGACTATTTGAATAGATTGAAGTACTTTTTAATTGGAAGATCGAAGTAGGCACGATCACGGAGTGACCTATCAGACATATAAAAGTAATTTTAGTTGAAAGCGAATGCAAACAGAATAATGCCTTTCTGCTGAGTGAAAGCCCTTAGTAACATAATTTAATCTGGCAGTGCCCAAAATGACCACGGACAAAAGGTTTGTCCAAAATGATCAGACAAATACGTGTGTGGTAAATGCGTACTCCATCCCCCGCACATAGCAAATGTGTGTGTTGTGCTTCCATCTTAACTCCTTCATTCTTTTTTGAAGAACACGCATACCTCAGATGCGAGTACACAACCACACATACATTGGATGCGAGTTCACTAACCTTGTTTACGTATATGTGAGATGCGTAGGTGGTGCCCGAGTTTGTTTTCTCTTTCTTGTATAAACACACACACATATATATTAATTATTAACATACATCCAGCACACAGAGAACACACCCGCTACAAATACACATGACTTGCTGACGAGCAATCGGCATCATCGTCATCACCCCTTCCTATGGACTTCAATAACCCAACTTCTTCAATTTTCCAATTCATTATAAGCCCCAGAATCATATACTAATTACAAGTATCAAATCCCAAATTCAAACCCTAATCTAATACCATACATGCAATAATATCAATACAACACATACATATTCATAGTTATAAATCATCATAATCTTACCCTCTAAAGAAATAAATCAAGCAAATCGAAATTACGGTGGTGTAAATATATAAGGTTGGAGATGAAGAAAATGTGATGGTGTATTAAATATAAAATGAGAGAGTGAATGAATGAAGAGGGAGAGAGTGTGCGATTAAGAAAGGAGGGAGTTGGTTTATTTGTTTAACCCTCGCATACGCATGTCTTGAATGTGAGGCCAAGTGGTTAAAAATGGCACGCTTGCCGACAATCAGCATTTCGGACAACAGATACTTCAAAATTTGTTATTTAGGGCATTTTCTCATTTCTTGATAAATAATGTTTTATCTTTAGATCTATTTGCATGAGTCAAGTTCTATGAAGACCATGATTTAGTTGGAGACGTGGAGATCATTTACATTCTGTAACTTAAATAACGTGTAGAACATACTTTACATAACGAAAATTGATAAAAATAATTTGGGGAAATTTTATGATGATGATGGAGAATTTTGTGATCGATATCGATGTATGATTATTATCGTTAATCAAATATTAATTAGCTCTAAATTATGTATTTTGTGTTTTTGGACAACTTTACCCATGAGCTTCATATAATAAATATATATATTATTTTAAAAAATAAGATAGAGTTCTAAGAGTTCTTAGGTTAAGGGTTCTACAAGGAACATGACCCTTAATTATTAACATACATCCATCACATAGAGAACACACCCAGTACAAATACACATGACTTGCTGATGAGCAATCGGCATCATCGTCATCACCCCTTCCTACGGACTTCAACAACCCAACTTATTCAATTTTCCAATTCATTATAAGCCCCGGAATCATATACTAATTACAAGTATCAAATCCCAAATTCAAACCCTAATCTAATACTATACATGCAATAATATCAATACAACACATATATATTCATAGTTATAAATCATCATAATTCTTACCCTCTAAATAAATAAATCAAGCAAATCGAAATTACGGTGGTGTAAATATATAAGGTTGGAGATGAAGAAAATGTGATGTTGTATTAAATATAAAACTAGCGTAAAAGCCCGTGCGAGGCATGGGCCTGTTTATACACTCGAATAATTTCTCACACCAACATGTATATATATATTGAAATCATTTTTATAATTAGAAATGTGGTAAAAGATAATATTTCGAATTTATCTTATATTTGTTTAGTATTTTTTAAATATTTTTTAATTTCATGAAATTTGAATTAATTTCTATAAGATAAAGATCAAATGATTATTTTTAATTACCAAAATGTATATTTAGTTTTAAATGATGTAAAATGAATTTTATCAAATTCAACAATTGAATATAATAAAAATAATTAAACAATTTTTTGAATCCACACTCAATTATATTTTTATGTATAATCTATGTTCTAAAAGTTGGGGTTTAATAATCCCGATAATCGTTAGACGGTAACTAATCGCTTTGATTATGTTAGAATTGGTTTTGATAAAAGTTGGTGAAGATGTTATAAAATTCAGTCTAATCCTTCCAATATTGGCCTGATTTGTAAATTTTAGGAAATTTATAGGTAAAAGTTCCAAAATTAAAAGGTTGAAATTTGAATAAAAAATAAAAACAACATTTTTTTGTATACGTAGTTCTAATTTTAGACGGTCAAAATCACGAATTCTCTTAATTTTATCTCACAACTTGATCACTAATCCAAAATTTAAATCTATAAATTTTATTTTTTTCAATCATAATATTTTTTTAAATAAATTTAAATTATGTGATAATATACATATAATTAAAATTATTACACAATATATATATATATATATTATTAAATTGATCACCACTAATCATTCTAATAATCTTTAATGATCCGATTTAATCCATAAGTAATACATCCACGAATTACTCCAATTATGATTGTTCATAATTTACCAACCTGATCAAACTGAACTAACCCTCGCTCTCTTTTCGGCCGACCAAGCCAAGTCTACCCAACCAATTTAAATACGCTGGGTATGAGTTTTATATTTTTTTCGGTCGACCCTACCCAACCCGATTTAAGTTACAAATTTTGTTCAATAATATTTATACACACACGCGCACATATATATATATATACAAATTATATACTACCAAACATTATATGATATATCGTACTTTCAATTATAAATGTGCTTACATTTTATGCATATGCACACGATTTACAACATAATTTACATTACTAAAATTATAATGTTAATCAAACTAAAACATTAGTACTAAAATCCCAATTTATACTTATTTTACAATGTTCTTGAATATGGAAATCGACATTAGTTGGTAAAGTTACCTTGTAGTGATTACTCGGATAATAGGTGATTAATCTGATTTAACATTTATCCTTCGTCAAATATTTGATATTTAAGTGTTAATATTTACATAAAAGAACCGCATATCATTACTCCGTACTTGTACATGAACGAAAAGAGTAATGTATATATATTTATCGAGTTTAAAAGCAGCTTTTTAATTTTCGAAAGATATTACATAACAATTAACATATATATATATATATATATATATAATTTAAGCCAATTAAACCGACCAAACCTGACCCAAATCGATGTAAGATTAAGATCAGTTGGGTTACAAATTAATATTTTGTGTGGTGGGATGAAATTTTTTCAAACCGACTTAATTGGGTCGGATTGCAAAAATGCTTTCAACTCGGCAAATACAACCCATAAACACCCCTAACTCTGATTCACACTTTTTACGATACTAATTTTAAATATATTCTAAATTATATTATATTTGTGTATCAATACCTAAATAACTTATATAAAGTATAAATCACATAAAAATTTACAGTATAAATAATATATAATTCAGAAATATAAGTGAAATAAGAATTTATAAATATAATTGAACACATAATTATATGTAGAATAACGAAAATTTGAAAAATGGAGCTATATAAATAATATGAACTAACATTTAATTTACTGAGAATGTAAAATTAAAAAAAATTGAATAAACATGTTTTTATAAATAATATAAAACAAACGAAAATTTGAAAAATGAAGCTATATAAATAATATGAACTAACATTTAATTTACTGAGAATGTAAAATTAAAAAAATTGAATAAACATGTTTTTATAAATAATATAAAACAACATGTTATATATATATATATATATATATATATATATATGATAATGTAGTTTATATAATAATATTTTTATAATAAACTCAAACTCAATGTTACGTACTTGGGTATTAGATGAAATTATATGAGAAAGTTTGGAATACGATTATCAATTTTCACACAAATCTAATCTACTTTAGCTTAAATAATAAAGGGTTGACAATTTTGTAATTTTTAAAAATATAAGAGTATAATAATAAATTTATTGTCATTTTCTTACTTTTTTTGTCCTTGGTTGGATTTTAATATATACAAAGTAGATAAAATATAATTATACATTAAGATTTTGAAACTAAAAAAATCAAGTTATATAAATAATATAACCCAACATTTTACTTAAACAAAAAAATAGGACAAAAAGAGGTGATGTGGCTTATCTAATAAGAGTTTTAAGTTAAACCAATAAGTAAGTGTAGCACAATGGTTATAACATGAGTTTTCCAAGAGGAGGTCAGAGGTTCGATTCCTAAGAGCATAAGTAGATAAGTAGATGAGAGAGTGAATGAAAAGGGAGATAGAGTTTTAACCCTCACATACGCATGTCTTGAATGTGAGGCCAAGTGGTTAAAAATGGCACGCTTGCCAACAATCAGCATTTCGGACAACAAATACTTCAAAATTTGTTATTTAGGGCATTTTCACAATTCTTGATAAATAATGTTTTATCTTTAGATCTATTTGCATTGTGTATTTACATTATATGGGTGTTTCTTTTCAGAAATTAAAATATTTTATTATTATTTAAGCGTTTGAAGGCAACTTTCGTGTTTTTTGATTAAATTATAATTTTTTTTAAATGAGTGAAATTTATTTATCTGAATATTATATTTGAATAATATTGTATTTATGAAAATAAAAAAAGAAAAAAGATTAGATGCATTTTTTAATAATTTTCAAAATTGTGTTGTACAAAATCATAATCCATACCTACTTTAAAGTTAAAATCGAATCATTTCTTCTAAAATCAATTTTCAAGTTTCAACAAAATTAAATCATCAATATATATATATATAAAGGAGGATACGCAGGAGGTGAGGTGACGCCTCTAAAATCGTCTCAATTTATTTTACTAATTTTTTAGATTTTTTAAATTGTAAATATTACCAAATAAAAAAAATATTCTTTAACATATTAAAACTAGAATAGGTGTTCAAATTTAACGAGAACAAGAGTTTGAATTTATAAAGGTGAAGACATATAAATAGAAGTTTACTTCAACAATAATAAGTGTTCGAATTTATAAAGGAGAATAGTTCGAATTTGTAGTAAAAAACTAAGCATCGGACGATATATAAAAAGAAAAACGAAATGGTCAGGTTGTGTTTGACTGTTTGTAAACTGCCCGTCTAATTCTTCGATTCTTCCAACAGATCAGGTTTTACGTTTACTCTATTGAAATTTGAAAGGATTTTTTCTTATTTTTAGTCTTGATATATACCCACCTTTCCTGATAACCGCCAACCCACCTAGCGGTGGTCGCCCACCCACCTTGCCGTGGTCGCTCGCCACATCTCGAAAACAGTCGTGTGCACCATTACTCGAGTGTCGTCAGCTCCCAGACACTCAACTATTACAAATAGATAAACACACTTAAAGACAGGAACTTCGACCCCTTACCTTTGGCCACTACATATATACGAAATAGAACATCCACGAAATAATATTTAGTCAATAAGACAGGTGGCAGTAAAAATAAAGATAAAACATTTCTTGAACACGCCCATGCCCAAGGGTACAACAACTCAACTGTAGCAAGAAGGTACAACAACTCAACTGTAGCAGGACCAAAGGTAAGGAAGCCCATACCCCCCACTGTAGCCACAGTGACCGACGCTCACGCTACAGGGACGGGTTTTGGCCTACAAATACCCTCCTCACATACAGTTATGGACACTTACATTCACTCACACAAAAACACTCCACACCCTCACTCGATATTTGTTGCATTCTCGCACATTACTTTACTCCGTTACTGATTTTCACGCCGAAGGTGCTTGACGGCCACCACCACCGGGCAAGCATTGTTTTGCAGGTTCCCCACCATAGGCCAAACACCACCACCGGAACAGTGTCTTTGGCGACGTAGCAAGTGCAACACTTATCATTTGGCGCTAGAAGAAGGGGCTTTTTCCTTTTAGAGAAAACCTCCACAAGTATAATACCATTTTCCAGTCATTTAGGGTAAACCTCGGTGGACACCCATATGAGAGAAACACCCATGGTAAACACGAGGTCTACCGCAAACAACCGAAACATTGCCACAATGGAAGACCCCGCACCCTCGGGAAACATTCGCCATGAGATCCCTAACTCCGCTAACGGAACCATTAATCCACAAAATCAGCAGCAACAGAGACCCCCGGCTGATCAACAACCTACACATGATCAAGAACTA
The DNA here is from genome assembly GCA_030848705.1 of Heracleum sosnowskyi. Taxonomy (NCBI): domain Eukaryota; kingdom Viridiplantae; phylum Streptophyta; class Magnoliopsida; order Apiales; family Apiaceae; genus Heracleum; species Heracleum sosnowskyi. The sequence goes on along the minus strand of CM061241.1, from coordinate 63,950,654 downwards.
CCTCCCAATGCTGGACTCAACCTCGACCTCACAGGATACACTCAAGCCCAAGTGGACGCCCTCATCCGAGTCGCGTCCGCCTTCCCTCATCCACAACCACAACAACGCTAAACCCTTCCCCGAGCCTCCCAGCTTAACCAGCATGATGAGAACCTCCAGAGTGAAGCACACAGCCAACCCAGGCCCGCCAACTCGGTCTTCTCCGGCTTAGGCTCATCCCAAAACACCAAACACAAAGAGCATGGTGGACCACAACACAAACCGGAAATATGGAAGGAGAACAGGAGAAAAAGAAATCTAAGGAAAGACATTGAAGAGAAAAAGGTTGAATATGAATCCAAGCTAAAAAGGAAACTAGAGGGAGGAAGCTGCAGAGAAGCGGGCGAATCGCCATTCACCAAGCGACCGGAGAATGAATCCAAGCAAAGGCACATAAAACACATCAATCTTAACTCCTTTGACGGGCTGGGTGACCCAGAAGAACACTTGAGTTACTTCGACCAGATCGCCCTTCACTATGAGTACAAGGACCTAACAAGATGTAGGTTTTTCGCTGCCACACTTAGGGGTGGAGCACAGAGATGGTTCTGTCATTTGCCCGCTCGCTCGCTCGACTCTTGGTCTGAATTCAAAAAGGTTTTTCTCAATAAGTTCAAAGCAAACCAACCTCACGAGGTACATACCGTCTTCCTGGAAACCATCGCTCAAAGAAATGGAGAGAGTCTGCAAGCATATATTGACAGATTCAAAGAAGCGGTCCACAAGGTTGAGGAAAACCATTCTTCCAACCTCCTTAGCCAATGTGGACCGCCCCAGACGACAGAAATAAAGATAAACATTGTGATTATCACGAAGCTCATGGGTACACGACTGAAAGCTGCCTATCCCTCAAACACTTCTTGGAAAGACAAGTAAAGCAAGGGAATCTGAACCAATACCTACCCAGGCAAGCCCATGCGACGGCCACTAACAAAAACGTGGTGAACACGGTCTTCGGAGGGTCCCTGTCTCCCCCCAGGGTCGCTCAACAAGAAGTACTCGCCATTTCACAAAAGAGAACTGATAACACCATCTTTTTCACAGACGCGGATTACGAAGGCATCAACCCAAATCATACCGAAGCCCTTGTAGTAACCTTGGATATGGCCGAGAATGAGGTGAAAAGAATATTAGTAGATAACGGATCATCAGTCGACATATGTTTCAAACACACGTGGGATAGGCTCAAACTTGGCGACGAAAAGCTAGAAGAATGCCCCGATGAGATGCCACTTTATGGTTTCGGTCACAACGTTGTCCCTATAGCAGGGGTGGCAAGGCTCCCAATATACTTCGGCAAAACACCCAAGCAAATCCGCCACCTCGTCAAGTTCTACGTCATTAATACCTCTTCCTCCTACAACATGATACATGGTAGACCCACCCTCAACCTTCTCAAGGCCGTCACATCCACACCTCACCTCAAACTGAAGTTCCCCACCCCCGGAGGCATTGGAGAAGTACGAGGCGACTCAGAAACTTCTAAAAGGTGTTATGGAATAGCCCTCGCTTTGGCCGCAACTGAGCCTAGCAACGTAAGGCGTCAAAAGGCCACAAAAAGACGTCAAGATAAAAAGAAGAAACACATAGAACATCAACTCCCCCGCTCCAAAAGAAAGAAAGAGGTACAAATCATTGATACTTTTGACCCCATGCTAGAAGATCCCCTGAGGATCGATGCAAACTTAAAAAGATGTCTAGAAAAAGAGGTGTGATCCTACATATCACCAGCTGTCGAAACCGAGAAAATAGAGGTCGTCCTAGGCGACCCAATCAAGAAAGTAAGCATAGGCGCATGATTGGATTCAGTGTTCAAGGAAGGACTAATAGACATACTCAGGAAATACGCCGACGTGTTTGCATGGTGCCCAAGCGATATGTCGGGTTTGGACGAATCAGTCGCCATGCACAAACTCAGCGTAAACCCAAACAAAGAACCCAAAAAGCAAAAAAGAAGAAATTTTGCACTGAAAAGACAGCGGGCCATTGATGTGGAAATAGACAAATTGTTAGAAGCGGATTTGATATGCGAAGTCTCATACCCAAAGTGGGTCACCAACGTGGTACTGGTTAAGAAGGCGAATGGCAAGTGGAGGGTATGTGTTGATTACACGGACTTGAATGCCGTTTGTCCCAAAGACCCTACCCTCTCCCCAGCATAGACCAACTTATCGACGCAACCACTGGTCACCTCATTCTTAGTTTCATGGATGCATTCTCGGGGTATAATCAAATCAAGATGGAACCATAAGATAGAGAGAAAACAGCTTTCATTACTCATAGGGGAGTCTACTGTTACAAAGTCATGCACTTCGGCCTCATCAACGCCGAGGCTACTTATTAAAGGATGATGAATAAAATCTTCGCTCCACAATTAGGAAGAAACATGGAGGTATACGTGGATGACATGATCGTGAAATCTCTCTTGATAGAATCTCACCTAAAAGACTTAGAAGAATGTTTCACCACCCTCAAAAAGTACAACATGAAGCTCAACCCGGACAAATGTATATTTTCCCTTGAAGCAGGAAAATTCTTTGGATTCCTAGTCAGTCGAAGAGGTATCGAAGCTAACCCCGAGAAAATCCAAGCAATCATGGACATGCAACCGCCCAAAACTCTCAAAGATATACAAAAGCTAATGGGCAGATTAGCGGCATTACGAAGGTTCATCTCAAAGCTAGCAGACAGATGTCTCCCTTTCTTCGACACTCTTAGGGGAACCACATCTTCCAAAACCATCTCATGGACAGAAGAGTGCCAAAAGGCATTCGAGGACCTCAAACGATATCTTGCCTCACCACCACTACTGGCGATCGCCAAACCCATGGAACCACTATCCTTATACCTGGCAGCATCAGATAAAGCCGTGGACGCTGTCCTCATCAAAGAGGAAGGGACCACCCAGAAACCTGTATACTACGTAAGCCAAGTCCTCAAAGACGCTGAAACCAGATATCCCAATGTACAGAAGTTCGCCTTAGCACTGGTAACAGCTAGCAGGAAACTAAGGCATTAATTTCAAGGAAGAGAAATCAAAGTGGTCACCAACCAACCTTTGAAGAAAGTACTCCACAAGCCAGACCTATCAGGAAGAATGGTTAATTGGGCCATGGAGCTCAGCCAGTTCATACTCACTTTTGTGCCTAAAACCGCCATCAAGGCGCAAGTGCTGATGGACTTTATCGTCGAGTGCTCCTTCTCTGAACAAAGTATTGGAGACACAAACCCATCCCCGGGACAAGGAACGAACAACCCCACAAAAGAAAATGACAAGGGCATCTGGAAACTCTATTTGGACGGGTCGTCCACCTCCCAAAGAAGTGGCGCATGACTAATCCTCACAAGTCCCGAAAACTTCCAAATCAAGAAAGCGATTTGATTCGCCTTCAAAGTGATGAACAATCAAGCAGAATACGAGGCCCTTATTGCGGGACTAACTTTGGCAAGAAGTTAGTCTATAGCGACTCCCAATTGATCGTTAGGCAAACGACCGGGGGCTATGAGACCAAGGACGAAACCCTACACAAATACCAATCTATCGTCAGGTCCTTGCTCGCCAACTTCCCCACTCATGAGCTAAAACAGATTGACAGAAATGACAACACGGTGGCAGATACGCTATCAAAGCTAACCCAGGGAGAGGGAATGACATACGAAGACCCAGTCTATTTCGAGGAATTGACATGACCCGCCATCGAACGAGATGAAACGCTTGAGATCGAGGAGGCCAAGGAAAGTTGGATGACACCCTACATGATCTATCTAAATGATGAAACCCTCCTAGATAATCATGTCAAGGCAAAACAAATAAAGTTCCACGCCGCCAAGTACTTTCTCCAAGATGGCGTCCTATACAAAAGATGAATCACATGCCCTACGCTAAAATGCGTTGACGAAGAAGAAGCGATGTACTGCATGACAGAATTTCACGAGGGGTTATGCGGGGATCACATGGGTGCGAAGGCACTAGCACACAAGATTTTGAGAAAAGGATACTTTTGGCCAAAAATGGGCAAGGACTGCAAACTATTCGTCAAAAAATGCCACCAATGCCAACTCTACAACAACATGTCTCGCAAGGCACCGGCTTTACCATCATCGATACTCTCCCCAATTCCCTTTGCAGTATGGGGGATCGACATCATGGGACCTTTTCCTAAGGCCAAGGGCGACCTACAATACGTGATGGTCGCCATCGACTATATGACAAAATGGGCGGAGGCCAAGGCACTCAAGAACATCACCCAACAAGACGCCATCAGATTTGTCAAAGAACACGTCATCACAAGGTTCGGCATCCCTCGAACCCTAATTTCAGACAATGACACACAACTCGTAGGTTCGAAATTCACCAAGTTCCTCTCCAAACACGGAGTTAAGCATAAGAAAGCGTCCGTCTGCCATCCTCAAAGCAATGGACAAGTCGAAGTCACAAACAGAATCATAGTACGTGGAATTGAGAAGCGTCTAACAACATCAAAAAAGAAATAGCTAGAGGAACTCCCCCACGTCATGTGGTCATACCGAACAACCGCCAAAACGAGCACGGGAGAAACACCTTTCAAACTAGCATTTGGCACAAAAGCACTTGCACTAGTAGAAATTGGATCACCTTCTTTCCGAATGATCAACTTCGATGAAACCTCAAATGTCAAGGGGATACACAAACCTCGAACTTTTAGACGAAGCACGCGACGAGGCGGTCGAACGAATGGACAAGTACAAAGAAAAAACCAGAGAATATTTCGGCAAGCGAGCAAGGATCAAGACATTTGTGGTAGGAGACTTGGTCAACCGAGCGACTGAAGCATCTGACCCATGCCACACAGGCAAACTTATGCCAAAATGTGACGGACCCTACAAAGTCACACAAGTGTTAAGGCCAGGATCATATAAGTTGGCAAGGATGGACGGATCGGAAATCAACAATACCTGGCATGGAGACAAACTCAGGAAGTACTACCAGTAAAAACACACTAAGCGGTTTTTATTATGTATTAGTTGCCACAACTCCAGTCCATGTACGAGTTGTGTGACAACCCTTTACGTTTGAAAAACGCAATCTAATGAATATGCGATGTTTTTGACTTTAATTTCTCTCATAAATTAGTCAACCACGATACCAGTAAGCGACACCCCCCCCCCCCCCTCGAAGGTCGTCAACAATCAAGACAACACGAAACAAGTCAAAAGGGAGGTGTCGCCCACCTCCAAGCAAAAGCAACATGCAAATAAAGCTAAGTCAAAAGGGAGGTGTCGTCCACCTCCAAGCAAAAGTAACATGCAAATAAAGCTAAGTCAAAAGGGAGGTGTCGCCCACCTCTAAGCAAAAGTAACATGCAAATAAAGCTAAGTCAAAAGGGAGGTGTCGCCCACCTCCATGCAAAAGTAACATGCAAATAAAGCTAAGTCAAAAGGGAGGTGTCGCCCACCTCCAAGCAAAAGTAACATGCAAATAAAGCTAAGTCAAAAGGGAGGTATCGTCCACCTCCAAGCAAAAGCAACATGCAAATAAAGCTAAGTTAAAATGGAGGTGTCGCCCACCTCCAAGCAAAAGTAACATGTAATTAAAGCTATCACAGTATTAAAAAAAGGGCCACACATTTGCAACAAAAAATAAGGGGGGGGGGGTAAATAAAAGCAACCCAAGTTACACAGTATGCTTCTTACGCGGCAATACATCATCCCCCAACAAAAGATGAACTACCTCTCTAGTTTCTTTCCAAAAGACTGGATAGTTTACCAATCACCAAAGCTATTACACAAGAATGGGTACCACCAAACTATCGAATAAACAAAAGACAATTAAATTACAAAGACGGCGATGTCCCATCAACCAGCTCCTCGTCAGAATTTTCGGAAACTTCAACATTAGTATCAACAACGACCTTAGGACTTCCAGCAACATCACCAGAATCAACACCCTCAACAACAGCAACAACCTCACCAACTTCAATACCAGACTCATCCCCTACAGCAGCATCCTCAGCACCCAACTCGACATCAACCTCAGCGACCTCCTCATCCCTCTCACTAGAGCTACCGACAGCAGAACCACGCCGCTCGGCCAATCTCTTTTTCAAAACAACATACTTCTTCTTCTGCTTTCTCGCAGGCTTTTTTCACCTTTTTAGCATCCTTCAGTTTCTTCTCGGCTTGATCTAAGAGAGCCTTGCGGTTTGCTTCACAGGCCCCCAACCTTTCAAACACACAAGCGTCGGCTAAGGTCTTAGCAGCCACCCGTACAGACTTCTGAAAATCATCACTTTTCTTCTAGTTAGCAACACCCACAACAACCTTTTGACGCATTTCCATTTCAACAACATCCACAACCTCTCTCATCAGCTCCTCCTTATACACATCACTCACCTTATATTTCATAATCGCAGCTTCTTCTGTAGGTCTACTAGCCAAGTGATTCTCAGCATCTGTGGCACGCTTCTTGGCCCACTCCAACTCTTTCGCTAACCGCTCCGTTTCAGCTACAGCTTTCTCAACCCCAGCAACAAGGTCATCATTTTCCTTCTCCACATTTTCCAACTGATCTTTCAGCGTCGCTATACGCCCATTAGCAAGGATCATTTTGTTCATGTACACATGTCGCTCAGAAAAATATCTCTTCTTATCAGCCTCAATCTGGTTTAGAGAAGACACCACGTTCCGCTTATACTCTTCTTGGACTTTGATCTCTTCCTCCAACCGCTCATGGCTTTTCTTCAACCGTTTGTTCTCCAACCTATGAGCATCTCCTTTTGCCAGCATAGCAGCAAAATGGCATTGACTCTACCATAAGCAATTCAACCCAATAAATATAAAAAACATGAAATATATCAATACACAATGCCATATGGTGATAGATAAAAACATACCTTGGCATGATATTTTTGAGAGCGCCTAGCTAACTTGCTCCAACCATACTTGTCCAACTTCTGGAAATCATCCTCTGTCATAGAATCAATGGTAAAAGAACCTGGACCATGCTTGAACATATACCCATACCCGGGTCGACTTTCCCCAGTCTCCACATCAACCACCATCTCCTCGTCGCTATCACTATAAGTCACAGCCACTTCAGTTCACCGCTTCCTAGAAGTCTTCACACCCGGTCCAACCAAAGCAAAATTTACCCTCCTATTCTTCAACACAAACTTCCCACCCAACCGCAATCGACCACCTCTCCTACTAGACTCACCAGCTTCGGGTACAGACTTTACTTTCTTCCTCAATCTCACCACAACCCCATCCTCCACCCTTTTACGCTTTTTTCCCTCAACCCTAACAGAAACAGCCTTCACAACAACTCCTTCAGGTACAACCTCGTCGGGTTCCAACTCATACTCCTCACCTTGGCCCCCAATGCCTTCTCCAACAACATCCTCGTTATTCTCAAAAAACTGTTCATCCATAGCAAGAGTGTTTCCCTCCCCCACAAAAGGAACTAGACCACTCTCCACAACAACAACAACATCAATCCCAACCATTTGCTCACCACCCACAATAACTTCTCTAACATCTTCATCACTAGACAAAAAAACGTCCTCCACAACCACCCTCTCTTGGCTCACTTCTTCGCTATCACCATCTCTACCCCCAACCTCTTCACTACTCGAAGTCAACAACATCTCCACCATCGTCGCGTGTCCAGCAACATTAGAGCCATATTCCCCATCACTTTCAGTCCCACTACCTACAGTTACGTCATCCTCCTCCATAGGGATCCCAATGTTTTCATCTCTAGTAAAAGGTATATTCTCCCATTCTACCGTTATCTCATCCATCAACATTCCCCCCCCCCATCATTCAACTCCCCAAAGGCAGCACCTTCCTCATCGATCAAAACAGTCTTCTTCCTACTGATGGATTTTTTCTTCACAACCCGCCCAATACCACTACCCTCGCCGTCCTCACCACTCTTCTTCCCATTTTTCTCACGATGAGGGTGAGCATTCACAGATTCACGCGGAGGCATGGCGTTTAGAAACTCCCTCTACCTCTCAGGCTCGTTGTAATCAACATTCTCAAGAACGGGTAGATCACCCCTCGTCGGTATTAGCACTGTCACAGACACACAAACAAATATGTGTCATCAACCCACAATTAAATGCAAAAGAAAACACAAAATCGCATTATCCTAAACACTTACAAGTGTACTTTAGCAGCTTGCCATTTTCATAAAAGTCTGTCTCAGTCCATAGGCGGCCAAGCGACCGAACAGTCCGCTCCAGCAAGTCCACAACATCCTCACTCATCCCTTTCTTCTCTGACAGGTAAACGTGTTTAACCTCCGTCGAAAATTTAGGCAAATAACCAAGATCACCACCACGGACCATGATGTATTCCTTTTGCCAGTTCGCCATCCCCTTGGGAAAGCGAAAAAGGTTGTGATTCCCTAGCCGTTTTGCCACGGGCGTATAACTATTCCAGTGAATCTCGTAAAAAGGTTTGGCAGTGGTAACCCGCACATAAAACAAAGCAAAGAAACCTTTGAAAGTTGGTTGTCTTACATCCTTAGTACAAGCAGCGATGAACCACATGATTACACGGATGGCATTTGGTGAAAACTGAGCATGCGAACACCTGAAATAGTACTTAAAGAGATCAGACATAAACTTGTGCATTGGCAACCTTAATTCGGCCTTAAAATGGGATACGTGAATCGCCATCCAACCATCCATGTCACAATCGTATAGCCGCTCACCCACACGCGGCATACTCCATTCATACCCATCTTTAATGCGGAATAACCGAGATACTAGACGCCCATACTTCTCATCTTGGAAGTTACTATCACAATCCAGATGCCTATATTTTCCAAAGGTAGCATCCATCTCCCTTTTTGTTAGGTCCCGATAAGTTTGTAGAAGGGGGGTTGAATACATACTATACCGTTTTGTCGAATTAGTTCGTTTTAGAATAAAACAATTCAAGAACAAATTAAGGCGGAATTAAATGAAACAAAATTCAAGTTAAATATAACTAATATTAAACTTGAAAGGTGTTACAAATATGGTACTGATTACAAGATTGAATCTCAAACTAATTAAAACAAATCTAGAATAAATTCGACATGAATTTATCTTTTTTTGTAATAAAAAGATATAACAATAAATGATAATTTGAGATACGTTCTAGGGATAAAAATCCGCTAGATAGTTATAGCAGTACAAGTGAATGAATTCTAGTGGTTTATATTTAACACTATGATTTCTAGAAATTAATTCACAGAAGAAATGTCCACGACAGTAGCTTTGTGTTCTTGACAGAAAGTTTTGTTTATATGATATGTATTTTATCATGTTGAACCTTATGTCTTGATCTGTGCTTTAATAAAGCTAATCCACTTGATTAAAACAATCTGCACGTTTCTTTGTCTTGGAATGACTATCAAAATAGTCATGAAAGACTATTAAAAAAGCCTGGAATGACTATGATTAAGCCTAGAATGACTATCAGAATTTAAGAGAATTAATTTAGAATAAATAGAAATGTACTGGGATGACTATCCCTTGATAGTCATTCCAGTTCATTTTTAATTAAAATGACTTGGAATGACTACCGGGATGACTACCCTGGATAGTCATTCCAGTTCATTTTATTTAAGCAATTCTATTTTAATTCTAATTCTATTTTAAATTAATTCTAATAATTAATTTATTTCATAAATTAATTCCGATGAATTAATTTATTCAATAAATTAATTACTTAATTTATTTGTTAAATTAATTCAGAAGAATTAATTTAATAAATAAATTAATAACTAATTTAAAAGAGAACTTAAATTCTTACAAGATAGCAAAATCAATCCTTGAACCACTTGAACTTGATGAAGAATATTCACTGGAATGTAGTTGACACTTGATGCACTGTCTGGTTCATAAGTGACTAACTGAAATGTCTGTTCTTCATCTTGACTTTAAGTTGTGGTCCATTTGCTGCTTTTAACTGTTGCTCAACCTTTGTAACCTGTACATTTGCTGTCACACATATGAAATCTCTGTCACTTTAATAAATCCACTTCCTTGAATACTTCACTGAGGCTTGATCAAATAATTGAACTTCTTTCAATGTAGCATTTCTTCAAGTCTGTAGGATAACTTTAATATGTATTCTTTTGACTGATATGATCTTCTGAGATTCTTGTGATACTGTGACAATTGAATTATTACTTACTTATTACAAACTTGTTTAAGTTGAGTTGTATCCTTGATGTTAACAAATAGGCCTATACATATGCCTTTCACTTTTATCAAAAGCGGTAACTGGAATCCCCTCAGTACGATAAAGACTCTCGAAGGTGTCAAAATATCTCACTCTATCACAGGCGGCCACACCCAGATAACTATGAACTTGGGGTATCAACCCACCTCCCCATGGAATCTATCAGAACATGCCGAGTCTTGGAAACAACATGCTTCGACAGCGACATGATCTACAACAACCCACAAACAAAAAAGAGACCATACAAATTACCCATTAAACGAACCGCCTCAAGACAGCGACAAACAAATCACCCACGTCAGACGCTCAGGTTCAACACAAAGCTAACGACTTTGCAAATTCAATACGCAATACAACCAAATGATCTTAAACGATTCCCATTCCCCAAACCCTAAAAACCCATTAACACCTGCACCCTCTAGATCAAACAGCAAAATAAAGCCAAATTCAATACACATACACACATACATACACATAACACGAGCACCAACCAGATTCATCTTCACGGACCCATAAACGTCAAACCCAAATTATAAACAACAAATAACACACCGAATTCAAACACCACAATCGCAACAACCCAGATCCAAACCACACCGACATACTTATAAAATACCAAAATACATCTACAATCATATGCAACAAATAAAAACTGAGACATGCAAAAAAAAATTCACACATAGCTTCAACTTGCCACAATCTACCACTAAAGAAATAAAAGTTTAAGCAAGCTAACCTCGGAATCGTAAAAAGATCGAACACCAGAAGGTACAAATACGGCGAAAGTATGAAGAACAACCAAACAACACTGAAAGCAGCCGGAAGGAGAAGATGAACAACAATACACAAGGAGATAAAGAGTAAAATGAAATTTTGACACTATAATGATTTTTACACAACTTCTTATACAAAAGTGTCACGGTAACACACAAGCATTAACTGCATCCCACGTGGCGTACTCTCACTGGGACGTCACCCACACGCGCCCACCAAACCAACCCAAACGTCCCCTACCTTTCTAAGTTCCCCCCATTTTCCTTATTCCTTTTTATTTTTCTTTATTCTTTAAATCTCAAATTTAGCCCACCTATTAATAAACCGTACACTCTCAGTACAGCTTCTTCTCCACAAACATCAAATCAAAACACAATATATGCATATATGTATATATACACACTTATGACATCTCACATCAAAAACTTTTCAGACTTCCAATAAATGTTCATTTATATCCCATCATTCACATTTACTATGATCAATCAATATTTAAACAACAAAAAGACCTTTCGCCTGTACTTACTCCACATTCCCTCATTTAATCACAAAATACCTCGATTCAACACCAACACAGACCCTTCTCAAAAAAAAAATCTAACTCCAACTGATACCGCTCGCTTCACTCGGGGGCACCATTTTCACATTTTTTCAATTTTTTCCAACTTCAAGTGATGCTTGCTCGCTTCACTTGGGGGTCAGCATTTTCACATTTTTTCAAATTTGTCTAACTTCAACTGATGCTCGCTCGCTTCACTTAGGGGGCACCATTTTCACATTTTTTTCTAATTTTTCCAACTTCAAGTGATGCTCGATCGCTTCACTTGGGGGGGGGGGGCACCATTTTCACATTTTTTTCAATTTTTTCTAACTTCAAGTGATGCTCGCTCGCTTCACTAAGTGATGCTCGCTCGCTTCACTTGGGGGGCACCATTTTCACATTTTTTCAAATTTTTCCAACTTCAAGTGATGCTCGCTCGCTTCACTTGGGGGGCACCATTTTCACATTTTTTCAAAATTTTCCAACTTCAAGTGATGCACGCTCGCTTCACTTGGGGGCACCATTTCCACATTTTTTTCAAAATTTTCCAACTTCAAGTGATGCACGCTCGCTTCACTTGGGGGGCACCATTTCCACTTTTTTTCAAATTTTTCCAACTTCAAGTGATGCACGCGCGCTCCACTTGGGGGTCACCATTTCCACATTTTTTCAAAATTTTCCAACTTCAAGTGATGCTCGCTCAAATTTTTCTATCTTCAAGAGACACTCGACCGTTTCACTTGCAATATTCGTTTTACCCTCCCTACCCGCTAAAGCGATTAGAGAGAGTGGGGGGCAATGATATATACCCACCTTTCCTGATAACTGCCAACCCACCTAGCGGCGATCGCCCACCCACCTTGTCGTGGTCGCTCGCTACATCTCGAAAACAGTCGCGTGCACCATTACTCGAGTGTCGTCAGCTCCTAGACACTCAACTATTACAAACAGATAAACACACTTAAAAACAGGAACTTCGACCCCTTACCCTTGGCCACTACATATATACGAAATAGAACATCCATGAAATAATATTTAGTCAATAAGACAGGTGGCAGTAAAAATAAAGATAAAACATTTCTTGAACACGCCCATGCCCAAGGGTACAACAACTCAACTGTACAATTCAACTGTAGCAAGAAGGTACAACAACTCAACTGTACAACTCAACTATAGCAGGACCAAAGGTAAGGAAGCCCATACCCCCCACTGGAGCCACAGTGATCGACGCTCACGCTACAGGGACGAGGTTTGGCCTATAAATACCCTCCTCACATACATTGATGGACACTTACATTCACTCACACAAAAACACTCCACACCCTCACTCGATATTTGTTACATTCTCGCACATTACTTTACTCCGTTACTGATTTTCACGCCGGAGGTGCTTGACGGCCACCACCACCGGGCAAGCATTGTTTTGTAGGTTCCCCACCATAGGCCAAACCACCACCACCGGAACAGTGTTTTTGGCGACGGAGCAAGTGCAACACTTATCACGTCTAAAGTTTTAACTGATAATATATGTTTAGATCAATCGTTTCCATATTGATTTAATGTTTATGACTTTGTGCACTACTTTTTTTCTTCGTCAAATTCTATATACCGTTTTAATTATCATATACATGTTCATCAAATATAGTTGATTGATTATTATGTATTCAAGAGAGAACTTCTTATATAGAGTCCGGGAGAGAACCATTACATAAATATTCATAATACATAATTTTATCACATTTTTATTAGATATGATTATAAATTTCAATTATTAAATCAAAAAACAAAATTAAACTCTTTTTTAAAAAAAATTAATTAAAATTAGTCCAATAGTCCAAAGTGATTATACAGCAGAATCAAATCTACCCAAAATAATTTTGCAGCAGAATCGAATTTAAAATCAATGTTTTTATTCAAATTTTAAATGTTAAATTTTTTATAAAGTTTGTATATGCTAATATTCTACATTAGAATCAGATTATATATTTTATGTAAAAAAAATTTAAAATTATTTATTAAATTCTATAATAATATATATCGTTCTCCCCGATTATTTATATAAGATGGTTCTCTCTGGAACAATTGTCTATATATAATTTTTATGTATAGCTAATACATTTTCAAGCAATTGACAAATTTTGAATGCAGATGAACAAAGATAATGAGCAGGAATGAGGAATAAAGAGAGACTTTTCAGATGCAATTACTCAAACATGTTATCTCCAATCTAAGTCATACAATCAATCAATTCAGCTATATGACAGTTGATCCTTAACAACCACAAATGTTCTTTGCCAATACTAACCCCAATAATTGGATAAAGACAAAGACATCTCATAAATAGGTAAAGACAATACTGGAAACTAAAAGACAATACTGGAAATAGTCTGCATAGGTGGGGTGGCACAGGATAGGTCCCTCAGTACTCCCCCTCAAGCTGAGCGGAGCCACCGAAGCTCCAAGCTTGTTGAACGGGTTGTAGTGTTGTTTGACTGATAAAGGCTTTGTGAGCACATCTGCAATCTGATAGTGAGATGGCACATAGTGTGTGACAATAGAGCCAGAGGTGATCTTGTCACGAATGAAGTGGTAATCCACTTCTATGTGTTTAGTCCTTTCGTGCAATACTGGATTTGCTGCAATTGAGATGGCAACCATGTTGTCACACTGAAGAATAGTTGGAGGCAGATTCTGAAGGCCCATATCTTTCAACAAGGCTGTTATCCAAGTGATTTCACAAGCTGTTAGGGCCATTGCCCTATACTCAGCTTCTGTTGTAGAGCGTGCCACCACACTTTGTTTCTTTGACTTCCAGGAGATAGGTGAACTGCCAAGGAATAAGCAAAAGCCAGTAGTAGATCTTCGAGTGGTTGGGTAACTAGCCCAATCACTATCACAGTATGCTTGAACTTGCACTGCAGAAGATGATGCTAGGAGAATGCCTTTGCTGGGATTTGATAACAGGTACCTCAAGACTCTCTTGCCAGCCTGCATATGAACATTAGTAGGTTTTTGCATAAACTGACTAAGAACATGTACTGGATATGTGATGTCTGGCCTGGTGACAGTTAAGTAAATTAACTTTCCAAGGAGTTTCTGGTACGGATGTGGATCAGTTAGCGGCTCTTCTTTGTTTGGGGTAAGCTTGAGGTGCACATCCATAGGTAGCTTCAATGGTGTGGCATCTTGCCTTCCAAAATCTGCTAGCAGGTCCATTGTATACTTTTTCTGAGATACAAAGAAACCATCACTTGTTCTATCAATTTCCTGTCCTAAAAAATACCTCACATCACCCAGATCCTTCATATGAAAAGATTTAAATAGAAAAACTTTGAGGTCATTGATGTCTGGAGTTGAGTTGCCAACAATTAGAAGATCATCAACATATACCAATATCAAGGTGATGGATGAATCAATAGATTTGGTGAACAGACTATAATCTGTTTTTGACTGGATGTAGTCAATGCACAATAAAGTTTCAGATAATTTACTGAACCACCTTTTAGGACTTTGTTTCAAACCATACAATGATTTCACCAATTTACACACAAGGTTAGCTACAACATGTACATCTTCATCAGTGGGGTTGTAAGGAATCCTGCTTCCCAAACCAGTGTAGCCTATGGGAAACTTCATATACACTGTCTCATGGAGGTCACCATGCAAGAAAGCATTGGTGACATCCATTTGAATGACACTCCAATTCTGAACTGCAGCTACAGCCAATAAAGTTCTAATTGTGCTTAACTTAGCCACAGGAGCAAAAGTGTCTAGGTAGTCCACACCATACACTTGTTTACATCCTAAGATCACCAACTTGGCCTTGTGTCTCTCAACAGTGCCATCCGGATTAAATTTTGTTTTAAATAGCCACTTGCACCCTATTGCCTTTTTGTGAGGGGGCAATGTGGTTATTTCCCAAGTTTGGTTGTCTTCCAAAGCTGTGAATTCTCTGTTCATAGCATCAATCCAGTGTGGGAATTGGGAAGCTTGTTTAAAAGTGACAGGGTATGTGCTATTTTGAAGTGAAGCTAGGAAACAGTGAAATTGCTCTGGGATGGTGTGGCCTGCAACTTGCATTACATTTGCAGTGGGAGGCAAGGAGTAGACAAAGTTGTTAAGCCAAGCTGGTTGTCTAGTAGGTCTGGTTGATTTTCTCAGTATAGGAGCTGGAGGTGTAGGTGGACTTGAGGAGTGTTGTAAAGGTTGAGGTGTGTGGTTATTGTTGTCCTGATCATCAATATCTGTTATGAAGAGGTCATCAGAAGCATCAGGTTGGTTTGTTTGTGGCACATGTAAATAACAAGGCAAAGGTTCAGTGTAAGAGGTTTTTGAGAAAGTGTTCAATGGAAACACTCCCTCATTGAAGGTGACATCTCTTGATGTGAAAGTCTGCATAATGGCGAGGTCAAGAAGTTTGTATCCTTTTACATTTTGTGGGTAGCCAATCAGTACACAGGGCACTCCCCTTGGTTGACATTTATCAGAGGTTTGGTTTGGGTTGGAAGCTAGTGCCAAACAGCCATAAGCTCTTAGGTGATCATACTCAGCAGGTTTGTTATACAACAGTTCATAAGGGATCTTGAACTACAACACTCTAGTTGGCAATCTATTTATGATGTGGACAACAGTCAAAACAAAATCACCCCAAAAAGATAATGGGAGCCCTGACTGAGACCTTAGGCTTCTAACCACTTCTAGGACATGTATATGCTTACGTTCTGCTCTAGCGTTTTGCTGAGGACGGTTGACACAAGACTTTTGGTGTATAATTCCCATAGAAGAATAGAACTCTTGGCACTTAAAATCAGAGAATTCTGGGGCATTATCTGATCTAATGTTTAGGATTTTTGTGGCAAAGTGTGTGTGGACATATTGATAAAAATTATTGAAGCATGTGAAGAAATCAGACTTTTGCTTTATTAGATATAGCCAAGTGACACGAGAGTAATCATCAACTAGTGTGAGAAAGTATTTATAGTGCTCTCTAGTGTTCACTCTATAGGGACCCCAACTGTCAATATGCACAAGTTCAAAGATAACACTAGCATGTGAATTACTCAATGTGTAAGGCAGTTTTGCAAATTTAGCCATTGGGCAAGTAAGGCATTCCTGGGGTGTTTTTGAATTTATCATTTTGATGTGAGGGATGTGTTGAATAGTAGATACACCTGCATGTCCCAGTCTCAAATGCCAAGTATCAGTGGCATCATTCACTAAATTGGAGTGATAACTGAGATCTTGATTTTCACCGTCAAAGAGATAGTATAGCTCCTGTTGTAGGTGTCTTGTGGCTTGTAACTTGTTGGTTTCAGCATTGATTATCTCACATGTTTGTGGAGTGAACTTCACAGCACACTTATTATCTCTTGCTAGCTTATGTATGGACAATAAGTTTTGTTTAAATTGGGGAACCACCAGCACATTGTGTAACACCAACCCACATTTCAGTTTGAAATCACCAACATGAGTTATTCTTGAAACAGCTCATGTAGGTAGATTTATAGTAGAATGTCCTGCTGCAATCCTGACATTGGTTAGTAGTTCCACACTGGAAGTCATGTGGTCACTAGCACCAGAATCCACAATCTAGGGTTTATGGTCATGTACTGCTACATTGCAAGACACCATTCCAGAAAACACATTTTCCAACTCTTCATCTGATTCAGAACATTTTAGTGACTACAGGGCATTTTCATGAATCAATTTAAGTAATTGTTCGAGCTGTTGTGGGCTAAACACTACATCTTGGGAAGATTGAACTACTGCATTGGCCATTTTTTGAAGTCTAAATCTATTTCCTCCTACCTTGGTTTGAGGTTGAAAGTTATTGGTTTTAATTCCTGGGGGTCTATACTTAAAATGCCACTTCGGGTAACCGATTACAAACCAACATTTATCACTCATATGTCCCCTGCCTCCACACGCCTTACATGTGTTGAAGTTGTTGATTTTATTCTCATTGGGCCTTTGCTAGTCATGGCTAGATGTTCCAATTCTGGACTTTGCAGAACAGCAATTTGTGATTCTTCTTGCTGAATAACGGCACAAGATGCTTCAACTGATGGAAGGGGTTGTTGCATCAGGAGTTGACTTCGCAACGGACCGTACACGTCATCTAGCCCATTCAAGAAAACAAACAGTTTTGACTCCTCTTTCTGTGTTGAAATAGCAGCTAACAGAGCTGTAACATCAGCAACTACTGTTGTGACCGGTGGCCAGACATTCATTGAATCTATTTCCTCCCATAAACTACTCAGATTTGTATAATACTCAGTAACTTTCATCTTATTTTGGGTCAAGCTAAACAAATCTTTGTTTAACTTATATTTTCTTGACCCGTTACTAAGCTGAAAACGACGTTCAAGGTGTTTCCATATTTCTCGAGCAGAATTTATAAACAAAATGGACTTTCTAATGCTGTCAGAAACATTAATATGAAGCCATGATATAACTAAGTTGTTACAAGTTTCCCATTGCATACATTGAGTCTCATCAGTAGTACTTTTAGTGATTGTGCCATCTACGAAGCCAAGCTTGCGTTTTGAGGCGAGCTGAATCTCCAAAGAACGTTTCCAGCTCCTATAGTCACCAACACCCTGTAGTTTTGCAACACTTATCGACAAGGGTCCATCAGAAGGATGTACAAAAAGTGGGTTTTGTAGATCTGTGAAGGTGTATCGTCCCCCAGTAGCCATGACTTCGTGTGCTTAAAGATCTCTTAGGTGTTATGTTGGGTTTAATTTTGAGATTGGATATGTTTGTAATGGATCTGTTATTAGAATGAAGAAAACAGGGGTTGCATTCACAGCTCTGATACCATATTGACAAATATTGAATGCAGATGAACAAAGATAATGAGCAGGAATGAGAAATAAAGAGAGACTTTTCAGATGCAATTACTCAAACATGTTATCTCCAATCTAAGTCATACAATCAATCCATTCAGCTATATGACAGCTGATCCTTAATAACCACAAATGTTCTTTGCCAATACTAACCCCAATAATTGGATAATGACAAAGACAACTCATAAATAGGTAAAGACAATACCGAAAACTAAAAGACAATACTGGAAATAGTCTGCATAGGTGGGGTGGCACATGATAGATCCCTCAATACAAGCCATAAGTCGTTCTTATTGAATTGTACTTTAAATTTCTTGCTAATGCATTCTTATCTGTTGTAGATGTAGATTGTCTAAACAAAAACAAAGAAAAACCCTAAGAACCCGACTACTCTTAACCTCTCACAAATTACAATGCATTTGTTGGTAAAATTTATTAATATGATTCCTAATGGTCATTTATCCTGCATGAATGTGTACTGTTTTATATTTAATTATAACCACAGTAACTCTCCGATTTTGTTTAAAGTCTGAAAAACAGGTTTAAAGTCTGAATTTAAAGTTTTAGAATTTTAAATATTACTAAAAAAAAAAAACAATTTAACATATTAGAAATAGAATAAGGTTCGAATTTAATGAGGGGCAGAGATCGAACTGATAGACAAGACATATAAATAAAAGTTATATTTGAAGTAAAATAAGTGTACAAATTTATAAAGGAGAATAGTTCGAATTTATGTGTACGACATAGAACTAAAAGTTCTATCAAAAGTAGAATATCTTTTCGAATTTATAAGAAACACATATAATTAAAAAAAAATTATTGGAGGTAGTATAGGTGTTTGTAAGACATAGTTAAACATTCATTGAAAGTAAAAAATAGGAGTGCGAATTTAAATAGGTGTTTTTTCAATGAGAGAGCGACTTATTAATATATAGACAAGTATTCAATATGTTAAACTTGAGATTTCGATCTTAAAGAGGTAAGCGTGTTAGACATATAATTAAAAGTTTTTCTCGGAAGTAGAATATGTTTTCAAATTTATAGAATAGAAGAATTCAAATTTATAAGAAATACATTGAAAGTTTAATTAGTTTAATTGAAAGTAAAATAGGTGCTTGTAAAATATAATTAAAATTTTCATTGGAAGTATAGGAATGCGAATTTTATAGGTATTTTTTAAACGAGAAAACGACTCATTAGAAATGAGTATGTTAACATCAAAATTAATATATAAGACAAATTTTCAATATATTAAATTTGGGATTTCAATCTTAACAAGTAAAATATGTTTCACGGAAAGACGACTTATTAAAGATGAACGAGTAATTATTATAATTTAATTAATAAATTTTTTTAAAAAAAAATTATAACTCCGCCGCAAAGCGTAACTAGTTATACGGTAAATGGAAGTACAATATTTACTTCGTGCGGGACTTTATGTCGGAACCAGACCAAAATCTTATAAACCTAATACTTGTACCCCGCACATGCCCTAATTTTTCAAACTCAACTAATCTCGCTTGAAATAAATGGCCGAACTGGATCAAAACGACGGCGTCCGAAGCGAGACGAGCGATTACACATCGGAAGACGAAGGAACTGAAGATTACAAAAAAGGAGGCTATCACGCAGTTCAAATCGGCGACACCTTCAAACATGCTCGATATGTTGTTCAAAGCAAGCTTGGGTGGGGCCATTTCTCCACTGTTTGGCTCTCTTGGGACACTCACAAATCTGTATGTATCCTATACATGTTAATTGTTACTATGTGTGTGTTTTTTTGATGATTTTAGTTTTGGAAGTTTGTTAATTGATGATGTTTTAGTTGAATTATGCTTCGGGAGGTGATTTCGGGTTGCGAAAATTGTTTGTTTTAGCTGAATTTGTTGACTTTTTGCTAAATGAGGTTCGATGTGTTGAGTTATCATAATTTTGATTAGTGTGTGTTTGGTAGTAGATGAGCTGGAATTTCGCGATTTTGATGATTTGGTTGCTGTGTTATGAGTTATGACCCTGTTTCCGACTTCGAGGTTAGCTCCCACTTTGGGGAGAAAAGACGGATATTAAACCTGTCAATTTTGGTGTAAGTCGAATTGTGGAAATCCCAGCTGGCCAAATTGTGGATCATTTGGGGATTCGAAGTTGGGGCAATGCTGTGGAGTTGTAGAGTTTACTTCCTTAGATCCGGAATAATGCTAAGAACCTACGAATTATTGATTAACCAAATAAATCATAAATGTAAACCCAACTGATGAATTACCATTGTCAGTTTGCCACTACTTAGAGAGTAATTTTGTAAACAGAAATGGGTATATGTTGCTTTTAAACAAATCATTGACTGTCTGATGACTTTGAAATGATTTGCATGGACACGGACTTAAATAGTTCTTTCTTGTATTCCACAATGATCATACATCTTCGTTTTTGTTTTGGAAAGAAGAATGAGAAAAACTGAAGCTCTATTAATAGGGCTTGTTTGTCTGTAGATAAAGAGTTATTATCTATGTCATTGCTATATTATGCTACACATTTGAGGCCATTTCAGCCCCATCATAAATCTAAGCAATGTCGTGCTTATTATGCTACAAGTGGCTGGATGATATGTCTGTATAGATATATGTTGGTCCGGTAACGATGACATGAACTCTCAGCTTGGTGCTTGGAGTGGCAATCGGACATAGTATAAATTGAAAAACTTTCCTGATTAGCATGTACTCACGTCAAATCTCCAACTGTGTTTATGAATGTTTAAGTTAATATTTTTAGAAACAATTGTAATCCGGCATCGAGTTGAAATTTGTTAGTAATCATGTTTGAATTTTAAAGGAGGACCACGTCATTGCCAATGCTATTAAATATATTTGAACAATATATGTGATTAACTAATTGAACAGTTTTAATGTCAATGACTTCACTCTACTTGTGTTTTGAGTATTGTGACAAGGGTAATTAGATTATAATTAGCAGATACAATTGTTAACATAGTGTCTTGCCACGATTTATTTTTCAGTGAGGGTAGATTACTTCCCCTCTTTGTGGTGCTGCCTGTATCTTCAACTTGAAAGGTACTACCCAATAAATTTTTGCCCTTGCTCTAAAATTTAAAGTCTTAAAGTAAACCCTGAATTTAAAAATGTGTTTGTAAAATCTAATGTTTGTTTGGAAAGCTATTATGCTAAGACAAGAAGATTTGTAGCATCTTCTGCTTATGCAAACTTTTAATGTTCCCTGCCCTAAGCTGTACATTAAAGTTGTTGGTTCCTTGTTCTCCCTCTATTTGAAGAGGCATTGTTTCTTATTTAGTTTATAAATGGAATGAGCTGTTTTATATATATACTTCATTTGCTATACTTGTATTGTACTTAAGTAATTAAATCAAAATAAATTGATTTAGCAATGATTTTTTTTTTTTATAGAGATATGTAGCCTTAAAGGTTCAAAAAAGTGCCCAGCACTACACCGAGGCAGCAATGGATGAAATTAAAATTTTGAAGCAGATTGCTGAGGAAGACCCAGATGACAAGAATTCAGTTGTTAAACTTTTGGATCACTTTAAACATTCAGGGCCAAATGGACAGCATGTTTGCATGGTTTTTGAGTACTTGGGCGATAATCTTTTGACACTCATCAAGTACTCTGATTATCGGGGGATTCCTCTTCCTAAGGTTAAAGAAATATGCTCCCACATATTAGGAGGGCTGGATTACTTGCATCGCAAACTTTCTATTATACATACTGATCTGAAGCCAGAAAATGTGTTACTTATGTCAATGATTGATCTGAATAAAGATCCAATAAAGTCAGGCACTCTTATCTTCCCATCTAAGAAGGATAAGATTGTGCCGGAAGCTGGGCCTTGTAAAGAGGTAAGGAGCTACAGTAGTGATTTGACTAAGAACCAAAAAAAGAAAATCCGTAAAAAGGCTAAGAAAGCATCTCAAACTTGTGTGGAGGAGGAACATCCAGAAGAAACTGATCAAGATAATGAAGCAGCTGTGACTGAAGTTTCCCATCATGATGGGAAATCAAATAGCGACTCTGTTGAAGAGAAATCTACGAGAGATAGGTCAACAACTACAGGCAGTAATAGGAATTCTCAACAAGGAAACCAGAGTCATAGAAGAGGTAGCCGCTCTGCAAGACGAAAGCTATTATCCGAGGTTGACACTAGGTGCAAATTAGTTGATTTTGGTAATGCCTGTTGGACATATAAACAGTTTACAAGTGATATTCAGACTCGGCAATATAGGTGTCCTGAGGTTCTTTTAGGATCAAAGTATTCAACTTCAGCTGATCTATGGTCATTTGCTTGTATCTGCTTTGAACTTGCCACTGGTGATGTCCTCTTTGATCCACACAGCGGGGACAATTATGACCGTGATGAGGTATGGACTTCTCAGTCCTAAGACTTTATTTGCGTTAATATTCCGCTTTTACCTACTGTGCATAAACTAAATGACTTCTATCTGACAAGGAGTCATGCTTATGTTGTTCTTTCTATCGCCATATAAAATTTACTATTATTTCCTCCTACTTTCCCCTTCCCTAATCTCCTTACACTGCCGCGCCAAGGGGCGATCTTTGCAGTTTACACAAGGGGGATTCTATGCAGGGTTATCAGCTATAAGTTGACCACTGTTGATTTTAAGATCTTTTTGCCGTTGCAGTGTAGAATTAAATGCTAGAATAAGAATGGGAGATGTAATGGTAACTGACCCTTGTTCTACACTTGCAAAGGAAACGAGTGTAATCTTATTTCACATTACAAGGCAGTAGTAAAACAAATTCGATTGATCTCCCAAAAAATATTACTCACTAAATATTATGCTGGGCAGTGAAATTTTTCTTTCATCATTGATCAATTCATGCATTATTCCTTTATTCTAAAACAAAAAGCTGTATGTGCCAGAACTTTCATGTTAAGTGTTTACTTCATGTTTGTACCTAGATGGAGTACTTTTCACTTTTTAGTATAATAATGCATTTGAATGTTTCAGTGGGGTATGTAGTTGCATATCTTCCTGGTTCTTCCATATTTTCTTCAAATCATCTCATGTCTTATTTGTCCTACTTTAGAGTTTCTGTCAGGGTTCTAAACACTTCAATCTACAAAGTAGCTACTTTTAGTGCTGGGTGGAGTAATTAATAAGAACTTGTGTTTCCAAATTTTTATATATCTCTCTTATACATTTTTAATTCACTTCACAGGATCACTTGGCCTTGATGATGGAGCTTCTTGGACCAATGCCTCGCAAGGTGAGATTTATATGTTATTAAGATTATTTTGCATGTGTCATTCTCCATTAGTTAAGATCTGCAATGTGATGTATATTACATAAACCATCTTTGTTAAATGTTTCTGCCTTATCCATGGTTCTGTTAGCTTAGTAATTACATGATTTATTCATCTGTCAGATTGCTCTAGGCGGACGATATTCTCGAGATTTTTTTAATAGACACGGTGATCTAAGGCACATTCGCCGATTGCGTTTTTGGCCACTTAGTAAAGTGCTTGTGGAGAAATACGAGTTCAGTGAGCAAGATGCAAAGGACTTTTCTGATTTTCTTGTTCCCTTACTCGATTTTGTACCTGACAAAAGGCCCTCAGCTGCACAATGCCTTTCTCATTCATGGCTTTCCACTGGTCCTCGTTCTATAGAGCCTACTGTAGTTATACCACCTGATGCTACAGGTAATATATTGTCTGAAAAGAAGCGTGAAAATGACGAGAGAGAGGCAATGGAGGTTGCAGTGGGAAACATTGTCATTGATGGAGCTCCAAAGCTGGTGAATTATCCAAAATGAAAAAAGAGCATGTCATATTATTTTATAGGACTATTTCTCTGTCAAGCAGTTTATGCTAATTTTGGTTTTCTTATATTTCGTCGTTGCTCGTCCATTGCTCATTCTCTACCCTGTCACCAAGATGTTTGACATCCATGCGGAGTGTTGGAGTTGTGAACTAGAGGCATTTGATTCTTTAATGGGGTAAGAAACAAATTCTTTTTTGATCTGTTAATATTGGTAGAGCATCATATTAAAGCTCAATCAAAATATGAATATTTTTCTTACATACATGTTTTCTCAAATTATGATTAATTTTCATAAATCTATGTTATCTGTTGAGCAGAAGGACAGTCGAGTATAAATCTTGTACAATTTAGTCTGCATGGAAGAAAGATTACTGCATGTCTTTCTGTCCATGTAGGTCTTCTATGTAGTATCATACTTTAGCTGCAATTGCTTGTATGTTTCATTACCAGTACTTACCTACAAATGAGTAGTGACATTTATTTTTGATAATTTGAAGTTTTCAATTTCTTTTTTTTTTCTGATAACTTTAGTAATTACTAGAACATCCTTGGTCCTTGCATAATTTTTTAAAGGAAAGTTTGATCACGACTCTGCCACAATTTTCAGGGAATCATTGGGATGAAGAAAACATCATCTGCAGGATTAGAGTGAGATGTTTGCAGAGACTGGCTTTGGATGTGGGCATCATTTTAAAGGTGTAAATCAGCTGTAGACTTTAAAGTGCATATTCAGTTCAGCAGCATTGTCATGCAATATTTTGTATGGTGCTAATGCTGTTATTCTTTCTTATTTGTCAAAATTCATTGAAAACCTTTCCCCCTTGCCGTAACATTTGTTTCTGTTTAGTGATTTGACAATGTTGGGGGTGATAATCACACATTTTTGTATCCTACTTGTTTTTTCCTGGTTGCCCTCTAATATGTCCGTTGTATGTATGCTTGTGCAACGAAGTAGAAGCTAGTATTTGTATACATACATTATAAGTATAAGCTGATTTAAGGGTGGCAGTTCCCAATTCCTGGTCGGGTTCATGTTTGTAAATGGGTTAATTTTGGGTCAAGTTAAAAACACTTAAATTTGAATGAAATTCTAAAAACGGGATGTTCTCGGGTTAATAGGGTCATTTTTGTGTCACTTTGAGGTTTTGTCGAGTCGTGCTTAATGTTGCTGCCATTGAGGTAATTGCTATGTTACGTGTTTGAAGTGTTGCATCACAAACGACTCATATTGGATATGTCATGTGAGAGTCTAAGCAATCTTTAATTTTGTGACGGTCAATTTCCTGAAATAAACAAAAGTCCCTGCGTTATCAACTAATGTTGTGTTTGGTTGAGATGATTGGAATGGAATGGAATGAGATTTAAAGTGTAAAATAGTGAAATACTCGTAACTTTCATTCCTTAATTCATTCCATTCTTAATCACATACATTATAATTCAAAAAGCCCACTTTGAGATGGAATGCTTCATTCTTTAACTCATTTATTTTTTTCACAATTCTTATCATAACAATTTTGCATTATCTCATTTTTTCTCAAATCTTCCATTCAACTCCCATTACTTTCCTTTAATTTCATCCATTCCATTCCATTCACCCCAATCAAACACAAGCTCTTGTCAATTTTCAAAAATCACATCTGATTAAAAAGCAAAAGTTTAGAGCTAATCAAGAGCCACAGTTGGGTTGCCTCATAATGAAGCTTGTGTATGAAGGTAGTAGCTTCATGATTTGTTTTTTTGGTCTTTAAATCAAAATGTCATGAACTTGTCGAACTTAGTAACTAGAATTATCATTAACCAAGAAGAAATTTCTAATTTACCTTAACATCTATGTCTTGGGGAACTTCGCTAATAATTATAATGTTATTGAAAATTTGTCTCGTTTTACAAAATTTGTTAGGATTCGGGTATAAATTTTTAAAAAAAGCATTGGTTAATCTTACGGGACGAAAATCAAATATTGAATCCTCCCCACACATGAGAAAACTTGTTCCTAAAACACAAATATTTTATATTCTTTCTATTACGGTAGAACTAAAATACAAATATTTTATGTTCTTTCTTTTACAGTAGAACTCATGTAAAGTGACATCTTGTTGAGACCGGAAAAAATATCACTTTAGACGCATTATCATATTAGAGAGGTAAAATTATGACTACTGATTACCGATTTTTTGTCACTATAAAGAGGTTATTATTTAAATATTAGAGGATTTCTCATGTACAACGTGTTTGAAAAATTCTTTTTGGAAGAAAACGAAAGAAAAAGATTTAATTTCCATAATTCATTCCCGAACCATATATTTTGAAGTATCCTTGATCAACCGACCCTACATTAATAAAATTTTAAATAGACATAAAAACGAGAGTTTGTAAAAATAGATTTAAATAAAATGTAAGGGTAATAAACGAAATAAATAATTCCACTAATACATATTTAATGAAAAATAAATTAATTAAAACCGGAACTGTATTCATTTCCCAATTAATACCCAAAATAACCAAAACAAACCCTAATTTTCAAACTTCACTAATTCAAGCTCGTCTCGCTTGAAATAAATGGCGGAAGTGGATCAAAACGACGACGTTCGAAGCGAGACGAGCGATTACACATCTGAAGACGAAGGAACTGAAGATTATAGAAAAGGAGGCTATCACGCAGTTCAAATCGGCGACACATTTAAACATGCTCGCTATGTTGTTCAAAGCAAGCTTGGGTGGGGCCATTTCTCCACTGTTTGGCTCTCTTGGGACACTCACAAATCTGTATGTATCCTATACATGTTAATTGTCTCTAGATGTGTCTATGTTTATTTTTGGAATGTTATTTGATTTTGGATTCTTGTTAATTGGTTTCGAAAGTTTGCGACTTGGTTTCGTAAAGTTGTATGCTTTGGGATGTGATTATTGTTTAGAGAAGTTTTTTGTTTCGGCTAAATTTAGTTGAATTTTAATGTTAACAAAATGATTTATTATGTTGGCTGCTTTGGTAATTCTAATCAGCTTATGGTTTCATATGCGAATTGTAGATATTTTAATCGTCTTTATGTGCGTTTATCTATATTTAGGAAATGTTATTTGATTGTGTTTGTTTATGTTGATTTTAATTGTGGATTCTTTTTAGTTGGTTTCGAGACTTTGTGACTTGGTGGTGATTTTGTTTCGTAAAGTTGTATGCGTTGGGATGCACCTCAGATCGATTAGGCCCCTGATTATTGCACCTAATATGGTTGATTTACTCAGAGGCCCTGAGCCAACATTTTCAGGGCTCTGATTCTCCAGTGTTTGTCTTCGTTCAGCACTGCTTCCTTTCCTTTGTACTTGCTCTCTTCAGAATTCCCTATAAACATATAAGTTCACTGTTTAGTATCCATCTGCGTTCACCATATAGCATCCATCTAAGGGCCTGTTTGGCTACCCCAGAATAACCCAACTTATGACTTATAAGCCCGTAAAAACTTATGAAGGGTGTTTGCCAACCCAACTTATGAATTCAACTTATAACTTATATGATGATAAGTTGAATGTTAGTAACAACTTATATTTTCCCTAACTTATTGACTTATTACTTGATTTCTTTGTTTTTTAATACTTTATATTTTTGCATTTGGGTTTCTAAATCTCTTTTTAATTTAAAATGCATGTGTTGAGATCATTGTATTTAATAATTATTTTTTCAAATTTAATTTAGCATATTCTTAACTAACTTATAAGTAAATTTATCCAAACACCAAATACCAATATAATTTATAAGAATTCATCTACTTATTACTTATATGACACTTTATCATTTTAAGGTATAAATTAACTTTTTTAAGATACCCCAAACACGCAACTTCTAATGATAATTATGTAGGACTAAAGCATCACAAAACATGGGTAAATGAGGTAGAATATGATATAAAATATCTATAAATTAATTATGTGTCAGCTCACATTTTGGGGGAAATACATAGATGATTCCACAAATATCAGTTTTGCTGTAAATAATTTGAAGGAAATTCTAACTGACCAAAGTGTGGCTAATTTGGGAATAAGAAGATGGGACAGTGATGTGGAGTTGTCGAGGCCACTTTCTTAGAACCGGAGTAATGCTAAGGACCTTTGAATTGTCAGAAATGCATCATTGTAGTAGTACTGGGGTATCCGAGTGATTGCAGAGTTAGTTACATTGTACTGGGGAGTATATGTAAGTGGTCCTGGATGTAACTTTGGATTATGTTGAATATTATAGAAATGGATTCATTTCCACCAACTTCTCTCTCTACCATGATTGTCATGTCAATAAGTTGAGGCGAGTCGATGGACCTCCAGCTAGTTGACTAGTTGATTAGTCGTGACTAGTCATAGACTAGTCGTAGACTAGTCGACTAAATAAATAATATATTATTTTAATTAAATATAATATAAATTATGTAAAACAGACAACTGGCCATAATTTTAAACTAAAATATTGAAATCACTAACATCGGTATTTATATACATGCATAAATACATCAGCACATCACTGATATCAATTAACAATCACTTTAAACTTTGAAGTAAACTATGTAATTATACATATGTATAAATATAATAGATGTATAGTTAAATACACGTGTATATACATATACAAATAATCATATGATCATATCTGTTTTCTTTAGGGTTTATTTAAATACCTTTTTTTAAAATATTATTAAATATTGACCATATTTTGAACTAGTCGGTGATTAGTCGACGACTAGTCGACTAGTTGATTTTGAGTCGACCTCCCTTTACTGCTCAGTCGACTAGTCGAGCGACATGACAACCATGCTCTCTACTGTTTGTCTCATTTAATTATTTATCTTCTCCTAGCTATTTCCTTCTCTGCATCTCTATCTATTCTATCTCTATATCTCTGCTTATTCTTTGTCTATCTCTACTTTACTGCTTGAAGTTGCTGTTTATGCGCGCACACACACATACATACGGCACACACCAATTATACAAAAAAACTACAAGCCTCAGTTCCTGAGAGAATTTAGTGCATGTAGGTCCCAAGATATGAGATATTGATACTAATATTTGGACTGAAGAAGGGATTAAATGCATTGTTTAAATGGATCAATGTTGCTTAACTCTTAAAATTGGTTTAGTTTCAGCATCGTTGATCTATTGGATTAACCAAATAATAAAAAACCAACTGATGAATTACTATTACCAGTTTGCCTCTACTTTGAGAGTTTTTTTCTAATGAGAAATGGGTGCGTCGCTTCTGTTAACTCCTTGACGGTGCTCTGCATGCTCGCCAACTTTACGACAGAGCAATGAGATAAACTGAAGCTTTTTATAGGGTTTTTTTTTAGTTCTGAAGATAGAGAGCTATATTCTATGTCATGGCTATATTATGCCACTTATTAGAAGCCATATCAGCACCATCATAAATCTAAGCAACATCACTGTTTTTTAGCATGATATTTCTGTATATATTTACTTTTGTCTAGTAACAATAATGTGGAATTTCAGCTTAGTGCTTAGAGTGGGAACTGAAAAATAATACACAAATGAAAACTACACTTTTGGCAGCTACTTGCACCAAGTCTATTACTCAGCTTTTTAAATGCTTATGTAGGGAGAATCGTAATCTGGCATCAAGTTGAAATTTGTTTGTAATCATGTTTAAGTTTTGAAGGAGGCTCTCATATTTGGCGGTGCTATTAAGTGTATCCCAGTCAATATATGTGATTAACTTTCTTTTAACATTTTAATGTAATTGTTTCGCTCAACTATGAAGACTGTCGCAAAGGTGATGCAATTATGATTAGCATATCGAACTTCCAAGTTACTTTCTTTGCCAGATTTATTTTCAGTACTACCCAGTGAATTTTTGCCCTTGCTCTAGAATTACAGCCTTTAAGTAGACCTGGAATCAAAAATAGGTGTTTATATCAAAATCTAATATTTGTTTGGAAAGCTGCTATGCTAAGACAGGAAGATTTTTAGCATTTTCCACCTTATGTACACCTTCATTGCCCCCAGCACCAAGTCTTATATTTTAGATATTGTTTTCTTGTTCTCTCGCTTTTTGAAGATGCATTTTTATTATTGTGGTATTTAAGTGAAATGAGTTTAGTGGTTATTGAAAAACCATCATAAATTGATGAGCAATGACCTTTTTTTGTATAGAGATATGTAGCATTGAAAATTCAAAAAAGTGCCCAGCATTACGCCGAGGCAGCAATGGACGAAATTAAGATTTTGAAGCAGATTGCTGAGGAAGACCCAGATGACAAAAAGTCAGTTGTGAAACTTTTGGATCACTTTAAACATTTGGGGCCAAATGGACAGCATGTTTGTATGGTTTTTGAGTACTTGGGAGACAATCTTTTGACACTAATTAAATACTCTGATTATCGGGGGATTCCTCTTCCTAAGGTTAAAGAAATATGTTCCCACATATTAGGAGGGTTGGATTACTTACATCGCAAGCTTTCGATCATACATACTGATCTGAAGCCAGAAAATGTGTTACTTTTGTCGATGATTGATCCAGATAAGGATCCAACAAAGTCAGGCATGCCTCTCGTCATGCCATCTAAGAAGGATAAGATTGTGCCAGGGTCTGGAGCTTGTAGAGAGGTAAGGAGCTACAATAGTGATTTGACCAAGAACCAGAAAAAGAAAATCCGTAAAAAGGCCAAAAAAGCAGCTCAAAATTCTATGGAGGAAGAACATCCAGCAGAAACCGAGCCAGATAATGAAGTAGCCGTCACTGAAGTTTCCCATCACGATGAGAAATCAAATAGCGACTCTATTGAAGAGAAATCTACGAGAGATAGGTCAACAACTACAGGCAGTAATAGGAATTCTCAACAAAGAAACCAGAGTCATAGAAGAGGTAGCCGCTCTGCAAGACGAAAGTTATTATCCGAGATTGACACTAGGTGCAAATTAGTTGATTTTGGTAATGCCTGTTGGACATATAAACAGTTTACAAGTGATATTCAGACTCGGCAATATAGGTGCCCTGAGGTTCTTTTAGGATCAAAGTACTCAACTTCAGCTGATCTATGGTCATTTGCTTGTATATGCTTTGAACTGGCCACTGGTGATGTCCTCTTTGATCCGCACAGTGGGGACAATTATGACCGAGATGAGGTATGTACAAGCTTCTCAATCTTTAAACTTTATTTGCATTGAATATTCCGGTTTTACCTGTTTATGTATAAATTAAATGATCGCTACCTGTGTGTACAAGGAGTCGTAAATATGATTCTCTTATAACTCCTAAAATTTACTATAGTTAATAGCTACTTTCCCCTACCCCAACCTCCCTACACCGCCGCACCTAGGTGAGATCTGTGCAGTGTTTACAAGGGGGATCTATGCAGGGCTTGCAGTGATCAGTTGACATTTGACAACTATTGATTTCAAGGCCTTTTTATTCTTATGCAGTGTAGAAATTAATGCAAATTAAAATAGAGTTGTAATGGTAATTGACCCTTGTCATACAGTTAAAAAGTTTTGGTTAATAATCTTAATATACCGTAGGAGGTAATAGTGAACCATATTAGGTTGATCTCCTGACATTTTACTCCCTGAATTTTACGACGGGCATTGATAATTTTTGTTTCACAAATAATTATGTATTATCCCTCATTCTAAAAGAAAAAGCTGCTTCACTTTCCAACCTAGATGGAGTACTTTTTAGTAAATGATGCATTTGAATGTATTGGTGGTATGTATGTAGTTGCATATCTTTCATCTGTTATCACATCTTGATGAGTTTGATGGGGGAGCGCAGGTGGAATAAGGGTTTTGGGATATATTTAAGGATCATGTTGTAGAGAAAACTAAACTTAAATATACGTTGTAATAATAACAGTCTGATATAATCAATCACAAGCTGAAGTATTTATTTATATTAAACATAGACCGCCTTGCTAATCCAAATCAAATTTTAAAGAAAAAAATATTTATAGAGATTATTTCCTTACCTAAGAGATAAAAAATAAAATCCTAATGAATTGGCTTCCAAAGTTACTTATAGTGTTCCGAAATCGTCACACGTATTATCTGTCCTACATTAAAGTTTCTGTCAGGTTTCCAAACACTTATCTTTACACAGTAGCTACTTTTTGGTGCTCAGTTGACTATTCATTAGGAACCTGGTTTTCCTTAATTTTGATATCTCCCTTGTACATTTTTATTTCATTTTACAGGATCACTTGGCATTGATGATGGAGCTTCTTGGAATGATGCCTCGCAAGGTTTGATGTATCTACTATTAAGATTTTTTTTATGCATCTTTCTTCTTTATTAGTTGGCTTCAATGTGTTTTATATCAGATTAACCCTCTTTATCATATATGTTAATTCCTTAGCCTTTGGTTTTCTGGTCTCTTATTGATCACGTGGTTATTCCTTTGTCAGATTGCTCTAGGTGGACGATATTCTCGAGATTTTTTTAATAGATACGGTGATTTAAAGCACATTCGTCGATTGCGTTTTTGGCCACTAAATAAGGTGCTCATGGAGAAATATGAGTTCAGTGAGCAAGATGCGAAGGATTTGGCTGACTTTCTTGTTCCTATACTTGATTTTGTCCCTGAGAAAAGGCCCACAGCTGCACAATGCCTTTCTCATCCATGGTTTTCCAGTGGACCTTGTTCTTTAGAGCATACTGTAGCTGGTATCCCACCCGAGGCCACAGATAAAATTATGTCTGAGAAAAAGCGAGAAAATGATGAGAGAGAGGCAATGGAGGTTGCAGTGGGGAACATTGTCATTGATGGAGCTCCAAAGCCAGTGAATCAGTTAAAACAAAAATAGACAAAGTCTTTTAGTTGGTCATGTTCTTTACTAGGACCATTTTCCCTGTTAAGGTTATGGGTTTCTTATAGTTTGTCGTTGCTCCTCATTGCAAATATTATGTCCTGTCGCCGATTTGTTTGACATCCATGTGGAGTTTTGGGTTTATGAACCGGAGGCATTTGATTCTTCAATGGGGCAAGAAACGAACTTCTCTATGATGCAATTGTGATTTAGTAGAACTTTATGTCAAAGCATAATCATATTGAGTATCTTTCACATATATGTCATCTCTTGAGCAGAAAGACGACTGAGTATAAATTTTGTACAATTTAGTCTACATGGAAGAGAGAGTTGCATATCTCTTTCTGTACAAGTAGGTCATTCTATGTAGTATCATACTTTGGCCGCAATTGCTTCTAAATTTTATTATCAGTATTTGCTACCTACAATTAGTGACGTTTACTTCTGTTTCTTGGGAGTTTTCAGTTTTGCATCTATTGTTAATTACAAGAAAATCCTTGCATATTTTTTTTTGAAGCATTGTTTGATCTCGACTCTGCTATGGTTTTCAGGGGATCATTGGGATGTACAAACCATCATCTGCAGATTGAGAGATTGATATTTGCAGAGATTGGCATTGGATGTTCTGGACCATATTTACAGTGTAAATTAGATTAGCAACTTAAACATGCATATTCAGTTCAGCTGCACTATATTGTTTGATTTCTTTTGTCTGGTGTCGATGCTGTTTTTCTTCCTTGTAATTCAGCAAATACTCCACCTTTGCCATAATACTTGTTTCTTGTTTTTTGTGATTTGAAGAATATTGGGATGATAATAGTGCATTTTTTAATTCCTCCGTTGTCTTCCTGTTCCTCTAAATTTGCGCTGCATATATGCTTGTAGTACGAAATAGAACATAGCCTTTTTGTACAGGTTAAATCTGTTATATTGCAGTTCACCATAAAAATGATTACACAAATATACAATTGCAATGTTCTGGCGCTGTATAAATACAAATACAAACTAGAACTCCTGTTAATTTTTAAAAATTTACAGAACTTGAAGCTCAGGCCTCAGTGAGGTTGCCAAGAGAAAAAAGAGGTCTGGTCCGTCTGGAGCCTCTTTGGTAGCACCGAATTACTTGATTAAAAGCTGAAACCAACCACCTTTTACTTCTTAAGAAAATTTTATAACAATGCATTATGTTATGGTGCTCCCTTCAATTGTGATTGTGTATTTCGTGGCGTGGTGTGTACAAGTACATCCAGATCGATTTAAGCCCACCCTTGTAAAATTTCAGCACTTCGCAACTATGCATTTACCTTGAAAAATTGCATTCCCCGGTTCCTTCAGTTTATATGATATATGATTTTAACTTTGCATCTAGTCAACCACACATATGTAAACAAACAATTCAACCAGGAAGGCAGTATCTGCATGTATATATGTAATATATATTTTGATATAGATATTTAAAAAAACGTATAATCTAATAAGCTGTACGTCAGGCAAAAGCAAGATGTTTTAATATCAATCCCAAATAATGACCCTAGTTCTATCTGCAAGTCAGATCCACACTTCTAATCTAGCCTCCTCTGTTTCCCTAAAGAGTAAAGTGGTTTTGGAGGAGCTCTTTGGCTGTAACTTATTCCGTGAACCCTGTCTGATGTCGGTCTTGGCTGAGAATCTGATATGAAGTGATCAGATGAGTACCTACTCTCCCCGTCTCTGCCTTAATAATGTTTAGCCTAACCTAATCGTAATAAGGTATTAGTTGCGTACAAGGCCTGGTGTTTTGTTTTGTCCGCCACTTGTGGTTGAGTGTTGCACATAACCGTCAAACCTGAAAAATATATATATAATTTTTAAAAGGTGCCTCATATAGACAAGACCAGTCAACTTAAGTTCTTAACTAAGTCAAAACTAGGTAACAAGTTGATGAAGTTTTCAGGCGGAGATATTGAATGTAAATAGCACTTACAACAATCGTTTCTTAAAATATCTTCCGTGCCTTCAGATAGGTGTACATAAGAAAAAATGCCACAACAGCACCAACAATAATTCCTCCGGTGGTAAGCCAAAATGCAAACTGTACAAATTTAATACATAAATGAAAAAAATTATAAAGATACACATGCATTAGAAACATAATATTTAATGAGGTAGAGAAATACCGCTTGCTCTTCTAGATAAGATTTCAAGTTCATGCCAAATATACCTGCAATGAAATATACAATGTTGACATCTAAGGGTAAAAAATATTTGGCTCATGTACTTCAGAACATATAGATTTATTGATTAATATTAAGCTACTTAATATTGTTTTATCACAGTGAATGTTAGCACATCACATCGCCACAGAAATTCTAAATTAGTGGTTAGGAAGTTGGTTCATAAGGTAATTTGCGTCAAATATACTTGTGATTTGTCTATTGCTAAATAGAAGCCTAATTTTTCAGTACTTCTAGTTTTACTATATATTCCAGTTGTGCAAAAACTTCAAGTGGTATAAAAGTGAGGAAGTATACGGAAACAATGGAAGCCTCTCAGTCTGCTGTGTGCAAAATAGGGAGGGATATCAATAGGAGTGCTTTTAAGGAGTCAGTTTAAGAATTGAAGTAACCGATGAGGAATTAGATGTCCTTTGACCTCAGAGGTTCTTCCTTGGGACTAGGGAGTTTGTAAATATACCAGAATTCTGGTTCAGTAGGTATACATGCTCTAGTTTCTGGTGGATTAAATAGCTTGCAATAGTCCCCCTTTAAAAAATGACTTTATGTTAAACAGTGTTAACTGTAGCTTTTAGTTTTCTATTTTAATTTTGGTTTCTATTTGATCATTTGCCTATATATATATATATATATACCTTTAAATGGGAGACAAATGGAAATGGTGATGGTGATAGTTGTGCTCCTTGTGGAGATAACTTTTATAAGATGAAGAAACCAACATAGGGGCGTACTAGTTACTATTAAAATTATAGTAAACGGCTCCGAGAAACAATTGAATTACATAACTATTATTTTTACATGTAACACAAATTACCTGCTATCAGAGCACCAACACCAACACAAAATGTCCCAACCTGAAGGAGCAATTCCAGTCTGCTGACCTCAAGCCTCCTCGAACTGACAAGTAAAGAGATACCATGTTTGCTTATAATACATCTTATGATTCCAACTATTTGTAGTTACCTCTGCTAACCTTAAATTAACAGCAATAGAGTCTTCCATTTCTCTCGCCGAATCAAGAAGCCTTTCTGCTTGACCATGACACGACTCACATCTGCATTGTTGTAAGATAAAGATTATATTTAATCCAGCCAACGAATAACTAGATTACTTGAGCAAAGATAGATGAAGGTTTTTTTATGCTACGAACAATGTCCTCATAAAAAGTGTGCACTACAAAATCATGTTGGGACCTTCCCCCTTTCTGAAACTTCAATCTTAGCAAGATACAATTGTGCCAAAAAAGTCCAACAATAACCTGCATTGTCCTCGAACTGATCAAACTATAGTTCAAACCTTATCATGGGGACAATTAAAAGTAGGACATGCATGAGTACTAGCTTAAGGCTCAGGATGGAGTTAACTGCATGATTTACTGCAGCCAAATATGCATCTCAAATGTAGTTGATGTAGACACCCCCTTTATATAAAACAACTTAGAAAGAATTCAATATGCAGAGTTTCTCTGAAATTTATTTAGGTTAAATTTACTCAAAGCTTCTACCGTACTACAAGTATCATTATAGCTTTAATACGAGGCAAATTGAAAAATATGCTTATAGACGTTGATCTTATATAGAGCAGTAAAAAAATTCGGGATGACACGAGTTGCTTAATAAATGCATGGAAACAACATACAGAAATTCAGAAAGCTGATGGGCAATATAGCATAAAATAAAATCATGCTGTGTGCAATTTGAAAGTTGAGGATTTAAAACTGGAGAAACTAACGACCTTTGGAGGTAGTTCTCAAAAAGCATTTCGATTTCCTCCTCCTCTTCTGCAAATTATAAAACCAATTTAAAGTAGTAATAGTTTTAGTGGAGAGTAGAATGACCATGAACCGGGAGAACTACCATGGACAGGACTTACCCTCAGCACTTTGCTTTTCTAGTGGAACTGAACATTCCATGTCGTAGTTATCTTTGTTGAGTGTGCAATTTCTTCCCATAATAGAGATTTGACGTATCTCATGAGGGTCCTCAAGTATATCAAGAAGCATTTGTTTAAGAGCGCCTGCTTTCGAAGCCAATTCAACCTTTATATGCATAAACAAAAAGAGACTGTTTATCACTAGCATTTCCCCGATAACTCAGTAGACATTAAAATGGAAGCAAATTATTTTACCAATGTCTGCTTGCTAATACGGAGTTCCTCCAATACACTAGCTGTTAATCGAGTAGGTAACACCTCAAGTAAGGCTTGAACCTGGAGAAAAGGGCAAGAAAGACAATTTGCTTTACCAACAAAGGCATTTTGTTAACTATATGTGTTGTTTTTTTGTAAATGTCTGCATTATTACAAGTTTATAACAAGACCTTATCAGAAAAACTAGATGTGTGTGGTTATTTGACAGACTGGTTCGCCCAAGTTATTTATGATGTAGCTCATTGCAACATGTATCAAGTATAGTTGCCTAGCATGGGAGGTATTGGAATGTCCTTAAATTAGTTACAATATCAAGATATTTAAATTGCCAGCGCCTTTCTCAAGATTAAAACATCTTTGGAATATGAGGGTCATAGATGTCAGCAGCATTAAAAAAACCAAAGAAGGATTAAATCACTACACTCTTTTTGATAGTAGGCAGATATATGTAATGGACCAGCCCACTACCAAACTGTTTACATATTCAAGAATGAAGCGGAGGGGCAAAGCCAAAGTTAACAAGTGAAGTCGGGGGGGGGGGGGGGGAATAATTTAAGAGAAAAAGGGAACACTGATATCGGGGATAGGAATTGGGGAAAATATCTACCGAACTGAGATTGCTATTATCGTATTATTGAAACAATCGTTAATTGCTGCTTGTTATTGTTCATCAGTTGAGTTAAATTAAGTCAAACTGTCAAAGCATTACAATATAGTTCTAACTCTACTAGATATAAGACTTGGAGCCCATAAAATTACAAGGGAGTGGGAAAAGAATAGAACAAAAAATGTATGTATATATACTCACTATGTTTCATACTCACACGTGGTTCTAAATCCATCAATTTCTTCTCTAAACGTTGTATCCTGGAGTTCAAAGCTGCTTCAACTACCTGAAAAGTTTCATAATTAAATCTGCCCATAATTACAAGAAGTGCTAATAACTGAAGGCATCTGAGAAAATTTGTATGAAAGTGAAGTTCACTTGATAAATAAATACATATATAGAAAAGATCTACAGCTAGCACTAATTTTAAATTATAAAAAGTGGGTCAACTAACACTTCACGCGAACGACCACAAAATTTCTGGAAATTAAACAGCATCTGCTATACTGTAGTGGAAGAAACTACATTTCTCTGCACATTATAGCAGAAGAAAATCTGTCATCGAACTTTTCCATGTGTTTGGAGCCACCTTTAACCCTAAACTACAACAAATCTACTAAACAGTGCATTGGGATCCGCCTCAAATTTCTAAATAAGTTAGAATCCTAATACAAGTAGAATTTGTAGTTGTGGTAATTAAGGCGAGACTTGGTTTGGCAAGTATATTAATTTTGGAAAAATTTCTATCCAAGATATAAGTAGTAATTATCACAAATAAGATTACAGAGTAGATTAGGATTGGAATATTTGTGGTTCCTATAATGTAGATATTTGAAGGGTTATTAGAATATGCAAAAACTAAAGAGTTGTGTGAGAGATACATGAGAGATTTTGCATAAGGTGAGGTGATTGTATATATATATGCTGCTCCACTAGTTACAAGAGAGAAACAAAGAACATTTGCCTTTATATGAACTAGAAATAACATCAGAAACTAGAGTTCCCTTGATTGTCTATATAACTTCTGATGCATGTATTTTGCTGAAGGAACTAATGGGAGGGTCACTTACGAGAAATTTTCTGATGTTCATTGATACTAAAGCTGGTAAAGAATAACAGACACTAGTACATTGTAATAGTTCTTACATGTCTAAAAGGAGATGTCTTATTACCAAATTTTCCATAAACAGCATATTATTCCACTATCAATTATTACTGGGTTACAAGCTTCATAGGAAAACAAACTATCACTTCAGAATACCACCATTTGAGCTATCCATAGCTGAAAGAGTATATTCTCAGCACTTCTTCCTTAATACACAATATATGTTATTCAGTATCCAAATTCTATTTGCTCATTATTGAAATATAGCATAAGATCCATTTGAGGCCTTCCTCTAACACCTTAAGGTTTTAGATGATCTGGTTACTCAACATGGTAACAGAGCTCTGGTCGGCGGGGGTCGCGAGTTCGACTCCCTGCCACCCCCAATATTCTCACAATTTATGAGGGACACGAAGGCAAATTAATGCCCCAAAGATGGGCGCCCGTGATCCACTCTTCAACCCAAAAATGGGATTTCGAGTGAGGGGGAGTATTTGAAATATAGCATAAGATAAACAAAGAGATCCAAAATATAAAACAAACCTCAAGCTCAAATGGCAATGAAGGCCCTCCAATTATATTCTTTGGATTCAAACGAGGCAGAAGTGCATCAATAAATGCTTTACCTCCTTTACTGCAAAATCAAACAAGCAAAAAAGGTCAATCAGCTTATCTACCATTTCGCTTTTGTTAATACTTTGTCATGTTTATACCATCCGTTTTAATAAATATATTAAAGTCTTGATTTGATTTCACGAAACTACAAAGAATATCCTTTAACTTCATTTTGAAAACAAATAATTTCTGAAGGTGTCGAATTAAAGGAAGTATTAGGACTGTGAACAACTCAGTAGTCTCGTAAGTTGTTAAGATGTGAGTAACTCAAATGGGCATAACTAAACTGGGGCTGACCGAGCACAAAAAGATACAGTTGATGTAGGAAAACTGTATAGTTTGAGTAAAGAACGATACCGGTTATAGTTAAATATCAGGACACGTTCTTGCATGGCTATAGCCCGGAGTGTTCCCAAATTCAACAATATTGCATGTTCACGAACCTATGATACGAACCACAAATCATATGTTAGCCAAAAATAAAGGACTATGCGCCCAATATTCTAGAGAGTTCGAAGGCCTCTATAAAGAAACTCACCAGAATTTACACTACAAGCACTAAACTCGACAAACTTTGAGGTTCTTCAGAACATGAGTATCTCAAAACTGGCATAATGGTGACTAGTTATGCCAGTATAGTAATTGTTGCCTAGGCATACATAATTATTTTCTTCCATGAAGGTATCAAATATGGAAAGTATAGCAGATATAGTGTCTATTGCGTAGCATAATATTAGCAAAACATGCCAAAAGGAGAGAATACTGAGAATTACCAGCAAAGAAGGCATCGAATTTGTCAACCACAGTGATGGATCAACACTTCGGACATCGCGAGGGCGAAGACCTGTTTTGAGAAGTTTACTGTAAAGAAATTACTTAAAGCTACATTCCTATATAACTTATGTAGTTTCTTCTAGTTGATTGCTGAAATAACCTAGAGAAAGAGTTCAAATGCATTTATATTGCATATAAAACAATGACATAAATACGATTTAATTATACATTTGGAATTAATTGAAGGGAAGTAAATGATACATTTGACAACAAAATCTAAAATTTAGAACATGTAATATAACATTATAATACTTTTTAGAAACTACACTCACCACTTGACTTTAACAGATGTCGCCTATAAATTTTCCTTGTGGATACCATTCCGTTTGACTGAA
This sequence comes from Heracleum sosnowskyi, assembly GCA_030848705.1. Lineage (NCBI taxonomy): Eukaryota > Viridiplantae > Streptophyta > Magnoliopsida > Apiales > Apiaceae > Heracleum > Heracleum sosnowskyi. Next base: position 63,909,760 of record CM061241.1, on the reverse strand, counting down.
CTTCCACTACCTTCAAAGAAAAACAGCATACATGAGATTTGAGATTCAATATTACTAACTGGGAAGATAACTCCAAAGTTACTGCTAGTTACGTGGAGGTCCTAGTGATATCATCTAAATACTAAAAAGCCTCATTTGGATTGTTCTGAATTAGACTTCAGAAATTATATTGTAGGAGTCTTCTACATCTCAAATAATACCTATTATTCTTTTCGTATATTTTACTACATCTATTATGGTTTGCATTTCGTACATTTTATTCTTTTCAAACCATATCCCACATTCCTAAATCAAGAAAGTATTACCTTCAATGATTTAATTCCATTAGTATAAGGTCTTTTCAGGTGCACAAAACCAAATCCACGTGGGCTAGGCCTTGAACGTTGAACGTAATATGTGATACTAAAGTTGGAATAAAGGTGCCTCTGCGGCCCAAAGCATTCTCAACCAAGCACATGGAATAATTATTCATAAGGTTTAAAGATTATAAGCAATTTAAAGACTTATTCAAAGGGGATTATTTTTTAAATGGTATATTTTATATTAAAATCAGAAATTAGCTATTCACCCCCTTCTAGCTAAAAAGTGCCCTTCTGCGGGGACCTCTCACTTTGCTTGCTTACGATTTTACATGTTTGTGGTGAAAACTATTTGCCTCAATTTTGTACTGATTGGAACGATAACCAAACCAAACCAAAACGTACCCAGTATATCCCGCTTAGAGCAGGGTCTGGGGAGAGTAAGATGTACGCAGACCATGCCCTTACGAGTAGGGAGGCTGTTTCCGTGAAGACCCCCGGCTTAGTGCATCATAAAACAGTGTGTGATACATAATTACTCACAAACATATTAAAATCAAACAATACACATCCACATATAATAATTGTAATGAAATTTGAAAGTCAGAAATTGTGATACTAGATGAGAATCTAGTATAAATACATCGAAATAAATATTGAGCATGTTATGGGAAAAGTGGACAACATAATACCAGAACCCATATTTTTCTCACAACAAACTCACCTACACACACCCATACAACGAGACCGATGCAGATAGAAAAGAACCAACTATAGACCACCACTAGAACTAATCTCAACCACCCTAATGCGCCGTCTCCAAGCAGCACGATATAATGTCATATCACCAGTGAGATTTAAAGCCGCCATGTCTAAACTTAGTTGATCAGCCCATGTTCGACGCGGACGACCTCTCTTCCTCCTTCCCCTCAGCAATATGCGTTCAACCCCTCTAACCGGTGCTGATGTACGTCGTCGCCGGACGTGTCCATACCTTCGTAATCGTCCTTCCCTTAATTTCTTAGAAATAGACTCAACACCCAACGCTCTTCTAAAAGCATCATTCGGTATCCCATCTACCATTGTGCGACCACAAATCCACCGCAACATACGCATTTCCGCGGTCGCTAACTTACGCTCTTGAGCTCGCCTCAATGGCCAGCACTCATACCCATATAACAATGTAGGTCTAACTGCTACTCTATAAAATTTACCCTTCAACTTAAAAGGTACACTTCTATCACACAACACACCAGTGGCAGCCAAGCCATCCTGCCTTTATACGATGTGTAACATCCGCAGTAATATCCCCATTGCTCTGGTGGATAATAGAACCTAGATACTTAAAAGTATTAGTTTGTGTAACTTGGTCCTCAGCAATACTAACTACAACATCAGGCTCAGTATTCTCTCCACTGAAATTAGCCCAAAGGTATTCAGTGTTCAAACGACTAAAACGCAAGCCTTTGACTTCCAATGCTGCGCGCCACTGTTCTAATTTCACATTAAGCACACCCCTAGACTCGGCTATTAACACAATGTCATCAGCAAAAAGCATACACCCGGGCACATTAGCTTGAATATCACAGGTAATGACATCCAAAATAACGATAAATAGCAAAGGACTTAACACCGAGCCTTGATGAAGTCCTACCTCATAACCAAAACTTTGAAAACCAAAGTGCCTAATATAGGTTAGAGGTAAACTTCATAACCAAAAGAGATTAAGATGTAATTCTGATTTCTAATATATTTTCTATGTATACATGGACGGATTTGCATTTTTGCAGTGGGAGTAATTGCCTTGTTTTTAATGTTTATATAAATTTCATGCACAATTTACATATTTCTGGCAGTATGGTTGGTTGCTATAAATTATGTGAAAGGACCAATTTATGACGCGACCAGCACCCAATTTTTCAGCTTAAACTTCAATATAGTAGCGAAGAAAACTAGCAACTCAAAGTACAGTTCACATGATCATGTTTTTCCTTTGTTATATTTTAATTGGTAATTCAAGACCAATACGAACAAATATTTATATTAAATAAATATACTTTAAAGTACGTGCAAAAAGTCGCGTTAAATATTTTAAAACGGAGAGAGTAAAACCGAAAAGCGAAAAATGAAATGATCTAAACCTCGTAAACAGGTTCACGAATTCCGAGAGTAGGAGAATCGCTCACAATCCTCTCCGAACGGTTCACAACCTCATGATCAACTTCATCAGCGCCATCATTTACAATCTCCTGTTCATTCTCCTCCGTAGATTTAATCAAACACTTCACTCTCCTCGAAACTTTCAATGTTGCCGCGCACATAGAATCATTGCTTAACGGACACGACGGCCATGCCGGTGACTTGAACCGGGAGTAGCCGGTGAAGAGAATGAGAGAGTGAGAAGAAGATGACTTGTTGGAGTGTGATTTAGCCGGTAAGTGAAGAATGTGTGGAGAGAATGAAGTTGCGTACATTGTGTAGAGCTTACAGTGAAGCTCGGTGGTGTTGGAATGGGAAATGTATGATCGGATTTGTTGTATGTATAGGTGTGTGTATAGGTTGCAGGTGGAGAATGAGAATATGGGGAGAGATTAGTGGTGGTGGTGGTTTGGTAGTTGAAACAGGATTATTCTGGTTATTATTCGTCCACCTCATTGTTTATTTTATTTTTTTCTTAATTTTAATGTTCCTTACGCTCTCGTTTATGATATGCATGCTGGGCGAGCAACGTTGTAAAAATTGGAAATCGAAATTAATCGGGTGAGATATCAATTTAAGCTTTAATCGATAAATAGGAAATTAATTGGAAGGATTAATTGAAGTAGAAATTGGACATATTTTAATATTATAATATTATTTAATATATTATTCTAATTCTATTAGTAGATGAACTAAAATACATTAATTATATCATAATATCTATAATTATTTATATTTGATTAATATATTATTTTAATTTAAATAATTTATGATATATATTCCGATCAAGAAATACTCATAAAGTCGAATCAGTCATGCACTTTGTAAAGGATTAATTCGGAATCAATCGACTAAATCGGGAATTTGTATAACCACGTCGACAAGTAGTTATTAGCATTTTTTTATATAAATATTTAAAAATTAAATATTTTGTATACTTATTTTTCATTATTATTATTATTATTTTAATAAAAAATAGATGAAAGAAGTATGTAAATATAGAAATTATTGATAAAAATAAAATAAGAAATTATCAAAATTCTCTCCAAATTAAAAAGTACGAGTATACTAACTTTTTAGTGAATCACTAAATAATTTTGCAGTCTTATTTTGCACTTGCATTCCTATATTTTAAGTTCAAATTTTATATACCTAATATTTGGACTTGCTTTATGTATTTTTTTCATGTTCTTTATAAATAAGGTATATATTTCTATATTATTGGATTACTAGTGAACAATTCATGTTTCTAAATTATTAATTAAATTTACAGATTTTTTGATAAATATATTAGTAAAAGTAAATTTTTGCATTTTACTTTTTTGAAAAAGAGTTATTTGCAAAAATACTATCTTATTTGCAATTATACTAATTTCTTTTAAAAAATTACAAAAATACGTTACTACTTATATCAGTTGTTGGGTTCGTTATTTTAGTTGCTTCGTAACTTGTTTCTCTAACAAATTGATTGTTGCAGAATCCACTTATCAAAACAAGTGGATTCTGCAACAATCAATTTGTTTTTTTTCAAATTTGTGAAAAGGTATGCTCGATACTCTAATCTCTAACTATCTACGGAATTGAACAAGTGGATCTGATTGCTTTTAGTTTAAGTTTCATCGATTTCTTTATAAAAGGTTGATGTGAGTTGTATTGAGTTGTTTGAAGTACCGAGACGAGTTGAATAGATTCATCTACATTGTTTGCTTAATTTGTACTACTTTTTTGAATTTTTTTGAAAGCGTTGAGATAATATGATTGAAAACTTGTAGAACAAGTTGTTGTGAGTTGTATTGAGTTGATTGAAGTACCAATCCTAGTTGAACAGAGTGATGTATATTGCCTCTGTAATTTGTACTTGTTTTTTGAAAAAAAAAATTAAAGCGCTGAGATAATATGATTGAAAACCTGTTAGAAGAGGTTGTCGTGAGTTGTATTGAGTTGATTAAAGTACCAAATAAAGTTGTGCACAGTCATTTACATTGCCTATGTAATTTGTTGTAGTGTTTTGAATTTTTTTGAAAACTTTGACATATTATAATTGAAAATCTGTAGACCACGTTGTTGTGAGTTGTTTGGGTTGATTTATGTACAAATTCTAATTGCGCACAGTCATGTACATTAGCTACATAATTTAGACCAGTTTTTTTGAATTTGTCTCAAAACTTTGATTTATTATGTATGGACATGTTTAGCAGAGGTTGTTTGTTTTGAGTTGATTTGACTACATAATCAAGTTGCGCAGGGTCATGTATTTTGAGTAGCTAATGCGGAGTAATTTTTTGTGAAAAGCTTGATTTACTATGTATGAAGTTGTTTAGAACAAGTTGCTATGAGTTGTTTTGAGTTGATTTTGGTACGTAATCAAGTTGCGCAGGGGCATGTATTTTGAGTAGCTAATGTGCAGTACTTTTTTGATTTTTTTTTGTGGAAAGTTTGAGTTGCTATATATGGACATGTTTACCAGAGGTTGCTATCAGTTGTTTTGAGTTAATTTGACTACGTAATCAAGTTGCGCAGGGGTGTATTTTGAGTATCTAATGTGCAGTAGTTTTTTGAATTTTTTGTGGAAAGCTTGAGTTACTAAATATGGATATGTTTGTAGAGGTTGATATGAGTTGTTTTCAGTTTCTTTTGGTACGTAATCAAGTTACGGAGGGGCATGTATATTTAGTAAGTAGCTAATGTGCAGTAGTTTTTTTGACTTTTTCTCGAAACTTTGAGTTAGTATCTATGGACATGTTTAGGAGTGGTAGCTTTGAGTTGTTTGAGTTGATTTCAGTACTAAATGGAGTTGCACAGAGTAATGAATATTTAGTAGCTAATGTGCAGTAGTTTTTTGGCTTTTTCTCCAAGCATTATTTTAGTAAATACATGTCGATTTAAAGACTGATGTGATGTGTTGTTTTAAATTTTTTGTAGGTATGGATAATATTGTTGTTATAGTACAACACAGCGGGCACTGAGATGAAAATTCAAGATATATAAATTTTCAGGTGTTTGGTTTCGTTATGTCAACCAATGCAACTATGCCAATTTAGAGTCAATGATATGCAGTGAATTAAAGCTGCCACCAGAATCAACATCTATTAAAATAGAATATCAAGTCAAAGATGGTTATCCACCTTTTAAAATTGTTGATGATCATCATGTTAACTTCTATATTGAGCTCAAGAAAAAGGAGGCAGACTTCACTACTTATCCTTTGTGTCTGACAACAGAAAACAGAATTATGCAACTATCTTCAAATTCAAATCAAAGTGGATTAACAGTTGATTATGTTGGTTTGGAAGTTGGAAGTGCAAAAAGGGTATCCTCTAACATGTATGATAACGCCAGTGATGAATTAAGTAAAGAGAATGTTGAAGATTATGTTGATTTTGCTGAACAAATTTCTCGACAAATGGTTGACATGTCACCTGAAGCAACTATAGATGATGAGATAATTGAAATTAACAATGATGACATTGTTAACAACAACCACAGTCGAGAGATATCACTGCATCAAGTATATAAAGATAAAGAGACATTGCAGATGATTCTCAGTCTCTATGTAATAAAGAATAGTTTTCAGTATAAAGTGAAGAAGTCGTGCAAAAATGAATATTTAGTTGCATGCCTTGATCAGGATTGCAAATGGTTGTTGCGCGCTTCCAAGAACGGAAACACAAATCAGTTCATTGTTTGAAGGTTGTTCAACACTCATAGTTGTTCTCTTGAGATAAGATTTAAAGATAAACGACAAGCAACCACAAGTGTTATTGCAGATGTCATCAAGAAAAAATTCATAAATATCAAAACAAAGTACAATGTTGCAGATATAATCAGAGATATGAAACACAATCATAATGTAGAAGTGAAGTACAACAAAGCTTGGAGATCTAAAGAAAAAGCTCTGGAAATTATGCGAGGAAATGCAACTAAATCATTTACTGAGCTATATAGTTATTTGTATATGCTTTACACTACAAATGCGAGATCGATTATTGAACTGCAACTAACTAGAGATAATTATTTCCTCTATGTTTTTGTTGCATTGAATTCATCAATGAGAGGGTGGAATTATTGCCTACCAGTTGTAGTTGTTGATGGAATGTTTTTGAAATCATCATACGGAGGTACATTGTTGGTTGTAGCAACTCAAGATGCAAGCCTAGCATTTGCAGTGGTTGATTCAGAGAATGATCTATCATGGGAGTGGTTTTTTCAAAATTTCAGAAAAGCTTATGACGGAAGGGAAGACATGGTTATAGTATCAGAACGGCATGAAAGCATCGTCGTTGGGTTCACTATTTGCTTTATCACAATCATCATTGTCAATAACAACCTGCACACAAATAATCAAATCATGAGGTAAACATACAGAAAAAAAATAAGAAAACCACCATGTAAATCAAGAAAAACTGAAGAATACCTTCTTCAACAACATGTCACGAAGCTTTGACAATTCCAAATCAAAATAAAAACGTTGATCATTCACAATGCATCTCAAATCCTTCACCTCATCTTCTAAATTACGCTGCCTTGCTTCAAGTTTTCGCATCTGACTTCGCAGTTTCTTTAATGAAATATCATCTTTAGAACGAACCGATGAAGAAGCAGCACGAGTAACACGGATGGGAGCAGAGCAAACAAAATCATCATCACTCACATATGTCGAAGTTTCATTGCAACCAACATCCAAAGTAGGAGGTTTCGCAAACAACTCCTTCAACTGAAGCTCTTCAAGTTCATTCGCACTTGGACTGAACTCTGTAAGTTGCAACTACAATTACAAACAACACAAACAAAATATCAGATTTGCAAATAAACATTCAACAAAAGGAAAAAGGAAAATACTAATAAAGTGTTAGGCCGAATACACAATATATAATCAAGTATGTATGAGAATAACAATCAAGAACACAGGTTTGTAAATCAACAAACTGAATTATATTAAATAATTCTCTCTTAGTGATGTTAATGAATCACACAGAGCTACTAGGTTACAAGAATAATATATTCAATGTTCGCGTCCCTTCTAGGGATAACCTATCTGTGTTTATATAGTACACAGCTACATACAATCCTTATCTAATTGATATTCCTATAAATTAGCTATACAATTATTATCAATTAAGGATTTCTTCAGTCTTCTGTCCAGTCTCCTTAGCTGTATCAATATATTCTGCTTCTTTCCATCTTTAGAATATATTGCTTCTAGAATCTTTATCTTTGCACCGACAGCTAAGTCAACTTTCATCCTGTCAGACTTTAACAAACTCTAACCGGCTTCTATATAAACTCTTCACCCAGTCAGACTTTACCAAACTCTGACTGGCTTCTATGTAAACTCTGATATGTACCTGGGACTTAAACACTGATGAACAAACGTCAGCAATTATATCTAACAATCTCCCCCAACTTGTTCATAATAAAATGTACAAGTTAAAAAGATAATTGATGATGTCAAAACATATAACAAATGCAGTGTTTAAAATATGTCAGAGTTTAATTTTAAAACAGAGTTTCAATTTAACTTAGAACAGAATACATAAAAACTTACAGTCAGATTTTACTTGACTTCTTGAACATCAGGTACTGTCCTGAGATAATCAATCAACAGTCTTCTTTCAGCATTCTCAAGTTCAGCTATCATAATCTCTTTCAGCTCCTTATACTCTGGATCTCCTTCACCAGTTTGATATATGGCAGCCCTCAGAGAATAGATACTGTTTTTCTTCATGTCATTCCCTAGTCGAATGTAATGAGCTTTGTCTGACTCTAGGTTAAATTCTAAAACCTTTACTCCAAGTGCAGTTTTAAATCTAGCACTGTTTCTTTTCATTTCCACTATTTTTCCAGCATGATCCCTATACTTTGGAATATAGACACTTGACACTCCTCCTCCAAGCATAGCTTTAGATCTCAGCATCTTCTCTCTCAACACTTGAGCAACATCATGAGTGTGTCTGTTCTTGACTTTCAAAAGATAAAGTACATATTCAAGTTCTTCCCATGATTTGAGATTGACATCAGATTCTCCAACCTTATAAACTCTTCCATCACTCATGAAGTATAACAGAAATTGCTTCTTCAATACTCTGTGAAAAATCAACTGAACAGACTCTAACTTATCAAGGTTTTCTTGTGTAACCCCAATACCAGATTCTGCCAGTGAAATGTTGTCTTGAGATCTGTTATTTGTTCTTCTCTCTCTGTGTGAACCCAGTCCAGATTTATCAAAGGCTTCTTTTCCCAATACTGTTCTGGTTTTTGAGAAATTTACAGCTTCAAGCTTTAAGTCTTCAAGAATTTTTGGTTTGCTGAATCCTGAAAGTAGTGTAGATTTCTGTACAACTTGAGCAACGTCAGAGGTTGTCATATCTTCAATAGAAACATCAACTTGAGCAGCGTCAGAGGTTGATTTAAACTTCTTATTCAGGTTAGGCTCTTCAATCATCACGCCTTTACCTTTATCAGCATTTGAACCACTAGGCCTCCTTGAGTACTGTAAACTCTGATCAGAGTTTACATTCTCTTTGATAACAATTCCTTTTTCTTTTCTCCTTGGAGCCTTGATTTCCTTCTTCTTGTAAATTCCAGCTTCAACATCTTTCCTGTGTTCTTTAGCAAGCAATTGCTCTTCTGCCTGGATATCTTCAATAGTAACATCTTTACCATGTTCTGCTAAGAATAACTGTGTAGCAACTTCTTCATCAGTAACTGGAGATTTAGAGGAAAGAAGTAAACTTCTAACCCTTGAAGAAGACTGCCCTCCAGTGTTTAATCTTTTTCCATCAGCATTTGTCTGAGCATCAGAGTTTGACCTCCTCCCTTGCCTTTGAACATTCTTTGATCTTGGTTCTTTATCTTTTGCACCACCATCAGTGGTATCATCCTTCCGAGTCAGAGTTTGAGAGATCTTGCATTTGTCTTTAGATACTCTCTCCCCCTTTTTGACAGCATCAGAAATCAAAACTGATGTGAGCAATTCAATGGAATTTGCAATTTCATCCAACTTAGTTGACATTTTGACTTGATTTTCTTCAACGTTGGACAACCTGGAATCAAAATTCTTCTGATCTTTACACAAAGAGATGTATAGAGATTTATCCTTTTGCTGTGTAAGCTCTCTTTGAGTTATATCATTCCTCAATCCTGTAATCACCCTGTCAGAATCATCAAAACGATTGTTCAATGATTTGATTTGTACAATAGTTGCTTTGAGATGACTGAGAAGTTCTGGATTTGTAATCTCTTTGGAAGACTTTGTGACAAAATCTGCAGCTCTTTCATTGGAAAAGATAGTATCCTTGCTTGACCAATTTGAGAAGTACATATTCTGAAAATGTTCTGCAGTAGCACGATTGACTTCTCTTTCTTCTTCAGAGTTTGCTTGAATGTCAGACAACTCTACTTGTATATCAGGATTGGAATGAGCAGGACTAGCTTCAGCATTGTCATCCTCTACTTCATTCTCTGTAATGACATTCTCTGCCACTTTTTCAGGATCATCAGAGTGTGCATTATTACTAAACTCTGCTTCTCTTTGAACAATCTCAACAACAGATTGTTGTAGAGCTTCAAGAACTAGAGCATCCTCAGAGTTTGCAACAAACTCTGCTTCAAAAGGAACATTGTCTGTTGCATCCTTTTCAACAACATCAGGATTTGCAGTTTCTGTAGCAACAGCTTCTGTAGCATTAGCAGCTAAAGTCTGATTGACTTCCTCACCTTTCTCAACTTCAAAAGTAAGTATTTCTGTGTGAGAAGCCATAGATTCTTCAATTCTCACAGTATCTAGATCAGCTTCCAAACCCTCTGTAAAATGTTCAGAGTTTAAAGAGGTGTTTGCTTCAACTTCCATATAAAATCCTTGAGACTCAAAAATCCTGCTATCAGAGTGATCAGCAGCTTCCTCAACTACATCATCAGCATTTGATGTAGGAGCTTCTGTTGCAGTATTTACTCTGTCCTTAGTAGGCACAGTAGTATCAAAAATCTCCTCTTGTACTTCAGGAGTTACATGCTCCATAGAAACTCTGTCCTCAAAGACAGCTTCATCCTCTTGAATCTGAACTTCAAGATTTTCTACAGCTTTGGAAGTAATATCCTCAGCACCAAATAGATGTGCTGCAACTAATCTTCTTTTTCTCTGATGAAGAGTTTCTTCATCAGATTCAGTCTCTTCATCAACTTCAGCAACAGACTTTAACCTGTTAGCTCTAACTTTTCTTTTCTTCCTTGAAGTTTCAACAGAGGTTGACCCCTCAACATCATCAGTATTTAAAGTTGTAGCAGCCTTGAAAGCTCTGTGCTTAATCCTCCCTCCAGTCTTTTGTCTTGGAGCTACTTGAGTATCATTGTTTATCTGCTGTGGTTGCTGTTGTGGTTGAGGTTGAGGGTTTAAAAACTGATGAACCCTCTCAGGTAACAACAACTCACCAACATTGACTTTCTTCAAATCCTTATTTGTAAGGTCAGAGAATACCCTTTTATGCAATTTGAATGAGGGAATTACTTCCTCCTCATTAATCTCAACATTATTAACACAAGCAGAGAATAAAATCTGACAAAATCTAGAAAAGTAGACTACATTCCTATTCTCTGTCATTTTCTCTCCTATATTCATCAAGACAAGTCTAGCAAAATCGTAATTACTACCAAAAAGAAGTGAATACCCGATTTGTAGACTATCAATTGGAATCGCATCCCAATTGGTACATTTCTTCCCGAACGCTCTGGTTATGCAATCGAAAAAGAAACTCCATTCCTTTCGTAAGAGCGGTCGCTTCAACTGGCCTATCTTGACTAAAGATCCAGAGTATCCAACGGCTTGCATCATTCTTTGAAGGTCAGTATCACTAATAGCAATGGTGTACGCATCAGATTCTGCAAAACCCATTGCTTCACGTACAGTTCCTGGAGTAATGACATACTCTGTCTCTAGAAACTCAAAAACAATCGATGGAGTTCCAGAATCACCACCGTTATCATATACACCAGTTTCCCAGAAAGCTTTGATCTGAGATCCATAAAGCTTTGCAGGCTCCACTAAAGCACGCCCAATTTCCGATTGAGCAAGGAAATTTTGCAGTAAATGAAACGCCTCCGGTGTGTTCTCATTGCTAAGAGGTGCTGCATAGTTATTTGGGACAAAGTCTAATCCAACAGAGGTAAACATGGAGGTTGCCATTAGAAATCAGAGATTAAGAGTAAGAAAGTGTATGAGAAAGATTATGCAGAAAAGTGTTTGTAAAATTGTGCGAGTGAAAAGTATGTGTGAAAATGATAAGTGAGTAAAAGATTAGACGTTTGTGTGTGTATTGTATTAATATGAGATTAAAAAAAAACTGAACAGTTTTTAATCATTAATACACAACTGTCTTACTCCTGTAATTATGTGAGTGGGACACGTGTCACACATGCAGTTACTGACAGCAAATAAGTGACAATTTTCAATGCGCATGCGCAGTAAAAACAGCAATAATTACCGCCTGTTACACTTTTCTAGGCATTAACCTCTTGAACAACTGTCCAATCATACTCTTTTTAAATTTTCAAAACAAATGTCTTTTTCTCAAAATTATAAAATGTCTGAAACCAACAAAATTTATTTTAACCATCAGAGATTAAAATTAAATTACCTCGGCGTAGAGTACACAAATCATCAGTGTTTATCAATTCTCCTCCTTTATACATAAACTCTTTTCACAAACTGTACAGGTGTGTGTATTGGTGTGTGAATTAGCAGAGTTTACTGAATATAAATATTTAGACCATCTCAAAGTGCATAGAATCCACAAACTAAAGCAGTAATAACTGGTTGCCTAAACTCTCATGTATAAAATAAAATCTGATTCTTATGTCTAAACTCTGTATACTGATATCCTTTCATTTGGATATATCTTTTATTTTTCACCCCCGTTCTATATATGCTTTCATATATATTTTTATTTTTATTTTTATTTTTTTATTTTTTTATTTTTATTTTTTTTATTTTTCCAGTAATCAGTGGTTGGTACTAGTCACCAAAAATCAAAGATTTTAGCCCTTATTTCATACAATAAGTTCTTGGATCTTCCTAGGCACAACATGATCTCAAAGGAATTTGTGCTCTGTTTGGCATCTTTTGATTTGAGGGTGAATTATTTGCAATTAATAATCAGAGTTTAGACTTTTCATCAGTTAATACAATTAATTTATGAGAGAAAATGCAAACAGCTAATATAGACTCAGTGTATAGGATCAATAAACTAAGAGATGCTATAAATATAGAGACAGTATCATGCTGTGTAAAATTTCTGCACATTTTGTAATCAGAGTTTATAATACTTAGAAGGATTCATAATTACTTACTGAAAATCATGCTTCATACATTTTTCTTCATCGGTCCATGTGTTTCAGACAAAATTACAATCAGAGTATAACATTAGACTGTAACTATCAGAGTATGATTGTCAGAGTATGACTAAAAGAGTTTACTTATCAGAGTATAACATGCTGGTACAAATAACAGTTAATACATGCAAGGAATCATGAGCATAAAAATCAAACATGTATAGTTTTTGAGTCTAACCCGTATCTCTAGTCGAAACCAGAGATCATTCCAAGTTCATTTACCAATCTTGTAAAAGTAGCTTCACTCAAGGGTTTGGTGAAGATATCTGCAAGTTGTTGGTCTGTAGACACAAAATGAAGCTCAATGTTCCCTTCTTCCACATGTTCCCTGATAAAATGATACCTTATGCTGATGTGCTTGGTCATGGAGTGTTGGACTGGATTACCTGTCATAGCAATAGCACTTTGGTTATCACAGAAAATAGGTATTTTAGAGTACTTCAAACCATAATCCAGCAATTGATTCTTCATCCATAGAATCTGTGCACAACAGCTACCAGCTGCTATATACTCTGCTTCTGCTGTGGATGTAGAAATTGATTTCTGTTTCTTGCTATACCAAGAAACCAATCTGTCACCTAAAAATTGACAGCTTCCACTTGTACTTTTTCTGTCTATTTTACAGCCTGCAAAATCTGCATCAGAGTAACCAATTAGCTTAAACTCTGATTCTCTAGGATACCACAAACCCAAGGTTATGGTTCCTTTGAGATATTTGAAGATCCTTTTTACAGCTGTTAGATGAGGCTCTTTGGGATCTGCTTGAAATCTTGCACAAAGACATGTTGCATACATGATATCAGGTCTACTTGCAGTGAGATACAGTAAAGACCCTATCATTCCTCTGTAGTTAGTCATATCTACTGAGGCTCCTGTGTCTTTGTCTAGCTTTGTTGCTGTAGCCATGGGAGTTGTGGCAGATGAACTATCAAGCATACCAAATTTCTTTAGAAGATTTCTGGTATATTTTGCTTGATTGATAAAAATACCATCATCTGTTTGCTTGACCTGTAAGCCTAGAAAATAACTAAGCTCTCCCATCATGCTCATTTGATACCTGGATTGCATAAGCTTTGCAAACTTCTTACAAAGTTTGTCATTAGTAGATCCAAAGATAATATCATCTACATAAATTTGAACTAAAAGCAAATCATCACCAGAATTGAAATAAAATAAGGTTTTATCAATTGTACCTCTTGTGAATCCACTTTCTAAAAGAAATTGAGCAAGAGTTTCATACCATGCTCTTGGTGCTTGCTTTAGTCCATATAATGCCTTGTCAAGCCTGTAGACATAATCTGGATACTTGGGATCTACAAATCCTGGTGGTTGTTCAACAAATACTTCTTCTTCAAGCTTCCCATTGAGAAAAGCACTTTTTACATCCATTTGAAAGACTTTAAACTTCTTGTGTGCAGCATAGGCCAGAAAAATTCTTATGGCCTCCAATCTTGCAACTGGAGCAAAGGTTTCATCATAGTCAATTCCTTCCTGTTGTGAATAACCTTTAGCCACAAGTCTAGCCTTGTTTCTTGTAATCACACCTTCACTGTCAGTCTTGTTTCTGAAAACCCACTTTGTACCTACTATTGATCTATTCTTTGGTCTAGGTACAAGTGTCCAGACTTCATTTCTTTCAAATTCATTTAACTCTTCTTGCATTGCTGTTATCCAGTTTGCATCTTGAAGAGCTTCCTCCACTTTCTTTGGTTCTGTTTGAGACAAGAAAGCATGATACAGACATTCATTATTTGTTGCACTTCTAGTTCTCACACTAGCATCAGGATCTCCAATTATGAGATCAGGTGTGTGTGCATGTGTCCACTTTCTTGCTGTTGGTAAGTGGTTTCTTGCATCATTATTGGATCCTCCCCCTTGATCCATGCTCTCCTGATTCATATGTTGACTCTCTGTAGCATCTGAGTCTCCCCCTGAATTGGATGCCTCAGAGTTTGAACTGTCAGAGTTTGAATCAGTTTCCTCAACTGACCCACTTGCTGTGTCTTGTTGAGCTTCTTCACGCTCCCCGTCAACTGGTTCTCTATTTTGTTCAATTTGAGAATTTCCAGTTTCTCCAGTATTTACCAGTAGAGGTTCAGAGTATGCTTCGTCAGAGTTTGTCAGAACCGCTTCATCAGAGTTTGTCGGTACTGCTTCATCAGAGTTTACATCATCAGAGAATAAACCTTCATTTTCAAAACGCAGTTGATCATATCCATCTAAGTCATCAAGTCCAGTTATTTTCTTATCATCAAATGACACATGTATGGATTCCATGATCACTTTAGTTCTCAGATTGTAGACTCTGAATGCTTTTGTTGACAATGGATACCCAACAAAGATTCCTTCATCAGCTTTTAACTCGAACTTGGTCAACTGTTCAGAATGAGTCTTCAACACAAAGCATTTGCATCCAAATATATGAAAATATTTCAAATTTGGCTTCTTATTTTTCACCATCTCATATGGTGTTTTCCCATGCTTGTTGATCAATGTTGCATTCTGAGTAAAACAAGCAGTTTGAACAGCTTCTGCCCAGAAATAGGTTGGTAACTTTGCTTCATCAAGCATTGTTCTGGCTGCTTCAATTAAAGTTCTGTTCTTTCTTTCAACTACACCATTTTGCTGTGGAGTTCCAGGTGCAGAAAATTCTTGTTTCACTCCTCTTTCCTTGCAGAAAGCTTCCAAGATTGAGTTTCTGAATTCAGTTCCATTATCACTCCTTATAATTTTGACTTTGTGTTGTGATCCTTTGTCCAGTAGATTTACATGATCCATCAGAGTTTGAGCAGTTTCATCCTTCTTTGACAAGAAATACACCCATGTATATCTAGTATATTCATCAACAATTACTAGAGCATATTTCTTTCTGCCCATGGACATCACATTTACTGGTCCAAAGAGATCAACATGTAGAAGATGATAAGGTTCCACTACTGAAGATTCAGATTTGCTCTTGAAAGATGACTTCCTTTGCTTGGCTTTTTGACAAGAATCACATAAGCCATCTAGACTGAGTATTGATTTTGGAAGTCCCCTTACAAGATCCTTTCTTATAAGCTCATTTATGTTGTTCAAATTGAGATGAGAGAGCTTCGTATGCCAATTCCAACTCTCTTCATTTGACATTCTGGCAGTCAGACACGCTGTTTTTCCATCAGAGTTTGTTACCAAACTTGCTTCATAAATGTTGTTGCGCCTGTGTCCAACTAGAACAACTTTTCCAGTAGATTTACTGATAACTTCACAGTATTCAGTGTGAAAATCTACATGGTTTCCTCTGTCACAGATTTGACTCACAGATAGCAGATTATGCTTGAGTCCTGAGACTAGAGCTACATTTGTAATGATGACACTTTCAAGATTAATATTGCCATATCCCAGAGTGTGTCCTATGTTGCCATCTCCATAGGAAACCTTTGGGCCAGCCTTCTCCTTAAAGTCTGATAGCAGGTCTTTATTTCCAGTCATATGTCCTGAGCATCCACTGTCCAAGATAAGTGTGCTCTCTTTTATACCCTGCAATCACAAACAAATTCTAAGTGTTAGTTTTAAGGACCCAGACTTGCTTGGATCCTTTGTCTTTCTTAACAGTGTTAGTTTTTGCAGCGGAATTACTATCAACAGAGTTTAAACTAACATTGTCAGACTTTACACTTTCAGAGTTTGCTCTAACCCACTTCAGATTGGGTTTTAGCTCATAATAGTTGTGATAAATAGCATGATAACTCTTGCAAGTATAAATGGAATGCCAAGTGCTCCCACAGTGTGTGCATAAAGTCTGTGGTCTAACCCTAACATAATCATTCTTTACTCCTGATGTAGAAGGTAAAGAATTGATATTTTTATTCTTTGTGCAGTAATTAGCAAGATGATTAGAACTACCACAATTATAACATGTTTTCCTTGGAGCAGCACCAGTAGGCAAATGATTATTTCTTTTATTTATGCCTATCTTTCCATTCCTATTCTTCTTGGACCCTTTTGGTTTCATAGCAGATTTTACCTCTTTCAACTTATGATTGAACTGTTTTCCTGTCATCAAGCCAACATTAACCTGTTTTTCACAAGTTTTTACTGGTTTTCTAACAGTTTCTAATTCCATAAGATTTTCTGTTATAATATTTTTCCTGTTTTTCACAGGCTTCATCTGATTCCATATCAGCTTCCCTTATTACAACAGATTTTAACTTATTGGCTTCAGGAACAAATTTCACAGGTTTAAGTTGTGGTTTTACCTTAACCTTGTCTTTAAACCTAAGTTCATCATTTTCACAATAACCTAAACCTACAGAATCAGTCTGAAACACTTGCTGAGTGTCTCTTCCAGAATCTGTCCAAGTTCTGATTATTTTTCTTTCTTTTTCTAGATCAGATTCTAATTGCTTATATCTTTTCAGCAACTCCTGTTCTACATAAACAGCATCATCTCTTTCTTTTTGAATCTGCTTCATATTTTCAAGTTCTCCTTCAAGAAACTTGTTTCTATCTTTAAGACTAAGATTCTCAGCTTTAATTCTCTCATTCTCTAAAGTCTGATCCCTATAGCTAACATGTACGCTTTTCAGATATACTCTTAATTCAGATATATTATCAGTATCATAAGCATAAGTAGTTAGGGGTACCTTATTTTCAGATGATTCAGTCTCATCTCTGACAGTTGCCATAAGAGCATAATTTTCTCCATCATCAGAGTCTGAAGTATCTGCCCAGTCTTTGCCTTTAGAGATGAGTGCTTTCTCAGATTTGCCTTTTTTGCACTCTGGGGCATAGTGACCCATCTCCTTACACCTGTAGCACTGGATTTCAGATTTATCCTTCTTGCCAGACTTGGTCTCCCTTCCATCAGACTTTCTGAAACTTCTCCTTTCAGAGTTTGAATCTTTCCTTGAGAATCTCTTTCCTTTCTTAAAGTTCTTAAATCCCATTTTCTTGAAGGTTTTCACCATCAGTGCAGCCATTTGCATTAACTCTTCTTCATCATTCTCAGAGTCAGAAGCTTCATCAGAGTTTGAGTCATCATCAGAGTTTGATGACTCACTTTCAGATTTAATAACTAAAGCCTTTCCCTTGGCTTTCTTCCTTGATGATTCCTTCTTAATGGGCTTCTCCTCGACTTTGAGAGCAACAAATTTTGTCTTTTTACTCAATCTTCTATTCCTTTGTTCTATCTCCAGTTCATGAGTTTTCAATAACCCATAGATTTCATCAAGATCTGTATCAGCAAGCTCATAATTATCTCTTATTGTGGTTGTCTTTAAATCCCACTTTTCAGGTAGAGATAACAGAAACTTGAGATTAGACTCTTCAAGCTCATATTCTTTATCAACCAGAGACAAATCATTCAATAGTTTGCAAAATCTGTCATAAGTCTCAGTCAAGGTTTCATTAGGTCTTGAATCAAAGTGCTCATACTCCTGTGTGAGTATTGTCTTTCTGTTCTTCTTAATAGCACCTGTTCCCTGGCATCTGACTTCTAAAGCATCCCATATCTCTTTGGCAGTCTTGCAGCCAATTACTCTGTTAGACATAACATTATCTAAAGCACTGTGGAGAAGATGTCTAACCTTTGCATCTTTTGCAATTGATGAGATGTCCCCAGGAGTCATATCTTTCTTTTCCTTTGGAACAGTCTTTTGTTCTTGACCATCAACAACAGGGGACAATTTAGTTGGCATATGAGGACCATCATAGATTCTGTCAAGGTATTCTGGATCTGTAGCCTCCAGAAACATGGTCATCTTCACCTTCCAAATCGGATACTCTACTGGCCTGAGAATTGGAACCCTGATTGTTTCATATCGACTCACAGAATTGGGCTTAACCTGTTCAGCCTTAGGAGCAGTTTGATTTTCTTCAGACATGATTATTACTGTGTTTGAATCGTAAAACTGTATATATTAAACAGCCTTGGCTCTGATACCAATTGTTAGGCCGAATACACAATATATAATCAAGTATGTATGAGAATAACAATCAAG
This sequence comes from Heracleum sosnowskyi, assembly GCA_030848705.1. Taxonomy (NCBI): domain Eukaryota; kingdom Viridiplantae; phylum Streptophyta; class Magnoliopsida; order Apiales; family Apiaceae; genus Heracleum; species Heracleum sosnowskyi. The sequence continues at coordinate 63,890,898 of CM061241.1, read as the reverse complement.
AACACAGGTTTCTAAATCAACAAACTGAATTATATTAAATAATTCTCTCTTAGTGATGTTAATGAATCACACAGAGCTACTAGGTTACAAGAATAATATATTCAATGTTCGCGTCCCTTCTAGGGATAACCTATCTGTGTTTATATAGTACACAGCTACATACAATCCTTATCTAATTGATATTCCTATAAATTAGCTATACAATTATTATCAATTAAGGATTGCTTCAGTCTTCTGTCCAGTCTCCTTAGCTGTATCAATATATTCTGCTTCTTTCCATCTTCAGAATATATTGCTTCTAGAATCTTTATCTTTGCACCGACAGCTAAGTCAACTTTCATCCTGTCAGACTTTAACAAACTCTGACCGGCTTCTATATAAACTCTTCACCCAGTCAGACTTTACCAAACTCTGACTGGCTTCTATGTAAACTCTGATATGTACCTGGGACTTAAACATGATGAACAAACGTCAGCAATTATATCTAACATAAAGAATCATACCTCTTTTGAATCTAATGACAAAGTTGTATAAACTTCTCCGAATTTAGCAATGTACTCGCTTGTCCAGTTCAAAAGACGTGGAATAGAACCACCAACTCGCTCACAATACTTCTCATTCATATAAGGACAACATTCATAAAACTAAACTTGAAGGACATAAGGAAACCCAGTCAATCTATAGTAATTATCATTAGAAGTAGTCTTCGGATTATGTTTTAATGAATCCATAGTTAACTTAAAAACTTTTTTGCCCCATGGATATTTATCAAACTCTTCACTATCTAAAACATCAAAATTGCCTTTGGGAATTTGAGAATCGGTGATTGACGTAAGAAGAAAGTGATGCAAGAAATATAGCTTTGCAAACTTCACTGCATCACTATCAGTTTTCCACTATTTATAGTAAAACGTGTTCTTCAAAGAAGCTTTATAGACAGAATTATTACCTTCGTAGTAGGTACTTAAAAAGGAGTTCTCGGACTTTGCAAAACGCGTCTTATCAGATGTCCCAACGCAAAAAAGTCCGGTGATAGTAGCAAATTCTTCTATTCCAAATTTCATTTTCACACCACCTAAACCAATCCAGAGCTCATTCGGATTAGGTTGCTTCAGTTGCCTAATGAGGAGATTGTGAATAAGCTGATTCTGGATCTTAAAATGTGGCATATTCAAAAAAAGGCCAAAACAAGACTTAGAGAAATCGAAAAGTTGTTTTGTAGACAACAACACCCTCAGCTCTGTAATTGGCTCGTATTTGTTAATGGTACTGATTTTGGCAGACTGGTGATTCTCAACAGGAATATCATACTTCATTCTCTATACAAAAGCAACATGAAAGCCATATATATGAAAACAGTAAATATGAAAGCAAACCAGAATAAGTAAACACGCAACTAAATGTACATAAGAATTTAACTTAAATAAACCTAAAAACATAACACATAACACAAAACAAATAAGAGCAGCGAAATACGAAACGAATAGGGGTTTGCATTAGAATTTGAACAATGAGATGCAAAATAAATACAATAAAAAACTAATCCAACCAATTCAACTACAATACAGTAAAAACAAAACTAATCCAGCCACTTATAATAGATTGCGAACAAAGAACACAAACTAAACAAAGAATCAACACTTTTAAAAAAAATGTAAAACACTACATAGGCACATTATCTACTGTAAACATCTTTAACAACACAACTTGTCGATATATCAACTAAACATAATACAAAACACGAAATCTCATTACATAAACATACTATTCAACATTTTCACACATAATTCTACCTGAGGATGTGGGAAAAGTTCAGCTTCACACATTACTTTTGACTTCTTATACTTCACTGGTGACTTTCTTGTTTTTTTGCCCTTGACATTATGTGGTGAAAACTTCAATCTACGAGAAACAGAGGCTTCCGAAATAGAACGAGAAGCAGAGGACAATCTCGTATGCACCATTGCCACTGTAAAAAGTTACACAACACAAAAAATCATTAAAACACAATAACACTTCAATTAAAACAAGTAAATAACAATATAAACACAATACATCATGAACCGTATATAGATTCAACGAAATCGAAAGAACAGATACAAAGGTTTAGGGTTTTTAAACCCCAAACTTAAAATTAAGCATGTAACTAAATTACAAAAAAAATGCAACTAAAAGATATGAAAATCACCTGTATAAATCGTAATATGAAGATAGTAACAAGAATCAAAATAAAACAGATGACAAATCGATGAAAAACAGAACGAAATTAGCTAATAAACAACATCTAGAGAGAGTGATAACGATAGAGAAAAGAGAGAGTGAAGAGAGAGAGTTAAAAAGGCTGGTGGTGGTTAGTTGTTGTGTTCGTATTATTGCAAAGTAAATGCTTTCAATTTTTAAAAAACGTAAATTTGCAATAAATTGTACAAGTTGGTAAATTTGCAAAAACATACTCTAGTTATGGTATTTTTGACAAAGTCTCTATATTATATTATATTATATTATATTATATTATATTATATTATAAGAAGCCCGTGCTTCGCACGGGTTAGAAGCTAGTACTACCTCCGTCCCTCTAATTTCTTTACACTTTTCTTTTTGGTACGTCCCTCTCATTTCTTTACATACCAAAAATAGTAATATTTTATAATATAAAATCCAATCACATTCACTTCTTTCCTCCGGTAGGTCACTATACCTACTTTATACCCACTTTATACATTAAATATTGATTGGTCCCACCACTTTACTCATTTTTCTTACTTTTTCCTATTAATTTACACTTTTTCTTAACATCCGTGTCGTTAAGTTAATTTAAAAAAAGGACAATTTATAGTAATCAATCATAGCTTCTAATACGTAATACTTTTTAATATCAAAAAAATAATATTTATAACTTTAAATATCATAATTATAATTAAGTGATCTTGCATTATAATTTGAGAAAAGTAAATTAAAATTATTATAAAATTGAATGAAATGTAGTATTGTAACATTTAATATAAACGTTACCATTTTATTATAAAATTTATGATAAAATAATTATTAAAAATTGTTTTTTTCGCTAAATTATTAAAGATGGTTAATCTTGACATAAACTCATTTAAAATTATTTTCTAATGGGAAGGATCAAAATGTTACATAATTATAAAATGTAGGTGTAATAGGTGTTATTTAGAGATCGGGGTATGATAGGTTTTTAAGTGAAAGTTGAGGGGTATATTATATAGGGGAGGTCTCAGTGGGGAACTAGTTTATATGAGTAACTTTCAATACTAGCCACTAGATTAAACAAAAAAATCAACTGCTACATACCACTAACACCTTGAACACGTGACTGTGTAATAAAATGTATGGTATACTACATAACATTATAAAAATTTAAAACAATCTGTAAGCCCGTAATCAATCTCATGTTCTGTACATATAAAATGTTATATCAATAAGTTTTGTTTTTGTTTTTATTTATTTTTATTAATTTTGTGTTCTGTATATTTCATATGTTGTGTATATTATTTTGTTCTGTATGTCAGTGTTCTGTATATTCCTCTGTGTTCTGTAATATCTTGGTGGATATTATGTTTTTATTAAATTAGTATAATTTTCATACAAATAACTTGTGATAAATATAAAGTAGTAAAAATATAAATAGTCATTGTGGTTTTTTTTACATGTTTTGGTGATAAGAAAAAACTACCGGTGTAAAAAGAATATAATTTTGTAAATATAAAAATACTAACACGAGTTCTGTAAAACTGAAATATTATGGTACATGTAATAATTTTAAACTTTCACAAGGTAACATTACAATAAAAAAATTAAGTTCTCAAAAACAATAAAATGTAAATATTATAAAATTATGAATAATTGTATTCTAAAATATAATGTTAAATAAAACTAAATATATTTTTTATACATTTTGTGTTTGATAATGTATTAATTACAATGTATAACAGTATGTGTTCTGTTTATAAAAATACTGGTTCTGTTTTTGAAAACTTAAAATTATATAGAATTTGTAGGATAAAATTATAATATTAATTATTTTCTATATTTAAAGTATTGTATTTTAATAATTACAAAATTTTATGTTCTATAAATTATTTTATGTTCTGTATGTAAAAAATTAAAGTGAGATACAGAGAACATATAGATGGAGAATATAGTACATGGATAATGATATCATAATATTAAATTATATATTGTAATTGTTGTTAAGTGTTTAAACCTGGGATGAACATCACGTGTCACCTATTTTAAGTTGATCAATAAGAAATGGTTACCAGGTTACTCAAATAACTAAGTTACTCATTGAACCATCCTCATATTATATATACTAGAATTTTTTGCCCGCTTCGCATGGTTTTTGTTGATGATTTCGATTTTATGTGGTGATTTCTTTGGCTTTTTTAAGTTAAAAGTTTGTTAAAGATTTTATAGAACTTGATATTCATTTTAACCTACTTATTTTCCTTGACCCTTGGTTTAAAAATAATATAAATATTTTTGTTTTGTCGAAGCACAAAAATATCGAGTACAAACTAATAAAAAGACGTAGAATGAATAATAGAAGAAAAATATTAGTTAAGTTGCTTTATTATATTTTTCTTTCGATATTATATTTGTAGGTTGTATTTTCTCTTTTCATTTTAAAATTGATTTATTATTAGTTTCACAATACATAAATGAAAGTGAAATAGTTTAACGTTAAGAAAGTTATAGATTCTCCTTCATACTTAAGTTCTAAATCTAACTCACCGAAAGTTATTTTTCAAGAGCAAAAATAAGTTGAACATTAGTCATTATTTATAGAAATACTTATGTATTATATACTTAGTGATTTGTTTTAAATTATATACCTAATTATTTATCTAAAATACTTGGTGTCGTTTTTTTAAGACTATATTGTATTATATACATATTGATTTGTTTTAAATTTACTGTACACATTTTTTGTTAAAAATTAAAATTTCTTAGTTTTGGGAAAAAAAAGTTATGAACATAATTTAAATTTTTTACAATAATACATTTAGCAAAGAATTTCAATTTTAATCTCACTAACTAAGTATATTTTTACTAAAATATTTGATTTAATCCCACCAAATTGTTTAAATAAATGAAATATGTTTGATCTTGATAATCCAAATTTCTGCCACAAGGTCACTGCAAATTCACCATTTGCTCTGCAATATGAAGCCTGATATGTACTCTCACTCGAGTATGAGACTTAATACGCTGGTTTAACATACAAAGATAATCATGTTGTCCCTTCAAATAGAGAATATCAGGGCTTTTGAATATATGATAATGTATAAGAGATGTACAACATTTTTAGATGAATAAAGTCACATTTGACAATTATAATTAAAATTTGCTTTAAATCTTTGTGAATAAATTTGCTTTATTTATATCAAACTCAACCTATTTTTAGTTGAACAACTTCTGATAGTAAATAATTTTTTAGAAAAAATAATATAATTTTATGGTATATAATATACAATTATACATATACATAGACAACACGACATAACAGTATTGGCCAGCAAAAACCTGCAGAAACTTTGACCTTACGAAATCAGCAATTCTATGTCTTAAAATTTGTCAAAGATGAAACTCCCAAGTTAATCTCTAATAATAAATCTCTACACTTACTATGAATATCGACAAAGTTAAATAATATAGTGGAATGTAAAGACTTACACCCCCAAAACCATAAATTACCCACAAGAGTCATGAGCACATTGTTGCTCTAAATTAAGAATTTGTTGAATACATAATTTTAGATAACATGACTTGCTATCACATCGCATCCATCTTCCATGTTATAATCATTTACACATAAAATGGTGGAATGTGTCTTTCATTTCAAAGAATATACAGTAACCTTGAGTTTCAATGTCATGGTTGTCGCAAAACTTCAACAGGTCATCATCATCCTTTTCTCGCTCTGATTCTATCCAATACCATTTCAAGTTGATCCTAAACACAATGATCTGGAGGGGAAACTATTCAGCATTAGACTTTTACAGAGAATCCGATCTAGAGAATTTTAAGATGACATCGTGTTTATGTATCTGTGAATCAGGGATAACATAATTATAAAAATAATTGGCATTGTAACGTAAACGCATAGTGATATAAAGTACAAATATTGGTGTCAAAGCATACCTTGATCTTTTAAGAGGTCAAAATGACAATATTGTTCCAAACCAAGAAACTTATAAGCCTCCCATAAGAAATGGGTTTAAAAATTCATGTCAAAAATTCCCTCAAATTTATCTACATAAGAAATCAGTAGCAAAAGAAAAATGGCACATTCACAACATAAAAATAAACACCGAAACTGTAAAATTCTCTAAGAACTCTAATGCGTATCAAACATTTTTAGAAAGAATGTAGGGTAGAGATCTCTTTCACTATAAAAACATCAAAATATGCACCTCTTGACGAAAACTATTCATGTTGTCCGGAAAATACACCTCTTGACCAAAAACTATTCATGCTTTTCAGACGACAAAGAATGAAGAATATACAATTTTAATTCTTTCATACTTCTTGCAATACTTTAATCAAACAGTTGGAGTACTATACACCACAACCATCACATAGTAATTGAATAATCCAGATAAATGTGAAAAATACATTCATCATGTATAAAATTTGCCTTTACAATATCATTTGTCAAGTACAACGAATTCAATAACTACTTTAAAAATCCACCCAAACAAACAGTTTCATGATTAATGGTAACACAAATAGAATTAATAATGGCAATGATCATATATCACAGAAGTATATAATTATATATGGACCAAACTGATAATAATTGAGTCTATCACAGAGGTCATACACATATGTTAATCAGTAGAATAAAAAGTTATACACCAAAAATGACCTTAGATCAATAACTTCAAACTACTCGTGTATTTGCTGCCAAGCACCCGCACTTGTCATAAAGCCTATTATAGGTCGAGAAACGAATGCACGAACAATACTTAAAGTAGTGATATTTATTTTTAATTTTTTGAGTAGCTGAATAATTAAGTGTCAATTGCATATCACAAAAGAATAAAGTTTAAACACCCTACGCGACTAAATATAGGCAAACACGGACCATCAAAATTGAAGAAAACTTTCGAAGCCAACTAAACAGCTTCCAAGTCATATGGTCATCCAATTGACCATACATAATTTTGATAAAACATAATGCAAAAACCATGTAGTTACCTAATTCAAGAAGTTTCACGGCTTGGGAGGTCAAATCAACAATAGTCGTCAGCAGTATTATCAAAACAAAACTTCCCGACAATCTATTGAAAAGATGGCCAAGAATACACAATCAGTTTGTAAAAATTAGTACCAAAACTCTTTTGTATACTGTATCAGTACACACAAAAGATTGATATTTTCCAATCAAGTAGGCTCTGAAATAAGAAAATTATCGATGTATAAATGAAATTAGGCTAAATTTTAGTGCTTAGTAAAGTGTAAAAAGAGTTAAAACTGAAAAATGACTTTGTAATACTTCGTGCAAAAATTTAATCAATCAGTTAGAGTAAAAGAATTAGAGAAATTGAGAAAGATAGTTGTCCAAAATTTTGTAGATCTTTCTTCGGTATCAAATCAAACAATCAGTCTTTATAATAGTTGGTATAAAATATCAAACCTGCACAAAATACATAGATTAGTACAAACACAAACACACATAATCCAAAGTAATTAACTTCTCCAAATCAAAAAGTTACAAATTAAACCAAAGTTCATTTAAGCATTATATCAAACACTTGGTAAAGTGAATACTAACTTCAAAATCTTGATTAAAGAGTGTTAAGAAAAGAAATTAAGAACTAACAAAAAAGTTAGAGAAGAATGAAGTGAGTTCTCTATCAACCATTGCAATACCTTCAAATCATTAATCACCATCATCTTAAACAATGAAAAACTGTAAAGAGGATTATCTATACCAAAATGGTTGAAAATAGCCTTCATGACAGTAAATGCAATTTAGAAAGGTATAAAACCGAAAAAGCAATAAAAACTCTACTGGAACTTTTCTCAAACAGTTGGAATGCAAAAAACTTATTATCATTTTCAACCAAAAATACAAAGCAAGCACAAATAACAACCTTAAATTGTATCATTATACCTAAGTTTGGCCAGAAAAAACCCACATACAACCTGCAAAAGAAAAATATGATGTTTAAATTTATAACCTCTACAATTGAAAATGCAATTTAGAAAGAATTAAAGTCTAAAAATAATAATTAAAAGCTCTCCCCAGAACTTTTATAAACCGTTAAAATGCAAAACTTTGTGATAATCTTGAAACAAATATACATAAAATAAAAAATAAAAACAACAACTATATGTATGAATCACATACCATTTGTGACAATATGCAAATCCAATGAGATCATGATTATACATCAATAACTTAAAAAACATAATGAAGCAAATAAGGTACAGCTGATACATGAAAGAGAGGATGGAGGTAAGGGAGAGATATTTGAAATTAAATTTTTTGTAGAAAGGGAAAGTGTTTGATATGGACCACAATTTTGAATTCTTGAGAGTTGTGTTAGTGTATATCCTCATGTAATGTATAATAATGTAAATGCATGTACGTGTCTGTTTGTAATGTGAGTAAAAGTAATGTATAGATATAACATACATACAATATATGTATAATACATAAAAGTAGTAGCAAATTGTTGTAAATACGGAAAAAGTAGGAGGGCATTATCGTAAACAAACACTCAAAAATCCTTCAGGCTTTCTACATTATTATTAAGTAGATGTATTCGGCCAATTTAAAATTCATGTATCGAGGTTTGAATAAACCCCAACTTAAACCAGTATGTCGATCCCGTCGCAATCAAACGCCGATGACGAACAACAGCAAAATTCAGTTCAACCTTATCATCATCCATGTCCACCTTCCGATGAGGTAACACCTGAACATATACTTACAACCTTTTGTGTTTACATATGCTAGAAATCTAACTCAACGCAACAATGCACTTCTGGTGTTTGATAAAATGCCTGATAAAATAATTTTAAACTCTCGTTGTATTCAATGGTGAAGGTATACGCCTTCATTGTTTACAATCTTTACAATTGTTTATAAACCTCGATAAATGAATACCCTTGGGATCAAGATTATTCATTTATCGAAGTTAAAAAATACATTATCTCTATTATGCTGGAACCGAAAAACATTATTTATTTGAAGAGGTTATTAGTTTATCATATATTCATTTATCGAGGTTCTACTGTAACAATTTCTAATTAGTAATTAGTATTAAAAAAATTAATATAATAAGGGAACTTGCTAATAATAATAAAGACAATTAATTCTTCATATTTTTTGTTATTAATAACTACTTAACTAGTTATGAATATATGTACTGATGTTTGTTATTTCTTTATTTTTTGTGCAGCTATTTGACGTCTCGACAACGGTTGATCCTAGTTATGTTATATCCTTGATACGGAAACTTTTACCTCCTTGCTCTACTAGTAGTATCGTTACTTGTGAAAATGAAGATAGAACGTGTGATTTGATGGTACGAGAGGCGGAAGGGGAATGTATGGAAGAAGGTGGACCATCAAAGGGGGAAAATGAAGTTGCGGATGCGTGTAATGATGAACATGAATCCATGGATACGGTTGGTGAGGTAGGCGGTCATGATGCACGTGATGAGAGGTTGTCCGATCAAGATAAGCATGAGGTTGCATTAGTGGGCGAGAAAGCTTGGGAAGAGTATGGATGTGTTTTGTGGGACCTTGCAGCGAATGAAATGCATGCTGAACTTATGGTAATAAATTTATATTTAAAGCTGTTTATCACTTTACATTGTCACATTCATTTATTTCCGACTATCAGTACATGTAATGAGCCGTAGTTGGCAAGGCGGTATAAAAAGTTGAATGTGTGCTCAAGTGTTAGTTGGTTAATAAAGCCATCTCCTAGGCACAACTATGGGAAGGTGATCTGTTGTTTCTCGAACTACTTGGGTACCTAGGGCAAATATTAGATTCTACCTTCACAAGCATGATAAACTTACATTGCTAGCAAGAGTTTCGTTCCGCCAGTAGTCAAAAGGAGACAAACTTATTGATAGTTAGATTAGATTGCATTAATGCTCATGGTCGTCACGATGCTCAACTAATTGACGAATAGTCGAGCACTTGGTGGTCGACTGATGAGATTGACTTGGTATAAGGTGGGTTTTCGTCCAATTGCCCGACTCAACTGGGGATTAGTCGAATCACCTAGTCGTTTGGGGTCACCGACTGGTGCAAACCAGGCCAGACTTTCAAATTTGATACATGGTAGTAGGAATTTGATAAATGGCAGTAGTCATGAATTAGAATTCAGATCATTATTATAAATACTCTAGGATTATTTTCCAAGTCTAAGGATCTCTATTGAAACAATCGTAATCTCCATTATTTGGTAGATTATGAATATTATGCTTTTTCGAATATCTGATAGATAGATCGTTTGTACTGCTCAGAGGGGATAGTTTTAATCCCCTATTCCAACTCTTTTCTTAACTATTTATTAAATCATCTAATATTTGGTATTTGTTTCTTTTTTCTTTAGTGTTAATCTGTAAAAAGTGCTAAATCTTAAAATTATGATGTATCATACTTGACGAGTAAAAGTAGTTTAAATAACGTATATATATTTAAAATACTGAAAAAATGTATACATAGCTACATATGCTATCTTAAACATTATTTCAGAGCAGCGTTAATCATACCACAAAATTGGCTACACAAATTTGGTATAGGTAATAAGTACACACGTGACAGATTTTACAATATTTTGCACGAGTTAGCAATTGTTGAGAATAATTTCTAGGTAGATCCCATTTAGTTTATAGACATGGCTATAGTTAGTACTCCGGACTTACGATTTTATCTCTCAGCATCTATAATGTATTAAATCCATTTGGTAACCAGCAGTTATAAATAGGGCATGGTTACTGCTGTTGAAATTTTAGGAATGTCTAGTTATTTTTTTCTTCGTTGAGTTATATAAATTCTGCTAATAGACTGCCTTTTCTTGCTTTGTACTTGTCTCTTCAGGTTCAGAACTTGGTTCTTGAAGTTCTTTTGGCCAACTTATCGGTTTCCCAATCTGCACGTGTTACTGTAAGTTTATTATTATTACAATTATTGGATAACTAATTTTCATAGTCTTGTTCATGGTGAAGTGTACTTAATATATACTCTCTGTTTACTTTTGTAACGAGAAATATAAAACTTATGTACTTAAATTTGTTATTTGACTATTTGAAATTATTTTTAATTTTTCTGTATATTTTAATCTCAGGAAATAAGCCTTGGGATTATTGGAAACCTTGCTTGCCATGAAATTCTGCGGAACAATATATCCAATACAGAGGGATTGATAGAAATAATCGTTGATAAGTTGTTTTTTGATGACATCCCATGCCTTTCTGAAGCTTGCAGGTGGAAATATTAATGATAGTATCCGATGTTATACATATTTCTTTATTTTTTGTAATAGTTAAATTGTACATTATGTCATTTTATCTCGGATGAAGCCCAACAACAAAAGCTTTCGGATCTTATAGTCTATTCCATCTGTATGTTATGCCTGAAATGTCTTTACTAGTTACTTGGCATGTTTATTCACTTCCGTTCCTCAGATCTTCTGTCTGTGTCATTGCTTTCTTTTTGCAGAAATAAAGGTCATTCTATGAGGTCATATTCGAATTGGTTTTACTGCATTGCGCAGATCTTTCTTTCATTTTCTTTTTGCTAATTTATTGTGTAAGATCTTTGAATAGACTAAGGCAGCAATCATCTAGTTACAATGTGTAATTAACACAAAAAACAATTTATGGTCTGAACTTTTGAGAAAATGTGGTTGACCCTTTGTGGTCAACCATAACAATTATTAAGCCCATCTACAATTCAAAATTTAGTTGTCTCTTACTGTTAGAGTTTTGGTTTTATTATACTTTTATCAGTCTCATACCTGAATTTTAGAGTGAATATATCCTCATAACTTGTGTTTGTTGATAAGGTATTTTCTAACATACTTGACGTTTTTGTGCAAGACATACCATTCATAATAGTAGTAATTTTTTTTTAATTTTTTGTTCTATTTGACACAGGTTATTGACTTTGTGTTTACAAGGTATTGGAGGTCTTCCATGGGCTGAGGCAATACAACCTGAAACTGTTATATCCCGCATTTTATGGATTGCAGAAAACACCTTGAATCCACAGCTTATAGAAAAGGTAGAGAACTTGATTCATTAAGTGCATAAGTAATGAAAATTGAATTCTTGGTCTTATATTTTTTGTAACATCAATGTGATTGTTTCAATGATGTGAGTTTCAATGGATCTATTTACCTCTGAGAGTAAACTTAGTCTTTTAGCATAAGTTTAATGTTGTAAGTCTGTAATCTATATCCTTATATATATGTACATATATTTAAAAACACTTGCCATTTAGCATGTAAACAATTTCAAGGGAGGTGGTTCTTTGTATTTAGTTTTTTTTTCAGATAGCAATATAACAGTTACTGAAATTAGTTAGTGTCAAGAATATGCTATGAAATAACTTCACTTTTAGTACTAAACAAACACACAAGAGAACTAGCTTCAATATTGCATAACAAAGTACAGAAATAAAACAAGATACGACTCCTATCGTCTATGAAGAACAATGACAATAGAGCCTCGCCAATCGTTCGAGAGGACTGGACTCTCCTAATTAACGACTACACAATACTCAGCATAACCTAACTTCTCCCCCAATTGTGACCAAGTAACCTCACTACTGATTCTACTCACTCTTCATTGAAGTTACCAAAATACCCTCTGTCTTGTAAATTACTAAACTGCCCTGGTCTTGCTCTGTTTCTCCTTTCCTGTCCCCGTCTTCTTTCTTAAATAAGTCAACAACACTGGTGTTTTATGTGGGTTTCCTGCAGGATATTGGTCTATATAGAATATTGGGAATATTGGGCACGATTGTTTGGCTTCCTTATATAGTATTATGTAAACTGGTTGCTCTACTAAGAGGCACTCGCTTGTAAACAACCTTCTTCTATTACTCCCCTCGCCTTGTCTGCTCCCCCAGTACTCAATCTATGTTCCTCAAATGAGTATATATTATATATGCTTTGTTAAAAAAAATTCGATAGCATAGGTGTAGTAGATATGATTGGTAAACACAACAAAAAATTCTTTGTCAACATCTGTAATGAACATCCTCTTTGCAGAGTGTAGGTATGTTGTTAGCTGTATTAGAATGTCAAACAGAAGTAAGATCTCTTCTGCTACCTGGATTAATGAAGTTGGGTCTTCCCAGAATTCTGATTAATTTGTTGGCCTTTGAGATGAGCAAATTAATGGGAGAACGAGTACCTGAAAGGTATTTCTTCTTTTGTCTTATTCAAAAGTTATAATTACCATTATGTATGTATATGATTTGTGTTTATAACATTGTCCTTTGTCTGGCATTATGAATCATATCAAGTTATGTCATTATAAATGTGTGTATGTATATCTTAATGTATATGTGTGTGTATATGTGAAGCCGACGGAGAAGAAGAGAATTTGTCCGGGAAAAGAATGAGCTTCTTTAAAAAAATATTTCATAAATCTTATACGATATCATCATATAACGGTGGTTATGTGATTTCAAGTTTATTTTAGTTGAATTAGTTGACTACAAACTTTTTGAGTGCAATTATCCAGTTGCAAGTTGAGAGTCAATTTAGGTATGATTTAGCCTATTAACCGTATTTTCAGGTACGGTGTTATCGATTTGGTACTGCGAACAGGTGAAGCCCTTTCTGTTGTTGATAATTATTCACAAGAACTTTGTTCAAGTAAGGAGCTATTTCGGCTGCTCATTGACTTGATCAAACTTCCCGATAAGATTGAGGTACAACACTTTGCCCATCTCTTTACATATACTGCATACTTGAAATTCTAACTACGCTTGTTTTAGTTAGAAACATTCTGGAAGTTATAAGTTTTCATTTTGTTATGCCACAAAACTAATTTCATGTATCTATAAATAAAATTGTATAAATCCATGGAGAATATTATGAATATTAAATACTGATTTTTTTTAAAGTTATAAATTCTGATTATATCCTAAATTGATGATAAATATTTTAATGTATTTATCATAATTTTATTTTAAAAAATAAACACAAAAAAATCTCTTAGAATATTTTGAATTCCACTATTTATGCTCTACTCTTTGTAGAAAACTTGGATATGATGTTTAATGGTTTTCCTAAAACTAATTGAAATTAACGTAACATCATCCGTTGTAATAGTCATCTCCGTGTTGTGCAACAAAAGTACGTTATAATCCTTCATATTTCAGGTCTCCACTAAATCATTTGGAGAAGAGCTCAATACAAAAAAGCGGAAATTTGAAATAAAATAAACTAATTACTATAAATAATATTTTTCCAAAACTCAATAATAATTACTTTACTCAGCAAAAATGATGTTCAGTGGGTGAATTGCTTGTATATAATATATGTCAAGTATCTTGTGTTATGACTTATGAATAATATAGGATTGTACAATTTGATTGAAAACATATTAATGTGCGAAAAAATCAGGCATTGCTTTAACATGGATGCATTTTTGTTATTATTGCAAATTGATCATGAAATATATAATACATAAAGGACATTAATGAAACTTGAAGTAATTAATAATTCCAACACTGAAAAGTGTTCATTAACTATCAAGGTGCAACAAAATAATACCCGCATACTATAACTATAATACATGTATCGTAATTTCCCTTTTCTGAAATTCATTTGACCATTTTGAAATGACATTTTATAAAATTTTCATTTTTCATTTTTGAAAATTGTAGTGCAATTGTTAAAAAATGGTAGCACATCCTCTATGGCTACGTGGAAGCATTTAATTTCTTAGGTTTAGCGAGCAAGTGATAGCACATTATATATAATTTTATATGATTAGATGTAACACATAATAAATGAAATACAAATTATTTTTATTGATATTTATCAATTATTGATGAAAATAAATAATTAAAAATATTTTTAAAATTTGATAAAATTATTTATAATTCTAATTGTACAAAAAATTAAATATTAGTAGAATCATTAAGTATTTTAAATGTCGTTATCAGAATCAAAATATTATTATAATTTTTTATATTTAATATATTAGATTATAAAACATATGTTGAATCATTACAAATTTTTAAATAATGAATATTTGATTTTAATGTTGAATATAGTTAAATATGTATATTTATGATAATCTGCGTCCATTATAAGATTTTTATATCTGCTTATTAGTTAATAACCACTTTTTACAATTATTTAAATATTAGAGATTTTTGTTTAGTTTGTACAGTTGCGTGTTGAAACTAAAAAAACCTGTCTGGTTTCTTTTGATTGTGCATTCTCAGATTCTTTTGTTATGGTTTTCAATGTTGTGATTTTCTTTCTCTGGGGACAATACTTGTTCTCACTTTAAGAATGTTGAGCTTGAAGGATCTTAATATTCGGTGCTCTGTAGCAAGCCAAGTATCGCACACACCCAGTATTACAATGCAGTAGCAACTAATAAGAATTGTACAGAGTTGTCAATCGAATGCAACCTGTTGCTGAAATGTCCAAAGCAAGACCTTGCTATTATGCTAATTTTACAATTCAGCTGTGCCTTTAATGCTTTTGTATTTATATTGTAATTTGCTATTATTTTATGTTGCAGGTCGCCAATTGCTGTGTTACTGCTGCTATTTTGATGGCCAATATGCTAACTGATGCAGCTGGCTTAGTCATGGAGATATCACAGGGTAAGGTGTTATGCTTCTTAACTTAAAAATAATGAGTATATGACATAGCAGCAATCTTTAATTTATTATGTCCACATCCAGATTTGCTTTTCTTTAGGTGTTTGCTTGATATATTTCCCTTTGCTTTGGATGATGCTGAGGCACGAAATGCAATATGGAGCATTATTTCAATGTTATTGCTTCAGTTTCAAGATGTTGAAGTAATCCCATCAATATTGCAGCAGCATGTTTCAGTTTTAGTAAGTAATTCAGATCTCATCAAAGAGGAACTCTTTGACCATGAGCTTGGGGCCTCGAACATAAATCACGAGAGCTTAAGTGATCACGATGTGCCAAATCCCAGAATAACCGCAGTATCCTTATTTTGAAAAGATTAAAAAATTTATGTAGCATGTGTCTGTGACAGGCAAGTTTAACAACTAGTGGTCTATGATTATTATGAAAGACATTTACCATTATTGCAATGTCTTTCCTTAACATGTACTGCAGCTAAGAAGAATATGTTGTCTTTTAAGCCAATGGAGGATGTTAAAGAGTCATGGCAACGGAAACAATGTCACAGAAAAAGATTATGATGATAAGGAGGTTGACAAATTGTTGGAGTGCTGCTATAGGTTTGTTAAGTAAGATGATCGTATCCTTCTCCAAAATGGGACTTCATCATGTGTTGTCCTCTGTTCAGAACTCAGCCAGCTCCTAACAATTAACAGCATCATGGCTGTTTGAAGCAACACAGACTGTACCAGAAAATTCTAAAAGAAACACAGTACTTGAATGTCTCAGAGAGCCACATAGAATTTCCCTGGTGTCCGTTTTTAAAAGCCTCTCAAGTATTGTAAAACTGATTATGGCCTTTCCTACAAACATGTTAATGTAGTGGATATCTTGCTGTAACTGTGTTTTATGTGTATAAAATAGTATATACGTTCATGCCCCCCGCCCAAAAAAAGAAATTATAAATAGGGGTGAAGTGTAACTAATGTGTGAATTCAGTACAGATGATTGAGCATTTGAGCTTATATTAGTTTCTACTTAACTACTACAAACTTCTAAAGTACAATAAATATTTATCGGAAGTTAAACTTATTGTAGCCAATGCTCTTTATTTCAAAGGAGAATGGGGTTGCCCGTTCAATGCATGTGAAACAAAACAATTTGATTTCCACCTCCTCGACTCTAGCTCTAAACAATTTATCAGCGTTTTTGATGGTTTTAAAGTTTTGAAGCTTCCTTATAAACAGGGTGCCAACCAAATTTGGGAGGGAACGCCTTCTTTTAACATGTACATATTTCTCCCAGATGCAAAAGATGGGCTATACTCGTTGGCAGAGAGAGCGTTGTCAAGTCCTGGATTTCTTGACAGCCATGAGCCTTGTAGGAGTGTGGAAGTAGGAGACTTCAGGATTCCAAAATTCAAATTTGAGCACGAAATTGAAGCATCAGAAGCGTTAAAGAGTCTAGGTCTAGTCTTGCCCTTTGATCCAGACGACGTTGGCATCAGGGAGATTACTGATCATCCTCTCTGTATCTCTAAGATGTTACATAAATCCGTCATTGAAGTTGATGAAATTGGCACTGAAGCAGCTGCTGCTACTGTTGCTGAATTCATAGTTTGTACAAGTGGTAGGCATCCAAAAATTCGGAAGGTCGTGATTAACTTTGTTGCAGACCACCCGTTTATGTACGTCATTAGAGAAAGCAGTACGGGAAGTGT
The DNA here is from genome assembly GCA_030848705.1 of Heracleum sosnowskyi. NCBI lineage: Eukaryota > Viridiplantae > Streptophyta > Magnoliopsida > Apiales > Apiaceae > Heracleum > Heracleum sosnowskyi. Next base: position 63,873,326 of record CM061241.1, on the reverse strand, counting down.
GCAGTTCATTGGACATGTGCTTAATCCTTCAACTTTTTGAATTGCTAGTCTTAGTTCTCTAGCTAGTAGTCACTAGCTAGTTAGTTAAATGCAAGAATAAATGCAAGAGTTGCCTGAACTTGCTATATAACCTCAAGACCCTCAAGAGGAGCAGATATAAGAAATATACTAGCTCTGACCAATTGGCTGGGACTTGGTAAACACTTTACAGAAGCATTCATATTTAAGAGTGTACACTGACCCACATAGCAAATACCATGCAATCTTTCATGAAAACTATTGTTCATCTTTTTCATATTTTAGTCCGTCTGGTGTGATTTTTTCTCCCTTTTTTTTCGCAAAATCCACTTCCTCTTGCGCTCTCCCTCTAATTTCCTTTTGCTATTCTTTGCGAAGTTCAAATCAAGCACCATTATTTATGTTTCATATACTCTGGTTCATTTATGAATATACTCGAATCAGAAAATCTCCCTCTAATTGTCCTGTAGCAATTGCTAATTTGATTAACAAAGTTGGGTCTTGGGCAAACAAGTGCATTCTGAGTACTACTGCACTGCTGAGTTGGAAGTGGTGGCAAAAGGGTCTGCTGTATCTTGGCTGATGGTTTTTCTGGGAAGATGCAAAAGTGAGAATTGGTAGAAGTTGGTTCTTTTTCTTGCTATACTAGCCACCTGTTATTTCGTCAAATTCGTAAGAAAGGAGTTGCTTGTGCGACGGCTTAAGTATGGTACTGTGCTACTGTGGAGAGTGATTTGCTGGTGTTGCCAGGGTGTGAGATTTATGTCGTGTCATTTTGCAGAGTCTGCTATGATCTTTATGCAGCATCGGAAGTGATTAATGATCACTTGTACCAGTTAAATTTAATCCTGCTCCTCTGTACTCTGTTCTTGTTCAGAGGTTCTTATTGTCTCTATCAACAGATAATTGAGAATCCTGATCATTATCTAATTATTAAGTGATCTATATTTGTATTGATCTCATTAGAAATTATCTTCCAAATGGACAAATGAATCTGAAAAAGCTATCTTAAGAAATTACATGTTCAATTTATTAAAAACCTTCTAAGATCCCAACTAACTGAAAATAGTTCCACTACAAGTAATTAGGACAAGCATGTAACTGAGTAGATAGCACAAAATTGCATACACTACATTGGTACGCTGGCACGGGCTAGCTTTACTAGGATTGTACATTTACAACTGGATGTCTTTTATCACCTAAAAAGACAGTAAGTACGGAAAAAAACTGTTTGATCCATCTGAATCTTTGCTACATTCTAATTTGATCTGCTACATAAGTCGATCATTCACCCATTATGGGTTGGTAAAAAAGTTTGTAAGCCTCCAAGACTTCCAGGTACCACATTACTTCTCGGTCTGGAAATGCAGAAAGGTCAACAGCTTTGTGGACCTGAAATGCAAAGACAAAATTGTACAAGTAGACGGCGTAAATTTTATGTAGCATCCAATAAAATATCTAAGCTGTCCTATACACCTAAAGCTAATGAGCATGATATGAACACAATGTCAATATGTACAAAATTGTTCTTTCGTCCAGTTTGTCGTCTAGAGTCTACAGAAATTATGGTATTTGCTATAATGGTACAAGGATAACCTAAACAGGAGTGGAGCAAGGTATTTTTGAAAGAGAAAATCACTTGGCATGTTTCATTTCCTTCTTCCATTGATTTAGCTCACCAATTTACTGAGGATGCATTAGATTTACATTTCGTAAGCATCACTTTGACATCCCAATATGCCTAATTGCTGAACTTTTCCACTTAAAAGTTCATTACAAAAAGTTCAAAAGAAAAAATGTGTTTTCTGAGTTCTACAGATAACACAATGCTAGTACCAGTACAAAATGGAAGTGAACAATAGTTTTGCAATCTAATGAGCCAAGTTTCATAGCAAACTTTATATTTTCTTCATTTTAGACATTGTTTACCGTCTCTTACTTAGAAACTTTCAACAGATATTTCAAAGTCCCAACTAACCCTCGATGCAGCCCGACAATTTATAATCGACAAAACTTTCATTACAGAAGACCTATGTCATATGATTGTATCCTAAAAGGGGATTGCAAGGAAATTGGAAAAGGAACATATGCGACAACTACATATCAAGATCCTTGAAATTTAGGTAAAACGACACTGATAGACACGCGGTTTATTACATGCAATTTGATTCAAGCAATTCGTCTAAATTACAGTTTTGTTTCCTTGCAATGCTGAGAGACAATCAGGAGCCTCACCAGAAAGATTCTTCATGCATATACAGAAGAAACCACTAAGACTAATACAACATATTAGAGTGTTGCATAACTGAAATTGAAACAACAATATAGGTTGTAGACAATCCAAAGTATAAAATTTCCAACAATTATCCCGCATTTCGTTAGATGGAACGGAATAGGGTGGAAATCGTTTCAGTTTAGCAAAGGAAATTAGAGGTTAATCAGAGGTGAATGAGATAAAAGGAATAGGGCTTAACGTGCAAGACGATGTTAGAATTAATAATTTGAACAACGGGATGGAACAAGGCAAATCATGTAAAGGAATTAACTAAAGCATAATGAGGTTACGAATGAACATCAAAAATCAAATGTTAATAAAATGGCTTAATCACTCATTATATTCACATATCCTTTCATTTTAACCAGTCAAACACACAGATCAACTCAATTCCAATCTCAAAAATTTAATTAATTTGTCAAACATTCCATTATAGTCTTAGGTATGTTGAGAAAGAACTCGACTCAACAAGTTAATCGAGAAGAATTATAAACACGATGGATACCCCAGCTTGACTGGAATCGAAGAAACCTCGAGGAAAACTATGACAAGGAAGAAATGAAGATTGAATCATCAGTTAGCAAAAACAATAAAAAATCAAACATCTCAATTCTGTTAAATCTTACTAGTTGTTTAGTATAACTGTATTTATTATCTATTTATTAATAAATAATACTCCAGCAGACCAGCACTCCTCTCACAAATCAACTTTCCGTTTGTTAATACCCTCCCGGAAGAAAACCTCTTTGTCTGCCAGATATGACTACGTCTCGGAAGTATTCAATGGACAACTTGTCATACCCCAAAGTGGATTAAGAAAAATAAGTGAAGGCAATATTTTCTCTTCCGGACCAAAGACAACTCCTTCCTCCAGCACCTTCCATCTCTTGGGCAAAAACTGCTCCCTTCTCCAATACTCTTACATCAACTCACACCTGTCACAAGGAAGGGGACATTCTTCCGGACCAGGAGATAACACAAAACACTATAAATACCTAGGTAACACCACACATGCAGGGGTTCTAATTTCGGTACACACACTCTCACATTTTTATGTTCAGACACATTTTACCTCTCAAAATATCAGTCACCAATAGTATATTTCCGATATTGTTTCTTGTATTCTCCATCACCAAGTTACTTACTCTCACGCCGGAGGTGCTTGACGGCCACCACCCCCGGTCAGGCATTGTTTTGCAGATTCCCTTCCGACAGCTACACCACATTTCTGACCAAGCATCGCCGGTAGAGGGAAAAGTGCGATAGAGTGGAGCAAGGAGCATTATCATTTGGCGCTAGAAGGAGGGGAATTCTCCTTATAAGACCCTCCATCCTTCCCAGCTTACAAGAAGTAATTTACTTTTGGGGTTTGGGCATACTTTGATTCCTTATAATTGACCGACGTCCAAGCATACAAGAGAATTTGTCACAAATCCTTTTCAATGGGTCCATCGAAGAACACAAGGTTACAAATAAGAAACATGTCAGACGGGAACAACCTGAACAACAACTCCAAGACAATCAACATGAGACGATTCCCGACGCCTCTCACCAAAGTGAACCCGTCCTCCAAAGGATTGTAACAAGGGACGGGAACCCTCCTCTCAACTTGGACTTAACAAGTTTCGCTCCAAATCAAGTAGATTTCCTTCTCAATGTTGTTGTCAATCTCCAACACCCCAACTAGCAAAATGACCCACCTCGGTCTAAAGGGAGACGGGAACAACCTCCCCACGAGGATGAAGCACATAGTGCCATTAACAATGGCACCAAAAGACCAAGGACAACTAAATCCGTTTTCTCCCGTCTCGGCTCTTCCCAAAACACTCAACATGTCCGGCACGAGAAGCCTCACCACCGTCCCGAGACATGGAATGAAAATCGAAGGATACGTGATTTAAGACGTCAAATCGAGGACAAAAAGGCTGAATACGAAAGGGAAAAACGAAGATTGGAAGATGAGTTCTACCAAGAGAAGGAGAGGGACAGAACTCCCGAACCCATCCGGATGGGGGGTGTTGGCAGCTCTCAACAAGAAATCCTCCAAACTCTCATGGAGTTAAAGCGCAAAGTTGAAGGAGAAGTTTCAGCTAGTCCGGGAGAATCTCCCTTCTCCAAAAGACTAGAAGATGAGAGTAAGCAAACGCATTTAAAACACCCCAACTTGGACTCATATGATGGTAACGGAGACCCAGAAGAGCACTTAAGTTACTTTGATCAAATAGCCCTTTTTTATGGGTACCGGGACTTGGCATGTTGTAGATTTTTTGCTTCCACCTTGAGAGGAAGTGCACAACGATGGTTTTGTAGACTTCCTCCCAGGACCATTGACACATGGGCCGAGTTCAAAAAAGCTTTTCTGAATAAGTTTAAGGCAAATCAACCACATGAAGTACACAATGTCTTCCTTGAGACCATAGCCCAGAAAAGTGGAGAAACACTTGAGAATTATCTAAAGAGGTTCAAGGAGGTGGTAAACAAAGTAGTATCAGTAAATGAGACGGAACCACTGGTGCATTTAAGAAGGGGTCTAGACCCTTATGATTGTGAAAAATATATTTGCAAGCTCATGGAACACAAGCCAACTACGTTGGCCAGAGCATACGAATTGGTTTCTCACTTCATCACTGAGACAGAGGCCATGAGAGTCATGAAACAAACAAGGAATCCTCCCCAACAAAAGCCTTACTTCCAAAAGGAACGTTTCATCTTCCACCATACCCAGAGGCCCATCCATGATCACCAAGTCCAAACCACCCATGGTCCCGCCGTGCCAAGGCAAAAACCCGTTTTCGACAAGTCGAGGCTCTCTTCTTCCACCTCATCAAGGCCGGCACGAAAACCTGAACCAGAGTGGACAACTTTGAGCATGCCTAGGGCAAATATCTTACGGGAGATACAAAACAAACATTTCTATCAGGCACCTCAACCACTTTGGACAACACCGGGTGACAGAGACTCTACCAAGCATTGTGAGTATCATGCCACTCACGGACATACTACAGAGAATTGTCTCTCTCTCAAATACTTCCTCGAGAGGTTAGTCCGTCAAGGACTAATTAATCAATACCTTCCTCGGCAAATTGCGAACGATAACAACTCAATTACTCCTTCCACTTCTCAAGCCAACAAAGACAAGAACATTGTCAACGTAGTTATTGGAGGAACACAATCTCCCACACGAGCTCCGGGAACCCAAGAAGTGTTAACTATATCAGAGAAAGACATGATTGGAGATGTTATCACTTTCTCTGACGCTGACTACGAGATAATGTGGTCAAGAAGGTCTTGATTGATAACGGCTCCTCGGTGGATACAATATTCGCACACTGTTGGAAAAGGCTAAAGGTAGAAGACAAGTTGGAAGAATGTCAAGAAGAGGCACCCCTTTACGGTTTTGGTCACAATGCGGTTCCCATAGCGGGAATAATGAAGTTGCTTATACTCTTCGAAACAGCCCCAAAGCAAGTTCGCCATTTTATCAAACTTTATGTGTTTAACACACCATCCTCTTACAATATGATCTTGGGAAGGCCGACTCTGACTCGTTTAAGAGCCATAACCTCCACTACCCACCTAAAAATGAAGTTCCCCACCATTGTAGGAATAGGAGAAATTAAAGGAGATACAGAGGCTTCAAAATATTGTAATGGCTCCGCCCTCAACCTTGCTCAAATTGACCCAAGTAACCTAAGAAGGGCGCGAACAACTCAGCGGAGAAGGGAAAAAAAGAAGAGGCACCTTGAACACCAGCGAAACCAAAGAAAGAGAACAAGGGATGTCCAAGTAGTTGAAGCCACAAATGATCAAGACATTCAAAAACTAGATCAACGAATGGACGCCAACTTGAAAAAATGTTTGCAGAAAGATGAAGTGCCCATAGTGACACCCGCTGTAGAAACGGAAAAGATCGAACTTGTACCCTGAGACGAGACAAAGCGAATTAGCATTGGTGTTGGGCTCGACTCGGTTCCATCCAACCTTTCCAACTTCTATTTTGAAGAACTAAAAGTGCCAGCAAGTTCGGCCTTTCGAGTCGAGCCCGGTACCAATGCTAATTCGCTTTGTCTCGTCTCCGGGTACAAGTTTGATCTTTTCCGTTTCTACCGCGGGTGTCACTATAGGCACTTCATCTTTCTGCAAACATTTTTTCAAGTTGGCGTACATTCGTTGCTCTAGTTCTTCCATGTCTTGATCATTTGTGGCTTCAACTACTTGGACATCCCTTGTCCTCTTTCTTTGGTTTCGCTGGTGTTCAAGGTGTCTCTTCCTTTTTTCCCTTCTCCGCTGAGTTGTTCACGCCTTCTTAGGTTACTTGGGTCAGTTTGAGCAAGGTTGAGGGCGGAGCCATAACAATATTTTGAAGCCTCTGTATCTACTTTAATTTCTCCTATTCCTGCAATGGTGGGGAACTTCATTTTTAGGTGGGTAGTGGAGGTTATGGCTCTTAAACGAGTTAGAGTCGGCCTTCCCAAGATCATATTGTAATAGGATGGTGTGTTAACCACATAAAGTTTGATAAAATGGCGAACTTGCTTCGGGGATGTTTCGAAGAGTATAGGCAACTTCATTATTCCCGCTATGGGAACCGCATTGTGACCAAAACCGTAAAGTGGTGCCTCTTCTTGACATTATTCCAACTTGTCTTCTACCTTTAGCCTTTTCCAACAGTGTGCGAATATTATATCCACCGAGGAGCCGTTATCAATCAAGACCTTCTTGACCACATTATCTCGTGTTTCTATGGTGATATGGTGATCACTAGAGCTTCAGTATTATAAGGATGGACTCCCTCCAAGTCAGCGTCAGAGAAAGTGATAACATCTCCAATCATGTCTTTCTCTGATATAGTTAACACTTCTTGGGTTCCCGGAGCTCGTGTGGGAGATTGTGTTCCTCCAATAACTACGTTGACAATGTTCTTGTCTTTGTTGGCTTGAGAAGTGGAAGGAGTAATTGAGTTGTTATCGTTCGCAATTTGCCGAGGAAGGTATTGGTTAATGAGTCTTTGACGGACCAACCTCTCGAGAAAGTGTTTGAGAGAGAGACAATTCTCTGTAGTATGTCCGTGAGTGGCATGATACTCACAATGCTTAGTAGAGTCTTTGTCACCCGGGGTTGTCCAAAGTGGTTCAGGTGCCTGGTAGAAAGGTTTGTTTTGTATCTCCCGTAAGATATTTTTCCTAGGCATGCTCAACGTTGTCCACTCTGGTTCAGGTATTCGTGTCGGCCTTGATGAGGTGGAAGAAGAGAGCCTCGACTTGTCGAAAACGGGTTTTTGCCTTGGCACGGCGGGACCATGGGTGGTTTGGACTTGGTGCTCATGGATGGGTCTCTGGGTATGGTGGAATGTGAAACGTTCCTTTTGGAAGTAAAACTTTTGTTGGGGAGGATTCCTTGTTTGTTTCATGACTCTCATGGCCTCTGTCTCAGTGATGAAGTGAGAAACCAATTCGTATGCTCTGGCCAACGTAGTTGGCTTGTGTTCCATGAGCTTGCAAATATATTTTTCACAATCATAAGGGTCTAGACCCCTTCTTAAATGCACTAGTGATTCCGTCTCATTTACTGATACTACTTTGTTTACCGCCTCCTTGAACCTCTTTAGATAACTCTCAAGTGTTTCTCCACTTTTCTGGGCTATGGTCTCAAGGAAGACAGTGTGTACTTCATGTGGTTGATTTGCCTTAAACTTATTCAGAAAAGCTTTTTTGAACTCGGCCCATGTGTCAATGGTCCTGGGAGGAAGTCTACAAAACCATCGTTGTGCACTTCCTCTCAAGGTGGAAGCAAAGAATCTACAACATGTCAAGTCCCGGTACCCATAAAAAGGGCTATTTGATCAAAGTAACTTAAGTGCTCTTCCGGGTCTCCGTTACCATCATATGAGTCCAAGTTGGGGTGTTTTAAATGCGTTTGCTTACTCTCATCTTCTAGTCTTTTGGAGAAGGGAGATTCTCCCGGACTAGCTGAAACTTCTCCTTCAACTTTGCGCTTTAACTCCATGAGAGTTTGGAGGATTTCTTGTTGAGAGCTGCCAGCACCCCCCATCAGGGTGGGTTCGGGAGTTCTGTCCCTCTCCTCTTGGTAGAACTCATCTTCCAATCTTCGTTTTTTTCTTTCGTATTCAGCCTTTTTGTCCTCGATTTGACGTCTTAAATCACATATCCTTCGATTTTCCTTCCATGTCTCGGGACGGTGGTGAGGCTTCTCGTGACGGGCATGTTGAGTGTTTTGGGAAGAGCCGAGACGGGAGAAAACGGATTTAGTTGTCCTTGGTCTTTTGGTGTCATTGTTAATGGCACTATGTGCTTCATCCTCGTGGGGAGGTTGTTCTCGTCTCCCTTTAGACTGAAGTGGGTCATTTTGCTGGTTGGGGTGTTGGAGATTAGCAACAACATTGAGAAGGAAATCTACTTGATTTGGAGTGAAACTTGTTAAATCCAAGTTGAGAGGAGGGTTCCCGTCCCTTGTTACAATCCTTTGGAGGACGAGTTCACTTTGGTGAGAGGCGTCGGGAATCGTCTCATGTTGATTGTCTTGGAGTTGTTCTTCATTGTTGTTCAGGTTGTTCTCGTCTGGCATGTTTCTTATTTGTAACCTTGTGTTCTTCGATGGACCCATTGAAAAGGATTTGTGACAAATTCTCTTGTATGCTTGGACGTCGGTCAATTCTAAGGAATCAAAGGATGCCCAAACACCAAAAGTAAATTATTTCTTGTAAACTGGGAAGGATTGGAGGGTCTTATAAGGAGAATTCCCCTCTTTCTAGCGCCAAATGATAATGCTTTTTGCTCCACTCTACCGCACTTTTCCCTCTTCCGTCGATGCTTGGTAAAAAATGTGGTGTAGCTGTCAGAAGGGAATCTGCAAAACAATGCCTGACCGGGGGTGGTGGCCATCAAGCACCTCCGGCGTGAGAGTAAGTAACTTGATGGTGGAGAATACAAGAAACAATATCAGAAATATACTACCGGTGACTGATATTTTTAGAGCTAAAATGTGTCTAAACATAAAAATTTGAGAGTGAGAGTGTGTGTACCGAAATTAGAACTCATGCATGTGTGATGTTACCTAGGTATTTATAGTGTTTTGTGTTACCTCTCTTTGTCTCCTGGTCCGGAAGAATGTTCTGTTCTTTGTGACAGGTGTGAGTTGATGTAAGAGTATTGGAGAAGGGAACAGCTTTTGCCCAAAAGGTGGAAGGTGTTGGAGGAAGGAGTTGTCTTTGATCCGGAAGAGAAAGTATTGTCTTCACTTATTTTCCTTAATCCACTTTGGGGTATGACAAGTTGTCCGTTGAATACTTCCGAGACGTAGTCATATCTGACAGGCAAAGAGGTTTTCTTCCGGGAGGGTATTAACACCGTTACTTATCTAAAAGCCTAACGTATTTCACTAACCAAATCCAATTAATCTTATATAAAAATTTGGTGTACACGCCCCTAAATATCTTAACTACAAGGCAATGTTTGTTTGGGAGGACTATAATGTCTTCACCACTTAAAATCTCCCCTAAATGTACCAACAGTATCCCTTACAACAATCCCACAAACAAAATCTCGTCATTCTCCATTCATTTTATATCACTTAATTCCACAGTCTCACTAAGTATTACAATCTCTATTAAAACACCTGAGAAATCGATAGAAATATAGTCCATATGAAAACTTTAAAGTCTAAATACAAAAGAAAACGACAGAAAATAAGCTACAATAGTCCGGAAACATAATCCCGTAAAACAAACATGGCCTAGGAAGCTAGTAATTCAAATGCACAATACCAAAATTTAAAAGCAAACAGTATCTTATCTATGAGGTTCACTTAAAGTCCATACAAGATAATTTCATTAATTTATCGAAATTATTAGTTTTCGAGATTAAAAAAAAAAACTGATAAAAAATGATCACCTTAATCAAAGGAACATCACCTTGACGAACATAAAACCCTCCCACAACCATCAAATACATCCCTGTAAGCACACACATTTATATTTAAATATCATAAAATAATAAAAAATTAAAAAAAAAAAGATGTTAAGAGAAAAAAACGAACCACTTTCAAATTTACGTTTACTAAACTCGCCGATCATGGCGAGCTGGATTAATCCGGTGCCGTCATCGAGAATGAAACGGCCGTCGGCGTCGTCGGTGGGTGAAGTTACCAAAACGCCCTGGACCCAGGCGCGTTGGAAGAGGATGCCATTGAGTGACGCGCCTGATTGGGAGTCTGCTTGACGCGCGGCTTTGAGTTGAATGCACAGTACTTTCAGTGCTGCTAAACTGTAGTCCATTTGTTTTCTTGTACTGTTCTGCAGCGGAACTTGTATATGACTGTGAATCTGTGATTATTTTATACTCTATCCTTTCTCCATTCCCATTTGTTTATATTTGGATTAGGACTCACTCTGTATTATATTATTTATGTTTTTTTTAAAGTATTTGGTATTTAAAATTATTTTTCAATTTTTTATGTTATAAATTAAAATTGAATATTTGAATTTTAATTTATGAAATAAAAAGTTTTAAAATAATTAAAACAACTTAAAAATTAAAAAATCAATCAATCAATATACTTATATAAAAGAGAAGACGGGGGCGGTGAGGTGGCGTCTCTAGAATCGTTCCGTTCTATTTTTCTAATTTTCTCAATTTTTCACAATTTTTAATTTTAATAATTACAACTTCCTTTATTATTTTCGATTTTGTAGGAAGGAAATTGAAAATTACACTTTTATTATTTTCAAACTTGATAGAACTTTTATTTATTATTTTCAAAGTTGATAGAACTTTCTTTGATTTAGAAAATTACAACTTCCTTATTATTTTCGAATTCGTAGGACTTGATAGAACTTTCTTTTATATAGAAAATTACAACTTCCTTATTATTTGTGAATTTGTAGGCTTGATAGAACTTTCTTTTGTTATTTTCAAACTTGATAGAACTTTTTTTGATTTAGAAAATTACAATTTCCTTATTATTTTCGAATTTGTAGGACTTGGTAGAACTTTCTTTGGTTTAGAAAATTACAACTTCCTTATTATTTTCGAATTTGTAGGACTTGATAGAATTTTCTTTGATTTAGAAAATTACAACTTCCTTATTATTTTCGAATTTGTAGCCTTGATAGAACTTTCTTTATTATTTTCAAACCTGATAGAACTTTCTTTGATTTAGTAAATTACAACTTCCTTATTATTTTTGAATTTGTAGGCTTGATAGATCTTTCTTTTATTATTTTCAAACTTGATAGAACTTGCTTTGATTTAAAAAATTACAACTTCTTTATTTTATTATTTTCGAATTTGTAGGACTTGATAGAACTTTTTTTGATTTAGAAAATTACAACTTCCTTATTATTTTTGAATTTGTAGGCTCTTATGTTAATAATTGCAATTTTCTTTTTTATTATTTTCAATCTTGATATAACTTTCTTTTATTATTTTCAAACTCGATATAACTTTTTTTGATTTAGAAAATTACAATTTTCTTATTATTTTCGAATTTTTAGGATCTTATGTTAATAATTGCAATTTTCTCTTTTATTATTTTCAATCTTGATAGAACTTTCTTTTATTATTTTCAAACTTGATTTCTTTTATTATTTTCAAACTTGATAAAACTTTATTTTAATATTTTCAAACTTTATAAAACTTTTCTTTTATAATAATTCTTGACTTTTAAACATAACGGATTTCCATATTATTCACCTTACAAACACCTATAAATTAATGGTCATTCATAACAAAAAATCTACACCGAAACTTTTTTACATAGCTTCAAATTTTTACAACCATATTTACAATCAATACAACTATGGCCTACACCATGTTGGATGTTTTGAACGACAACAGCTATACCTGGATGATAAGAGTACGAGTGTGTAGAATGTGGGAATCTGTCAATCCAAATACTGAAGAACTGATCAGTCTTGACATGATTTTGATCGATGAAAAGGTTAATAAATCAATATACTTATAACTTATTAATTTGTCAAATTGTATGATGTTATTAACTTTTCTAAGATATGTTGTATGACAGGAAAATTTGATCCATGCTACGATCCCGAAGATTCTGGTCTCTCGGTTCAAAAATCTTTTTGAGGAAGACTCTGTGTACAACATCAAAAATCTGAAAGTTGTTTCAAGTACAGGGAAATATAGACCACTATCACATGGGTCTAAATTGTTCTTCATACGCATACCGTTGCATAAGAGATTGGAAGAAGGCATCGTCAACATATCACTGCATGGATTTCAGTTCATATGTCCGGATATGATTGATGCACGTATTAATGACACCAACATACTCTCAGGTTTTTGATGCAGTAATATATTAGAGTAATATATAAGTAATACTATTATATAAGTTATAATTCAAACTATCATGTTCTAATATTATTTTTTCTATGTTGATTTAGATGTTGTGGGCTGCTTGACCTACTTGGGTGGCATTGAAGTTGTCAAAGGCGGTTGGAAAAAAAGAGATCTCAAAATTGTCACAATTAGTAAGTTATGCTTTATATTAATTTTAAAATAACTGTTAATTGTTTTTTATTGTTCTTATAATTTTATATTACTTCTTTGGTTATCCCAATTTATTTGTTTTACTTATTTAATTTGTTCTAATTTTTTCTTAAATAGCTCCATCACCAGTACCATAACTTTGCGGGAAAAGTTGGCCGAGATGGTTGATACAAATTTATACAAGGAGGATGGTGGACCTTATATAATAATTGTCACATTTACCAGAAATATAAATAAATATAAATTTAGTATTTTATAAATTTAGTAATTTAGTATTTTTTTTATCAATATAAATTTCCTTTTATATATATATGGCAATGGTATCGGTCCAAGAAAATAAAAAATCAAACTATATAAACAAAAGTAATATGTAAATACTTTATAATATTACCTACCTAAATACAAATTTTATAGAATATAATTTATTTAAATAATTTTGTAGATATTTATTTCACAATTTTTATTCTAATATTCTTTTTTTTAACAAATATATTCTAATGCCGCTGATTTTATAGAATATATTTTATTTGATAATTTAAATATTTTTGTAGATATTAATTTCACAATTTTTATTCTAATATTCTTTTTTTAACAAATATATTATAATACCGTTGCGAAACGTGGCTTAGTAACCTAGTATATGTAAAAAGTCAAAGTGTACATGTAATTTAAACCGAGAGAGTATGTGAAAAAATATATAAATTAGAAATTTGTGATACATTAATGGTTATTATTTTAAGTTTAATATGGAATTTCTTTAATGTACATGAAAGATTATTTTCTGGTCACAATAAACGAAATTAATGAACTAATTATGTTTCATGGAGGTTTATTTTTGCAAATAATCAAGTCGATTTTAGATATATGTTTTTATTTTACCAATCTCGGTAGTAATCTAGTCAAATTTATTTGAGCCAAATTGTGATTTAATTAGTTTAATGAAGTTTTAATATAATAATATAGTTTAAGAAGTGAAAATGCACACCTAAAGGGAGTGAATAGGTGTATATGGCAAAATATGACCAATTTTAATGTTTTACCAGAAATGGCTTACTGAGTTCAATTTATGCAGACTTAAATGGCATGCTGACTGTTACCAATGCAGACACAAATGGCACGCTGATTGTAAATAAATGCAGTACGGTAAGTAAGGCATAAAAGTAAAAAAACACAATAAACTTTTAGCCAGGTTCGACCCCTAATCCTATGGTCTACGTCCTGGTCCCTTACCAACCCGGTAAGAGAATATATTATTGATCAACGAAATAAACCAATTACAAGATACAATAATATACCACCCTTCTTCCCGGTTGCTGACAAATGGCTTGCTGAACACCTGTTTCAGGACTTGCTCTCTAAGCTATACTTCCCAAGTACACTTCTATAGCAACGTTCACCAAACCCTTGTTCACTAGCCAATATATCCAGCAACTAATAGTTACAAATCGAACAATACAAATCAAGGATATGAATACAACTCAAAACCTATGAACTCTCTAAGATATAACACGTATATGATATATTAAGAGCTCGAGAGAATTTGTTTGGATATAGCAAAGTAAAACTGAGTTGTGTGTGTTCTTGTTGTGCTTGAATCTCTTAAAACGAATTGAACACAAGAACATGTTTATAAAGCCTCACAAGCAACGTCCAAAAATCAATCCAATCAATTACCAACGGCTAGAATCCAATTCTAACGTTCAATTGGTTAGAGAGATTTCTTCAACGTTATTGTGACCGTTTGACAGAAGGTTTGGAGAAGATAGAGCGAATAAAAACTCATCCCTTCTGTTTGTATGTATATAAAACGTGTATAGGAGATTTTGAAAGAGAGAATCTTTTAAAAACAATAAATTCCTATAATTTAGGAAAATAATATCAAAACAGATTTTGATAAAAGATTTGAGCTCTATAATATATTATGTACGAATTATATCATAAAGAGCCCTCACAATATATTTCCTGAAATAAATCCATGAGTATCAAACTTGATCTTTATCTTTAGAAAATCTGGACAGTTGGAATTGGCTTGTTGTTTGCGTACTGACTGTGTACAACTGGCTTGCCAGACTGTCTCGGTGTAGCACCAAATGGCTTGTTGTTTAGATAAACTGGCATACATATCAGTAAGCTATTTTGCCCTGCAAAACCAAGTTAGTACATATGATAATGGCATGCTATTTTATATGCACTGATATTTCATATCAGTAAGCCATCTTTCCCTACAACAACAAGTTAGGATAGAGCATATAGCTTGCTGATTTACAACTATAAATACAAACATCTTTGCCACTATGTGATCATCAAAATTCATAGAGTTTCAATCTCCCCCTTTTTAATGATAATATATCCATATGTGATTGAGCTAAAAACTCCCCCTCAATTAGAGCATCAAGAAAAACAAGTTAACAAAATAACAAGCTAATATATTCAATGACAAGCAATCAGCTTGTTGTTATGTGTCATCATCAAAATCAATAGGGTTTCAATCTCCCCCTTTTTGATGATTACACACCAATATTCAGGAGCTAAAAACTCCACCTAAATTTATACTTCTCCTGCAAAAATATTAGCAATGTAGACAAGGAGATAAACAATATCTTGGTTTGGTGTCACATGAACATTTAGCATTATCAAACCAAACAAAGTAAATGAAAATAGAGAATCGATACTTTCTCCCCCTTAATCAGTAATCAATACTTCCTGCAAAACAAGATTAGATAATAAAGCATGAAATATTCATAAGCAACATTTGTATTCATCATCAAAATATCACGCCAACAATCTCGCCCTTTTTGATGATGACATACTTGAATACATCGGAGAGACTATGTTATTCCCATAAAGCAATGATCCCCCTGATTAATATAATATCTCAACATAGAATCAGGTTAGCATAATTCATCATATGCAATACAAACGTGACTCATCCCTGCATAAAACATTAGTTTATAAATGCAAACATGTAACATTATAACCCTTTTTATCACATGTATTCATGTTCTTCTCCCCCTGTGACATCATCAGAAAAGGGATTAACAAAATAAGCATAAAACATGTGGTAAACATTTAACAAACAGTAGGCTAGTTATAATGATAAAGTTTGATAAATCAAACCAGCATGCTGAATACATGTATTCTGGTTTTCTGCCATACCAACTGTTCTACTGAAATGTAAGATAGCTTGCTGATTGAAGAGTGCACATTCCAAAAAATCATGAATGTGGTTTACACCTTTATCACCAATCAAACAACCGAAATAGTATTCTCCTTTTTCAATTCCTGCACAAACTATATATACGTATATATGTCCCATCTATATACTAGAGGAATCTTGTTAGTACCAAAATAATAATATAATCATATTTAAATAAATGTACGCGAACAAATAGCATACTTACTACTTGGGTACCCAAATTTGGTAGGATCCACCATGGTCAGTAGATAGATCATAAAGAACATGTAGATCAGATTTCTTAATCCACTTCTGGATCACTTTTGGAGCTTGATTCCTTCTCTGTTGTTTTCTGTCAAACGGATGGTAAGCTGTTTGTTGTCTGCCAAAACCTTGTTGGTAAGCTGGCTTCTGTCGATATGTCTCATTCTGGTAAGCTGCTTTTCTTTTATGATTGACTTGATAAATACAATTCCTTTCCAAATGACCTTTTCCTCCACATTTGTTACAAGTCTTCCAAGGCATAGCATAGTTGTAGGATATACCATATCTGTTAGGAATATGTTGTTCTTGATGATAATTATAAAAACACTTAGTAGATTTTGTATTAAGTCATTTTGTAACTGTCAACGAAATGGCATGCTTTGCAGTGTTTCGTTGACAGGAAGCTCATCAACGAAATGAGTGATGTAGAAATTGTACTGTACAATACTTCACAGTTTGATATGTAATTTGTTGTATGTATTAGATAGGTTTTTCTAAGTCATGTTGACTAAGTACTAGATAGACAAAATAGGTTGGTGAATTGTAAATATATTATGCCATGTAATTCTGCCTAAGTGAAGACATGTCAACGGTATGAAGATTACTCTATCAACGGTATGAAGATTAGTCTGTCAACGGAATGAAGATTACTCTATCAACGGTATGAAGATTAGTCTGTCAACGGAATAAAGATTACTCTATCAACGAAACGAGGAATACACCATCAACGAAATGAAGAATAAAGCTATCAACGAAACACATCTCCATGTCATCAACGAATCACTAATACTTTTTGAATAGTTGACAAAGTGATAGTGACAGTTTACTGAACAGATCTAAAGGAGATATGGAAGTGTACTGTGCATTGGAAGCCATCAAAATGGTTACTGGAAATAAGGAAACATTCCAATTTCCAACAAAGCTCTTGGGAGTGATCATAATAAGCGTGAAGACAAAAGCAAGGATCTCCAAGGACCATTGGACAAAAGGAATGAAAAGCAAACTACTGATGCTTATTACTAGTGTACTTTAGTGTAACCAAAATAGTATTGTAAACTTGGGAATATATATAACCAAGTGTAGCAGTTAAAATAAGTGTAAGAGAAGAAAAACAAATAGATTGTATTAGCTATATTTGAGAGCATTCTTCTCTACATTCTTGTAACTGAGCAGCTGTGTACATTTTGTATCACAGATTATTTCCGCAATAAAAATCACTTCAGTTGGATCATCAAACAATCCAACTGAAATTATTTATGTGCTTGTGATTTTTACTTTAAGTTCAGTTTTATTTGTAAGTTGTTTTTAAGTTTAAGAAATATCAAGAATTGTATTCAACCCCCCCTTCTACAATTCTGTTAGGTCATTTGGGATTAACAATTGGTATCAGAGCAAGCTTCTAACATACAAGAAGTTTAAAGATCAAGACCAAAACAGTAACCATGGTGAAGAAGGATGCAGGAGTAAAGATACCAGTTCTTGATAAGGACAATTACTTTCACTGGAAAGTAAAGATGCATTTACATCTCATGTCTATGGATGAGAGATATGTAGACTGCATTGAGAAAGGTCCACACGTTCCCATGAAGTTTGCATCTAGAGTTGGACTGCCAGATGATGCTCCTGATGTGGAAATTCCAAAACTTGTCTCATAATGGACCATTGAAGATGTTGCAGAAGTCCATAAAGATAAAAGAATCATGAACATTCTGTTTAATGGTTTGGAGCAAGAGATGTTTGACAATGTCATAAATTGTACAACCTCCAAAGAAGTATGGGACACTGTTAGAACTCTCTGTGAAGGTACTGAGCAAGTTAGGGAAAACAAAATACAGCTCCTTATACAACAATATGAGCATTTTTGTTTTAAAGCTGGTGAAACCCTAAATGACACGTTTAGTAGGTTTCAAAAGCTTTTGAATGGATTAAAGTTGTATGGGAGGATCTATCAAACCAAGGATTCAAACCTTAAATTTCTTAGAGCTCTTCCAAAAGAATGGAAGCCTATGACTGTTTCTCTCAGAAACACTCAAGAGTACAAAGACTGCACTCTTGAAAGGCTTTATGGAACCTTGAAGACATATGAGTTGGAAATGGAGCAAGATGAAGAAATTGAAAAGGTACAAAAGAAGGGTGGATCTATTGCATTGATTGCATCTGTGAACCAACTGGAAGATGACAATGAAGAAGCTGCAAATGCCACAACTAGTCGAGCTAGTTGTAGGAGTGATGTTAGCAAGGGTAAAGGCAAGATGACAGAAGAAGAAGAATCAGAACCAGCCAACTTGGATGACTTAGATGAGATTGATGAACACATTGCTTTTCTGTCAAGAAAATTCTCTAAGTTCAAGTTCAAGAGAAACTCAGAAGCAAGGCCACCAAGGAGAGACCTTCAACCTAACAAAAGTAACTGGATTGAAAAGTCTAAATCTAAATGTTTCAATTGTGGAATGCTTGGTCACTTTGCTGGAGACTGCAGAAAGCCCAAGATTGAGAAGGGCAACAGGAAATTTGAGCCTGTTGATTATAAAAAGAAATACTTTGAACTTCTCAAGCAAAAAGAAAAGGCTTTCATGTCTCAGGAGTATGATTGGGCTGGTAATAGTGAAGATTCTGATGATGATGTTGAGTATGTCAACTTGGCTCTTATGGCTAACAATCATGAGCAGGAAGCAAGCTCCTCAAGCAACCAGGTAACAATTACTAATCTTTCTGAGCTTTCTAAAGAGGAATGCGATAGTGCAGTAAATGAAATGTCTACTGTACTATATAATTTGCGTGTTACTCTTAAATCACTTACCAAAGAGAATTCAAGAATAAAAGAGACTAATTTGCTCTTAAGTGATAGGAATGCAATGTTAGAAGCACAGCTCATTGAATTTGAGAAAATGAGATGTGTTAGTAGGGATGCTAAGAAGGAACTTGAGAACGTGTTACAAAGGGAAGAAATTCTTAAAACACAACTTGAGATAGAACAAAGTGTGATTGCAAAATGGAAAGATGCCAGGAATGTTGCTACCAACATCATTAATGTTCAAGGTATGGAATCTTTCTGTGAGCAATCATGGAAAAAGAACAAAGAGAAGCTAGGGTATGTTGGTGAAACCTTAGAATCAGAAACAGAGTCAACAAACAACAATGATCATTTGTTGAAGGTTGATATGTCAACGAAATGCAATGTTTCGTTGACAAATGAACCATCAACCGATCAGGCTGTTTCGTTGACAGAGAAAAGAAAAGATAAACTCACTAGACTTAATAACAAGTATGGTCCTGTCACCAAGAACTTTGTTCAAGGTGAGTCTAGTAATTCAAAGAAAGTTGAGAAGCCTGTTGAGAGAGCTAATGTAGGTCACTTGTCTAACAAGCAATTGAAGGACAAGTTAGAGAAAGTTCAAGTTGAGGTTAAGGGAAATAAAAAGAATAACAGGAATGGCAAAGTAGGGATTAACAAACACAACAATTACACACCTGATAAATATGCTCCTAGAAAGACATGTGTCAATTGTGGAAGTGTTAGTCATTTATCTACTAACTGCAAATCTGTTAAGAAGTCTACTAATGTGAAAATTCCCAAGCCTGCAATGAACAGTTCTATGCCCACAATGCCTGTTATGCCTAACATGTTTGCTCCATATGCACAATTTCAGAATCCATATGCTAGCATGTCGTTTGTGCCTAATCCATACATGAATATGTTTAATGTGCCACAAATGCCATGGAATGTGAATAACATGTTTGTTCCACCAACTATGCATGCTATGAATGAAAATGTGAGCAACTCTCAGAAATCAACACCAAGGGTAAAGATTGATTTAAATCAATCTGAGCCCAAGGTGAAAAATGATATTAAAGGAAAAGCAAAGGCTAACAAAATAGGACCCAAGGAAACTTGGGTACCAAAATCAACTTGATTTGGTTTTATTGTGTGCAGGGAGACAAAAGGAATCTTTTGTACTTGGATAGTGGTTGTTCAAGACACATGACTGGTGATTCTACCCTGCTCACAGAGTTTCAGGAAAGAGCTGGCCCTTGTATTGCTTTTGGAGATGACATCAAAGGCTACACTAAGGGATATGGCTTGATTTCAAAAGAGAATGTCATCATAGATGAGGTTGCATTGGTGGATGGTCTTAAGCACAATTTGCTTAGTATCAGCCAACTTTGTGACAAAGGATTTTTAGTTACTTTTTCTAAAGAAGCATGTGTTGTTTCTAAAGGAGGAAACAACAATGTGGTAATGACTGGATTCAGAAGAGGGAATGTGTACATTGCTGACTTTAGTAGCACAAGTCCAGACACCATCACTTGTCTTTTCAGCAAGGCAAGCAAGGATGAAAGTTGGCTATGGCACAAGAAACTGTCTCATCTGAATTTCAAAGTTATGAATGATTTGGTGAGGAAAGATCTTGCTAGAGGAATTCCACAAGTGGAGTTTTCCAAGGATGGTTTGTGTGATGCCTGTCAAAAAGGGAAACAAAAGAAGGCATCATTCAAAAGCAAGACAGAGTCATCAATTGTCCATCAGCTTGAGTTGCTTCATATGGATCTATTTGGCCCTGTGAATGTCATGTCTATTTCAAAGAAGAAATATTGTCTTGTGATTGTTGATGATTTTTCTAGATTTACATGGACCTTCTTTTTGCACTCCAAAGATGAGGCAAGTGAAATCATTATCAATCACATCAAGATGGTAAACAATCATCCTGACTTGAAAGTAAGAAGGATTAGGAGTGACAATGGGACAGAATTCAAGAATTCAAGCATGAAGGTGTTCTGTGAAGAAAATGGTATTTTGCATGAGTTTTCAGCATCAAGGACACCACAGCAAAATGGTGTGGTTGAAAGGAAAAACAGAACACTTATTGAAGCTGCAAGGACAATGCTAGATGAATCAAAGTTACCAACTTATTTTTGGGCTGAGGCAGTTAACACAGCCTGCTTCACTCAAAATATTTCTTTGATTAATCAGGCCAAAGGTATGACCCCTTATCAACTACTCAAAAGAAAGAAGCCACTATTGGATTTTCTTCATGTCTTTGGATGCAAGTGCTTTGTTCTGAGAAATCAAGATGAGCATTTGGGGAAATTTGAAGCAAAGGCAGATGAAGCAATATTTGTGGGATATGCAGCAGGGAAAGCTTACAGAGTCTATAATCTCAGAACCAACATTGTTATGGAATCTGTACATGTTGTTTTTGATGATCTCAAAATTCAAGGTCTCTGTGATGAAGGTTTCCATGAAAGTCTTTCTTTTGAGAATGAGGAAGGAGATCAAGTGAATCATGTTAAGGCTACTGAGAAACAGCCTAAAGTTGTTGTATCTAGCACAGATGAAAGCAGCAGTGAAGATGAAATTGCTGCATTAAAGTTGAAAAGAATAGCTGCTAGCAGACCAAATGGTCATTTCGTTGACAGTCATGATGGTGGATTCGTTGACAGTCAAAATGAGCGTTTCGTTGACAGCCAAAATGGTCATACCGTTGACAGTCATAGAAATGCTTCTAGAAGTGATCATTTAGGGACAACAAACTCAGGGGGAGTTTCTCAAGGACAAATATCCAATCAAGGCAATCATGATCAAGCTACCTCTTCAAGAGCAAATCTACCTCCCTCAAGGAAATGGACTAAAGATCATCCCTTTGAACTTATTATAGGTGATGTTACTTCAAAAGTCCAAACTAGAAGAGCAACTCAAGAAGAATGTCTATATAGCAGCTTTCTGTCTCAAGATGAGCCAAAGAAAGTTGAGGATGCACTTCTAGATCCAGATTGGGTTTTAGCTATGCAAGAGGAGCTAAACCAATTTGAGAGGAACAATGTTTGGAAGCTGGTGCCCAAGCCTAAGGACATGAGTGTCATAGGCACAAAATGGGTGTTCAGAAACAAGATGGATGAAAATGGCATAGTCACAAGGAACAAAGCTAGATTGGTTGCAAAAGGCTATTCACATGAAGAAGGAATTGATTTTGATGAAACCTTTGCTCCTGTTGCTAGACTAGAAGCAATAAGGATTTTCCTAGCCTATGCAGCCCATGCCAATTTCAAAGTCTATCAAATGGATGTGAATAGTGCTTTTCTGAATGGGGAATTGGAAGAGGAGGTGTATGTAAGTCAACCTCCTGGTTTTGAAGATGATGATTTTCCAGAATATGTATACTTCCTCCTCAAAGCACTCTATGGTTTGAAACAAGCACCTAGAGCCTGGTATGACACACTTTCACAGTTCCTCCTTGAGAATCACTTCACTATAGGTACCGTAGATAAAACTCTTTTTCACAGGGTTGTGAATGGCTCTACTATACTTGTTCAAATTATGTAGATGACATAATCTTTGGGTCTACAGATGTGAAACTTTGTCAAAAGTTTGCCAAGCTTATGCAAAGTAAATATGAAATGAGCATGATGGGAGAATTAACTTACTTTCTTGGTCTTCAAGTGAAGCAAGTTAATGAAGGCATTTTCATTAGTCAAACAAAATATATTCATGATTTATTAAAGAAGTTTAACTTAATGGAATGCTCTCCTGCCAAAACTCTCATGCCTACTGCCACCAAACTTGAATTGAATACTAAGGAAAAATCTGTGGACATTTCAAGTTACAGAGGCATGGTAGGCTCACTTTTGTATTTAACAGCTAGTAGACCTGATATTATGTTTGCTACATGTTTATGTGTTAGATTTCAGGCTGATCCTAGGGAATCCCATTTAGTTGCTATTAAAAGAATTTTCAGATATCTCAAAGGAACACCAAACCTTGGCATTTGGTATCCTAGAGAATCTGGCTTTGAACTAATTGGTTATTCAGATGCAGATTTTGCAGGATGTAAAATTGACAGGAAAAGCACAACAGGCACCTGTCAATTCTTAGGAAACAAGCTTGTCTCATGGTTCAGCAAGAAACAAAACTCAGTTTCTACCTCCACAGCTGAGGCTGAGTATATTGCAGCTGGAAGTTGTTGTGCACAGATTTTATGGATGAAAAATCAACTACTTGATTATGGAATAAGAGTTGAGAAAATTCCTATTTTCTGTGACAACACTAGTGCCATTGTCATTACTGAAAATCCAGTGCAGCATTCAAGGACCAAGCACATTGACATCAAGTACCATTTCATTAGAGAACATGTTATGAATGGTACTGTGGAGTTACATTTTGTTCCAAGTGAACAACAACTTGCAGACATCTTTACCAAGCCACTTGATGAATCAACATTCTCAAGATTAGTAAGTGAGCTAGGTATGCTAAATTTCTCTTAATTATTTTTGAGATATTTGCAAGTTACAATGTAGCCAGAAATTTGCTATGTTTTTCTGTGAATTAATTTTCTCAGGAAAAAGTGAAATTTTGTCTAAGTCAAAATTACTATGTCAACGAAACGAACCATTTCGTTGACAGTCTTAGCATTTTTCTGGGTGATTCGTTGATAGCTCTTTTATATCAACGAAACGCAGCTTTATCAACGAAATAATACGGGACTTTAACCACCCAATCCTGATTCGTTGATTTAGCGCAATTAATCTGAACCGTTGAAATTTGACACGTCCGTTACCACGATCTATGCATACACCCCTGTAAGTATAAATCATGGTAATTCTTTAAAAGTAACGGTTATATTTTTTAAGCCAATCCAATAATTTACATTTATTATTGGACTCATTTTCTGAGAATTTTTGGGGGAGTATTTAAGAAATTCTATTTTCCTTAATTTCTTTTTTACCTGTTCTCAAAAATTCCAAAGGCTTTTCTCTCTTCTTCTCTCTAACAAGCAATTCAGTTCGAAGTTTTTCTTCACACAACAATGGCACCCATAGTCAAGCTTATGTCAGCAGGAGGGTTCATTTATGAAAAGAACAACTCAATTCCATTTGTTGTCAAGGAAAGTCCAAACAGTATCTTTTTCAAGATGATGGACTTCATGAAGAACTGCAAGTTGAGCTATGCAATGTTTCACTCAACTCCTCTCTATAATGAGATAATCGAGGAGATTTGGACCTCATGTGAGTATAGTGGAACAAACTGCACACTACAATTCACCATCCAAGGTAAAGAGTACATAGTTAATTCTGATGTATTGCAAGCATGTCTACATATTCCTGAAAATAACTGTAATGCTTTGCCTACAAATACTGAAATGGTTAACTTTCTAAACTCCATAAACTACTCTTTGCCTACTGATAATCTGGGTAGAATAATTAGGAGAGGATTGGTTAGAGAATATAGTTATTTAGCTGATGCATTTATCAAGGTATTTTCTGGTAAGATTAGCAATTTTGATGCATTGACCAATTCTATGTTAATTCTATTTACCATGCTCCTAACTGATAGATATTACAACTTTAGCACCCAACTTATGTATGAAATTGGTGCTAAGTTGGGTGATAAGGCTAATAGGAAAAAGAATATCTATTATGCTAGGTTTCTGATGATGTTGGCTAATCATGTTAGTCCAACACCATTAGTTATCTCTACCCCTGTTTCCAAGTTTGAGTGTTTTGTGCAAGAGAAAAGGGTTCTGACAGATATACTGAGACTTAACCACAATGGTGATGTCCCAATGGTGTATTTGCCCATCATTGAGGTAACTTCTTCTAACCCTGTTAGTATAGTTGCTACTTCTATTATTTCACCCACCAATGTTGCTATGGAGTCTGTAGCTGTGTCCCAACAGGCTCCTGCCCAAGCAGCAAAACCTAAATCAAAGAAATCCTCAAAGCCAACCTCAGGTGCTTCTCAAAAGGCACCTGTTGCAAAAACTACTTCACAACCAAAGGGGAGTGATTCAGGAGTTGTGAGAGGTGAGGGAAGGGGTGAAAATCAAGGAAACCCTAAGAATAAGGAAGGAAAGCAGAGTGAAATCCAGCCAAGCCCCATTGTGTCTTCCCAACAAGGCACAATGAGTAAAATGGATTTAAACACAAGTCTAGTTGCATCCTCCCAAAAGGATGTGATTATTGAAACAAGCTCTCCTCCAAGAGCACACTTCAAAAGGGTAAGGGACACTTCAAGCCCACAGTCTACATTTTCCCAATACCAAAGGAGAGTGAAACAAAAATCCAAGGGTACACAGGGTGCACACACTCTGGAAGCAACACTTCCAGTTTGATGTAACCCCTATCATTACTCTGGGGTTACAGTCCCATTCTCTAAACATCAACCTTGAACTATCTCCATCAAATTCACCAACTCAATCTTTAGATGTGGACATGATCCATTCATCTATTCCTGATTCTCCAACTCTAATCTTGGAGAAGCCCCACTCTGAAGCTGGTGGTCATCACTTATTAAGTGATTTGTTGGGCCATCAACCAACTTTTTCTGAAGTTGCAAGAGGATCTGTGGACCAATCTCTAAAATCAATCACCACAGATTCTACTGTAATTTCACTTTCTCAAAGTGCTTTATTGACTTCATCAACGAAACAGCCTCTTTCGTTGACAAGTGTTTCTCCATCAACGGTATCCATACAGTTGATAGTTCAAACTACCATTCCGTTGATAGGTCATTCTACACCCCTTATTGAAAATCAAGTTGTTTCCACAACTAGTGTAGATGACCTGGTGGTAGTTGAGACACTTTTAGGTTTGAGAGGAAGTGAAATTGAGAGGCTGGCTTGCAGCCATGCAAAAGGAGAGACTGAGAGTGAGAGGCTGGCTATTTCTTCCAGCCAGGCAAAAGGAGAGATTGAGAGTACCACCTTAGTAGGTGAAGGTGAGGGTGTGAGAGGTGTGAGCCATGGGGAGCCCATGATGCAAGAAAAGAGTGGAGAGAGAGAAGGGACTACAGGAGTGATAAGGGAGGAAGCAGCCATTGCTAGTGAGTTAATGGGGGTCAGTGAGGGAGAAAGGGAACTTACCTTCCAAGAGCATTATCAACAAACTCTGGATAGTATTTCCCTGGATCCTGAGACCTTTACTCATCCTGTGCCAGCCTATCAAGTTATGGCTCAACAGGGCAATGTGGAGGCAGAAAGGTCACTCAACTTAATTCATACTACTGCATCAATGCAAAGAGCAAAGGATGCCCTGACCAATCTATCTCCAGCAGCTGCAGCAAGTGGAGACTTTAATTTTTCTGATGATGATGACAACTTTGGTGACAATCTACAGGTGGCCACTACTACACAGACTGGGACTTCTGTGGTGCCTCCTACACCAAACTGGCTTTCTCAGGATATGCATGGTAGATGCAACTTGGATGATGCTATCACAAGGCAATACAATGAGGCATATCTAGCTCATGAGTCTGCAGAAGCAAGGGACAAGAAATTCTACAAGGCCATAATGGATTCTCTGGAAATTCAAAGGCTACAAATGTTGCAGACAAGGATTGAGGCTACAGAAATCAAGGATTCAATTAGCAACCTTAGGGATGCTATTGACAGGAGGCTAGATGAAAAGCTTCCTCTTCACACTGTCTCCAAGATGTCAAGGTTTTTCACCAAGGAACCTGAAGTGTCCTCATCTTTGAAAACTCTCTCCTCTAGAGTGGACAAAGTTGAGGCTACACTTTCTCACATGCAGAAGGAACAGGAGAAGCAAACTCAGCTACTCACCCAACTAATGGCAGCTCAAGGACTCCCAGTCATCTCTTTTGATGATAACAAAAAGGGGGAGAAATCTAAGGAGCTAGACATTCAAATCACAAAGGTTATGGTCCCAGCCATTTCCTTACCAAATGAGCCACTAGCAATGGGGGAGCTTGGAAAGAAGCAAAAGGATGGTATTGACCTAATACAGGAAGCTTCTATGAGGATGAGACTTGCAGAACAAATCAAAGACCATTGGTCCAACATAGAAGCAAGGGTCAAGAAAATTGTTGGAACTACAAAGGACTCAAATCCATCAACGGATCAACCATCAACGAATGCCATGGTTCTAGTGTCAACGGAATGGGAGCCACAGACCAATTCTTTCTATCAGGTAGAGCCCCTTCTACATGGAGTCACTCAAGGTCCAAGGAAGGAAAAAGGACAAACTTCATGCATTAGGGATGTGGAACAAGCTACACTCCAAAGAAGCTTATCTCCCAAGTCCCCTGCTAAACCAAAGGGCAAAAATATAGCAAGGATTTTCTATCCTGCACCTTATCCAAATGAGCTCAAGCTTCTTGGTCTACTTATCACAAGAAGCAAGGAAAGCAATGATTATGAGATAAGGAAGCAAAGGGCAATTGTCTACAGGAATGGACAAGAAATCTGTGTTTGGGCTGGTCACCCACACTTTGCTGAAGCTAAAGCTGAAGAGTCAGAAAGAGCAGCAATGCAAGCCCTTGCTGTTGCTCAGTCTCTTGATGAAGAAGAAATACAGCTAGAAGAAAAAGCAAGAGAGGAAAGGAGTGCAAAGAAGAGTACAAGGCAACCAAAGGCAAGAGCTAGGAGAAACATAGCCTTTGAGAATGATGACTCTCAGAGCATTGCATCAGACTCTTCTGTACCAATTGCACCTCCAACAATTCCTGATCCAGTTTCAGAGGTAAAGTTAGCCTGTGATCCTAATCATCCTGTAAATTTCCATGATCAGCCAATTGAGCCAAAGGGAGAGCCAATTGAGTTTGATGAGGCCAACTTTCCAAAATTCCTCTTTGAAATGGATCCAAAGAAAAAATCTAAGCAAAGGGCTACCAAGGCTAAGCCAATTCTGGTAAGGAGACCACAAGCTGAGAAACCCCCTACCAACCCAGAAGACTTCATCTACATTGCTGATATCAGGGAGGAGTCTGACATTCATATCAATCTTGATGACCTGGTTGAAGTGAGAGGAATAGCAGCTTCTTACAAACTACCAGAGAGATTGGTATTTGTCTACAAGGGTGGGAGAGAACAGGTTTGGCCTCTACACAGAATTCTGGGAGAAGACTATCAGACACTGCTATCTGTGTTTAAATGTTTGAAGAAAGATTTTGGTTTTACCAAAACAGCCAAGTCTGAGGTTGTCTCCAAGATTTGCCAAATCAAAGCTAGCTGGAATAAGCCTGGTGCACTTCCCAGAGTATTGAAGGTCCCTCAAACAGGAAAGATAATTCATCTCCAACCTTTTTGGATGATGGAATTCAGAGATAAGGACAACTGTAGAAGATTCTTCAGAATAGAAGACCAAATGGAGAAGGCATCCAATGAAACTCTAAGGTTAATGCAATCCAAGTTGGGGAATCAAGATGAAGAAGAGAAGATTTTCTATAGAAGACTTCAAGCTCAAATTGAGGAGAACAATGCAAGAAAAAGGAAGAAAACAAGACCACAGAGGCAAAGATGAAAAATCTGCTCAGTCTAGAGGAGCAACTCTGTGCACTTGTTTTGTAAGATTTTCTACTTTGCATTTCAATTAAATTCAATGAAGCTCAATGCAATTTCTACTTTTATCATGTGTAATATGTCTGAGTGTTTTTGTTATCATCAAGGCTCTTGATTTATGGCTGTTATTCTATCAGTCATAAATTGGGGGAGATTGTTAGGAATATGTTGTTCTTGATGATAATTATAAAAACACTTAGTAGATTTTGTATTAAGTCATTTTGTAATTGTCAACGAAATGGCATGCTTTGCAGTGTTTCGTTGACAGGAAGCTCATCAACGAAATGAGTGATGTAGCAATTGTACTGTACAATACTTCAGAGTTTGATATGCAATTTGTTGTATGTATTAGATAGGTTTTTCTAAGTCATGTTGACTAAGTACTAGATAGGCAAAATAGGTTGGTGAATTATAAATATATTATGCCATGTAATTCTGCCTAAGTGAAGACATGTCAACGGTATGAAGATTACTCTATCAACAGTATGAAGATTAGTCTGTCAACGGAATGAAGATTACTCTATCAACGGTATGAAGATTAGTCTGTCAACGGAATGAAGATTACTCTATCAACGAAATGAGGAATACACCATCAACGAAATGAAGAATAAAGCTATCAACGAAACACATCTCCATGCCATCAACGAATCACTATTACTTTTTGAATAGTTGACAAAGTGATAGTGACAGTTTTCTGAACAGATCTAAAGGAGATATGGAAGTGTACTGTGCATTGGAAGCCATCAAAATGGTTACTGGAAATAAGGAAACATTCCAATTTCCAATAAAGCTCTTGGGAGTGATCATAATAAGCGTGAAGACAAAAGCAAGGATCTCCAAGGACCATTGGACAAAAGGAATGAAAAGCAAACTACTGATGGTTATTACTAGTGTACTTTAGTGTAACCAAAATAGTATTGTAAACTTGGGAATATATATAACCAAGTGTAGCAGTTAAAATAAGTGTAAGAGAAGAAAAACAAATAGACTGTATTAGCTATATTTGAGAGCATTCTTATCTACATTCTTGTAACTGAGCAGCTGTGTACATTTTGTATCACAGATTATTTCCGCAATAAAAATCACTTCAGTTGGATCATCAAACAATCCAACTGAAATTATTTATGTGCTTGTGATTTTTACTTTAAGTTCAGTTTTATTTGTAAGTTGTTTTTAAGTTTAAGAAATATCAAGAATTGTATTCAACCCCCCCTTCTACAATTCTGTTAGGTCATTTGGGATTAACAATATCTTCCTTCATATTTGATAGCCTTGTCTTTCTTATTGAATTTCATACCCACTCCTTCTCTTACCAATGGAGCATTAGTGTTCTTCATCATTGCCTTTAGGCCTTCTTCTCCTTGGATAAATGATCCCATACCCTGCTTGAGATCCTTGACTTCCTTTTCCAAGGTAATGATCCTTTCAGCTTGCTGACTGATGGTCTCAGCTTGCTGAGAAGCCATTTCTCCTGTTTTTGAGGATTCTGTTTGGTTTGATTTCATCAGCTTGTAGGATTCCAAAGCTACAGCCTTTGCTTTGTTATCTGATCTGAGCTCCTTGATTTCTTCAGCTAAGACTTTGTTCCTCTTTTGAAGTACTTTGATAATAACATCAGATTGACTATTTTTGGCCATTAACTCCTTGATCTCAGTGGCCTTGTTTGATGAGGTTGCATCCCATTCTTTCATTTTGGGCATCAAATCTTGAATTATGTTAGACATACATGCATTCTTCTCAGACAGCTTGCTGATTTCAGCTTTAAGAGCCATATACTCTTCAATGGTTACACTTTTGGTTTCCTGCATGGTTAGTGATTCCATAATAATATTTTCAGATGTTTTCCTAGAATAAAAAGAGTTTACCTCACTTGTATCTGATTTCGAATCGGAAACATCAGTTTTGAGTAAAACTTCTTCCGTTTTCTCTTGAAAGACTTCATCATCAAGCCCAACAAAAGCTGAATGATTTATGTCTTCATTCAATTTCACACCAGAAATTGATACATCATCATTGCATGTTAAGTGATCTCTTCCTTTCTTTTCGAATTTCAAAATGGTAGGCTGTTTGGAATTAAAACAAACTTCCTTCGATTTTGTTGTATCTTTATACAACATTTTTAACTTGTCCCATACCTCATTTACTGTGATGCACCAAGAAACCTTGTCATAATCTGAAATTGAAAGACCACATATTAGTGTGTACCTGGCTCTTGCATTATTGCCCATTTTTATCAATTCTTCCTCGTTAAGATCATCAACGTCTTTCGGCTTGCCGTCTTTGTCCAGAAAATTAAATGGACCCTTCTTAACAATTCTCCATTCAATTGCATCATCTCTGTTGAGAAGCACCTTCATTCTCCGTTTCCAAAAATCATAATTTTCAGTCCCAATGAGAAGTGGTGGCATGTCTAATGATTCTCCACCTACATAGTGTGCCATAGGATCTGTACTTTCCTGTTACGGAATTGTTAGTACACCAATGCTCTGATACCAATTGAAAATGCACACCTAGAGGGAGTGAATAGGTGTTTATGGCAAACTATGACCAATTTTAATGTTTTACCAGAAATGGCTTACTAAGTTCAATTTATGCAGACTTAAATGGCATGCTGACTGTTACCAATGCAGACACAAATGGCACGCTGATTGTAAATAAATGCAGTACGGTAAGTAAGGCATAAAAGTAAAAAACACAATAAACTTTTAGCCAGGTTCGACCCCTAATCCTATGGTCTACGTCCTGGTCCCTTACCAACCCGGTAAGAGAATATATTATTGATCAACGAAATAAACCAATTACAAGATACAATAATATACCACCCTTCTTCCCGGTTGCTGACAAATGGCTTGCTGAACACCTGTTTCAGGACTTGCTCTCTAAGCTATACTTCCCAAGTACACTTCTATAGCAACGTTCACCAAACCCTTGTTCACTAGCCAATATATCCAGCAACTAATAGTTACAAATCGAACAATACAAATCAAGGATATGAATACAACTCAAAACTTATGATATATTAAGAGCTCGAGAGAATTTGTTTGGATATAGCAAAGTAAAACTGAGTTGTGTGTGTTCTTGTTGTGCTTGAATCTCTTAAAACGAATTGAACACAAGAACATGTTTATAAAGCCTCACAAGCAACGTCCAAAAATCAATCCAATCAATTACCAACGGCTAGATTCCAATTCTAACGTTCAATTGGTTAGAGAGATTTCTTCAACGTTATTGTGACCGTTTGACAGAAGGTTTGGAGAAGATAGAGCGAATAAAAACTCATCCCTTCTGTTTGTATGTATATAAAACGTGTATAGGAGATTTTGAAAGAGAGAATCTTTTAAAAACAATAAACTCCTATAATTTAGGAAAATAATATCAAAACAGATTTTGATAAAAGATTTGAGCTCTATAATATATTATGTACGAATTATATCATAAAGAGCCCTCACAATATATTTCCTGAAATAAATCCATGAGTATCAAACTTGATCTTTATCTTTAGAAAATCTGGACAGTTGGAATTGGCTTGTTGTTTGCGTACTGACTCTGTACAACTGGCCAGACTGTCTCGGTGTAGCACCAAATGGCTTGCTGTTTAGATAAACTGGCATACATATCAGTAAGCTATTTTGCCCTGCAAAACCAAGTTAGTACATATGATAATGGCATGCTATTTTATATGCACTGATATTTCATATCAGTAAGCCATCTTTCCCTGCAACAACAAGTTAGGATAGAGCATATAGCTTGCTGCTTTACATCTATAAATACAAACATATTTGCCACTATGTGATCATCAAAATTCATAGAGTTTCAATCTCCCCTTTTTTGATGATAATATATCCATATGTGATTGAGCTAAAAACTCCCCCTCAATTAGAGCATCAAGCAAAACAAGTTAACAAAATAACAAGCTAATATATTCAATGACAAGTAATCAGCTTGCTGTTATGTGTCATCATCAAAACCAATAGGGTTTCAAGAAGTTTAACGAGTCAAGTTGCTAAATTTGTAAATTTTAAATTAATTTGATGAATGAATCGAGTCGAGTTACAACTTTAATTTTTTGTCAAACAAGGGAATTTATGCTTTGTATTGAGGGTTCATTTTGCTTGTTAACTCCTTATATATAATAAGCGTAAGGAAGATCTTATTCAAAACTTTGGTCGGTCACTATAGTATCAAAAGTATATGATCCGTTGGATTATAAAACTATAAATATTCAAATAGATGAGGACCGTTAGATATAATATTAAAAATTGTATTTGATTAATAATATGATAGTATTTAAATACTAAAAGGTGTATTTTGATCATTTAAACCAATTATAAATAGGTTTTCTATATTGAATAGAAATCTTTATGTAAAAAATCATAATTATCTTTTCTATTTAGTTTATGGATAGTTCCAGTTAGATAATAATTATTAAACCATCATTAAATTAAAGATAATTTTGTTAGCTTCGCGTGGGCTGTAAAATTGTTAAAATCTGTTGTCTAAAACTCAAGATAGAGCCCAAACAGTAAAGTAATTATCTAAATTTTAATTTATTTATTTTTAATTTAAACCAATTATAAATAGGTTTTCTATATTGAATAGAAATCTTTATGTAAAAAATCGTAATTATCTTTTCTCTTTAGTTTATGGATAGTTCCAGTTAGATAATAATTATTAAACCATCATTAAATTAAAGATAATTTTGTTAGCTTCGTGTGGGCTGTAAAATTGTTAAAATCTGTTGTCTAAAACTCAAGATAGAGCCCAAACAGTAAAGTGATAATCTAAATTTTAATAATTTTTTTTTATTATTGTAGCACCAATTTAATTTTTTTCCTAATTCTTTTAAATTTATAAATTCTATGTTTATTTTAATAAAATATTAAAATCAATTTAAGAAAAAATTAAAATCGATCTGGTCTGTGTACGACCACTATACGAACAAATTAATTATTACAGTTAGATCTTAAATAGATCGATGAGAATTGTTAGATCTAATATTAAAAAGTGTATCTGATTAATAATAGAATTATATTTAAATACTAAAAAGTGTATTTTGATAATTTAAAATTTTTCTATGTAAAAATTCTTAAATATCTTTTCTCTTTAATTTATGTATAGTTCGAGTTAGATAATAATTGTTAAACCAAATATCAGATAACAATTCATATCGATTACAATATTAAAAATTATCAATATAATGCTCATGTATATCATATAACAATGATACATGTGGACCCTGCGTTATAAGAGACTTAGGAGAACTCCAGTACATGAATAAATTTAAACATTTTTTTTCTGAAGGAACATAACAATTTGATTAATCCAAATTATAATTATATTATTTTACATATAACAAACATAAAAGGATAATATTAAAATATTATTAAAATATTGAGGGTTTCATATTCATAAACAATAATTTTGAATATAATACTTAACCATCTTTTCTTTTCGGTTTATGGGTAGGTCACTGGTTGTTGTGGAATAAAATCTGAGCTTACGAATTTAATGCGAGGGTTTAATGAGCTTCGAGCTTTTATGGCTGCACTTGTGTTTCGGGACTAAATCGGTCCTCACAAGATGCCTACGTATCTCAAATCGTTATTGAGAATCGAGTTAAAGACGTAGTTCTGATTGTAGGATCATGGACCTTATATAGGCGTCTGGAGCCTAGTATTTATGGTATGCTTAGGAGTCTTTAGCGATTAAGTCTCCTTTTTGATATTGGATAAACATCGTATTTCTTGCTGGAGAAGTCTTTTCCTTGTTGATAAAGGCTATAACTCATTAATTTCCTTTAATTGGGATTCCAGATCCTTCTTTGATAAGATTTCCATAATTTGGGCTTTTTTAATGAGCTGTATATTTTCTCTATTCATTAATTACGAAATTAATGAATAATTAGGGATTTGGGCATTAAATATCGAGCCTTCTCATTGGACCGTCAATTATATTTCTATAATTAACTTTTCTGACCATATCATTTGCCCCCCAACTTCTGGGAAAATGTCCTCAGGGTTTTCATAGAAGTTATAGCGTATTTTTCCAAATTTTTCCATTTTTAAGGGCATTTTTGACCTCAAATTAGGTCATTTTCGATCAGGAAATTGACCAGGAGACAGTACAATTTCGACCAGGAATTCGACCTGGAAATAATACAATTTCGACCAGGAATTCGACCTGGAAGCAGTGCAATTTCGACCAGGATTTCGACCAGGAATGGTACCAGGTCGAAGGATTCGACCTCAAATTCCCGGTCATTTTCGACCAGGATCATTCGACCTCGATCAAGTCTTTTTCGACCTCGAACAGCTGTGAGGTCGAAACTATCGACCAGGAATTCCAAGTCTTTTTCGACCTCACCTGTTCGACTTCATTTCTAATATATCTTCGACCTCGATTGGATGTCTTCGACCTCGATTGGTTGTGAGGTCGAAACTGTCGACCTCAATTTATAAGCCATTGTCGACTTCGATGTATCGACATCGAGATCATGCATTTTCGACCTTGATTTTAGTCCCAGGTCGTTTGTTTCGACCTCGAATCACAGGCTAATTTCGACCTCATAGCTTCGACTTTATTTCTATATGTTTTCGACCAGGATTTTCTGATTTCCTGGTTTTATTTTGGTACGAGGTCGTATAATACGACCTCGATTTCAAATGTATTTTCGATCTCGTTTGTTCGATCTCGACCCCATGTCTCTTCGACCTCGTTTTTTCTAGGTCAAAATAGACTTTATTCTTTGGGTCATCTTCGACCTTGATTTATCGTGAGGTCGATTGTTTAGACCTCACTTTCTGGGTCATTTTCGACCTCGTTCTTTCGACCTCGAACCCTTTTGTTTTTCGACCTCATTTTAGTGTGAGGTCGAGGGATGCGAACTCGTTTTATAGTGTATTTTTGATCTCATTTAATCGATTTTGATCTAGAGTCTTTTCGACCTTGAATTTTCAATTTTTTGACTTGATTTTGGTGCGAAGTCGATGGACATGACCTCAATTTCGTGTGTATTTTCGACTTGGGTCGTGCGACCTCGATTTAGGGACTTTTCGTCCTTAAATCTTTGATTTTTTCGCTTTATTTGGGAGCGAGGTCGTTGGATACGACCTCGTTTTCTCATATATTTTCGACCTTGGTCGGACGATTTCAATCCAAGTTCTTTTGGACCTCAGATTTTTTGTTTTTGCCTTGGTTTTATTCCAAGATTCATTCTTTTTCTTGGGCCTTAACTAGTCCATTTTAATTTGGACTTAAATCTTTCCAACCTTGGGCCTTAATGGGCCTTATTTGATTTGGGCTTCGATTTTGCCTGAGACTTAATTTATTTGGGCTTTTGCCTTTGTAATCCATAAATGGATTTTATGGGCCTTACTGGCTATAGACGGTTGCCCTTCCTTAACCGGTAGGGTTTCCAGTCACTTCGTTTATAAAAGAGTGAGATTTCTATTTCATTTCTCACTTCTCAATTTCAACTTTCTAAAATTTCTATCTAGTCTTCTTAGCTTTTCTCTCTTTTATTCCGTGGTAAGGCGATTCCCGACGAGCTTTTGTACGGCGGTGTTCTTCTTTTTCTGGGATCAATCTTCATCCCTCGAAGATTTATGGGTTTTCATCTTCATCCCTTGAAGATTTCTGGGTTTTCATCTTCATCCCTTGAAGATTTCTGGGTTTCTTTGAAGTTTTTCTGGGAATTTCTTTGAAGATTTGAAGATTTTTCTTTGAAGAATTGAAGATTTCAAGATGTCTGACAAAGCTGCTCAACGCCTTCAGAAAATGAATAAAGCTTCTAAGAGAGGTATCATCATTCGTTCTTCTCACATGTCACTTCAAGATATGATTTTAGAACGTAGTGATGAATATCCTTCTGTGTCTCACTTAGATTCTTTTGACTGTAGTAATAAATTTCATGAAATCGATAAAATTAGGGATTATAACAAGATGTATAGGGTTAAGTCCCCTCATAGGTTAGTTCCTGCCGTCCCAGGGGACCGTTCTTGCCATTGGCGTCCTGATGCTTTATGCATTTACAAGGATGCCATTGTCGCGGGACTCAGGTTCCCTTTCCATGAGTTTATTCCCAGGCTTTTGGCTGATGTTGGGGTTAACCCTTGCCAACTTCCTCCAAACGCCTGGAGAATCATTATGTGTTTCATTGTTCTTTGTTTGAAGAACAATTTTCCTTTATCTGTAGCTTTGTTTAGAAGAATTTTCCAGTTTAAGAATAGTTCAGCCGTTACTTTGGGTTGGGTTTATATCAACCACCGTCCTTCCACTCCCCCCATATTTCACCCCAAATCCATTCCAGATAATAACCCCAAATGGAAAGAGAAGTTTGTGTATTTGATTTGGGAAGGAGGGGATTGGGGCACCCTTTTCCGTAGCTCCTTTAGTAGGGTTTCAGATGGTAGCCCTAGTAATATCATCCTGAATGATGAGGAGGCCCATGCATATGCTGAGCTCACAAAGGATGATTATGCCACATTGGCTTGGGTGCTCCTGGACGAGTTCCAGCTTAAGTCCTTGGGACTTTCAAACGTTTCTGATAAGGGTAATTCTCACCTCATATCTTCCTTTGTTTATTTAAGATTATCTTGTACCAACTGTTTCTTTCCTTGTGTTTTTTACAGCCGCGGTCTTTATTAATAAGACCAACGAGCCCGAAGATAGGGAGACAACAAGGATGAAGAGGGCATGTTTGGGAGGGAAGGACTCTCGTGCTTCCAGTGTTCCAGCTTTTATAAGGCCCCATGTGGACCTTACTGATGAGGCCGAGGGGCCTTCCTCGGCCAAGAGTGCAGTTTGGCACCCCAACTGGGGTCTTAGGAAGAAGGACAATGTGGTGGGAGTGTCCAAGCATGCTGTGGAGTGGTCTTATCACTCTCTGACTCCTTGTGATTACAAGGACTTCGTTTCTAACTCCACTTTGGAGGGTGTGGAGCATGCAGGCTCTCAGGCGATTGATGTTGTAAGTTCTTTTTCTCCTTCTTTTCTTTGTAGTTTTTAACATGTTTCAAGTTTCTATCTTGTATTGACTTGCAACTTGCTTTGTAGGCTAATGCTAACTTCCAAGGGGCTATCTTTCAAGCCAAGGCTTGGTGCTCATCTTCTGAGGCCAACCAAGGCAAGTTTGAGGAGTCCCAAGAAGAGGTGGGCTCGCTGAAGGCCACATTGGCTAGGAAGGAGAAGGAGTTGGCCGACTCCCAGGCTGAGCTGATGTCTTTGAGGAAAGGCAAAGATGACTTTATCGACGAGTACCTTGACTCCAAGGAGTACGAGGACTTGATTGATAAGCATGATGAGCTCCTCTTCCCAGTTCAGTATACTAAGGGATGGGATGGAGCTCTTGCTGCTGTGTTGGAGAAGATGCCTGAATCTCTCACCATTTCTGATTTTCCAAGCCCTTACCTTCCTACTCCTCTGGAGTTGGCTTTGGCTGGAGAGGACGACATGGAGGAGGATGACAGGATCTTCGACCTAGATCATACCTCTCCACCCGGTCAAACTGCCGGGGATGATTATACTGCCACTCACTTCGGTTCCGCTTTAGGGGAAGATGAGGAGGAGGACGTGGACAAGGCAGATTAGATGTAGTTTCTTTTGTAGTTCTTGTTTATGGCCTTTCTTGGCTTGTACCAGTATTGATGTACTTTTGGCCTACGGGCTTAACTTAACTCTTATTTAAGTTTTTATTTATATCTTGTGTCCATTCATGGCTTGCTTCTTTAATGTTTGTCAACACTCATAGTATATAAGCTTTAAAACATGAAAATGCTGAATTTATTCATAACTTGAAAATGGGATCAACCCTTACATAGTATCCAAGTTTAAGAACTTGGGTTGGTTTTATCAAACCTTATTCATAGTAGTGAGTCCATTCAGGAAACACTTTAAACATAATAAACTTTCAAATTGGAGGCATGCGAAGTCCTTGGCACCACATGCCCTTCAAGGGTTTCTAGCTTGTATGAGCCTCGACCAAATACGTTCTTGACACGATATGGTCCTTCCCAATTTGGGGCCAACTTGCCTTTTTGTCCAACTCCGGATGCCTCAATCTTTCGGAGAACTAGGTCTCCTTGTCGAAAGAACCTTTCTTTAACCCTTAGGTTGTAGTAGAAAGATGCCTTCTTTTGATGTTCAACTATCTTGGCGTTTGCCTCATCTCTAACTTCATCAATTAGATCTAGAGACAGCCTCAAGCCTTCTTCATTCGTTTCTGGTTCATAAGCCTCAACTCTTGGAGACGTGTGAGTAATCTCCACTGGAACCACTGCCTCTGCCCCATATGCCAACAGAAAGGGGGTAGCTCCAGTGGTGATTTTGCAGGTAGTACGATATGCCCAAAGTATGGGGAGCAATTCGTCTACCCAAGTGTTTCTGGAGCGTTCAACTCTTTTCTTTAGTCCATCCAGGATTATTCGATTTGCAACCTCAGCTTGCCCATTTGCTTGAGGATGGGCGACAGAAGTGAAGCGCAACTTGATATCGTTCTCATCACAATATTTCTTAAACTCGTCGTTGTTAAACTGAGTTCCATTGTCTGTGACCAAGATACGTGGAATCCCGTATCTGCATATCACATTTTCCCAGAAGAAATGCATCACTTGCTTGGTGGTTATCTTGGCTAATGGCTTAGCCTCAATCCACTTGGTGAAGTAGTCGATTGCTACTATCAAGAACTTTCTTTGAGCACTTGCCATTGGAAATGGCTCGAGTATATCCATTACCCACATAGCAAAGGGAATAGGTGAGTTAATGGATGTCATCATCTCTGGTGGTCGCCTAACCACTGGTGCATGTTTCTGGCACCGTTCACATTTCTTTACGTAGCTTTTAGCATCAGCAAGTATGCTTGGCCAATAGAAACCTAGACGAGTGATTTTATGGGCAAGGGCTCTGCCCCCCAAGTGCTGCCCACAAATTCCTTCATGTACTTCCTTCAGGGCCAATTCTGCCTCTTGAGGTCTTAAACATTTCAGATATGGAATGATGAAAGACTTCTTGTATAGGATTCCCTCAATCAGGGTATACCTTAGTGCTCTGACGTATAGCTTTCGTGCTTCTGAAGTGTCGTTGGGTAACCACCCAGTTTCTAGATGAGATTTGATGGGATCAATCCAACAACTGCCAACATCAATGGGTGCTACCAACTTTTCGTTGATGTTTGGGGTCCTTAGGACTTGGAAGTAGACACTTCCTGCATAATTTTCAATTTCGGAAGAAGCAAATTTAGACAAGGCATCAGCCTTCACGTTTTCTTCCCTTGGAATGTGCTCTACATAGCATTCGTCGAACTGAGTCATGATGGCTTTGACAAGTTTCAAGTACTTGGCCATGACTTCATCTCTGGCCTCAAATTCCCCATTCACTTGGGAAACCACTAGCCTCGAATCTCCACATACTTTCAGAGTTTTGACCCTCAAGGCTCCAGCCAGCCCTGAACAAGCTATCAGAGCTTTATACTCAGCCTCATTGTTTGTCGTTGGGAAGTCAAGTTTTAGTGCATACTCTATGAGGAATCCATCAGGACTTTGTAGCACTAAACCGGCTCCACTTGATTTTATTTTTGATGCTCCATCAAAATAGAGCACCCAACATTCTTTAGAGATTATGTCTTCAACTTCCTTGTCTTCCACTATTGCTTCCTGCCCCCCGACTTCTTGGTTGTCAATGGTACATTCAACCATGAAGTCAGAAAGTGCTTGAGCTTTTATGGCCGTTCGAGGCTTATACTTGATGTCGAATTCGCCCAATTCAATGGCCCATTTGATCAATCTTCCACTAACTTGAGGGCTATGCAAGATGTTTCTTAGAGGTTGATCAGTCAAGACCTCTATCTTGTGAGCCTGGAAGTACGGGCGTAGCTTTCTTGAGGCCATTATCAAGGCTAAGGCAAACTTCTCTATGGTAGAGTAGTTTATTTCTGCCCCATGAAGAATCTTACTCACATAGTAGATGGGTTTCTGAACCTTTAACTCATCTTTTACCAAAACAGCTCCTAGGGCAGTGTTGGATACTGCCAAGTATAGATAAAGAACCTCTCCTGGTTTTGGTTTGGCCAATAGTGGTGGCTCAGCCATGTATTTCTTCAGGGCCTCAAAGGCCTCTTGGCTTTCAGTTGTCCATTCAAAAAATTTCACTTTCTTGAGTGCTTTAAATAAGGGTAAACACTTCTCTCCTGACTTGGAGATGAATCTTCCCAATGTTGCCACTCTTCCCGTTAATTTTTGGACATCTTTGACAGTCCGTGGTGGCTCCATGTCTAGAATTGCTTTGATTTTGTCGGGATTGGCCTCGATTCCTCTCTTGGAAACCATCAGACCTAAAAACTTTCCCGAGCCTACACCAAAGGCACACTTAGCTGGATTCAACATCATCTTGTGGTGCCTTAGCACTTCAAATGCCTCTCGGAGGTGCTTAATGTGATCGGCCTTATCGAGGCTCTTGACTAACATGTCATCTACGTAGACCTCCATGGTTTTCCCAATTAGGTGTCCAAAAATTTTGTTCACCAATCTTTGGTATGTTGCCCCTGCATTCTTAAGTCCAAATGCCATGACTAAGAAGCAGAAAACACCAAAGTCAGTGATGAATGATACTTTGGCGATGTCATCCTCATGCATCTTGATTTGATTGTATCCACTGAAGCCATCCATGAAGCTAAGCATCTCGTGTCCAGCTGTAGCATCTATTAGTGCATCAATCCTTGGTAAGGGAAAACAATCCTTAGGACATGCATCATTCAAGTCAGTGAAGTCGACGCACATCCTCCATTTTCCGTTAGCCTTTTTGACCATCACGGGGTTAGCCAACC
Source organism: Heracleum sosnowskyi (assembly GCA_030848705.1). Taxonomy (NCBI): domain Eukaryota; kingdom Viridiplantae; phylum Streptophyta; class Magnoliopsida; order Apiales; family Apiaceae; genus Heracleum; species Heracleum sosnowskyi. The sequence goes on along the minus strand of CM061241.1, from coordinate 63,831,958 downwards.
ATTCTGGGAATTGAATTTCCTCAATGAACCCAACTTCCAAAAGTTTATTAACTTCCTGTTTAATGGCTTCAAGCCTCTCTGGAGCAAAATTCCTCTTTTTCTGTTTCACCGTCTTCCTTTCAGGATCCACATTCAGTTTGTGAGTTATCAATTGGGGATCAATCCCTGGCATGTCGGCCGCTGTCCAGGCAAAAACGTCATTGTTTTCATGAAGAAAAGACGTGAGTTTGCTCTTTAATGGTTCGGGCAGTAGTTTCCCAATATAAGTCACCTTCTCTGGTTCTCCTGGGACTAGGGGAATTGGGACCAAGTCCTCAGCTGGTTTCCCCCTTCTGTCCTCGTTGTCGTTTGTATTCATGTCTTCAATGGGGAGAACCTGCCCCCCGATTCCATCAGGCCTTAGCGCGGCTACATAACAACTTCTAGCCATCTTTTGGTCTCCCCTTTCTTCTCCAATTCCATTCCTCGTTGGGAACTTGACTTTCAAATGATAAGATGAGGCAACAGCCTTAAACGCATGAAGACCAGTCCTTCCAAGGATCGCGTTGTAGGTTGAAGTTGCCTTTATAACCACGAACTTCAGCATTTGAGTAGATGTATTCATCCCTTGTCCCATGGTCATTGGGAGTTGGATAGTGCCTTCCACCTTTGATTCTACTCCATTGAACCCGTATATGGGCATCTTCGAGGGGGTCAACTGAGAGTCTGTGTAACCCATCTTGATAAAGGCATCGTGGAACAAGATATCCACTGAAGCTCCATTGTCAACCAAGACTCTTTTTGTTTCGGAGTTGCCTATCACAGGTATGATGACAAGAGGATCATCGTGGGGGAACTTCACCCCTTCCAAGTCAGAATCATCAAATCCTATTGACACTTCTGTTCTGGCACGTTTTGGTGCTTCTCCAACCACAGTCATTACCTCTCGGGCATAAGCTTTCCTTGAGTTTCGGGAGGACCCAGCAGCAGTTGGTCCTCCAAATATCATATTGATGGTTGGCCCTCGGGGCTTAGGGTTACGATCTTGGTCGTTGTCCCTTCTGTCGTAATCCTTCCTTTCATAGTTTCCTCTTTGACTCCCTTGATTTCCATCCTTGGTGAATTTGCTGAGTTTTCCTCTTCGTATCAGGAACTCAATTTCATCTTTCAATTGCCTACAATCGTCGGTGTCATGACCGACTTCTTTGTGGAACCGACAAAACTGATTTTGGTTCCGTTTGGACAAATCAGCCCTCATTGACTTTGGCCATTTGATATCTTCTTCCTTGGCTATCTCCATCAGAATTTGACTCCTGGGAGTATTCAATCTTGCATATTCTGTTAATTTTGGCCCAAAATTGTTTCTCTTGGGGGGAGAATCGGAGTTCTTTGATGTTCTGGGGAACTTTTCCTTGACGTCGTATTCCTGAGTTTCTTTTCTTTTCTTTGAGTTTCCACTACCGCCAGCAGTGGGTTCATACTTTCTCATGCTTTCTTCAGCCTTGATATACTTTCCGGCTCTATCTTGGAGCTTCAGCATGATCTCAGGTGGATGTTTAGCTAACGACCTTTTGAAGTGGTCATCAGTAGTTCCTTGTTGCAGGGCTATCATAGCCACCCTATCCTCTAAGTCTGGGACTTTCAAAGCCTCTCGAGTGAATCGATTGATGTAGTCCCTTAGGGTTTCATTCTTTCCTTGCTGGATTGTCATGAGTGATGCAGAGCTTTTCTCATGCACCCTTCCACTAATGAATTGATTGATAAAAGCTTTGCTTAGTTCTTTGAAAGACCCAATTGAGTTTGGAGGAAGACGGTTATACCAACGTTAGGTCATGCCTGCCAAGGTTTGTGGAAACGCCCTACACTTGACCGCATCGTTGGTTGGCTGCAACAGCAGTGCATTGGAGAAGGTCCTTACATGATTTACGTGATCTCCCGTTCCATCATAGGCTTTGATCGAAGGCATCTTAAATTTTCTGGATATAGCCGTTTTCATGATGTCTTGAGTAAACGGTGGTGTAGGATCATCAGGATCTCCTAGGGGCAAAAGAATACTAGGATCACCCCTTGGGGCTTCGGTCCTCTTGGTTCTTCTTGCCGGTGGATCCAAGTTGATTATTGGGATCCCTTCAGTTGTTCGGCCTCGAGATTGAGCGGCCTCCTCCTCAGCAAGGAGTTTCTTGAGCCTTGCAGTCTCTGCCTCATGGGCTGCAATTTTCTCCTTAGTAGTTTGGGGTTGCTCCCGATTTGTCTGGGAAGAACGTCTCCTTCTTGGGGAGACATCCTCCCCAGTTGTATAACCCTCATCTTCGGTGTATGGGCCAGAGTAATCTTGAACGAAAGGGGTCTGGCGAGTTTGGGGTCCCAGACCTTGAATATAAGGGGGCACATATGCCTCATGGTAGATTGGATTAGTTCCACTACCGCCCGCCATGGGTCGAGGGGGCATGCCATAGCTTGGCATCCCCAAAGTCTGATTCGCGTATTGAGGGAGATCAGTAGTATGGAGTTGAAGGCTCCTCGGTGCATTCATGAGCAGCGGGGAGGTCGTAATCGGTTGCTGGTGAACGGTCTCTTGTGGATTAGATCCATGAATTACCATCTGCAGGGGATTCGTCCCTTCAACCGAAATCGGGATTTCCGGTCCTTGAGTGTTGGTGGGGATATTCGCCCCTTGAGTGCCAGTAGTCGGCGGTGGCTGATCAGCCTCAGAGGTGATAGAACGATCCTCAGGAGTTTGATTATCCCGAGTTTTTCTTCGTGTGTTTGCCATGGTTGATGTTGTTTTCCCACAGACGGCGCCAAATGTTGTGGAATAAAATCTGAGCTTACGAATTTAATGCGAGGGTTTAATGAGCTTCGAGCTTTTATGGCTGCACTTGTGTTTCGGGACTAAATCGGTCCTCACAAGATGCCTACGTATCTCAAATCGTTATTGAGAATCAAGCCAAAGACGTAGTTTTGATTTTAGGATCAGGGACCTTATATAGGCGTCTGGAGCCTAGTATTTATGGTATGCTTAGGAGTCTTTAGCGATTAAGTCTTCTTTTTTATATTGGATAAACATCGTATTTCTTGCTGGAGAAGTCTTTTCCTTGTTGATAAAGGCTATGACTCATTAATTGCCTTTAATTGGGATTCCAGATCCTTCTTTGATAAGATTTCCATAATTTGGGCTTTTTTAATGAGCTGTATATTTTCTCTATTCATTAATTACGAAATTAATGAATAATTAGGGATTTGGGCATTAAATATCGAGCCTTCTCATTGGACCGTCAATTATATTTCTATAATTACTTTTCTGACCATATCACTGGTCAAGTTAGATAATAATTATTAAATCATCATTAAATTAAAGATAATTTTGTTAGTTTCACATGGGTTGTAAAGTCGTCAAAATTCAATTTCTAAAACTCAGGATATAACCCAAATAGTAAAGTGAGTATCTAAATTTTAATAAATATTTTTTTATAATTGTAGCAACAATTTATTTATTTTTCCACTAATTCTTTTAAATATAGAAATTTTATCTTTCTTTCAATAAAGTATTAAAATAAATTAAGAACAAATTTAAATCGATAAAGACTATAATAATATGAGAATAAAATTTTATATAATCATAACATAATTTTTATACTGTTTAATAATTTTAAAGTAATAATGTATTTTAAAATTTTATATACACTATAAATAAAACCGAAACATTAAAATTAAAAGGAGTTAGTAAGATACTTATATCAGTATGTACTTGATATCCTTATTATATTAAACTATTTTATATAATAAACATAATAGGGATTTATCCAAAATTTTGATCGTGACAACCAAATTAATAAGGACTATTAGATCTTAACTAGATAAATGAAAATCGTTTGATCAAATATTAAAAAAGTGTATTTTATTTATAATAGGATTATATTTAAATTCTAAAAAGTATATTTTGATAATTTAAACCAAATTTACCAAATATAAATAAGTTTTCTATATTGAATAGAATTCTCCATGTAAAAAATTCGTGACTTTCTTTTCTCTTCCATGGACAATTCCGGTTAGATAAAAATTGTTAAACCATCTTTTAATTAAAAATAATTTAATTATCTTCACGTGGGGTGTAAAATCGTCAAAATCTGATTTTTAAAACACAAGATAAAGCCTAAATCAGTAAAGGGAGTATTTAAATTCTAATAATGATTATTATGTCATCATTATTTTAACGCCAATTTAATTACTTTTTCTAACTATTTTAAATTTTGAAATCTATGTTCAAAAATTAAAATCAATCTAAGAAAAATTCAAATCAACAAAGAATATAATAATACGAGGATAAATTGTTTATAAAATTGTGCATATTTTTTATCCTATTTTATTAAGTTATAGATCATAACTAATCAAATATAATTTATTATTAAATAATAAATTATACGCAAATGGTGATTTTGTTTTATAAGCACACATAGAGACCTAATTTCATTGTTAGCACGACTATATTCATATTTAAAAAAACGTATTTTAAAATTGTAGACTTAACTACATAACAGACCTAACTTTTTTAACCTATATACATTGTAACCTATAGTATTCGAAACTTTTTTAAAATCGTACTTTACAAAAAATATTATCAAATAACCTATGTTTGAAAGAAAAAAATTTAAAAAATAAATAAATAAAACCTGTAAATTTTAATATGTTGTTGGTAGATTCAAATCTTAGATCATTCTACTTGATAATTTTACTGTTATATGTAACGTTTCTCAACAATTTAATTTGAAAGATCCAACGATTATAGATTGAGTGATCAAACAAAGCGACCACACTTATAAAAAATCTTTCATTATTTAGTTTTTAATATAATAACATAGATATTTACGAGATATACTATATAAAAAATGAATTTTATACAGAATTTTGATCGTCACGGTATACTACTTTAAAAGAAGAACTATTACAAAAAAAATATTTTAATTGATAATTCATTTTCTCAAAAGTTCAAAGTTCCCGCATCATTAACATATTACAAAAAAGAGTATATTATATTTTAGCAATAAATATTTAAAAAAAATTATAAATTATAAATATTATATATTTTAAGAAAAATTAATGATGTTATCCTGGTAATTTGGTCCTAAATACCGCCAAAACATTCTCAACCGTTAGATCCAATACTTTTAAAAATAGATGATCAAGATTATATCATATAAAAAGAAATTATTATCTAAAAATGATATAAGTTAAAAGATATTATATTATGATTGAATTTTCCAAAAAGTTAAAACATAAAAATAGTTGTAATTAAATAAGGAAACCCATTTATAACTAAAATAATAAAAATCGTTTAATCTTAAATAGATAGGTGAAAACCGTTAGATTTAACATTAAAACATGTATTTGGTTAATAAAGATTATTCTAATAATCTAAACTATGTATAAGTTAAGTAGATTTCCTAAATCGAATAGAATTCTCAACATTAAATTTTGTCACTTTATTCTCTTTTTAGTTTTAGAATAGTTTTTAATTGAAAAAGAACTATTAAAACACAACTAAATTAAAGATTATTTTGTGAATTTCATGTGAACCGTAAAATTGGCCAAATCTATCTTTTATAACTCAATATAAACAAATATTAAATTGAGCGTGTAAAATATAATAAATATCAAATTTTTAACTATAATTTTTTTTGGCTAAATCTTTTTTAACAATAATTTAATCATGTAAACTAATAACTTTTAAATATTAAAATATTCATAAATAAATATAATTATAAATATTAAAAAAATAATCGTGTGTTGCATCGTAATAAAAATATAAATATAAATAAAATTTAAATAACTGTGCATCGAACGGGCTATAAGCTAGTATATAGTAATAGTAGTATTCATCGTCGTGGATGTGGCCTAGTATAGAGGATCACCAGGTGACTGTAAAACAAACTCATAGATCTTTTTATGATCAAGTTTGATTACGAACATTTAGTTCATTTTCTAGTCCCACTTCAAACAACACAACTGTAGTTTGGGACAGGCGATTTAGTACGGGGCACGAGCGACATGTATCGCTTTTAAAATAAAATTTTATATTTTTTCATCATTAATTTTTCTAAAAATATAGAGAAGTGTTCCCATAAAAATTTAGAAATATGAGGGTATTTTTTTCAAAATTTACTCTATACCCCTAAAATATATTTTCTAGATCCACCCCTGATTTGGAATGCATTCGAGAACACAAAGTAAGTTCATGGCATCCGCACTAGGACTAATATGAGCAAAAAAATTGAATTTCTAAAATTTTTACAACAACGTTCAAAAGCATTTGTTCGTGTTTGACGGAACAAACATAATGAAAATAACTCGTGAACTTAGCTAAGTGAGCAATAGTTAGAATGGGTACACACCGGACTCAAAACACTTTATGAGCACCTTTGACCGTGTCTGAAGTCAATTTTTGTCAAGTACAAAATTTCAAGATTAAATTTATATTTGTGTATTTGGATAAAGATAATAAGAATAAAGATGTTAATTTAATCATGATTTTTGAGATATTTTGGACTCCTCTTGAAAGTTTGTAATCGGTTGTGATCTTCGGATCGCTCTCAAGGTGCCTACGTACCCTTATTTATAGGGATCAAGTCCACGTAGTATTATTCAAGATAAGATTGTATTTCTGGAAAATATAGGTTCGGCCCATATTTTTTCTTTGGCGGCAAGTAATGTCCATATTGAGAATATTTTGAGTATCTGTATCCTTCTAGAATTAGGTTTCTAGTGCTGTAATATTTTTCACTGTCTTCATTGGACTCGGTTTAGCGGGCTGCTCATTGGATCGGGCTCAATATATTTTTTGACCATTGATAAACCCTTCAGGTACAATGTTAATGTAGTATTCAGCCATATAGATATTATTTGGTCCATATAAGCCCATATAAAAATAACCATCGGACGCGAATATGCAGGTCCATCCATCATATACAAAATATCCATCGGATACAAGATATATTTCTTGTATCAACAGGTCCCCGGTATTTGTTGAAGACGATGACTTCAATAAATAATCAAATAACTTTGAATGGTCTTTCTTGTCTTCAATCAGTATCAAAGGTCTGTAAAATATTTTTGTGTAATTGGCCCGCACCAATGGATACAACGTAGCTTCAAAATATAGTCGCCGGACACAAACAAGTCTAAAGCATGACTTACTTTATAATCACTTTCTTCAAATATGGTCCTGCTGGATATATTTAGGCATTGGAGACTTCACGTGCTTTCTTCGTATGCACCTTCGATCAATTCCCTTGGATATTCAAACATCATCCCCATGGGAGTTCACCTACGACCGCTACGAGCACGGAAGAGCGTGGTACCGCTGCCACTCTCTAAGTAAAGGTCAGATTCTTAGTCCACTCTCCATCTAAAATACAATAGGGACAGCCATTTTTGGCTGCTCGTTTCGCATCTTGAAGGAAGTAGCCCTAACCTCTGTACAGCCGATCTACCACTGAGCTATTGAGGTGGGCTTAAGGCATGATTAGTTTTCTGCTAAATCGACTTAAAAGAAGATTATATATCAAAAAAAGATATAACAGCGCGTTGCTATAGTATAAAAAGTCATTGGACGCAATAAAAGGCTGAAATACCGAATCATATCCTTCGGACGCTAAAAAAATAAGTATAGCCCTTGGATGTAAATATTGAATAATTTAGCCTTTAATAACATTTCTAGTCATTGACAACATCTAACAACATCTCTAGCCTTCAGAAACATGTATCAACACTTTAAACTTTAGCAACATGTCTAGCCTTTGACAATATGTATCAACATCCCAATATTTTTTGGAGGCTTGCCAAATGTATCCTAAGATTGTATTTCTGGAAAATATAGGTTCGGCCCATATTTTTCCTTTGACGGCAAGTAATGTCCATATTGAAAATATTTTGAGTATCTAGATCTTTCTAGAATTAGGTTTCTAGTGCTATAATATTTTCCACCGTCTTCATTGGACTCCTTTCTAATATTATATTAATTTTTATGTTAACATACTCCTTACTAATGAGCCACAAAAAAAACCCTATATAAATTCACAATCCTATTTTACTTTCAATATAACTTTTAATTATATGTTTTTCCTATAATTCGAACTCTTCTCCTCTATAAATTCGTACATTTATTCTACTATGAATAGAACATTTAATTATGTCTACAAACACCTATTTTACTTTTAATAAAACTTTTAATTGTAATTTTTTTTTATAAATTTGAACTATTTTCCTCTATAAATTCGAACATCTATTCTACTTTCAATAGAACTTTTAAATATATGGCTTACCTATAAATTCGAACTATTCTCCTTTATAAATTCGAACACCTACTATACTTCAAATAAAACTTTATTTATATGTTTTCTCTATAAATTCGAACTTTTCTACTCTATAAATTCGAACACCTATTCTATTTCTAATATGCTAAAAATTATTTTTTTAATTTATTAGTATTTAAAATTGTAAACCTCTAGAAAAATTAGAAAAATAGATTGAGACGATTGTAGAGACGCCACCTCACTTCCCGCGTATCCTCTTTTATATATATACAAGTTGAAAAAGCCGCGCTTCGCGACGGGGTCATAATTTTTTTTTTTATAACTCCATCAATTAAATTATAAAAATTACTAAGTCCTCTCTAATAAGTCGTCCTCCTGTGAAACACATTTCCTTTTTAATATCAAAATCTCAAATTTAATATACTGAATACATGTGTTATACATTAATTTTCATATTAACATACTTTTTTTTTCTAATGAATCGCTCTCTCGATAGAAAAAATATATCTATCAATTAAATTACAAAAATTACTCATTACTTCTTAATAGTCGTTCTCCCGTGAAACACGTTTTTCTTTTTAAGATCAAAATTCAAAATTTAATATATTGAATATATACTTGTCTTATATATTAATATTTATGTTAACATACTCCTTTCTAATGAGCTACTCTTTTGTTGAAAAAACACCTATATAAATTCACAATCCTATTTTATTTTCAATATAACTTTTAACTATATATTTTTCCTATGATTTGAACTATTCTTCTTTATAAATTCCTACACTTATTCTGCTTCGATTAGAACTTTTAATTATATCTAAAAACACCAATTTTACTTCTAATAAAACTTTAAATTGTATGTAATTTTTATAAATTCGAATTCTTCTCTTTTATAAATTCGAACATATATTCTACTTTCAATAGAAATTTTAATTTTATGGTTTACCTATAAATTCGAACTATTCTCTTTTATAAATTTGAACATTTACTCTACTTCAAATATAACTTTATTTATATGTCTTCTCTATAAATTCGAACTATTCTTCTCTATAACTTTGAACACCAATTCTACTTCTAATATGCTAAAGAATATTTTTTGATTTATTAGTATTTAAAATGATAAATCTCTAGAAAAATTAGAAAAATAGATTGAGACGATTGTAGGACGACATCTCACTACCCGTGTATCATCCTTTATATATATTGATTGATTGATGATTACTATTAATATATATTATTGGAAACAATAAACGAAAATTTGCATCATCACCGTATCTAGAAGCATCTCCAATAGTCTCATAATTTGGCTCTTAAATATTATCTATATCTATACTATATTACTAAAACCGAAATATTGAAAATTTTGATTTTCGGTTTTCGGTCATTTATTCTATTTAATAAATAATAATATAATATAAAAATAGTAACTAAATGATTGCCTTTTACAATTAAAACATTTTTTTCTAACAAAATCTATTACTTCCAAAAATATTACGGGAAATAATCTTTAAATCAAAATATATTACCTTTTATATTCGTTCTCACTAAAATCTCTATTTTAAAACTTATTTTAATACTTTTAATAATTTAAAAAAGCCTACCTATTTTAACATGCCAACATATTTTTTTAACAAATACAATTAATATAATTAAAACACTTCTAAAAATCACAAGCACTTACTTTTTAAAATTAAAATATGTTAGCTTTTCTATTTTTCCCTTGTTATTTGTCTTTTATAAATAAAACACATTTTTCTAATAAAATATACTCTTTTTCTAAAAATATCATGGGCAATTACCTTTGAATTAAAACATATTACATTTTATATTTGCTCTCACTAAAATATCTTTTTTCCAAAAATATCAGGTGCAACCCTTACTTATTTATTTTAAAATATATTTTAATGCTTTTAATTATTTAAGAAAGCTTACCTAATAATTTCAAAAAAAAAAACTTACCTATTTTAACACGCCAACGTATTTTTTAACAAATACAATTAATATAATTAAAACACTTCTATAAATATCACGGACAGTTACTTTTTTTAATTAAAACATGTTAGTTTTTCTATTTGTCCTTATTATTAATATTATTTTAATGAATAATAAAATAATATTAATAATGGCCCATTTGTATTATTTATTTATTTTTTCTATGTTCCAATTTATATTTAAGTTTCTCATTTTATAATTTATCATATTGATTTTTATTCTTTATTTATTATTTTCTGTTCCCATTTTTTTTAATTTGTCATTTTTTAATCTGCCCGTGCCTTGCATGAGTTTTAATGAATAATTAAATAATATTAATAATTCCCCATGTGAATTCTTTATTTATTTTTTCTATGTATCAATTAATATTTAAGTTTTTCATTTTATAATTTACCATATTAATTTTTATTCTTTACTTAATATTTTTCGTCCTCGTTAATTTTTTTAATTTATCATTTTATAATCTTTTTTGATATTTCGTGTCTTGCAGAGGTTGTAGGCTAGTATAAATACTAATAGGCTCTTAGTAAGTTAGTACATATATATTTGTGTTAATTCCAATAATACTCTTTATTTTGACTCGTAGGTTATATTTTAATCATATTTCAAATTTAACTATGATAAACATTTAAATTCAACCATGTGCAAGACACTCCCTCCGTCACAGTGAATTCTATACACTGTGACTGGGCACGTAGACTAAGAAAAGATATAAAAAATGAGTAAAATTAGATGAAAAATGAGTAAAGTGGTGAGACCTATAAATATTTAATAATAGATTTGAGATAGTGGAGAAAAGTAGTGGGTGTAATAGTGTTTTATATTATTATAGAATAGAGATAGTGGAGAAAGTAGTGGGTGTAATAGTGTTTTATATTATTAAAAGTTACTATTTTTGGAATGTATAGAAATGAGATAGACGTCCAAAATGAAAAGTGTATAAAAATGACTGAGACGGGAAGAGTAATATTTTATTAATAGAAAATAGTTAAGAGCCAAGTAGTAGCTCTTAAAGTTAAAACTGTCAGGCGGCAGCACGAAGAACCCACATCAGCGGCCAAGTTGTCACCTTTTTACGTACAAATTACGTACCGACCGACACTAATCATATGTACATGCTGACGTTAAACACAGCGGTGAAGAGAGCGTGATTTTAAACGTTTTTTACTTGATAATTTATTTATTTTTTTATTAGGTCAACTGTCAATGATTAAATCCAAATGTCGGTGGTGATATATTATTACACGAAATAAGGTTAGAGCATTTCTGATTAATTAAAATAATATAAAATCTGGCTAAAATCTTTAATAAAGTTGGTTACAAAGGAGTTAACTGAAATCTCTTAGGAATTGTTTGATTCGTAAGTGATATGAGTTTAGAATTATGAATCGAGTTAAGGGGTATCATTTATGATATTATGTGTTTAGTTGAGTGTTGGAATGAATATATTTAATTTAATATATTTTTTATTGTCTAATTTTAATTAATTTAAAATATTATTTTTATTATTATTTTAATATATTTTGAGTCATTGATTTATTTTTATATAAAAAATTACATTTTATTGCTTAAATAGAGTTGATAATAGTAGAAAAAAGTTGATTTCTAATAGCACTCCTTCATACCCACCTCCTCTATTGTATCAAAAACTCAAATCTTGGGAATTTGAGAAATGAATTTTAAATTTATTTTTTCTAAACCAAACACTAAGTATGTTTTAATTCTATTGATGATAAAATAAAAAGTTTTACAGTTAGTTTAGTTAGATACCGAGGAGTAGATATGTACTTTTATGTTGTTCAAGTTAGTTAGAGAATTGTAGAGTTAGTTAGAAGAGTTAGTTGCTGTACATTTAATTTTTTCATCTAATGAGAATTTTACACAATTCAGTTTACAACTTCATATCTTTACAGTATGAAGTTGAAAAAAACTAAACTCATACATAATTTCACAATACCTCGAACCAAATAACCCCTTAATTTATAGAAGTGATTCCTACAAGACAATTTTATGAATTTGATGGTGCATATATTTGAGTAGACATATTCTTACATATGAATTATCTTAATTTTTAAATATATGTTAACTGAATTGTAAGTATACTTCATTGAAAAAATATATTTTTGGTATTTATTTTATTCAAATATTATGCTGGCTTCTATTTACATTTTAAAAATGTCCTATATCGGTATTAATGAATTTGAAAAGTTCATATGTTAAGATTTTTTTTAAGTCATATGTTAAGAAATTTGAACATAATACGTTACTAACATAATTTTGGATTTTAAATAATTAAACTTATATACTTTCTAAATGAGTATATGATCTTCATAAATTTTAAAAATAAACGAGAATTAAATCCAAAATATTGGACCTCACTGATATAATTGTTTATTAAAAAAAGGCATTTTGTCAGAACCATTTCGTAAACCCGACAATTTTCGACACGACACGAAAACACGACACGAAACGATACGAAAATTTAGTGTTTGGGTTTGCATTTTTAGTACACGAACACGAAAGTACACAATCGAGATTTAGTGTCGGGTTTGTGTTTAGCCTTCAAGTACACGACACGAAATAAATAAATTAATATTTATAAATTATTATTTATAAATTAATATTTATATTAGATATTTTTATATTTTTATTAGATATTTAACATTTATTTATGTGATTATACATAAATTTATAATATTATTTATAAATCTTATGTAAATATATATTTTTAATACATATTTGTAGAAATATTACAGAAAATTTTAATATTTTAATACATTTACGTATTCATTTTTATTTTTATTATTAATTAAAATTACACGAAAACACGACACGAAAAGTACACGAACACAAAATTACACGAACCCTAAATGAGTGATTTTGGTTTAGCATTTAGATACACGAAACACGAAAGTACACGACACGAAAATATACGACACGAAAATATACGACACTGAAGAATGGCCAGGTCTACCATTTCGACAGTTATAGCTTCTTTCGTTTTCTAACCTCAATCCGTCTCCCGAAATACTACAAAAATGACGAAAACGCTGTATTCTCAATTTCTGATTAACAAGAGGGCCATGTGAGTGAATGTGATGCATAATTGAAAATACAGCTCATTTATAAATTATAATAACTAACCCACCTTCTCTTCCACTGCTCTGGTTTATTTCTATTTGACATATTGTATAAACTACTCCAATTACAAGGGTAAATATATAAATACAACTCTACTTTATTTATTTACAAAAACACCCCTAATTTTATACCTGCAATTCTTTAACATTGTGTTCTTGAATTTTTAGTTGAAGAAAAGAAAAAAAATATAAATATGGGAGAAAAGAAAAAAATTCATAAAGATTTTTTTCTTTTATGTTCTTGAGTTTTTGAAAAGTGAGAAAAAAAAGAAGTTAAGATATGGGAAAATATTTAGTATATTATGATTATAATTTATTATTTTCTCTCAATCATCTCATTTTTTTGGAAGAAAATGTTGAAAATTAATCTACCTTTTTTTTCTTTTTCAAAAACTTGAAAGGAATATCCTACAAAAATAAATAAATAAATACAAACTCTTTTTTTTCTCACCAAATTTAAATTCGAAAACACAGTGTAAACCATACCTCAAGGAACATCGTCCTTGGGACACCTTCGGGGCATGTTTGGACAGGGGTTCAGAGGGAAGGATTGGATTATGTTCGACTAGATTGGGTTGGGTTATGTCGGGTTGAGTTGAACTCTTATCTTGTTTGGATGTTACCCCGTGTCTAAAAATGATGTGACAGACTAAATTTAGAGAATGGGAGCGAAAATGAACACTCCAAGGGAGCAATCCATTATGTAAAATTTTACAGTTCTTTATTTTTGTTCTCCAAATTTCTTAGTCTATTTCATTCTCTAAAATTTGCCACATAGATGTTCCACTTTCTTTTCAAGCTATCAAAAGTTTTTATTTACAAAAAATATTAATTTTAAATTATAATTAATCATTATAAAAAATAGCATTGGAGCAAAACACCTTTTTTATTCTCTAAAATTTACAAAACTATTATTATATATTATTATGGCCGTTGGAATTATAGCTGTTGGAATTATAGCAGTTAAAATTATAGCCGTTGTAATTATAGCTGTTAAAATTATAGCCGTTGGAATTTGAATGAAAAGTAAAGTAAAACAAAATTGATTAAATATTGATTTTGAATTATAGATAACCAATATGAAGAATTCCGTTGGAGTCACACGCCTTTTTGGTTATCTATAATTTAAAGAATCATTATTATACATTATTTTAGATAACCTATATAAAGAATGAGGTTGAAGTTGCTCTTAGGGTTGTGTAATCACATGTTTAACTCTTACTCTTAATTTGTTTGGACGAAGGATTACGAGAAGTTGAGAAAAAAGATTGGATAAGTAAATATTATAATATAGTATTTTTTAAAATAGATGAAATTAAAATTTGAATATAATTTTAGATTTCGTTTGTTTGCTAAAAAATAAATTAATTTTAAAAAATATTTGTCTTCAAAAATATTTTCTCAGATGATATGTTCCTTGGAAGATATTTTATGAAATTTTTTTTGCAGGAAAGATATTTTCCTGGAAAATTCTCGTGAAAAAGTTTTCGAAAAAAGTTTCTCGGTAAAAAAAAATTTGAGAAAAAAGTTCTCGGGGACAAAATTCTCAAGAAAAAGTTTTTGAAAATATTTTTGTAAAAAAAATTTCGTAAAAAGTTTCTCGGGGAAAAAATTCTCGAGAAAAAAAATTTCGGTAAAATTATTGTGAAAAAGATTTCGGAAAAAGTTTCTTTAGAAAAAGTTTTAGAGAAATTTTTTGGAAAAAGTTTATAGGGAAAAAAATTCTCGAGAAATAGTTTTCGAAAAAATTCTCGTGAATAAATTTCTTGGGAAAAAAGTTTTTGAAAATATTCTCGGGAAAAAAAATTTTAAGAAAAAATTTTCGAAAAAAGTTTCTCAGAAATTATTCATGAGAAAAAGTTTTTGAAAGTGGTATTATGTGGATGAAACCAAAAGTATGATGATTTCACTAGGAAAACTTCGAGTGGTACCAAATGAAAAAACCAATTGTACAATAGTACTAAATGAAATATCCCAAAAAAATTTGAAAAAAGTTTCTAGTGTATCGAGAAAAAGTTTCTCGGAAATTTTTGTCGAAAAAATTATTCTAGAAAAAAAAATCGTGAAAAACTTTCTCGTGAAACATATTCCTAGAAAAAAATTATCAAGATTTTTTTTAAATAGGATAAAATTTAAGAGAAAAAATCATTGGTTTTTTTAGAAAAATGATTTTCCAAAAATATTTCTCAAATTATTATTTTTTATTTAAAATATTCATATAAAATTTTATATTTATAATATAAAATTAAATAAATATTTAAAATATATAAAAAAAACTAGGTAGCTAATGAGACAAAAAAATTAATCATTCTTAACGCCCCAATTTGGGGGTTGGAAAATTTTCCAAAATTAACTATCCTCTATCCTTTTTCAACTCCTATCCAATCTCTCTCAACAACAACTCTTCCCTCGAATAACTTTGTCAAATATAATTTTTCACAACCACTTCCAGTCCCTACCGACTCAATTCCATCTAAATAAACCCTCAAAGTTCAGACGCAACAATCTTATTAAGGATGGTTAAGAGTAGAATTAAACCGCTAAACAATTTTTCAAACAAGAAGAAAGATGTCAAAATCCCAACTAAACAGTTGGGATATTTAATCGGAGAACATCATTAAATTTAGAGGCAACAGGAGTATATAGGAGTAGTAAGTTGTTAGTTAAATATTTCAAGAGTTCAAAAACCGAAAAAATGATAGTTGCAAAATTTATTTTTAATAAAATAAATAAATAAATAAATTTGTTTAGAAAGATTAGCTAACTAACATCAGCAATTACAAATGTCCGTTTCTCGATATCATCTTATGGGTGCATATGCTCTTATTCATTGCAACATCTACTAATTCTCTCTCATCTTCATTTTTCATCTATTTTTGATTTTGACTTAATATAATTTGATTTTCATAAATATTTATCGAGGTATTTCATATTTTATTATTTAATAAATTATTTCTATTTGAAAATTTCAATTCTTATATTAATAAAAGAATTAACAAAATATTTAATCTATACAAAATTAAATATATAATTACAATGTATATTAAAATAAAATTTTAATAAATTAAATTTATTATAGCCGAGCTTATGCCCGGGAACTAATCGAGTGGTCTAATAAATAAACGCTCGCGTACGTAACATATTACATATCCAACTGTAAAATAAAAAATAAAAAAAAGTGTAACAATAATTAAAAAAAACAAGCTCTTCTCCCTCCTTTTCCCCACCCTTTAAATACCATCACAATAATAATAATAAAAATATACACACATCTATACATACAAAAATTTCCTCATCCTCATTTTCTCTCCACTCCACACTCCAACCATCTCCATCTCTACTGCAGCAATGGCGTCGTCGGCGGTGAGGCTAGATCTGGACGGAAAACCTATTCCGGCGATAACAATATGCATGATCGGCGCCGGAGGATTCATCGGATCTCATCTCTGCGAGAAAATCATGTCGGAGACGCCACACAAAGTGTTGGCTGTTGATGTGTATAATGATAAGATTAAACACTTGCTTGAACCTGATAGTTTGCCTTGGAATGGTAGGATTCAGTTTCATCGTATCAATATTAAGAACGATTCTCGCCTTGAAGGTCTTGTTAAGATGGCGGATCTGGTATTTTTCCGCTTTTTTCGCGTTTTTTGATTTGATTTTGTGATTTTCCTGTGGTTTTTGATGTAGTTTGTGTATTTGTTTTGGATCTGGAGCTGTTTTGGTGATTTGTTGATTTCTGCATTGCGGTGTGTCGTTTTGATTTGGTTATGTTGTTAGGTTTTGCTTTCGAGTTTCTCGTGTTGTTTCGATTTGCTGTGATTTTAGTTATGCTGTTGAATTTCTCGTGTTGTTTCGACTTTCGGTTTAGCTGAATTTATAGTTATGGTTTTAAATTTCCCGTGTTGCTTCGGTTGAGCTGCTTTTGTTGTATGAGGATTGTGTACGGTCCTAGTTAGCTAATTTGTTTTGTAGAATACTTGTTGCCACTGATGTGTCTAATGAATTGAGTTTTATCTGTCGGTTTGAAATTCTTATTTAGTTTGATCTGTTTCATGTTTGTGACATACAATGTGCAAATTACTAAATTCGTTTTCAATTTCTTGTGTTGCTTGTGATTTATTTGTATTTTTTTGTTAGTATTGATTTGTTAATTGTTTCTGATGCTCTATAGGTTTAGTTAAATTATTAGATTGCTTTGTATGCGTTGAGCGGATTCTATTTGTTCAATTACGCTGTTGCAGGAATCAATATGTTGATTTGAAATTTGAATCTCGTTATATGTCAGTGAATTATGTTTGATGCTTGTTAACTTCGTGAGGTTAAATTTATATGTATTTTTTTTTTCTGGTGCAGACAATTAATCTTGCTGCAATTTGTACTCCAGCTGATTACAACACCCGTCCTCTTGATACGATCTACAGTAACTTCATTGATGCGCTGCCTGTGGTATTTAGTTGTTCATTTTTCATTGGTTGTTAGTCATTTCTTATTGTTGAAGTCTAATTATGTGGAACTGTCAGATCTATTTTTTTTTCCCCGTTTAAGATCTGAATTAACTGTATTATTCTTGCCTTTAGGTGAAATACTGTTCAGAGAACAACAAGCGTCTTATTCACTTCTCCACCTGTGAAGTTTATGGAAAAACAATTGGTAGCTATCTTCCTAAAGACAGCCCCCTGCGCCAGGTGAGGCTTAGCTTTTGATATATGTCATCATGTTGACTAGTCATACTTAATCTGTTTCATGCATAGTTTTATTCTTGTATAATTTGGACGGTATGGTTGATCAGATCATTTTGTTGACGTGGTTTAGATGTTTTGTCCGCATCTTCGGTATGAGATCTATTTTATCCATCTTCTTGAAAATTGACAGGATCCTGCTTATTATATCTTAAAAGAGGACGAGTCCCCTTGCATTTTTGGCTCAATAGAGAAACAGAGGTGGTCTTATGCATGTGCTAAGCAATTGATTGAGAGGCTAATCTATGGTTAGTGCAAGGATAAGTTGTTAAGTGTGTATTTCATCCTGTCCCTATCTCACTTTATGACAACCCCAATTCATTTTTTACAGCTGAGGGTGCAGAAAATGACCTTGAGTTTACCATCGTGCGACCTTTCAACTGGATTGGTCCAAGGATGGATTTCATTCCCGGTATTGATGGTCCCAGCGAGGGTGTCCCTAGGGTCTTGGCATGCTTCAGTAATGTAAGATGAATCCTTATTGTGTTTTTACAATTAGTATGATCATGTATAAGTACTAAAATCACTTCTTTTACTATGTATCTAGAATCTCCTGCGTCGTGAGCCACTCAAGCTTGTGGATGGTGGCGAATCTCAGAGAACTTTCATATACATTAAGGATGCCATTGAAGCTGTCATGTTGATGATTGTGTGTAAATTTTTCTTTCATTTTATTAAATTTAAATGTTTGGCAATGTGACTAGAAGGTGTGAATAAATCGGATGTCCATATTTCAGGAAAATCCAGCCAGGGCTAATGGTCATATATTCAACGTGGGAAACCCTAACAATGAAGTTACTGTAAGGCAGCTTGCTGAAATGATGACCCAGGTAGATAAGCGATTCTTCTATTCAATGTTGATCTATTTAGATATTGATGATCAGAGATGATTCAAGAGTTTCCTATGCAACTCATTCTTTATATCTGGCAGGTGTACTCGAAAGTAAGTGGAGAACCATCTATTGATAGTCCGACCATCGATGTAACCTCGAAAGAATTTTATGGTGTAGGTTACGATGACAGTGACAAGAGAATTCCAGACATGACCATCATTAATAAGCAACTTGGTATAGCTTCTATCTTGTTCATTATTTATGATGTCTCAGAACTTTTGAGAACTAGTTTTACGAATGTATTTGCTATATGGGATTTTACCAGGTTGGAACCCTAAGACATCACTCTGGGATTTACTTGAATCAACTCTGACATACCAACACAGGACATATGCTGAAGCTATCAAGCAGGCTATTGCTAAACCGCTTGCAAGTTAAAGGAAATGTTGTACTGGCCTGCTCGTATATCAGTTCTGTGTTATGTGTGCTCCTCTCAGGCGTTTGAATCTTAAATATATCAATAGAGTTACCTTCTTGTATAATCTACATTCTGCAATTCTTTTGATCTTTCCTGTGTTCATTAGTAAGTTATAGTTGATGAGAAAGTTGTACCAGTATTGTCTGAGTAGTTTGTTTATGGAACTGCCGTGAGCCTTATTTTTCTTGTAAGGCTGAATTGAAAGCTTCGGTATTACATTTTAATAGGACATGTCAAGTAAAGCCCCTGCTCAGCCCAGGGTTTAAATGTTTTTTCGCATGTCTGTTCTCCTCAAAGGAGGACTGTTGTATTTTTTTTCTTTATTGTACCAGTTCTGTTCTCAATTTGTTTATTTATCTTCAAATGTGTACTTTTAGCTTTTTATATAAATTTCGGGTGTTACAATGCTTCCTTAAGGGCAATGTAAATTGCTTTGGTAATAACCATAATTTGAGCTGGCTATTATAATGTTTTGGTCTTGTTAGAGCATCTTGGACCAAAAAGAATTCCTAGTTAAAATTGGATAAAATATGTCATAAATAAAAATTATAGCTAATGTGTAAAATTTTGCAATCTTCAACGGGACGTTCTTTTTAGCTAAAATTTAGCCAAAATTCTGTTAGCATATTAAAATAATATATTTTATCCATAGCAACTTGAAATATTAATAACATACTATTTTTAAAATATAGCCAATCATTATAGTCAACTCCACCGGGGTACAATATCTTACAGATTGAACAAATTTTACATAATCAACATTTTATATGATTTTAGCCAATCCCGTTGGAGATGCTCTTATGCTTAGGCTGCTAAGCTGGGGCTGAGCTACAGCTGATCCTTTCAAAGATATTTTACGGAGTTCTGTTAGGGTGCTGCCATAGTGTCGTGACTCGTTGTTTTGTTCTTGTTAGGCCTAGCTAGTATAATCTTTCAAACACATCAGATATTATGTCATGAAGTTGGCCATCTGTGACCTGTTCACGGTCATCCATACAAGCTATTTAGGTTTGTTTTAGATTTTTTTTTTTGACTAATAAATTTATATAAATATATTGAAACATATGTATGTATGACGAGATTAATAGATTTAATAAAAAAAATTAAAATATAATAAATTTATATTAATAGAATTGGTTTGTTATATTTGATTTTGTTGGATGATAATATATCATATCAGGCTGGCAAATGAGTATTTATAGGAAAAATCAAAAACTAAAATAGAACACACCCGGTGGGACTCGAACCCACAATCGCCTGATTAGAAGTCAGACGCCTTATCCATTAGGCCACGGGTGCTAGTGTTGATAAACTTCGGATGAAAGTATATAACTCTAATACGTGGAAACTGCTTGCCTTCTCCCTTATTTGATTTTGATAACAAGTTTAGTAAACCGCGCTTCGCATCGGTTTTATTATCATTTCTCCAAATTTTCCAAAATATTTTTATTAGTTAAAATAATATTTTTAACATAAAATTAAGTTTTATTTTGAATTCTCTGTTTAGTCTTGTTCATTTACTAAAATTTTGAATAATTATAGGAAATAATATATTTTTTAATAAAACAATTATGAGAATATGACAAGAATCTTAAAATTATATATTTAGTTTCCTCTATTAGTAAAAAATTTAAAGACAATAATATTAAAATTATATATTTAGTTTCCACCATTTGTAAAAATTTAAAAGATAATTGAGATATTTTCTAATAAAAAATTTAGTAGAATATGACAAGAATATTAAAATTATATATTTAGTTCCATCCGACTAGGTTAAAACCCGTGTGATGCACGAATTGTTAATTGTTATTTTATAATTTACTTTTTAATATTTTATTAATTGTATTTGTTAAAAAAATAATTAGGTTTATTAAAATAGCTAAACGATTTTAAATAAATAAAAACATTAGAATGGATTTTAAAATAAGTAAGTAAAGGTTTGTCCGTTATATTTTTTTGAAAATGTGGAGTTTTAGTAAGGAAAATAGAAAATGTAACATGTTTAGTTTAAAAAAGGTAATTGCCCGTGATATTTCTGAAAAATGAGGTTTTAAAATCTAATAATTAATAATATTAAAATAGATTTTAAAATAAATAAGTAAAGGGTTTGCTCATGATATTTTTAGAAAAAAAAGGATTTTAGTAAGAAATATAGAAAAATATATTTTAATATTTTAAAAATTGGTGATATGTTTGTGATATTGTAGATGTTAGTAATATTTTTAATGTTTAATGTTTTAGCTTAAAACTCATGCGATGCACGAATTGATTTTAATAATTGTTATTTTATTATATATATTTCACTATGTTATTAATAACATTGTTAAAAAAAAGTACACATGTTAATATAGGTAAAAAAAATTTAATAATTAAAATTATTAAAATAGGTTCAAAAATAAATAAATAAGACTCTGTCGTTGATATTTTTGGAAAAGTAAGGGTTTTGGTATAAAAAAAATAGAAAAAGATAAAATATTTTAGTTGAAAAATGTAATTTACCGTCATATTTTTGAAAAATTAGGGGAATATTAAATATAAAAATAATTAAGTAAGAGTGATTAAGTAAAAAAATTAAATAATGCAAGTACCGTACCAAAAAACAGATACCAAATTTTTTAATGTTTCATCTTTAATAAAATAAAATATGTAAATATTTTTAAATAATAAAAATCATTAAAATGAGTTTTAAAATAAATAAGTAAAGGTCTGTGTGTGATATTTTTGGAAAAGGTAGTAAGTAAAATAGAAAAATATAACATGTTTCTTAGCAATAAAATTGGTTTTAAAATAAATAAGTATAGGTTTGTCTTAGATATTTTTGGAAAATGAGATATTCTAGTAAATAAAATAGAAAAAATAACATATTTCAGTTAAAAGAAGGTAATTACCCTTGATATTTTTTCAAAAAGAGAAAAAATTTATTTGAAAAATAGAAAAAGTAATAAATAAGTAGGCATGTTAAAATTTATAAATATTTTTAAATAATTAAAAGAATTAAAATAAGTTTTAAAATAAATAATTAAGGATTTGTCTGTGATAATTTTGGAAAATAAGGGGTTTTAGTAAGAAAAATAGAAAAAAAACATATTTTAGTTAAAAAGGTAATTACCTGTGATATTATTTCAAGAGGGGGAAGTTTTATTTAAAAAATAGAAAAAGTAACAAGTTTAAGCTGAAAAAGGTAATTGGTTATAAATATTATTTAACAATATTTTTTTTAAGTAGGGGTAATTAGGTAAAATCACTTAGGACCGACCGACCGACCAAACATTTAATGTTTCGTCTATTATATTATAGTATAGATAGTACAGATAGTATATAAATATAGATTTTAAAGACAATAATATTAAAATTGAGCTCCATAATATTTTTTAAATTTTTTCTGAAAAATATTTTATAAAATAAGTTTTTAGATAAAATAATATTTCTAACATAAAATTAAGATTTTTTTTTGAATTCTTTGTTTCGTCTTGGTCATAAATATAAAAAGGGCAATTTTTTAATATACTTCATTAATTTAATATTATATCAAATATTAGTGTATTTTCACCATTTTTATTTTTCTCAAAATTCATAATCCAACTTTTATTTTAACTTACGTAATCTAACACCAATATTAAATTCTCTCATAATATGTTCCTCCTAATAAATCGCTCTCTCGTTAAATATGTTTCCTCCGAATGACCCGCTTTATCGTTTTTTTTTTAAAATCTAAACAGATAACAAACTAGTTTACTGAATAAATTACATGTCCTATTAAAAAATAGATCGAAGCGGTTTATAAATAAAAAATTTAGAAGAATATTAAAATTGTATATTTTAGGTTCCTACATTAGTAAAATATTTAAAAGACGAGAAAATTGTAATTAGATATTTAGTTTCCTCCATTAGTAAAAGATTTAAAAGACAGTTGAGATATTTTCTAATCAAAAATTTAGGAGAGTATTATTGTATATTTAGTTTTCTCCGTCAATAAAGATTTTAAAGTTAAAAATATTAAATTTGTATATTTAGTTTCCTCCATTAGTAAAGATTTTGGAGGCAAAAGATATTTTCGAATATTTAATATGAATAATTCAAAATTTTGAGAAAATTAAAAAAAATAGATCGAAGTGATTTGAGAGCCGCTATCTCACCGTCCCCGTCTCCTTCTTTATATAAATACTAGTTTACTACGTCGCGCTTCACAGAGGCTATGTAATAATTTCTCTAAATTTTTCTAAAAAATTTCTACAAAATATGTTTTGAGATAAAATGATATTTCTAACATAAAATTAGGGTTTCTTTTAAATTATATGTTCCGTCTTGGTCATTTACCGAAATGTTGGATAAATATAGAAAATGACAAATCTTTAATATTTTTACTTATTTTAATATTATATCAAATGTTCATATATTTCTCACCATTTTTATTTTTCTCAAAATTCTTATTCCAACTTATACTTTAAAATACATAATATAACATGAATATAAAATTCTAGCATATAATATGCTCCTCTTAATGAATCGCCCTCTCATTAAACATGTTTCCACCCATTGACCCGTTTTATCGTTGTTACCAAATATAAACAGATATTAATTAATTAAATAAATAAATTTCATCATATATAAATTAATTTTAGTATATCGTAAAATTTAATTTAAATATTTTTAAAATTTTAAATTTTTATTATTTAAAATATAGGTACTCGAAAAATAAATGAAAATAAAATAAGACTTCTATATTTTATTTTATAGAAACTTGCATTTTCTTTAAGTATTATCTTTTATAGAAAATAATTTTTAATATATATGTAAAACATATAGATAAATTAAACGTGAGTTTTTTACAAAAACACATGTTGCGAACATAATTTTTAATAGTTTTTTTAGGAGAATATTATGATAGTAATTTGATTCAAGATAAATTTTATAACTTCAAAAAAAATATATATGAGAATATTAATATGGTAACTTTGAGTTGAAGAGAAAGTTTAAAAACATTATCAACATGGTGATTTGGCTTTAATATAAACTTTAGGAAAATATAAAGATAGTAATTTGACTTAAAAAGAAAGTTTAGGAGAATATCAGATAATTAAGAGTTCCATTACAAAAGATTAAAAGACAATTTAGATATTTTCTAATCTTTAATATTATTATTTCAAATTTTTGAGAAAATTAAAAAAATAGATTAAGACAATTTGAGAGGCGCCATCTTACCGTACTTGTATAAAGAAACAAATGTCGGCAGCGAGCCGACACCTCTCAAATTGTCCCCTTTATTATTTTCCTCGATTAAAGATAGTAAAAAAGAAATTATGACATAAATGAGACTTGTAGAGTAAGTTTATGAGAATATTAATATAATATACTTTGTTTCCTCCCTTAAAACATAGTAGAAAAAATTAGTAAATAAATTAGACTTAAAGAGAAAATTTAGATGAATACTAAGATAACATATTTAGCTTAAATTGAATTGGTATAAAACGTTTATGAGAATATTAACATAGTATATTTGGTTTTCTTCGTTAGAAAATAGTAACAAGGATATTGAGAATTTATCTAATATTGAATATTAATAATTCAAAAATTCCACAAAATTAAAAAAATAGATCGAGGCGATTTGAGAGCCCCACCTAACCGCCCTCATCTTCTCCATAATATTTTTCAAATTTTTAAGCGTTGACTTAAATAAAAAATTCAAGTGAATATTAAAATTGTATAATTTGTTTTCTTCATTCGTAAATATTATAAAGGCAAAGATATTAAAATTGTATATTTAGTTTTCTCCATTAGTAAAAATTTAAAAGTTAATTAATTATAAAATTTTATCCATTAATAAAGATTTATAAATTTGTTTATATTGATTATAAAATTTAGTTAAGTTTATAATTAAAAGATTATAGATATAGTCACTTGTAGAATTTGTTTAAATTTATAATTTTTTGAAGAACTTATTTTGTATATGTATTTCCTCTTTTATAAATTATGTGTTCAAAAATAGAGGTGCTCTAAAAGAATAGATAAATAGGATTTGAACAATGTGAGAGCGCCCGAAGATTCTCCTTTATATAAAGATAAATATAATAAAATAATAATTAAGATATTCATATTGAGTATTAGATATATTGATAAATAAATTTTTTAGGTGAAAATTGAAATTGAACATTTACTTTAGTAATTATTTTAAAGATAACAATATTTAAATTGTATATTTAGTTTTCTTCATTAATAAAAATTTGAAAGCCAATTGAGATATTTTCTAATCAAAGATTTAGGAGAATATCAAAATTGCATATTTACTTTCCTCCTTAAGTATATTAATTTTAATGGCAAGAATATAAAATTTGTATATTTATTTTACTCCATTATTAAAGATTTAAAAGTCAATTGAGATTTTTTCTAATCTTTAATATTATTAATCCAAAAATTAGAAAAAATTAGAAAAATAAATTGAAAAATAAAAAAATTAGTTGAAAACTAAAATTGTACATCCACCAGTAAAGATTTTAAAGACAATAATATTGAAATTGTATATTTAGTTTCCTCCGTTAATAAAGATTTAAAAGTCAATTGAGATATTTTTTTTAATAAAAAATTTAAGCGAATATCAAAATTGCATGTTTACTTTCCTCCTTAAGTATATTGATTTTAACTGCAAAAATATAAAAATTGTATATTTATTTTTCTCCATTAGTAAAGATTTAAAATACAATTAAGACTTTTTCTAATCTTTGGTATTATAAATCCAAAAAATTTGAGAAAATTAGAAAAATAGATCAAAGCAATTTGAGATGCGCCACCTAAACGCCCATGTCTTCTACTTTATATAAGTATTAGTCGACTAAGCCACGCTTCACATCGACTCTATAATATTTTTGTAAAATTTTAAATATTAACTATTTAAGAAAAAATCAAGGAAAAAAAAATACATAATCTATATTTTCTTATAATAGACGAAACATTTAAAGTTTGGTCGGTCGGTACTTCGCGATTTTACTTAATTACCCATACTTATTTTAAAAAAAAATATTGTTAAATAATAACATTATTTATAACCAATAACCTTTTCAGCTAAACTACATTACGTTTTCTAACAAAATCCCATCGTTTTGTAAAAAAATCATGGGCAATTACCTTTTTTAACTAAAACACATTAATTTTTCTATTTTTCCTTACTAAAATACCTCCTTTTACAAAATATCACAGACAAATCCTTACTTATTTTAAAACCTATTTTCATAATTTTAATTACGGGCAATTAACTTTTTCAACTCAAACATGTTACTTTTTCTATTTTTCCTTACTAAAACCTTTTTTTCCAAAAATATCACGGGCAAATCGTTAGTTAATTATTTAAAAATATATTTCAATACCTTTAATTATTTTAAAAAAAGTTAACACGCCTACTTATTTTTTTTTAACAAATTCAATTAACAATATATTAAAACGTAAATAATAAAAATAACAATTATTAAAAATAATTCGTGCATTGCATGAGTTTTAAGCTAATATATGTAATAGTGAATATAATATTTAATAAAGTAACATACATAAACAATAAAATAAACCATTGACATGTTTTTATGCCGATTTTGTATAAATTGTTTTTGAGAAAACACTCGTTACATTAAATACATATAAAGAAATACTAAAAATATGTGGTAATATAAATTTAAGTATTAACCACCACTTAATTCTTCAACCATTCGTATTTATCACAAAAATTACAATTTGTTTTTAAATATTCTTAGACTTTATATGTCGATTTTGTGTCATGTTTTTTTAGCCGAGGCCTGTTGCATAAATACATATAAATAAAAAATACTAAAAATATATGAAATAATAAAATTTAGGTATTAACCACCGCTTCAAACTTCAATTATTAGTATCAAAACAAAAATTACAAATTTCTTAAATATATCTAAACTTTATATGCCGATTTTGTGTCATACTTTATTGAGCCGACGACCATTGCACCAAATACATATAAATTAAAAATACTAAAATTAAGCAATAATAAAAATTTAAGTATTAATCATCGCTTCAAACGTCAGTTATTTGTATTAAAATAATCAATATTAAATATAATAAATTAAATATTAATATAAAATTTCAAAAATATTTAAATAAATATTAAATATTAATATTAATATTATATTTAAATTAATAGTTAATATTTATATTAAATATAATATTATATATTTATATTAATATTGATCATTTAAGTATTTGTTTTGAGAAATTTATAAATTAATGAACACGATATATATTATAAAAATTAAATACATATAAACAATATAATAAATTATTAATATTTATTTATTTTATATTGATTTGTACCATATATACATAAAGAATATATATACACAAAAAGAATATGGATCATTCAGGTTGATTTCTAGATATTTTTCTAAATGATCTAAAAATTAAAATTTATAATCGATACACATGAAAAAAAATAACTATATTTTGTCCAGATACAGATGGTGTTGGAACTGATTTAGGAACTCTTCTTCTAAATCAAGAAAGATCAGAGTGCTGTCAAAAAAATAAAATAAAAATCAAACCGTCCCGAACAATTTTCTGAAATTATTAGTCAAAAAAATCATATATGATACATTATACACGCATAATAAAAATTAAATATGACATCAAAACTTAAATCATAACATTAATAAAAAAAATGACCGGCCACATTACAGGGAGTTCTTGTGCAAAGTAAACATTCTCGTGGTGTTAACTTGAAAATAAAGATCCGTTCCCGACAAAAAAATTATAAAATACAACTACAAAATTAACATAAAAGTGCATATAATGTAATTGTGAAAGGAGATGTAACTTGCAAGACAATGCATCTGGATGATTAAAAATTGGTGAATGATGAGAATGGTGAACAAAAAAAAGTTGGATAATAGAGAGAAAGCAAGAAAATGTTGCACCACTTACAGAACTTCAAAACTTGTATTCTGGTATACATAATAGTACAAAAGATCTATCCATTTGTAGGTCTCGAGAAACATGGAAAAATCAATAATAATTCCAATCTCTTATTCGTTCTCTTTTAGTACTAACATAGCATCTCAGCTACTCTGTCAAGCAAAAAGATAAGAAGTCATAAACCAATCATCAAAATATGATGGATAAAATGATTAACAAATCATCGGAAACAAAAGTAAAATTTTGATATGTTCTTGCGCAGCCGGATATATTTTTTTGATATGTATATAGCTATTGGAAGAGAGATATTGAAGAAATTATTTGTAATCTTAAGGAAAGTTTTTCAATTTCCACGCTGATATGGTCAGAAAAGTAATTATAGAAATATAATGGACGGTCCAATGAAAAGGCTTGATATTTAATGCCCAAATCCCTAATTATTCATTAATTTCGTAATTAATGAAAAGGGAAAATATATAGCTCATTAAAAGAG
Source organism: Heracleum sosnowskyi (assembly GCA_030848705.1). Classification (NCBI taxonomy): domain Eukaryota; kingdom Viridiplantae; phylum Streptophyta; class Magnoliopsida; order Apiales; family Apiaceae; genus Heracleum; species Heracleum sosnowskyi. The sequence continues at coordinate 63,803,070 of CM061241.1, read as the reverse complement.
CCCAAATTATGGCAAATTGGTCAAAGGAGGATCCAGAATCCCAATTAAAGGCAATTAATGAGTCATAACCTTTATCAACAAGGAAAAGACTTATCCTGCAAGCAATACAATGTTTATCCAATATCAAAAAGGAGACTTATTCGCTAAGACTCCTAAACATACCATAAATACTAGGCTCCAGGCGCCTATATAAGGTCCCTGATCCTACAATCAGAACTACGTCTTTGGCTTGATTCTCAATAACGATTTGAGATACGTAGGCATCTTGTGAGGACCAATTTAGTCCGGATACACGAGTGCAACCATTAAAGCTCGAAGCTCATTAAACCTTAGCATTAATTACACAAGCACGTTTTTTAATCCACAACATTTGGCGCCGTCTGTGGGAAAACAACATCAACCATGGCAAACACACGAAGAACAACTCGGGATACTCAAACTCCCGATGATCGCCCTATCACCTCTGAGGCTGATCAGCCACCGCCGACTACTGGCACACAAGGGGCGAATATCCCACTCCAATACTCAAGGACCGGAAATCCCGATTTCGGTTGAAGGGACGAATCCCCTGCAGATGGTCATTCATGGATCTAATCCACAAGAGACTGTTCACCAGCAACCAATCACGACCTCCCCGCTGCTCATGAGTGCACCAAGGAACCTTCAACTCCATACTACTGATCTCCCTCAATACGCGAATCAGACTTTGGGGATGCCAAGCTATGGCATGCCCCCTCGACCCATGGCGGGCGGTAGTGGAACTAATCCAATCTACCATGAGGCATATGTGCCCCCTTATATTCAAGGTCTGGGACCCCAAAATCAACAAACTCGTCAGACCCCTCTCATTCAAGATTACTCTGGCCCATACACTGAGGATGAGGGTTATACAACTGGGGAGGATGTCGCCCCAAGAAGGAGACGTTCTTCACAGACAAATCGGGAGCAACCCCAAACTACTAGGGAGAAACTTGCAGCCCATGAGGCAGAGACTGCAAGGCTCAAAAAACTCCTTGCTGAAGAAGAGGCCGCTCAATCTCGGGGCCGAACGACTGAAGGAATCCCGATAATCAACTTGGATCCACCAAGAAGGACCAAGAGGGCTGAAGCCCCAAGGGGTGATCCTAGTATTCTGTTGCCCCTAGGAGATCCTGATGATCCTACTCCTACACCGCCGTTTACTCAAGACATCATGAAAACGGCTATATCCAGAAAGTTTAAGATGCCTTCGATCAAAGCCTATGATGGAACGGGAGATCCCGCAAATCATGTAAGGACTTTCTCCAATGCATTGCTGTTGCAGCCAGCCAACGATGCGGTCAAGTGTAGGGCGTTTCCACAAACCTTGGCAGGCATGGCCCAACGTTGGTATAGCCGTCTACCTCCCAACTCTATTGGGTCCTTTAAGGAACTAAGCAAGGCTTTCATCAATCAGTTCATTAGTGGAAGGGTGCATGAGAAAAGTTCTGCATCACTCATGGCAATACGTCAAGGAAAGAATGAAGCCCTAAGGGACTACATCAATCGATTCACTCGGGAGGCTTTAAAAGTCCCGGACTTAGATGACAAAGTGGCTATGATAGCCGTGCAACAAGGAACCATTGATGACCACTTCAGGAGGTCGTTGGCTAAACATCCACCAGAGAGCATGTTGAAGCTCCAAGATAGAGCCGGAAAGTACATCAAGACTGAGGAAAGCATGAGAAAGTATGAACCCACCGCTGGCGACGGTGGAAACTCAAAGAAAAGAAAAGAAACTCAGGAGTACGACGTCAAGGAAAAGTTTCCCCGAACATCAAAGAACTCCGATTCTCCCCCCAAGAGAAACAATTTTGGGCCAAAATTCACAGAATATGCAAGATTGAATACTCCCAGGAGTCAAATTCTGATGGAGATAGCCAAGGAAGAAGATATCAAATGGCCAAAGCCAATGAGGGCTGATTTGTCCAAACGGAACCAAAATCAGTTTTGTCGGTTCCACAAAGAAGTCGGTCATGACACCGATGATTGTAGACAACTGAAAGACGAGATTGAGTTTCTGATACGAAGAGGAAAACTCAGCAAGTTCACTAAGGATGGAAACCAAGGGAGCCAAAGGGGGAACTATGAAAGAAAGGATTATGATAGAAGGGACAACGATCAAGATAGGAATCCCAAGCCCCGAGGGCCAGTGATCATCATGATATTCGGAGGGCCAACTGCTGCTGGGTCCTCCCGAAACTCAAGAAAGGCTTATGCCCGAGAGGTAATGACTGTGGTTGGAGAAGCACCGAAACGTGCCAGAACAGAAGTGTCAATAGGTTTTGACGATTCAGACTTAGAAGGGGTGAAGTTCCCCCATGATGATCCTCTTGTCATAGTACCTGTGATAGGCAACTCCGAAACAAAGAGAGTCCTGGTTGACAATGGAGCTTCAGTGGATATCTTGTTCCACGATGCTTTTATCAAGATGGGTTACACTGATTCTCAGCTAACACCCTCAAATATGCCTATATACGGATTCAACGGGGTGGAATCAAAAGTGGAAGGCACTATCCAACTCCCAATGACCATGGGGCAAGGGATGAATACGTCTACTCAGATGTTGAACTTCATAGTTATAAAAGCGATTTCAACCTACAATGCAATCATGGGAAGGACTGGTCTTCATGCGTTCAAGGCTGTTGCCTCATCTTATCATCTAAAAATCAAGTTCCCAACGAGGAATGAGATTGGTGAAGAACGAGGAGACCAAAAGATGGCTAGAAGTTGTTATGTAGCCGCATTAAGACCTGACGGAATCGGGGGGCAGGTTCTCCCAATTGAAGACATGAGTATCAGCGACAACGAGGACAGAAGGGGGAAACCGGCTGAGGACTTGGTCTCAATTCCCCAAGTCCCTGGAGAACCAGAGAAGGTGACTTATATTGGGGCACTACTGTCCGAACCATTGAAGAGCAAACTCACGTCTTTTCTTCAAGAAAACAATGATGTTTTTGCTTGGACAGCGGCCGACATGCCATGGATTGATCCCCAATTGATATCTCACAAATTGAATGTGGATCCAGAAAGGAAGACAGTGAAACAAAAGAAAAGAAATTTTGCTCCAGAGAGGCTTGAAGCCATTAAGCAAGAAGTAAATAAGCTTTTGGAAGCTGGGTTCATTGAGGAAATCCAATTCCCAGAATGGTTAGCTAACCCCGTGATGGTCAAAAAAGCTAACGGGAAGTGGAGGATGTGCGTCGACTTCACCGACTTGAATGATGCATGTCCTAAGGATTGTTTTCCCTTACCAAGGATTGATGCTCTAATAGATGCCACTACTGGGCATGAGATGCTAAGTTTCATGGATGGCTTCAGTGGATATAATCAAATCAAGATGCACAAAGATGACATCGCCAAGGTATCATTCATCACTGACTTTGATGTCTTCTGTTTCTTAGTCATGGCTTTTGGGCTTAAGAATGCAGGAGCGACCTATCAAAGGTTGGTAAACAAAATCTTTGAGCACCTAATTGGAAAAACCATGGAGGTCTACGTGGATGACATGTTAGTCAAAAGCCTCGATAAGGCCGATCACATTAAGCACCTCCGAGAGGCATTCGAAGTGCTAAGGCACCACAAGATGATGTTGAATCCGGCTAAGTGTGCCTTTGGTGTAGGCTCGGGAAAGTTCTTAGGCCTGATGGTTTCCAAGAGAGGAATCGAGGCTAATCCCGACAAAATCAAAGCGATCCTAGACATGGAACCACCAAGGACTGTCAAAGATGTCCAGAAATTAACGGGAAGAGTGGCAGTATTAGGGAGATTCATCTCCAAGTCAGGAGAGAAGTGTTTACCCTTCTTCAAAGCACTCAAAAAAGTGAAAAATTTTGAATGGACAACTGAAAGCCAAGAGGCCTTTGAGGCCCTGAAGAAATACATGGCTGAAGCACCACTATTGGCAAAACCCAAGCCAGGGGAAACTCTCTATTTGTACTTGGCGGTTTCTAGCACAGCCCTTGGAGCTGTACTGATAAAGGAGGAATTGAAAGTACAGAAGCCTGTCTACTATGAGAGTAAGATTCTTCATGGGGCAGAAATAAACTACTCAACGATTGAGAAGTTTGCCTTAGCCTTGATAATGGCCTCAAGAAAGCTACGCCCGTACTTCCAGGCTCACAAGATAGAGGTCTTGACTGATCAACCTCTAAGAAACATCTTGCATAGCCCTCAAGTTAGTGGAAGATTGATCAAATGGGCTATTGAATTGGGCGAATTTGACATCAAGTATAAGCCTCGAACGGCCATAAAAGCTCAGGAACTTGCTGACTTCATGGTTGAATGCACCATTGACAACCAAGAAGTCGGGGGGCAGGAAGTAATAGTGGAAGATAAGAAAGATCAAGAAATGGACTTCAAAGAATATTGGGTGCTCTATTTTGATGGAGCATCAAAAACAAAATCAAGTGGAGCTGGTTTAGTGCTACAAAGTCCTGATGGATTCCTCATAGAGTATGCACTAAAACTTGACTTCCCAACGACAAACAATGAGGCTGAGTTTGATGCTCTGATAGCTGGCTTAGGGCTGGCTGGAGCCTTAAGGGTCAAAACTCTGAAAGTATGTGGAGACTCGAGGCTAGTGGTTTCCCAAGTAAATGGGGAATTTGAGGCCAGGGATGAAGTCATGGCCAAGTACTTAAAACTTGTCAAGGCCATCATGACTCAGTTCAACGAATGCTATGTGGAACACATTCCAAGGGAAGAAAACATAAAGGCTGATGCCCTGTCTAAGTTTGCTTCTTCTGAAATTGAAAACTATGCAGGGAGTGTATACTTCCAAGTCTTGAAGACCCCAAGCATCAACAGAAAGTTGGTAGCACCCATTGATGTTGGCAGCTGTTGGATGGATCCCATCAAAGCTCATCTGGAAACTGGGTGGCTACCCAACGATACTTCAGAAGCACGAAAGCTATACGTCAGAGCACTAAGGTATACCCTGATTGAGGGGCTCCTATACAAGAAGTCTTTCATCATTCCATATCTGAAATGTTTGAGACCCCAAGAGGCAGAATTGGCCCTGAAGGAAGTACACGAAGGAATCTGTGGACAACACATGGGGGGCAGAGCCCTTGCTCATAAAGTCACCCGTCTAGGTTTCTATTGGCCAAACATACTTGCTGATGCTAAAAGCTATGTGAAGAAGTGTGAACGGTGCCAGAAACATGCACCAGTGGTTAGACAACCACCAGAGATGATGACATCCATTAACTCACCTATCCCCTTTGCTATGTGGGGAATGGATATACTCGGGCCATTTCCAATGGCAAGTGCTCAAAGAAAGTTCTTGATAGTAGCAATCGACTACTTCACCAAGTGGATTGAGGCTAAGCCCTTAGCCAAGATAACCACCAAGCAAGTAATGCAATTCTTCTGGGAAAATGTGATATGCCGATATGGAATTCCATGAGTTCTGGTCACGGATAATGTGTTAGATCAGAATTCAATGATCGTCAGGAGCTAGACTCAACTGATCAGGATTGCTGACGTCATCAGGATTACATGGTCGTCAGGATCAGAATGCATATCAGGACTGGGATCAGGATTGATCATCAGGACTGGAAGCTGATCAGGATTCCTACTTCGAGTTATATTTGGAGTCTAGTTAAACATGGAAGTTTATTCTGTCGGTTCCTGGTTTGTAGGATGTAGCTATCAATTATAGATAGGTTTCAATCTTTGTAATTGATTAGGACTTATCATTGATAGAGAAGCTGTGTAGTATATAAACACAGTCTTGGTTTCGATTTATGTATAATTCGGAAGAGAAGAGAAGCGAATCAAGATAGAAGCTCTTAAGAACATAGAATTTCTTGAGAGAGTTTTTGTAAGCTAGCAGATCTCAAGAACATCAGAGTTTCTTGAGAGAGTTTGTAACAGTTTTATATCAGATTTAATAAAGCTGTTATCTTTCTTTCATATTTGTGATATATACATTAAGAAGTCGATTATCTTATACTATTGTATTCAACCCCCCTTCTACAATAGATTATTACTGGGCAACAATTGTTATCAGAGCAAACTGATTTAATTCTGAATCGGATACGATCTAAAGATGTCGACAACCAAGTATGAAAGCATGAAGATTCCCATCTTGAAGAAATCAGAATATCCAACATGGAGGGTAAAGATGCTGATGTACCTGGAGGCTATGGATCCTGACTATTTGGACAGGATTCGTGATGGACCATATATTCCTACACGAATTGTAGAACGAACAGATACAGTACCTGAACATTATGTGGTCAAGGCTAAAAGTGAATGGACTCCAAAAGAAAAAGCTCATGTACTCAGGGAACCAAAGATAAAGAATATCTTACACAGTAGTCTTGATGCTGTCATGTCAAACAGAGTGATTGCATGCAAGTCTTCAAAAGAAATCTGGGATACTTTGGAAACTCAGTGCCAGGGATCTGCATCTGTCAAGAAAAATAGAAGGGCTCTTTTGATTCAAGAATATGAACAATTTGATGCAAGACCCGATGAGAGCCTAACTGATCTATATGATAGATTTCTGACACTATTGAACAGTTTATCTTTAGTTGACAAGGAATATGAAACTGAAGATTCAAACACCAAGTTTCTAAGAGCTTTACCTGAAGAATGGGACACTCAGACATCGATCATTAGACATCAGTATGATCTTAACACTGTGTCTCTTGATGAAGTCTATGGGATGCTAAGAACTCATGATCTTGAAGTTCAACAGAGAAAGAACAAGAAAAGCAGCAAGGCAAAATCAATTGCTTTGAAAGCAGAGGCTAAATCAAAAGGAAAATCTATGGAGGTCTCTAGAAGTAAAACAAGATTAGTTGAGTCAGATCCTGATGACTCTTCATCAGATACTGATGGCAATGCTGATGCCAATACTGATGATGATTCTTCTGACTCAGACATGGAAGAGATGGTTGCTATGATTGTCAGAAACTTCAGAAGGATGAAGTTCAGGAAGAATAGAAGACAAGGCAACTTTCAGAAAAAGGATTTCAATTCAAACAAAGATAAGTATATCAAAAAGGACAGCAAGGGTAGCAAATTTGACAAGTCAAAGGTTAGATGCTACAAGTGCAATGGAATGGGTCACTTTGCTTCTGAGTGCAAGAAGACGAAGGCACTTATCACATCAAGCAAGAATTGGATGGACTCTTCCTCAGAATCTAATACTGAGGTGGTCAACTATGCTCTAATGGCCAATGCTGATGTAACTGTTGCTCCTGATGATAAGGTACTAAATACTATCTTTGATTTTGATACTGATAATGCTTCTGAGTTAAGACGTTTTCTAAAGTCATTACATATAAGCTTTAGAAGTCAAACTGATGAAAATACTAGGATCTTATCTGAGATGTCTGAACTTAGAAAAAGGAATGATATATTAGAAGCTGAATTTTCTCGTATGCAAGAAGTACAAAAAGAATGTGATAATGCAAATCACATGTATGTAGAGATGAAATCCAAATGTACTGCTCTTGAAAAGGAACTTGAATATGCTAATGAGAAAATCAGAACCTGGACAGATTCTGGTAGGAAATTTCATGAGATTAATACCTCTAAGAATTGGAAAGAGTGTCTAGGATATAAGTCAGATGAGGATAAGAAATTGAAAGAGAAAATTGTCATTGATGAGACAGTCAGTCCAAAGACCTATAGACATGTTATAGATACAACCAAATCTAAGATTACTCCTGTTAATTTTGTTTTTGGTAAGGATTCCAATTCTACTTTTGAAAAGGGATCTACTTCTACACAAGTAATTAAAATCATAAAGTCTAAACCTGTCTTGAATAAAGTCATTAAGAATGTAGGTTTATTGTCTCAGAAACAGCTTAAGGATAAAATCTGTGAGGTGACAGATAAGAAAAAGGAAGCTACTGTTAAGAGAAACAGGAATGGTAAAGTTGGGATCAACAAAGAGAATGGTTACAAATATATCCCAAATGCACCTAGAAAGTGTTGTTTTAACTGTGGTAACTCTAATCATCTTGCTATTGATTGTAAGAAGAGTAAGAAGGAGATTACTGATATTCCTAAGTCTGATGTTAGGAATAGATCAGTATTTTATAAACCACAGAAGTCCTGTTTTCATTGTGGTAGTATATGGCATTTTATTTACACTTGTAAAGATTATCATGAGTTGTACTATAACTTTTATGATCCAATGCCTAAAGTTAATAAAAATAGTGTAAACTCTGGTAGCATTAAGAATGTCAAGTTGGAACATGCTTTTGTTAATACTGATACTGACAAAGCAAATCCTGATGGAGTAAATCCTGTCAGGACTGCTAAAGTCAGAAAGTCTTCTGCTGTGAAATTTAATAAATTGCATGAAAAAGGAACCCAACAAGTATGGGTTCCTAAATGTTCTAACTAGTGTGTTTCTATTCTGATTGCAGGGTAAAAAGAAAAATGTGTTAGTCATGGATAGTGGATGCTCTGTGCACATGACTGGAAACAAAGCCCTGTTATCAGAATATGAGGAAAAAGCTGGCCCAACTGTGTCTTATGGAGATGGCAACATTGGACAAACCTTGGGATATGGCAATATAATCATTGGAAATGTCATCATTGAAAAAGTAGCTATAGTGAAGGGACTAAAACACAACCTGTTGAGTATTAGTCAAATCACTGACAGAGGTTATCATGTCAACTTCTATTCCACACATTGTGAAGTAGTCAGCAAAGAAACAGGAAAGACAGCACTGACTGGCTACAAGCATGGTAACATATATGAAGCCAACATTCAATCAAATACTGATGACTCCCCTACCTGTCTGATCAGTAAAGCTTCAGTAGATGAAAGTTGGAATTGGCACAAGAAGCTTTCTCATCTCAACTTCAGCAATATCAATGAGTTGGTTAAGAAAGATTTAGTGAGAGGATTACCAAAAGTGTTATATACTCCTGATGGACTCTGTGATGCATGTCAGAAAGCAAAAAAAAGAAGGACATCATTCCAGAGTAAATCAGAATCCTCTATTGGAGAACCATATCACATGCTACATCTTGATCTATTTGGTCCAGTCAACATCATGACCATCAGTAAGAAAAGGTACACTCTTGTAATTGTTGATGAATATTCTAGATTCACCTGGGTGTATTTTCTGCACAAAAAAGATAAGACTCCAGAAGTTCTGTTGGATCATGTAAGAATGATTGAGACAACCACAAAGTACAAAGTCAAGATACTGAGAAGTGATAATGGTACTGAATTTAAGAATTCAAAGATGGAAGAGTTCTGCAAATTCAAAGGAATCATTCAACAATTCTCTGCTCCTGGCACACCTCAGCAAAATGGAGTAGTTGAAAGGAAAAATAGAACTCTTATTGAAGCTGGCAGAACTATGTTGGAAGAAGCAAAATTACCTACATATTTCTGGGCAGAAGCAGTTAACACAGCATGCTACACTCAAAATCTCACATTAATAAACAGACATGGTGTTACTCCTTATCAGTCACTCAAGGAAAAGAAACCAAGTCTGAAGCATCTGCATGTGTTTGGCTGTAAATGTTTTGTTCTCAGAACTCATCCTGAACAGCTAGGGAAATTTGAAACAAAGGCTGATGAAGGAATTTTCATAGGCTATCCTGCATCGAGAGCCTTCAGAGTTTTTAATTTGAGGACAAGGACTGTCATGGAGTCAATTCATGTATCTTTTGATGACAAGAAGATAGCTGGAATCAATGAAGACTCTCATGATAGATTGATTTTTGAAAATGAAGCTACCAAGGAACCTGAAGAAAGAGAATCAGATCCTGTCCATACATCAGATCCTGATGGGTCACCATGTCCTGATGACACACCAGATGCTGATGGTGCAAATACTGATGATGCAATCAATAGTAATACTTCTAGTAGTGCTAATGTTGAGGGGGATCAACATCATTCTACTACAAGTTCAGAGTCAACACAATCATCAGGACAGAATACTTCAGATACTGATTCAAGTGAAGATCCTGATAACTTATCAGGAGGAAATAGCAATTATTCAGGGGGAGCTTCAAGACAAGCAAGTTCTTTAAATCAAGATAACACCAATCCAGGGAGAGCATCTACTTCAAGAAACAATTTAACACCAGCAAGGAAATGGACTGCAAGTCATACTCCTGATTTGATAATTGGGGATCCTGATGCAGGTGTTCAAACAAGAAGTGCAACTCAGAATGAATGTCTATACAATAACTTTCTATCCAAGGAGGAGCCAAAGAAAGTTGAAGATGCACTTAAAGATGTTGATTGGGTTACTGCAATGCAAGAGGAACTGAATGAATTTGAAAGAAATGAAGTCTGGAAACTGGTACCAAGACCAAAGAACAGATCAATTGTGGGTACAAAGTGGATTTTCAAGAACAAGACTGATTCTGATGGAGTGATAATCAGAAACAAAGCAAGACTAGTTGCAAAGGGGTATTCTCAACAAGAGGGAATTGATTATGATGAAACTTTTGCTCCTGTTGCAAGACTAGAAGCCATCAGGATATTTCTTGCTTATGTAGCACATAAGAAATTCAAGGTTTTCCAGATGGATGTTAAAAGTGCTTTCTTAAATGGAGAACTGGAGGAAGAAGTCTATGTTGAGCAACCTCCTGGTTTCATTGATCCTAACTATCCAGATCATGTCTACAGATTGGATAAGGCACTTTATGGACTAAAGCAAGCTCCAAGAGCATGGTATGAAACTTTAGCTCTATTCTTACTAGAAAGTGGATTCAAAAGAGGTGCTATTGATAAAACTCTATTTTATTTGAATCATGGTAAGGACTTGTTGTTAGTTCAGATTTATGTTGATGATATCATTTTTGGGTCAACAAACAATAAGCTTTGTGAAAAGTTTTCCAAGCTTATGCAGTCAAGATATCAAATGAGCATGATGGGAGAAATGAGTTACTTTCTTGGTCTTCAAGTTAAACAGATTGATGAAGGGATTTTTATCAATCAGTCTAAATATACAAGGAATTTATTGACAAGGTTTAACATGCAAGATAGTTCTCCTGCTACAACTCCCATAGCTACAGCTACCAAACTTGATCCTGATCAAGGTGCTGAGGTAGATGTAACTCACTACAGAGGAATGATTGGCTCTTTATTGTATCTCACTGCAAGTAGACCAGATATCATGTTTGCAACCTGTCTGTGTGCAAGATTTCAAGCAAAACCTAGAGAACCCCATCTGATTGCAGTCAAAAGAATATTCAGATATCTCAAAGGCACATCTTCACTTGGCCTTTGGTATGCAAGGGAATCAGATTTTGGGTTGTGTGGTTATTCAGATGCTGATTTTGCAGGATGCAAAATAGACAGGAAAAGTACTTCAGGAAGCTGTCAGTTTTTGGGTGGAAGACTAGTTTCATGGTTTAGTAAAAAGCAAAAATCCATTTCCACTTCAACTGCAGAAGCTGAGTACATTGCTGCAGGAAGTTGTTGTGCTCAGATAATGTGGATGAGAAATCAGTTGTTAGATTATGGCCTGTCATACTCAAAAATCCCTATTTATTGTGATAACCAAAGTGCTATTGCAATGACAGGAAATCCAGTTCAACATTCTCTTACTAAACACATCAGTATTCGATATCACTTCATAAGAGAACAAGTTCTGGAAGGAACAATTGAACTTCACTTTGTTCCTATTGATCAACAACTAGCTGATATATTCACCAAGCCACTACCTGAAGCTACTTTCAATAAATTGGTGAATGAACTTGGAATGATGAACTTTGAGAATTTCTGAGGAAAGCTACAGAGAGGAAATCCTGATAACTGTCAAATCCTGATGGTTATTCAGAAAGGTATGTTTTCTTTGATCAAATCCTGATAGGATGCAATCCTGACAGGAAGTCAAATGGTCAATCCTGATGTTCAGGTCAGTATTTCATTGCTTAATTTGTGCCTAATTTTTCGTCAGTATCTGCTGATGGACGGTTGAGTTTTAGTAGGACAACTGTATGCGCGCGTGTGTTGCATTGTTATAGATATACATATACATACACATAAAAAGCGGTGCAGTTTCATTTAAATTACACACGTAATCTGTCCACTAATTATTTGTGCACAAATCATATCTTGCCACATGTTATTGAGAGTAAAGATTTGTTCTAACAAAATACTTTTACTTATTCTAAATCATTAATTACTCTCTCATCATCAGTTTTTCGATTTTCTATCTCTCTGTGCTCACGAACCCTAACTATTTTCAAAACATCAATTCTCAAGATTTTTAAGAATTACAATGGCGTCTTCATCATTCATGAACAAACAAACAGTGATTAGTGGTGTTACTTTTGCCACTAACAATTTTGTGGCTATTCTAAATCATCAAGATTTACCCAATGAGTTTCATATAATTCAAGATTTTCTAGCTTCAAGCCCATTGAAGTTTGCTTTAACAGAACCTGCAAGTGTTTCTTTTAAGTCTGTAATGCAGGTGTGGAACTTAGTTACTTTTGACAAAGGGTATTCTGACACTATCTTGATGAGTTTTGAACATAATGGAATTACTCACTATGTGACTCCTGCAATAGTGGAGGAAGCCCTGCATTTACCTGTTCTTGGTGATGCTATTCCTGCTAATGTTTCGGACTCTACTCTTTTTGAGTTTGTTACAAAGTTGGGCTACAATGGTGAAGTAAAGAGATATGGCAATCTCTTTAGGACAAAGCTTAAGAAGGAATGGAATTTCTTCTTTGATACGATCAGCCGCTGTTTCCTGAACAAGACATCAAATTTTGATGCTCTTCCATCAGGATCTCTTAAAATTGGGTACTCTCTTATCCACTCTACAGTGTTTGATTATGGGTCGTTTATCTTAAAAGCTTTAAGTGATAAGAAATCAGATAAGTTAGGTTCTGTCTGTTTTCTTAGATTTTTACAGTTGATATTTAATCACTTGTGTCCTAATGTTGTTTTTGAGAATGATGTAGTTCTACCTATCTGTAGAATTACTGAAAATAATATTAAGTCCTTAGTCAACAGTGATAAGGCAAATGGTTTCATAGGAAATGCTTTTATTCCTGATGAGGTTAGGTTTTTCTTACATAGGAAAATGCCTACTCGTTATGGTTTAATTTCTAATGCTATGGGGCAAGGCCAATCACACCTTGTTCCTAACCCAAGCATTCATCCTAAACAGTCTAAATAGTCAACTGCCACCTCTAATGTCTCTCAAAAGACTTTAGTTGTAAAAGCAAAAAAGTCAGCTAGAACTGATGTGTCAGGAAGGCAATCAGGTTCAAAGGACTTTTCCTCTACACCTATCACTAAAAAGAAGTTACAAGGGGGTGTACAAGGGGTCCTGGTGAAGAAAGCTGCAAAGAGAGGTGAGGTTGTTTCTGTTAAAAGAAAGTTAGTGCTCAGGGATGAGACTGACTCAGAGGATGACTTACATATATCCTCTGTGCTGAATGTGAATAAGGAAGTTGCTGATACTGCTACTGCAGCTGTGGTTCCATTGTCTACACCACAGAAGAAAAGGAAGTTATCAAAAAGCAGGTATCATATTCCTTTAGAAAAGAAGCAGGATACTGATGTACATGACACTTCTATTCTGAATGAGCAATCAGTTTCAACTGCTCAAGCAAATCCTGATGTTAGTATTCCTGATGCTGCACCAAGTCAAGTGGTTAATATTTCAGACTCTCCAGCACAGGATTCTCCAACAAAAAGACATGTTGATATTTCATGGGAGAAGTATGGTGCTGCTGCTTCCAATCTTGGGATAAAACATCCAATGGAAAAGCTAAGGAAGGCAGAAGAGTTAGTCTATCAGAGACAGAAGAAACTGAAAGGATCAAGCCCACAAGAACCTGAACCTCAAAGTGGTTCAGCAGCTCTTTCTGATGATCCAGCCACACAAGAACCACTCAATCAAAGTTTGAGTGAAGGCTTAGCTAGTGGAATGGTCCCACAAGAACCATTTTCTCAAAGGGAGAATGAAGACATCGACATTCCAGCTACACAAGAACCATCTTCTCAAAGTGAAGATGCAGGCCAAGCTACAGTTTCTGAGAAATTTCCTGACAATGCTCAAGGGATTTCTGGTGCAGATGAAGTTCAAAGATTGGTCGCGGACACTGTCAATGAGGGAAGCACACAAGAACCTTTGACTCAAAGTTTTGAAGAAGCTTCTGAACCTCAAGCTCCACAAGAACCATTGGTAGCAAATACTGATGCAAGCATATCAAATCCTGACGGTGTTCATCCTGACGCTAGTGGTGCTCCTGATGTTGAACCAATCCTGATACAACCACTTCGTTCAAGACCAATGGATCATCCTATCACAGATTCACAGGATAAAATGAAAGGTATAGCTATTCCTGATCCTGATGGTACTCATAGTACTGATGATGATGACTCTGATGATAGTGATGATGATGAGAATCAAAAAGAGAAGGAACAGCTTGCTACAGCACTCAAAATTAGTCTTGGAACTAATTTTGGTTCATCAAGTACATATATGGCTGGCAAAGCTTCCACTGGGAAAGATCAGAGACAAGATTTTTCTATTCCTTCCTTTAATCCTGATGAGGCACTTAGACAGAATGAATGGAACAATTCATGGCACAGATCTGCTGAATCTGTAAGTTATTCTTCTGCTTTGGATCATGCCTATGATGCAGTGAAATCTATAGAGAATCAAGACTTGAAGAATCATCTGAAGGCTACAACTTTGTTATCCAAAAGTCTAAAAAGTGAGATTGATTCTATCAAGAACTCAACTGAGTTGGTGAGGAATGATATTTCTCAAAATTTTACAAAGGTACCTACTGCTTTTCAGCTAAGGGTAGTAGAATCCCAAGTGAAATCTGTTATTTCTGAACAAACCTCTATCAACAGAAGGATTGATTCTCTGGATACCAAGGTAACTGACATTCAAGCCTCTCTTTCCTTAATTTTGAATTTATTATCAAATCCTGATGTCAAAAAGGGGGAGAAGGTTAGTCAGACAAAATGCACACCTGATCTAGTATTAAGGAATAATGATGATGATACTGGAGATGATGGTAGTGACAAAGTGATACAAGGAGAAACCTCTGATGCTGCTGTTATGAAGTCTACAATTCAAACTTCACAAAGTCAAACAACGCAGTCAACTCATGTTTCTGATTCTGGAGTTAAGACAGTAAGAACGTTGGTGCAATCTCAGATCCTGACGGAAGAACAAATCCTGACATCTGGTCATGGACATACTCTTGCTACAATTCCTGAAGGTGATGAAGATGTGATTATTGATAATCCTGAAGATGCATCAAATTTATTCCAGAAGTTTTCTACAAAAGATGGCAGAATTGTTACTCTATATCACACTGATAAAAGAGTTCAACAATTAAATGCAAGAAAAGCACTCTCTACAGCAAGTGAAGAATATCCTGATCTCTCACATGAAGAATTCTTAAGACAACAGAGAGAAATGATGGAAAGCTTTAATAACCCTGCTCCTGCTAGAGGAAGAGGAGGCAGAGGTAGGAGAGGAGCTAGAAGAAGTAGAAGAGGTTCTTCAACTCAAATAATACCTAGACAGACAAGGTCTCGAGGGTTAAGAATTGAAGAAATTCATGAACCTATTCAAACTCTAGTAGTTCCTGACAGATCTACTTTTGGTGATGATGGAAATATTGAAGAAGAACCTGAATTGAGAAGAAAATCAAGAAAATCAAATCTCTGCAATACAAATCAAATTGAAGAATCTAATCCTGATGTTGTTCCTGATAATATTCAAGATCCTGATGATTCTGAAATTATGCAAGAGATTGACTTGATAATTTTATCTACTGTTGTTGATTTACACAACAAGGAAGTAGATGAAGAAGAAGAAGCCAGAAGAAGTGAAATTACAAGATCAACAAATAGAGATTTCAATCTCTATGTACAAAGGCTTAAACTCTCAAACAGAAGAGTGTGGAGGAATCCAAGCAGACAAGAATCTTCACTGGAAAGAAGCTATGCTTTTGAAAAGGAAAAGGATAAGAAGTGGAAACATATTAGCACATTAAGTTGTGATACACTTATCAATTTTCAGTCTGGAGGAATTATTACAAGCGCTTCAAGTGTTGTTGATTTATCTGGGATGGTTAGATCAAAAGCACTCTGGTTAAAGATGTTTTCAAATCTGAAGCAATTGACAAGTAATTCAAGAGGAGGTATTGGACACAGGGATGCTGAATATCTGAATATGTCATATGTTGATCCTTACTCCTTAACTGAAATTGGAGGTACTTTAACTTCTGAAAACCTGAATAATTTACTAGCTGTTGATATAGTTATAGATTGTCATGATGGTTTTGACAAGAAAGAAAAGCTTCTGTACTTCATTAAAGATGGTAGTGTGAAGATTTTATCTATTCAAGATCTGCTGATGAAAACTACACAGGAACTGAAATATGTTCATTATCTTTTGAGACCGAAGAATCAAATATGCAAAGAATGGAGTGACATGATTTTGTCAACAATAAGAAGAAGACTGGATGGAAACAGTAATTTCAATGGTAATTATACTCCCATGTACTTAAATCAAAGAGGTCAGGATGTGGAAATGCAAAGGGGTACTGCTGTTAAAGAAGTAAATTTTGGCATGACTCATCTTACTCTCAATCCTGATGGGAAGGAAATTGCTTATCTTTTGCTTGAAGAGCATAGTCTTCAGAGAAACTCCATATTGAATCTCAGAGCAGCTATCTATCAGATTAATGAGGAAGATGAAGAATTCAGAAATCTTAAGGAAAGACTGATTCAAATTCTTGAAGAAAAAGAAGAAAATTTGTTATCCAACTTCTTGAAGATGAATCTGTTCTATCAAAGAATTTAAACAGATAAGTTGTTGCTGCAGATTCTGTACATTTTGTATATATGTTTTTGACATCATTGAATCTTAGGAATCTATACTTTATTTCACAAAGTATGAGATTGGGGGAGATTGTTAGATCAGAATTCAATGATCGTCAGGAGCTAGACTCAACTGATCAGGATTGCTGACGTCATCAGGATTACATGGTCGTCAGGATCAGAATGCATATCAGGACTGGGATCAGGATTGATCATCAGGACTGGAAGCTGATCAGGATTCCTACTTCGATTTATATTTGGAGTCTAGTTAAACATGGAAGTTTATTCTGTCGGTTCCTGGTTTGTAGGATGTAGCTATCAATTATAGATAGGTTTCAATCTTTGTAATTGATTAGGACTTATCATTGATAGAGAAGCTGTGTAGTATATAAACACAGTCTTGGTTTCGATTTATGTATAATTCGGAAGAGAAGAAAAGCGAATCAAGATAGAAGCTCTTAAGAACATAGAATTTCTTGAGAGAGTTTTTGTAAGCTAGCAGCTCTCAAGAACATCAGAATTTCTTGAGAGAGTTTGTAACAGTTTTATATCAGATTTAATAAAGCTGTTATCTTTCTTTCATATTTGTGATATATACATTAAGAAGTCGATTATCTTATACTATTGTATTCAACCCCCCTTCTACAATAGATTATTACTGGGCAACATAATGGAACTCAGTTTAACAACGATGAGTTTAAGAAGTATTGTGATGAGAACGATATCAAGTTGCGCTTCACTTCTGTTGCCCATCCTTAAGCAAATGGGCAAGCTGAGGTTGCAAATCGAATTATCCTAGATGGACTAAAGAAAAGAGTTGAACGCTCCAGAAACACTTGGGTAGACGAATTACTCCCCATACTTTGGGCATATCGTACTACTTGTAAAGTCACCACCGGGGCAACTCCATTTCTATTGGCTTATGGAGCAGAGGCAGTGGTCCCGGTGGAGATTACTCACACCTCCCCAAGAGTTGAGGCTTATGAACCAGAAGAAAATGAAGAAGGCTTGAGGCTAGCTTTGGATCTAATTGACGAAGTTAGAGATGAAGCAAACGCCAAGATAGTTGAACATCAAAAGAAAGCCTCTTTTTACTACAACCTAAGGGTTAAAGAAAGGTTCTTTCGTCAAGGAGACTTGGTTCTCAGAAAGATTGAAGCATCCGGAGTTGGACAAAAAGGCAAGTTGGCCCCAAATTGGGAAGGACCATATCGCGTCAAGAACGTATTTGGTCGAGGCTCATATAAGCTAGAAACCCTTGAAGGGCATGAGGTGCCAAGGACTTGGCATGCCTCCAATTTGAAAATTTATTATGTTTAAGGTGTTTCCTAGGAGGACTCACTACTACGAATAAGGTTTGATAAAACCAACCCGAGTTCTTAAACTTGGGTACTATGTAAGGGTTGATCCCATTTTCAAGTTATGAATAAATTCAGTATTTTCATGTTTTAAAGCTTATATACTATGGGTGTTGACAAACATTCAAGAAGCAAGAAAAACAACACAAGCCATGAATGGCCACCAGACGTAAATAAAAACTTAAATAAGAGTTAAGCCCGTAGGCCAAAAGTACATAAACAAAAGTACAAGCCATGATGGCCAAGAATGAAACTACACCTAATCTTCCCTGTCTACGTCTTCCTCATCCTCTTCCTCTCTAGAGGGAAAGACAGCATCATCAGCTCCGGCAGTCTGACCAGGTGGGGAAGTGTGATCCAGGTCTAAGATCCTGTCATCCTCCTCCATCTCGTCCTCTCCAGCCAAAGCCATCTCCAAAGGAGTAGGAACGTGAGGGCTTGGAAAATCAGAAATAAGAAGAGATCCAGGCATCTTCTCCAAAATAGCAGAAAGAGCGTCATCCCATCCCGTAGTATACTGAATTGGGAAGAGGAGCTCGTCATGCTTATCAATCAAGTCCTCGTACTCCGAGGAGTCAAGGTACTCGTCGATGAAGTCATCCTTGCCTTTCCTCAAAGACACCAGCTCAGCCTGGGAGTCAGCCAACTCCTTCTCCTTCCTAGCCAGAGTGGCCTTCACTGAAGCCATTTCCTCCTGGGACTTCTCAAACTTGCCTTGGTTGGCCTCAGAAGATGAGCGCCAAGACTTAGCTTGAAAGAGAGCCCCTTGGTAGTTGGCATTAAGCTGCAAGCAAGTTATAAGTCAAAAACTTAAACTTGAAATACATCAAAAACTACAAAGAAAACAAGGAGAAAAATGCTTACAGCAGCCATAGCTTGGGATCCAGCATGCTCCACCCCTTCAATGGTGGAGTTGGAGACAAAATCCTTGTAGTCACAAGGAGTTAGAGAGTGATAAGACCACTCCACAACATGCTTGGACACTCCCACTACAGTGTCCTTCTTCCTAAGACCCCAATTGAGGCGCCAAACTGCACTCTTGCCCGAGGCAGGGCCCTCAGCATCCTCAGTAAGGTCCACATGAGGCCTTATGAAAGCTGGAACACTAGAAGCACGGGGGTCCTTCCCTCCCAAACGTGCCCTCTTCATCCTAGCTGTCTCCCCATCTTCAGGCTCGTTGGTCTTATTGATAAAGACCGCAGCTGCAAAAGATATAAGGAAAGAAACAGTTGGTATAAGTTAATCTTAAATAAATAAAGAAAGATATGAGGTGAGAATTACCCTTATCAGAAACGTTGGAAAGTCCCAAGGACCTAAGCTGGAACTCATCCAGGAGCACCCAAGCCATTGTGGCATAGTTATCCTTTGTAAGTTCAGCATATGCATGGGCCTCCTCATCATTCAGGATGATATCACTAGGGCTACCATCTGAAACCCTACTAAAGGAACTACGAAAAAGGGTGCCCCAATCCCCTCCTTCCCAAACTAAGTACATAAACTCTTCTTTCCATTTTGGGTTGTTATCTGGAATGGATTTAGGGTGAAATATGGGGGGAGTGGAAGGACGGTGGTTGATATAAACCCAACCCAAAGTAATGGCTGAGCTATTCTTAAACTGAAAGATTCTTCTAAACAAAGCTACAGATAAAGGAAAATTGTTCTTCAAACAAAGAACAATGAAACATATAATGATTCTCCAGGCGTTTGGAGGAAGTTGGCAAGGGTTGATCCCAACATCAGCCAAAAGCCTGGGAATAAACTCATGAAAAGGGAACCTGAGTCCCGCGACAATGGCATCCTTGTAAATGCATAAAGCATCAGGACGCCAATGGCAAGAACGGTCCCCTGGGCCGGCTGGGACTAACCTATAAGGAGACCTAGCCCTATACATTTTGTTATAGTCCCTAATTAAATCGATTTCGTGGAATTTGTTACTACAGTCAAAGGAATCTAAGTGCGATACATGAGGATATTCATCACTACGCTCTAAGATCATATCCTGAAGTGACATATGAAAGGAACGAATGGTGATACCTCTCTTAGAAGCTTTGTTCATTTTCTGGAGGCGTTGAGCAGTTTTGTCAGACATCTTCAAATCTTCAAGAGAAAACCCAGAAAAATCTTCAAATCTTCAAAGAAATTCTCAGAAAATCTTCAAAGAATCCCAGAAATCTTCAAGGGATGAAGGTCGAACCCAGAAAATCTTCAACGGAAGAAGATTGAACCCAGAAAACCACCACAAAAACTCGCCGGAAATCGCCTTACCACGGAATAAAAGAGAGAAATTTTCGGAGATTTGAAGATATAAAGTGAAGAATAAAGTGGAAATTCCACTCTTTTATAAGCAAAGTGACTGGAAACCCTACCGGTTAAGGAAGGGCAACCGTCAATAGCCAGTAAGGCCCATAAAATCCATTTTTGGATTACAAAGGCAAAAGCCCAATCAAATTAAGTCTCAGGCAAAATCGAAGCCCAAATCAAATAAGGCCCATTAAGGCCCAAGGCTAGAAATATTTAAGCCCAATTAGGCTAATCAAAAGCCCAAAGAAAGAATCTTGGAATAAAACCAAGGTAAAAACAAAGTTGAGGTCGAAAAAGACCCCTGATTGACATCGAAGGCTTGAAGTCAAAAATATATGAGAAAACGAGGTCGTATCAAACGACCTCACTCCCAAATAAAAGGAAATAATTAAAGATTTGAGGTCGAAAAGGCCCTAAATGAGATCGAACGACCCAAGTCGAAAAAACACACGAAACTGAGGTCGTATACATCGACTTCGCACCCAAAAATAAAGTCAAAAAATTGAAAAAATGAAGTCGGAAAGAACCCTAGATCGAAGTCGATTGATTGAGATCGAAAATACACGATAAATCGAGTTCATATCTCCCGACCTCACGCTAAAACGAGGTCGAAGAAACACGAGGATGAGATCGAGCATATGAGGTCGAAAAGGTATGGGAAATCGAGGTCGAAACATACGACCTCGTACCAAAATAAAACCAGGATAACTAAGAAATCCTGGTCGAAAACACATGGAAATGAAGTCGACGAGTCGAGGTCGAAAAAAGCTTATGAAGTGAAGTCGACAGCTTCGACCTCACAATCAATCGAGGTCGAGGACATACTAAATCCTGGTCGAATGATCCTAGTCGAAAATGACTAGGAATTCCTGGTCGAAACAAACGACCTGGGACCAACATCGAGGTCGAAAAAGGGGAAATCCTGGTCGAACGTGACCAGGAAATCCTGATCGAAAATAACCAGGAAATCGAGGTCGACAATGGCTTACAATTTGAGGACGAAAACATACTGAGTCGAGGTCGAACAGGTGAGGTCGAAAAAGACCTGGGATTCCTGGTCGATGGCTTCGACCTCACAGCAGTTTGAGCTCGAATACCATGTCGAAATCCTGGTCGAATTTAAGCTGATTCCAGGTCGAAATCCTGGTCGAATTTATACTGATTCCAGGTCGAATTCCTGGTCGAAAATAACCTAGTTTGAGGTCAAAAAATGCCCTAAAAATGGAAAATTTTGGGAAAACTGCGCTGTAACTTCTACGAAAACCCCAAGGATATTTTCCCAGAAGTTGGGGGGCAAATGATATGGTCAGAAAAGTAATTATAGAAATATAATGGACGGTCCAATGAAAAGGCTTGATATTTAATGCCCAAATCCCTAATTATTCATTAATTTCGTAATTAATGAAAAGGGAAAATATATAGCTCATTAAAAGAGCCCAAATTATGGCAAATTGGTCAAAGGAGGATCCAGAATCCCAATTAAAGGCAATTAATGAGTCATAGCTTTTATCAACAAGGAAAAGACTTATCCTGCAAGCAATACAATGTTTATCCAATATCAAAAAGGAGACTTATTCGCTAAGACTCCTAAACATACCATAAATACTAGGCTCCAGGCGCCTATATAAGGTCCCTGATCCTACAATCAGAACTACGTCTTTGGCTTGATTCTCAATAACGATTTGAGATACGTAGGCATCTTGTGAGGACCAATTTAGTCCGGATACACGAGTGCAACCATTAAAGCTCGAAGCTCGTTAAACCTTAGCATTAATTACACAAGCACGTTTTTTAATCCACAACACACGTGAATAAGAAATATAAGTAAAATTTAACAATGAAAATAACTTAATTTTTATAACAATTTCTTTTATACAAATAGAAATAGGTTTGTTTTGCTTTTCTAAAAAACAACACTTAAGAAGGAATTTCTTTTATACAAATAAAGGGAATTTTCCTTTATATAATATTATAAAGATCGTATATAATAATAATAAAATTTGATCAGCTTCATAATGTTAAGCCGACTTGTCTTTAATAGGTATTACCTTTTCTACAATTTAAGAGCTAAAAAAGAAAATTTCAATTTCAATTTGATTACGCTTATAATTTTAAGCCGACTTGTCTTTAATAAGTACTACATTTTCTACAATTTAGGAGCTAAAAAAAGAAATTTCAATTTTTAATATTTAAAATAAAGGAGCTAGATTTATAATTTTAAGCCAACTTGTCTTTAATAAATACTACATTTTCTACAATTTAGGAGCTAAAAAAAGAAATTTCAATTTCTATTATTTTTAATATTTAAAATAGAGGAGCTCTAGAAAATTAGATAAATATGAATCGAACGATTCTAGAGTACATTTCTAGATGTTATAAAAGAAAATTCAAAATTCTAATTTAAAATAGAGGAGTTCTAGAAAAATAGAAAAATATGATCCAATATAAATTAGAGTGGTTATACTTACCTTTTATACAATGGTTTATTTTATACAACTTAAAATAGATTTTGACTTTCTTTTTACAAAAAACGGGACTTAAAGAAGAACATTTTATAAATTAGAGGTAATACTTACCTTTTATACAATGATTTATTTTGCAACTCTTAAACAAGGTTTTGACTTTCTTTTCTAAAAAATAGAATTTAAAGAAGGAAATTTTATAAATTACAGGTAATAATTACCTTTTATACAAATGTTTATTTTACAAATCTTAAACAAGGTTTTGACTTTCTTTTCTAAAAAATAGGATTTAAAGAAGGAAATTTTATAAATTAGAGGTAATACTTACCTTTTATACAAAGGTTTATTTTATACAGCTTCAAAAAGGTTTTGACTTTTTTTTCTAAAAAATAGGACTTAAAGAAGAAAGTTTAATTTTAAGTATTTAAAATTGGGGAGTTCTAGAAAATTAGAAAAATATGAATTGAGCCATTCTAGAGCTCCCGGAGGTTTTTCTATATATATATAAAGATATGATACTAGTTTACTAAGCCGCGCTTCACATCGACCATATATTTTATTTTTTTAAATTATTTTAAGTATATTTCATAAAACATATTTTCAAATAAATAAATATTAATATTTTTAACATAACTTTAAGGTTCTTTTTTGGATTTTCATTTTCGTCGTGATCATTCAATTTTTTAAAAATAAATCAGAAAAAGCAATAGTTTAATATTTTCATAATTATATAAGATGCTTCTTTTAATGAACCGCCCTCTCATTAAACATGTCTCCTCTCAATGAGCCGCTCTCTCGTTTTAATAGTTAAAATATTTTGTGAGCCTTTCTCTCGTTAAATGCAAATTATTATTACTTGAACAAAATAATTTAGAAAAATATTTAAAAAATTTAGAACATGAAGAGAACATTTAGGAGAATAATATGGTGGTAACTTTAAGTTTAAGAGAAAGTTAAATAAATACTATTAGTAAGGTAATTTGACTTGTACAAAATTTTTAAAAGATTTTAAAGATGGTAATTTGGGTTAAGGAGAAAGTTTAGAAAAATATAAGGTAATTAAGATTTTTTCTATTTATTAAATTATAATTTTTAAGAAAATTAGATAAATATATTGAAACGATTTGAGAGGCACCCGCCCTTGACTTGAAGACAAATATAAACTTACATTTTATATAAGTAAAAGAAAATTTAGCAGAATATTAAGATAGTAATACGACTTTAAGAGAAATTTTAGAATATGAAGAGAAAATTTAGGAAAATAAGAAGATGATAACTTTAAGTTGAAGATAAAGTTTAGAGAATATTAATAATGTAATTTGACTTGTAAAGAAATTATAAGAGGATATAAAAATAATTTAGGATAAGGTGAAAGTTTAGGAGAATATAAGGTGAAAATTAAGATGATAATACGATTTTAAGAGAAATTTTAGAATATGAAGAGAAAAATTAGGGAAATACGAAGATGATAACTTTAAGTTGAAGAGAAAGCTAAGAGAATATTAATAAGTTAATTTGATTTGTAGAGAAACTATATGAGAATATTAAGATGATAATTTGGAGTATGGAGAAAGTTTAGAAAATATAAGATTTTTTTTTTGTATTCATTAATTAAAAAAATTGAGAAAATTAGAAAAATAAATTAAAACGATTCGAGAGCCGCCAACTCACCGCCCCGTTTTCTCATTTATATTGATGTATGATTGATTGATTACTCCCTCAGTCCATGATATACATTTTTTTTTTTTGGACACTAAACCATGATATACATAATATATGAGCTGGATAACAATGTTATTATTTCATTTTCTTCCTTCTGATATTTTTTGTCTGCTATTGGTCACATCTTCTTTTATATTAGGTAGTTCCTCAACAACTTTATTTAAAAAAAATCTATTTATTCATAATCGTTTATAATAAATCTTTAAATACAGACTTTTAAACGATGGAGTATAAGTATTACTACTAGCTTATACCTCGTACGATGCACGATCTTTTTTTAATATTTTATTATTTTTTATTTAGATTTTAATTATTATATATAATTTGATAAAATTTTAATATATATTGGATTTATAAATCTAACAATATAATATTTAAATTTAATATATTATTGTCGTAATCTGTAGTAGTATTTTATATATTACAATTTAAAATATTTTAAAATAACATATCTAACGATTCATATTTTTTTGCTCTTAAAAATCTAAAAAGGGACTAAAGTGCAAATATCAAAATATGTTCTCGTGCAATATACCGAGTTTTTTTTAATATACTATTACTTTTATTTTCATTAATTATCTCGTTTAAATTGAATGTTAAAAAAAATTATAATAAACATGAATTTAATAAGTTTAATATAATAATATTACCAATATATCTATATTGCATGTATTATATTTAGAAGATAAGTTGTTTTAGTTAGAAAATATAATACACATAATGTGTTTTAGCTGTCGGTTATAAATATATAATAATATTACCATTTTATATATAATAGCTTAAAACCCCTGCAATGCACGGATTGTTATTAATAATTATTATTTTTATTATTTATGTTTTAATATTCTATTAATTTGCATTTGCTAAAAAAAATAAGTAGGCGTGTTAAACT
This sequence comes from Heracleum sosnowskyi, assembly GCA_030848705.1. Lineage (NCBI taxonomy): Eukaryota > Viridiplantae > Streptophyta > Magnoliopsida > Apiales > Apiaceae > Heracleum > Heracleum sosnowskyi. The sequence goes on along the minus strand of CM061241.1, from coordinate 63,777,504 downwards.
TTTTAAATAATTAGAAGTATTAAAATAGATTTTAAAATAAATTAATAACTGTTTACCCATTATATTTTTGGAAAAGAAGGGGTCTTAGTAAAGAGAAATAGAAAAAGTAACATGTTTTAGCTGAAAAGGTAAGTGCCCGTAATTAAAAGTATTTAAATATGTTTCAAAATAAATAAGTAAGGATTTGTCCGAGATATTTTTGGAAAATGGGGGGTTTTAGTAAGAAAAAATAGAAAGAGTAACATGTTTTAGTTGAAAAAAGTAATTGCCCGTGATTTTTTTTTTAAAATAGAGGTTTTGTTAGAAAAAATAGAAAAAGTAATGTATTTTAGCTGAAAAGATAATTGGTTATAAAAATGTTATTATTTAATAATAATTTCTTTAGAAAATGAAAAAAATAGAAAAAGTAGCACGTTTCAACTGAAAAAGTGCTCATAATTAAAATGATCAAAATAGATTTTAAAATAAATAAGTAAAGGTTTGCCCGTAATATTTTTGGAAAATGAGAGGTTTTAGTAAAGAAAAATAGAAAGAGTAACATGTTTTTGTTAAAAAAGATAATCGCCCGTGTTTTTTTTAGAAAAAAAGAGGATTTTGTTAGAAAAAAAATAAAAAAAGGTAATGTATTTTAGGTGAAAATGTAATTGGTTATAAATAATTTTATTATTTAGTGATAGTTTAAAAAAAAAAATAAGTAAGGGTAATTAAGTAAAATCACTATGTACCGACCGTTCGTCCGTCCGACTACCAAACTTTTAATGTTTCGTCTTTAATAATATAGCTTAAAACCTGTGCGATGCACGAATTATTTTTAATAACTGTTAATTTTATTATTTAAAATTTATTAATTGCATTTATTAAAAAAAAATAAGTGGACGTGTTAAACATTTTAAATAATTAAAAGTATTAAAATAGATTTTAAAATAAATAAGTAAATGTTTGCTCGTGATATTTTGCAAAAAGAGGGGGTTTAGTAAGAAAAATAGAAATTAACATGTTTTCGTTGAATTTTAAAATATAAAAGTAACGATTTGCACGTGATATTTTTGAAAAAAAGAGGGGTTTTAGTAGGAAAAATAGAAAATGTGACATGTTTTAGTTGAAAAAGGTAATTGTCAATTAAAATTATTAAAATAGATTTTAAAGTAAATAATTAAGGATTTGCCCGTGATATATTCGGAAAAGCAGAGATTTTAGTAAAGAAAATAGAAAATATAATGTAACAGCCCGCACTTTTCGGACTATTATTCTAAATCAAAACTAAAATAAAATACAATATAATGACAATGACAGACGGAAGCGTGACAAAAGTTCTAATACAAACTAATTATTACAAAAGCGCATCTAACGATGATCCAAAAGTCAAACTACTCCAAACCTAAGCTCGTCGAACTCCAATGTTATCCAACTCGATCTTATAGTGAACCTAAAAGTTTGAAGTAATGAGCTATACAACCCAACAAGAAACCAATCAATCAAACTAGTCGGGCAAATAACATGTATACATATAATAGAATACGTTATTCGATACGATAACAATATATAAAACAATAATTCTCGATATATACACATTCATATTCTTATTCTTATTCAATACAAAACGACACCACATAACAACAATAACTTGAAACCCACAATTCATGCCACGACCACTACAACCCGGTTGTTAGATATGATTATCACTAAGAAACTAGACAGGGGGGGTGAATGGATAGTTTGAATGTTTTTCGTTTTCTTGAAACTAAAAAGCTATGTTAGATTGTGTTGTATGAAAATGCGGAATAAAATAAACAGAACACACACAATCACTTTAATCTACTTTGTATTAAGTAAATAAAATACTACAGCTTCCAAAATTTCACAAGTGAAATTCTGGCTTCTAAACAAGAACAGTGTTTTCTTGTTTTCTTACAGAGAAAAGAGTGCTTGAATATTTCTGTGTATTTCTCTCTTACAACTAACTATAGGGTGTGCACAATATTTATATATCCTATACAAACTGGTGCACACTCCTATTTACACAGTTACCCCTCATTGTAACTCCAACTTGTCCTTCTTTAAGAAGTTAACTGTGTCAGGAAGGACCACTTGTTTTCTGTAGTCCTTTGCCGTTTCTGTAGCTGCTTGTCTCTAATCTTTATCTCCAAGTTTTGCTGTAGATTTGCCATCTGTCTTTGGACCACCTTACCATAATAGATGCTTCAGTATTTGTCTCCTTTGAATTTTGATTCTGTACCTTAATTTGTCTTGTTATAAATGGCTAAGTGTTGACATCGTGAACTCCAACATATTCCTGATACTATGACTTGTCGACATAGAGCATTCTTGACTTTGCTATATGAGGACTTTGCTATATGATTATTTCAGGAGTATGCGATATAGCTTAATTCAGACTTCACGATATAGCCTTTGAAGACTTCACGATATTGAAGGGTTTCGTGCATGAAAACGCAACGGAAAAACGCGTAAAACAGAAAAATTAACGAAACCCTCCGCAGGATCCATACGAAAAATGATATTTAATTCGTGAATAGAATCGTTTACCTTTTGAAGCTTTACGAACGGATGACTAATGGAGGTCCTTTGATATGATCACCACGTGTCCCGCCTTGTGATACACGTCTCTAATTAGTCCACACGAACGCCCGATCGTCCAACGATCACCGGAGTTGGTACTAGCCAAGAACTGCCCTCGGAACTCTCTCTCTCTCTCTCTAGCCTCTCTTTGATCTAGAGCAGCTAGGGTTTTTTAAGAAAAACGTTTTTTCAATTTCTTAACCCTAAAATAATACATCTTAATGTATTTATATGGAGAGAACTCTGGGCCTATACCTAATATGATTGGGCTTCCAAAACCCAATCTGATTATTAGTAGTATTATTTATTATATTCGAATTATTATTAATCAAGTCCTACTTAATTAATCCAATAATTCAATAATAATAATAATTCAATTAAATTCGAAATTTAATTAATGCTCCGTTTAAAACATTCTTTATGTGTAACCCTTTAGGTTATTATTACGTTGGCAATAATTTTAATATCTCATAATAAAATTATAAACAATGAGCGGCATCTAGTAATACATCATTGCTACCGAAGTAATAATAATAATTGGTGATCCAATTAAACCTTTAATGAATAATGTTCCATGTAATATAATCCTTTTAACCTTATATTATAGATTAAACTCGAGGCATGGTTTATGTCATCCTTTTCAACATTTAATCCCGGTTTACTTGATCGATGAGTAGACTATTAAACAAATCACAATTTGAGCATGGCCATGCATTTCATAGTCTCACTCAATCAAGAGGCCAATAATATCACTCCTAAAATAGGAGGGTTAAATCCTATATCTATCATTCATATTTCTCATATGATTCATAATATACTCAATGTCCACCTTTATCATTACCCGGTCAAAGGTAACTTTGAGTAGAATCAAAGTATATTAATTCTCATATAGAAATATAATGATGTCAAGTCTAAGGATCATTACACCATTATCATTGTGAGAATTGCTTATGACACTTGATAACATTTACCATGAAGAATTCACACGGTGGGTCTATCCAGTGCCATGTTCTTCTAACATGCACTTATGTCTTTGACTTTAGTATCACCATACTTATAACCAATGAGATGTGGTCATGAGTCAACAAACATACTAGTCTTAATGCATTATTATTGTCCTCAAATAATAATACTCGACTAGGGATCTTTTAGGATTATAAACACTACTCATATAATCTCATTTCTAAGTCACATACTTAGAGATATAGAATTCATGCTTATATTCCAAGGACATTTATTATTCTAATATTTATATCGCAGTTAATAAAGACATAATAAATAATTGAAAGAAAATCCATAAAACATATTTATTAATAATCAAAATATCTTCCCTAAGAACATTATAGTATTGTCTCTAGGGCACAAGCACTAACATATATAGCCTTTGAAGACTTCACGATATAGCCTTTGAAGACTTCATGATATCGCCTTTTTGAAGACTTCACGATCTAGTACATTTTGACTTTGCGATCACAACACTTCACGACATGAGTCTTGAAGACTTCACGACATAGTTCATTTTGGACTATGCGATCTCAGTACTTCACAACATGGATATTGGTGACTTCACGACATAGTTCATTCTGACTTCACGACATAGTTCATTTTGACTTCACGATATGGGGACTTAGACAAATTTCTGCAACTTATTTCTTCAAGGCCTTATTCACATCCTGCTGCATGAACAATTTGAACTTCTACCAGTACAATTATTCCATGGCCTATGTACATTCTAGATGCAAGAAACTTACTAAGCTCATTATAACCTTGAGCATACAGAATAAAGCTAAGTACATGAGAACATGACAAGTACAATAGAGACCTATACTATATCCAAGTGATAAACTTCACTAGGTCATTTAGAGTGACATAGTCACAATGTGTAGGCTTGTTAATAGTGGTATTCAAACATGCCTTGAGCCTAACACCGGTGATAACGGTCCTAAATTTTCAGAAAACTGTCACTATAACCCGGTGACTCTGTCCTTATTCTTATTCGATATTTTTGCAAATCATGTCACAAATCCGAATCTCAAGACTATTGCTTACACATAACACATACACAATATCACATATCACATATCACTTTAAAATATAATCACTTGCCCAAATTTATATAATCAAACATATACATATAACACATAATTTCTAAAACACTAGAAAAATCAATCAGAAACTTACCTCAACGCGAAAAATCAAGAATCAAATCATCCTATAGCACGTACCCATTTCTGACTAGAACTGTATTTACTCTTTTTGACCCTCTAAATGACGTTTTCTTGGAAAACTCAAAGGACGAAAGTCGTAGAGAATGAAAAGACCTTTCTGAAACGATATGACTCATCAAAATCGGACTTATAACGAATTGGCAATTGAATAAAAAGTTCGCTGAATATGAATAAAACCTGAAACCCGAGATCTGAATATGTTTTGTGATTTTAAGAACAGTTTATGGCAGAATCTGGAAACATAATGTGAAATAAAAGTTGTAGGAAATTGAAAGAGCTTTCCGAAAAGTCTAGAATCATCAAATTGTGACTTACGATGAACATTCTACGAATTTTACAAGACAGCTGATTTCTTTATGGAAGAGACCTGCGAATTTTGATAATAAAAACGAGTAACGAGAATATGAAGGTTATATAGTGCGCGTTTGGGGTATTACAAAAAAGTTGATTTATAGCTTAAAATGAGCAAGTGCCATAAAAGTGATAAGTTGATGAATTCTTATAAGTTATACGGGTGTTTGGATAAATTTACTTATAAATTAGTTAAAAGTTTGCTAAATTAAAATTTTGAAAAAATATTTATGAAATACAATGATTTCAACACTTACATTTTAAATTAAAAAATATTTAAAAACACAAAGGTAAAAATATAAAGTATTAAAAAACAAAGAAATCAAGTAATAAGTCAATAAGTTCAGGAAAATGTACCTTATTATTAACATTAAACTTATCAACATATAAATTATAAGTTGAGGTCATAAGTTGGGTTGACAAACACCCCTCACAAACTCTTATTAACTTATAATGTATAAGTTACGCAAGCCAAACATGCCCATAGCCTTATAAAACCCTAAGTCCAAACTACTAATTATCTGAACCTAAAAGTGATCCATATTTTAGGTCCATTAGTCTAATTTAATTTTAAATCCTATTCTTTTTTCAAATTTTAATCCTTTTTTCTATTTTCTAATATTATTATTATTTTAAAAATTACGGGATATTACATATAACATGTTTTAGCTGAAAAAGTTAATTGCCCGTGAGGGTTTGCTCGTGATATATTTGGGAAATGAGGGATTTTAGTAAGGGAAATAGAAAAAGTAACATGTTTTAGCTGGAAAAAAAAAATTGCCCGTGATTTTTTTAGAAAAAAATGGTAATGTATTTTAACTGAAAAGGTAATTGATTATAATAATTAAATAAACAATTAAATAAGGAAAGCACCGTACCAAAACACATGTACCAAAAAACAGGTACCAAAACTTTCAATGTTTTGTCTTTAATAATATAGTATATATAGATAGATTTATAATATTAATATTTTATGCTACTAAATGGAATAGCCGGTGATATTTTGAGGTTTTATTTAGAAGAAATATTAGTTATAAAATATAAAAAAGAATATACGTTTTGGAAAAAAAGCTAATCGGTTAGTCATTAATAATTATAATATTATTATTTTATTAAATAGAAATGTTCGTGATATTTTTGGAAAATGAGAGGTTTTATTTAGGAAAAATAGAAAATTAGAAATTTTAGTTAGAAAATATAAAAAAGAAAGAATATACACTTTGGCTAAAAGTGGTAATGGGTTAGTTATTAGCAATTATAACCTTATTATGTTATTTTATTAAATGAAACTGTCTGCGATATTTTTGGAAAATGAGGTATTTTAGTTAGGAAAAATAGAAAAGATATTCTATATAATAATTTTAATATTTTATCTAACGGTTCTTATCGATTTGATCAGAAATATCTAACGGCTATGAATGGAGTGACCAGACTACAAAAACTTTGAGAACCAGACTACAAATCTTTTAATGTTTCGTCTTTAATATAATAATATAGATATGTTGCCTATTTTATTTTTAGAAAATAAATTATTTTTGTTAAATAGATATATGAAATAGGTAATGTGTTTTAGGTGAAAAAGGTAATTGGTTATTAATAAATTGGTTTGCATGTGTTCTATTTAAAAGAAGAGTTGTTTTAGTTAGAAAATATAAAAATAATGTGTTTTAGCTGAAAAAAGTAATCGGTTATAGATATATAATAATATTATCATATTATATATATATGTTGCCCGTTTTATTTTTAGAAGATTAGTTGTTTTAGTTTTCAAAAAATATAAAATAGGTAATGTACTGAAAAAGGTAATTGATTATTAATAAATTGGTTATAGATAGGCCCGTGAATCAGCCCAAATATTGACCGACTGACTGACCGGCCAAAACTTTTAATGTTTCGTCATTAATAATATAGTATAGAAGATAGATGTCAAACGATACTATTTTTCAAGAAAATGACCTAGTATGCATTTTGTGCTAAAGGATTTATACGCAACTAGGTTACTGAGCCGCGCTTCGCAGCGGCATTAGAATATATTTGTTAAGAAAAAGAATATTAGAATAAAAATTGTGAAATAAATATCTACAAAATTATATAAATTATCAAATACAATATATTCTATAAAATTTGCATTTGGGTAATTAATATTATAAATTATTTACATATTTCTTTTGTTTATAGAGTTTGATTTTTTATTTTCTTGGACCGATACCATTGCCATATATATATTAAAAAAATGATAAAAATCAATATAAACATATAATATTACTTATATTTATAGTATTATTAGAAAAGATAATATTAGAACATGATAGTTTGAATTTTAACTTATATAATATTATTAATTACATATTACTCTAATATATTACTGCATGAAAATACCCGAGAGTATTTTAGTGTCATTAATACGTGCATCAATCATATCCGGACATATGAACTGAAATTCGTGCAGTGATATGTTGACGATGCCTTCTTCCAATCTCTTAGGCGACACGTTATGTGTATGAATTGCAATTTAGACCCATGTGATACTGGTTTATATTTTCCTGTACTTGAAACAACTTTCAGATTTTTGATGCTGTACACAGAGCCTTCCTCTAAAAAGATCTTTGAACCGAGAGACCAGAATCTTTGGGATCGTAGCATATATCAAATTTTCCTGTCAAACAACATATCTTAGAAAAGTTAATAACATCATACAATTTGACAAACTAATAAGTTATAAGTATATTGATTTATTAACCTTTTCATAGATCAAAATCATGGCAAGACTGATTAGTTCTTTAGTATTTAGATTGACAGATTCCCACATTCTACACACTCATATTCTTATCATCCAGGTATAGCTGTTGTCGTTCAAAGCATCCAACATGGTGTAGGCCATAGTTATATTGATCGTAAATATAGTTATAAAGATTTAGAGCTATGTAAAAATGTTTCGGTGTAGATTTTTTTGTTATGAATGACCTTTAATTTATAGGTGTTTGTAAGGTGAATAACATGGAAATCCATTATGTTTAAAAGTCAAAAAGTATTAAATAGTAACTTACCTTTCAGATATTAAGTTAATTTGTAAAAGTTATACAACTTTTCTTATAAGCATACTCTTTAGTCGTTAAAAAAGATGTTGAGGCAGGAAAGAAACTATTTGAGTTAGGGTCCGTATATGAATAATTATTGCAAATTCTAAAAATACAAAATAAATTTGTAAATAATAATGCATTAGATCCTAAAAACTCAAAAGTAATAAAGAAATCAATATTAAATCTTAAAAATTTGCAATTTTCCAATTCCATTCTTACAAATTTGAAAATAATAAAAGGAAATTGTAATTATTAACATAAGATCTTACAAATTTGAAAATAATAAGGAAGTTTTGACATAAGATCCTACAAATTTGAAAATAATAAGGAAGTTGTAATTTTCTAATTTCTCCAATCTTACAAATTTGAAAATAATAAAAGAAAGTTCTATCAAGTTTGAAAATAATAAAAGAAGGTTCTATCAAGTTTGAAAATAATAAAAGAGAAAATTGCAATTATTAACATAATATCCTACAAATTCGAAAATAATAAGGAAGTTGTAATTTTCTAATTCAAAGAAAGTTCTATCAAGTTTGAAAATAATAAAAGAAAGTTCTATCAATTTTGAAAATAATTAGTAAGTTTTAACATAAGATCCTAAAAATTTGAAAATAATAAGAAAGTTGTAATTTTCTAATTCCTCCAATCATACAAATTTGAAAATAATAAAAGAAAGTTCTATCAATTGAAAATAATAAAAGAAAGTTCTATCAAGTTTAAAAATAATAAAAGAGAAAATTGCAATTATTAACATAAGATCCACCAAATTCGAAAATAATAAGGAAGTTGTAATTTTCTAATTCAAAGAAAGTTCTATCAAATTTTAAAATAATAAAAGAAAAGTTCTATCAAGTTTGAAAATAATAAAAGAGAAATTTGCAATTATTAACATAAGATCCTACAAATTCGAAAATAATAAGTAAGTTGTAATTTTTTAATTCATCCATTCTTACAAATTTGAAAATAATAAAAGAAAGTTCTATCAAGTTTGAAAATAACAAAAGAAAGTTCTATCTAGTTTGAAAATGATAAAAGAAAATTCTAAATAATAATGCATTAGATCCTAAAAGTTCGAAAGTAATAAAGAAATCAACATTAGATCTTACTTACAAATCTGAGAAGTTGCAATTTTCCAATTCCATTCTTACAAAATCCAAAATAATACAAAAAGTTGTAATTTTTCAATTTCCTTCCTACAAAATCAAAAATAATAAAGGAAGTTGTAATTATTAATATTAAAAATTGTGAAAAATTGAGAAAATTAGAAAAATAGAACGAAGCGATTTGAGAACCGCCACATCACCACCCCATCTTCTCATTTATATAAGTATATATTGATTGTTTAGGAAGATAAAAGGAAATCAGTATTCACCGGGATTAATGAACTAATTTATCATTATAGTCACTACAAGCGTATCACTAAGTTAAAAAGAATTACAAATGTATCACTATGTTAATTATAACATGTGATTATACTGCTAAACATTTATAAAATTTCATGATTGTTAAAAAAATTTGCCTTTTAACTAAATTTGTTAATTTTTGCCCACATGTGCATCACATATGACGCTATATTACATGTGACATAAAACTCGAAAATATGGTATATTAGAGCATCTCCAACGGTATTTTGTAAAATGATTGGTTAAATATTGATTAGGTAAAATTTGCTAAATCTGTAAGAGATTATACTCCGACGGAGTTTGTTACATATTAAAAATAGTATGTTATTATTATTCCAAGTTTATAAAAATACAACATATTATTTTAATATGATAATAATTAACGTGTAAATTTGCTACAAGTCTCTAGAGGTTCAACATATATAGCCAACATGTGGATGTTAGCTAAATTTTTAGCCAACGGTGATGTGAAGCGACCAAATTTTAACATATTTTCTATAATTTTTATTTAAGGCATATAATATGAATTTTTAGCTAAGAAATTGTGTAAAGCATAATGTAACATAAGATGTAAAAGAGATAACTACAACTCAACAAAGGACAAGATAGACAATAATATTAACAGAAGCACAGGAATCCAGAATCAAAGAAGAAAAGGTAAACTCAAAAAATCAAAATACGTTATGTATTCTTGAAGTCCGTAAACAGGTCACGGAAAGAAGTTCATGAAAATGTTCAAGCCTCAGTGACAGCAAAAGAAACAAGACTTTCAAGACGACAGAAGTATGTGAATGATTTAGGGTTAAGTACCACGGGATTCCAGTGATTTAATCGAAGCAACCAGAACGACAAGGGACTTATCAACAGCATTGAATTGAAGACATAAAAGAAGAATTGATCAAGTGTTATTCATCTGTGAACCAGACCAGTTGCACTAGGTGACGGCACTAAAAAGATCAGGTTGTTTTATCGTCTCAGAAGAAATTGATATAGTCTAAAACTGAAACACCCTGGAGTACAAAAGCTTTTCTAAATGGTCAAGTACAAGAAAAGATTTCGATGGTTTTTCTATTTAGAAAACCATCGAATGAGTTTAAAGAAAACAATTAGAATTCTAGTTTAAAAGAATTTGACTTTCGATAGTTTTTATTAAAAACTATCGAATGGTAAATTCTTTTTAAATATTCGATAGTTTTCAATTTGGAAAAGCAGGTGGTGAAGTGACTTTGTTGTCAGGTTGATGAAGATCCAACGGCCAAGGTTAATTCAATTAATTTGGTTCGATGGTTTTTCAAACCAAAGTCTACAATTACTAACAGAGGAAGAAGTGTCTTCTTCAGTTAAGGCATTCAACACAGAGACATTACTGAGAGAGAGAATTGAGTCGGAGAAATTATCAGAGAAATTAATAGTGCTCAGAACTTGATCATTGTATTGAATTTGTGTAACCTTAAACTCATTGAAGCTAATCTACGGATTAGAAATTGTAGCACCCCTCGAGGTTTATATTTATAAAAAGATATATTCCCCGAATCTTGGTTTGGTTTGGTGTGTTTGATTTCGTTATAGAACTGAATGATTAATCCGCGAACGAAATTGAATTATTTGTGAGTATCGTATTCAACCCCCCTCTACGATACTTTGGACCTAACAATTGGTATCAGAGCTACTTGATTGACATACAAATCAGATCCGGTGAATGAGACCAAAATCAAAGGTAGCGTGAAAATTCGAAGCAAATTTTTTAACTTTCAAAATTTTTCATTTAATTGGAATTTCTTGAATTTTAAACAATTTGAAATTTTCAGAAACCATGAGTGCTCCAAAGACAACCGCTGGTATTAAAGTTCCCCCGTTTACTAGAGATGATTTCGGTTTGTGGAAGATGAAGATGCTGTTATTTATCAAGGCATCTAATCCGTTGTATATTGGCATATTAGAGAACAGACCGTTTGTACCAATGAAACCAGTTAGTGAATCTACAGCTCCTGATGGTAGCAGGATTCCTTCAGGCACCCAACCTAAGGATATTACTGAGTATACATATTTTGACAAAGAACTGATTCGATTGGACACATGTTTAATGTTGATATTGGCGGACTCCGCAGACAAGGAAATGAGCTATCAGTTGATGAACTATACAAGCGGGAAACACATGTGGGATACCATTAAATTGATAATGGAAGGAACTGAAGACGTGCAGGAAAACAGATTGGACATCCTGACTTCTCAGTACGAAGCCTTTAGGTCTCTTCCAGGAGAAAGTATAACTCAGGTATTTGAGAAATATACCAAGCTCCTAAATGAATTGGCAATGAAAGGAAAGACCTATCCACTGAGAGAATCAAACAGGAAGTTCATGATGACGCTGCCCCATCATGTAGAACACAAGTCATCATCCATAAGGGAAAGAATTGACTTCACAAAGATGTCATTAGAGATGATCTATGGCAAGTTGAAGACCTATGAGATGGAACAGGAACAGAGAGTGATAATCTACGGATCAGGGACAGTGGACAACAAGCACAATGCACTTGTGAGATCAGCAACACTTGTAGTGGATGAACCAATAACTTCTGAGATTCAGGTTCAAACCCCTAGAGCTGGAAAGGAGGTGATAATAGAAGCTGAGATGGATTCTGTGAATCTGGGTGTTGATGAAAGTGATTACTACACCCTAGAAGAGCTTGAGCAAATGGAAGACAAAACCATGGCGTACTTAGCTGGAAATTTTAGTCATATTCGTTTCAAGAGAAACCCTAAGTACAAGTTCAAGGGCTCAACCAACAGATTCCAGAAGAGCAATTATGCACCTAGTACAGGCTTTAAGGGAGGCTACAAGACTGGCATGATTGATAGAAGCAAATCAAGATGCTACAACTGCAATGAGTTAGGGCATTTCGCCACTGAATGCCGGAAGCCTCGTCAAGCAAGAGACATGAAAGATGTCTATGGAAAGAAAGACTTATATGAGGATTTGAAGAAGGAGAATGTCAAGCTTAAACAGCAACTGGAGGCATTTTCTGGAAAGCAGAAAGGGAAAGCTTATATAACAGAGGGAAAACACTGGGATGATTTGAAGAGGAGGAATATGTAAATGTTGCCCTAATGGCCGACTCTTCAGAGGAATCACCACAATCATCTCAGGTACCTATCTTAACTACAATTGATATGTCTAACTCTGAGTACAAGAAAACTGTGCAAGATCTTAGTGTAGAATTGTTTAATGTACACACAAGCATGCTAGCATCTGAAATGGAAAATGCTAAACTAGTTCTTAAGATTAAAAAGTTAGAATCTAAAAATGAAGAACTAGAGCTTGTAGCTGTCACATTAGAAGATCTTAAGCAAAAGAATGCGTACTTAGAGAACAAGGTCAAGTGTAATGATGAGATAAAGACTATCCTCAGGAAGCAGATTTCAGATTTAGATTTGAAGCTGAATGCTTTTAAGAATTCCGCCCTGATTGCTAAGGAGATCATTGATACTCAGACCCAGGGTAATAAAACTGCTATAGGACTTGACTATTCCAAAAAGGCTGGGAAAAGGACTCTGGAATTTCCTGTGACATCTTCTGTTGTCAAGAAGGATATTCCACATATTCTTAAGAATGTGGTCAGTCCAGTCTTTGTCAAGCCCTTCTCAGAACCTTTTAATGAGGATGACCTTTTCATAAGACAAGAATTCCTTGAGGAGGATTTATTGAAGGAAAAAGAGGTAAAGACTAAGTTGCCTAGGGAATCAGTAAAAACTGTTATACCTAAAACTGAAGTAGGTGACTTAGTTAGTATTGCTAAAAAGAACATGAATGGGAAAAAGAAGATTGTTAATCAGGAAATTGTTCCATTTTCTCCCATTGCATCTAGGAAGTTGTGCACTATTTGTAATTCTGCTGGACACCTTACACATGCATGTAAAAATGTTAAAGTAGAAACTGCTAATACTTCTGAAATGTATAACATGTCTGACATGCCTGATCTTCATGAACCCTGTGGAAAGAAAGAGTGTTTGCTATGTAAGTACAACATCATGCATGCTTATTTTAAGTTGATGAATGATAGTAGCAAAAGGACTGTTAATGTTAAATCCACAGATACTATGAATATCAAACAGGGTAAGACTAAATTGAATGTTACTCATGTTAAAGTATCTAAACCTTCAGGACCCAAACAATTTTGGGTACCAAAGTCCGCTTAATCAATCTGTGATTGCAGGGTAAGGTTAAAAGCTCAAAGGTTGTGTGGATTCTGGATAGTGGTTGTTCTAGACACATGACAGGTGAAGAGTCCCTGCTTACAGAGGTGGTTAAGAAGACCGGACCGATTGTAACCTTTGGATATGACAGCAAAGGATTCACTACGGGATATGGTAAATTAAAAGTTGGAAATGTCATCATTGAGAACATCTCTCTTATTGAAGGATTAAAGCACAATCTTCTAAGTATCAGTCAGTTTTGTGATAAAGGCTACAATGTATATTTCAGAAAGGACAAGTGCTTGATCACCAACAGGAAGGATGAGAAGCTTACTCTACTGGGAGTGAGAAAAGGAAATTTGTTTATAGCTGACTTAAGTTCTACCAGTGAAGGAGAAGTTACATGTTTCTACAGTAAGGCTTCTTCAGAACAAAGTTGGCTATGGCACAAGAAGCTCTCACACTTGAACTTTAAAACTATGAACTCTTTGGTAAAGAGAGAGTTAGTGAGAGGGTTGCCCCTGATGGAATTCAATCAGGAGGGACTATGTGAAGCATGTGAAAAGGGGAAGTCGAAAAAAGCATCACATAGAAGCAAAGGAATGACAAATGTTGATGAACCATTACAGCTGATTCATATGGATTTATTTGGTCCAGTCAATGTTATGTCACTTTCAAGAAAAAGATATGCATTGGTGATGGTGGATGACTACTCCAAGTACACGTGGGTGTTTTTCATACAATCAAAGGATGAAGCAACACAACTAATCATTGATCACATCAAGAAGATAGAAGTGGAAGCTAAGCTACCTGTGCGGACAATCAGATCAGACAATGGAACTGAATTCAAGAATGCAGTTCTTAATGATTTCTGCTCAGAGAAAGGAATATCAAGACAGTTTTCAGCACCGAGAACTCCTCAACAGAATGGAGTAGTGGAAAGGAAGAACAGGACCTTGGTTGAAGCAGCAAGGACCATGTTGAATGAAGCAAAACTTCCCACTTACTTTTGGGCTGAAGCAGTAAACACAGCTTGCTACACTCAGAATCGAACCCTGATCAACAAAGATCATGAAAAGACTCCGTATGAGTTAATGGCCAACAAGAAACCAACACTAAAGTACTTTCATGTATTTGCTGCAAAGTGCTTTGTACTTAAAGATGGAGAACATCTTGGCAAGTTTGATGCCAAAGCAGATAAAGACATTTTTCTGGGCTATTCTCTGGAATCTAAGGCTTTCAGGGTATATGTGATTGAAGATAAGAAGGTGTTGGAAAGCTTTAATGTAACATTTGACGACACCAAAAGACCAGGCCTGCAAACGGGAGAGAACTCTGAATCCTTGGTATTTGAAAATCTATCAGGAGATCTCTCTGACATTGAAGAAGAACCTGAAGTTGTTACAGTTATTAATAATAATCATGATGATAATGATTCTGGACCAAGTGGTGATAGTGGTGGACATACTCAAACTACTACTGGATCCACTAGTCAATCAACAGGGTCAATAGATCAAACCGTCAACAACTCAGGGGGAGCAGGAGAAGGATCAACTAGTCACACTCCACAACATCTAGAACAAGGAGAATCATCAAGATCGCATCTGCCAAGACAAAGGGTATGGAATAGAGATCATCCCTTTCACTTGATCATTGGTGATCCGGACATAGGAGTGAGAACTAGTAGAACATCACAAAATGAATGTCACTATTCTGGGTTTCTTTCAGAAACAGAACCTAAGAAAGTTGAAGATGCTCTAGATGATCCAGATTGGGTAATTGCTATGCAAGAGGAACTCAATCAGTTTGAAAGGCAGAAAGTTTGGAAGCTGGTACCCAGGCCTAAGGGAAAATCTGTTATTGGAACAAGATGGGTATTCAGAAATAAGTTGGACGAAGATGGCATTGTAACGAGAAACAAAGCCAGACTGGTTGCTAAAGGTTACTCTCAAGAAGAGGGTATAGATTATGATGAAACCTATGCACCAGTAGCAAGACTTGAGGCCATCAGAATGTTTCTGGCATTCGCAGCACATTCCAATTACAAGGTATATCAGATGGATGTGAAAAGTGTTTTTCTGAACGGGGAGTTAGAAGAAGAAGTGTATGTGGAACAACCTCCAGGTTTTGAGGATTCAAAACTTGCAGACTTTGTGTACTTTCTATTCAAAGCTCTTTATGGACTCAAACAAGCTCCAAGGACATGGTATGACACTCTCTCTGAATTCTTACTTGAAAATGATTTTACAAGAGGTGTCGTAGACAAAACTCTCTTTGTCAAAAAGCATAAAAATGATTTGATATTGGTGCAAGTATATGTTGATGACATAATATTTGGTTCTACTAATGATGATCTATGCAAGAGATTTGCTAAGTTAATGCAGAGTCGTTATGAAATGAGCATGATGGGTGAATTGTCATTCTTCCTTGGACTGCAAGTATACCAAAGACAAGATGGTATATTCATTTGTCAGTCCAAGTATATTAAAGATCTTCTGAAGAAGTATCAAATGGAAGACTCATCTACAGCAAAGACTCCTATGCCAACTGCCACTAAGCTTGATAAGGATGAAACTGGTAAGAAGGTTGACATCAAAGGCTACAGAGGTATGATAGGCTCATTACTTTATCTCACTGCAAGTAGACCAGATATAATGTTTACAACATGCTTGTGTGCTAGGTTTCAGTCTGATCCTAAAGAATCTCATCTAATAGCTGTTAAGCGAATATTTAGAAATCTTAAGTGGACTCCAAATCTTGGAATTTGGTACCCTAAAGATACAGGATTTGATCTTATTGGATACACAGACTCTGATTTTGCAGGTTGTAAGATTGATCGGAAGAGTACTTCAGGAAGCTGTCAGTTTCTTGGAAGAAGATTAGTTTCTTGGTATAGCAAGAAGCAACATTCAGTTTCCACATCAACAGCTGAGGCTGAATACATTGCTGCTGGAAGCTGCTGTGCTCAGATCTTGTGGATGAGAAACCAACTCCGTGACTATGGGCTTTTGTTGACAAAGATTCCAATATTTTGCGACAACACAAGTGCCATAGCAATCTCAAACAACCCAGTGCAACACTCGAGGACGAAGCACATCGACATCAGGTATCATTTTATCCGAGAGCATGTCATGAATGGAACTGTGGAGTTACATTTTGTACCCACAGAGGATCAAATTGCAGACATCTTTACTAAACCGCTTGATGAATCCACTTTTTCAAAGCTGGTTGGTGAACTTGGGATGTTAAATCTTTCTAATTGATTTTGATTAGAAGTCAGTAACTGCTGATAGTCCTAGTAAATACACGAGTTTAAGAATTTCTATATCCTTAGGACTCGTGAATTTATTTTCTGGAGCAATTCTCGTAGTTAGGATTATTGTACTAATTTTATGTCATAATTATGGATGATATATCTTCTGGCATTTAATTGGTTATTAATTCTAAAAATTATTTAGGTGCTAATATTTGTTCTAAATATTAAAGCATCTATTTAATTTGAATTAATTTACTTTGTTTTTAACATTGTAGATTAATGCAACATAATTTATTGGATTTTAATTGATTAATATCATTCAATGATATTTAGTTTATTTTATTCTAAGAAAATTGTGAATTTTCTGTTAACAATTGATTTTGGTAAATTTTAAAAGATTTATTCAAAATAAAACTTAACAGAAAATTAAAAGATCTGATTTTTAGAACATGAACAGGTTTTAGAAATTGGAAAGAAGCAAAAACCATCGAATTTAGAAAATTCGATAGTTTTTCTAAGTACTAAATAAAAACCATCGAAGTCAAAATTCGATAATTTTTAAATAGGAAAAGAAAAACCATCGAAAACACATTTCGATAGTTTTTGAGAATCATTTTAAAATATATCGAAGGAATTTAATTAATTCTATATTTAAATTCTCGATACATTTTGAAAATCAGTAGAGAAAAACATCGAAGTGAATTTAATTAATTTTATATTTAAATTCTCGATAGTTTTTCTAAAAACAGTTCGATAGTTTTTGGTTTTACAAAGACATATCTTTCGATGGTTTTTCAGAAATCCGTTTTAAATTCTACTCTCATACACTTCGATAGTTTTTAAGAAAACCATCGAAGTATAGATGACATTTATGCCCCTCACAGAAAACCATCGGAAGTGTTAATAAAATCTATCGAACAGTAGAATGATTAATATGCCCCTGTCAATTCAAAAGTGTATATAAGAACCCCTTAGCCGTTTTGTCTTGTTTTTATTCTCAAATCTAAGAAAAGGTTTTTATATATACAAGAATACTTACACACACAGAACATCACTATCGATATTTTTCTTCAAAATTAACCGAGTACAATCTGAGAAAGTTACTATTCCTTCACTTTTAAGTGTTTTTAACCGTGAAGATTGTTGTTTTGTGAGGTTTTGATACATATAAAGGAAGAAAAACCATTGAACTTGAACTTTGAACCTTACAAAAGTGTTAACAGATTTGTTCTTTAGAAATTGGTTGTTTCACAATTAATTTTTGTGGATTATTGTTCTTAATCTAAGTTAACAATTTAGGGTTCTAATTTGAGTTGTGTTTTGTTCAAGTTTGTGTTTTTAAGGAATAAAAAGGGTTATTTTAGTCATAATTTGATTAATTAGTGATAATTAATTAAATTTAAGTGGAAATTTAGTTTTGGTTTAATATTTAATTTTCTGGAAATTTAAAATGGCTAGAGAATTTATTATTACCAAGACTAATCATGTCTCGTTTCAAAACCTGCAAGCCATTACGAAATTACAGTTTCGTGCATGGGCAGAGTGTTTGAATACACGTTCATTAGTGGCATATTCTTTAAGTACTCTCGTAGTCCTTTGTATCGATCAATTGGCTGCGTTGTACACAACCGCCACAGATACAACTGAGAATAACGTAAGGTCCTTCAGCTTTGTTGTGCCAGGGGGTAGAACAATAAGGGTGACGAAACATGATTTTAATAGAATCCTACATTTTCCTACAGAAAATCTTGTTCCGGATCCCACGACTGAGGAGATACATGCTTTCTTCACTCTCATAAGAAGTCAACAACCTAACTTCTTTTCGTGGGAGAGTTTCTGAAGCATTACTTGACAAAGCCATGGAACTTTTTCTTTCATACCCTAATCCATGTTTTTACTGCCAAGCTAACAAATCTGCATGGTATTCCCTTATTCCTTCAAAAGATAGGGTTTGCCATTGCTCACAATAGGCATATTAACATAGGAAGGCTACTGATTGATCAAGTCATTATGTGCATGGGACCACAGGATGAAAGAACAGGCATGGACGATGTGCTTTGTTTCTATCCTAGGTTCCTACAACTAATTCTCAATGATATCTTAACAGATAATGAACGGGAGATTTTTGAAGGTGAAGCCACACAGGAGTGCATGAGGATGAAGAGCAATGCCATAACTGCTCTGATCAGAAAGAATCATCTTCCAGGGGTACCCACTGTTCTCAGGTAAATGAAGGTAATATTCATCCACCTCAACCTGAAATGGCACCTGAACCAATGGATGTTGATCCAGAGCCCTCAGTGGCCATTCATGATCAGGAGGTTGCAAACCCACAACCTCTAACCACGGTCGAAGAGCCTTTGGAAGAGCTAAATGAAACAATTAACGAACCTCCTTCCCCTCCTATACCCAGTAAACAAACATCCTTGAGTGTAGAGGGAGATAGTGCCAAAGCAGCACCACATAAGGAGATACACCCTTCAACAACAGCTCTGCCTTCCTCTAAAAGAAGAAGAACAGAAACCGAGGCAACTGTTGATACTTCATTTCTCTCATCCAAAGAACCCTTCACTGATTTTTCTGATTTTGATTGGGCAATGCTAACGAAAGCTATATCTGAACCAATCGCTCAATCAAGTAAGGAAGAATTGACGGAAGCAACTGTTGTTCCGACCATATTACGGTCAGGTTCACTGGTTGAAGGTTCTAAGAACCAAGAGTCTTCACAGACGTTGAGAGAAGGCTTTGACCTAAATGCACAATCTAAAGGGTCATTGTCTACCTCCCCAGATGGAACATATCTGGATCCTGCGGGTAAAGGGTCTGACGTAGGTGCAGATCGGTGACAATGAATCAATTACTATTGAGGAGTTAACCGAGGTAAAGTCTTCACAGACTATTAAGGAAGTTTCAGGATCTCTGCTGTTAATAGAGCCTGATTCTAACCTCCTAGAGATTCAAACTCTAGATCCTACAAAGGATACATCATCTAAGGATGATCAGCAACTTGGTTTAACCAAGGACGGGGACTTGCGAAGCCCCATTGCACCACCGGTGACCTCCTTAAGGACGACTACAGTGTTTTCTTCTGCAGGTACATTGAGCAAAAAGGGATTGAGTGAAACAAAAACACTTACACCTGGCCTGAGTGGGAAAGGAAAAATGAGTGAAACACCGACAGAAACGTTGAGTGTACACCCATAGCCAAATGTGAGGAGTGACACCCTAACCCTGCCAAACATAGATGATCAGCTACTACCTACAGAAAGAGAAAGACATGTTCAATCCACTCTCAAGGAGATGACAGTTCACGATAAACAAGGAAATCCACTATTCAAGGTTCCACTGAGACCTTCCTTTGACCAAGGGATCTCCTCTGGTCAAGCCGATGCTTCTTTAAAGACTATTTAAGAGAAGGTTGACTTGGCTGCAGCTGATTCCAGAAGAACTTATCGGGTCTTAGGCAGTGCATCTGGCACTATAACAGGTACTAAACTGGTAGTGGACTCCTTGAAGAAGGAAGCTATGGAAGAACTGGTCGAACTGAGGAGTGACGTCAAAGAGCTTAAAGATGGATTCATGAATGAAGTTGATGCTCTGCAACAAGGACAAGAAGCTTTGAAAGAAGACGTTCTGGTTATCCGGGATGGTCAAGCTAGGGTAAAAGATGCAATGAACACCCTTTTTAGAGTGGAGTCTAAGCTGAACCAGAGACTGGACAAGATTGAGAAGACTACCAACTCCAGATTGGATGACATTGACCTGAAGCTGGCTTCTATGCATGAGATGAATAAGGAGCTATTGGATTTCATGGAAAATCAAAGTGACGGGGTACAGTCAATCTGGACTATGCTAAGAAACCAACAAACTGGACAACCTGGTCCTTCAAATCAGCAACCTGATCATTCTACTGCCTTCTATGCTGAGGATGCTTTTGTCAAGGATTCCTCAACTAAGGGGGAGAAAGTTGGAGATGGGGAGAAAGGTATGGATGGATAGGGAGTTTGGGAAACGGTTGAAACTATTCCGATTAGACAGTACTGGATTGAGGACATGGTACAAGAAGAGAATAGTGAAGAGGGATTTGAGGTCATGCAAGAGCAACCAATTCTGGAGGAGCATGAGCCAATATTATCCAGAGCCTGTTGAATATCCAATCTAGGAGGATAATATGGAAGAAGAAGCAAATCCTCTGTCACAAGAAGAAGAAGCTGCCTTGGAAGCGGTAAGAGCTCAAAGAGCTGCAATAGATGCCAGGCATGCTGAAAGAGAAAGACACCAAGCAGTTCTAAGGATTGAAAAGCTAAAAAGATCCAAGGTGCAAGCTGAAGTGAGGAAGAAAAAGATGATGGATTTGGCAAGCAAACATGGAAGTGAATGGGAGATGGCTTATAAAACCTTTTGTGGAGTTGAAGACGGATTAGAAGTCAACGACAATGCAGAGGTGGAAGTCATAATTCAGAACATAAGAAGTACAAATCCTGATGATCATGTTTACTTCACTGCACTGAGGAATACTGTGATCTTTCTGAAAGCTGGGGTTGAAGCAAATGGAGCCTGGAACATCTTGATCAATTTTCTTAAGAAAGGTACATTTGTGATTTCCACTAAGTTTTTAGAACAGAGAACATACACAGAACTGCAGGTGATACTCATCAAGATTCAAAGAACTACAAGACTAAATGAACTACTCCGTGAGCATGTTAAGGAGATCTTGATGAAAGTAGGTCCAGAGATTACTGAAGATCCTCCAATGGTTAGATTTATGACGAATGACTTGTTCAGAATCTGCTATTTGGCTGAGGACAAACTGAGAGACTATCCAAGCAACTATCTAATATCAGTTGAGAAGTATCTTAGATCCACTGGATTCTCGTCAACGGAGAAGGACAAAGCAGCTGACACTCTAAGAAGATTTCTAATGGAGAATGTTCCTTACTATAGGAAAAGAGTGGAAAGAGGATTGGAAGTGCATACCAGATTACCAAACATGCCAAAGCTAAACAAGAAAGATGTTAACATTGCATGGTTATGGGCTGGAGTGGGTCAAGATGTTGAATATATTGGAAGACACATCCAAGGAGCAATCCTTAAACCTGGAGAACCACTGCACTATCTATCAGTGATTGATTATCAAGCTGCTAACTCCGATCCAATGATTGAAGAAGGTGAGATCGGAATGGACTGAAGATTGAAGCAAAGAACAAAAGAACTATCAGCTCAGACTAGAGGAACAACTTCATTGTATAAAGTTTTATTGTTTTTTGATTTATGAAATCTGGAAATGTATATATATCTGATCCAGAATGCATTTAATATTATTACGTTGTCTTACTTTAATTAGTTTAATGTTTCCTTAGTTAGTTGAGTTATCCTCGAAGTATTTGCTTGTCGAACTCTATCCAATCAAATAGGGGGAGATTGTAAAGCATAATGTAACATAAGATGTAAAAGAGATAACTACAACTCAACAAAGGACAAGACATACAATAATATTAACAGAAGCACAGGAATCCAGAATCAAAGAAGAAAAGGTAAACTCAAAAAATCAAAATACGTTATGTATTCTTGAAGTCCGTAAACAGGTCACGAAAAGAAGTTCATGAAAATGTTCAAGCCTCAGTGACATCAAAAGAAACAAGACTTTCAAGAAGACAGAAGTATGTGAATGATTTAGGGTTAAGTACCACGGGATTCCAGTGATTTAATCGAAGCAACCAGAACGACAAGGGACTTATCAACAGCATTGAATTGAAGACATAAAAGAAGAATTGATCAAGTGTTATTCATCTGTGAACCAGACCAGTTGCACTAGGTGACGGCACTAAAAAGATCAGGTTGTTTTATCGTCTCAGAAGAAATTGATACAGTCTAAAACTGAAACACCCAGGAGTACAAAAGCTTTTCTAAATGGTCAAGTACAAGAAAAGATTTCGATGGTTTTTCTATTTAGAAAACCATCGAATGAGTTTAAAGAAAACAATTAGAATTCTAGTTTAAAAGAATTTGACTTTCGATAGCTTTTATTAAAAACTATCGAATGGTAAATTCTTTTTAAATATTCGATAGTTTTCAATTTGGAAAAGCAGGTGGTGAAGTGACTTTGTTGTCAGGTTGATGAAGATCCAACGACCAAGGTTAATTCAATTAATTTGGTTCGATGGTTTTTCAAACCAAAGTCTACAATTACTAACAGAGGAAGAAGTGTCTTCTTCAGTTAAGGCATTCAACACAGAGACATTACTGAGAGAGAGAATTGAGTCAGAGAAATTATCAGAGAAATTAATAGTGCTCAGAACTTGATCATTGTATTGAATTTGTGTAACCTTAAACTCATTGAAGCTAATCTACGGATTAGAAATTGTAGCACCCCTCGAGGTTTATATTTATAAAAAGATATATTCCCCGAATCTTGGTTTGGTTTGGTGTGTTTGATTTCGTTATAGAACTGAATGATTAATCCGTGAACGAAATTGAATTATTTGTGAGTATCGTATTCAACCCCCCCTTCTACGATACTTTGGACCTAACAAATTGTATGATTGAAGATGCTCTTACATGTGGTATGTGCTCAAAATATGCCATATTACTTTGTTACACGTGGTCCATGTGTCTGTGTGCATGGGTTTAGTCTTGTTCATGTGACGAGTATATCAGTTTAAAATTATTAGTATATTTCTGTGTCAGATTTAAGATATAATGGAGTACGATAAATCAAATCTAGAGAAGTTATACGCACGACTAACAATCGAGGATGGAGGGATCATAGTGGGGGGTGAAGAAGTACAGGAGAACAAAGAAACTTTTGTGTTGATAGGGAAATTCTTGACGAAGAAAAATATTAATTTCCAGGCAATGCAAAATGTTTTAGCATCGTTATGGAGGCCAAAGGAAGGCATGGAAGTGCATGATATTGGAGGTTACAGGCTCTCTTTCGTCTTTTAACATATCATGGATCTCCTGAAAGTGCTGGAAGGAGGACCATGGTCATTTGAACAAAACACTCTAGTGTATAAACAAGTTAAAGGAGCAGAGGATCCACATCTTGTAACTCTGAACGAAGTTGATATTTGGGTGCAAGTTCATGATATCCCCAAGGGATTTATATCAGAAAATATATTAAAGATTGTGGGAATATACATAGGAAAATACGTAAAATCGGATCCTGCAAGCTTTGATGGTTTGTGAAAATCATTTGTATGTATTCATGTTACACTGGATATTACAAAACCCTTGAAAAGACGAATGAAGATCAAGAGAAGGAGGAAATTGGAGTTGGCTGAATTTTAAATATGAACGATTGGGAAATTTTTGTTTTGTGTGTGGGATCCTGGGCATACAGAGAGGGAATGTAACGTTGTTTATGCCAATCCTGACAAAAAAGTTGAACGTGCTTACAGGGTGTGGTTGAGAGCACCTAATCGAAGTATAAAGAATAATGTAGGAGCAAGGTGGCTGAGAAACATGAAAGGGGGAAGTAACTGGACGACAAATAGCGGTGGTGCGAAGAAGCAGACAACATGGTGAGAATGAAACGACAAGATTTACGGAGATTACAGGAGTGCTGCGTGAAACAGGGGGAGAAAATCATGCTGTGATGATCGTACCGCGTAATCAGGAAGAGAGGGATAAGGAAAGTAGTATTACAAATTTGAGCGGTATAACAGATAATGCAAATATAATTTTAGAGGCAAAAAGGAAAAGAAGTAAGATTGAACAAATCAAAATGGGGCATGGGCCTGCTAATATGCAATTGGATGGGCCTCAGAACACTATGGAAGATAAAATGATTGGACAAACGGATTCAAAAAACTTGCAATGGGCAGGCTCTGGATTCTAGGTCCGCCGAGCATTTTGAGTTTCCTAGTCTGGAACTGTCGTGGACTGGCCAATCCACGAGCAATTCTATTTCTTAAGGAAATCGTAAGTCGGGCCAAACTTGATTTTCTTATATGAGACGTTGGTGAAAGGGAGTGTAGTGGAGAATATTTGTGTTATTCCCAACAATGTAATCACAGGATTGTAGAAGGGGGGGGGGTTCAATACAATCCTTTCAATTTCCAGTTCTTTTTGCAAACAAAGATCGTCTTAGAAAAGAAATATAAAATTGCAATAAACAAATAACACAAGAAGTAAAAATTCAGGTGGATTGATTGTTCCACATGAGAGATTTTTATTTGAAGAAATCTTTGTGATGTTTAGAAGTAAACACACAGCTGCTAATACAATGTTTTTGCTTCCGCAATTTACAAAGGAATATTGCTTTAGCTCTAAAGATTGAAACTGATTTCTTAAACTCAAAAACATTGATACACTTGGTTATATATCCCAAGTTTACAAGCTAATTTGAACTAAATAAAAATATACAGTAGGTAAAGTCCAAAATCTTGCTTTTTCACTCTAAGTCCAATGGTCATTGCAATGATTTGCCTTTTAGCTGATTGTCCTTGTAGAATCATCTTTATTGACCAGATGGAAATATAATGCTTCCTTTTCTTCAGGGTTTCCCAAAATGCCGGTTTCCAGGCTCTTTTTGTTCCATCAACCCATGTGACTTGTCAGAACTGTCCCTATCACACTTTCAACAACTAATAATTGAACTAGCATCAATTGAGGTTAAACTTCTAGCATCCGCTGAAAGTGTTGTGGCTGCATCCGTTGAAGCTTCTCAAGGTGCATCTGTTGAAGGCTGAATGACTATCCGTTGAAATACAATTTCACTTATGTAAAATTATAAGGCACATAGTATTTACAATTAGCCTCCCTATTCTACATATCTATTGAAAGTCAACATGACTTATTCAGCTTACACTATTACACTTCAACTGCTAGTACTTAAACAAAAAGAGTATGTTACATTTAGACTTATCAATCGATAA
This sequence comes from Heracleum sosnowskyi, assembly GCA_030848705.1. Lineage (NCBI taxonomy): Eukaryota > Viridiplantae > Streptophyta > Magnoliopsida > Apiales > Apiaceae > Heracleum > Heracleum sosnowskyi. The sequence continues at coordinate 63,751,536 of CM061241.1, read as the reverse complement.
GCTACCTTCAACGGATACTGAATACACATGATATCCGTTGAAAGTTACATTTTGACTTATACAATTTTCACAAGGCAATCTTGTTAATCATCAAGAAATAACAGATTTCCTAACAATGTGTAAGGCTATTCATTAAAGTAGTTGTTACGTAGTAGATGCAAACGGTCATAGTGGAGGTTTGGCATTGATATGAAGGAGTGAAAGGGGGGTCGAAATCAAAGGAAGTTGCAATCACTACATAGATTTTGAAGTTGTTTGTGATCAGATTGAGAGGTGAAGGTACACGGGCTTTTATGGGCATGGAACATGTTGAGAGATTTGGTAGGGGCATCACAACTACCATGGTGTATACTAGGAGACTTTAACTATCTTATGTATATACATGAAAAGCGAGGAGGGAGGAGGCATCCCGATGCATTGCTAGATGGTTTTAAAATAGTGGTGAATGAGTGTAATCTCTCTTACTTGGGTTTTACTGGAATTGAATTCACGCGGGATAGATCACGAGGAACTGCAACATGTATTCAATAACGCCTGGACACAGGCCTTGCAAATAAGGAATGTAGGGAGATATTTCCAGAAGCTGAGGTGAAGGTGATGGAAGTGTCAACATCGGACCATTTGCCTTTGTCTCTCGAGTTAAATAAGATGGTGTACGTTCAGAAAACAAAAAAGTATAGGTTTGAAAACGTATGGATTAGGGATGAGCAATGCTTTAAGTTGGTACAGGACAGCTGAAGGCAAGTCGAGGGAAGAAGTATAGTGGATAAGGTGGAATACTTAAGTATGCAGTTGGAGGAATTGGGGGGGGGGGGTCAAGTGAAGGAAATGAGAACGAAAATTCAGAATTTTAGAAAAGATATGAGGAAATTTCATTTAAGAAGGGATGATTATGGTGTAAGAAAATACAACGAAGCAAAGTGGGAGTACTTAAAATTGTTCGGACAACAAGAAGTATTTTAGAAGCAGCGAGCAAAGCAATTTTGGCTCCGAGAAGGGATCAAATACAAGGTTTTTTCATAAGTTTGCTCAAAGGAGAAAAAAACATAACCATCTGAAAAAACTGAAAGATAAAGATGGAAATTGGCATGACAACAAAGAGGAGATAAAACAGATTTTTTTTTTGATTTTTTTCAAACATTATGGCCAATAGAGGTGTTATCTGAGAGGGAGAAAGTGGGACAAATTACAGAGGAACATAACCATCATCTTATTGCACCAGTTACAAGTAAAGCGGTCAGAAATGCAACATTTTCTATGCACCCGGATAAATCACCGGGTCATGATGGGTTAAATCCGGGATTTTTTCAAGCAAATTGGGGTATATTTGGGGTGGATGTTGTGAGATTTTGTCAAGTTTTCTTTAGTAGCCAAGGGGAATAAATCGAACACTGGTATGCCTTATACCAAAAGTAAAACGACCACATCAAATGACAAACTTAAGGCCAATTTCGTTGTGCAATGTTTTGTTTCGTATATTATCTAAAGTTATGGCAAATCGTTTGAAAAAAATGCTTGCCAATGTTAATCTCAGAAAAACAAAGTGCTTTTGTCGAAGGGAGGCTTATTACGGACAATGCTTTGATTGCTTTTGAGATTAATCATTATATACGTAGAAGAACGCAAGGGAATAACAATATAGTGGGGTTCAAAATTGATGTTTTAAAGGCATACGATAGACTTGAATAATGCTTTCTTGAAAATATGATGGTAAGATTCGGGTTCAATGAATTATGTAGGGACAGGGTGATGCAATGTGTGAGAACAGTGTCATATAATTTTATGCACGAGGGAGATGAGTTCAGTGATATTATTCCACAACGGGGAATTAGAAAAGGGGATCCAATTTCCCCGTATTTGCATATCCTATGTGCAGAAGGGTTGAGTTCGATCATAAGACAATATGAAGAAGTGGGTTTAATTCATGGGTATTGGATTGTTAGAGGTGCACCATCTATTTCACACCTTCTTTTTGTCGATGACTGTTATTTCTTTTTCAAAGCGAAAGGAACAGAGGCTATGAGTATGAAAAACATTCTCATGAGATATGAGAAGTTATCAGGCCAAACAATTAATTTGAGGAAGTTAAATGTGGTGTTCAGCCCGAATACAAAAGATGAAGACAAAGCTCAGGTTTGTGATACCCTTCGGGTTAACGAAGTTTCTACACCTGGGAACTACCTTGGTCTACCAATGTTTATTGGAAAAAAGAAGAACAGTGCATTTGGTTTTTTGGCAGAGAAAGTGAGTAACAAGCTGAATGGGTGGGGGAATAAAACAATATCAGGAGGAGGGAAGTTAGTGCTGTTAAAAACAGCTGCTCAAACCATCCCTAACTTTTGGATGAACTTGTTTCAAATTCCAGGAGAGGTGTGTACGAGTATACAAAGAAGTATGAACTCATTTTGGTGGGGTAATGGTGGAAGTGGTAAATGAATAAGGTGGTTAACATGGGATAAGTTATGTGATGCGAAAGCTGGAGGAGGGTTAGGATTTAGAGAGCTGAGTAAATTTAATGTGGCTATGCTCGCAAAGCAAGGGTGGCGACTGTTAAACAATGAGAACCCGTTAGTGACAAGTATCATGAAAGCAAAGTACTTCCCAAAATCAGATTTTTTAATTGCTAAAATAGGTGCAAATTCGAGCTATATGTGGAGAAGTATAATTGCAGCTCAAAATGTAATTAAGGAGGGAAGCATGAGGCGTATTGGAAATGGTGAGAGTACGAATGTGTGGAAAATCCCGTGGCTACCTTGTCAAAGTAATGGCTATATGACAACTAGTATGCCAGTTGAACTGGAGAATGTAAATGTGGTGAATTTGATGACTGATAATGGGAACAATTGGGATGAGGCAGTGCTAGATGATGTTTGTTACGACGGAGACAAAGAATTGATCAAACGTATCCCAATTCCAAGTCGTAATACTCATGACTCGTGGTTTTGGATACTCGAAGATACATGATATTTCATGGTTAAAAGTTGCTATAGAAAGCTATAGGGGGAACATGTATGAGATCGTGCAAACTTCTGGAGGAAGTTGTGGTCTTTAAAGTTGCCAAGTAAAATAACAAACTTTATGTGGCGAGTTTGTCGAAATTGTTTGCCAAGCGCTGTGAACTTAGCGAGAAAAAGAGTGTAAATTGATACAAAATGCTCGTGGTGTCTAGTTCGGAATGAGGATGACACTCATTTGATTGTTCTTTTGCTCGAGCAGTCTGGGCAGCATTGGGGGTACATGAGGCGCATCAAAATGAGTATGAAGAAAATGCAATAGTAATTATATATCAACTGTTTAACATATGCACATGGGAGAAACTGGTTTTGATTGCTATGATTTGTTGGAACTTGTGGAACAGACGTAACAAATTGGTTTGGGATAAGGTGGTTATGTCTGAGTATGGAGTTCAAGCTTCTGCAAAGAACTTGATTATGGAATGGAGGCAGTGTCAGGTGGAGAATTTAAAAAAAAAACCTGTGGTGAACTCAAGTCCCAGGCGCTAGAGTCCTCAACCACAGAGGGATATGTGAAAGTGAACATCAATGCGGCTGTATTTGAGGAGTTGGGATGCATAGGAGTTGGCAGTGTGCTCAGAGATGCAGATGGAAGCTTTATTTGTGCAAGAAACCACAAAGTGACAGCGAGCATGCAGCCTCGCGAAGCTGAGACTGTGAGTTTGAAGGAGGCGTTGTCTTGGGTGAAACAGATGGGATGTACACGTTGCATATTCGAGACAGATGCAAAAATTCTCGCAGATGCTTGTAAGAAAGTCAAGGGCAAAACATATTTTCATATTATTATGTCAGATTGTATCGAATTGTTTAAGCACTTCGAGAATGTGCTAGTTGATTTTGTGTGTAGGTCAGTGGATGAGGCTGCTCATAAGTTAACACGGGCTACTCATTCTATATCAGACATCCATGAGTGGTATCATACTGCTCTGAGTTTTATTTATGATGTATTGGCGATTGATTCTATTTAATGAGAAAGCAAGTACGTTTATTCAATTTTTTAACTTGACTATTCAGCTGCAAGTTTTTTTTTTTGAAGAACAATTGAATTAATTCATTAATGAAAAGCCATATGACATCTACAAAGATAGTCGAGTCGAACAAACATAAACTAGAAACAATCGTCTATCCTCCTGAAGAGATAGTCAAACGATATGTTGAAAATGATATATTTACATGTACCCGCTTCATCGCAACTTGTTTCACCACAACCTGTTTGAGCTATCGACCATAATTGCAATTCCATACAAACTTTTATCACTAAATCAAAACCAGCACTCACAATAAAGGAGAGAAAACAACACTCTCTCGCCATGGAGAGAAAGTCAAACCGAAATTGCAAACTAAAAACCAAATTAAAAGAACTTGGATCTGAAAAAACGAAACCACAGTAGGGGATAATCGGTCCACTCTCGAATCCAAAATCCCGCTTGAATCGAAGAAGAACGAAACCGAAAGCTCCAAAAATTTGGATCTAAAAAAAACCAAACAAGCTAAATGGGTAGAAAACCTTACCCTTATTGAAGAAAATAAGAAATAAACTAAAAGAAAAAAAAAGATTGGGACTTTTCATCAGAGAGAAACCGGTGGAAGCCCCGCCGACTATGTTAAAGAAGAAAAAAAGAAGAGCGGCGGCTCTTTTGAAATAGAGAGTTCAGCGAAGCTGCAAGTTAATAATGATTGCAACGATAAATTATTCTATTTAAACTCTATTAACCCGAAATAGATGTAGTTTATACAAAATATCACACATAACAATAACCTCTTCATATCTAAAAATTGATTCTTAATTTTTTAATTAAAAATTAGACATAGGTTACACTTTCGACAAATAATTTTAAATTTAAAACCAAAAAAAAAAAAAAGAAACAAAAGGAATAATTTTAAATATAAAATGATTTAAAAATGTAAAAAGGAAGTCGTCTTTGAAGCTGGACGACGGCTTGTCCAATTTTCTCCCCTCTACCTTTTCTCCCACTGTCTCCCTCCTCTCTCTCTCTCTCTCTCTCTCTCTCTACACACACACACACAAATATAAATTACACACACACTCGAAAGCTCTGCGTTGTCTGGATCGGATCGCACAATTGGATATCATAAGGAACGGCTAGGATCTAGAGGGAGAGAGTAGCCTACAGAGAGCTCTACTTCTCACTAGATCTGACCGAAAATGGCGCTATCTGGTATGAGAGGTCTGTCTGTATTCATAAGTGATATTCGAAATTGTCAAAACAAAGAACTCGAACGTCTTCGTGTCGATAAGGAGCTCGGTCATATTCGAACTCGCTTCAAAAACGAAAAGGTCAGTCTCTTTGATTATTCGTTAATGTTAAGTTTAGTTGAAATTGTTTTAAGTTTTATCGAAACGCGGAATTGATCGAATGCCTAAAACAGCATTGTGTTTGTTATGTTGACTATTAAGTGTTAGGTTTAGTTGGAGATAGTTGAAATTGATCTAATGTTTCGATGTAATCGTAATTTAAAATTGATCGAATGCCTAAAACAGCATTGCAGTTGTTGTGTTGACTAGTAAATGTTAGGTTTAGTTGGAGATAAGCTGAAATTGATCTGATGTTTTAATGTAATCGAAATTGATCCAATGCCTAAAACGATATCGCGTTTGTTATGTTGACTAGTAGTGTTATGTTTAGTTGGAGATGGCTGAAATTGATCTAATGTTTTAATGTAGTCGAAATTCGAAATTTTATCGAATGCCTAAAACAACATTGCCTTTTTAATGTTTAGGCTTGGTTAGAGATAGCTGAAATTGATATAGTGTTTCAATGTAACCGGAATTCGAAATTGATCCAATGCCTAAAACAGCGCAGCGTATTTGTATTATTGTTAGTAATATGTTTCCTGCAGATTATGTGTATGTATATGTTGACTAGTAAGTGTTAGGTTTGGTTGGAGATAACTGAAATTCAGCCTTTGTATAATAGTTCAATTTATGTTTCTAACATATTATGTGTGTGTGTATACGTTGAACTGAAATTGATTAAATGTTTGGTTTTTATCGAAACTGATCAAATGCTTAAAACAGCACTGTGTCTTTGTATCGTAGACTCGTAGTTCATTATATGTTTACTGCATATTATGTGTTTATGTATCTTTCGACTAGTAATTTTAGGATTAGCTGTAGATAGCTGAAATTGATCTAGTGTATCGTGACAAATGAAATTGATTCAATGCTCTCTACTAAAAAAGCACTGCATCTTTGTATTATAGTTCATTTAATGTTATTATGTTTATTTATATGTATATATTTCTGCATTTTAGATTGCTAATTAATCGAATAGTTACAGGAATAAATTAACTGATTTGACATTCTGTGTATATAAATTCCGAAGATGTGTATATATATATATATATAATTTCTGTTGTTAATCCTTATCTAAGAGCAAGTCTTTTTCTAGAAACTTAGTTCACTCCAGTGTATATATATTTTTTTTGGTAATTTAGGACACGGATAGGTATTTTCATCTCCAAAAGTACTTTACATCAATAAAAGTACAATATAAATTAAGAGGGAAAGAGAGTGCTATTAATACGAGGAGGGAAAGGCTACCTAAGTTGTAGTGAAGGGAGGCTCCTAGTGACTGTTAGAGCCCTATTTTTTCCCTTCCTCTTTAAATGTTAACTTAGGAGTTCGAATAGCTAGTCTATTGGACTTGCTCTGAGATTTATTAATTAGCAAGTTAAAATAGCAAACATAATTTAAATACTTTTAGCCTTGTGACTTTCAATATGTTTACCCATCTCATTGCGTGCATACCTTCTTTTTTCATATGTATATATATATATATGTGTGTGTTTTTGCATTGCACACCTCTTTTCCACTAGGAAAGTCCCTTGCTTTTCAGCCCAGGGTGGCACCTTCAAGGTTTGTGCTCAGCGTGACTGATGCCTCAAGTAATTATTCGTATAAGATTCATCATCCCAAGGATTATCAAAGAGCATCAGGTCTATGACAACTTAAAATTAATAACAATGTTCTAGAGCTTAAGTAGTAAGCCCACAAAACCATTTGGACATATTATATAGTTTTTAAAATCTGTGTAAAGGGAGAGTTTTTAATTTTTTTTTAAATGTGTGGGAGAAATGTGATGTTCGTGGTTTGTTTTGTCATCTATACAATATAAGTTGAATTTCAATGTTTTTCTAGAGTTTATTTTCTTATAGCCACCGTTGATAATTACAGAATTGGAGGGAGATTATAGGAACTAGGTTTGCTCCCCCCTTTTGTTTTGAATTGAATTGAATTAACATTTTTCTTCTTAGCTAACTTATATTTTTACCAGAGTGACCTATTTGCTTTATACTTTATACTCTTGAGTAGTGATAACGAGAATCTGATGGCAAGAGGGTAGCTATTTTGGATCTATGCCGGGATGGATGGGGATAACTTCTGCAAGGAACCTCGTAGCAAAGACAAGTTGTTTCTGGACTAGTCGTACCAAGTCGACAAGTCTTTTATACATAAATTTATTAAATTTGACGTATAACGTAACTTAATACATATTGATTTCACAATTAGACTTGTACCTTGAAAAGTACTTTAAGAATCAGGACATCAATTTGAGTACTAAAAAGTTCATTAACTTGTGCATCTAACTAACAATATTTGAAGTTTTCATACTTGTTTTCGCCACTATACACAACTTTTTGGAATGTGTACTTGACACATAACTCTCTGAATAGTTATGCTTGATTTTTCGTTAGACTTTCTCTACTCATCATATGATTGTTGACGTTTTATCTTTAATTCTTCATATCTATCAATTATTTATTCACGTTCTATTTTCAATTTCGTCTTGTTTGCCCAATACCAATAATTGGCATCATGTGAATAACATTGTTGAGGCACACCTTTAAGATCACGAATTCATCAAGTTAAAATTTTTGAACTTTAAGTACTGCTGGAGCGGGATCTATATAAGAAAACATTTTGTTCGAGGCTAGGCAACGATGAATTCTGTGCAATTTTGTGCTTTTGTCTCGGTTGGATGTTGATTTCCTCGCGAATTTCAACGTATGTGTGAGGTTAGAAAATTGGGTAGAAAGATATTTGCTTGAATCAAAGTGAGAAATTTTGGCTCTCGGTACCCTTACCTATATGTACTACTGTTATTTATTAAAGTAAGGAGGGCCTTTCATTATTCTACTGCTATAATCTAGAATATTACTAATAATATACTTACATAATTTAAAATAAAATACCTAATTAACTATAGTTAAGTACATTCCTAAATAATTATATCTTATTTTTGAAATAAATTTATTAATTCCTATTTTTGCATCAAACATCAACCTTGTACAAATGGAGGAAAATGATTAATAGTTACTTGTATCATATTTTTGGTTGCATTTTGCACCTAGAATTGGAATAAAATGTTAGAGATGTGGTATCTTTGTGGTGTGTAAATGGTTCCTACATTGTTTAATATTTCTAAGTTTTAATTTTAGTGGAAGGCCGAAGTATTTATTACTTTAAATTTGATGCTTATGTTATTTTTTAGATACTGGGTAGTAAATTTATGTAAACATTTTCAAATTCTCATCGTTAGCTCAAATTCCAAAACTTAATAATGTAGTTCCGTGTTTGCATAGCTTTGTTGAGCTCAAGTTTCCTTAAAACAATAGCATTAAGTTGTAGATGATGTTTCTTATTCATCTCTTGATTTGGCAAATTAATTTGTTTAGTAGTTTTTAAATTAAAAAAAGCAAACAAACAATGATTCAGGATAATTAAGCAAGATGAGGTAGCTCAAGTGGTAAGAGCTTATCTCTTGTCGTCCCGAGTTCTGGGTTCGATTCTCGCTTACCCCAAGATATCTGAGAACATATACTCATTTGTAAGGCAAATAAGCCTAAATATTCAAACAAAAAGGGATGAGAATTAGCCTCTAATTTCTCTTGTTGGACTGAGATAGACAGGTTAACCATTTCCTCTTGTTCTCAAATTTTGCTCAGGTGATTAATATTGTTGGAAAAAGATTTTCTTGATTTAGGGGACCTCTGGAATATAATTTTCCTAATTTACCCAGTATTTATATATATTATAATCTCCATGCAGAAATATCGGAGTGAGACTAGCACTTGCTGTCATAAATTGCATAGTTATGTGCTCATATTGTTTGCATGATTTTACGGCAACTGTTTGATGTGTAGGTATTGATAAGCCTAGGCTCCTTGATTGTTGAGTTTATGTTCTGTTAAATGCAGGGTTTGACACCTTATGAAAAGAAGAAATATGTCTGGAAGATGCTTTACATTTATATGTTGGGATATGATGTGGATTTTGGTCACATGGAAGCTGTTTCCTTGATATCAGCGCCAAAGTATCCTGAAAAGCAGGTATCATCAATCTGCTTGTGTAAAGTTTAGACTCATAGTTTTGTATATATTTTCTCCGCTCTAATTACTAACAAGTTAGCAAAATCATGGCACAATACCCTGTCAACACGGAGTGTCTAATATATGGGCATTGTACATAGGCAGTTTTGGTGTCATGTTTGCTACTATACAATTTTAACAAATTAGAGGAGCAAGGGAAGGGTTGTGTGGAGAAAGAAATTGAAAGGTCAATTTGTGTCTATATTGTGTTATTTATTTAGAAATAAAGTTATTGTAACTATAATATTTTAACAGTACAACATATAAAATATAAGGTTATTAACATTTGGGCCTTCAAGTATGAAAGTTTGTACAAAAACCCTCTTAAGACCTAAATTAATTTCAAGTCATGGGACAATGGTGGGTGTCGGAAACAGAACTAGCTGTGTTCTCACTCACTACATTCCTCCTCCCTTATCCATCACCACCCCCTTCTATTTTCATCACATTTCTTCTCTCTTCTTCAAGTACATTAATGTCCACAAACAATAAAAGAACTGATATAACCTCAAATTAATTTTGTTCACCAGAGACAATTGCAGATAAAGAATAAGAAAATGGAAGCCCTAATCAGCATGCTCTACACTTTACTTCCTTTTTCCTCCTGACATTCTTATTTTTTTAAATATTTTTTGTACATATACATATGCCTGCCAAATTCTTTTTCTCCATCGGACAAAATCACAAAGTTGCTTTTGTATAAAAATTAAGAAAAATATAGAACACGAGGGAGATTAATATAACAATTTTTTAATAATTCTTTACTTTAACTTGCTCTAAGATCTTTTACCTTTCTTACTGGTCAAGATTACTGATTACCTCATGTCATTCATCGTCTCCCGCCATTGTTTCTAGTGATCGGACATTATTTGGGGTTTATATTTGTGGTCTGCATAGATTATTCCTGATGTTTATAAAATTTAATGTATAGAGTGTTTGGTTTGTGCGTTTTGATTGTTATATGTGAAGAGTTAAAATAATCATTATTTCCAATATTGCCCCTACCATTTGGGTTTTTATAGTTTTTATGGCACCTTAAGTTTCAGTTGTCACTGATAGGCAATAGCATCTAATAGTATGATTAGGGCCCAACCTTGAGTAAAGTGTATTTCTGTATGCGATTAGCTGTCATATATAGTCAATATTTCTTATATTTTGTTCTTCAGTAAATATTTTCAGCTTAATTGCTTTCTAATGGAAGTTTCACATTATCTGTCTGCAGGTTGGATACATTGTGACGTCATCTTTGCTCAATGAAAATCATGATTTTTTGAGATTAGCAATCAATACTGTCCGCAATGATATTATTGGTCGCAATGAGACATTCCAGTGTCTTGCATTGACATTGGTATGTATGCCTGAATTCAAACTCTTGATCTCATAAGTATTTAGTATTGAATACATTTGATTTACTTCAATTTTTATTTGCTTTCGCAATTGTATGTGTGTGTTCTCTGGTGGATGCAGGGGGCTGAAGTCCCTGCTTGGAATTCTGTGATGTATATACTGATAGCTTGCACTACACTATAAACATTTGAAAATTTGTGAAAAATTCATAGGTTCCTAAATACAAATTTTTAAATAAAAAGAAGGAAACATAAGGAAATATCGAGATGCTTCCACTTGTACTCCAACACATGTACAATTTGAACAAACGTTTTATGAGTTTGTAAGTTAAACTAAGTAGGCAAGAACAGATATTTAACTTGTGTGATTTCAAATAAGCGAGTGATCCCTTTTTTTAATAAGTACTTTAAGAGTGCTTACTACTAGTTTTACCATCTTTACATGAAAACCAAGGTTTAAATCTAATTATGATCTTCATAAACCATGCTAAGGTACTAATTGTTGTGCACAGTTGCACTTGCACACATATAGAGAGAGATAGTCTCTTATATTAGAGGGGGTTTTGGTGATCTAATTTTTCACTTATAAGTGGAAATGAGGGTGTTTAGGTAATCTAATCTTCCACTTATAAATGAAACATTAGATTACCCAAACACCCCTAGCTCTCTCTCTTTATTTGTGTGCACAACAATTGGACAGTTATAAAAGAAAATCTTGTCTGATTACTATTTGCTTACGTTCAACTATAAATATTCAAATCTTACCAATTTGAATTATTTTGGGAAGTTTATTAATCACTACATACATACTTAAGATATTTCTTATATTTGCCACTGGCACTTGAGGTGAAGTAGATGAGTAACAGTTTGGTGGTATCCATCTACATGGAATCATTTGTGAGAATTGAGAATGAAGTGATTTGTTTAGTGTTTGAAATATGTCGTCTCGTAGAATCAACCATCTTTAATCAGTTCTTTACCTGCTCTTTTTTGTTTGCAGGTTGGGAATATTGGTGGGAGAGACTTTGCAGAATCCCTAGCACCTGATGTTCAGAAGTTACTGGTAAGTGAAAAATGTTCAACTTTGTGCTATTTCTCAGATGCATATGATTGTAACTGTTACCCTTTGCTCCAGCTTTCTAGTAGTTGCAGACCACTTGTGAGAAAGAAGGCTGCCCTGTGTTTACTGCGGCTTTTTAGGAAAAATCCTGACGTTGTCAATGTTGACGGCTGGTAAGCGTGATGCTAAGATTCTTTGGGGCATGTGTTTGGTCACTTTAGCTTGGTTTTGTGACATGTTTCCCTGAAACTGCACGGGTTGGCCTAGTCGAATGATCTTCACATTGTCAGGAATTAGCTTCATCCACATGCACACACACAGACACACAACCACACACACTCGGAGATAAATATACAGTTTCTGTCACTAATCTGTTTCAAAATTTTCAGGTCAGATCGGATGGCGCAGCTATTAGATGAACGTGACATAGGTGTTTTGACATCATCAATGAGCCTTTTTGTTGCATTAGTAGCCAGGGACTATGATTCATATTGGAGTTGTCTTCCAAAATGTGTGAAAGTATTGGAAAGGCTTGCTAGGAATCAGGACATTCCTCAAGAATACACTTACTATGGTATTCCTTCTCCCTGGCTTCAGGTGTGTGCATCCTTCCTTCAGACTTCTCTTTAGTACTGAAAGTAGTTATTGGTACCCACATTAGGTAGTTAGACCTAGCTCCAAACTTTCTCTTTGATGTTTGTATTTTTGAAGTTTCTACTTGTATGTGGAAGTAGAGTTTTTGATTTGAACTTGCTACCTAATAGACCAACTTTAAATTTTGAGTTCGTAAATATGGTGATTGTTAAAAATGTTATAAAGGAAATATTATGAAATGAAGGACAAAGCAATAAGCGCAGAATTCATTTTTCTACCAGGCTTGCGATACTCTTTCCAAAATTTAAGTGTTTTCCTCTCCAGTCTCCACTGCTCAAGAGGAAACATTAAATGTGGCCTCACCTCAAAGTATTGAAGCCTATTAAGGGCAATGATTCAGTCTAGCTATTGCAGTACTAAAAACTTAGCAAATACTTTTTGGCTGCTCATCAACTGTCTCATGATTCTAAAATTCTGCAATTGTTTTCTTTGTGTAGCTTGTATATTATGCTGAGCATATTGTTGGTTCGGCCTTTTAGCTTTTAAACTCTCTTTTATGATTATGCTTTTTTCTTTATTTGAATACGCATGTCTTTGTATACATATCTGTATGTAAGGCAGTGGATAATGTATGTTGTGGGGAAAATTGCCCTCGTAATAGTTACTATAAGCCTAAAAATCCATTCCCTAATATGTCAAGTGTTCAAACAAGTTGGAGCTCCCCTATAATTGCAAATTGTTTGTTAGAACTTAGATACTAGTTTTTTTGTTTGTTCTCTAGTTTCAGTAGAATGACAAAGACATTTGGGACATCTACAAACAGTATCATATTGTAATGATTTCAAGTATTTGGTCTTTGCAGGTCAAAACAATGAGGGCACTTCAGTATTTTCCGACAGTAGAGGACCCGAACACGAGAAGATCATTGTTTGAAGCAAGTGATTCTCAGAACCTTTTTTCTTGAACACGTATCGGTGATTATGTACCATAATCTAACAAAGAGCTTTAATGATATAGGTTTTACAACGAGTATTGATGGGCACTGATGTGGTGAAAAATGTAAACAAGAACAATGCATCACACGCTGTTCTATTTGAAGCCCTTGCTCTGGTAACTTTTTAAACTGCCCTCTATATGAAAGCGGAAGTTTTACCTGTACCTACTTGACGTTTTATATATTATTTTCGATCTCCAAAGTCCAAAGACAGTTTGTGCGTATTAAAGCATGTTTTGTAGAAGTTCTGTTACTCGTATAATATCTTATCTGTAGGATGTAGCAACAAAATTATAATTTGAACAGTTTTGGTGTAAGCTGGTGGTCCTCTCTGTGCTGGATGATTGTTATGTATTCTTAGTTTTTCATAAATATTCATTTTAGTGTGGACGGAAAATGGGGGGGGGGGGGGGAGTAGGAGATATAATTTACAATGTGTGCGCACAGAGATCATGATCAAGCAGAAAAGTAATTTTAGTGCTTTTAATAATGGAAGTGAAGGGATCTCTTATATGTAATTTTGTCACCCTGATGATGCTACTACCTGCACTTATTCAAAATTTAGATTTTTCAGTGGATACAACGTCAAAGGAATATGATATTTTTTGGTTAATGTTTTTTACTTCAAAGCAATATGTTTTTTTTTACAATCTAAATTTGAGTTCATTCGTAACCTACTAGCATAAATAACTTAACAAGGACTTGTGTGGGCGAAATAAATATGAGTTCATTATCAACCACATAGCGCCAAAGAAGCGATGTCAATCACGCTCTGGGAAGAACATTTAAATCAGTTGGGCTCCAATTAACAAAAAAAAAAGCTTTGGGTCCGGTAGGGCTTTCGTAAAAAGTAATTTATTGTTCTTTTTATCTGCAATATTTTAAAATTATGAATTGCGAGTTATTTTGTACATTGTAAAATAAATTTTTCCTAATGTGCTAGTTCTGCTAAAGTTATAACTTAAAAAATGGTTTGTACAGTATATACATGCATAAAGTAATAGAGATGCAATGCATAGCTTCTTAATGATGTGTATTGTTTAAAATACTATGGTGTATAAATTTTTAAAGTTATATATATAGGTTTGAAATTATAAACTTAAAATTTTTATTTTGTATATAAGTAATAATATGGTATGCATACATTTTAAATTGTTATATATTTTGCACTCTTTTGGTTTGAAACAATAACTTACCAAAAATAGATATTTTAATAAAGTGTAAGGCCTAATTTTCAAATTACTACACACACTCGTAAATATTATTGTTCTTGTTTGATGTTTCCAATAAAAAGGTTTAGAGTAACATAAATAAACTTGCGTAATTCTTTATGTTTACTTACATCTATATAATTAGTTATGTTGTGTATTGAGCCTACAATCTACTTGTGCTAGTTCATTTTAGACAACATTATATACTTTTTAATTATGTTTATGCATATCATATTGTTTTATATTTATAATTATTGGTTTTTTCAGTCTAGTGTTTTTCTCTTTAATGAAGCGAGCTTCACTTTGATTCTGTGGTCCGTGTGCCGCTAGGCACTTGGCTGCGCTTTTCCATTTTCCACATGTGCTTTTAGAAATGTGGCTATCAACAACTTTTTGTTAGTTAGAACTAACCATTACAGTAGATATCTATGCACAGTGAAACCTTAAGTTACTTCCTTTTAGCAAATGCTTTGTTTCTCTGGCCTGCAAATGTTAAACATGGATACATGTCCAAGTGTCCGACTCCACAATAATTTATTAATTTGAACATTTTTCATGTTTTTAGCAGCGTAGAATAAAGTATAATTGTTTTTAAACATGTCCGAATGTGTGAGACATGTTTTTGAGGTGCAATGAAGAGTCTGTGCATGCGGAGGAAATTCCGTACTCAGAAGTAGACTTGAGGACAGGTTTAGAGTTTTAAGCCTGTCATGAAGATGAGCAGATAATGCTGTTATGTGTTTTCTTTTGACAGGTGGAAATAATATAGATTTGTAGCAAGACAAACAGATGTTAGTATTAGTTTAAACATAGCATATGCAGAATTTGATCCTACAGAACCACTAATACACGAGAACTATTTTTCTGCCAAAAAAAGAAGCATATTTGAAAAGTGTTTCTTCCTTAACTAAAACCTGATGCATAATTAGCCACCGTACGTTACTTACAAAGCATAATATATTAGTATTGTATCGTTACCAAGCCGAAGGACCAAGGTGTGCATATTTTATACTTGTAGTTTATTCAATAACATGTCAAACTTTTACTTGCAGGTTTTTATGTTAACTTTACATTTGTCCATGTTGCTTAGTGCAGGTCATGCACCTTGATGCTGAAAAAGAAATGATGTCCCAGTGTGTTGCTTTACTTGGGAAGTTCATAGCTGTGCGTGAACCAAAT
Source organism: Heracleum sosnowskyi (assembly GCA_030848705.1). Taxonomy (NCBI): domain Eukaryota; kingdom Viridiplantae; phylum Streptophyta; class Magnoliopsida; order Apiales; family Apiaceae; genus Heracleum; species Heracleum sosnowskyi. Next base: position 63,735,745 of record CM061241.1, on the reverse strand, counting down.
ATTAGGTATCTTGGTTTGGTAAGTTAAGCGAACTGTTGGTTTGCATTTTCATTGGTTCCTTTTATTTGCTTTTAAAATTTTAAAAGTTGGAAATACACGTTTTTCGAAATGTTCATATTTCTGATTCGTTTTGAGTTTTGATTGATAATTATGCAGGAAAATATGACTCGGATGTTGATGGTTACAGATGTTCAGGAAATTATTAAGAGACATCAAGCACAAATTATTACCTCTTTGAAGGATCCTGACATCAGGTTAAATCTAACACTGCATTATTCCTTAGTTGATGAGAATTTTTGTTACTGTTGTTGGTTATGTGTAATTTAACCGTGTAAGGCTTGCATATTATGCCTATATCTAAGTTTATCAGAAATAAAGATAGAGGATTACAGCTTAGCAAAAAAAAGAAAAAAGATAGAGGCTTACATGTTAGACTTCTTGTGTGTAAATATACGTTGGGGGTTATCCCGATTCAGGTTTCACAGGTTAATATAGTTTTTTTCTAACGTTGCCATCAGTGTCTTGCAATGCTTTCTTAAAGTGCTGTTATAGTCATAATGTGATTCTCGACTAAAGGGGCCTCTAAGAGTCTCTTACCTTGTTCACACTGTGGAGAGGAATTGATTTCCCAACCTGTCAGTAGAGATGAATTGTGCAAGTGGAGCATGTGGCCACTTGTACTTGCTTACAATATCAAAATGTCAAGATGACAAGATCCATCTTCATTTGTGTTCCGTTTAAAGATTGTTCATTACTCTAATAATAGCAGTGCCCCTACGAGTAATAAATATTGTAGTGATTTATCTTACTGTAACCAGCAAAAATTATGTGCAGTATTCGAAGACGTGCTCTAGATCTACTGTATGGCATGTGTGATGTTTCCAATGCGAAAGACATAGTTGAAGAACTGTTACAGGTAAACATCATGAAGCCAAATGGTTGCTTCTTGTTTTTGATAATTGTAGTCAGTCTCGCCGTCTCCAAATTGTTTGTCTTGAGAAGTCTTCCGAAAAATATAAAGGTTACAGCTGAAACTTTTCTTTTTCCAGTATCTTGCCACAGCTGATTTTGCAATGCGTGAAGAATTGTCACTAAAAGCTGCTATTCTTGCGGAGAAGTTTGCCCCTGATCTATCATGGTGCGATATTATCTATGAGTTTGTTCTTCACATCTCAGTCTACAGTTATTCAACTGCACAGTATGATATCATTTTAATTTTTAACATTATTTTGTTCGATATCAGAATATGCTTAAAACCATGTACTGTAGATTCAGTAGTGAGTGCAAAATCTGATCTAGCACTTTCCAAATTAAAAAGGTCCAGGATGTGATACATTTACATCAGTAGATATTCTTCTGCTAGGCATATATAAACATATCATACCATTTCCATGTCTTTCCCTTTGATAGTACTTTATAGTTAAAGCCAATCTTATATTGTGCTTTTGCGATATTATGCAGGTATGTAGATGTCATTCTACAGTTAATTGATAAAGCGGGAGATTTTGTCAGTGATGACATTTGGTTTCGGGTTGTGCAATTTGTAACAAATAATGAGGACCTGCAGGTAATTACCTGCGTTGTATTTTGTACATGTTAATCTATTTTGAAAAGTTAATTTTATAATTTTGCTCACTATGCATCCAACAGCCTTATGCAGCACTTAAAGCAAGGGAGTATCTTGACAAGCCTGCCATACATGAAACAATGGTGAAGGTTTGTAGCTTTCTGTCCAGAATAATATTCTCTAGTTCTTTAGTATGTCAGGTTATGTGGCTGAGAACTTATTGAAGCTAATTTCCATTCTTGTGAATTCTAGAAAAACTTGACACCCAGATGCTCACCCTAATGGTATTAATATGTAGTGAGCTTAATTTGGTTTCCGATCATTTTTTATGTGTTTCACTTATTGGTAGAGCTGGAAATTTGGTATACGACACGGTAACACGACACGGATATTTAGTGTTTGGATGGCGAAAATTCAACACGAACACGAAAAAACACGGATATGTTTAGTGTTGGGTTTGGTTTTCCAATATAGGTACACGACACGAAACGAAAGTACACGAAATAAACAAATATATATTAAAATGTATATTATTTGTAATTTTGTATATTTACGAAATAAATAAGCAGTTACATATAATATAAAATAAATAGTCTTAAGATTATCAATTATGTATTATGTATTCAAAACTTGTTTGTTACATGTTGGAAGTTTTTTTATTAGCTCCTGCATTTTCTAACATTTGACATTTAACATTTATAAGTTTTGTCATTTATAAAGTGTACTTTTCATATTTTTCGTGTACAAGCGTGTAATTAAAAATTTTCATGTACTATCACTTTTGGGTTGTTTATGTACTTGAAAATTTTCTTGTACTTCTATGTACTTATCGGGTAGACATGAATATATCCGTTTCGGGTTAGTGTCATCCAAATGGTACACGATTACAAATCCAGGTCGGATCTGGTTTCAAGATTTTTGACACGAAAACGCAAAAGTACACGGAACGAATGTACACGACACGACCCATTGCCAGGTCTACTTGTGGGGTGTGAGTTTTGTCAGAGTATGTTATATTAATAAGAGAAATGGATATAGGCGTGATGCTTGGTGGTTACACTGAACTTTCAAAATGGCTTTTTTACGGATTTTAAGTTGGCAACAGCATATGTAGCGTCGCAATTTGCAAGTGGCAAACCAATACTATTTTCAGACTTCAGTCAATCTGTGGGACTGTTATATTTCTTATGTTGTGTTTGGTTGGGGTGAATGAAATAGGAAGGAATAGAAAGGATTTTGAACTATAAAATGAGTAAAAGTTCAAAATTTTCATTTCTTCCTTCATTCCATTCCTAGCAAGCTAAACTAAACTTCATTACTTCAAGCACTCCAATTTAAGCAAGAATGGTCCATTCCCCATCACACCCATTATTCACCCAAACTTTATCATAGAAGTTTTTTCTTACTCATTTTTTTTCCAAATCCTCTCCTCCTAGCTCTATAATTTTCCATTATTTTCATCCGTCCCGTTCCATCCTCCCCAACCAAACACAACATTATTATTTCAAAACAGCTTATACAGGATACAATTACTTGATTTCCGTTTCATGAGGATTATTCCGCATAATTATTTTCCTTAACTCGTAGTTTCTTCCTCAGTTGGCGGGCAACTTTGAAGTTGGATTTATTCCTACGGGTTGATCTATGAAATAAATAGTTTAGATATTATCTAGGATTTAATCAGTAATTGTTATAGAATGTCTTTTCTGGAACAGGTCAGTGCTTACCTCCTTGGAGAATACAGTCATCTTCTGGCCAGACGGCCTGGGTGCAGTCCAAAGGAAATATTTGCTATAATACATGAGAAGCTTCCAACAGTTTCGTAAGTGCGAACATGCATGCGCTTGTTATATATTTTCATGATGATTTTCTGTTTCTTAGTTATTTATTCTCTGCAAATAATCTGTTCAGGACACCTACGGTACCTATTCTGCTTTCAACATATGCAAAGATATTGATGCATTCTCAACCCCCAGACCCGGAATTACAAACTCAGATTTGGGCAGTATTCAGCAAGTGAGATGCCTAAACTCTCTATATATAAATTAGCTGAATTTAATTTGAGCTACATACCTCAAAAATGAGCTTCATATCTCTAAGGTTTAACACATGCACACATTTTTCAGATATGAGAGTTGCATTGATGTTGAGATACAGCAGAGAGCTGCAGAGTATTTTGCATTGAGTAGGAAAGGGGCGGCGTTAGTGGATATTCTAGCTGAAATGCCAAAGTTTCCTGAGCGTAAGGTAACTTCAGATTTTTCTTACTAGTTCCTTAATCCTCTTTCCATAAGGGAGGATTGGGTTTGTTATTAATTATCATATCCACTAGTAGTTTATTGCTGTCCTCCTGTGTGCACTGCCTAACTATACCATCTTATCTTAAAATCCAGTCGTCATTGATTAAAAAAGCAGAAGATACTGAAGCTGATACTGCTGAGCAAAGTGCTATCAAGTTACGGACACAACAGCAAATGTCCAATGCTCTGACAGTGACAGATCAACCCCCTGCTAATGGAATTCCATCTGAGCCCCAGCTAGGTCCGGTTAAAGTGCCTAGCATGAGCAATGAGGTAACATACATATTTATTGTAATTAATTGAATTGCCAAATACGTTTTGGAAATCTGTACGTGCATATATTAATCATATTTGTTTCAGAGTCTTAACACTAAAGACCAAGTGTTAACACAGTCAAATGGGAGTGCAACAAATCTTCAAACCTCTACACCTTCGCCAGATCTCCTTGCTGATCTTTTAAGTCCACTGGCGATTGAAGGCCCTCCTGTTGCTTCACTTGAATCTGAACAAAATGCAGTGACTGGATCTGAAGATACTGCAACTGCTGTAGATGCTCTAGCCCTCGCAACTGTTGGAGATCAGGCTAATACCGTGCAGGTGTGTCTTTTTGTTGCTTTATTAATTAATAATTACTAATCAACGTTGGTAATTTGTGTCAAGTTATGAATCATGGACAAAGTAGCATAAACACTACTATTTGACAGATGTATACTATACAGCAGCAAATAATAATTATAACATCTTGTAGCGTCTTCAAGGATACTGGTCTATTAAATACATTTGTGGATATGTACTGTTCAAAATCACATGTTCAACAACTGTAATCTTATATCTTCATATTTTATTATACCCACTGCGGGAAAAAAATTATTTTGGATAAGTTACCCTTTGATAAAAAGCAATAGCATGGACAATGTTCGAATGATGTTTGGAGGAAGAATGGATGTTATGAGAAAGAAGGGTCGCTTAAGTTGTACCAGGGTTGATGAATGCCAGAAGTTGCTATACTTCATTTGGTTGTAGTCTTGTAGATGCTGTAATTCTTTCTTTCTTCGGCTGGTCTTTGTACTGGTTCTTTTAACCTTGTCCTGCACAAAATAGGTGGTCCAGATTGATGTAGATGTTCAGTAATCCTCGAGGTGATTACACTTCCTCCCCTTCTGGTTGTCCCAAAAGAGCTACTCTTGTACCTTAAAAAAATCCACGGGACTTCAATGTTTTTTTTCTTGTACCCCTGCGAAACAGAATTGCAACCTAGTCCAAGTAAAAAACAACATAAGAAAATATATATTATAATAGATTACGTTCAAAATATAGATTTGTTATTGATATGGTCAGAGATGAAGCCAAGATTAAATGGCAGGGATAAAAAAAACAGCTTATTCAATAGAATTTTATAAATTTATTATTTATTTAATATAAATATATATTAAATCATAACTAATTAAGTTAATAATTATATAATATTGATGTATATGTACATACTTTTTTTGTGTGGATATATTGGGGGAGACGATTTTCAGATATCACATAACTCTGCTTTTAAATAAAAAAGTAGTCATTTTTTTAATTACATTTTAGTTTTCTAAACTAGGTTTATGAATTTTGTGGTTTGGGGCAAGCGACCATATGCGCCCTTCCTAGCTGTTGTATATGGTGCCCCCAGTTAAGAAAGTCTGCTAATATTGGCGCTGAGCTCAACTGGTTTTCAAATGTTTTTTCTGTAACTAGATTTTCATACTGCCTTCTTTGGAATTGTTGCTATTTTAGCTTGATAGCATACAATCCAGTTAAGCTCCGAACCTAGCCAGCTCCCTCGTGTTTCAGTTTTGGAAAATGGGGTGCATCCGTGCATATGATATGTTTGATTTAATCTGCCTAACCTAACCTTTTATCTGCTTTGGAAATCTGTTAATTTTAAATACGACTCCTCTGGTAAATTTCAAATCAAGGAAATTTACCATGCTTGGAGGTTAGACAGATTTGGGTAATTAGCTTTCCAATTCCTTGTCATAGGTTGGCCCTAACCCAATCATTTGCATTGTTATCAAAGAAATAAATATGTCTTAAGGGATAAGGGCTTGACATTCCATTTACCTTTCCCCGTGAACAGGCTGAAGCAGTGAGCTCAGTGCTAGCAGCAGCCTAGAGTATTTTAAATTATATATTTCTCGATACTTATTGTAAGTTTAAAGAGATATTGTTTTCTCATAGGCATTTCAAGCTGGGGCAAACAAATCCTTCCAGCCAATTCCATGTAAAGAAATCACAAGGACAGCATATCACTAGTTGTTTTGTAGTTTAGATCTGTTAGCTTATTCATCCCAGACAGCTTCATTGTGCTAATGTTTATTATTGTCTTCATTATCAAAAAGAACTCTAATGTTGTCATGGTAGTTGATACAAAAGCAAAAAATTGTTTGTTAATTTATGATAAAAAGAATTATGATTCTTGTATGACCTATGTTCGTGCTTGTAGCCAATTGGAAATGTTGCTGAAAAGTTTTATGCTTTATGTCTGAAAGATAGTGGCATCTTGTATGAAGACCCTTATGTTCAGGTAAGGCCACTTGCAAAGTTATGACCTACAATTTAAATACTGTTATTTTATCACTCTTAACTCTTTTTAACATAAATTCGAAATTTATTTAACTGTAGATATAATGAATTAATTTTATTTATCATCTCAGATTGGCATTAAGGCAGAGTGGCGATCTCATCAAGGGCGACTTGTACTTTTCTTGGGCAACAAGAATACTGCTCCACTCGTTTCAGTTCAGGCACTAATGTTAGCTCCATCCCATCTAAAGTTAGAGCTTTCAGAAGTACCACAAATTATTCCTCCACGGGCACAAGTGAGTTTATTGTTTATGCTATAACTAGACTAGACTGTGAATGCAACATATGCCACCTGTTTTTCCTTTTAAATTTTACTTGGTAGCTTTCTAATGTAAAGTTTTCTAGGTGCAATGTCCACTTGAAGTTGTCAATCTACGCCCTAGTAGGGATCTAGCTGTACTTGAATTCTCCTACAAGTTTGGAACCGATCTGGTATAGTCCTACAAAGGAATTTTTGTGCAATAGGTATTCTGCGTGCAAGTAGTTGGTGTACTTATTTTTGGTATTGCAGGTCAATGTTAAACTTCGGGTTCCTGCAGTCCTGAATAAGTTTCTTCAGCCAATACCAGTATCACCAGAAGAGTTTTTCCCCCAGTGGAGATCGCTATCTGGCCCACCTTTGAAACTTCAAGAAGTGGTATGTATATTAAATCGGTGTATATAAACATCTTTTAACTAATATGGTAGGTCAACGTAATAAACATTCATAAATATGCTACAATAATTGAATTTATAACTTTATTATAAATAAAGTTGTATAACATATCTCGATTGCAACATACATCAAAACATTTTTGATTTTGTTAGTACCTAGATATCATTTAGGTTTCCTTTAGGCATACCAATATACTGGTTGAAGGTAAAGTGGCATGAATAAGAAAATATTTGAACTAGGCTATTGGTTTTATTTCCTTTTAAGAGGTAATTATTTGACCTCAGAAAGTAAATGTAGGAGCTCAGAAATTTAGAGCGTTTAGCTTTAGTTTTCTTAATCAATTCCAACATCTGTCAGTTTGCAAGTAACAGATACAGATAGGGCCATACACTAATTTATTATGTTTTGTCTTAGTTTATCAATATATACCCAACATCTGAAATTTAAATAAACCAAAAGGGCTATCAGTAGTGTACACTGGATTCTTTGCTAGTACTAGTAGAAAAAAGGAAAAAAAATGGAAGAAGCAACAATGAGAACTTACCTTGAAATCTTCTGATATTTTTTTAACTACCATTCAGTAGGCCAGCACGGAAGCATCATACATTTCCATACGCTTTCTGCTTCCTTGCGTTTAGCACTGATATATTTTATCATGGAGAGATTCTAATCTCTCGTTTGAAGATGTCATTTCGCCACAAGTAACATAGTGCTGCTAATTCTTTTGGTTCAGTTGGTCATGAGTCGATTCTACATGCTTTCTTAAATGTTGATAACTTTGAACAGAAGAACAAGAGATACATAGAGGAGAGTGGACTTCAGTTTAATACAAATTTCTAAGATTCAATCACAAAACCTGTAGTACAGGAACTGAAATGTCTTACTGCCCATGCATTCCTTACTGTTTAAGTCTGATATATATGAGTCATTAGTGGGTGGTTGTAATTGATGGATAAATGTTAAAATATGGAATAAGTGATGGTTGGAGTGAGATAAAAGAATGATAATCTTTAATGATAAGCTATTGCTTGTTAAAAGTTTATTTTGTTCAAAATACTTGATCGCTTGGCAGAAAAACAAAGATACTTGGTCATGTAATAGATGCTTTTCCAAATTTTCCATTCGTTTGAAACTGACCATCTCTTGTATCAATATGAACAGGTCAGGGGTGTAAGACCAATGCCTCTCATGGAAATGGCGAGCTTACTGAATAGTTACCACTTAATGGTTTGTCCAGGACTGGTGAGTTTCTACAATACTGCATTTTTTGTCGATTTTAACCTACGCATCTCTTGTAATGTGTAATAAGACAATATCTTTTGTGTTTTTCTTCAGGATCCTAATACGAATAATTTGGTCGCCAGCACGACTTTCTTTTCAGAAAGTACGCGAGCCATGCTATGCTTGGTAAGTGCATGTTTTTTTTTCTTTTTCACGCAACTATGCGTCTATTTTCTCAAAATAAATAAATAATATTCTGAAACGGATGATTTCGTTAATCTATGGGCAAACACTTGAGAATCAGATTTTTGCCTCTATTTTTTACTGTTGACTTGTATGTTTTAAAACCAAACCAAACATATCCCACTCAGAAGTAGGGGACTGGAGAGGGTCAGATTTACGTTGACCTTACACCTCTTAGGAGTAGAGACTGTTACTCTCAAGACACTTTACTTTTGAGAAAAAAGTATGGAATTTTTTTGGCAAGATGTAAAAATATGGAAAATCAGTCAAGGCTTTCTAACAATGAGCATTGTGCTTTAAAACATTTACGCCTGTCATGTTGATTTACTTGTTAGGTTCTTAAATGCCTTTACTTCAATTTTACTTTTCCAAATTGGCAACTGTAGTTAAAGATTTTGCATCATGAGTTGATCTTGTATGAGCCTCAACTTTCCTAAATCACAGTTAAAACGGTGTGGTCTTGAATTTCCAAGAGACGAGCTTCTCTAGTAACATGCCACACTATCCAAGATTAGGCTGGATATTAGGAGTTAACATACTTGCAACTATATCTTTGTTGCAGTATTTTTGCAATACTGTGTATGGGTTAAGTGCAAATCAAGTACTAGTCATAGAGCTAAGTTATTTTTATAAAGCATTTTTCTACATCACTACATGTAAAATTATAAAATCTTCTTATAATCTATGCCTGGGTAGCCTGCTGTCAGATAACTACAAATAATTATAATTTTTTCTTTGGGACCACATTTGCAGGTAAGAATTGAAACAGATCCTGCCGATAGAACACAGCTGCGCATGACAGTGGCCTCAGGGGACCCTGTACTAACATACGAGTATGTATATTAAATGCAAGCATATATTTACGTCAGAAGTCATAACTTGGGTGCTTCATCTGACTCTATGTTTGAACAGGTTGAAGGAATTTATCAAAGAACAGTTAATTAGCATCCCATCAGCTTCCCTTCCGCCTCAACCTATTACCCAACAAGCTCCTCCATCAAGTTCACCAATATCGCAATCAGATCCGGGGGCCATGCTAGCTGCTTTGCTATGACATAGTAGGGGATATATCAAGAATTTGTTCAATAGAATTGTACAAATATATATTATACAACAGGCCCATCCATCTTCTCCGTTGAGACACAGGTGGACAAAGAATGATACAGCGCAAGGGCAGGTGGGATTAAGGGTGAGATATAATGTGACCGGCTTAGCGATAGAATTAAATCCCAAGGGGTTGTATTAAGAATTTGGTAGTGTCTTGAGGCACAATCGCATTGTTTGTAGAATAGTTTCCTTTTGCCTTGGTTTTCCTCAGTTTTTATCTAGAGTAGTGTTTCACCAAATTGGTTTCCTTGATATGTGCATAGGATGTGAGTGGTGAAGAAAATTATATTGTAGGGGACGCGATTTTAAATGAATATTTGTTTGTGAATTCACATTTCAAAATAAGAGTGGTTCCTGTTCCAGTAAATTATTGGCTTTTTTTTTTGAAGGGAGGCTGTTTTTATTTCTTTATTACATTTTGTTTGACGTTTGTGTTGGTATTGCGTTTGGTTATGCTAGTGTGTACTTGTTACTATTGAATTCTTAAAGGCTTAAAGCTAATGGCAAGCTGTTTCTGCAAAGCAATATGCGGAGCTTCCTTTTGTTACCTTCGGCGATTAGAATTTAAATTTTGATAGCAGCTATATTTATTATGCACACTAAATATATATATTTTTACAAAGTCATATTTTTACATTTCAGTTATACAAATTTTACTAAGTTAATTTGGTTATCATCAAAAATCAACATAATTGCTAACAATAGACACCGTGAATTTGGCTTTATGAGATGCTCAAATTTGTTTGCCAATTTCACAAGCTTCACATATATGATCTTTTGCGAAACTTAGTTTTGGTAAACCTCGAACATGTTCTTTCGAACAAATGTTCTTAATGAGTTTCATGTTTATATGACTCAACCTTCGGTGCCATAACCATGAGTCTTCATTCATGGAAACGAAACATACATTCTCGTAATCATTTAAGTCACACGAATAAACATTCTTATTACGTGGACATTTAAGAATCAATTTTCCATCTTTGTCATAAATGACACAATGTGATGGATAAAAGATTACTTTGAAACCATTATTATCACATAGTTGACATATCGAAAGCAAGTTGTACTTTAGTCCCGTGACTAAATGTACATCTGAAATCTTAAAGCTTTCGTTACCAATATTACCAATACCAACATTGACACTTTGATTGCTATCACCAAAAGTTACACTACCGTCGGTTACCTTTTTAATGTTATTCAACAAAGATCTATTACCCGTCATATGTCGTGAACAACTACTATCAAGATACCACATGTTTTTTTTTTTGCAGTAATGCACACCTCATGATTAGTAGATGATGCATTCGTTGGTGTAGATTCTTCGGAGAGACCCATTAAACAAAGGTTGACGATTTCTTCGGTTTCTTCCGGTACTTCTTCGTCTTCACTCAAATTCCATCCGTTTTCGGCAATTAAGCCTCGACTCTTAGGCAACTTAGGACACTCACGTTTAAAGTGACCCGGTTGTTTATATTCGAAGCACACTTCTTGTGTTTCTTCGACTATAGGCTCTTTCGCTTTAGGTGCCAAATAATTTTTCATATAATTAGGGTTATTATATTATTATTAGCATGAGGTGCACCTTGACCTTTAACATAGTTCGCATTTGAGGAGTTGTTATACGAATTATTATTGCCTTGATTTTTAGTATAGCTTGTTGACGGAAAATTGTTGTTATAATTTGGCCTTCCTTTTGAATTAAATATTCTTTGTTGATTATTCGATTTTAGGAAGCCTTTTTCGTAACGTTGAGCTTTACTTTGTAACACACGACGAAGTTGTCTCGTTAATAAAACAATTTCTTGCTCATCGAGATTTTTCAATTCTTCATTTAATTCGTCGTCGTTTTCCTCCTCATCGATTAGTATTGCTTTTAAAGCCATACTTTTTCGTTTGTCATCCGTTTTAGGAACAACAACATCCGGAGTATTATCTTCCTCGTAAGCACGAAGATTTTCGAATAAACTATCGATGGAGTAGTTACTAAAAGTGTGCATTTCTTTGATTGTGGTAACTTTAACTTTCCAACTCGGAGGTAAGGCTTTTAAAATCCTTCGATTTTTCTCATTAGTCATATAGACCTTACCGAGTTGAGATAGTTCATCGTTTATACGAGTAAACCTCGTTTCCATATCGATGATGGTTTCATCTTCTAGAAGTTTAAAATTCTCATACTCATGAATTAAGGTATCCATTCGAGATTCCTTAATATCTTTCGTACCTTCGTAAGTGATAACCAATTTGTTCCACATATCTTGTGCCGATTTACAATTGTTAACTCTTTTGTATTCTTTCTCGGCAAGTGCACTAGTTAGAACCATTTCCACTTTCGCGGCTATGTTCATTCTTAGTTCCTCCTCGGGAGTATATTCACTAACTTTCTTTTCGACGTTTTCATCGCCCACCTTTTTCGTAGGTATATCGACACCGTCTTCGATAGCCATCCAAACTTTAACTCCTTAGGATTTAGCATATATTCTAAATCGTGTTTTCCAAGTTGCAAAATTTGTGCCATCGAATAGTGGTGGTCTCGAACTAGAGAGACCTTCTCCATACCCGATTGTACTCAAATACGCTATGTATATGATCTACTTTTGGTTACGTTTTTGAACTTCATAAACGTTCAAAATAACGAGTTTAAAAGCAACTGCTCTGATACCAACTGATATCAGAGCAAGAAATGAGATGAAAACAAGCTTAAAATGGTGTAAAAGTGGATGAACAAAGCTTGTTTGCTAGAAACTTTTTATGGCTTTTGAAATCTGGGATATGAGGTGTTTCTAGAGAGTATTTTGTAGAATTTATTTGGCTCAAAAGGCTTGAGGAAATGGGTGGGAATTGGCTTGGTATTTATAGCCAAAATTAGGGGTTTTTGGACCAATGGTCACAAGACAAGTGGCAAGGCTTGAATAAAATACAAAAAGCATAAAGTATCTTTTTAGAAACTTCCTAGAAAGATCCCAGCAATCAGCATGTGGGGAAAAAGAATTATAAAACATTTAAGAAGGTTCTATCAGTACGAAATAGTCGATAAACCCGAATCTACGCGACAAACCCATTTCGTTGAAAAATGTTTGGAAAATTATGAAACTTTGGGAATCCTCTTGAAATATATTCAGAGAATTATGGTAAAAATTCACCTTGAAATTCGTTGACCATCTATGACTTTTAAGCGACCGATAAATCAATTACGTATCGATTTCCGGGGTCCCGAAAAAAGTCATGCAAAAATTATGAAACTTATACCAATTATTATTAGAGAGATATTAATGACAAATCCCAAGTTTCAAGTCAATAAGATGCGTGGAAGTAGTTTTACGGATTTTTTGAATGTTAAAATAGTCTTTTGGAGCGACTGAAAATTCATTTGTCTTTTCCGACAACTCGGACAAAAGTTTTGACTTCACATATATTAAAAAATAATATTCCTTATAAAATAATGACTATGAAGTCCAAGGAATAAATAAGTTTGAATTAGAAATGATTTTATCCAGATAAATAAGGACTTATGGGTATTTTGGAATAAAATCAATTTTGTGTCTTTTGGCAAGGCAAATTGATATTAAATATCAAATGAATATATCAAATTTATTTTGACTTAAAACATTTAGGTACGACACTCTTCTAAATAAATTGAACTATTTTGACTTGTAAAAACAACATTTAAAAATTCTTCGGGAATTGTGCCTTTAGCCGTTGCCTTTTTAATGTCTGACAAAATTAACCTAGTATAGAATATATCACTAGTTAAATATTCCTATACCAAGTACATGTCAAGTAAAATATGTCGAAAAGTGTATTTAGTCGTTTTGACTATTTTGACTTGATTCTCGGTAAATGTCAAAAAGGAATCCTAAGGGAGGATTTACTATATGACTTAGTTACTTCCTAAATCTAATTCTCGATTTATACTTTTGACAAAATCACCAAAACCTAAAGGTAAAGGCTGTCTCACACTTTGAAGAAACTTTCTTATTTGATATACAATACTTTGGTAAACCCATACTTCTGGGATGCTTATCCGTACTTTCAGGAAGCTCACCAAGAAGATGCGTAGGAATACGACTTCCTCAGGAAGCGTAAGTCCACTAAACGCATGGAACAACTTGGAGTCCTTCCTTCATGGAAGAAGATGCGTAGGAATACGACTTCCTCAGGAAGCGTAAGTCCACTAAACACATGGAGCAACTTGGAGTCCTTCCTTCATGGAAGAAGATGCGTAGGAATATGACTTCCTCAGAAAGCGTAAGTCTACTAAACGTATGGAGCAGCTTGTAGTCCTTCCTTCATGAAAGAAGATGCGTAGGAATACGACTTTCTCAGGAAGCGTAAGTCCACTAAACACATGGAGTAGCTTGGAGTCCTTCTTTCATGGAAGAAGATGCGTAGGAATACGACTTCCTCAGGAAGCGTAAGTCCACTAAACACATCAAGCTGGAATCTTTGATAAAATATTTCAAAAATTGATACATTATAAAAGTTTAGTATTAAGACCATCTGTTGGTTTGAAGATATTTTCGCCTTAATAAAGAGGCGGTGATATTTCAAAGTCGAGGTCTGCACTTGTATACATTCATATGTTCTCTTACAAAGATTAGTTTCTACACCAGAAGGTGAGGTTATGAATTATGCCCGGGTGGCCGAGGTTATGAATTATGCCTCGGTGGCCGAGGTTATGAATTATGCCCGGGTGGTCGATGTTATGAATTATGTCCAGGTGGGCGAAGCTATGGATTAATGCTAGAGATATCTAAGCGAGACTCTATTTTAAGATCTCATCAATAAAGTAAATAAATAGCATCTCAAAGTAAGGTTTACAAAGATGACACCATTAAAGGGAGGGTGCGCATCCCCAATAAGTTATAATTACAAAGTTAAAAATACAACTGTGAAGCCATTAACGGAGGGCTCGCACTCCGATAATGTTCGCAATTATAAAAAGATCATATAGTCAAGAAGTAGTGTTGGTACAAGGCGATGCAACCTCCGTATTCTCGTCCGCAGGGTTACCTCCTTCTGCTGAATTCTTCTTCGCCTCCTCTATAACTTTGACCTCTAGCTCTGATTCTATCTTCTTGCGAAGCTCTTCATTAGCTTCTTTGATTGCAGCAGCGTTATCGGCCTTAAAACTGACCATGTAACCAGAGGTTGAGGGGGCGAAGTGTACTGACCAGTCATAATCAAGATCAGCTGCAAAGAAGTTCTGAAGGTAGCCTTGGAACCCGAGATTATAGGCATCACTTAACTCCTTCTGAGTACTCGCCTTAAGCTCGTCCAATTCTTTTTTCAGTTTGTCATTTTCCCTCTCCAGAGCTTCGCCTTTGGCCTTAGAATCAAAATAAAGCTTGGGAAGGGTGGCCCAAAACTTTTCAACCTCCTCTTTCCTCGCATATGCTTCCTCAGCAACCTTCTTTTGAGTTTCGAGCAACTACGACTTATAGGAAGAAGCCTCGCCTTTCCATTTTTTAACAGCCTTGTCCTGGTCATTAATGATGGAATTTTTCTCTGAGAGAACGTTAAGACCATGGTAAAAGGCCTCACCCAGACCCATCTTGAAGGCAAACTCAGCATTAGAACTATCTCTTTTCAGGAATAGCTTCGCGTCATCATCAGAGTAGTGAGTTGCAGCAAGGGAGCCAAAAGTGGAAGATACAAGTTGTAGCGGAGGTTCACCATCTGTTGCAAGGGTCTTATTTTTCTTGTTCGGTCCCTTGAGAACCTCGTCTCCATCCCGTTTCTTCCATCTATCGTTCTTTTCTGTTATAGGAGGAGGAGGTAGGCCTGTTGAGATAGTTGGAATAACAGTGAGAGGGCGAGATCTCTCTAATGCCACGGTTGAAGAAGTTGGGGCAGGTTTATCAAAATGATTTTGTCCAAATGGAAGTCGTGTCATTCTCCCTGAAATAAATCGTAAAATAGTTAGAAAGCATAAAACTGGGTGACGCTGCATAATAAAGCAAAGGCGGGCGACGCTTTTAAGAATTCAGGCGAGGTTACCTTTTCCAGTTAGATGTTTTGTTAGTTTTCTTAGAACTTTCTTAGAAGAGTTTCTAACGAACTTCACAAGGGCAATTTGTCAAAATCCCTTGTTGTAAAAATCATGAGCACATAAAGTCTCAAGGGTGACGAGCTTATCTAGATCTTTCTCGGCAGGAGAAAGCTTGAAAATTTCTTTAGCTTTATCCAAAGCTTCGTCCTTAAGTTCTGATTGAGCAGGTTGGTCTATATATAAGGAGATATGGTGAGTATAAATTGTAATTTAAATTAAGATTAACAAAGTCTAACAGGAGGGCGATGCTATGGTTATACTCACATGCTTCCAGGTTGAATTGAGTTCCGATTCGGGGAACGTCATATAAGTAAAAGTAATCTTTCTTCCATATTTTCATGTTACTTGGGTTCCCGAAATAAAAGCCCTTTTTCTTATGACTCGCAAAGAAGGCGAGGTAGTAGAAGCCCAGGTCAATTCCACTTTTTCTTAAAGAGAGGAAATAACTAATCTCCTCCATTGAGGGAGCTTCGTAGCCTTTATTCCTATACATCATATACAATTTGATTGCGACCCTATAGCTGTTAGGTGACAACTGGATAGGGGCGATCTTATAAAAGTTGATTATGGAATGAAGAAAGTCGTGCATAGGATATCCAAATCCTAGTTCAACTAATTTGTTGGTTAAGACCATCCTTGGTATTGGAAGATGATCGATATCAAACCAGTGCATCCTCATGGGAAGGAGAGGTCTCAGCCACTTTCCCTTTAAATTATAATACTCAATTATATACATTATTTCTTCTGAACTTATTTCAGAGGCGAGTCCAACACATGAAACCACGCCCTCGGTTTTCCTATGGTTAATTTTGTCCGCTTCAGAGAAATTTTCATGAAAAACAAAATCAACCTCGTGATCGTAGACTTCATGATTGTATGGTTTGTTTACTGGAGAAGGAAACTCAAAAGCATAGCGAATAGGCGAGACAGACAGTACCTCGTCCTCTTCGCCCTCCAAAGCGTTAATCTCGTCCTCGCCTTCATGAATGACAACCTCGTCTTCATTATGTTGCTCTTCCCGGTTCTTTGCTTCAGTATCATCTTCACTTTACTCGGAAAATGGGTTTCTTTCATCTTGAAAAACCTTAGCACAATGAGGTAAATCCTTACCTCGCCCTCTACCTAACCTAGATGGTCCTGGTTGATTTGTGTCAAGATGAGCAAAAAACTCATGAAGATCCTCCTCGTTCTCACCCATGTTCTCATCGAGGAAAGTACTTGAACCATCAATAACTTTGTCAGGGCCATCCTTATCAGGACGAGAACTATCTGACAAAGCGACGATGGCATCAGGGTTGGAAGAAATTTTAAGAGAGTTAACGGTTCTTTTGTGCGCTCGCAACCATCCTGAACCTAGGATACTGTGAAGGTCGCCTTCTACTAGAATACGAGGAGGTGAGATTTTGGAAGAAGATGAAGCCTCGCCTTCATCTGGAACGGAGCCGTGAGACATCTGAAAAGAGAGAGTGAGGACAGTGTTAGTGTGTGAATTGCAAGAAGTATAGTGGAAGAGTGTGATTAAAGTAGAGAACGTAAAGACCTCGCCCTCAAAGAGGTGCACCTAATTCTAAGATCGAAAGGAGGAATATTTCTGACTTATTCGATTTATCCCTAAGCGTTGCCCTAATCCTAAGAAATAATATATGATATAAGTTGCGTTAAATAAAAAGACATGGAAATAGAGAGATACCTTAAAAGACATATGGTGGTTGAATAGCGTCGTCTGAAGAATGAGAGCCTCGCCTATTCAAAGAACAGCCTCGTCCATTGAATTCAACAACCTCGCCTAACAATTACAAAGAAAAAATGAGCAACACTTGTAGAGATTTTCGGAAAGTTAGAGAAAAAATGAGAAAAATTTGAGGGTTTATATAGGCAGCGGAAAATAGGCACGTGGATATTCCTGTTTGGTTTTTGGGAACTTTAATCGAGACACGACAGTTGGAAAAGTTGTTGAAATTCTTGAGAAAATACGAAAAATACATATTCACGGGTATAGAGTACTAAAAACGGGAACTTTCTAATAACCTCGCCCTTTCCGAAAGAAATTCCAAAAGGAAGGCGAGACCTATGAAAGTCTCGTCCTGGTGATTTTCTTTTACGAACACTTGTTGCAAGAAATTGGGGGGTAGTTGTTATAACAGAAGTGTCAACCTCGCCCCACGCGATGGCATCGCTCTCTTTTGGACAGAAAAAGGTTTAGTTTATTAAAACGTCTACAAAAAAAAGGGATATCTAATGAGCCCAACCCATACTTGTAGAAAGCTTCGCTTGGACCTAATATTACATCGCCCATGGACCTTAGCAAGAAGATAAATGCTATTAATAGATAAAGGAATGTCTGATAGACCTGGACCATATTATGTAAAGTCTCGCCCGTATTTCTACGATCAACGTAACTCCAAGACAGATTAAATGATCCAGAAAAGAAATGCGTAACCTAGGCTAGCCTAAATAACCACCAACCTCGCCTATTATAGGAAGGGGTGTATGATAACGTGTATTTTATACACGTTTTTGTCTCTCTTTCTCTTGGTTCTCTTTCGGTTCCATATGCATTTTACTTATATTTCTTATGTTTCCCTTTTTTAGTGCCGCATGCTTATTTGTTCAAAAAGTGGCTTATTGTGGGCTTGAAAGCAAAGATGATTCAAGAGGGAATCTAGAAGATGTTGGATTGCGATGCCGGGAGGTTCATAATGCATGATTTTGGAGATTGTTGTCTCGTACGGGCGTCCGCACAGCTGTTCAGTAGGCCCTACAGAGTGTTCCAAGTGATGCAGTTTGAGTTTCCATTCGTACGGGCATCCGCACGGCCGTTCAGTAGGCCGTACAGAGTGTTCCAAGTGATGCAGTTTAAGTTTCCATTCGTACAGGCACCCGCACGGCCGTTCATCAGGCCGTACATGTCATGCTGGAATTATTTGGAAGCAAAGTGACTATTTTGTCCTCTTGTCTAATGGATGTATTAATTGAATAGTTGGGAACCAAACATTATCGATATCTTTATCACATCTTCATCTTATCTTTATCTCACCAAGAACATTCAATTAGGGTTATAGGAAGCATTTATTACTTGTAATCTAGCATTGATTATGAGAAATAAACTTCATTTATTTGGCTCAAGGAAGGACTTCTTGTACTAAACCCATTTCATTTTAAGTAAGATCTATTTCACTCTATCTTGAATGCTTGTGTTGTATTGTTTATGAATTTGCTTGGAGATTTGTAAGTTGCTTCATCTTACTCTTGTTGTACTTTCAATTTCTAATTGTTTGTGCTAATCCGTAATTGTTAGTACATTCATTGTAGTAGCACAAGATTTAGTGTACCTAAATCCTCAAGATTTAAGTGCAAGTACCTAGGTTGAGCTCCTCATCCTTGGATTTGTCGTAACCTCTATTTGTTTAATTCCTTGATTTGGTTAAACTAGTATTGCTTCAATATTGGTTGCTAGTATCAAGAGAACTAATTTATGTGCTTCACTAAATTAGTGTTTTATAAGAGAAATAAGATTTTGTGTGCTTCACCAATTATCTTGGTTAGGTAGAGTTGGGTATATCTTGCTTGAATTTGTTGGGTTAAAGTACTTGATTTTCCATTATCCTTGGGTCAAATATCTCTTTATCTTGCTAATTAACTCATTGTGCCTTGTTATGTTGGTAAAATTGGATGATTGCCATTAACTTAGTTGTATTTCTCTAGCAATTTATTTCTTGTATGCAAGGTGTTTGATAAAATACCACAACCAACTCAAACCCCCCCCCCCCACCATTTTACTTTACACTAGTATTGAACGCTATTCCCTTGGATTCAATCCCTATTTTCCACATTTGCTATATTTTGTAGTTAAGTGCGAACATAGTAGAGCAAAATATTATTATCAATTTGGCGCGTCGATGACGGGAAGGAATTCTATTGCTTTCTAGATGGATTTAGCGGATATCATCAAATTGTCATTGCTCCCGAAGATCAAGACAAAACCATATTCACTTGTCCTTTTGGCACGTTTGCATTTCGTAAACTCTCATTTGGCTTA
Source organism: Heracleum sosnowskyi (assembly GCA_030848705.1). Lineage (NCBI taxonomy): Eukaryota > Viridiplantae > Streptophyta > Magnoliopsida > Apiales > Apiaceae > Heracleum > Heracleum sosnowskyi. Next base: position 63,715,945 of record CM061241.1, on the reverse strand, counting down.
TGTGGTGCTCCCGCAACTTTTCAAAGGTGTATGGTGAGTATTTTCTCTGATATGATAGAGAATGGAATTGAAGTCTTTATGGATGATTTCTCTATTTCGGGTGATTCTTTTGATGAATGTCTTCGAATTCTTACACATGCTTTGGATCGATGCTTGGAGACCAATATAGTGCTCAATTATGAAAAATGTCATTTTATTGTCCAAGAAGGTATTGTATTGGGGCATATTGTGTCTAGGAAGGGCATTGAGGTTGACAAGGCAAAAGTTGATGTTATTGCAAGTCTTCCCTACCCCTCAAATATCAAGGATGTGCGATCTTTTCTTGGTCATGCCGGATTCTATAGGAGGTTTATCAAGGATTTCTCCAAAGTGGCTCTTCCCTTATCATCTCTCATACAAAAGGATGTGGAGTTCAAAGTTGATGAAAAATGCAAGGTGGATTTTGACCATCTCAAGAAAGCTTTAACTTCGGCTCCCATAATTAAAGCTCTGGATTGGTCTCTTCCTTTTGAGATTATGTGTGATGCTAGCAATTATGCGGTTGGTGCGGTGTTAGGGCAAAAAGTTGACAAACAATCACATGTGATTTATTATGCCTCACGCACACTCAACTTCGTCCAAGTGAACTACACCACCACCGAAAAAGAATTGCTTGCTATTGTCTTTGCTCTTGACAAATTTCGTTCATATCTTCTTGGTTACAAAGTCATTGTGTACACAGATCATGCTGGCTTAAGACATCTTTTGGCGAAGAAAGAGTCAAAGCCTAGGTTGATTCGGTGGATTCTTCTCCTCCAAGAATTTGACTTAGAGATCAAAGATAAAATCGGTGCCGAGAATTTAGTGGCGGACCACTTAAGTCGACTTGTGAGGGGTGAAGATGCTTTTCCTCTTCAAAAATTATTTTTGGATGAGCACTTATTCAAAATTCAAACCGAGGTGCCATGGTATGCAGACCTTGTGAACTACATAGTGTGCCAAACTTTTCCTAAGGGAATGCCTAAGTATCAAAAGGAGAAATTAAGGAGTGAAGCCAAACACTACATTTGGGATGATCCTTATCTTTGGAAACATTGTGCGGATCAAGTCTTGAGAAGGTGTGTTCCCGAGTCGGAAATTGCTTCAATCCTTCAATTTTGTCATTCTTAGGCTTGTGGAGGCCATTTTTGGGAAAGATCGAACGGCGAGGAAGGTGCTTGAATGTGGATTTACATGGCCAATCATTTTTCGTGACTCTCACGATTTTTGTAAGCAATGTGAACCTTGTCAAAGAACCGGCAATATAGCAAAGATGAATGAAATGTCTCAAACCCCAATTATTATGGTGGAAATCTTTGATGTGTGGGGTATTGATTTTATGGGGCCATTTCCATCCCCTTCTCATGGAAATCTCTATATTCTCTTAGCCGTTGATTATGTCTCCAAGTGGGTGGAGGCCAAGGCAACAAAATTGGATGATGGTAAGGCGGTTGTTGCATTTCTCAAATCTCATGTTTTCAACCGATTTGGTATTCCTAAAGCTATCATAAGTGATCAAGGAACCCACTTTTGTAATAAATTGGTGGGGAATCTTCTTAAATCTTATGGGGTCTACCATAGAATGGCCACGACTTATCATCCTCAATCTAATGGTCAAGCCGAAGTTTCTAATCGGGAGATTAAATCTATTCTTGAGAAGGTGGTGAAACCCTCAAGGAAGGATTGGTGTGTTCGTCTTGAAGATGCTTTATGGGCCTATAGGACGGCATTCAAAACTCATATTGTCATGTCTCCTTACAAGTTGGTTTTTGGTAAATCTTGTCATCTTCCCGTTGAGTTAGAGCACAAAGCTTATTGGGCAATCAAAGCTTGCAATATGGATCTTAATGTTGCCGGAGCTCATCGGAAACTTAATTTGCTTGAGTTAGAGGAAATTCGTAACAATGCCTATGAGAATGCTCAATCATACAAGGCTAGGGTGAAAGACTTTCATGACCATTCACTCGTTCTTAAATCATTTTGTGTTGGGCAAAAGGTTCTCCTCTACAACTCTCGTCTCAAGTTAATGCCCGGAAAGCTTCGTTCTCGTTGGTTGGGTCCATTTGTTGCTGTGAAAATCTACCCTCATGGAGCGGTGGATTTGCGGAGTTTATCTACCAACAAAGAATTCAAGGTGAATGGTCACCGTCTCAAGCCTTTCTATGAAGGATTTCAAGAATCTGCTGTTGATGTCATCTCATTGGCGGAACCCCTTCATGGATGAGCTCTCTCTTGTGTTCGTTTGTGTGTTGGTGTCGTGAGGCACATTCGGGAAGTCGAGCCAACGACAGTAAACAAAGGTGATTTTTGGGAGGCAACCCAAGGTACACATGTATTTATATATTACGCATTTGTTGGTGTCACTTACTTTTATGTAGGGTGTTTTGCATATTGTAAGTTTGGGGATTGATCTAAATATTAGTGAGTGGAGGTTTCTTATTCATTTATTTTAATTCATAAAAAAAATAACCCAAAATATATAATAATTAATTATTATATATTTTTGCGGTTTGACTAATGAATTTTATAATAGATTTAAATATTTAATATTAATACCCCACTCAATAATATTTAGTATCGTTAATTTTAATTTTTAGAATTTTTATTTTTATTTCACTCTTGCCTTGATGTGTTTGTTTCATGTTTTCAAGATTTAATATATTATTCAGGCATTCAAGGATTTGAAATATATATATATATATATATATATATATATATTTAAACAAAAATATTCAACAGCAAATTAGGATTGTACGAACGTGCAATAACCCGTACAACAAGCCGTGAGTTTTCGGAACCATTCTGTCAAAAGCTTATAATCCTTTCCCCCTTCACAACACAACGCACGGCTGAGCACCTTTTATAAAAAAAAAGAAAATTGTTAATAATAATAAAAAAAAGTTAACCCCAGCACTTCTCCCCTCTGCCCTCTTTCTCACCACCAATCGACGACCTCCCCCCCCCCCTTTTCAGTTATTTATTTATTTATTTATTTTGTTTTCAGCTTTTTAATTTTCAGATTTTTAGTTTATAGATTCTATTTTCAGTTTTTAAATTTCAAATTTTTATTTTTCAGATTTTATTTTTCTGATTGTTAGTTTTTAGATTTTATTTTCAGTTTTTAATTTTCAGAATTTTAATTTTCTGATTTTTAGTTTTTAAATTTTAAATTTCGAATTTTAATTTTTCGTTTTAATTTTCTAAATTAACCAATTTAGATAAAAATCGAAAATCAATATTTTTCATTTTTGATTTTATTAATAATTGGTTAGTTTATTTAAAAAAAACACAAAAAATAGTTTATGTATAACCTTAATTAGTGTGTTGTAGTGGCTTTGAAAGGGGTTGGATATTGGCTTGTTGGTTCTTTTTCTTAGGTTGGTTGTGGTGTTGTGGCATTCGTTAAATTTTTGGCTTGCAATTTTGGGTTGGGTTTTGGCAATCATGAGTGGTACATCTTCTAAGCGGGTTAAAATTAAGAGGAAGGGGTCATCTAAACGACAAAAAGCTCATTTTTCAGGGAAGCTTTCTTACACTATTCTCTACCTCATTTTTATTTATCATACATGAGGACATGTCATGTTTTAAGTGGGGGAAGGATTGTTTATGTTCATCATTGTAGTGTAGTATGTAGCTAGTATTAGTACTCTATTTTGTTTACTTTGATGTCCGTCTCGTTTGTATTTGGAAACGAGTTTAGTCATAAGCTTGTTTACTTGTTTGTAAAATTTAAGACATTTGTGAGTTTGTAGCCTTGTTTTATCCTATTTCATGTCAAGCATTACCAATTTGATGTGAATTGATAAGTTTGACACACTTTTTTCACACACACACTTGAAATGGCATGAAAAGTTTAGATTGTTGTAATAAAATTGTGAACATGACGAGTGTCTCTTAACATGCATGGAAATCAAATCGTGAAGATGTTATTACAACTTAAACCTTGTGAGGCCTTGAACGATGATTTCTTTTGTGCTTGTGTGTTTCTCCCTCTTTATGTGTGTTTGTTGCTCTAGGGCTTGCATTAAACCTTAATTTATGGATGCACCATAATAAGGAAATTTTATTTAGGATAACCATTTTGGCCTTTTTAGCTTGTGAACCATAAAAATAATCCCTAGTTGCCCTTTGAAGCTTATATCTATATTTTTCTTCGTCACGTTCCCCTTTTATACATGAGTCATAGCCAAATACTTCACTCTCGACCTAGTTGAGTATTGGAAAGAATTGTTTGACGAACATGAGAATTTGGAGATTTTGTGAAAAGGAAGAATGCTAATTATTGAAAGTGGGAACTAGTTTGTGATATGTATGACTAGATGTGGTTCAAAATTCTTTGTAGTATTTATATATGTAATGCATCCCCTTTGCTAAAAAAAAAAAGAAAAAAATAAATAAATAAAGGGGTATGTAAAAAAAAACAATAAATCTTTGTACTTTATTTGATTCAATTTTCTTTGTAAATGTGATTGTGTTTTGTATTTGTAAATGAGTGGTGATCAACTTTAGTTTGAGAATTTGGTGTATGAAGAGAGCAAGCGTCATTCTGACTCAACTAGCGAGACTATTACACCACCCTTGAACTTAATTTTTCATAACTTCACTCAAGCCTCGTTACAACCCATTTTACGATTTCCTTATTTTTGGTGCAATCCGGAATTTAGGTGGACATTCAAGGTCAAGTAGAGCACATGCATTTAGACTTGGAGTTGAGTGAAATCTTCGCATATACTTGTGTGATCCATGATTGAGAGATGTGAGATTTTTCACCATATAAATTTCATCTTCTTAATGCGAAGCCTTGTCTATTTTGTGATAATTTTGTCTAGTGTTCACAATTGAATTGCATTCATTCTATCTTTAATGCCATGGTTCCATTTTGCAAAAGGTGTGTTATCTTGATTCTTGAATTGGGTGTTAGCGACATGCTTAGCTTGTTTCTTATTTGTATGACGACTCGGTCATGTAGATATAGTAGTTAGCTTAATTATTAGGTAATGTCAATTTCTTGTTTAGTAATTTTTGTGATTTTGTGAGTACATCATCAATAAACCCTCACGAGACGAAACTCGTCCTCCAAGGCTACTTGGGGGTTTAAACGATGGTTTGAATACTCTTGTACAACCATTTTCTCGTTTAGAGAAATGAATGTAGTTTGGTAATCTCTTTGTTAATTTTAGTTTGCTCGGGACTAGCAAAGTTCAAGCGGGGGAAGATTTGATAACTTGTATTTTATACACGTTTTTGTCTTTCTTTCTTTTGGTTCTCTTTCGGTTCCATATGCATTTTACTTATATTTGTTATGTTTCCCCTTTTTAGTGCCGCGTGCTTATTTGTTCAAAAAGTGGCTTATTGTGGACTTGAAAGCAAAGATTATTCAAGAGGGAATTTAGAAGATGTTGGATTACGATGCCGAAAGGTTCATACTGCATGATTTTGGAGATTGTTGTCTCGTACGGGCGTCCGCACGGCCGTTCAGTAGGCCGTACAGAGTGTTCCAAGTGATGCAGTTTGAGTTTCCATTCATACGGGCGTTCGCACGGCCGTTCATCAGGCCGTACATGTCATGCTGGAATTATTTGGAAGCAAAGTGACTATTTTGTCCTCTTGTCTAATGGATGTATTAATTGAATAGTTGGGAACCAAACATTATCGATATCTTTATCACATCTTCATCTTATCTTTATCTCACCAAGAACATTCAATTAGGGTTATAGGAAGCATTTATTACTTGTAATCTAGCATTGATTATGAGAAATAAACTTCATTTATTTGGCTCAAGAAAGGACTTCTTGTACTAAACCATTTCATTTTAAGTAAGATCTATTTCACTCTATCTTGAATGCTTGTGTTGTATTGTTTATGAATTTGCTTGGAGATTGGTAAGTTGCTTCATCTTACTCTTCTTGAACTTTCAATTGTTAATTGTTTGTGTTAATCCGTAATTGTTAGTACATTCATTGTAGTAGCACAAGATTTAGTGTACCTGAATCCTAAAGATTTAAGTGCAAGTACCTAGGTTGAACTCCTCATCCTTGGATTTGTCCTAACCTCTCTTTGTTTAATTCCTTTATTTGGTTAAACTAGTATTGCTTCAATATTGGTTGCTAGTATCAAGAGAACTAATTTATGTGTTTCACTAAATTAGTGTTTTAGAAGAGAAATAAGATTTTGTGTGCTTCACCAATTATCTTGGTTAGGTAGAGTTTGGTATATCTTGCTTGAATTTGTTGGGTTAAAGTAATTGATTTTCCATTGTCCATGGGTCAAATATCTCTTTATCTTGCTAATTAACTCATTGTGCCTTGTTGTGTTGGTAAAATTGGATGATTGCCATTAACTTAGTTGTATTTCTCTAGCAATTTATTTCTTGTATGCAAAGTGTTTGATAAAATACCACAACCAACTCAAAAAACCCCTGCCATTTTAATTTACACTAGTATTGAACGCTATTCCCTTGGGTTCGATCCCTACTTGCCACATTTGCTATATTTTGTAGTTAAGTGCGAACTTATAGCAAAATATTATTATCAATTTGGCGCGTCGACGACGGGCGTGACCAGTGTAAAACTTGGGCCTAGCTCGATAAATGTCGCTTCCTACCAGAACGTCTTAGTGACGTAGAGAGTCTCGCCCAAGAGGTACAAAGGCAACCTCGCCCAAGAGAAAAAGGATATTTTGAATCACATCTAATTCTATGAAGAAGGGCTAGACCCTATCCAGGCTAGTAAGCATCGTCCTACTAGGGAGGTCGAAGGGCGTCGCTCCTTGATACTCACAAAGCTAGTCTTTCGCTATTCTTCTCTGTGGTTCAAGGTAAGCGTTTACTTCGATAATCTCGGGTCAATGACTTAACCGTCACGTTCTGAGAAAGTAGCAAGACTATAACAGTTCATGATGACGTATCAAATACGGTGACCCCGGTCTTTTCAGCCTTTTAAAGTAGAAAACCCGGCCCATATGGATTACTTGCTCCCCAAGAACTACGTTTGGCTTGATCCCTATAAATAAGGGTACGTAGACACATTGTATGGCACAATGCGATCTAGCGAACATGAGAGAATTCAATATTCAACCTTAATCGCAGTCAAATCTCACGTGCAATCTCAGTTATTCCCAAATCATAAACCCTAACCCTCATAAACTACGTTATTCACCATCATCAACCACCACCACAATTCCAGTAACCCTCCCCGAATTTGTTTTCACCAAATTCCTCCGTTAACACTAACATTTTCCTTTTTGTAAAGACGATCATGGATCTCATCTCGGCAATGAGCGAGAATCGAACATATGAAACCCAGACAAGAGATAAGCTTTTAATCATTTGAGCTAATCTCATCGCGAGCCACGCTGTAATATTTTACTATGTCATTTTCGTACAAAATTCATAATTTTGTGACCAAATATAGCAAATTGTTGGCTCAAAATACCATATTTGATATTTGATAGGCAACTGGAAGGTGAGTGGATTCTTAGGGTGATTTTGGTTCTCAACTGATCCAAAACACATGGCATTTTGAGCATTTTTTCTTCTGGTTGAATAAATTTAAGCACTGAGATTGTGATTGAAGACTCAAGACAGGCAGTAATACATGTAGGTAATACCCTTTCAATCCAACTACATTTGTCCTTGACTTTTTATACTTTGTTTAAGGTGCACAAAAAAGTTAATTTCAAAAACTACTTTCTGCAGATTTATTTTTCTGAATAAAAATTGAACATCTAAACTTTGTATCTTATACTGTCTCAATGGACTTTTGAAGTTCATATGCTCTGTAATTCCGTCTGCTGCTCAAGTCCGCCCAGTGGCTTATGAAAACTGCATATTTGTTCCTCAGTATTTGTTGTGCCCTGTTCTGCTACTTTGTGCTCAAGGAACTTAAGAAGGTTGCCAATAGAAACTTCAGGATCAGTGTTTTTCATCAGCTCTCCTGCAATGGCTGCAGGAGTTGTATCTGCCCTTTTTAGAAGCTCTTCAATCTGGATGAAATGTGGGTGTTGCTGGATGCCTAAATAGTTGAAAGCTAGCTGCTGGAATGCAGAAAGTGTGCAGTAAGACATGTGTATGTGCATGTCCATACGGCCTGGTCTCAGTAATGCAGGATCCAGTTTTTCTATGTGATTGGTCGTGAAAACAATGATTCGTTCTTCTCCGCAACAAGACCAAAGACCATCAATAAAGTTCAGGAGCCCGGAAAGTGTCACCTAAAAGCAATCAATATCAAACAGTTCAACCAAAAGACCTATAAGGTGTACCATTGTGGCATAGACTTTTTCAAGTGATACCCTTGCACCTTTTAGACTTACTCGCAGTACACCTAAACTTTTGATTTCATTAGTCTTATACCCTTGTCTTTATTCACAAAGAAAACATTTAAACATGATTAATTATATTAAAATAAAGGCAGTTAGAAATTCGCTTCGGTGTTTTTCATCTCTCGAAATAATAAACAATTTGAGATTTTCATCTTCAAGTGTTTTATTTTCACCATCTTCTTTCTAATCGTCCTGTTTTCACTATTTGTATTCTGGTATTGATAAGCAATAACAAAGCTGTATTCTCTGTTTGTTATCAAGCATCCCTTCCCTGGGGGCTGGGACCACATATAGGCAACTTAAACTATTGCAGAAGCAATAAGCAGCAAGCAAGTTCACTAAATCAAAACCTCTGAATATGCATTGAATTACTCGAAAAAATCTGCTAAGAATTGACTATTATATGAAACAATTATACTAACCTGCTCTTTAGTCACATCAGGATCATCCTCGGAGTCTCTATTTTGCAATTTGATAGAACAATCTATATCCTCAATGACAAGTATTGACCGGCTGGACAAAGAAAGCAACAGTCGCCTTAGATCTGAATTACAGTTTACCTCTGTTAAATCCAAGTCATAGATGTCAAAATTGAGATAATTAGCCATCGCAGCAATCAAGCTTGATTTGCCAGTACCAGGAGGTCCATACAACAAATATCCACGTTTCCAAGCTCTTCCAATTCTTTGGTAGAATTGCTTTCCTTTCTTAAATTTGTCTAAATCCTCTATAATTTCATTCTTAATCTTTAAATCCAGAGCCAAATTCTTGAAGGTCATTGGGTGATCAAGATTAGTATCCTCTGAATTCCATTGGCCACCATACTTTGCCGTTCGAATCTTTATCGCCCTGGTTTCTTGTTTGATGGCTTTTGATATCTCAAGAACATGAGCCAAGTAAGTTCTCACCACCTTCTCTTTATGTTTTCTGTGAAAACTTAACTCGTATGATCTAACCTCAGATCTTAGAGTTGCATTTAGGTCTCTTAAATGTTGTCCCGGGCCATGACGACTTGATGATTTAGCTTCAGTACTTATCAACTTCCATTTGACCTGTATATCTTCAAAATAATCAAAGACCTCTTCATCTTTGTCCACTGTAATTGCAACATTTTTCTCATTTTCAGATTTGCCAAGCTTCATTCTACGTGTCGATGCAGTGACTTTAGTGGATAAGTAAATGTCAGCTGCCTCAAAAACTTGATTGCGTGAAAGACCTCTAAATTCTTCAATAACAATGGTGAATTCCGAAGAAAAGTACTTGAAAAATTTATAAATCTTTGAGGACACGTAATCATTTAGTTCATTGGGAATGAAGTCATTAGTGATGCTTCGGAGTATCACAGCAGAAGCAGCTAGTGGTGCAACTAGTGAGAGTACAGATCTTGCACTAGGCATATTTTCAACAGACATTTTGCTTGCAAGAATCAAAATACGAGGAATTCCTAATAAAACAAATTAATCCTTCGGTCAGGTGTCTTTCTATTTAAATACGAGGCAACTATATACGTATCCAGCATATAAAAGAAACAAACAAAACTGCAAATTCATGGCATAAATCAGAAACTCCTAATTACATCAAAACTATTCTTGTTTGATGCACAACCAAGAGTGAAATGGTAAAAACACCAAGGTTTGGCTTATTTTAAAATCACTCACTTAGTTGCTAAATTCCTTTCTGCAAAGTCTGTCTACCAAGATTTTAAATGTCAATGACTGAATTGATATACATTTCTTAGGAATCTGAATTCACATAACTACATCTATGTTACATAAATTTATTACTATACAGAGTGGCGTCTGGCGGAGCCAAGATTCAGATGCTAAAAATTATAACAAACTTTCGAATGCCGACCAAGGCTTATTTTTTGCTGTTTTTCGGGAACAACTAGCCGGGCTCAATAGTTTAGTGTTCAAAGTACAGATTATCGGTTATACAGGTACATTGCAACTTCGATAAATGAATAATCTCATAAATATTTTTCGATCAGAACATACGAAGAATAGCGTATTTTAATTTTTAATCTTGATAAATAAGTAATTCGATACATTTTCTAGTGCTACTATTAATAACTTAGGACATGTATTTCTACTTTGAATTGAACGAATATATACAGTGGGAGTCAATATCATCCCGCAATGAAATATAGTGGGAGTTAATATCACCCGTAATGAAATATAGGTGGTTGACATTCATCGATGGCCGGGGACCAAATCCCACGTATATATATATATATATATATATATATATATATATATATATATATATATGAAAAAAACTGAATCATATTAAAATGAACTCACCAGATGAATGCAGTGTCTAAAATGAGGGACGAGAAATATTGAGCTGGATGTGTCAGCAAGCAGCTTCACAGAGGATGCTTACAAACAAACCTTATGTGAAAACACACAGAACCGGAAAGCCCTCCAAATGTTGTAAACAAAGGCGACACGCGGACTTGACTTTGACCTCTATTTGTGGTACTAGTCGTTCTGAAACTATTATCAGCTCACCTAGAATGGAACATATTTGTATAAAATTAAAATCGAAAATTTTAATATTTTTAATTATTTAATTAGTTATATTCAATATTATATACTATTATATAATAAGAGTAAAATGGATAATGTAGTAGTACTACCATAGGTCTAAACATCGATTCATATCAACTACATAACAATATTTTATTATATAATAAAGATAAAAAGAATAATTTAATAATAATATCAAATGTTTAAGCATCGAATTAGAACTTAAAACTCTATTAACGGAAACAAACTCCATAAGAACTTAAGTAGATATGTTAAAATACGGTATGTTATATTTATTTTAATATTTTATTAATTGTTTTTGTTAAAAAGAATAAGTATGTATGTTAAAATACGTAAAAAAATTAAATAATTAAAAACTCATGTCATGCACAAACTGTTTTGATAGTTGTTACTTTATCTTTTATTAATTGCATTCGTTAAAAAAATTAAGTAGACATGTTAAAATAGGTAAATTTTTTAAATAATTAAAAGTATTAAAATTGATTATAAAATAAATAGATAAGAGCTTGTCCTTGATATTTTTGGAAAAAGGAAAAGTTTTAGTAGAGAAAAATAGAAAAAGAAACATATTTTAGTTGAAAAAGGTAATTGTCCGTGAAATTTTTGGGGAAAATGGGATTTTGTTAGGAAAAATAGAAAATAATGTATTTTATTTGAAAAAGAATATTTAATATTTAATGTAATCATTAATATAAATAATTAAAAGCACTAAAATAAGTTTTAAAATAAATAAGTAAGGATTTGCCCGTGAAATTTTTGAAAAAAAAAAAGTTTTAGTAAGGAAAAATGGAAAATGTAAAAAAAAATTAGTTGAAAGAGGAAATTGTCCGTTATATTTTTGGAAAATGAGGAGATTTTGTTATAAAAAATAGAAAAATAAATTATTTTAGCAGAAAAAGATAATTATTATTTAACATGTTTTTATAGATAAGTAAATGTAATTAAGTAAAAACGCGAACTACCAACAAACATGTACCAAAAAATAGGTACCGTACCGACCAAATTTTTAATGTTTCGTCTTTAATAATATTAACTTAAAACCTGTGCGCTGTATGGATTGTTTAAATAATTATTATTTTATTATTTACATTTTAATATTTTTATTAATTCCATTTGTTAAAAATATATACATAGACATGTTAAAATATGTAAAATTTTTAAAATAATTAAAAAACATGAGTAACATGTTTTAGTTGAAAAAGGTAATTGCCCATAATTAAAAGTATTAAAATAGGTTTTAAAATAAATAAGTAAGGGTTTGTCTATGATATTTTTGGAAAATGGGGGATTTTAGTAAGTAAAAATAGAAAAAATAAACATGATTTAGATGAAAAGGTAATTCTCGGTCCTTTTTTTAGAAAAAGAAGATAATTTGTTATAAAACATAGAAAAAATAATGTTTTTTAGCTGAAAAGGTAATTGGTTATAAATAATGTTATTATTTAGTATTAATTGCATTTGTTAAAAAAAAATAAGTAGTTGTGCTAAACTTTTTCAAATAATTAAAAGTATTAAAATATGTTTTAAAATAAATAAGTAACGGTTGGCCCTTGATATTTTTGGAAAATAAGGGTTTTAGTAAGAAAAAGTAGAAAAAGTAACATATTTTAGTTGAAAAAGGTAATTGCTCTTAATTAAAAGTATTAAAATAGGTTTTAAAAATAAATAAGTTAAGGGTTTGCCTGTGATATTATTGGAAAATAAGGGATTTTAGTAAGAAAAAATAGAAATGGTAAACATGGGAAAAAGGTAATTGCCGGTGATTTTTTTAGAAAAAGAAGGAATTTTGTTAGGAAAAAATGAAAAAATAATGTATTTTAGCTGGAAAGTTAATTGGTTATAAATAATTTTTTTAAAAATAAGTATGGGTAATTAAGTAAAATCACTAAGTACCAATCGACCAAACTTTTAATGTTTCGTCTATTATAAGACAGTATAGATAGTAGTTATATCCCTTATATTCATATATATATATATATATATATATATATATATATATATATATAAGCGTAAGAGAGATCTTATCCAAAATTTTGGTAGTTCGTGCATGAAAACGCAGCGAAAACATCGCTTAAAACAGAAAAATTAACGAAACCCTCCGCAGGATCCATTCGAAAAACGATATTTAATTCGTGGATAAGAATAAGTTTACCTTTTTGAAGCTTTACTAATTAAAACAGATTGAGGTCCTTGTTTGTTTGATCACCACGTATCCCGCCTTGAACGATATATGCGCTAGAGGTATCCACACGAACGAGATGAGTAAGTCAAGAACTGCCCTCAGAACTCTCTCTCTCTCTCTCTCTCTCTCTCTCTCTCTCTCTCTCTCTCTCTCTAGCCTCTCTCTCTCTCTCAGATGTAGAGTTGCTAGGGGTTTTTTTACAAAAACGAATTCTGTGTCTCTAACCCTAAAATAATACATCTTAATGTATTTATATGGAGAGAATTCTGGGTCTATACCTAATCTGATTGGGTTTCCAAAACCCAATCTAATTATTAGTATTATTTTTATCATATTCGAATTATTATATAATTAATCAAGTCTTACTTAATTAATCCAATAATTCAATATAATAATAATAATTCATTTAAATTCGAAATTTAAATAAAACTCTGTTTAAAACGTTCTTTGTGTGTGACCCTTTAGGTTATTATTACGTTGGTAATAATTTTAATATCTCATAATAAAATTATAAACAATGAGCGACATCTACTAATACATCATTGTTACCCAAGTAATAATAATAATTGGTGATCCAATTAAACCTTTCGTGAATAATGTTTCATGTAATATAATCCTTTTAACCTTATATTATAGATTAAACTCAAGGCATGGTTTGTGTCACCCTTTTCATCATTTAATCCTAGTTTACTTGATCAATGAGTAGACCTATTAAACAAATCACTATTTGAGCATGGTCATGCATTTCATAGTCTCACTCAATCAAGAGACCAATAATATCACTCCTAAAATAGGAAGGTTAAATCATATATCTATCATTCATAGTTCTCATATGATGCATATTATACTCAATGTACACCTTTATCATTACCAGGTCAAAGGTAACTTTGAGTAGAATCAAAGTATATTAATTCTCATATATAAATATAATGATTTCAAGTCTAAGGATCATTACATCATTATCACTGTGAGAATTACTTATGACACTTGATAACTGTTAGGTCCAAAGTATCGTAGAAGGGGGGGTTGAATACGATACTCACAAATAATTTAATTTCGTTCGCGGATAATTCATTCAGTTCTATAACGAAATCAAACACACCAAACCAAACCAAGTTTCGGGGAATATATCTTTTTATAAATATAAACCTTGAGGGGTGCTACAATTTCTAATCCGTAGATTAGCTTCAATGAGTTCTAAGTTATACACAATCAAAACTTTGATAGATTTCAAGCAGAATTAATTTCTCTGGTATTTTCTCTCTGGCTTGATCTCTCTCTCAGTTATTGCTACTGTGAAAATAACTCGACTGAAGAAGACACACTTCCTCTGTTGTAATTGTAGACTTTGATTTGAAAACAATCGAACCAAACTTGTAGAAACAATCCTGGCCGTTGGATCTTCATCAACTTGAAAAACAAAGTATACCTTTCACCTGCTCCCCATTTTAAAACCATCGAATGAAATAAATCATTTTACCATTCCATTCGATAGTTTTCTAAATAGAAAAACTATCGAATCACTTTTCTTGTCTTATATCATTTAATGATTCCACTGAGCTCCTGGGTGTTTAAGTAATAGACTGTATCACTTTCTTCTGAGACGATAAAACAACTTGATCTTTGTAGTGCCGTCAACTAGTGCAACTGGTCTGGTTCACAGATGAATAACACTTGATCAATTCTTCTTCTACGTCTTCAATTCAATGCTGCTGATAAGTCCTTTGTCGTTCTAGTTGCTTCGATTAAATCACTGAAATCCCGTGGTACTTAACCCTAAATCATTCACATACTTCTGTCCTCTTGAAATTCTTGTTTCTTTTGCTGTCACTGAGGCTTGAACATTTTCATGAACTTCTTTCTGTGACATGTTTACGGACTTCAAGAATACATAACGTATTTTGATTTTTTGAGTTTACCTTTTCTTCTTTGATTCTGGATTCCTGTGCTTCTGTTAATACTATTGTCTGTCTTGTCCTTTGTTGAGTTGTAGTTATCTCTTTTACATCTTATGCTACATTATGCTTTACAATCTCCCCCTATTTGATTGGATAGAGTTCGACAAGCAAATACTTCGAGGATAACTCAACTAACTAAGGAAACATGAAACTACTTAAAGTAAGACAGCGTAATAATATTAAATGCATTCTGGATCAGATATATATACATTTCCAAATTTCATAAATCAAAAAACAATAAAACTTTATACAATGAAGTTGCTCCTCTAGTCTGAGCTGATAGTTCTTTTGTTCTTTGCTTCAATCTTCAGTCCATTCAGATCTCACCTTCCTCAATCATTGGATCGGAGTTAGCAGCTTGATAATCAATCACTGATAGATAGTGCAGTGGTTCTCCAGGTTTAAGGATTGCTCCTTGGATGTGTCTTCCAATATATTCAACCTTTTGACCCACTCCAGCCCATAACCATGCAATGTTAACATCTTCCTTGTTTAGCTTTGGCATGTTTGGTAATCTGGTATGCACTTCCAATCCTCTTTCCACTCTTTTCCTATAGTAAGGAACATTCTCCATTAGAAATCTTCTAAGAGTGTCTGCTGCTTTGTCCTTCTCCGTTGATGTGAATCCAGTGGATCTAAGATACTTCTCAACTGATATTAGATAGTTGCTTGGATAGTCTCTCAGTTTGTCCTCAGCCAAATAGCAGATTCTGAACAAGTCATTCGTCATGAATCTAACCATTGGAGGATCTTCAGTAATCTCTGGACCGACTTTCATCAAGATCTCCTTAACATGCTCACGGAGCAGTTCATTTAGCCTTGTAGTTCTTTGAATCTTGATGTGTATCACCTGCAGTTCTGTGTATGTTCTCTGTTCTAAAAACTTAGTGGAAATCACAAATGTACCTTTCTCAAGAAAATTGATCAGGATGTTCCAGGCTCCATTTGCTTTAACCCCAGCTTTCAGAAAGATCACAGTATTCCTCGGTGTAGTGAAGTAAACATGATCATCAGGATTTGCACTTCTTATGTTCTGAATTATGACTTCCACCTTTGCATTGTCGTTGACTTCTAATCCGTCTTCAACTCCACAAAAGGTTTTATAAGCCATCTCCCATTCACTTCCATGCTTGCTTTCCAAATCCATCATCTTTTTCTTCTTTACTTCAGCTTGCACCTTGGATCTTTTTAGCTTTTCAATCCTTAGAACTGCTTGGTGTCTTTCTTTCTTAGCATGTCTGGCATCTATTGCAGCTTTTTGAGCTCTTATCGCTTCCAAGGCAGCTTCTTCTTCTTGTGACAGAGGATTTGCTTCTTCTTCCATATTATCCTCCCAGATTGGATATTCAACAGGCTCTGGATAATATGGCTCATGCTCCTCCTGAATTGGTTGCTCTTGCATGACCTCAAATACCTCTTCACTATTCTCTTCTTCTTGTACAAGTTCTTCTATCCAGTAATGTATTATCGGAATAGCTTCAACCGTTTCCCAAACTCCCCATCCATCCTTCTTCCCATCTCCAACTTTCTCCCCATTAGTTGAGGAATCCTCGATAAAAGCATCCTCAGCATAAAAGGCAGTAGAAGGATTAGGTTGTTGATTTGAAGGTCCAAGTTGTCCACTTTGTTGGTTCTTTAGCATAGTCTAAATAGACTGTACCCCGTCACTCTGATTTTCCATGAAATCCAATAGCTCCTTATTCATCTCTTGCATAGAAGCCAGCTTCAGGTCAATGTCATCCAATCTGGTGTTGGTAGTCTTCTCAATCTTGTCCAGTCTCTGGTTCAGCTTAGACTCCACTCGAGAAAGGGTGTTCATTGCATCTTTTACCCTAGCTTGACCATCCCGGATAACCAGAACGTCTTCTTTCAAAGCTTCTTGTCCTTGTTGCAGAGCATCAACTTCATTCATGAATCCATCTTTAAGCTCTCTGACGTCACTCCTCAGTTCGACCAGTTCTTCCATAGCTTCCTTCTTCAAGGAGTCCACTGCCAGTTTAGTACCTGTTTTAGTGCCAGATGCACTGCCTAAGACCCGATAAGTTCTTCTGGAATAAGCTGCAGCCAAGTCAACCTTCTCTTGAATAGTCTTTAAAGAAGCATCGGCTTGACCAGAGGAGATCCCTTGGTCAAAGGAAGGTCGCAGTGGAACCTTGAATAGTGGATTTCCTTGTTTGTCGTGAACTGTCATCTCCTTGAGAGTGGATTGAACATGTAACTCTCGTTCTGTCGGTAATAGCATATCATCAATATTTGGAAGGGTTAGGGTGTCACTCCTCACGTTTGGCTCTAGGTGTACACTCAACGTTTCTGTCGGTGTTTCACTCAATTTACCTTTCCCACTCAGGCCAGGTGTAAGTGTTTTTGTTTAACTAAATCCCTTTTGTGCTAGTTGTACCTGCAGAAGAAAACACCGTAGCCGTCCTTAAGGAGGTCACCGGTGGTGCAATGGGGCTTCGCAAGTCCCTGTCCTTGGTTAAACCAAGTTGCTGATCATCCGTAGATGATATATCCTTTGAAGGATCTAGAGTTTGAATCTCTAGGGGGTTAGAAACAGGCTCTATTAACAGCAGAGATTCTGAATCTTCCCCAATAGTCTGTGAAGACTTTACCTCAGTTGACTCCTCAATAGTAATTGATTCATTGTCACCGAGTTGCCGATCTGCACCTACGTCAGACCCTTTACCCGCAGGATCCAGATATGTTCCATCTGGGGAGGTAGACAATGACCATTTAGATTGTGCATTTAGGTCAAAGCCTTATCTCGACGTCTGTGAAGACCCTTGGTTCTTAGAACCTTCAACCAGTGAACCTGACCGTAATATGGTCGGAACACCAGTTGCTTCCGTCAATTCTTCCTTACTTGATTGAGCTATTGGTTCAGATATAGCTTTCGTTAGCATGGCCCAATCAAAATCAGAAAAATCTGTGAAGGGTTCTTTGAATGAGAGAAATGAAGTATCAACAGTTGCCTCGGTTTCTGTTCTTCTCCTTTTAGAGGAAGGCAGAGCTGTTGTTGAAGGGTGTATCTCCTTATGTGGTGCTGCTTTGGCACTATCTCCCTCTACACTCAAGGATGTTTGTTTACTGGGTATAGGAGGGGAAGGAGGTGCGTTTATTGTTTCATTTAGCTCTTCCAAAGGCTCTTCGACCGTGGTTAGAGGTTGTGGGTTTGCAACCTCCTGGTCAGGAATGGCCACTGAGGGCTCTGGATCGACATCCATTGGTTCAGGTGCCATTTCAGGTTGAGGTGGAGGAATATTACCTTCAATTACCTGTTCCCCTGGGGGCAGAAGTGGTAGGGGCACCGTTCTTAGATAATCTGTGAGAACAGTGGGTACCCATGGAAGATAGTTGTTCTTCCTTATGAGAGTGGTTATTGCATTGCTCTTCATTCTCATGCACTCCTGGTTGGCTTCACCTTCAAATATCTCTCGTTCATCATCTGTTAAGATATCATTGAGAATTAGCTGTAGGAACCTAGGATAGAAACAAAGCACATCATCAGTTATGCCTGTTCTTTCATCTAGTGGTCCCATGCACAGAATGACTTGATCGATCAGTAGCCTTTCTATGTTAATATGCCTATTGTTCGCAATGGCAAACCCTATCTTTTGAAGGAATAAGGGAATACCATGCAGATTTGTTAGCTTGGAAGTAAAAACATGGATTAGGGTATGAAAGAAAAAATTCCATGGCTTTGTCAAATAATGCTTAAAGAACTCTCCCACAAAGAAGTTAGGTTGTTGACTTCTTATGAGAGTGAAGAAAGCATGTATATCCTCAGTCGTGGGATCCGGAACAAGGTTTTCTGTAGAAAATGTAGGATTCTATTAAAATCATGTTTCGTCACCCTTATTGTTTTGCCCCCTGGCACAACAAAACTGAAGGACCTTACGTTATTCTCAGTTGTATCCGTGGCGGTTGTGTACAACGCAGTCAATTGATCGATACAAAGGACCACGGGAGTACTCAAAGAATATGCCACTAATGAACGTGTGTTCAAAAACTCTGCCCATGCACGAAACTGTAAGTTCGTAATGGCTTGCAGGTTTTGAAACGAGACATGATTAGTCTTCGTAATAATAAATTCTCCAGCCATTTTAAATTTCCAGAAAATTTAAATAAACCAAAACTATTTTTCCTTTGAATTTAATTATTTATTTTCAATTAATCAAACTCTTAACAAAATTACCCTAAAAACAAAATTACCCCTTTTCACAGTAACACACAAATTCGAACACTAACAAACTTTAGAACCCTTGAATAATACCAACCAATATTCGATTCACAAGTCTAGTTCGATGGTTTCTCAATCAGAAAGTTCCAAAAACTTAAAACAATAAAGTTTTCACGGTTAAAATGAATTTAACAGTGAAACACAGTAAAATTTTAAGCTTTTCTTGGATAAAAATGGAGAAAACTATCGAATGGAGTTCTTGAATGTGTGTGTATCTCTTTGTAAGTATAGAACTCGACAAAAGCTTTTCTTAGATCTGTAAAAATTGAAAAGAAAAAAAAACTAAGGCACGTTTATATACTATTGAAACTGACAGGGGTAAAATAGTCTTTCTACAGTTCGATAGATTTTAAATGAACTGTCGATGGATTTTCAGAGGGGCAAATGGTCATATGTATTCGATGGTTTTCTAAAAACTATCAAAGTATATGAGAATTTTGAATTTGAAACGAATTTCTGAAAAACAATCGAAAGTTACTTCTTTGAAAAACAAAAACTATCGAGGTAATAAATGAAAAAGTATCGAGAATTCATATATTAAATAAAGTGAATTCCATTCGATATATTTTCAGACAACCTTTTTTTTTAAAAAAATCGAGAATTAAATATAGAATTAATATAAATTCACTTCGATATATTTTTAAAGTATTCTCAAAAACTATCGAGAATTGTTTTCGATAGTTTTTCTTTTCCTTTTCAAAAACTATCGAAAATTAATTTCGATAGAATTTTCTTTGTACTTGAAAAACTATCGAATTTCCTAAATTCGATATTTTTTTGCTTCTGATTCAATTTCTAAAAACTGTTCAGTTTTAAAAATCAAACCTTTTTATTTCCTGTCAAGTTCTAATTCCAATAATTTTTTTCAAATTTACCAAAATCAATTGTTAACAGAAAATTCACAATTTTCTTAGAATAAAATCGACTAAATATCATTAAATGATATTAATCAATTAAAATCCAATAAATTATGCTGCATTAATCTACATTGTTAAAAACAAAGTAAATTAATTCAAATTAAATAGATGCTTAAATATTTAGAACAAATATCAGCACCTAAATAATTTTTAGAATTAATAACTAATTAAATGCCAGAAGATATATCATCCATAAATATGACATTAAATTAGTACAAAACTCCTAACTACGAGAATCGCTCCAGAAAATAAATTCACGAGTCCTAAGGATATGGAAATTCTTAAACTCATGTATTCACTAGGACTATCTGCAGTTCCTAACTTCTAATCAAAATCAATTAGAAAGATTTAACATCCCAAGTTCACCAACCAGCTTAGAAAAAGTGGATTCATCAAGCGGTTTAGTAAAGATGTCTGCAATTTGATCCTCTGTGGGTACAAAATTTAACTCCACAGTTCCATTCATGACATGCTCTCGGATAAAATGATACCTGATGTCGATGTGCTTCGTCCTCGAGTGTTGCACTGGGTTGTTTGAGATTGCTATGGCACTTGTGTTGTCGCAAAATATTGGAATCTTTGTCAACAAAAGCCCATAGTCACGGAGTTGGTTTCTCATCCACAAGATCTGAGCACAGCAGCTTCCAGCAACAATGTATTCAGCCTCAGCTGTTGATGTGGAAACTGAATGCCGCTTCTTGCTATACCAAGAAACTAATCTTCTTCCAAGAAACTGACAGCTTCCTAAAGTACTCTTCCGATCAATCTTACAACCTGCAAAATCAGAGTATGTGTATCCAATAAGATCAAATCCTGTATCTTTAGGGTACCAAATTCCAAGATTTGGAGTCCCCTTAAGATATCTAAATATTCGCTTAACAGCTATTAGATGAGATTCTTTAGGATCAGACTGAAACCTAGCACACAAGCATGTTGCAAACATTATATCTGGTCTACTTGCAGTGAGATAAAGTAATGAACCTATCATACCTCTGTAGCATGTGATGTCAACCTTCTTACCAGTTTCATCCTTATCAAGCTTAGTGGCAGTTGGCATAGGAGTCTTTGCTGTAGATGAGTCTTCCATTTGATACTTCTTCAGAAGATCTTTAATGTACTTGGACTGACAAATGAATATACCATCTTGTTTTTGGTATACTTGCAGTCCAAGAAAGAATGACAATTCACCCATCATGCTCATTTCATAACGACTCTGCATTAACTTAGCAAATCTCTTGCATAGATCATCATTAGTAGAACCAAATATTATGTCATCAACATATACTTGCACCAATATCAAATCATTTTTATGATTTTTGACAAAGAGAGTTTTGTCTACGACACCTCTTGTAAAATCATTTTCAAGTAAGAATTCAGAGAGTGTGTCATACCATGTCCTTGGAGCTTGTTTGAGTCCGTAGAGAGCTTTGAATAGAAAGTACACAAAGTCTGCCAGTTTTGAATCCTCAAAACCTGGAGGTTGTTCCACATACACTTCTTCTTCTAGCTCTCCGTTCAGAAAAGCACTCTTCACATCCATCTGATATACCTTGTAATTGGAATGTGCAGCAAATGCCAGAAACATTCTGATGGCCTCAAGTCTTGCTACTGGTGCATAGGTTTCATCATAATCAATTCCCTCTTCTTGAGAGTAACCTTTAGCAACCAGTCTGGCTTTGTTTCTCGTTACAATGCCATCGTCGTCCAACTTATTTCTGAATACCCATCTTGTTCCAATAACAGATTTTTCCTTAGGCCTGGGTACCAGCTTCCAAACTTTCTGCCTTTCAAACTGATTGAGTTCCTCTTGCATAGCAATCACCCAATCTGGATCATCTAGAGCATCTTCAACTTTCTTAGGTTCTGTTTCTGAAAGAAACCCAAAATAGTGACATTCATTTTGTGATGTTCTCCTAGTTCTCACTCCTGTGTCCGGATCACCAATGCTCAAGTGAAAGGGATGATCTCTATTCCATACCCTTTGTCTTGGCAGATGCGATCTTGATGATTCTCCTTGTTCTAGATGTTGTGGAGTGTGACTAGTTGATCCTTCTCCTGCTCCCCCTGAGTTGTTGACGGTTTGATCTGATGATTCTATAGACTGACTAGTGGATCCTGTAGAATTTTGAGGATCTTCACTTTGGTCACCACTTTGTCCAGAATCATTATCATTATGATTATTATTAATAACTGTAACAACTTCAGGTACTTCTTCATTGTCAGAGAGATCTCCTGATAGATTTTCAAATACCAAGGATTCAGAGTTCTCTCCAGTTTGCAGGCCTGGTCTTTTGGTGTCGTCAAATGTTACATTAAAGCTTTCCAACACCTTCTTGTCTTCAATCACATATACCCTGAAAGCCTTAGATTCCAGAGAATAGCCCAGAAAAATGCCTTCATCTGCTTTGGCATCAAACTTGTCAAGATGTTCTCCATCTTTAAGTACAAAGCACTTTGCACCAAACACATGAAAGTACTTCAGTGTTGGTTTCTTGTTGGCCATTAACTCATACAGAGTCTTTTCATGATCTTTGTTGATCAGGGTTCGATTCTGAGTGTAGCAAGCTGTGTTCACTGCTTCAGCCCAAAAGTAAGTAGGAAGTTTTGATTCACTCAACATGGTCCTTGCTGCTTCAACCAAGGTCCTGTTCTTCCTTTCCACTACTCCATTCTGTTGAGGAGTTCTTGGTGCTGAAAACTGTCTTAATATTCCTTTTTCTGAGCAGAAATCATTAAGAACTGCATTCTTGAATTCAGTTCCATTGTCTGATCTGATTGTCCGCACAGGTAGCTTAGCTTCCACTTCTATCTTCTTGATGTGATCAATGATTAGTTGTGTTGCTTCATCCTTTGATTGTATGAACAACACCCACGTGTACTTGGAGTAGTCATCCACCAACACCAATGCATATCTTTTTCTTGAAAGTGACATAACATTGACTGGACCAAATAAATCCATATGAATCAGTTGTAATGGTTCAGTAATGCTTGTCATTCATTTGCTTCCATGTGATGCTTTCTTCGACTTCCCTTTCTCACATGCTTCACATAGTCCCTCCTGATTGAATTCCATCAGGGGCAACCCTCTCACTAACTCTCTCTTTACCAAAGAGTTCATAGTTTTGAAGTTCAGATGTGAGAGCTTCTTGTGCCATAGCCAACTTTGTTCTGAAGATGCCTTTGCATAGAAACATGTAACTTCTCCTTCACTGGTAGAACTTAAGTTAGCTATAAACAAATTTCCTTTTCTCACTCCCAGTAGAGTAAGCTTCTCATCCTTCCTGTTGGTGATCAAGCACTTGTCCTTTCTGAAATCTACATTGTAGCCTTTATCACAGAACTGACTGATACTTAGAAGATTGTGCTTTAATCCTTCAACAAGAGAGATGTTTTCAATGATGACATTTCCAGCTTTCAATTTACCATATCCCGTAGTGAATCCTTTGTTGTCATCTCCAAAGGTTACAATCGGGCCGGTCTTCTTAACCACCTCTGTAAGCAGGGACTCTTCACCTGTCATGTGTCTAAAACAGCCACTATCCAGAATCCACACAACCTTAGAGCTTTTAACCTTACCCTGCAATCACAGATTGATTAAGTGGACTTTAGTACCCAAAATTGTTTGGGTCCTGAAGGTTTAGATAATTTAACAGGAGTAACATTCAATTTAGTCTTACCCTGTTTGATATTCATAGTATCTGTGGATTTAACATTAACAGTGCTTTTGCTACTATCATTCATCAACTTAAAATAAGCATGCATGATGTTGTACTTACATAGCAAACACTCTTTCTTTCCACAGGGTTCATGAAAATCAGGCATGTCAGACATGTTATGCATTTCAGAAGTATTAGCAGTTTCTACTTTAACCTTTTTATATGCATGTGTAAGGTGTCCAGCAGAATTACAAATAGCGCACAACTTCCTAGATGCAATGGGAGAAAATGGAACCATTTCCTGATTAACAATCTTCTTCTTCCCATTCCTGTTCTTTTTAGCATTACTAACTAAGTTACCTACTTCAGTTTTAGGTAAATCAGGTTTAGGTAATTCAGTTTTTACTGATTTCCTAGGTAACTTAGTCTTTACCTCTTTTTCCTTCAACAAATCCTCCTCAAGCAATTCTTGTCTTATGAAAAGGTCATCCTCATGAAAGAGTGGTGGAAAAGGCTTAACAAAAACTGGACAATCAACATTCTTAAGAACATGTGGAGTATTCCTTTTGACAACTGAAGGTGTCACAGGGAATTCCACTATCTTCTTACCAGCTTTCTTGTCATAGTCAAATCCTATAGCAGTTTTAGTCCCTATGGCCTGAGTATCAATGATCTCCTTAGAAATTAGGGCAGAATTCTTAAAAGCATTCAGCTTCAAATCTAAATCTGAAATCTGCTTCCTGAGGATAGTCTCTATCTCATCATTACACTTGACCTTGTTCTCTAAGTACGCGTTCTTTTGCTTGAGATCTTCTAATGTGACAGCTACAAGCTCTAGTTCTTCATTTTTAGATTCTAAATTTTTAATCTTAAGAACTAGTTTAGCATTTTCCATTTCTGATGCTAGCATGCTTGTGTGTACATTAAACAATTCTACACTAAGATCTTGCACAGTTTTCTTGTACTCAGAGTTAGACATATCAATTGTAGTTAAGATAGGTACCTGATATGATTGTGGTGATTCCTCTGAAGAGTCAGCCATTAGGGCAACATTTACATATTCCTCCTCTTCATCCGAATCAGTATCATCCCAGTGTTTTCCCTCTGCTATATAAGCTTTCCCTTTCTGCTTTCCAGAGAATGCCTCCAATTGCTGTTTAAGCTTGGCATTCTCTTTCTCCAACTCATCATAAGAATCCTTCTTTCCATAGACATCTTTCATGTCTCTCGCTTGACGAGGCTTCCGGCATTCAGTGGCGAAATGCCCTAACTCATTGCAATTGTAGCATCTTGATTTGCTTCTATCAATCATGCCCGTCTTGTAGCCTCACTTAAAGCCTGTACTAGGTGCATAATTGCTCTTCTGGAATCTGTTGGTTGAGCCCTTGAACTTGTACTTAGGGTTTCTCTTGAAACGAATATGACTAAACTTTGCAGCTAAGTACGCCATGGTTTTGTCTTCCATTTGCTCAAGCTCTTCTAGGGTGTAGTAATCACTTTCATCAACACCCAGATTCACAGAATCCATTTCTGCTTCTATTATCACCTCCTTTCCAGCTCTAGGGGTTTGAACCTGAATCTCAGAAGTTATTGGTTCATCCACTACAAGTGCTGCTGATCTCACAAGTGCATTGTGCTTGCTGTCCACTGTCCATGATCCGTAGATTATCACTCTCTGTTACTGTTCCATCTAATAGGTCTTCAACTTGCCATAGATCATCTCTAATGACATCTTTGTGAAGTCAATTCTTTCCCTTATGGATGATGACTTGTGTTCTACATGATGGGACAGCGTCATCATGAACTTCCTTTTTTATTCTCTTAGTGGATAGGTCTTTCCTTTCATTGCCAATTCATTTAGAAGCTTAGTATATTTCTCAAAGACCTGAGTTATACTTTCTCCTGGAAGAGACCTAAAAGCCTCATACTGAGAAGTCAGGATGTCCAATCTGTTTTCCTGAACGTCTTCAGTTCCTTCCATTATTAGGTTAATGGTATCCCACATATGTTTCCCGCTTGTACAGTTCATCAACTGATAGCTCATTTCTTTGTCTGCGGAGTCTGCCAATATCAACATCAAACCTGTATCCAATCGAATCAGTTCTTTGTCAGAATCTGTATACTCAGTAATATCCTTAGGTTGGGTGCCTTGAGGAATCCTGCTACCATCAGGAGCTGTAGATTCACTAACTGGTTTCATTGGTACAAACGGTCCGTTTTCTAATATGCCAATATACAACGGATTAGATGCCTTGATAAATAACAACATCTTCATCTTCCACAAACCGAAATCATCTCTAGTAAACGGGGGAACTTTAATACCAGCGGTTGTCTTTGGAGCACTCATGGTTTCTGAAAATTTCAAATTGTTTAAAATTCAAGAAATTCCAATTAAATGAAAAATTTTGAAAGTTAAAAAATTTGCTTCGAATTTTCACGCTACGTTTGATTTTGGTCTCATTCACCGGATCTGATTTGTACGTCAATCAAGTAGCTCTGATACCAATTGTTAGGTCCAAAGTATCGTAGAAGGGGGGGTTGAATATGATACTCACAAATAATTTAATTTCGTTCACGGATAATTCATTCAGTTCTATGACGAAATCAAACACACCAAACCAAACCAAGTTTCGGGGAATATATCTTTTTATAAATATAAACCTCGAGGGGTGCTACAATTTCTAATCCGTAGATTAGCTTCAATGAGTTCTAAGTTATACACAATCAAAACTTTGATAGATTTCAAGCAGAATTAATTTCTCTGGTATTTTCTCTCTGGCTTGATCTCTCTCTCAGTTATTGCTACTGTGAAAATAACTCGACTGAAGAAGACACACTTCCTCTGTTGTAATTGTAGACTTTGATTTGAAAACCATCGAACCAAACTTGTAGAAACAATCTTGGTCGTTGGATCTTCATCAACTTGAAAAACAAAGTATACCTTTCACCTGCTCCCCATTTTAAAACCATCGAATGAAATAAATCATTTTACCATTCCATTCGATAGTTTTCTAAATAGAAAAACTATCGAATCACTTTTCTTGTCTTATATCATTTAATGATTCCACTGAGCTCCTGGGTGTTTAAGTAATAGACTGTATCACTTTCTTCTGAGACGATAAAACAACTTGATCTTTTTAGTGCCGTCAACTAGTGCAACTGGTCTGGTTCACAGATGAATAACACTTGATCAATTCTTCTTCTACGTCTTCAATTCAATGCTGCTGATAAGTCCTTTGTCGTTCTGGTTGCTTCGATTAAATCAATGGAATCCCGTGGTACTTAACCCTAAATCATTCACATACTTCTGTCCTCTTGAAAGTCTTGTTTCTTTTGTTGTCACTGAGGCTTGAACATTTTCATGAACTTCTTTCCGTGACCTGTTTACGGACTTCAAGAATACATAACGTATTTTGATTTTTTGAGTTTACATTTTCTTCTTTGATTCTGGATTTCTGTGCTTCTGTTAATACTATTGTCTGTCTTGTCCTTTGCTGAGTTGTAGTTATCTCTTTTACATCTTATGTTACATTATGCTTTGCAATAACATTTACCATGAAAAATTCACACGGTGGGTCTATCTGTTGCCATGTTTTTCTAACATGCACTTATGTCTTTGACTTTAGTATCACTATACTAATGACCAATGAGATGTGGTCATCTATCAACAAACATACTAGTCTTAATGCATTATTATTGTCCTCAAATAATAATACTCGATCAGGGATCTTTAGGATTATAAACACTATTCATACAATCTCATTTCTAAGTCACATACTTAGAGATATAGAATTCATGCTTATATTCCAAGGACATTTATTATTCTAATATTTATATCGTAGTTAATAAAGACATAATAAATAAATAAAGAAAATCCAATAGAACATATTTATTAATAATCAAAATATTTTTCCCAAGAACATTATAGTATTGTCTCTATGGCACAAATACTAACAGTTCGGTCGTTGTAAAATCACTGTAATTAGATATTTAATATAATACATTTAAATGATCAATTACTATCTCTGAAAGATGTGTGTCCTAAATCCAATCATGGATGAAGAGTTAAGAGACACTTTGTTCAATCTGATTCAAGTTTGTTTAAATTAATAAAATGGTAATATGTTTTATAACGGGCTTTATCTATTTAAAGTGTTTAAATTAGATGATCTATAGTTTAGAGTAAAGCTTTAGTGGATTATGATGAGATCATGATAATGAGACCTTAAAGATGATAACTCTAAACTTAAATAGTTCTTGGTCGTAGGATAATTAATTGGTAGTTAATTAATCCGCAAAGATCGGTACATACTATGCTTGCTTCATTATGAAGGATGTCTGTTCTCATAGATTTTTGTGTGGTGACACTATAGCTAGTATGTAGGTGCTTATTAGGAATGTGTTCACTGAACATGACTCGATCAGTTGAACAACTAATGGATTTCACTCATGTGTCAGTAGTTGTTCATATAGTGATGGTTGTACAAGTGTCCTTTGACTTGAGATCATCATAGTCATCTTGTGTACACTGAACTATACTTTGGTTTAGCTCTTAGTCTCGAGGGACAATAATTAGTGCTCTTCTGGGTATAGGAATTTGTGCACGAAGATAGTGAATGATCAATAAAGGATCTGCCCCTTCCAGTGAAGGAAGAGAGTGTCATATGCTATTCCATTTATGCTAGTTCAGGAATCTCTGGCCAGAGTGAATGAAATTAGAAAGAAGTTTCTAATTTGCATTAATCGGAACTAGGCATAGTGAATAGGAAAGCATATGATTAAATTAGATAGGCTTGACACGAGATTTGTGCCTTGTATTTAATCGAGACATTGCTGGGTAGAAGGAATTAATTGTACGATAAATATTCACTTAATAGGTTCTTGGTATTCGAAGCAATGAATTCATATTATCCGGATAGTCGTGATATGCTGAGAAGTATCCCTCACGATGTAGAATAAATATGATTAATTTATTAATCGTATTTAATGAATTAAAAGAATTCATATAAATAATAATAAAATGGTTTTATTATTATCTATTTCTATTACCGGCTTAATATTGAACCTACATGGTCACACCATAAAAAAGAATGATTTAATGGTGAAGGAATTAATTAATAATGGCTAGTCACTATTTATTTATGAAATAAATATTTGATAGCATTCTTTTATGATCAATTAAATATGATTTAATTATATAAAATAATTAAGAAGTGTTCTTAATATTATTAATTAATAATTTAATTTAAGAAATTAAATTAAATGAGAGAATTATTTTCTAAAGAGTGTAGAAAAAGAATTAATGATTAAAAGAGTTTTAATTATTAATTAATTGATTAATGAGATTAATTAATTAAAGGGTTAATAATAATAATATTTTATAGGACAAATATTCAGCTGAGTATTTTGCCTATAAATATACTATTATAAACCCTCAAGCCCCCAACCCTAATTTTATAAGAAAAGAAAAAGGGAGGCAACCCTAATTCTCTCTCTCAGTCGTTTCTTCTCTCCTTCGAATCATCATCTCTTGGTGGATACCGGTGGAGTGCTTCACACTTGAGGAGCAGCTGCTAGGAGCCTCTCTACATCATCCATTGATCGCTTTTAAAGGTTAGTAATCGATTCGTTAATTTTATCCATGAATCATATACGTTTTTACGGGTTTTATATATAAATAATTGTTATCCATGCTTCCGCGTATGCGATAAAACCCAACAATCTCAGGAATCGGAATCTTTATTCTCATACTCATAACATATTAACAAATATTTAAGTTTCGAATCACCTCATTAACATATTAACATTACCTATTTCAAAAATTGACAAAGATTTTAAATTTTGAATTATATAAATTTGAATTAATATACATAAAATATATGTGTTTTTTCATAGGGTAACCATAACACAAATTAATTTATCTAAAAATATATCTTTATATTTTTTTTTCATAATTTTGGTCGTCATGATACAATACCAGAAAAAAAAGGAATTGTTAAACTTTAAATTATATAGACGAGAATCGTTAGATGTTCGAACTCTATCAACAATGTGTCAAATATAAAAATTTAAAGTTTTATCTCTAAATTTGTTTTTTTTAAAAGATAAAGAATTTTGGTCGTTAATGGACAATAGTACTATAAAAAATATATATAATTAAAAGTTTTATTGGAAGTAAAATAGGTGTTTGTAGACATACTTAAAGTTCTATTCGAAGTAGAATAGGTGTGCGAATTTATAGATGAGAAGAGTTCGAGTTATAGAAAAGACATATAGTTAAAAGTTATATTGGAAGTAAAAATAAGATTATGAAGTTATATAGGTGTTTTTTTAATCAACGAAAGAGTGGCTCATTAGAAAGGAGTATATTAACATGAAAATTAATATATAAGTCAAATATTCAATATATTAAATTTGAGATTTTGATCTTAAAAAGGAAAGTGTGTTTCAGGGGAGGACGTCTATTAGGGAAGAACCAATAATTTTTGTAATTTAATTGATAGATATATTTTTTTCAACAAGAGAGCGGCTCATTAGAAAAAGGAGTTGTTAACATAATAATTAATATATAACACAGGTATTCAATATATTAAATTTGAGATTTTGATATTAAAAAGGAAAGTATGTTCCACGGGAGGACGGTTATTAGAGAGTGCTAAGTAAATTTTGTAATTTAATTGATAGAGTTTTTTTTAAAAATTATGAGCTGCCGCGAAGGGTGGCTTTTTCAACTATTTTTAGATCGCCTCAATCTACTTTTCTAATTTTTTAGAATTTTAGAATTTTTAATGCTACTAAATAAAAAATATCATTTAACATAGAGTAAAGTGCATTTTGTGTACTCGTACTTTAGTCAAGACACCACTTGCAATATTATAGTTCAAAATCGAGCAGTTGCAATATCAATGTTTGTATTTAAATGCACTTTGTTTCATTCTGTTAACTAAGGTTAACTCCGTTATTAATTTAGGGAGTAAAGTGCATTTTGTGTACTCGCACTTTACTCTAAAGTGCATTTTGTGTACCCGCACTTTGCTTAATACATCACTTGCAATAATTTAGTTCAAATTTTAGAGTAAAGTGTGAGTACACAAAATGCACTTTAGAGTAAAGTGCGAGTACACAAAGTGCACTTTACTCCCTAAATTAATAACAGAGTTAACCTCAATTAACGGAATGCAACAAAGTGCAGTGAAATACAAACATTAATATTGCAACTGCTCGATTTTAAACTATAGTATTGCAAGTGGTGTCTTGACTAAAGTACGAGTACACAAAGCGCATTTTACTCTTAATATTATGTAAAAAGATAAGTTATCAAAATATAATTGTAATTATGACAAATTATCATAAAATACAATCATACAATAAAACTTAGAAAATATCAATTAAATTTTAAAACTCATACCAATAGAGTACCTTAGATTAATCGAATTAATAACATTGAACTTTAATTTTCATCGTTTCAACAAAAAAACTTGAATTTTCCATTAAAAAAAGAAAAAATCAAACTCTGGGATGCATTAGCTTTGAGGCGAAAAACATAACCATATCATTTGTACTGCAACATCAAGATTGCATAGCTTTATTTCAAGTTGAACTCTAAGGTTCGCGATTTCACTCCCTGTTTAGATTATATTTGTATCTAACCCCTCTTTGTTTTTCTTAATTGCTTCTATTTACAATTTAAATGTTAATTTCTATGTTTATCAACTGAAATCATGTCTAGGACTAGTCTATAGATGAACACATCTTTGACAATCAGTCCTCTTTTTTTTTTTTGATATTTGGGTTTTATTCTAACTTGGGTGTTTTGGGTTTTGTGTGTATGCATTATAAATCATTGGGTGTGTCTCATTTTATGTTTTCTGATATAATAGTTTGGTGTTTTGGCAGGTCTAGAAGAAATGAGTGCTGTAAAGGAAGAATCTTCGGTTTCTGCAGCTCCTCGGAAACGATTATCGTGCACTACTTACTTTGATGCTCTTATGTTTTGTTATTGTAAGCCAATTCTTCATCCACTCTGTTTACGCTATGTGTATAAAGACTTTTTGATGATGATTGGTTAGTTAATTAGATTATGATTGTCATTTGGGGCTTTACGATGTTTAAGTGTACATGAACCTTACTAATGTTGGGTGATGTTCTCCCGTATTGGTATTCAGTTGGAGGTTTGACACCCTCTTAAGAAAATATTAAGAACGGCATTGGTTGTGTACTTGGGTCTTATGTTATGTATCAAAATGTGTTTTATAGTGACTAGTTTGTAATGGAGAAAGCATTATGGGAGTTCCTGTATCTGAGGAAAGTTTATATGAAATTAAAATTTATCATGGTCGTGATCAAGGATAAATGATAAACTGCTAGGACAAAGTATTGGACTAATGACTGGGCCAATTTGGAAAGTATTAGATTTACACTCAAAACTGTAAATCTTGTTATTCCGTGCAACTTTAGGGGATTTGGACAATCGTTTGATTAATTTGGATTTCAAATATTAAAAAGTAAGGTACCCACATTTTGTCTATGCTCAGTATGGATATGCCCTATA
This sequence comes from Heracleum sosnowskyi, assembly GCA_030848705.1. NCBI lineage: Eukaryota > Viridiplantae > Streptophyta > Magnoliopsida > Apiales > Apiaceae > Heracleum > Heracleum sosnowskyi. Next base: position 63,683,552 of record CM061241.1, on the reverse strand, counting down.
ACTGTATCATAAGTTTTAATTATCATTTTCTTTCACCCAACTAGTATATTGTATTATTGTATTATCTATATGATGATAACATATATGTAGGATACTTTTCTAACAAGGTAGTCTTATCGATATACCTTGGAACTTTTATTTTTAGCCAATCTCCAACACCCCCCTATAATTCGCTTTTCTTTGAATCCGTCCCAAGGGTGGCTAACCTCTCTTACTTAGACTCTTCCGGTTCATGTATCCACATTGACATTGCCCAAGACAACAATGTTGTACTCGAGACTTTGTTTTGAAATTGGCCAATTTGATTGAAAAGACCACAAAGAAAATGACAGAGATTTATTGGTAGGTGAAGATACATAGATTGTCGTTGGAAATTTCTACGGAATGTGAAAATTTAGACATAGTGCATAAGTCGCTCAAAGACCAAATGCCTCAGCTGTCAGAATTAATTATCTATCTATAATTAATTACCATATCAGAATTTCTGAGTACACTCGGATATGTGCTTGTAACACTCCAGGCCAGAGGCCAAGCCTTAATTATTTAGTGCGGCATTTTCAGGCTCCATTGCAGTGCATGAGGTCCATCGAAGCTTTACAGCAGATATATTGCCTTTACACCATTCGCCAGGAAACCTATTTAGATAAAAACTTCTTGATCAGTTTTTGAGAATATAGAAAAAGAAACTGCTGAATTCAGATTGAAATTGTGTCATCTGAATAAACTGCCTGGGAAGGAAGACATTTAAGTTTAAGAAAAAAAGATAATGATGCTATACTTCATGGTTCTCTACATCTTCTGTTGGTAACCCACCACCAAAAGACTATTAATGCAATAAAATGTATTTATGAGAAACAAGTTACATTAATATCAGTGAACTCCAAATTAGAAGTTATATATCAATATATCATACAATCAATATATTGATTGGCTTTGGTGTATCAGCTGACCATCTCACATATCCAGAGATTCAAAATAAAAGCTGAAGGCTTGTTTACATTATGTGCAATTATGTGTAGTTACCTTAATGTGTGCATAGTCCATATTCCATAACTTATTAAGCCGGCTATTGTGTTGGTTATCATAAAACTTTTGAATCACAGTTAATATATAGACTTCGCAAAAACCACAAGTTACATGCTATAGATTTTTGTGTGTTCAATGGATCAACTATGCAATGATTTTAGTTCAATAGATTGACAATTGGGATTGCTTGAAGATCTTGCTTCTAGGCAATCTTTGTATTTTCATATTTTGTTAAATTACCCTTTTCAACACCTTGCTTGCACTGCTGAGATTGTTTGCTGATGGGTATTAATGATCTGGCAGCTCCGGTACATCAGTTGCAGCAGTATTATCGAGCTGGGCAGCTTGATACTTGTTCTGGGAAATGGAGTGGTCTTGTCGATTGTTTAACTTTAAAAACAAAGAGAGCTGCAGAAGTTGAGGTAATTTATACTATGTCTTTCTTTAGCATTAGGTTAAGAATGAATCTCTATGTGTGAGAACCATCAGCCTGGATTGTCTTACTGGGATTGTACTTGGTAATAGGAAAACTGGTCCAATAATTTCAGGGGTTGCTTTGTCAGTGGCTTAGTGCTTATCATACCAAATTATTTAAATTATCTGTATAGTTTTTTCATTGGATGGTGGAAAAATCCTCTATTTTTCTTGAGCTATTCAATTCTGCTTGACCCTGGAAGTATTTATAATATGGCTGCAGGAAATTTTAGAAGCCCGTGAAAAGAAAAAGTCTCATATTTGGTCTTTCCGGACACCAGAGGAAGCAGCATCTAACTGGGAAGAAATGTTTGGACACTTGGATGAAGAATAAACATTACCTTGGTGTTTCTTTTTAATTAACATCATTGTATCATTGGTGAACTAATAATTAATCCTGAAGACGTGTATTCAGCAAGTCAATGGAATAGCAATATGACGTGGCTGTTCTTATGTTTTGTCTTAACTTGAAAATTAATTTTTGAAAACTCTATTTTTGAAATATTATGATGAGGAAACTTCTGTCCTTTGTGATTAAGTGAGAAATGCGGAAACTAGAAGTTTTGTGATTTAGAAAGTATCTTGTCTATCCAGGTATTATATTGAATTGTACAAGTCCCAGAAAATTGTCATTTTTGATTTGTGAGAACTGAGAAGTTACAGATAAAATGGAGCCCAGCTCATAGTAGGAGGATACTGATAGTGAGACATGGGAGTTGCAGATTTATATTAGCTATATATAGATTTTTCAGCCATATAAACTGTTGCTCTGTATCAAGATGGTCAGCTATGATTTCAATACAAGAAATCATGCAACAAGGTAGACGGGGTGCAAAGAAGTAATCACTCGAGGCTTCAACTCGCTAACAGGTTAGTGCCATGACAGTATGTTTCAGGTACACAGGATATATTTTTATTCGAGAATTGTGTCATGTGAAATGTTAAGCAAGCTGCGATGTCACTTGAAGTAATAGGTAACATTACCCTACTTCTGGTAAATATTTAAAAGATATTTTTCGGACAATTATTTAGTTCTATTTTCAGTTGACTATTGTTTTATCTTACTGTCACTTGCTAAGATCTAGATGCACCTGTATTTTTATTTAAAAGTTAATAGTTTCATGCAACGAATTCGGTTTAATAATACCTACCCAAATGAATGGAATTGGCATGCCTTTCTGTTGTTTCATACATTTTGCACCACTTAGTAGTCTACCATCAATTCTGTGTTCATTTTTCCTGTATAATATATTATCTCTTTAGCAAATATCCATTCCTGTACATACATAAATGTATATGTTCTTGGAACAGGTTGTCTACATCTTGACACAGCTAAACAGCTTTTTCCTAGCTGTTCTTTGTGTATCATGTGTTTTTTGCACATGTATATGAGATGAGATACCCTCCTCCCTTGCTTTCTTGCGGTTTGTATTTGTAAGTGCATTAAAGCATAATAATCACATGGAACTGTTGATTGTCTCGATTAGAAGAATACATCTGAGCTAAATAGGATCAAAACAACGATAAAAATTTGACGATTCTTCCCATAAGATTGATTGATTAAGCGAATAATGTAACTTAGAGATTCGTTACTGCAGGCCAAATCACAAACGTGGCTCAAAAATTTAATGGTAGGGGATTCGGTGACAATCTAGTGGTAAATACTGATTTTTGGCTAAGGTTCGATTCTCGTTCTCTCCTCTAGTAAAAGAGGACAGACATAGGCCTCGCTTATGTTGCAGAATAAGATGGTAGGTAACTCAGTTCTTATTTTGGAACATTGGATTCAGATGGTTCATGGAATACATTGTTTTAGTGTACATATAATATGCTTGTAACCAGATGAGAGAGGTGACAGTGTTCTCCTTTTGGTAGCTGTCTAGCTCAGCCATTACCCAAGGCACTTTTGTTTAAAGACCAAGGTTTGTTAGGTTTCAACTCATATTGTGACTGTACACAAGGCTTTTATGTAATTCGAGTCGGAAAATTCGAGATGTATTTATCATAAATTTTATGTAATTCATATAAGAATGCTGTCGGTGGAAAATTTGGTGAGCATTGTCCTAAACAATCTCTTTACACAATCTCTTGTAGTTGAAATCTCTTTTTCTGTACAATATATGAACACATTATACCCCACGAAAGACTCAAAGAATCAACTTCTTTGAGTTATCATAATTAAGCAATTATTTTTCTTATTTATTTTATTTAAGTAGGTGAGATATTATTATAAGTGCCTCTGATATTTAAAATCGCTACTTAATTTAATTAATTACTATAAATAAATGATGTATAAATTAGGCTATTAAAATTTCCAGTTGACTGACAGTTACAACAGTGTTTGTTTGTGGGAATAGAATAATAAGAGCATATGCGGCACTTGTAATGCACATGCAAAAGTAAACAACAAACAAACAAAGCAGATTGGATACTATTTTACCATTTTATTTTTTATAATTTCATAAAGAAAAAGAAAAGAGGGTCCGCTTTTACTTTAGAGACTAAATTTTGATTATTTTTTGTTAAATAAAAAAGATCAATTGGTGTCAGATTGTAAGTTGAGGCATCAAGCAATAACCAAGAGTGGTAAATGAGGAGTATCTTATACCAAGTTGAAGACTCAAGATTTCTTGAAAATTGCATATATACACAGGATGTGTAGTGGTCCAAATTCGCGGATAATAAACGTGATAAGTTATGTTGTAACAATCGTTTGTTGTAGCAACGGTTTATCCCCGTGATCATCACGAATGCTTTCTGTGTGTGACTGTGTTTACTATCACAGATGTCTCTTTACGACAGTTGGAGTATTTGTATGTGTCGATAGGGTTTAGACTTTGGAGAGACAGTGAAAGGTAAGCTCCACCAAAGAACTTTAAATAGTGTAAAGCCCGTGAGCAGAAGCTTCATAAAGCCCTGTAAACAAAACAAAGAATATATAATACTATGAAGATGGTAATGGTATTCTCTCTTTTATTTTATTTTTAGATTTGTTTGTGCATGAAGCACCGACAATGGCAGACTGTTACTTCTTTGCTTTATTGTGATTTGAGTTATTCTGCATAACGTTGTAATTTTACGAACAAATGTTGTCTATTCTTCTAAAATCTCAATAAATTTGAACACTGACGTACCTCTTTTTATCAGCACATAATATTCATTTGCGTGTGGGAACTATTGCAAGCTTTTTTTTCTTTCTTTTTTTTCTATTTAGTAAAATGGAGCATTTCTTTCCTTCTTTTTTTGAGTACGTTTTACCTTGATATAACTATTTAATTGGTGTTCCAAATATTTCAACTTTTATAAATAAAAAATAGTTGTGTTTCTTAAGCATCTGCACCCATCAACGGTATTCCATTCATTAATTCGTCAATTTACTTTATGAAATTTATTATTATACAAAAAAAATTAACTATTTCACTTTTTTTATACAATTATACAAATCAATATAGTTAATATGTTCAACAAATCAACGAATAAATGGATTTTTGTCAATGCAACAGGTGTATTTTAAATCTATCCATCAAACTAATAATCATCAATTTATTAATTACTTTGTCATCGATGGAGTAGGTAATAAATTGACATAGTTCAATTTTATTAATGAACTAATGAATTCTATATTAGTACATTCCGCCAAACCGTCAATCTATTTAAGAAATAAATTATTTTTTGTAATTTGTACATATATTTTTGCAATGAATAAGTTTGCTTGAAAAATCAAGCGGACATAACATGTGCGCCAGCAATTAGCAACTTGTATGAGCCAATTTAATAATTTGTGCGTCTCTTTTACTTCCAACCAATATTTTATAGGAGTACTTTTTTTTTTTTTGGATTTTCTTTCTAATTCTTTATATTTTTAAATTTTTCAAAAATTATGAATTTTTACAATATAAAAATCAACTACTTCCACTATATACTAAATATTAATTGATCTCATCACTAAACTCACTTTTTTTACTTTTTTCACTATTTTATTATTTTTTCTTAAACTCTGTGCACAGCCCAAATGTAAATAAATGAGTGAGACGGAAAGAATACTTTATTATCACATTTCTACTTGTCTGCTTATGATTGGACATACTTTTTCATTATTTATAAAATCTTTCCTAAACTTTGAAGTTTACTTTTTTGGGTATATAAAGGATTTAATTTTATATAAGCAATAAATTTTTATCCTGTTATTGAAGTAGATTAAAAGATGTAATTAGCTTAAGCTAGGATTTCCTCTGTCCCATCTATTTCTATACGGTTTTTATTTTGGGATGTTCTTCTCATTTCTATACATTCCAAATGTAGTAAATTTTAATAATATAAAGCACATTACACCCACTACTTTTCTCCACAACCTCTATTCTATAATAATATAAACACTATTACACTCACTGCTTTCCTCGACTATCTCAAATCAATTTTTAAATATTAATAGGTCACGCCACTTTATCCACTTTTCATCTAACTTTACTCATTTTTTTTACACATTTTCTTGGTTTCCGTGACCGAATCCAATGTATATAATTTCATGGGACGGAGGGAGTAATAAACAAAACTCTAACTTAACAATAAAAGGTTAACTATTATTACAAACTAGCATAAAAACCCGTGCAAGGCACGGGCCGCTAGTTTAGATTGTACTTTTAAATTAAACTATGCACGATCAATATTATTTGAATATATGATTGTATATTATTGATGTTCACACAGATTTTCTTGTTAATAGTATGACTATGTTGTAATTGCTTAAGTATGTTAACGTTTGTAATTTGAAAACTAATACAAGTAATACTGATAAGTCATGTCAGTTTTTAATTTCATTGTAGTTAATATAATAAAATTTAAGTGTTCCACAGATGTTTCTTAAATAAGATGACTTTTTATAATACTTACAATCCTAAACTTTTTTCTAGTTCTTAAAAAATGATGCATCCATTTAGCTCATTTTCAACAATATTCAAGTTAGAAACTAAACAGTCTTCAAGATGTTGCAGTATGAGATTGTAGATTTTAGTACTGATTTTAGTCAAAAATCTTTCTAAATCTTCTAATATTCTACTTAGCCTTGCATTTTCGGTTCTTAAAACTTTCTTTCTAACACTTTTATGTCTTTTTTTTTAATCTCTTGATTTTAAACATTCATTGCCTTTATTTCTCTTCATCTATCTGTCTAACTTTCATAACATCGAACAATTCAGCTAATTGGTTAAGTGGAACTACCTTGTGCCAAATCCATCTATTATTAAATACGATTGGTACCACTTCAACGTGTTTCGATTCTTCCAAACAAACAGTCTTTTTTGACCTCTGAACTTGAGAATTAATCAATTATAGATGTATAAATATTTTTTGTACTTCTACCATCGTAAGTTAAAATTGCTCATATGTCTTCTGAATTATGTCCGTGATTTGACAATGAATTCACCCTTTATATTTTTAAAATACAACCCCATTCAGAAAAATATCTTTACTAATTAAAGCACGGGTCATTTATAGCAATTAACATAAATTTATTTTCTTTGCAATTTTTTTTTCTAAGTATGATTGCACATTTTTTTTGTCTTGTTACAATTTACTTACTTTAATTTAAATAGATACTTTGATTGATTGAGGCCTATAATTTTAAATAACTTGGGGTGTATAATGTGATTGAACTGATCGTAATTTTGTTTGTACTTGTATGCTATATATTTTAAAATTTATTCGATCAGATCAATATCTGGTTTTTTAAAACTTGTTAACTGGACTATATATTTTAATCATTTTATTTTTTACACAAATTATTATCAAAATTTTAGAATATATTATTCATTTAATTATTTTGTTGTACAATCTATTTATTTTTATTATCTCATCTTTTATATTATTTTAACTCAAAATAAATAATTTTTCATATGTTTTATTTATGATTTGTTTTAGTTATTTTACACACACACATATTAATTAAATTTCAAATAACTAATTATTTTCTTCCATCAAATTAATTTATAATTTATTTGATAATAACAAAAAATGTGGCATTTATATAATGCATTCAATCTAATTATAAATCTAGTCACTTCTATTATATTTTATTTCAATTTTTTATATTGGGTTTGGGCACAAAAGTTAAGAAAAAATGTAAATTAGTGATGAAAAGTAAGAAAAATGAATAAAGTGGTTGAACCGATCAATATTTAATGTATAAAGTTAGTATAGCGAAGAAAAGTAATGGTTGAAATTAATTTTTATATTATAAATTTTTTACTATTTTTAAAAAGTTTTGAAAGATAAATAATTGAGAGGAACTTCATAAAAGGAAAGCTGGGGACGGGAGTAATGAAAACCAAAGGTACCAACTAGAAATATAATAATAATATAAAAAAACGATGGGCCAAAAATGACCATAAATCTCTTCACTCCTCTCTCTCTCCATAGTCCATACTGCCTCTCATTCTCTCCCAGTGCAGTGCTGCAATACTGCTCTGTTTCTTCTCTATCAATATCATGAATTCATGATTCACTCGACAAGAATACAGACAATTGCATCACTTACCAAAAGAGAAAAATCCTTTTTGCATTAGGAAAGAACAGAGAGATCTGAAGTAGCATTATCCAAATTTGAGTAACAATGCTTCACTCAAATTTTACCCACATTGTTATATAACTTCACTATCAAAATCTATACCTACCCATATAAAGACTTGCCTGTATCTATAGATCTAGCTGCTACTTTCTAGTTCCCCTGTTTTCCTCTGTTTTTACTCTGTTTCAGGAGCAAAAATGGCTGATGTTTCAGCTCAGAGTTTCATTCCAGAGACTTTCCAGGGAACAACAGTGGATTTAACAAGCCAAATTGGGTTACTTTGGGAGCTTATCAAGACCCCATTGATTGTACCATTGCTAAAACTAGCTGTGGTTATATGTTTAACTATGGAACTTATGTTGTTTGCTGAGAGACTTTACATGGGTATTGTCATTATATTGGTTAAACTCTTTTTGAAAAAGCCTGAGAAAAGATACAACTGGGAGCCCATGAAAGATGATTTAGAAGAAGGAAGCTCTGCTTTTCCATTGGTGCTTATACAAATTCCTATGTTCAATGAAAGAGAGGTAAGTTTTGTTTTTTTTTCCAACCATTTTCTTGATTTTTAGAGAAGTTGATTTTTTGTTTTGTTATTGTTTGTATTCTAAATTGGGTAACTTTGATTTGTGACAGTGTTGAAAGTTCTTAGATTTTTGTACTATGGGTTTCTGAGAAAAATATAAGGGTGTGTTTGGTTGTTTGTTTAAGTGGTCTGTTTTTTGGGACAGGTTTACAAGATCTCAATTGGAGCTGCTTGTAATCTATCATGGCCGGCGGATCGTCTTGTTATTCAAGTTCTTGATGATTCAACTGATCCTGTTATCAAGGTATTTATAAGTTACAAATGAACTAATGCCAAACAGTCCCTAATTTGAGTGACACTTTATTTTCTGTTTCTATTAGTGGACTGTACTTTCCTATCTGGCAAAGTTAGTATTTTGACATTTTAGGTTTCAAGACAGTTAGGTCTATGTTGAGTTTATTACAAACTTACCATCATAAATAAGTTCAGCATTAAGGTTAAATCTATAACTTTTTTAGTAAATGTTGTAGGAAATGGTTGAGAAAGAATGCAAAAGGTGGGCAGCTAAAGGCTTAAACATAACCTACCAAATTAGAGAGACCAGAGGTGGCTACAAAGCTGGTGCACTTAAAGAAGGTTTAAAACGTGATTATGTTAAAGAATGTGAATATGTCGCGATTTTCGACGCTGATTTCCGACCAGAACCAGATTTTCTCAGACGATCCATCCCATTCCTCATGCATAATTCTAAAATTGCACTTGTTCAAGCCAGATGGAGATTTGGTAAGCTCATTATAGAAGTCTTGTTTTTTCTTATAACTGCCTGTTCACAAATTATTATATTTGCTTGTATGTTGTAATTCTAACAGTGTCGGTGGTCTAGCAATGTGTCACAATTATTAATTTTGAAAGTAAGAAAAAAGTTTAAACAATTATAGGACCATTGTTGTGTATTAGATACTAGCATGCACGTTATGGGGTCATATATTTGGTAAGATTTGTTAGCACAGTGAGATGGTGACCACATAAAATGCTTGAAGAGGGCCTAGCTCTTGGCCCAGTTTGATTGTCTTATCAAGGCATCAGACTCATGCTGTTTGTAGTTTGTACAACAAATCCATTACACCATATTCCTTTTCTTTCTTTTTTTCAAGTTTTTATACCATTATTATACAAATATATTCGAAAGTAATGAGTGATGTTTTTCTTTTTGTTAAAGAACAAAATGATTGTAATGTTAATTGTCCTTTTTTTCATCCCCAAATGATGTATGTACTTGAGTTATTATAATTTTGGTTGGTTGATACTATTACGTCTAGAGGTGACAAATATTTTGTATGCATAGATTTGTAATATCATGGCGTAGCGATAAAAAAGGGTTGCCAGAAAACAAAGTTATTCCCCGGATTGATTGGCATAAGAAGTGTTTATGTTTTAGGGGTAAGTTTGTCTCTGAGCATGGGAGAAGATGAACTCTTGCTGGCTTACTTCACCCACCATCCACACTTGGGTCTACTACAATTAATCATTTTTATGTATAAATGTCAATAAAACATGTATGGTAGTTGATGCGTCAAACTATCAATTATTCTTGACTCACACATCTTTAAATTTTTATAAAGGTCATTAGCAAATAGATATATTATGTGTGTGTGTGTGTTGTATTTTAAGCTTAATGAACAATGCTTTTTCTCTTTACAAGTTTCTTACTGGATAATGTTTTTTTTACTGCAGTGAATTCTAATGAGTGTTTGATGACAAGAATGCAAGAGATGTCATTAGATTATCATTTCACAGTGGAGCAAGAAGTGGGATCAGCTACTCATGCCTTCTTTGGCTTTAATGGTACCTACTTCACAACAACTGCTTTAATCCATACACTATTTTCCAACTTCTCCTTTAAGTCAATTTTCTTCTGTTAAAAGATGCACATTTACAAAGAAGATGACTTATTTCTTATCTTTGTATCATAGTGGATACCACTCCATTCTGGGTAACAAGAGTTTGAGTCTCAGTGGAGGCACGAGTGTGTGAGCACTTAAATTTATGCAGTTGGTCGTTCCCCAGAAAAAGGGAAAAAAATGACTTCACAAAATGTGCCAACAGTTATATGTTGCTTCGACTTCTTGACACACATGATACTGTTTCAGGTTGTGAAATAAAAATGTTGTAAAAATATGCCATTGATGAAATAAACACTGATTAAGGTTGCACAATGTTGTGGATTCAATCAACAGCCTTGACATGTGACTCCGTAGAGGGGCATAATATCACCAGGAAATGGTTCATGGTTATCAATAACTTAACTTGAGCACTTTTGAGTCTTTTGCTTTGTTGTCCAGTGATCCAGTCCCTACGTTGCAGACATTTATTAATTATGAATGCCTGCTCATAGAAAAAGTGATTTAGCATGCCTGGAAACCCATTATCATAAAAACGTTGTGCAGGGACGGGTGGCATATGGAGAATTGCTGCTATCAACGAGGCAGGTGGATGGAAAGATCGAACAACAGTTGAGGATATGGATCTTGCCGTTCGAGCTAGTCTCAAGGGCTGGAAGTTTGTTTACCTTGGCGATCTTCACGTAATAATACACCTTATAAATAGCCCATAAGCATTTCAAAATCAGTTCCTTATATAAGTCTTGGATCACATAAAAAATTCAAGAACTTATTATGATCTTCCACAATGTAAATTGTTTATCTACCTTAACAATGTGTCTGCTAAACTTGTGATAGGTAAAAAGTGAACTTCCAAGTACTTTTAAAGCCTTCAGGTATCAGCAACATAGATGGTCTTGTGGTCCTGCCAATTTGTTCAGAAAAATGGTGATGGAGATTGTGAGAAACAAGGCATGTTAAAGTTTGAATCTTTTGTTACTTTGGTCTAGTAAAAAATGAGATTAAGATTATATTTGAATAAACATAGTATTAATGTCCTTTTTTCCTTTTCTTTTTTACTTGCTTCTGCAGAAAGTTAATTTCTGGAAGAAAGTTTATGTGATATACAGCTTTTTCTTTGTTCGGAAGATCATAGCTCATATGGTCACCTTCTTCTTTTTCTGTGTCGTCCTTCCGTTAACCATAATGGTTCCTGAAATTGATGTTCCGAAATGGGGAGCTATATACATTCCATGCATCATCACCACTCTTAATTCTGTTGGAACCCCAAGGTTTTGATCTGCGCCTTTTTATCCTTCGCAAACATATGAAATATTCTTATATATAAAGAAATTGATTTCTCAATTCTTGATCTGTTGAACTGAATCTTGCAGGTCAATCCATTTATTATTTTACTGGATTTTATTTGAAAATGTGATGTCTTTCCACCGCACAAAGGCAACTTTCATTGGGTTATTCGAGGCAAAGCGGGCTAATGAATGGGTTGTGACCGAGAAATTAGGAGATGTTCTTAAGAACAAAAACAACAAATCAGCAAAGAAATTCAACTTCAATATAGGAGACAGGTGATTATACTTTAACGCCTCCATTTCCTTTGCTTTCAATGTTAACAGTAGATTCTACAAAATGTACATCCACTACTAATGATCAGGAAAAGGAACATATTAAATTGCAAAGGCAAAATAGAATATCGGCTTTATTTTTGTTTTTTGATAAAAAACAATCAGTTTCTCGATCTCAACTACATTATTAATTTTAAATTTAATTTGGACATCTCCAAAAATATAAAGAGCACTCCATGCCTTGATTTGGATAATTAGATAAGTCTAAATTAAAATTTATAAATTTCTTCTCATGTTTCTTCTAGCTTTTGATACTTGGCATAAATTGATGGCCTAATTTTAAGATAAAATTTTGTGTTATGTCTTTCTCCAGAATAAATGTTACAGAGCTAGGATTCGCAGTGTTCCTCTTCTTCTGTGGATGCTATGATTATCTATACGGGAAAAACAGTTACTTTGTGTACATGTTTCTCCAAACAATAACCTTTTCTATAGTGGGATTTGGCTACATTGGCACCATAGTCCCAAACTGATTGACAGAAGCAGGATCAAGTGCATTACAACATAGGGCCCTTGGCATTGGCAACCTTTGTGTATCCATCTCCTTTACATGAATATATATATATATATAATGTGTGTTTCAGTTCAGCATTAAATTTGTTCCTCGATTTGAGAGAAGAAGTGCGACGTTGGAGGCACTAGAAAATTCTTGTTGGAGGCACCAGAAACTTAATAAAACCGGGTAACGATGTTAGATTAGATAGTCAGTCAGGAAAGGTTGAAAGGAAGTATAGATTGCAGCTATTGTATTTTAGAAGATAGATCAGTGTCCATGTTTTTATATGTATTTCTATTATTTGTAACTGTGGTATTGTTGACCATTCAGTTGTGCTATTTTTTTCTCAGCTTGAAGAGTGAAATAAGCTGTTGGCAGAAAAGAACCATTCTTGTTGTAACATAATCTTTTTTGCCATTTTGTAATCCTCAATCTTTGTTAATTATTTACATAGAAGTTTATCTAAAAATGCACAGAATGATGATCTTACAATGAAGTATGAACATGTATTAATAATAAACACTTGAATAATTTCTCTCCCGGAATAGTTTATCTAAACCTTGTCTGTTCTATGTTCCATCTAATCTGCATAAAACTTATATATTTCACCTCAAATCTTATGATATCAATTGTTTTTTTTTAATAATTAGGCTTATATTTCTGTTTCTAAATCTCGGGATAAGAAAAAATTAAACTCAAAAACCGGGACGATATAAAATAAATATTTGCCACTTGACTTAGGCTATCTCCGATCATCACTTTATTATAAAGCAATTTTATCTTTAAATTTTCACATTTTTAACTTTAAATTTCTATTTCATCTTCAACCATTACTCTAAATATTTTTTCAAACTCGCTTTACAAGTATCAGCAAACTCTATCTTGTTTCAACCTCAATGACCCAACAAACCACTTACATGAATAACGTGAGTCATTATACAATTATTACTATCAATATGAATGCAAATCGTACTTAAGTGAATAATTGTGAGTCATAATTTATAAACTAGCACGAAAATTGGTGCGAATCACGGGTCATTCTCTAGCATATCTTATAAAGTTTTGAGGTGTTGTCGTGTTTCTAATAACTCATGAATCGTATAACATACGCTTTAGTGTGGGTACATAAACTGCATTTGAGTTATGTATCTAGATGGTTATCGTTAGAAACCATTCAAGATTGAGATTTTTTTGAGTTATGATATGAGTAACCTTGATACTAAAGATATTTCGTGCGTGCAAGATTATGTTAAAATATTTTTGCATTTAACTTTGTTGTTGTTACACATCAGTGTATGAGACTATGTACAATGTTTATAAAAAATGAAAATCGACTTCCCATAATTTCCGATCACTGTTTGTAAATTGCTATTTACAGATAATTAGGTAAAAGAGTTAAATCCTACAATACAATAACATAAATGACAAAATCAAAAGCTAAGAAAATCCTATGTAACCACTTATAAGTAGCAGCGTTTTGTTTTTCAACTAAAATAGTTCCATTCTTGCATAGCGGTTCTACTGTGAAATGTGCATTGGTACATGTTGGAGAGTACATATTAGTGGATTATCAAATTATACCACCAATGGTTATTTTCATATGGTTTTCTCTTTCTATACCTATATTAATTCTTGCACGATGTGATTTACAACGAACTTTGATCTTGTACATGTTTGTATTGTTGTTGTACATGACAATAGTTCAACTTGTATAAGTACCGAATGCCTAATATTATCGATAGTTGTTGCTACGCCATAGATGGCCGGATGCAACACACACCTACTGTTACCTTAGACACGATTTTTGTTGCATCAGGCCTAAGGTAACGCACTTTTACCATTTCATCCGCCAATGTTACCTTTGACATCAAATGCAACGCTTTCCTTCTCAATGGTAACACAGGGTAAAGTATTACATTAGGCCCATAGAGTAACACTAAATCAAACAAATGCGACACAAGAACGGTGTTACCTCAGCCTAACCAGGTGCCACGTGTATGCCACGTCACTTGTGGGGCCCACAACAAAATGCCACAAGTGGGGCCCACTAAATTGCCACGTCACCAGGTGCCACGTCACTTGTGGGGCCCACAAGATTGCCACGTCACCTGGTGCCAATCACATGTGGGGCCCACAAAATTGCCACATCACATGTGGGGCCCACAGAATTGCCATGTCACCTGATGCCACGTCACTGGTGGACCCCACATTCTATTGCAACACTAAATCTTTAGCTAATGAAACACTAGATATTGTTCTAAATAGCTAATGTAACACTAATTCTACCTACTAGGGCAACAGAAAATGAAATATTGCAACATTAGTAATAATAGCAATTGCAACACTTTTATTGAAAAATTTGCAAGACCTAATTGATACATATATCAATCCCTTTACAAAATAAACCAACCAATTCAATACTGAACTCCACTAGTCATCCAACACCTAACCAAATTAGAATCTAACTACTCTCATCATTCACCATTTGACCAAAATATTACAAGTTTCATTCGATACCCTCTCAATTCATTCACCCCAACCAAAAACAACATACGGAGATTAGGCCTTCCTCCTAAAGCAGCTGGGACTCTTCCATGAAGGGAGTTGCCATTGAGATTCCTGAAATCCAATTAACATGAAATGCTATTATATGTTGCATATGCACAAATCTTACATACACTTAAATAATGCTTGACTTACAGTTCGTGTAATGATGTTAGTTGTCCAAGGCTTTCAGGAATTGATCCATTGAGAAAATTGTACGACAGATCTCTGCAGTGCCATGTAAGACATTAAATCAGTATACTAGCTTGTAACAAACTTGAAAATAAATTACCAATTGTGACCTGTAAAGAAAAGAACAAGAGGAAAATGTCAACCAAATGTATAACTTTATACAACAGGTTAACCAAATGTAGGATTTATAATATAGAATTAATAAAAAAAGGAAAAAGATTTAAGATATTGTTTTACTGTCTGTTACTGTTTAAATAGACTTTAATGTATAAAGCATTCCAGCCACAAACTAGTTTATTAAATAATTTTCTAAATAAATGAATAGGACACTCGACTCGAAAATTAAAACACTACTGCACAGATCATACTAAAACATTTTTAATAAATTGAAAAATAATCTTTTGAATATGAAACTTTCCATATTTCATATTATAAACCAAGTCAATCTACCATAAAAATTTCATCTCAGAATCTCTTTATTAACCCTAAAAACGAAATGCATCTTTCTTGAGTAGTAGGGCAGAAAATTCTGGTGTGCACTGCCTTTACTAAAATGTTAATAACTCTTTACTCATTTACTCAAACAACTAGAAACTTTCGCGCAAATCAACTAGAACCCGTGTATAACAACTTTCATTCAGAAGCAACTACCAAAAAAGGCCTTTAACTGCTCCGGATTCAGTGTCCAAAAACAGGGCAGTAGGGTAGTTACCTAGGAAATTGCTGGGTTTTCTACACCTCAACTTTTGTAACAACTTCACTCAATTCTTAGCATAATATCCAAACTAACTTATGAACTCAACCATAATATACCAGAAAATCAGACCTACCTCATATATAAAAATAGTTCAAGAATCAAATAATCAATGTAACTGAAAAAAGAAAAAATTTATATTCAGCAATTCCTATCTGAAGAAGTATAACAGAGCTTGTAATTTGAATTCTCAATTGCCATAATTCATGCTTCTAAAAGCACTTAATAACTGGAATCCGTATTACAGAATAGAGACCACCACTAAGAAGCAAGAACATATTTCTATAGAAGAAAAAGAAAATATAAAAATACCTACCAAGGCCATAGTAATAATAAGAATTATCTAAGCCAGGACCACTTGTCTATTATTCTTTCTCATGCTATATCTACATTGCTTAGCCTCTGTTACGACAAATTCTTGTAAAATTTGGGAATCAAATACAGAGCTCTCTTCATCCCTGGTCTGACCACAAGATTAGCATCAGATTTCCTAAGGCTGAGGTATTAATTTTGTTTTCTGATTTCTGAGCTGAGGTGGAGCCTTTGGGAGCAGCACTTTTGTTAAACCCACACACCATGATTAATACAACCGTACATCTAGTCTACTAATTGATAGTTGATATTGTGTCAGTGTAGCTTAGAGTGTACAGGTAAGTGATATAATCTGTGACAAGCGAAGATATGGTCATGATAATAATCCAAAGGAAAAAAAAGTAAGAATACGTTTTCTGGCTTGCAATAAAGAAGATGTTGCTTACCTTTTTTATGTAGACCTTGAGGAGATTTCTGCCTTGTAAACTTTTTCGTAGGATATGATAGATCATGCAATGGAACCATTCGCCTACTTTCGATCTCAAATTGGTCCACTGATAATTGTCTTACCATTCCACCTAGGCTTCCTACAGTCTCTTTGGAAACAACCACCTGTAGAATCAGAATGTTGTGAATTTATGTAGCTTGTAGATAAATAAAACCCTCTATCATAATTGAAATGCACACAATTCATACAGCTCTAGGGTGTAGACGAACATCTGCTTCAGTATCAATACTATCTGAAGTGGTCTCAGCAGCTTGTGTGTTGTTACTTAAGACTTTTGTTCCTTCAGAAAAAACAGATGAAGATTGTGCGGCTTGCCAGACAGCATTAGCAGCCTCAGCTTCTGCAGCAGAAGCCTCAACCAGTTTTGTCATCATATATTTTTATGTGGATACTAGATACCATGTCATTTGATCAAGGAAAAATTTATGAGAGCTAATAAAGTCAAATTACAGTAATAAATTGTGATGGAATCATATGGTCAGATAAAAAATCTAGTAAAGTCCATAACTTATGCAACAACTATAACAACAAAAATAACCTTGAGCTACCAGAAGAAACAGATCCATCTTGATTTCTTGTTGAGGCCCTCTCAGAAAGTGAAGAATGAGAATTGATGTCAGAATGAGTTGGTGAGTTCTCTGCAATGAGAAAATCGTCTAACACCAAATCTGTACCAAGAAAGGTGAAGGAAATTTAGCCAAAAAAAGTGAAGGATCTTGTATTTTAAAATAAGAGATATGAAGTAAACCTAAAATGTAAACGTCGTCTACTCTTTCGAAATAGAAACCAGCAAAGCAAAAGAGAAATTAAATTCTAATATCATACACTAAAATATGCAGTTACTATTTCATATACAGTTCACAAAATTCTAGAACTGCGTTGAAAACAAATTTGTAAATTGTATCTTTAATTTCTCAGAACATGTAGATGTGGGTAACTATAGTGTAAAAAACATGTTACATTCTATGTTCCAAAACGAAAACAAGAGTGAAAATAGCTTACCCACTTATTAAATCAATTCGAGATGAACTCAAACAAAACAAAATTAAAACTCCAATACACAAAGAGAACAAATACACAAATGAAAGTCCTAATTTATCTAGAATTGAGAGCTCTAATTTAATCCCCGAACCGAAAGCCCCAATTGAAACCCTAAGCAAAAATAAAAAACAGAAGCAATTAATTAAAGAGTGAACAAGAGCAATTAAGCAATGAAAATGCTGAAGAAGATAAGAGAGTTATTTACCAATTAATTGGAGAAGTGAAGCCCCAATTATCACCTACAAAATCAAAAAAAAAATAGATACGGGGAGGACAATTATTAGAGAAGTGAAGTGAAGATAATAGAGAAAAGAGAGTTATTTGATGAGAGAGAGAGAGAGAGAGAGACGATATCTTCAATTTGACAGAGAGGGAGAGATGGTGAAGTGAGCTTGAGGGAGGGAGTTGTCTAAGCGAGATGGGGGGGGGGGGGGGGGGGGGGGTGGGGTGGGGGGCTGTAATATTCGTTAAGGGGGAAGAGGGTTTCTAAATTTTCGTTTGGGGGGGAAGTGAGTTTATAAATTAAAATTAAATAAAATCATGCGTTTTTAAATATCTTACATAATTTAAAATTTAACTAAAAAAATTTTGTAACATAAATTTTTGTAACTTAAAAATAAATAAATATCTTAAATTATTTGATATCTTACACTAATTAATTTAATATCTTTTATTAATTAATAAATAACTTAAACATTTTTGTAAGATAAATTTTTAAGTGAATCAAATGAAATCATTTATTTAAGATGCGGTGGCATAATCGGGTCTTTTTATTTTTTGATTATTTTTTCTCAACACTAGAATGAGTACCCATTAACATCTGTACGGTTGGATCGTGAAAGAAATCATTTAAAAAGATTATTGGACACACGTCCCGTTCCCGAAAGCACTACGTTTCCAACGTTTTCTCAAACGATACGGTACAACAGGGCCTTTTTAATTTTTGATTATTTTTTCCCAACACTAAAATGAGTTCCGATTAAAATCCGTATGGTTGGATCTTCTAAGAAATTATTTTAAAAATTTATTCAGTGAATCTGACATTCGTCCCGTTCACGGAAGTAGTACTGTTCCAACGTTTTCTGAAAATATGCGGCACAACCGGGTCTTTTAATTTTTTAATATTTTTTTCCCAACACTAGAATGAGTACCGATTAACATCCGTACGGTTGGATCGTCGAAAAAATCAATAAAAAAAATTATTCAGTGAATCTCACACGTGTCTCGTTCTCGGAAGCAGTACTGTTTCAAAGTTTCTAGGAAAATGCCTCCTAACCGGACCATTATATTTTTTAATTATTTTTTCCCAATGCTAGAATGAGTATCGATTAAAATCCGTACGGTTGGATCGTCGAAGAAATAAATTGAAAAAATTATTCAGTGAATCTCACACGTGTCTCGTTCCTAGAAGAAGTACTGTTCTAACGTTTCTGGAAAATGCGGCATAACCGGACCTTTATATTTTTTAATTATTTTTTCCCAACACTAGAATGTGTACCGATTAAAATCCGTACGGTTGGATCGTCAAAGAAATCAATTGAAAAAATTATTCAATGAATCTGACACATGTCCCGTTCTTGAAAGCAATACTTTTCCAACGTTTTTGGAAAGATGCGGCATAACCAGACTTTTATATTTTTTGATTATTTTTTCCCAACACTAGAATGAGTATCTTTTAACATCCGTACGGTTGGATCGTCGAAGAAATCAATTGAAAAAATAATTCAGTGAATCTGACACATGTCCCGTTCTTGAAAGCAATACTCTTCCAACGTTTCTGGAAAGATGCGGCATAACCAGACTTTTATATTTTTTGATTATTTTTTCCCAATACTAGAATGAGTATCTTTTAACATCCGTACGGTTGGATCGTCGAAGAAATCAATTGAAAAAATAATTCAGTGAATCTGACACATGTCCCGTTCTTAAAGGCAATACTCTTCCAACGTTTCTGGAAAGATGCGGCATAACCAGACTTTTATATTTTTTGATTATTTTTTCCCAACACTAAAATGAGTATCTTTTAACATCCGTACGGTTGGATCGTCGAAGAAATCAATTAAAAATTTATTCGGGTTTAGGGTTCGGGTTTAGGGTTTAGGGTTTAGGGTTTAGGATTTAGGGTTAAAATTAGAAAAATTAGAAAATAATTAGAAATTATTAATTATTAATTAAATATTAATTAAATTTTAAATAAAAAATAGAAAAATTAGTGAGTCCCACTTGTGGGTCCCACTTTTTTCTGTGGGCCCCACCTTTTTTAATATTATTTTCCGATTAAAAATTAATTTTTAATTAATTTTTAAATAAAAAATAGAAAAATTAGTGGGTCCCACTTTTTTCTGTGGGCCCCACCATTTTTAAAATTATTTTTTGATTAAAAATTAATTAAAAATTAATTATTAATTAATTTTTAAATAAAAAATAAAAAACTTAGAGGGTCCCACTTGTGGGTCCCACTTTTTTCTGTGGGCCCCACCTTTTTTAATATTATTTTTTGATTAAAAATTAATTAAAAATTAATTAAAAATTAATTAATTTTTAAATAAAATTAATTTTTAAATAAAAAATAGAAAAATTAGTGGGTCCCACTTGTGGGTCCCACTTTTTTCTGTGGGCCCCACCTTTTTTAATATTATTTTTTGATTAAAAATTAATTAAAAATTAACTATTAATTAATTTTTAATTAATTTTTAAATAAAAAATAGAAAAATTAGTGGGTCCCACTTGTGGGTCCCACTTTTTTCTGTGGACCCCACCTTTTTTAATATTATTTTTTGATTAAAAATTATTTAAAAATTAATTATTAATTAATTTTTAAATGAAAAATTGAAAAATTAGTGGGACCCACTTGTGGGTCCCACTTTTTTCTGTGGGCCCCACCTTTTTTAATATTATTTTTTGATTAAAAATTAATTAAAAATTAATTATTAATGAATTTTTAAATAAAAAATAGAAAAATTAGTGGGTCCCACTTGTGGGTCCCACTTTTTTCTGTGGGCCCCACCTTTTTAATATTATTTTTTAATTAAAAATTAATTTTTAATTAAATATTAATTAATTTTTAAATAAAAAATAGAAAAATTAGTGGGACCCACTTGTGGGCCCACTTTTTTCTGTGGGCCCCACATTTTTTAATATTATTTTTTGATTAAAAATTAATTAAAAATTAATTATTAATTGAAATCAAATGCAACACTGTGTCGATAGAGTAACACAAGGAGTCTTTTGCAACAGAGTCGGTTCTATTGCAACAGAACGTTTATGTGTAATGTAACACTGTCTCCGAAGTATTGCAGTAGTTAAAAAATAGTGTATCAATTGTAACACAAAGTGGGCGTTGCAATTTAAAAGTATTGCATTCGGCCATCTATGGCGTAGTGGAGTTTGGTTGTTATTTTAGCTTCTCATCCGAGATCTTAAAATAATTGATACAATATTAAGGCTCGGAGGCCTAATAATTCCTTCGTTCCGGGTACTTTTTGTGTCTTATTTCGTATAATTTTAAATAAAAATATAACAATTAAATATTAACATTTTATGTTATTTTTTTGCTAGTTGAGCCTTAAAAAGCCATAATGACTCAAGTGTAGTCAAATCTTGTTAAACTTAAATTTGAAATTATTTTCTATTTTATTACTGTAAAAATTACATGTACAATATTTTATTGATAATATGTATTTATATAATTTTAAAATATTTATTTAATTATTTTATTTGTTTCGTGTACTTTCGTTTCGTGTACTCATAGGTAAACCCAAAACTGGCACTGAATTTATCTGTGTACTTTCGTATTCATGTACTTTCATGTTCGTGTATCACAAAGGTAAACACAACACAATATTATCGTGTCGTGTTTTCGTATCGTGTACGAAATTGGTGGGTCTAGGCTCGGGGATGAAGAATTGAAACCTGATAATACGGATGCCCTACCACGAGTTTCAATGGTGTACCTTCGTGTCGAGTACTTTTGTGTCGTATTTTGTGTAATTTTAAATAAAAATATATAATAATTAAATATTAAATTTTTCTGTTTTTTTTGCTATTTGAGCCTTAATAGGCCATAATGACTCAAGTGTGGTCAAATCTTAGTAAACTTAAATTTGAAATTGTTTTCTATTTTATTATTGTAAAAATTATATGTACAATATTTATTGATAATATGTATTTATATAATTTGAAAATATTTATTTAATTATTTATTTCTTTTGTGTATTTTCGTTTTGTGTACCCATAGGTAAACCCAAAACTGACGCTAAATTTATCTGTTACTTTCGTATTTGTGTACTTTCATGTTCGTGTATCACAAAGGTAAACACAAACACAATATCATGTCATGTTTTCCTATCGTGACGAAATTGGTGGGTCTAGACTCGGGGATGAAGAATTGAAACCTGATAATATGGATGTCCTACCACGAGTTTTAACGGTGAGATGTCAGGCAGTTGTGTAACTTTAATCGGTGGGCGAGTAGTTCTACAAATTGGGTCGTACGTAGTTTTTTTTATCAATATGATATGAAAAATGTGTCTCATTTTTTATACAATGTACCTGGTATTTCTCGCAGCCTATTCTATTAGACTAACCAACTCGCGTGGTTCACCGGTTCCACCGACTAAGTAAGAGAACATGTGGGAAAAAGGAGCCTACCGAAGGTCGGTAAGGATGGTATTATGAAGTATTATTCCCGTTATTGATCTTAGCTTGAAATCGCTCCCGGAACGCGCCCTGATCCCCGAACGAGGACTTTTTTTTCTCCTCCATCCCCGACCCGAACAGGGAAAATGGATCCCCGTGGAAATTGGGGAATCCTTTATTTTTAAAAAATAAATGAATAAATGTTCTGTAATTTTTTTTTTAAAAAAAAGAGTTAATAAATCATGATGTATTATATTTTTTTAGTATTAATATGTAAAATATAATAAATTTATTACATTCGAGGATCGGCTAACGGGGAGCGAGGGCGGGGAATTTCGGGGCGGGTCAGGCGGGAAGACATTTACCCCCGCCCCACTCCTTGAGTTTTTTTTTATAAAACTCCGTCGTTATCCGTCTCGAAATGAAATCTCTAAATTCAAAACCGACGAAAAGATTACTCTGATGTTGATATGACAGTAAACCTTAATCCAATATGTTGTTTGTAACAGCCCGACTTTTCGGACTATTAAATCTAAATCAAAACTAAAATAAAATACATTTATTTATTCAATAAATACAAAATTGCACAAAAGTCAAATGCAGCGGTCAAACTTAATAATCAAAAATATAAAATCGGAGACGCAGCTCCACAATTTCAATAAACAGTATCTTGCATTTAACAAAAAAGTATTCTAATAGCACAATAAATCTTATCGAATAAATTGCATCAAACCACGTAGCATGAAATTCACAAGTTCACATTCACATTCTCAATATGCTTCCGTAATGTACGAACTTGAAATATTAGAAAAGAGTGAGCTACACAGCTCAGCAAGTAACATATTGACTTACCGATATTCTCGAAAATCAATGGGCGTTTTAATAAAACAGATTTTCTCAAAATAATAATAATTTAAAAGCCTTTGCGAAAATAGATCCAACCCAAAGTTTATATTTAAAAATCCAGAATTTAAAACAGAAACAGAATTGAAAAACAGAAACGAAATTCTTATAAATAACCACAGTCTTGCTCTACGGCCACACTTTCCCAGTAGCCGGGATCTTATTCTTATCTTTATACGCCACACTTTGCCAGTGACCGGCATCTAAAGTTCAATAATTACGCCCCCCTTAATAGGTATCTAAAGTTGCACACTTGTGCGCCTACTAAGGGTATCTAAGGCTAGTTCCGGAACTATATCGTAAATTATGAACAGGTTCGAAACGTAGAGACTGAGAGATTCGAAGATTCTCGTATCTTATATCTTGTACAGTTCAAAACAATATTCTTATATCTTATACGGAATTTCAAAAACTGCAGAATCAGATATATTTTCGAAAATAAAAATAAGTCAAAGAGTACTTACCTCAAAAGCGATCAAATACCAAAATCAATGCGAGCGAATCCTATAATTTTATTAAACCAGTCAAACTCAAATAATGTTCACACCATCTTAATATAACCAATGTGACGCTTACATATAACTTACTCAATAAAATTTCAAAAATCAAACACCAAAACATCTTGCAAAATAGACCAATATTAACAAACTCAATCCTGACCAGTTCTGAAAATTGACAAATTACTCTATGAAAATGACTTTATCTGAAAAAGTACAAAACACGAAAAATGTAGGAACTAGGAAATTCCGAGACCTTTCCAGAATGATAAGACTCGTTAAAAACGGACAAGTAACGAACTCAGAACATAGATATTTGCGGACTGCATAACAGAATCAGCCGCTGATCAGGTTAGTATTTCGACGTTTAAGACATCGCAATCACAGAAATAGTCAGCGGAATGAAACACAAAGTGCAGAGGTCGAAAAGAGCTTTCCAGAATGGTATCGCTCATAATTTTTGGATAAAGACTCAATTTACTATGAATTTTCAAAGTTAGACTTTTCAGTTTCGAAAACATACTGGCTGGTCAATAAATCCCAGAAAACCTCATATCTACAGACCTAATTTCGAAAACCACAAAGAATCAAAGTTGTAAATAATTCAAATACCTTTTCACAGAGTCTAATATCATAAGAATCCAATTAATAACGAATCAGATACAAATTTTATAAGAATTCAGAATCCAAACATATACATACGAAATTGGAGTAATCATACGACGACAATGAATATAACAAATAACTCATGTATATACATCAAATTATACACATACAAATACTCAAGAGAATATACAAAGATCCTTGACATAATCAAAATAAATCAAATATCACACGTAAAATAACACGAATAGCAAGAGAATTAAAGAATCGTTACTCATTCTTTTTAAGCTTGTTGTGAGACCTTTTCCCCTCATGCTCTTCTTCTTCTCTTCATTGTTTCTCTCTCTCTCTCTCTCTCTCTCTCTCTCTAACGGCGTTTTTTTTTCTCACCCCGACTGTTTGCTAGGTTTTTTTATTTTACAAATTACCTATATTTGTATCTATATATTAGTCCATTTAATTAAATTGAGCCAGCTAAAATTTTAAACTAAAACCCAACAAAATTAAATTAGTACGACCCGTTAATCCAATTGTATTCTAAAGTTAAATTATATAACTATCTTATTTTTAATCCACTCCTAGTTATAATTTCTAACAAATTTTAATCTATTAAAATTACAAAAAAAAAATCTGGGGTATTACATTGTTTAAGAGCTAGTTAGAGATATTAAAGGTTCAAATCGTATTAGAGATAAATGAGATATATTAACGCAAGCATGTTGTAGCTTGATACTCTACCTTATACACAATTGAAATCATTCTATTCCGAAATAGTTGTTGTAAATTAACTATCACGGGATGACAATGTCATGCCACCATGCAATACTAAAATAAATTTTAAATCTTACTAAGAAACAACTCATTCTTAACTTGCGTAAACACAAACTTAATATGGAAATATTTAGTAGATTGTTTGTAGAAACTCAATGAAAGTAGACATAGGTAACCCCATGACTGTGATTATTACCTTCGGTTCTTTAATATCCTCGACAACTTAAATGAACTGTTCAGACATGCCAAAGATTTTGATATGACTTTGCACTATCAAGTGCAGGTTGTGTGTTGCATCTAGCGCTAATCACAACATGATATGAATTTACCGATTTAGATATATTAAAATTTTATAAATATCTAATTAGTATATTATAATTATCAATATATTGTATTGCACATATTAATAATTAATGTTATCTTCCTAAATTGAATGATTTAAAATTGTATGAGTTGATTACATATCATATATCACTAATTTATACTATAAAATAATATAATATAAATTAGTAAAAGTAAAAAATAAAAAGATGATTAAATTTTGTTCATATGTTTCAGTTATCAAAATATCAAATATTTCTTTTATTTACTCTCTCTTTCACACACCCACATATTACGTTTATGATTGATAACAACTAAGATTGAGTGCTCTAGTGGTATGATGGTGTGCAAACAAATACAAAGACTCACGTTCAATTTATATGAACAACATTTTTTTCAAAAATTAATAAGTAAAAGGACAATTTAGACATTTTAAATACATTAAAATGTCTCACCAATTAGTTGAAATATAATATCTCATGAATTAGTAGACCCTTGTTGGGCTATTAATAATACCAGGGAATTAGCCCATGCATACGGATAATTTTTTTTGAATTTATTTAATATTTTATAATTTAATATTCATATATTATTTAATCAAGTCTTTTATTTACGTCAGATAATGTTAAATGATACTTAAAATTAAATATACATAAATTTTATCTTGTTGTCAAAATACGAAAATATCTCGAATATAAAGTTATGTAATGATTATGGACCAACTTAAAATTAAGTATTACAAAAATTTATATAATAAAGAAGAAAAACAATATTTAAATGAACAAATAATAATAACATAGATTTACTTGTAAAATATATAATAATTTTTTGATACATGAAATGAAATTAAGCTATATTTTATATAGCTAAAATATTCTTTTCACACACATGTAAATTGGTTACATATTATACAAAATCTATTTCTCATCAAAGTAAAACATAAATAAAACTTGTGTTCAGTTAATCAAAATTGACAATATCTACAATTTTAAATAAGAAATTGTGAAAGATTAAAAAAAGTACACAAATTTAAAGAATAAAACTTAAATGCATATGCATATGCAAAAAGCTGAATATTTTCCACAACGATTCGGATTCAATTCACGGACTGATAGTATGTTTAGTGTCAATATACTCCCATCTATATTAATATTCTATGCATTCAATCAATACTATTATATAATAGATAAACATTAAAAGTTTGGTTGGTCGGTATGGTACGTTGTGATTTTACTTAATTACCCATATTTTTTGTTGGTCGGTATGGTACGTTGTGATTTTACTTAATTGCCCTTAATTAACTGTACTTCATATTTTTACTTAATTAACCTTACTTATTTATAGAAATATATTACTAAATAATAATATTACCTATTTATAATCAATTACCTTTTTCACCTAAAATACATTATTTTTTTCTATTTTTTCTAACAAATTCTCCTGCTTTTTCAAATATATCACAGACAATTACCTTTTTCAACTAAAACATGTTAATTTTTCTATTTTTCCTTACTAAACCCCCTCATTTTCCAAAAATATCACGGACAAACATTTAGTTATTTATTTTTAAACATATTTTAATATTATAATTATTTTTTAAAAGTTTACATATTTTAACATGTCTACTTATTTTTCTTAACAAATGCAATTACTAAAAATATTAAAATATAAATAATCAAATATCTATTTATAACAAATTAACTTTTCAGCTAAAACACATTATATATTTTTTCTAACAAAGCCCCTCCTTTTCTAAATATCACGGGAAATTGCCTTTTACAATTTAATTTTTCTATTGTTCTCACTAAAATCCGTTTTTTTCCAAAAATATCACAGGAAACCCTTTACTTATTTATTTTAAAACGTATTTAAATACTTTTAATTATTAAATTTTAAAATCTCATTTTCCAAAAATATCACGGGCATTTTCCTTTTTAAACTAAATATATGTTACATTTTTTATTTTTTCTTACTAAAACCCCTCATTTTCAAAAAATATAACGGGCAAACCCATACTTATTTATTTTAAAATTTGTTTTAATGTTTTTAATTAATTAAAAGTGTTTAGCTATTTTAACATGTCTACTTATTTTTTGCACAATTACAATTAATAAAATATTAAACAAAATAATAATAAAATAACAATTAACAATCCGTGCATCGCACGGGTTTTAAGCTAATATTAATAATATAATATCTCATGAATTAGTAGACTTTTATTGGGTTATTAATAATATAATAAATAATAGATAATGGACAATTAAATCGGTAAATATGGGAAAGCAGCAGGATAGCAAGTTGATCCAGACGTTTGATTAAACATTTAAACATCCCCCCTTATATTGTGTGGTTGATTTCCACAAAAACGAACATGCTCAACGTTTATAAACATGTCTCCCTTTGAAGTCGACATTTATCGAGAAAGGTTGCTACTACGGCCCACGAACCTGTATTGCACCTAAAAAGCGGCAAGTAGATATTATGCATTATTCTTTTTTAATAATTTTAAAGTATTTTAACATGAGAAACCAAATTTTATTCCAATTTACGAAACAACATGCACAAAAAGAGGAGCATTTTACTTAAATAAATCGAAATTACGTTTTTGAAGTATACTGTAGATTGCTTAATAAACTTTAATATTAACTAGTTAAAGATCCTATTGATGATAAAAGGTACGAGCTTGCAAATTTTTCCGATTTTCACTTTAAAACCGCAGTTTCAAGAAATAATATCTTCTGCCAAAATAAATAAATTAAACTATAGGTTTTTTCAAAAAAGACAGTCAAATACATCAACTGAAAGTGAGTTTATTAAAGAAGATAGTGATTAGAGTTTCCTCCGCAAATCGCAGCACTGATTAAGATGATAAAGACAGAAATTAGTGATCAAGAAAACTGTGGAATTATAAAGCACCAATTACTCGGTATTTTCTCATAAAGTGAATGACAGATTTCCCGCGCTTTAGAAGTTTAGAAGATGATGTGAAATTGGAAATTGTTATAAGAACACTTTAATTTATTAGTTGCTGCATGCGCCCCAGAAGTTGACTACTGACATGAAGCATATCTTTCACATCTCCATGCTTAAATCGCGCCCTAAAACTCTCAATTTCTCATTTGCATTCAACGTGACTTTCATTCTAAAAAAACAAAATTAGGTATCATCTTTCTCGGAGAAAAATGGTCACGAAAACAAAGAGTAAATCTTGTCATCACGGCAAAAAATCACTACAAAAGTCATGCATTTGTAGTACACTATTCTTTAATTCCAACATGCATGCATGATAGTACATGAGGTACCTTTTCTTGGATGAAAAGCAAAGAACTACCTTAATTAGGTAGATTTTAAAGATAATAGCATAGGTTTAATATTCTAAAGTTGTAGATCGAACTGTGCTCCCAGCTGAGTTTCATTCCAATTTTGTTTTCATATCTAAATCTTCCACACAGGTGTTTTTGCTATTCTGCACCATGTCTTCTGCCAAGTGCAGTAGTCAAAGTTAAACATTTTTTCCTCCGCAAGACCCTCTTTCTCAAAGAAAGAAAAATTGTAAACAAAGTGCATAAAATGTATCATTTCAATAAATAAACACAAATTATTTGTTTTTTATACTTAAATTACCCAAAATTCGTAGTTGATATTTTAGGTATGCAAAATGTAGAAGTTGTATAATTTAAATACACAAAATCTGATTTACTCTTTTATATTCATTTGTCTAATGTCACTGTGCAAATAGGTTACTCCCTCCGTCCTCTCAATTCTTTACATTGAGAGGACGACACGGAGGTTAAGAAAAAGTGTAAATTAATAAAGAAAAGTAAGAAAAATGAGTAAAGTGGTGAGGTCAATCAATATTTAATGTATAAAAAGAAATGAGAGGGACGTACCAAAAAGGAAAGTGTAAAGAAATGAGAGGGAAAAAAGAAAGTATAATCTTGTAATGCAATTGAACTTTCTGACAATGAATTTTGAATTGGAAAATACTAGGTACCCCAAATTATTCCCAAAAGCAAACATGTCATATTTTTTATTGGTAATTTACGTGCATACATATGTGTCCCAATCAAAAAAATTCATTTATCTCGCCATATCATTTAGTAAAGTTTTTAGAATTTTTTTTGGGAGACATAGCATTGTAAGATTAATAAAACATGGAAGTGTATATTAAAAGCCAATTTTACCACTTGTTTGTTATCTACATTTGTATCTCCTTCTCAGTAACCGACCACTTTAGAGCATCTTTAATAGAGGCAATCTTGAGGGGTGTCAAATATACTAATTTATTATAAATAATAATTTTTTATTTTTTCATTCATTTATATCAAATTTAGCACCGTTCAAGTCCAATAGTTAGCATCTCATTTAAATTGCATAGATGATCCATAAATAAATAATATTAAAATTAGATACAATATGATAAGAATGGACCATATATACTTTTAGTACTAATATTTGGGATTTTTCCATTTAAAAGAGGTGTCAAAAGTCGGAAATTTTTCTTGACATTTCTTGGACACTCTTGCAACTCTAATAAAAAAATATTCAAAAATATCATGTCACATAGGATTTGGCATCCCTCTTAAGACCGACGCTCTTATGCCCCCTTGTTCTTCTTTTGCTGCTAAGCCATGGCCCCATCTCACATGAGCCTTCCCAATATGTTCGAACTTATTTACGTGATATGTGGAATTAGAAAAAAATAATAATATTTTAATAGAATTTGCCTGACTGATTAACTACCACTATTCCCCGTATGTCACGAAATCTTAAAACGTTGCTAGAAAATGAATCAAATGATATAATACAAAATTTATAACCGTTGCAATGTATTAGGTGGATAATTTAAGTACTGCACTAATCTTTATTTTGTATGATCCTCCGTAGTATTATTTGATTTCTGATGTACACTGTTACTCTGCTCCCTAGTAATCCAAAAATTGAAATAGTATTATGCAATTATGAATTGCCGGAGAAATTAACATTTCAATTAAATCTTACTTGGATAGAAAACATGAACTCGGACTCCAACCATCAACCTCTTGTTCTCGTAAAAACGACAATATAATGTTGCGGGTAAAATATGTAAAACTAACCAAGAGTACTCAGAACTTGGCAGTAAAATAAAAAATAGAAACAGAACAGAAATGTGAACACAAATGACTATAAGTATCTCCACTCTCCTTTACTCACTATCTTAACTCTCTGTTTTTCTCTCTGTCTTTGGACAGTACACCAATACTGTTCTGCCTATTCTTCTATTCTGTGACTGAGAGTAAACAGAGAAATACAAAGTAGCCCATTTGAGCAAAAACTGAAATTGCATCACTCAAATCTTTCCCACACTATCTAGCTTCACTATCCGGAGTTGGTGCTACATAACTCCTCTGTTTCTTGCTTTGTTTTCCCCTGTTTTTAGAGCAAAAATGGCAGAAGTTTCAGCTAAGAGTTTCATTCCAGAGACTTTCCAGGGAACAACAGTGGATATAACAAGTCAAATTGGGTTGCTTTGGGAGCTAATTAAGACCCCATTAATTGTACCATTGCTAAAAGTAGCAGTCATTATATGTTTAGCTATGGAACTTATGTTGTTTGCTGAAAGATTATACATGGGTATAGTCATTATATTAGTTAAACTCTTTTGGAAAAAGCCTGAGAAGAGATACAACTGGGAGCCAATGAAGGAAGATTTAGAAGCTGGAAGTTCTACTTTTCCGTTGGTGCTTATACAAATTCCTATGTTCAATGAAAGGGAGGTTAGTTTTCTTGATAGTATTTGGATTATGGGGCTTTATGTTCTGTTTTTAGTTCAAGGCATTATTGAATTTTCTTGGTTTTTGGTGAAATTTCGAAAAATGTAAGGCTGTGTTTGTTTAAAATTTAAATGGTGTGGTTGGTGGAACAGGTTTACAAAATATCGATTGGAGCTGCTTGTAATCTCTCATGGCCAGCTGATCGTCTTGTTATTCAAGTTCTTGATGATTCAACTGACCCTATTATTAAGGTATAAATTATCTTAAGCCAAACAGTTCCTAATTCAAGTGACATTTGATTTCCAGTTGCATCAGTGATTAAAAGTTATGACTAATGCTGTAGGAAATGGTTGAGAAAGAATGCAAAAGGTGGGCAGCCAAAGGCTTAAACATAACCTACCAAATCAGAGAAACCAGGGGTGGCTACAAAGCTGGTGCACTTAAAGAAGGATTAAAACGTGATTATGTTAAAGAATGCGAATACGTTGCGATTTTCGACGCTGATTTCCGACCTGAACCAGATTTTCTCCGACGATCCATCCCATTCCTCATGCACAATCCTAAAATTGCACTTGTTCAAGCCAGATGGAGATTTGGTAAGTACATTAACACAACTTGTAAACTTGGTCTACTCCATTTATAGTTCTACATTTAGTGCCAATAGTTCAAAGATTTATCTTATATTATGGCTTAAAAAACCTGTATAAAATCTGCAAAAGAAGAGTTCCTAGATTCTATACTTTCACAATTGTGTAATTTACACATTTCAACCTTTTTTTTATTTTTTTTTGCAAATCTTAAGAGTGTCGGTGGTCTAGTGAGTAGTGACTAGTATTGTATCATAGTTGGTACTTGAGAAGAATTTGATTGAATTTTTTATTTACTTTAGATGCAACTAGGTATATATCAAATATTTATTAATTTTTAAATATTTATTAGTTTTAAATATTTATTAAATAAGAAAATACATCTCCATTGCAATTTTTTTTGTAATAAAGTTTCACTTTGGTACAATAGTATCTACTATCTAGAGACAAAAGTTGGTATGGAAGATTTTACCAAAAGAGAAAGTGACTTCCCCGGATTAATCCGCATGAAAAGTGTATATAGATCTCAGGGGGCAGGTTTGTCATTTAGAATTGCAGATATTTGGAGACATTAAATATGGACTGACATGGTCTGTGAAATGGAACTTCACTGCCTTACTTCAACCACCGACACTTGGGTCTACATTAAACTCATGTATGATTTGTGTATTCATGCTTGTATGGAGCTGCTTAGGGCCCATATAACACACGTAGTAAGCGCGAAAAGTTGACTGCAACATAAGGTTAATGTGGACTTACTTACTTCGGACATTTAATTGTGAAAAAAGGGCTAGCTGATGTAATGACTTTACAGAGGACTTGTGAATAATGATTAGGGTGTTCTTAATGGAGTATTAGATTACTGAAAAAGGCTAATTGTCTTCTTCTTTTGTATTGCAGTGAATTCCAATGAGTGCTTGATGACAAGAATGCAAGAGATGTCACTGGATTATCATTTTACAGTAGAGCAAGAAGTGGGATCAGCTACACATGCCTTCTTTGGTTTTAATGGTACCTAATTATCAACAGCTTATTAAAATATCTTCTCTGTTTTTTCTGATTTTTAAGACTCATGTGACCTTGCATATGTGATATGACTTACGGATTGTCCCCATTTCCTTTCTCCCAAACTTCTTGGAAGTTCTATATATTGCAGTGTTTGACATTTGATTCAACAGTGACACTGCTAAAATCACACTGTCTCAACCAAACTTAATACCTAGACAAAATCCAAACAATGGGCCTTCGCCTTCAGTATTAATATTTTTTAAAGGCCTTTTTAAAATTATGTTAGAGTTTGTACAATCTGTACAGAACTAAGTTAGAAGTTAGCATCTTCCCCGAAGGCCATCGTCTTAGTTTATACAGTGGGTGTTCCGCATAGATAATAATGTTTTTATAGGTACAGGCTCCTAACATATCTATAATCTGGGACTAGGGCAGCTAAGGCTGTTTATAAATTACTGTTGAGCCAGTCCTGGTTGAGATTAAACTCAATGTTAGTTACAACCTAGTTATCAACAATTTGAGTCGATCACTTATGAGTCATTTGGTCTGTGGTCCGACCCCTTCAAAAGCTTCTACTCTGCAACATATCTTTTCTGCAAAAAAATAATACCAGGACCATGCAATAATGCAATATTCAGGTTTATGAATGCCCTATTCATGTATTTTTCTGTAAAGTATATTCTTCTGTGAAAAAAAAATATAATGACCGCGAATAAATCATTGTGGTTGCTCCGTGGTGCAGGGACAGGTGGCATATGGAGAATTGCTGCTATCAATGAGGCTGGTGGATGGAAAGATCGAACAACAGTTGAAGATATGGATCTTGCTGTTCGAGCTAGTCTCAAGGGTTGGAAATTTGTTTACCTCGGTGATCTTCAGGTACTTTTCACAGATCAATTTGATCATGCATTATGTAATATACTCATAACCACTTAAGATCTGTTCTTTTTAGATAATATGTTACACATTAGGACGGATAAAGTTTTCAATTGTTTTTGTAATGTAGTAATTTATTTTGCTATAAAATTTGTGCGTTAAACTTTTAATAGGTAAAAAGTGAACTTCCTAGCACATTCAAGGCCTTTCGGTATCAGCAACACAGATGGTCTTGCGGTCCTGCCAATTTATTCAGAAAAATGGTGATGGAAATTGTGAGGAACAAGGTAATGTCAGCTCTTTTGTTACAATTGTGCTTTGTGGAATCAAGAAATTATTACTGATATATCTTTTCTTTCTTTTTTCATAATTGTTGCAGAAAGTTAACTTCTGGAAAAAGGTTTATGTGATTTACAGCTTCTTCTTTGTACGAAAGATCATAGCTCATATGGTCACATTTTTCTTTTTCTGTGTCGTCCTTCCATTGACCATTATGGTTCCTGAAATTGATGTTCCGAAATGGGGAGCCATTTATATTCCTTGCATCATCACCACTCTCAATTCAGTCGGAACCCCAAGGTCTTGAAACATCTTCTTTTTTCGTATATGGGAAGCCCTTTTATGTTTTCTTATTGTGTCATTTTCTTAATTTGTTGAACTGAATCTTGCAGGTCAATCCATTTACTGTTTTACTGGATTCTGTTTGAAAATGTGATGTCTTTCCACCGTACAAAGGCAACCTTCATTGGTTTATTTGAGGCGAAGAGGGCTAATGAATGGGTTGTGACTGAGAAACTAGGAGATGCCCTTAAGAACAAAAACAACAAACCAGCAAAGAAATTCAACTTCAATATAGGAGACAGGTGATAATACTTTTTGTTGTTTGCATTCCTTACTTTCTTTTTCACTTTCCATGTAGTCACTAATTGTGCATCCAATTGTGTTTAACAACATAAGCAAGTACGCTGTCGCATACCAAGTTAAACTTGGCATTACATTTTCTAGATTACCTTCGTAAATATTTTATATGTGCTCATTCCCGAAGATGAAATGGAGGCTTGCTCTGACAATTAGCTGAATTAAGATTACTGCAACTTATGAACAACACATTTTTTTTCTAATTTCTTATACCTTTTGTGAGTTGATGAGGCTGTTAGGCACTTAGGCTTCAGATTTTAATATAGTGTGTTTCTTTTCCAGAATAAATGTTACAGAACTGGGATTTGCAGCGTTCCTCTTCTTCTGTGGATGCTATGATTATCTGTATGGGCAAAACAACTACTTCGTTTACATGTTCCTCCAAACAATAACGTTTTCAATTGTGGGATTAGGCTACATTGGCACAATTGTCCCAAGCTCATAGGCACGGAACCATGAACTAGATACTTTTACCACGTAGAAGTCCTTACTATGCATTTTTCTCCTTCCAGTATGTAGATATTCATGTTTTTTGTTCAGCATTAATTTGCATTTGCTACACTGTCCTGATATTACAACGTAAAAGGAATTTGTCGGTTGTATTGAAGAGAAGCTGCCCAACATTGAGGCCCTCGGAAATCTGTCAGGCAAAGTAAGTGAGCCAAAAGAATATCAGAGAACAAATTGGTAGAGGTAAGAGGTTTTAGCTAGGATTTAGTCAGTTGTATAAGGTTGAGGATGGCTAAAATTGCAGCTATTGTATTCTAGAGATAGATCAGTGTTCATGTTACTTGTTGCATTATCGATGAGTAAGTTATACATGTAGTAATTTCCCAGCTTGAAGATTGAAAGAAGTTGTTGGCAAAAGAATCAATGCAGTAAGCCAGTAGCAGAATGCTTTAGCCAATTTTGTTGTCCTTTTTTTCTATAGTATTTGGTAGCCTATATACAGAACTCTGTGTAATTGAGAGCATACAAATGCAAAGGTTGAATTTTGGTTTATATGGCAAGAACATTTTACATGCCTCTTGTGAAGAGAGATTGATGCATTTGTATAACTAATACTGGGGATCAATTGTAACCCTTTTTGACGATCTCATAGTGTAGGAGTAGAATTATATATATCTTAAAAAAAAATAACACCAGAGACATACATAACTAAAAATAACTTAAATCTTAAAAATTAATAAAAATAAAAATAATTTCAATAATTTAGTTTCTATTTGTTTCAGAATGAACAAAAAATAAATATTACTAGGTGTGGTCTTGGCTCTGGACTGAATTCTTACCATCACTATATATATATATATATATGGGTTTAAATAGTGATTTCAGCATAGATCTAGCTATTTATTTTTATATACATATAAATTTAGTGATTTTACGGTACAAAATATGTAATTTACGTATAGATCTAGAGAAAAAATCACTACATTTACGCAGAAATCATTATTTATTTTTACAGGAATCACCAACATTTTAGTGATTCGTAAGCATAAATAGTGATTTATCGTCGGAATATATCAAATATGGTATGCAAATTGATCGTTGGGAGATGGAGAAAAATACGGTGAAGTCGGATTTTAAAAAAAGCTATCCGATTGACGGGAAAAGTCAAATTAAAAACAGAGGGGAATATGTGTGATTGTGTGTGGGAGGATGTATTTTAGTTGTGTGTTGTGCATTTAGGGGCCATTAGATTAGTTGGTTCTTAGAGCAACTCCAACCGAGAGAGCCCTTATCTAAAATAGTCTAGCTGACAACCCAACAGTGCCATTTATAGCCAATGTCTCTCTTTTACATCTCTCCAACCCACAAAAGTTGTTATGTAAAAATATAGCCAACGCCATTTGCGTGGCTATATTTGCTGAAGCCATACAGATCTGTAGTAGTGGACACCTCATCTCCCGCTCTTCTCCTCCCGCTCCCGCTCTCCATTTATTACTTTCTTCTTCAATCCCGCCAGTTTTGCAAGCGCAGGTATGGTTTCTTCTCTAATTAATTTTTTTAATTTTTGTTTCAAATTAGGTCTATTAATGTGACTAGTGTATAAATCAGGGGCTTTTGATTTGTGAGAAACTTGGAAAATTAAATTATAGCAAGGTGTTTTTGTTTGTATGGAATTGATTTATGAGGCAACGCACTTGTTTGATTAATTGTCTCAAAGAAGGAGTAAATATTTGTTGTTGCGCAAGTACTGAAGGAGTGTAATAATGTCAATGAGATTTGTATTATAGTGATTAGATTGTGTTCTGTTTCAGATTAGATATCGCTTGCAAATTATTAGTACTATAATTTCGACAATAGTTGTGATGAACAAAGAATGTAGTTGTGACCATACTAGAGATGGACAAAGAATGTAGTTGTGATATAAGCTGACTCTTGCGGACACTTGTTCAATTTCGACAATAATCACATCTCCTATATAAGCTGACTTGTTCATGTATATGTTTTATATGTTTTGCAGGTATCATAAAAATGACAAACACGTTCATTTCTTTACTAAGTGACGGCACATATAATGAAGCTGAGGAAATTTCATACTCTCCAACACCCCCTTTAACGCAGGAGCAGAGTCAACAAGTGCCAAGCAAACCGAAAAAAGGACGATCAAAGAATTTTTTAATTGAGGAGGACATGTTACTTTTATCCGGTTGGCTAAACGTTAGCATGGACCCGATTCAAGGCAACAATCAAACACAAACAACTTATTGGAACAGAATTTGCAACTACTTCCATGAAAACAAGACATTTGCAAGTGATCGGACGCCTACGTCATTGTGTAATAGATGGTCTGCAATTAACACCTCTGTAAGCAAATTCTGTGGTTTTTACAACAAAATCAGTGGAAGAAATCAGAGTGGTGTTACTGAGCAAAATAAGGTAGTACTCTTATCACTTATTTTGAGTTTGAATATCTGAGTTTTTTGATTTTGCCACCGAGTCGACTTATCTTGTTAAGTGCAATAAACTGAAGACTAAAATGTACTACAAATTTAAAAATCTATAGACCAATCATCTCCAGAATGTTAATTTGACATTAGGAGCTGAGCCATACAACAAAATATGTCTATATAGATATGTTAACCTTTTCCAGCTGGGAAAGCTGAGGACATCTGTCTGCAAGTGCTGTATTTGATGGTAGCCGTTTTGGCACTTGTGTGCATTTGTCTGTGTATAAATATGTGATGTACAATGTGAAATGAATGTTTAATATATTCCAACCACGAGAGAATATAGCAACTTGGTATAGCTTCTATCTTGTTCATTATTTATGATGTCTCAGAACTTTTGAGAACTAGTTTTACCACAGTGCTCAAAAACCTACTAGTTGCTCAAAAACCTGCTAGTTGCTCAAAAACCTGCTAGTCAAAAACCTGCTAGTTGCTCAAAAACCTACTAGTTGCTCAAAAACCTGCTAGTCAAAAACCTGCTAGTTGCTCAAAAACCTACTAGTTGCTCAAAAACCTGCTAGTCAAAAACCTGCTAGTTCTTAAAATTAGACCAGAATTTAAGATAAACTAGTAGTAACATTAAACTTAAAATTTAAATTTTTATGTTAAGGTTAACATCAAGCTGCTCCTCAGATGCCCCAAACATTAAACAGAGACATCATTATTAAACAGAGACATCATAATTCTGTTCTTTATTTTCACTTGCAGATTGGACAGGCAATGGACATGTATGAGGGCATAATGAAAGAAAAATTTCCTTTCATTAGACAGTGGCATGAGTTGCGAAACTCACCAAAATATGCAGCTAGTTTGGAAAAAAAATCCAAGACAGGTTTGAAGGACAATCAACCGTCGTCACCATCTGTTGAGAGTCCACATTCTACCACCCATGGTGTTGAATCTGATGATGCAGGAATGGAACGTCCAATCGGAAGAAAAGCTGCGAAGAAGATGAAAAGAGCTGCATATGAAGCAACCGATGCTGAAAGCTTGGAAATTCTAAAATCAATGCAGAAAGAAGCATTAGCTTTAGCTTCTTCAAGAAGTGAATCAGTTAACAAGAGTTTGCAATTACAAAAGGAAATGATGCAAATGAAAAAAGAGGAACAAGAAAGGCAAAAAGAATCATTTCTGTAGTGTTATCCATCGAAATAGAGGATTTTTAAAGTGAGAATGAATTTGAGTTTGTGTTTTACTCAGTCCCCTGTTCTATCAACTATTTATAGAAAGTTCAAATATAGTCGTTGGAATATGGCCGTTGGAAATATGGTCGTTGGAAATATAGCCGTTGTAATTTGAATTTAAAAAGTATTCAAAATAACAATAAAATGCTAGTTTCAAAATATAGCCAACCATTATAGCCAACTCCATTGGAGCACAACAACTTACAGGTTCAGCAAATTTTAGCCAACCATTATCTTATATTATTTTAGCCAACCATTTTAGCTAGCCCCATTGGAGATGCTCTTAGTTTGTATTTTAAAAAAGGTTTGTATTTGATCACTAGCATATCTATACTATTAACTCCTTATATATAATAAGCGTAAGGGAGATCTTATCCAAAACTTTGGTCGGTCACTGTACTACCAAAAGTATATGATCCGTTGGATTATAAAACTATAAATATTCAAATAGATGAGGACCGTTAGATATAATATTAAAAATTGTATTTGATTAATAATAGGATAGTATTTAAATACTAAAAGGTGTATTTTGATAATTTAAACCAATTATAAATAGGTTTTCTATATTGAATAGAAATCTTTATGTAAAAAATCGTAATTATCTTTTCTTGGATAGTTCCAGTTAGATAATAATTATTAAACCATCATTAAATTAAAGATAATTTTGTTAGCTTCGCGTGGGCTGTAAAATTGTTAAAATCTGTTGTATAAAACTCAAGATAGAGCCCAAACAGTAAAGTGATTATCTAAATTTTAATATTTTTTTTTTATTATTGTAGCATAACTTTTAAATATTAAAATATTCATAAATAAATATAATTATAAATATAAAAAAACAATCGTGTGTTGCATCGTAATAAAAATATAATTATAAACAGAATAATTATAAATAAAATTTAAGTAACCGTGCATCGCACGGGCTATAAGCTAGTATTATTAAAGACGAAACATTAAAAGTTTTGGTCAGTCGTCAGTCGATCGATCGGTCGGTATTTGGGTCGGGCCTATCTATAATTTGGGTTGGGCCTATCTATAATCAATTTATTTATAACCAATTATTTTTTTCAGCTAAAATACATTACCTATTTTATATATTTTTCTAACCAAAACAACTTATCTTCTAAAAATAAAATAGGTAATATATATATAAAATGGTAATATTATTACATATTTATAACTGATTACCTAACACATGGAAAATAAATATGTAATGGTAATATTGTTATATATAATTATTAATAAATAACCACTTATCCTTTTCAGCTAAACACATAACCTTTTTTATTTTTTTCTAACTAAAACAACTAATTTTCTAAACGTAACACGAACAACATATATATAAAAAGGTAATATAATTTTATATTTTTTCAGCT
Organism: Heracleum sosnowskyi; assembly: GCA_030848705.1. Lineage (NCBI taxonomy): Eukaryota > Viridiplantae > Streptophyta > Magnoliopsida > Apiales > Apiaceae > Heracleum > Heracleum sosnowskyi. The sequence continues at coordinate 63,643,211 of CM061241.1, read as the reverse complement.
AAAACACGTTACCTGTTATATTTTTTTTTTAACCAAAACAACTGATTTTCTAAAAATAAAATAGGTAACCTATATATAAAATGGTAATATTATTAAATATTTATAACTAATTACTTTTTTCAGCAAAAACACATTATTTGTTCTACATTTTCTAACTAAAACAACTCATCTTCTAAACATAACACATGGAAAATAAATATGTAATGGTAATATTGTTATATATAATTATTAATAAATAATCACTTACCCTTTTTAGCTAAAACACATAACCTTTTTTATTTTTTTCTAAATTAAACAACTAATTTTCTAAAAGTAACAGGTGCAACATATATATAAAAAGGTAATATAATTTTATATTTTCTAATTTAAATAACTAATTTTCTAAAAGTAACATGGACAACATATATATAAATGTATATTGCTTAAATATTTTTAGATGTTATAATAAAAAAAATTAGTGCGTACATGTACATCTAATATAACAAAAAATTACAGAATAAAATAACATGAAACACGGAGATGAAGAAGAACAAAATCACAAAAGAATTATGAGAAATCAAAAAAAATATAAACCCAAAAAATTTAGGTTAGTTTTACATAGATATTTATTTTTCATAAAAATAGAGTTTATCAGAAAAAATAAGGAAGGTAAAAGGTAAACCTGAAAAGTGAAGAACACAATTATAATTTGAAAATAGATAAACAATATTAGAAAAAGAAAAGAAAGTTACGATTTTATAATTTTATTGTAAATACTTATTCAGCTCAATTAATGATCCAATGACTTACAAAAAAAGTACTGTAATCATCAAAACAAAAAGCACATGCCTCGAGCAAATCATCAAATATCATAACTCTATTACATGTGCGTAATTTTACCTGCAAAGAGTAAGAAAAATAAATGTTTATAATATATAAAAAGATCAAATTCGACATCTCCTAAAACCAGAATAGATATCGTATAAATACATTAAAGTGATACTAAATTCTCATGGATAAAATTTAAAAAACCAAGACACTTATGAATCTCCTAGTTAATAAGGACCCTATTAACTTATAAGTTTATAAGTTATGAATAAAAATATTATAATTTAAATTCTTGCAGTGATATGTTAACGATGTCTTCTTCCAATCTCTTAGGCGACGTTATGCTTATGAAGAGCAATTTAGACCCATGTGATAGTGGTCTATATTTTCCTGTACTTGAAACAACTTTCAGATTTTTGATGCTGTACACGGAGCCTTCATCTAAAAGATCTTTGAACCGAGAGACCAGAATCTTTGGGATCGTAGCATGAATCAAATTTTCCTGTCATGCAACATATCTTAGAAAAGTTAATAATATCATACAATTTGACAAACTAATAAGTTATAAGTATATTGATTTATTAACCTTTTCGTCGATCAAAATCATGTCAAGACTGATCAGTTCTTCAGTATTTGAATTGACGGATTCCCACATTCTACACACTCGTACTCTTATCATCCAGGTATAGTTGATGTCGTTCAAAACATCCAACATGGTGTAGGCCATAGTTGTATTGATTGTAAATATGGTTGTAAAAATTTGAAGCTATGTAAAAAAGTTTCGGTGTAGATTTTTTGTTATGAATGACCGTTAATTTATATGTGTTTGTAAGGTGAATAACATGGAAATCCATTATGTTTAAAAGTCAAGAAGTATTATAAAAGAAAATTTCTATAAAGTTTGAAAATAATAAAAGAAAGTTCTATCAAGTTTGAAAATAATAAAAGAAAGTTTTATCAAGTTTGAAAATAATAAAAGAAAGTTCTATCAAGATTGAAAATAATAAAAGAGAAAATTGCAATTATTAACATAAGTGCCTACAAATTCGAAAATAATAAGGAAGTTGTAATTTTCTAAATCAAAGAAAGTTCTATCAAGTCCTACAAATTCGAAAATAATAAGGAAGTTGTAATTTTCTAAATCAAAGAAAGTTCTATCAAGTTCGAAAATAATAAAAGAAAGTTCTATCAAGACTACAAATTCGAAAATAATAAGGAATTTGTAATTTTCTAAATCAAAGAAAGTTCTATCAAGTTTGAAAATAATAAAAGAAAGTTCTATCAAGCCTACAAATTCGAAAATAATAAGGAAGTTGTAATTTTCTAAATCAAAGAAAGTTCTATCAAGTCCTACAAATTCGAAAATAATAAGGAAGTTGTAATTTTCTAAATCAAAGAAATGTTCTAAATCAAAGAAAGTTATATCAAGTCCTACAAATTCGAAAATAATAAGAAAGTTGTAATTTTCTAAATCAAAGAAAGTTCTATCAAGTTTGAAAATAATAAAAGAAAGTTCTATCAAGCCTACAAATTCGATAATAATAAGGAAGTTGTAATTTTCTAAATTAAAGAAAGTTCTATCAAGTCCTACAAATTCGAAAATAACAAGGAAGGTGTAATTTTCTAAATCAAAGAAAGTTCTATCAACTTTGAAAATAATAAAAGAAAGTTCTATCAAGTTTGAAAATAATAAAAGTGTAATTTTCAATTTCCTTCCTATAAAATCGAAAATAATAAAGGAAGTTGTAATTTTCTAAATCATTCGAAAATAATAAGGAAGTTGTAATTTTCTAAATCAAAGAAAGTTCTATCAAGTCCTAAAAATTTGAAAATAACAAGGAAGTTGTAATTTTCTAAATCAAAGAAAGTTATATCAAGTCCTACAAATTCGAAAATAATAAGAAAGTTGTAATTTTCTAAATCAAAAAAAGTTCTATCAAATTTGAAAATAATAAAAGAAAGTTCTATCAAACCTACAAATTCGATAATAATAAGGAAGTTGTAATTTTCTAAATTAAAGAAAGTTCTATCAAGTCCTACAAATTCGAAAATAATAAGGAAGGTGTAATTTTCTAAATCAAAGAAAGTTCTATCAACTTTGAAAATAATAAAAGAGAGTTCTATCAAGTTTGAAAATAATAAAAGTGTAATTTTCAATTTCCTTCCTATAAAATCGAAAATAATAAAGGAAGTTGTAATTATTAAAATTAAAAATTGTAAAAAATTGAGAAAATTAGAAAAATAGAACGGAGCGATTCTAGAGACGTCATATCACCGCCCCCGTTTTCTCATTTATATAAATAAGTATATTGATTGATGATTGATTGATGATTAATAATTGATTTAACTATAGACACAAATTATTGATACGTCAAAAAACTTACATTCAATAAAATTTTCTATATCGAATTAAAATTCTAAACTCTTTTTGATACAAAAAATTTAATTTTATATTACGTAAAATTTTTTACACCTCAACCTGCTTATTAAACCACAGCCCATTGTACAGTTCAGGCTTTAGTCCAAACAACTCTCTCAGCCCAACCCAATACCGAACCATCTAGAACTAGAACCCACCGTCACAACCCCTCCTATAAATACACACCTCTCATCTCACACCATCACTTTCCCCCAAAACCAAACCCTAGGTCTCAACAAATTCAATTCTCGATCGAAATCAATGGCGGAGCACTTGGCATCGATATTCGGGACGGAGAAGGACCGAGTGAATTGTCCGTTCTATTTCAAGATCGGCGCGTGTCGACACGGCGAACGTTGCTCCAGGCTTCATACTAAGCCTAGTGTTAGCCCTACGCTCTTGCTTTCCAACATGTATCAGCGTCCTGATATGATTACTCCTGGTGTTGATGCTCAGGGCAATCCTCTTGATCCTCATAAGATGCAGACTCACTTTGAGGTATCATTCTCGATTAATTATTAATCTCGATTGATTTGTATCGTTTCGATACGTAATGGACACAATTGTTAGGATTCTGGAATTATTAATCTCGATTGATTTATATCGTTTCGATACGTAATAGACACAGTTGTTAGGATTCTCGATAAATTGTTTGCTATTAATAGAATTTTTGATTAATTGTTTGCTATTAATTTGTAATCATTTAACTGTAGTTGTTTTGTGTGAGTGTATATTGTTATGTGCGATTATTTTGTTTATACGAATTCGTTGATTGCGTTATGTGATGGTTCAGTATATGTGTTTGGATTCTGTTATGCCTTATAGTTTGATATGTTTCCGTATATATTCTAGCTTGAAAAATAGACTGTAATGATTATATTAGTGGTAATTGAAGTTCATGAGGTGGATTAGTAGTGCTGAATTGTTTTAGTGTATAATGTACTGATTGTGTTATGTGTTGATTTGGTTAAGGTGCTCGGATTTTTGTGGATACACGGTGTAAAAAAATATATGTTTTGGAGAATTTTGATATGTTTCTGTATATGATGGTCTAGAAATTGAATTATTAAGATGATGTTTGTGGTAGTTGAAGTCTACGAGGTTAAGGAATAGTGATGAAATATGATCAATTGGGAAAATTTCTTTAGATGTAGCATGGGAGCTTGATTAGAATTTTATGATTAAATGAAGTTGTTTTATAGTCTGTTATGCTCTTTGAACCATAAAAAAGACGTGACTAGTTAGTTGTAGTAATAATTTAACTGTAGGAAGATTCTACTTCAAAGTTGGTTTTGCTGATTTGAACACTATATTTGGTTAGCTTTTGATCACTTTGTAGTATAATTTCCTATAATTGGTGGTTAATGTGGAACAAAGATAAATTAGCATAAATTCAGATTTCATTTCTGCATGTGTTAGATGTGATTCTCTGTGTGGAGTTTCTGTTGTACACATACCTCCTACTTATTGGTGCATTTTTCGGATTGTTTTAGGACTTCTATGAAGATCTTTTTGAGGAGTTGGACAAGTATGGAGAAATTGAGAGCTTGAATGTTTGTGACAATCTGGCAGACCACATGGTGAGCTTTTCATAGATTTGATGCGCATCTGTGACATGCTAATTGCTATATTACTTTTTTTAAATGCATATAATTCATGCTACTTTTGTTGTATTGCAGGTGGGTAATGTTTATGTCCAGTTTAGGGAAGAAGAACATGCTTTAAATGCTTTAAAGAATCTGACAGGAAGATACTATGCTGGTAAGAACTTGCTGTTATTACTGTTGTGGAGCTACACTGAAAGTATATATATAATAAATATTTTTCTATGTTGTGTTGATGTATTAGTAATAAAATGTATACAATGTATTCAATTGACTAAACAGGACGGCCCATCATTGTTGATTACTCGCCAGTAACTGATTTTCGCGAAGCCACATGTAGGCAATATGAGGAGAATATTTGCAATCGTGGAGGGTACTGCAACTTCATGCATTTGAAGAAGATTGGCAGGTAAATCACTATCACATGCTCCCTTTTCGTCTCAGCTCAATAAATCATTTCTCGAGGCCTGTTTGATTTTGTACTGTATTTACATTCTTGTTTATTTACATTTGTTGATCAATACTAATTCAGGGAGTTGAGGCGACAATTATTTGGTAGGTACCGAAGCAGGCATAGTCGTAGCAGAAGTCCTTACAGGCACCGAAGCTATGATGATCGCTCTCATGGCTCTCATGGCAGTCGTAGCCATGGTAGGAGGTATGAAGATAGGGATCATCATGAGAGCCGTAGAAAATACAGGAGCATAAGCTCTGAGCTCCGAAGTGGACGGAGCAGGAGTCCAGGGGCAAGAAAGTGTAGGAGTCCTATCAGAGAAGGTAGTGAAGAGAGGAGAGCTAAAATTGAGCAATGGAACAGGGAAAGAGATCAGGCAGAACAAGTGAATCATACAGTTGCTGGTGAACGTGGAATGGAAAATGAGGGACCGAAGCATAATTGTGAGCACTATCATCATCAGCGAGAGGACAGCGGATATCAATACTAAACTATGTTGCCTCTGGTTAGTTTTCTTTCCGTAGTGTATGTCACTTTTATCTGCTTTTTTAAAAGCAAGCAAAGCATTAAGCACCACTATATGATGCTTTGAATATGGCTTACAGCCTATTTTCCACTGTGCAGGTGGTGTACAGGTTTACACTACATTGATATGGGTTGTGAAATATTTTCCTTTTGTATTTTATTTGGTCTACTTCATGACTTTCATCCATAGCTTCTCCTTGCGTTTACGAAACATCTTCTGTATGCCTGTCGGTATAAGACAAATCCATTCTGATTTTTCATCCCCACAATCCATTTTTTACCTACATTCTACCTCTAAATATTCCTACCACATTAATTTTAGACCTGTCTTTCCCCAAAAACATATACTACGCATCTTGCGATGTCATTTTTGAATGAAAACCATATAAGTTGTTGATTCATATACATATATATACATATATATATATATATATATATATAAGTATAGGTTTTTGTTTGTTAAATATAAATTCCCAACTTTATTCGACCACATTAGTTATGTTACTTTGCAGAGTGCAGAGTTGTCGTGAAGTTGGATACACATAATCAATACATATGCACGCACACACACACACACACAAAATATCTATTTTATGTAGCACTATGTGTTTTCATTTTCTGCATGCTATACGAGAAGTTAAAACTTGCTGACCGTTACTGTATTTTGCATGGTCATACTTTGTAGAATATAGGTGTTTAGACGTGCTATTAACTGTTTTGAATTGTCAGGGATGTAAGCATTAATTAGTGTTGAAGATGCAAAAATATTCTTCCAAACTTTAAAGGGTTCCTAGATTGAGCTTTGACGTAAAATTTTAATAACCTCTGTTTTACATATCAATCTGTAACAGCTAATATTTTAGATGTTTGTGCAGATTTCTACCTGCAGTCTTCACCTCGTACAGTCTATTGTTAGTACATCTTTTCAAATTCTCCTTTCATAACTGCCTTAAAGGTGTGACATTGGCAGTACAGGCTAGGGTAGTATTTTAAGTTTTGACATTGTTGATTTTCTAGCTTGCACCTAATTTCATATTATGAGTGTACAGATGAGTTTAGGTTCTTGGAAGTTGGAGAAGATTAATATCGTGCCTTAAATAACCAAGAAGTTAGTTTGAAGTCTTGATACAAAGTGATATGTTCGTACAAGATGTATGTGATAAATGACACTTGTGAGCTGGTTTGTGATTCAGGCTTGGTGTTTATCTCGTGCTCTTTGTTTGATCTTAAATTACAAAATGAACTAATATTTGATGTTTAGATATGCAGGTCCTGGTTTCCTGCATCAAAAGGATTGAGGTACTTAAGTTTTTAACTGCAGCTTGCTATTAATTTGTGTACAGGTTGTATGGTGCTTACAGGAGTTTGCAGGGACTGCAGGAGCTTGTGAAAGCCTTGATTGATGAAGTGTTTAGATTAAGTACTTAGTTGAATGCCATCTAGGCTATGCATAGTCGGTGGTGTTAGTTCTAGACTTCTAGCCTTTGTCTTGAATTACATTGTTCATTTCGGATCAGGTGTTTGTTTCTTGTTTGAGACGTCCTTTAAAATTTTTAACTAACTGGTGTGAAAGCAGTATTTTGAATTTGTGGCAGTTTTAATGGTCATGTTTGAATTATTAATTTTCTTTTGCCAATGGTTAACATAAAGTTCAAAAATTGGTGGTAGTGAGTTTGTAGTGTTTATGTATGTATGCCAAGATTTATTCTAATTATATACATCATTGACCTCTCTAATTAGGGAATTGTCATGTATTTAGTTAAAATAGAACAGCTAATCTAATTGACCGCGTGGGTATAGCTGAACGGCTCAATATATACTGCGTGTTTGGGATATCACAAAAAAGTTGATTTATAGCTTAAAATGAGTAGGTGTTATTTAAGTGATAAGTTGATGAATTCTTATAAGTTATACGGGTGTTTGTATAAATTTACTTATAAGTTAGTGAAGAATTTGCTAAATTAAATTTGAAAAAATAATTTTTAGATACAATGATTTCAACACATGTATTTTAAATTAAAAATATATTTAAAAACACAATTGTAAAAATATAAAATATTAGAAAAATAAAAAAATCAAAAAATAAGTTGATAAGTTAAGTAAAATGTTGATGATTTTTAACATTCAACTTATCAACTTATAAGTTATAAGTTATCAAATAAGTTGAGTACAAAAACTACACTCGTAAGTTCTTATCAACTTTTCCTATCAACTTATAATGTATAAGTGCAGTTGCCCAAACAGTCCTAAACAATTTTACTTAAAATAGCTAAATTCAATCTGCTATTTAAAACATTTATATAAATATCTAGCCAAAACAGTCAATTCTCTCCGTTATTGCTGACAGCTAATCATCCGATTAATTATGATACATTGAAATTAATACAAACCACAGTTGACTTGCTTTTAAAGGTATCTATCGTACACTTCAAACTTTGTCAAGATGACTCACTCTTACACCAGTTGTATCGTTCTCACTTCCGGAGGTTGAAACATTGTAAAAAAAAAGATAGTTTTGTGAGTAAATAAGATAGTTAAAATAGTCGAAGATTTTCCAAGTTTGAGTTAGACAAGAATGTCATCGGAAAACAACAAGACGAATTTTTTGCTAGTATAATTAACAAATATCTCATTCATCTTTTTCTCTCGTTTTCTTTAAGAGGTATTTCTGTCTTGTTCATGTGACAAGTTCTTTTATCATATTATTTTATTAATGGAGCATTCAACACCAGCGTTGGAGGAATTATATGCAAGATTATCAATAGAAGATGAGGAGAATGGAGGTTTTATTGTTGAGGAGGCAGCGATTCAAACAACTAAGGAGAGTTACACGTAGTCGGGCGTTTCCTTACCGAAAAGAATATTAATTTCAATGCAATGCAGAATGTTATGGCCTCAGAGACCAAAAGAGGGAATGGAGGTGTGATAAGTGCTGCACTTGCTCCGTCGCCGAAGACACTGTTCCGGGAGTGGTTTTGGCCTGTGGTGGAGAATCTGCAAAACAATGCTTGCCCGGTGGTGGTGGCCGTCAAGCACCTCCGGCGTGAAAATCAGTAACAGAGTGAAGTGATGTGATAAAAATGCAGCAAGTATCGAGTTATGCTTTTCTGTGAGTGTGTGAAGTGTTTGTGTGAATGTAAGTGTGTGGTGTTAGTATGAAGGGAGAGTATTTATAGGCCTGAAACCTGTCCTCGTGGCATACGCGCCGCTTACTGTGGATACAGTGGGCGGGATGGGCCTTCATGCTACAGTTGAGATGTACAGTTGAGTGGTTGTACTTTTTGTGCTACAGTTGAGATGTACAGTTGAGTGGTTGTACTTTTTGTGCTACAGTTGAGATGTACAGTTGAGCCGTTGTCCTTTCATGCTACAGCTGAGATGTATTCTATATTTGATCTTGTTGCCATTTGGCTAAGTGTTACTCTCTGATCTTCTGTCCTTGACGTGTGTTTACTCTTCTGTCAATAGGTAGGCGACTGGGCGTCGGTGATACTGGGGTAGTGACGCGTGCGGCTGATCTTGAGTCATAGCGAGTAACCGTGACAAGGTTAGTGTACGGTAGTGGTGAGTTTGGGTATATATCATTGCCCCCCACTCTCGCTAGCCGCTTGAGCGGGTAGGGAGAGTAGAGCGAAAAAAGGAAGTGGAAAGGCCGGGTGGGATTTTGATTGCGACAAAATTTGGGGCGGTGCCCGAAAGTGAAGTGTGCGAGCGTCACTTAAAGTTGAAAAAAATTGAGATTGTTGCCCCCAAGTGAAGTGAGCGAGCGTCACTTGAAGTTGAAAAAATTTGAGATTGTTGCCCCCCAAGTGAAGTGAGCGAGCGTCACTTGAAGTTGAAAAAAATTTGAGATTGTTGCCCCCCAAGTGAAGTGAGCGAGCGTCACTTGAAGTTGAAAAAAATTGATATTGTTGCCCCCCAAGTGAAGTGAGCGAGCGTCACTTGAAGTTGAAAATTTTTGAGATTGTTGCCCCCCAAGTGAGGTGAGCGAGCGTCACTTGAAGTTGAAAAAATTTGAGATTGTTGCCCCCCAAGTGAGGTGAGCGAGCGTCACTTGAAGTTGAAAAAATTTGAGATTGTTGCCCCCCAAGTGAAGTGAGCGTCACTTGAAGTTGAAAAAATTTGAGATTGTTGAGTGGTGGGGTTTAGTCGAGGTGTTTTTTAATTTAATGAGGTAATGTGGAGTAAGTGCAGGGGAAAGGTTTCTTTTGTTGTTGCATTATTGATTATTAGTCATAATAAATGTGAATGATGGGATATAAATGAACATTAAATGAGGTCTGAAAAGTTTTCTGGTGTGAAAATGTCAGGGATGTACACGTATATAGAGTTATACAGTATTCTGAGTTGACGGCTTTGTACCGAGAGGGTACAATTATTTAACTGGTATTTTTAATAAATAAAAGGAGAAGTGAAAAGGAATTTGAAAAGTGGGAGACGTTTAGGCTGGGTTGGTGAGAGCGTGCGGGGCACGCGCCAATGATGGGGTGCCACGTGGATGTGCAGTTAATGTATGTGTGTAACCGTGCAATTCTTGTATAAAAAGGTTGTGTAAAATCATTATATTGTCTTAATCTTCATTTTACTCTTCACTATCTTTCCCTCTTCTATTCATCGTCTTCTTCTTCCTGTCATTGTTGGAGTCTGTTGTTTGTTGGTGCTTTCGTCGTCGTCGTGCTTTCTTTGACGCGGATTTCGTCTTCTTTCTCGAGTAAGCCTGCGTATACTCTTGTTTTTGTTCTTAGTGTTTTGTGCTAAGTTTGAAGGTGTCTGTGAGTTTTTGATTTTTGCTTTGTATGTGATAGTTTTCGTTTGTTGTTTACGGCCGTAGGTGTGTGTTGTTGTTTGGGATGTATGTGAGTATGCCTTGTTTGTTTATTGGTGATATTCGGAGTTTGATGATTGTGGGTTTTGATGAATGTGGGTGGATTTTTTGGTTTTCTATGCATGTGTAAATATATTGAAAATGTCTGTATTTTTCTGTTTGATCGGTATTCTGTAGGTGTTAATGGAGTGTTTGTTGTTTGATATTGAGCAATTTGATGATGGTATTTTTTGATGAATGTGAGTGTGTTTGATGTTCTTGTATGCATATGTATAAATGTATTAAAAATGTGTGTATATTGTTGTTTTATCGGTGTTCTGTAGGTGTTAATGGCTCCTAGGGTTTTTGTAGAATATAAATCGTCTAAGGGTGTTTTGGGGATCTTGAATGTTGGTTTGTTATCCATATGAGTTTTATGTTTTATCCAGGTGAGTAGGATGGCTGTTTTATATTTTGCTGTTTTGTGGATTGTTTGGGTAAGCGGTTTAGGAAGCGGGCGACTGGTGTTTGGTATTCACCTTTGTTTGTGTCGTGTTGCAGAAGATGTCGCTGTCAAAACCGGTTATGCCGAAGACTCGCCCAGTGCTGATAGATGCTATGGGAAGGTGGGTTAATGCGCAGGTTCACAGCTACCTGGGTGTGGCCGCATGTGATAGTACTTTCCAGGACGAGCGGTACGGTCGTTTGGTGTCTAGGTTATTCCGTATTGAGGATGGGTACGAATGGAGGATGCCGCGTGGTGATGAGCGGTTATATGATCGTGATGCGGATGGCTGGATGGCCCTTCCAGTGTCCCATTTTAAAGCGGGCTTGAGGTTGCCGATGCACAAGTTCATGTCTGACCTCTTCAAGTACTATTTTCGTTGCTCGCCTGCTCAGTTCTCGCCCAATGCCATCCGGGTGATTCTGTGGTTTATTGCTGCCTGTACTAAGGATGGTAGGCAGCCAACTTTTAAGGGTTTCTTTGCTCTGTTTTATGTGCGGGTGACCAGTGCCAAGCCGTTCTACGAGATTCACTGGAACAGTTACACAGCTGTGGCGAAGAGGGTGTCAGGTCACAACCTTTTCCGGTTTCCCAAGGGGATGGCTAACTGGCAAGAAGAGTTCATCATGGTTCGCGGGGGTGATCTTACTTATCTTCCTAACTTTTCGTTGGAGGTGAGGAGCGTGTACTCGTCAGAGAAGAAAGGGTTAAGTGAGGATGTTGCCGACCTGTTGGAGCGTACTGTGCGGTCGCTTGGACGCATATGGACAGAGGTTGATTTCTTTGAGAATGCTAGGCTGCTAGAGCACAACTGTAAGTATCTAGCATGCGTATGACTTTTGTGTTTATATATGTCCTTGGATTGTCGGTTGTTGATATATGTTTGTTTCTGTGTTTGTGTTAGTGTTGATACCAACTAGGGGTGACCTGCATGTGCTCGAGAATGCTAGTTACAACGAGCCAGAGAAACAAAGGGAGTTTTTAAATGCCATGCCACCGCGTGATTCTGTGAATGTCCATCCTCCTCGCGAAAAGAAGGGGAAAAGAGGTGTTGAGGATGGCGAGGCTGGTGGTGCTGGTACGGTGGTGAGGAGGAAATCTAGTGGTAAGAAGAAATCTATCTTGATTGATGAGGCGGATGCTGGTTTTGGAGAGCTGAACGAAAGCGGTGCCACGCTGATGGATGACGTGGCGGTAGAAGGAGTTCATGTACCCTTGGCCGAGGATGAAGATACTGGCGCTCCTGTGGGTGAGGATGATGGCAACGCAGATAGCGAGACTGAGACTGATGAGGGTGACGAGTATTCAGTTGTTGCGCACGCTGGTATGACTGAGATGGTTGTCACTTCGAGCAGTGAGGATGCTGGGGATTGGGGTTTTGATAATTAGGTTGTGGCTGAGGAAAGAGTTATGGTGGAGGATGTGTTGTCCTCTAGCGAGGATGATTGTAGAGAGATTGTTATGGGCGGTAAGCAAGTGGTTGGTGACGTTATTGTGGAGAGAGACTTGGTCCCGTTTGTGGTGGGCGAAGGCGCGCCTGCTATGGATGAACAAACTGAAAGGGGTAGTGGTAGCGGGCATGATGGTGGGACCAGGGTGAGTATTATGAGTTGGAGCCTGATGAGGTCGCGCCTGAGGGGGTTGTTGTAAAGGCTGTTTCTGTTAGAGTTGGAGGTCGTTTTGGGAAGAAGCGTAAGAGGGCGGGGGATGGCGCCGTGGAGAAGTAGCGGAAGAAAGTTAAGTCTGTGCACGAAGTTGGTGAGTCTAGCAGGATGGGTGGTCGCTTGCGGATGGGCGGGAGGTTTGTGCTGAGGAAGAGGAAGGTGAATTTTGCTTTGGCTGGTCCGGGTGTAAAAACTTCTAACAAAAAACAGACTGAGATGGCTGTGACTTACAGCGACAGCGATGAGGAGATGGTTGTGGTTGATGGGGAAACCGGGGAGAGGAGGCCCGACTATGGGTACATGTTTAAGAGTGGTCCGGGCTCTTTCACGATTGATTCGATGACGGAGGATGACTTTCAAAAGTTGAAAGGGTATGGGTGGAGCAAGCTGGCAAGGCATTTTCAAAAGTTTCACGCCAAGGTATGTGTGTTTGTTTTCTGTCCTCGGTTGTTATCGACGTGTGCTTTATATTGTGTTTTGACGAGTTTGTGGTGCTCTTGCAGAGTCAATGTCATTTTGCTGCCGTGTTAGCCCAAGGGGACGCTTACAGGTTAGAGAACAAACGATTGAGGAAGGGTGAGGAGCAGCTAAAAAAGGAGTTGGGTGCTCAGGAAGAGTATAAGCGTAACCTGGTGATCTCCTACTGGGGTTGGCGAGTAGTGACCTTGCTACTGGGGTTGAGAAGGCCGTCACTGAGACTGAGCGTTTGGTTAAAGAGCTTGAATACGCGAAGAAGTGTGTTGCGGATGTTGAGAGTCATTTGGCGAGCAGGCCTACTGAGGAGGCTGCGATTGTGAAGTACATGGCAAGTGATGCGTATAAGGATGAATTGATGAAGGAGGTTGCGGCTGCTGTTGAGAAAGAGATGCGCCAGAGGGTTGCTGTGGGCGTTGCTAACTGGAAGAAAAGTGATGATTTCCAGAAGTCTGTTGAGGTTGTTGCGGAGACTTTGGCTGATGCTTGTGTGTTTGAGAGGTTGAGAGCTTGTGAAGCAACTCGCAAAGCTCTCATAGAAGAGGCCGAGCATAAGTTGAAGGAGGCGAGGAAGATGAAGAGGGCCGCCCGGAAGCAGAAAAAGAAATATGCTGCCTTGAGAAAGGAGTTGAGTGAGAGAAGTGCTCCTTCTGCCGGTAGCTCTAGTGAAGGGGGTGAGGAGATCGTTGTGGCGGATGTTGAGGTGGATGTTGAGGATGTTGCTGCGATGGGGGAAGATGAAACTCTTGCTGTTGTCGAGGACGCGGATGCTGGTGGTGCGGTTGGGGATGTTGGGGCCGCTGTTGACATGGAAGCTGAAGTTGCTGAAGATTCTGATGATGAGCTGGTTGGCGGAACGTCGTCGTCTTTATAGTTTTAATCAATTTTTGTTATTTGCTAGTTTGCCGATATCTAGTCTGTGTAATAGATTTGGTGATTTGTGAACTACTCAATCTTTTGTGGTCGTGTAAGAAGCGTGCTTTTTGTGCAACTCTTGTTTCTTTAATGTACCGTACTTTGCCTTAACTTTATTCATTTATCTGTTCTTTGTCTCTATTTTTCGTTGTAAGTCTTCGCGTTTTAGCTTTATTTGCATGTTGCCTTGCTTGCTTTATCTGTATGTTGCTGTGGTTGGAGGTGGGCGACACCTCCATTGTGACTTAGCTGCGGTTCGCATGTTACGTTGCTTGGAGGTGGGCGACACCTCCATCTTATCTTAGCTTTAATTTGCATGTTACGTTGCTTGGAGGTGAGCGACACCTCCCTTGTGACTTAGCTTTATTTTGCATGTTACGTTGCTTGGAGGTGAGCGACACCTCCCTTGTGACTTAGCTTTATTTTGCATGTTACGTTGCTTGGAGGTGAGCGACACTGCCCTTGTGACTTAGCTTTATTTTGCATGTTACATCTCCCTTAGCTTTATTTTGCATGTTACGTTGCTTGGAGGTGAGTACACCTCCCTTTGTGACTTAGCTTTATTTTGCATGTTACGTTGCTTGGAGGTGAGCGACACCTCCATTGTGACTTATTTTGTGTTGACTTGGTTGTTGACCTCTGTCTCCGAAGCTGGTTGCTAATTTTGTGGCTGACTAATTTATGAGAAAAATTAAAGTCAAAAGCATCGCATTTTCATTAGGTTGCATTTTTCAAACATAAAGGGTTGCCACCCAACTCGTACATAGATTGGATTTGTGGCGGGTAATACATAACGACAGCCGCTTGGTGTACTTCTACTGGTAGTATTTCTTGAGTTTGTCGCCATGCCAGGTGTTGTTGACTTCCGATCCATCCATCCTTGCTAGCTTATACAACCCTGGTCTTAGTATTTGGGTAACTTTGTAGGGTCCTTCCCATTTGGACATTAGCTTGCCTGTGTGGCGTGGGTCAGATGCTTCGGTCGCTCGGTTGACCAAGTCACCTACCACAAATGTCTTGATTCTTGCTCACTTGCCGAAATAGTCTCTTGTTTTTTTTGTATTTGTCCATTCGTTCGACAGCCTCGTCGCGCGCTTCGTCTAAAAGGTCGAGGTTTGTGTGCAATCCCTCGACATTTGATGTTTCCTTGTGATGACGTGCTCTTTGACGAATTTTATGGCATCTTGCTGGGTGATGTTTTTAAGCGCCTTGGCTTCCGCCCATTTTGTCATATAGTCGATGGCGACCATCACGTACTGTAGATCGCCTTTGCCTTTAGGGAAGGGTCCCATGATGTCTATGCCCCATACCGCGAAAGGGATTGAGGAGAGTATCGAGGACGGTAGAGCTTGTGCCTTGCGAGACATGTTGCTGTAAAGTTGGCATTGGTGGCATTTTTGGACGAACAATTTGCAATCGCTGCCCATCTTTGGCCAGAAGTATCCTTGTCTCAAGATTTTGTGTGCTAATGCTTTTGCACCCATGTGATCTCCACATATCCCCTCGTGGACTTCTGCCATGCAGTACGTTGGTTCCTCTTCGTCTATGCATTTTAGCGTGGGGCACGTAATTCCTCTTTTGTATAGGACACCATTTTGGAGAAAGTACTTGGCGGCGTGAAATTTTATTTGCTTTGCCCTGGTGTGATTGTCCGGGAGAGTGCCGTTGTTTAGCTAGTTCATGTAAGGGGTCATCCAACCTTCCTTGGCTTCTTCGATCTCTAGTGTTTCAATTCGTTCGATGGAGGGTTGCGCCAATTCCTCGAAATAAACTGAGTCTTCGTATGCCGTTCCTTCTCACTGGGTTAGTTTTGATAGCGCATCAGCCACCGTGTTATCATTCCTGTCAATCTGTTTTAGCTCATGAGTGTGAAGGTTGGCGAGTAAGGATCTGACTATAACCTGGTATTTGTGTAAGTTTTCGTCCTTGGTTGCGTAGTCGCCCGTGGTTTGCCTAACGACCAATTGGGAGTCGCTATAGATGACGATGTTCGCGGCTTGCAAACTCCTTGCCAAGGTGAGTCCTGCAATAAGGGCTTCATATTCTGGCTGATTGTTTGTTGCCTTGAAGGCGAAACGAATCGCCTGCTTAATTTGGAAGTTTTCTGGGCTTATGAGGATTAGGCATGCGCCGCTTCTTTGGGAGGTGGACGACCCGTCCACATAGAGTTTCCAAATGCCTTTTTTCGCTTGCTATTGTGAGGTTGCTCGTTTCTTGTCCTGGGGATAGATCTGTGTCCCCTACATTTTGTTCAGAGAAGGAGCATTCAACTATAAAGTCCATTAGTGCTTGTGCCTTGATGGTGGTTTTAGGCGCAAAAGTGAGCGTGAATTGACTTAGCTCCATTGCCCAATTAACCATTCTTCCTGATAGGTCTGGTTTGTGGAGTAGTTTCTTTAGAGGCTGGTTGGTTACCACTTTGATTTTCCTTCCTTGAAAGTAATGCCTTAGCTTTCTGCTAGCCGTTACAAGTGCGAGGGCGAACTTCTGCACATTAGGGTATCTGGTTTCGGCGTCTTTGAGGACTTGGCTTACATAGTAGATCGACCTCTGGGTGGTTCCTTCTTCTTTGATGAGGACGGCGCCCACGCCTCTGTCCGATGCTGCTAGGTATAAGGATATCGGTTCCATGGGCTTGGCG